>JAPFRF010000010.1:15217500-16602443 GCA_029282475.1 Phrynocephalus forsythii | reverse complement strand
TGTTCCTGGACTACAACTCCCAGAAACCCCTTCCAGCACAGCAAGTGGTGGAGGCTTCTGGGAGTTGCAGTCCAGAAACACCTGGGGACTCTCAGGTTGAGAACCACTGGCCTAGAGCATCCTTATTTGAATAACTCTTGCTTAATACACTGGCACTCCAAAGCCAGTTCTCAGGTGCAACCTTGAATAACCTGAATTCAGTAACCCTGGATTCTTATCTACCCAAGCTATTTGGAAGGCCTGATGGTCCCTTATTGGGATGCTGTAATGATTAAAAAGTATTATCCCACAGCCACATGTAGTACATCCTGGAAGAAAACATGGAATTCTAATGTACCCAATCAATAGATAATTAGCACAAGCAGGCACTGGGCATTTAATAATCTGCACACAAGCACAGAGGGCCATGTTTAGCAAACGTTCTATATAACAAGAGCAAAACCTTCTATAGCAAAGCTGTGCCTTTGTGTTTCTTCCACATTGAGAGAGAGAGAGAGAGAGAGAGAGAGAGAGAGAGAGAGAGAGAGAGAGAGAGAGAGAGAGAGAGCAGTGAATTGCATTTAGATATTTTTTTCTGGATGATATCCAAATAGGCATGTTTTTTACCATCAGTGGATTGTATAGCCTTGGGCTAACCTGACAGTGACATAGGAGGCATAACAGGGGGATCGAACTCCCAAACTGGCTCTGCAGACAGATGCCTAAACCACTGAGCTATCCAGCCAGCTGTTAGACTGACAGAATGTGAACCCAAATGAATACCATAACTCACTGGGGATTTGAATATGAGTCCCCCCCACTTCCCCCGCCCACACTCTAATCATCACCCCACACTACATAACCATCATAAATGGGAGTCGTGGACAGCTGCCCTTCAGCCCTCTGGTGAACTGAGGGCCAGCATAAGAACTCTGGGCCACCGATTTTTTCAAGACCTCAGGTGGATCAAAACCCACAAAACTAACGTAATAGAACCTGAAAATAAATCCAAAGAGAGCATAGGAATGGACCCCAAAATATTTCAGGCCAACTTCTTTCTCCTGCTAGGTGCTAGGCACCATCTTGAAGGCTCTCCTTGTTCCTTACTTTCAAGGTCTCAGAACAACCCTCCTCTCTCTCTCTCTCTCTCTCTCTCTCTCTCTCTCTCTCTCTCTCTCTCTCTCTCTCTGTGTGTGTGTGTGTGTGTGTGAGAGAGAGAGAGAGAGAGAGAGAGAGAGCACTACTAAAAAATCTTCCCAACAAAGTAGGCTCAAGAGAGAGAGAGAGCAGTTTCAGTGCCAGTAAACTTTTGATACCAGGCCAACACTTGAACCTAAACATCCCAGATGAAAGCTCAGTTCTCTTCATCCCATCTTTCCCTCTCCTCTTGTGTTCCTATGACTCTTCTCCAGTGAAGAGGGCTGAGCTTCTGCCAGATAGGAGACCTGCTCTCTGCTCCTTAGCAGGTCCTGAACCTCTAGTGTTCTTTCCTTCTAAACTCCAGGAGGGTTTTCTTTTCACCTTCTCCCCTGCCTCCCTTCCAGCTTCCAAGGTGGGAACGGGAAAGAGGTTTTACAGAAGCAGAGAAAAAAAAACATTTGCTAAATGCTGGAAGGAAACTAGGTGATTTTTGCCTGTGGAAGATTAAAGATTGATATGTTGTGTTGAGGGAATGCAGAGAGAGAGAGAGAGAGAGAGAGAGAGAGAGAGAGAGAGAGAGAGAGAGAGAGAGAGAGAGAGAGAGAGAGAGAGAGAGAGAGAGAGAGATGCACAAGCCCAGCTATTTGACTGCATCAAGGTTAGTCAGTCTAGGAGCAAATAGAAAAAAGAAGACCAATTTCTCCTACAGCAGATTTCCTTTTTATAGCTAGGTGAGCCAGGGTGTGTGCTGTGTGGTTTGTTTGTTTGTTGAGTTTGCCTTCAGATTCTTTCAGAGTTGCCTTTTATGTCATTTGGATTTGAGGACAAGAACTGAAGTGATGGTGGAGAGGCAGGAAACCAGCTCACTCCCAGCACCTCCAAACTCTGAGGAAGGACTGAATATGTTCCGGAAGATTGGACAGAGAGAGAGAGAGAGAGAGAGAGAGAGAGAGAGAGAGAGAGAGAGAGAGAGAGAGAGAGTCCACAAAAGCAAATGATTGTAATTATTCCCCATACAGTTTTTGAGAGTAACTGAAGAAGGGGCAATTTCTCTCCCCCTCTCTCCCCCGCCTTCCTTCAGAGGAACTCTTGCTTTCGCGTTTAAAAATCAAAAAGCACATCCCTGGGCTGCAGTCCTTGAACCACAATTATTTGAGATTAAGCCCGTCTAGAACCCGGCAAGAGGGACCTGTGTTTCGAAAGTAGTTTACCAAGACCTCTCACCTCCCAAAACGCAAACTCAGGGGCGGAAAAACTGCAGACCCGGCCAGTTGTAATCCGACGCAAACCCACATTTACCAACAACAACACCGTCTGGAAAAGCCATCGGTTCACGTTTGCTTTAACGAGGCTGGATCTTGGCCTCTCCGCTTGTAATATAGGCTTCATGCAAATAACATTTGGGAAGAAAGAAAGAAAAACTCTCGCCAGCTCGTCGCGTCCCCCCCCCCTCCGCCTCCCCAATGCTCTGGACAGTGGCTGTTAAAATCATTAACCGCGGAAGCTTCGCAGGGTCTCCCTTGTGCGCGGCCCATCTCGCCAACGGCGGAGAGGAGTGGAGGGGGGTGAACTGGCGGCAGTTGATCTCCCTCCCACCCTAAATGTTCGCTTTCCTCCCGATAAAGCACCTTTAAAAAATAATACGTCCTGCAAGGCATACACTCCCTTACCTGGGAGCAGAACCACTCTGAATACTTGGGGGCGGTTGCCTTCTTGACTCCGGAATACTGATTCTAGCCCAGTCGATGGGGGGTCAGTTACACAGATCACAGTGGGGAGGGGGTCTTTCTTCAACCCAAAGCACCCCCGCCCCCGCTGCTTATCTAGCCTCCTCTTTAAACTTTCTCAACAATGAACAATGATGCTATTACACGACCACTTAAATGCGCCTTTTTCTTTTACTGAATACACATCTAAAGATAGTGGCCCCATGGCCAGCAACATCTTCTGAACACCCCTTTTGCCGATTTGGAAAACCCTATTCCCCCTCCCCCCCCGCCCGTAATCCTGCAGGAATTCGGACCTCCGTCGGTTACGAGACAAAAAGCCCTCTGCACCTGTTCAGAGGAAACGGCGTCTTCTCTTGTCCGAGACGCCAGGATCGCACGGGGGAAGAGTTTGCAAAGGGATCGGAGGGCTGAATCCCGATTTCGTCCCAGTGTCGCCCCCCCGCCGCCTTCCCTCATACAGCGCACACACACGCACGCACCCGTTTCCCCGGATCAATAGCGAGCCCCGGATCTCAGTCATCAGTGATGCAACGCCAGCGAGCGCGAGAGAATGAATTCGCCACGCGGAGCTCTAGTTACAAATCCTCGGTCCGAGCCGGTTTTCCCTCTGTGCGCGATCCCCGCGGGGTGGGAGATGCAAGCGCGGGGAAATGGATTCCTTGCGCGCGCGCCCCTCCGGGACCTGCCGAGCCTCTCGCTGGCTCGCCAAGCCCTCCCTTTCCACACCCCCGGGAAACCACCCTCCCCTCCCCCAGCCGTGAGTTTCCAGCCTTGCACGAAATTGCTCTCTCTCTCTCTCTCTCTCTCTCTCTCTCCCCCCATGCAACCGGGCTTGCGCTTCCCGGGACGCCGCAGGAAGGCTTTGCCATTTTGCAAAAATACCCTGCGGTTCTTTCTCACGCTTGGAGCGTGCCTCGCCCGCCGAGCGCGCCCGCCCCTTTCCCGCGACCTTTTGCACGACCCCACAGTCCATTTGCACGCATCGGGCCCACCCCCAATACAGAAAAAAGGAAAGCGGGCGACTTTCACTGCCCCGTCCTTGCACCACCGCCAGCCTGAGCAATGCACGCATGCTCTCCAGAGCGCTTGCCAACCGGCAGGTGAAAATACAATGGGGAGAGAGGGGGGATATTAAGGACTCCTTCAGATTCTCTTCGGGAGCCCCTAAATCGCCTGCCATGGCGTTTGAAAGAACCGGCGGATGGGTGGGGAGAGACACGGTTGCCCCCTCCCCTCCGCCCCCGGCTTGGTACTTGGCATTGCCTTGCAATAGCAAAGCAAACCAGGAACTGAATGGACAAGCAACGACTTTGCAATCAATCAATCAATCAATCAATCAATCAATCAATCAATCAATCAATCAATCAATAAGCAAGCCGCACGAAAATAAAATAAAGAGCCCAGAAGCAAGGGACCAGCTTGCCGGTGTATTTTTTAATTTTCGAGGGGGGTGTTTTCGGTCTGCTCCCAGCAATAGAATAAAATCAATAAAAATAAAAAAATAAGGAGAGGGAGGCACACTAATGAAAGAGAGGCGAGAACTTTTTAAGACCCTTTGGCAACTTGCACGATCCCGGAGGCGACCCTAGGAACCTTCCCCGTGGAAACGGGGAAAGCAAGACGCTAGACTCCGGGGCTTCCCTAACAGGGGCCAAGTTTGCAGAGGAAATCCTCAGAAAAGACGGGCACCGGCAGGAAGGCGACAAAGAAAGTTTGCTCTCCGGCTCTTCTTTGCAACCATCATTGGATCTCTCCCCCTCCCGCCCCCCCGCGCTCCAATTCCGTCCCGGGTTCCCTCCTCGCGCGCCAACGCGCCGCGCGATCTTTCTTGCAACGGACAGAAAAGAAGCCCTCCAAGCGCCGCGCACCCACCCTTCTCCAAGCCGGGAGATCAGCTCCGGAGCTTCGCCGCGGTCTTGCTGCATAAGGTATCCATGGAGGGTGGACGCGGGGCTGGGGTGGGGGTCGGGGGTGGGGGCCGCAGGAGACGGAAGCCAAGAGCCGAGCAGCAACCGCGATCCCCTTCTCCAAAGCTTTAACTCCACGGCTCCCCTCTCGCCTTCCCGGCGCGGCGTGCAGCGCGGGACTGGTGCCGAGCAGCGACGCGCTCTCGGTAGCAACTCCTGACTCAGGGGGGCTCGGAGGGGAGGGGAGGGGAAGAGAAGAGAGAGGGGGAGAGAGAGAGAGAGGAGAAACGAGGGAGGGGAGGAGAGATTCCCTTCCCGCGGAGCTGATCACAGCGCAGCCTACTGGGAGATCGGAGAGAGAGAGAGAGAGAGAGAGAGAGAGATCGGAAGCCGCTCCGAGTCAGTGGCTGCAGCCGCTTCGGCGCTTCCAGGCGTCTTTTTTTTTCCTTGCCCCGCTGGGAGAAAGGCCAGCGCAAGGAAGGCAGAACGAATCCCCTCCTCCTTCTTCTGGAGGGGGGGAGGGGAGAGGGATTCACGCAGATATCATGCACCCACCCCGAGGTCGAGATCTCCCCTTGCTTCCCCGCCGAGTCCTCGTCTCCTCTAACCCCTCCACCTCACTGCCGCAGCTTGGCTCGGAGGCACCGACCCGCCGGCTCCATCGGCAGCGGATCCGTCGCTGGTTTGCCTTCCGGCTCCTCCATTCCCACCCCATTCCCCACCCCCCACCCCGGTCCTCCACAGCGCTCCTGCTACACCCCCAATTCGATTTGGGGATCGCGGGGCTGCTTTCTTTTTTCGCCGCCTTTGGCCCCGAGAAAGAGGCGTCGAGCGCCGTTGTTGGGGTAGGGAGGGGGTAGAAGCTTGCGATTCTCTCCAACCGGACGGGGGATTCCGTTCCATCCCAGGCAAAGGGGACTTACTTCCGAGTTAAGCATCCCTTCGGATTCCACAGCCTGTGTCCCCTGGTCTCTCTCTCTCTCTCTCTCTCTCTCTCTCTCTCTGTGTGTGTGTGTGTGTGTGTGTGTGTGTGTGTGTGTGTTTCCTAAAGATGCATAAGCTCCACACTGGGCAGAACTTCACACTACAGTGCTGCCTCAACTTCCGAATTTAATCCGTTCGGAACGCGTGCTCTTAAGTCGAACTACTCTTAAGTCGGGGTACCTATAAGTTTTTAAAAAATTAAAAATGAAAATTGTAAGTCCAGCAGACCATATCAAAAATGTATAAGGCAGCAGTTAAAATGCCAACAGTTTTCTGCTTTCAAGTCTAATTTCTCTTGAGCCCAGCTGCTCTTAAGTCGGGGTACCACTGTACTCATTATCTTTCCCCCACCCGGGCACCGCCATTCCATTTTCTTACCCTGGCACAACCCCCCTCCCAGTGAGGTAGTCTCAGCTCAGAAAGAAGACTAAACACAAGGTTACTCAGCTGCGTTTTTGGATTAAGGAAGGACAAGGGTCTAATACAAAGCCACTCCACGTTCCCCTCAACCAAATTCAACCAGCCTGTCCTGGAGATTCATCAGAAAGGAATTAAGTCCTTCCAACTTGGGAAACCAATTCTCCTTCCCATGGCTTTCTTCCCCCTCTTCTAAACAATGCATGTTGCTCTTCTGCTCATACATCTTCTTTGGTGCTGGGAGGATCCCCTCCAACATAAATTAAAAGGAGCCCCATGGTCCTCCCGGTTTGAAAAGAGTGACTTGCTCTTCCAAAGCTGGTTTATTTGAAAGCTTGTTTTAGAATCGACCTGTAAGCAACCCCACCTAACTGCCACTCCCCTCCCAGAGAAATATGGCAGCCCTAAATACCCTCAACTTTCCCCCAAATTCTCTTGAGGGCAATTCAGTTGCCATCAAAATTGTCCCCATGAAGCCTGGCTTTTTGGGTGTGAAATATATATTGACAATGTACACACACGCGCACATCCCAAAAGTGCACTGTTATATCTTATTTGTTCATTTGTTTGTTTGTTTGTTTATTATACTTGTATTCTACCCACCTGGCGACAGGGCCGCTCTGGGCGATCTAGAACAAGGTACAAATAGAAACAGTAGCAAAGTAAAATAAACAAAAAGTAAAAAGCAAACATAAACTGTGTATCAAATACAAGTTAAAGCCAATATGATACAGTTGTCCCCCGCCCTTTCACGGTTCATATACTGCAGTCCCAGTATATCGCTGGTCCGCAAACCGGAAGTGGCTTCCAGTAAACCAGAAGTGACCTCCGGATCACTAGAAAGCACTTTTGGGCCCTCTGAGGGCCCAGGAAGCCCCTTGCAGGCCTGTTTGGGGCAGTGCCAGGCCTGGGGTAAGTGCAAGAGCCCTCAAAGACCCCCCAGTCCCACCCTGACTCCAGCATCCACACATTGTGGATTTTCAATTATCGCGGGTCGGGTCGGGTCCCTAACCCCCGCGGTAGGCAGGGGTGTACTGTAATGTGAAAAGATTTTTGGGTGGGCAGAGTAAAATCAACATGGGCCATAAGAGCTGCGGTCATGTACCAGCCAACAAAAATGCCTGCATGTACATCTACCTTTTTAGATTTCTGTTGAACTCTTTTCGGCTTCCCTAGAAATTCATCTGATCTTCTGCTCAATTTTATTCAGATTTTGCTTAAAACACATGGGTGGTGGCAGTGGCAGCTTATTTATGGATTTCAGCAGCGCTTTCCAGTACAGTGGACCCTTGTATAACAAAAGGCTTGTATAACATAAAATCTGCACAACATAAAAAAATCCAGACATAGGAGAAATTTGCTTTACAGAACCACCTAAGGGGCAAATCCATACAACATAAAAATGTCATGATTAGGGATTACTCTGTTTTTAATGCATTCCTATGGGAAATTTGTATAAAGGAAAATTTGCTTAACAGAATTTCATTTGGAACGGATTACTTCCTTTATACAAGGTGCCACTGCATACCCAGAATCTCTGATAGATGCTGCATCTTACTTCTTGTGCCCACAAATCTCACTGAGAACTTCAGCAGAGACTTGGATATGACTTGATTTTTACATGGAAGAACACGCAGTTGTAGCCTATTATGTGAGTGAACTTTTGACTTCCACTCTTCTTCCTCCTTATTTCTTGTCTTAAACTCATCCTGAATTCTCCTTTTGTGGCAGGGATGTGGTTTGTCATTACATCCAGGCTGGTAAGCTATGCTTTGTGCTTCCTGTCCAAGTACACATTGCAATCCACAATGAAGCTATGGCTTGCCAGGTTGAGATTAGCAGCAAACTACAGTTTGATGGGAACCAACTCTGCTAGGGATGTAATTCTCTTCCGGTAAAAAAGGAAAAAATAATGTATCCCTAAACGGTTTGGGACCTCAGTATCTGACAGAGCGGCTCCTCCCAAGAAGAACTGCCAGGATCACCTGTGCCAGCCAGGCAGGACACCTGGCAGTCCCAACCCCAAGGGACGCCCAGAAAGCTGTAACAAGGAGCAGGGCCTTCTCGGTGGTTGCTCCCCAGTTATGGAACCATCTACCCCCTGAAATTCGGCTGGCACCCTCGCTTCAAACTTTTAAAAAACTATCGAAGATCTGGTTCCATAGAATGGCGTTCCCTGATTCTTCAAACATTTAGTAAGGCACTATTTTTAAACCATTTTTCCTCTCATCTCTCCCCCCGCCCCATTTTATCAAATCTCTTGCCATTTTTAGCTTCATTTTAGCTTCATTTTAGTTTTTTGTTGTTGATTTATGTATATTTTATTTTATTATGTACCTTGTATTTTGGTTTTTAAAATGTATTCCTTTGTTTGTTGTTACATGTTGTAAACCGCCCAGAGTAGCCCTTGGTCTAGATGGGAGGTATAAAAGTCAAATAAATAAATAAATAAATAAATCCCCCTCATGCCCAGATTTCTCTGCATTGCATCGCCTAAGAAATGTCTTGGGTTCTCTTGCAGGATTTCTCAAAATAATTGTGGTTATGTTTGCTGGAAGACGTTTTCACCTGCACAGGATTGTGATTATCCCTACACAGGATGAAATGTTTCCTATTGAAGGTTGACCTGACCAAGGCAGGAGAAATGCAAGCTGCACGGTATTGTTATGATTTCTATACTGAAGGCCAGCTTTCCTGTACAGGGTTCACCAGAAAGTGCATTAAGCTATGCAGAATTTGGCAATTTTCTGCACAAAACAAAAGGAGTTAAGGGAAAATGACCACATAATAATGCCATGTTTTTGCAGAAGGTCAGGAAATCTTGGTGTTTCAGAGAGGAGCCTTGTGGAATAAGCACTGAAAATGAGAATTTATGCAAGTACTCATCACATCCCTAAGATCTAAAATTTGCCCACATGTATTGTATTGTGCACCCAATACAATCAAACTCTGCCTTTCACTGTGCCCCAAAGGACCCTGCCTGTTTACCAATATTGAAGTAAACGCTCAAAACTATTTGGTTTCTTTTGAAGATTCAATTTGGAAATTGAGGTGAGTACCCATTTGTCCTTTGCCCCAGGTGGAAAAACCACTTGGGCCACCCTAGTTTGATGCAAAAAGAGAGGGAACCAGGGTAGGCTGTCTCAACCCGTGGAGCATATTCCACTGTGTGATGGGACACATTAGTTGGGATGCAAGGGTCCCATAACAATCAACATAAATTTTGCCCCTAGAAATCCCTGCATCTTGAAAGCGGATAAATGAAATTATTGTTCACCATCCTAATGACTTTATTCTGAACTATTCTGCAGTTTTAAAAAGGGGTGCCAGAGGTTCACCACCACTGCTCTAGACCATCAAGTAACTGTCTGGTTTCATCCAAGATTTGAAAATACATAATGGTCTCACTTCACCTGTGTACTTTACTGTGTGACCTTCAAAAGTAGCTGTACTTCAGTCTAACCTACCTTGCAGAGTTATTCATGGAGAGGTTCATAGAGGGAAGCTGTTTTGAAAATGGAGAGGGGTGTTGCGTGAATCTCAACTACGTATCTTAAATTAATCCTAAATTGTTTGGGACTGGGCTGGAAAGCTGGCCTGAAGGGGAGCAGAAGTGACATTCGAGTCCGTATTTAGGACTATCTTATACAGGCTGGATAGATCAGTGGTTCAGGAATCTGTCTATGCAGCCTGTTAGGAGTTCGATTCCCCACTCATCCTCTTAGAAGAAGACCCAGCCTTTGTAGTTTTAGGGCAAACAGCATAGCCCCAGGAAAGTGCCCAGAAGATGGGAACAGTAAACCATTTCTGAGTACTCTCTTCCTGGAAAACCCCGAGGACCCAAGGACGGGGCCCCCTGTGTATGGATCATTCATTTTAAATTTCCACAACATCTCTGACCCAGGCTCCACAGCATTTGGGAAGCATGGAACTGCATGTCCTAGTCCAGTGTTTTTCAACCACTGTTCATTTTAAATTTCCACAATGTTGCCTGGTGGCCAGGCTCCACAGCATTTGGGAAAACAGGCATGGAACTGCATGTCCTACTATTTCATAATAAAGTAATTATAAAATACTTTCTTTGTGTTTATTTGATTCCTATTCAAGAGAATTACTTTATATATAGTCAATATAGCCTGTGCCTCGTGATTTTTTTCATGAAACAAGTGTGCCTTTGCCCAAAAAAAGGTTGAAAAACACTGTCCTAGTCAACCATGGCTGTCATCTTCAGAAAGCCTGTCGAGATGGGAAAGCAGTGCGGCAGAGAAAACCGCCAAAGCAAGCACTCATCGAAAACTAGGTCTGTCTTTGATGTAGAGTCAAATAAGCTCACACTGTGAGGATACATCATGTACTTCCTTGCTATAGATTACAGATGAAGTTCCGGTCACCCACTGATTAAGGGTAAATATATGGGTCAGTTATTTCGGGGTCAGTTTCAAAATCTCTTTGCAGGAGATCCAGAATTTGGTGTTGACTGATCATAAGTCAGAATTAACAGCAGATGATTATTATTGTAGGCCAACTAATGAGGACTGGAGAGAAAAATCAGAAAGAGGAGGTGATGAATGAGTGTGGGGTTAACTTCACAAGTAGTCTGGTGATCAGTCATAATTAGTTGTCAATGGAAGATCAATCAGTTCGTTTTGAGCTCTTCAGAATGGGCAGCAGAAAAAGCAGTGATGAGGACAGGTCCGTATTCAGAGCAGTTCCTTCAGAGGTCAGTGTTCTATTGGTTGTCTCCACTTAGCACATATTGCACTGTTAACTCCTATAACATTTTAATTATTAAAAAAAAACAAACACCTAGAGCAGTCCAAAGTGGCTGTCATATTTTCGTGCATCTTTTTTCCTCACCTCCACCCCAACCCCATAAAAGCATCCTGGGTTGAGGAATGAATAGCTTGAAGGCCCTCCCCCACCCAAAAAAGGTACTTTATTTGCAAGCTGGCTTGAATCCTAATGGCTCCCTTTTAGCAAACCATTTATGACAACTGAAGTGCTTTGCTGTTAATGGCAAGCCTCTCTGTGGGGCAGGAAAGGATGAAGGGGCTCCACGATGGAAAATGGGAGCGCATGATGATGCCTCATGCTGAGGCCAAAAGTTATCTCTGACAAAGGCGTCGGAGGAGACCTGGAAACAAGACCGACCCCGGACTTGGAGCTGCCGAAGGGGTCTGGTGGAACCACCCCCCTCTCCGGAGCAGAAGGGGGCTTGAACTTTTCCCTGATTTCACCCTCCCAGGACTCTAAAAACAACCCGTTTACCGTTGATGTTAATTCTGTTGAACCAGTTGTTAAGAGAGGTGCCTCCAGAAGTATGGAAGAAGGCAATAAAACACCTGTTTGTTCAATGAAAGATGCCTCTTTATTGAGTTCTGCAGAGCGGGCAGTTTGGCAGAATGGTGAACAGTGCATCCCCAATCAAGTCCTCCAGGAATGCATCCCACCAGAACTGGCCATGTTGCTGGACTGTTCGTTGCCAGCTCTAGTTCATGTTTTCTGGTTTTTGAACTGGGTAAGAAGAGAGGCTTGCTCCTTCATTCGCCCAATCTGCCAGCTCCGACTGAGTCTGTCTCTCATCAAGCTGCCTGTCTTTTAATTCGATCTCACAGATTTCTTGGGGCTGAAGGAGGATCGATCCTTTCTGTTAACATGTGCCTATCATGGTTATGTGTCAGAACATCTCTCCATAAGACTCTCTACCCAAGCAAATTGGTCTTTCCAAGCTTTATGATTGCAGCGGTCAATCCTAGAGAGGCCTGGAAAACAAGCACCAGGAGATCCCTTTCTCAATGATGGCCTCAGAGCTATGGATCTTATTGCCTGCTGATGATCATCAGGTTCCTTCCGTCCTGACCTTCATGTGAAAGGAGGCCTTTGATAGCATCTCCCCCTTTTAATATGCTTGCAAACTCATATGTTTGTAAATGAACTTTATCTGCTGTTAACTCTAGAGCAGGCATATCCAAAGTCTGGCCCGGGGGGCCAAATGTGGCCCATTTTCAAATTTCGAGCAGCCCCATCCCCACCAGTTGTCCCCTCCCCATGCCGGATGTAGACATCATCTTGCAGTTTTAGGGTTTATCTGCCCTCCCTGCCTCCATCGGTCATCCCATCCACCCGCCCTGCCTACCTGCCCCTGGCTCTGTTGCTGCCAAATCCTCCCCGCCTCCTTGCATGTCCCTAGAGCAGTGGTGGCAAACCTTTGGCACTCCAGATGTTTTGGGAGAATTCCAAGCCTAGATTGACAATGACAAAGGTCTCTGGGAGTTGTGGTCCCAAAACATCTCTCTGGGAGTTGTGGTCCCCATATGTTTTGGAAGAATTCCAAGCCTAGATTGACAATGACAAAGGTCTCTGGGAGTTGTGGTCCCAAAACATCTGGTGTGCCAAAGGTTCACCACCACTGTCCTAGAGCAGTGATGGCGAACCTTTTAGAGACCGAGTGCCCAAACTGCAATTCAAAACCCACTAATTTTTTTGCAAAGTGCCAATAGAGTAATTTAACCTGTATACAGGTGGCTATAAAGGGGCGATGTCAGGTGCCCACAGAAAGGGCTCCGAGTGCCACCTTTGGCACCCGTGCCATAGATTCGCCATCCCTGTCCTAGAGGCTTGTCCAAAGTCCAGCTCAGAGGCAAAATGCAGCTGAATGGTCGGCCCCCACACATTTTCATCTCACCAAATCTGGCTCTCCTTGCAAAAAGTTTGGACACCCCTATTCTAGAGTCTTTTGTTGGTTTTTTAATTGGGTGTATGCATTAGAGTGGGTGGATTGTTTTTTTTTTCTCTTTATTGCTGTTAGCCATTCAGAGTATTGCTGTGTTACTAGATGGGCAGGATAAAAATACTATGAATGAATTAATGAATGAACAGGTGCATGCATGCATGAAATGGTTATTTGCAGTAGACTATAAAATGAACATTTTTGGTGAAAGCACTGCCACACTCTAATGGTGGCAACACTATTGGCAGGGGGTGAGCCAGTGTGGGCCAATTTGACATGGCCAGGCTTGATTAGATAAGACAAAGAAAATATTTTTAAAAGTTTTTTTTTCAAATGTAACTGATTTAGTGCATCAGTGATAGTCAGTGATTGTGTATATAGAGTAAAAAAAGTTCTATCCTCTGCAGAACAGGGGAAGTGATTAGTCTCCCAATATCTTGAAGAAGATATCTAGAGAAGCAGAAACTTTTGACAGGGGCCAGAAAGATGCAGGTAGAAACACTCTGGGGGCAGTCTGGTCCATTCTAGTAAAGACATTAAATTCATTAATTCATTCTGATCACCATCTTTAAGACTGCAACAGCCTCTCCCTGCCATGCTTCAGATACCCACTGTGCTAGATGCACAAGTAGTCAGCCTCTCTATCGTTCCATGAAATGTCATCATTCAACATACTGCTAGCATTTCCTGCAGTATGTTTTGTTCTTGCAGCCTTTTTTCCCCAGAGTGTTTTTCTTCTCTGACTTATTCCTCCATTTTATTCCAGAAAGCAGGGATAGAGAATATGTGGCCGATATTGAATTCTAGTTCCTATCAGCCCCTCCATTCATACCCAATGGTGAGGGCGTTGGACGAAGTCAACATCTGGAGTTGCAACAGACCCAAACCCAGATGTTTCAGGCAATGCCCCAAATCCCCCACCTTGTTGACCGAGACTGATGGGGTTTGTAGTCCAAAATATCTGGAAATGCCTATTTCGTTATCAAGTCAAGAAAGCCCACCTACCCTATTGGCCTCTCAAACAGATACATAGAGATCTGTGTCTTCACTGCCTGAGGAATTCTGGGAGATTTAGTCAAACCCACAAACCCACATACCTTTTATTCCTGGATACTGTATTCCCTTCTAGTTTGGAATGCACAAAATGCAGGACTTCACATCCTATCCATCCAAGTGAACATAACCTGTGGTTAGAAATAGTGGGATTTGTAAGCCTGAATGGCCACACATCACACTCATGTTGAAGGTTTAGGCAGGAAAATCCAAGACACCAATAACAGAATCATGGAATACTGAATTTGGAAGGGGTTTATAAGGCCATCAATCTGCTTGCTCCGTGCAGGAATACAATCAGATGGCTTCAGGGAGAATTCCAGATGTGTGCAGACAAGTGGTACCAGGATAGTTCAGGGCATCTCAGTACATCAGTACATCTTCTCTGTGTCTGGATACAGAGACAATAACTTTAAAGGAAAAACAAAACATACCAGAATGATCAAGGATGGCAGCACTGTCTGGATGCATCCTGAGTTTCACAGCACGCATTGGCTGTCCACATCCTCATGTATAGCTGCCTAGATGCCCTGAGCACATCCGATCTCGCCTGATTTCGGAAGCTAAGCAGGGTCGGCCCTGGCTAGTACTTGGATGGGAGACCCCCAGGGAATACCAGGTGCTGTAGGTGCCTGGAGTAGGAACTGGCAAGCCACTCCAGTATTCCTGCCAAGAAAACTCCATGGACATGGGATGGGGTCACAACAGAGTCACACACACACACACACACACACACACACACACACACACACACACACACACACACACACACACACACACACACACACACACACACACACACACACTGTCATGTATTACCAACAGCCTCAAGGTGAGATGGGGAGTGTGGCACTAACTATAGGAGGCAAGGTAAACATTTGCTCTTTCTATAGCAAAATAGTTGAAGGCAAGGCATTGCTGGGTCTTCCCCTGTGCTAGTTCAGCCCCATAGAACGATGGATGGAGAGAATACCGGGTAAAACTGAAGTCCAGGTGATCCCTGGCAGGAAGAGTTCTGTTCATTTGCAAAGCAAAATCATGCAGAAGGAGTTTTCTAGTCATCAGGCCTGTGCCGGCTGCAGTTCCTTACCTCGCCAAAGTTGTCCCGTGGCACCAGAGGACGGTCTACAGAAAAAGCATTCATTACCCTTTTGCTTCATAACAGTTACAGACTTTGCCGCTTCATGTTCCCTTCTTTTGCCTGGAGAATTCTCAAGCGTGGAGCACAAAAGGCCCAAATCGGCACACCTTTTTTCACAATATGTCTAGAGATGTAGCATTTACGGACACTTGGACAATCCAGATGTTTTGAATGGCAGTTCCCTTCACTACTAACTGTGCTGGCTGAGGTTTCCGGAAGCTGCTGTTCAATTACCCCCCCCCATTTATTCCCAAATGCTTTTGGCTTTATTCAGGCTGTTTTAGGAGGAGAAATCGAATGAGACACTTTTTGGTGGGACATATTAGCACATGGGTACCTTATTACTACATATTTCTTTTATTCTCTCCTTTTTTGTAGTTTTGGTTGGAAACGTAATGGAATGAGAGGGATGCAAGTCTATTATCTTCTGGGGAGGCACCATTTCAGTTGCATGTGTGTGTTCAAAACCCCTCTCTCCACAGAGGTGGGGGACTCAGACCCAATCTGTCTGCTACTTCACACCTCCACCAGCGAGGCCACAGCTAATGACCCTTACTTAATGGGTCTTGGGAAGGGTTGAATAGGTGGGAATTTCACATACCCCAGACCATTGTACATCTAACAAGCCTATTCAGGCCACTGTCCACCTAATGAGCCTATTTGGACCAGGATGGTGTGAAATCAAGATGAACTCTAAATTGGAAGACTTGCCACTAACTTCCCTCAGACTGACAAAACTGTTTGGATTAGCAGCAAAACATTTCAATCTCTCAAGAAAAGAAGTCCAGGGGGCATGACTCAACTGTCCAACATTTCAGTTGTATGTGGGCCTTTCTATTCTTTTCACTAACTTAGGGCGCTTTTACACGACCCCTAAGATCCGCTGGCAACTTAAATTCGGACCAGAGATCTCGGGGGTTTGTCGCTCTTCCTGTGTTCCCACCCCTCCGCACTCCCATGCTCCTGTCTGCGTGAGGGGAGGGAGAAAAAAAGGGAGAAAAGAATGCAGGCTCACCTCCGCTCTGCCATTGGGAGCTGCTCTGGGAACCATTCCAGTCTCTTAAAGGGGCGGGAGGGGGCCAAAAAACCCCAAAGAAGGCAGGAGAGCCCGGCACTCACTGCCTTGCAATACACATCAGAAATTTTTCACCTTCAGAGACCAGGTACTTGGAAAATGTGCTGGGACGTGCTTAGGTGGGCGTGGGCGTACTTAATTTTTTTTATAGCCCGGAGCTGGTGGGAAAACAGTTTTAAGCTCCGCATCTGGGAGCCCTTTGCCTTGGATTTTAGGGGTCGTGTAAAACCGCCCTTAAGCAACTCCCTCTTTCGTGTGGAAACATGTAAACAGGTCTATATCTAAAATGGAGACACCCTCTTCTCCACACCCCTGATGGCTATTATAATGAACACATTCATCAGCCAGTTACCCCTTGTCATAATTCCATTTTTTTTCTCCTTCAGTTTTCCCAGTAAACTTATTTTTTCCAGATATTTTTCTCACATTTTAGAAGCCATTGTAGGCTAACTCTAATTGTTATGCCCAAGGAAAGTAGCTCTAATTATACCCACAAGGAACTAGCAAGTCAACCCTTTCATTGATGCAGTGGGTGTACACTTGTTTCAGCTGGCACTGGACTTCGGTCTGTGTGTTCAATAGTATCGTGAAATAATTGAGTCACTAGGGAGCTTTCCCAGGATTAAGCCTGAAAGGAGAATGCCAAGTTTTGTACGACAGTCTTCTCCAGCCCAGTAACTCGTTGGACTATAAATTCCATAATATCTTAGCTGAGAACGTCACTTGTAAGGGGTGCAGGAGTGCATACTCAGGCACTATCCTCAACATCCCTCTGAAAGTCCTGGGGGTTGAACCCAGCAATACCTGGTTCTGGTACACTATTGGCTGTGCCCCCTGGTCACATCAGAATTCACAAAAGCATAAGCCGTATTTGGGACATACACCTGAAAGTGTGTAGAGCAGTGGTTCTCAACCTGTGGGTCCCCAGAGGTTCCTGGACTGTAACTCCCAGAAATCCTGACCAGCTCAGCTAGTGATGAAGACTTCTCGGAGTTGCAGTCCAAGAACATCTGGGGACCCACAGGTTGAGAACCACTGGTGTAGAGGACGGAGTGAGCAGTGGAAAGGAGGCATGCATAATTTCTTGCTTTTAAACTCATGCTTTCCAGAGGTTTTGTGTGAAACTTTGAAGAGAAGCCTTCAAAGAAGCATTCTCATCCTGGGGATTATGGATTTTGGTAATCTAACACTTCCGATGCTAGGTTGGAGAAGGCTGCTCGACACTTGTTTGAATTCCCCGTTCGGGCTTAATCCCCAGAACATATTGAGCTATACCAATGGGATAACACAGGGCTTGAAAGCTTGGTAAGCATATTCAGTTGACTCTTAACAGCTGGATGGCTCTGTGGTTTGGGTCTCTTGTCACCGAGCCAGAATTTGGAAGTTTGATTCTCCACTGTGTCTCTTTGAAGAGAGCTGGACTCGCTGATCCGTAAAGTCATCCATCATCATCATCACCACCACCACCACCACCACCACCACCACCACCACCACCACCACCACCACCACCACCACCATCATTTTAGAACTGCTAATCTAGAAGGGACTCTGTGGATCATCAGGTTCAGCCCCTGTCCAAGAAGGCACACCGGGGAGTTGACCTCACAACCTCTCTCCCACTGAAGCCAGATGCCTGAACTAGTGAACTGCCTAGCACAGGCATGTCCAAACTTCATCCCTCCTGATGTTTTGGACCACAACTCCCAGAATTCTAAGCTTAGATTGCCAATGACAAAGGACTCTGGGAATTGTGGTCCAAAACATCTGGAGGGCTGAAATTTGGACATGCCTGGCCTAGCAGTTCCTTCCAGTTCTGCTGCTCTCAGATTCTGGATTGTTATTCCCTACGGACTGAAACATGCTCCTTTGCATAAACACATGCCTGGTTTTCATGATGTGCATTTATTTGCCTTAAAAGACAAAGGAAAAAAAGATTCTGATGATTACTCTTTCCTTCCAATTATATGTGGATGCTCCAGAAACCACACATTTCAGGAACCCTTAAAAAAGTTCTAATTCCTTTTCCTTCCATAAAATCAGGATGCCATCAAACCATCTCTGGCAGGTGTTTGTTCAGTCTCTCCACAAATACTACCAGCGAAGGAGAACTCACCACCTCCGCAGATTAAGCACTTCACCACTCCAGAAATAAAAGCAGCAACTTTTAAAAAGACAACTCCCAGGTTCTCACATCTGGTGTGGCCAGTGGCCAGGTGGATTGGAGAATTCTGTGAGCTGTCAGACACAAAATGTAGATTTCCTGAACTGTGGAAGGGCAGATCCATTAAAGCATCTCCCTCTTTCCCACTGTACAGTGTGTGGAGAGAGATGCAGTTGATAAATAATATTAGAAGAAGTAGTTAATTCAGCTCTCCACATTAATCAACTCCCCCTGGTCCTGTAATGATTTCCCCTCCTCTTTCCCCTAGGAGGGGCTGGTGTTTCCAGACCATCACAAACTCCTGTATCCCACAGATCCTTCATGCCTTCAGCAGCCCTACTGAAGGCATGTCGTTTGGTGCTTCCTGGGTAGCCAGTGGGTCTCCTACGTAGGCAGGAGATGGAGTTGATGGTGGCAGACTGAAGATTGTCCTTATCTCTTAGTAAGTTGAAAGTTGGACCCGTTCCTTTGGTCAGAAGTTCTTAACTGTCAGTAGAAAGTCTTCTCCATGAGTGCACAGTATGGGATTTGATTCCTCTGCCATCCCTGCCCACTCCTCCTCTTCGGCATCTACGGAGGACAATGAATCTGCCACCTCTTCCTTCTCCTGATCCTTTGACCCAGGGTTCCACCATCTAGGTGTGGTCTGTAACCCCGTTCTCCCAGTTGTGGCTTGTACTTCACCTCCTTCCTCCCACCTGGGACCTCACTCAAATTGTACAAGCAGTGTGTGCTGTTTCGCAGGCTGTTCCTTGTGCATTTGATTGTGCTCAAGCTGTGCAGTCAACTTGGTGACGCGTCAAGGGCAGCCTGCAAATAGTGAAAAATGCTTGATTGCTGTTTTGCATGAAACAAGACATGCTGGGGTATCGGGTAGGAGGGGAGGGGAAAGAGTGTCATCAACAACCCAATGCCCAATGCCCAATCCCTGACTGAAAGTCAGACTTTTAAACATTAGGAATTCAAAGCCCTGTGGCTTATCTCAATAGAGAACTCTGTCCATTTCACTCCCTCCAGTGTTCAACTTTTGGATAGAATTTGTGTTATTTCTGTTGAATGTATGCAGGCATACAAGGACATTTGCTGATCTGAGTAAGTTTGTAGCACAAGTTGAACTGAATTAAATCCTCACCCGTCTTTAGTCCCGGTTATTAATCTTGCTAATCTATTTTGGACCAAGTGAAGCTTCTAGGCAATTGTCAAAGGTGAAGTCGTGTACATTGCCTTGCAATAGTCTAAATGAGCCATTGATACTTATTCTCCCTGACTTTGTCTCATCTCTTTTAAAGGATTCTTATGGCAGCGGCCCATGATTCTGTCTTCTGACAGCAAATTCTATCAATTCATTATGTCAAAAAGTGCTTTCTTTTGTCTGTGCTGAATCAGTTTAATTGGACGATCCCTCATTTCTAGTATGGAAAAGAGGGAGAAAAAGATTGCTCTATCCAATTGCTCCATATCAGGATATCAATAATGAAATTTTATATATATTTGGCCACTGTTAAACAAAAAAAACATTCTTTAGTATATGGTTTTTTGCATTTAAAAATTATTTATTGATTATTTATAGATTTATTAAATTTATTTAATAAATAAATAAATAAACATTAAACGAGATTGAAAAGCATGCTTTGGAGTACTGAAAAGTCACTTTTTGGAGTGTGGTCAGATGGATGGATAATCAAACATCTGTTCCCCATGAAAATACTTGAGTACCCAGCTTGCTGGGGGGGCAATGTGTAGCCTGCACACTGTAATTAAAATTGTAAACCGCCCAGAGACTGCTTGTAGTGGTATGGGGCGGTATATAAGCAGAACACTTTTTCAGAGAGCAATCTCTCTTAAGATGATCCTTCCATCTGCCAGGAAATGGTTCTAGACTGGTCCCCAAAAGTAGGAGCTCGACTGCTGAACCACACAGGTCTATCTTGGGTATGGATCAGAGCGGGACTGAAGTGTAGTGCCAGGTACATCATCGGATCATAAGGAAACAAATTGTACCAGGCCGTTCCGCAAGTGTTCCAAAAGGCAGTCTATTTCCCCTTTGCCATCATATGGTTACATGTTATATCCATTTCTGAAGTACACTCTGACATTCCTGAATGTGAACGCAAACTCAACAAACAAACAAACAAACAATCCGGCACACACCCTGGCTCACCTAGCTGTAAAAAGGAAACCTGCTGTAGGAGAAATTGGTTTGCTTTTCTCTATTTGCTCCTTGAGTAACTAACCTTGATGCAGTCAAATAGCTGGGATTGTGCATCTCTCTCTCTCTCTCTCTCTCTCTCTCTGGGCCTGGTTACACTGGTGATTTGTTTCCATTTTAGCTCTGCAGTATTTAAAATCAGCTCCAAACCATGTGGTTTGTATGTTGATGCGCACAATTCCTTTGAAAATAGCAATTCTGTTTAAAATTACTCACTTTATAAGCAGTGTCTACACCCAGATACGCAAAATACGGTGTTTCTCATAAGAACAATGGTCATTCTGCACTCCCCATTTTGGGGTGAGACTTTCTGCAAAGTAGAGTCCAGCCCTATACCACAATATATGCCACAATTACCCAGGCACCGCTGCACAGCTGGTCATGGTGCAGCGCCCAACAGCTGATTGTAAGAGGAGGGATGGTAAAGCTGTGTTTGCAGTATGTGGACACTGCTCCTGCAGAAGCCGGTCATTGTTGGCATCCCATTCTTTGCCTGCACCTCACAGCTGATTGGTAGACATTTTTCTGACCATACCAATACATTCAGTTGTTGCAGCCACGAGGCTGAGCCTGCAAAAAGTGGCTGACGCCCCTGAAGAAGATGGATGCCTCCTGTTCCCCACATCATGCCTGCCAGCAGTGGCTTCACAATTCCTCTTCTCAGCTTCTCATCTGAAAAGTGATGGGCAGTGATGGGCAAAGAAGCCAGGTAGCTGCATCACCACTCTTGTGCTCAAGCTGCTGGCAGTATTTTCCAAGACATGGGTGGTCTCACACCCCCAAAGTGATTCATAATGAACTGATTCCATAAGTGTGTTAAAACCCTCAGGCATGGAGACTCAGGTCACAAAACTCACTGTCAAGTCAGACTTCAGTCACATCAGGGACTCAACTTGGTGGAGTATTTTTTTCAGTGACTCAAATTCAATTTGTGGCCCACTCCTCCCTTTTTTTTCTGCATGGGAAAATACTTGTTTTTAATAGGGACTCAGACTTGGCACTTGAGACTTAGTACCAAAGACTTGGACTTGGGACTTGGACCCAAAGGCTTGCCAACATCCATGAAAAGCCACCGCCTGCATCTCTCTCTCAAAAAGAATCTCACTTTGTGGCCAGAAAATCAGGCTTCCTCATACAATGTGTAGCCAGAGTTTTTAAAATCAATTTTATTTAAGGAAAACTCTGATTCGACAGTGCTTTTTATGCTCAGTGTGACCATCCCTTGAGATGCACTGAGGTTGTACTCATAGGCACTCATAACCTTTATGAACAAACCCTGAGTTAATATTTGTTGAGACTTTTCTTCATGCGCATGGACAAGTGACCAGCTGACTGAAGGCACAATTCAATAATTATGACTTGTAAAAGGCTTTGCACACTTTTCTTGTATGCTAATGGCAGATGAGATCAATACTACAGTGTTTAATCAAAACACAGAAATTAAAATCGAAGACAGAAAGGCGGTGTTCAGGCATTCCATGAAAGATCTGGCTCCCTTGATTTCAGATGCAATCTTAGTGGAAACTGTCAGTGGAGCACGATTGAAAATAAGACTCCTGGCACACAGTCATGAATTATGAAACATTGACATTTCATGTTGAATTAATGCAAAGGGCTCTTTAAGGACTCCAGTAGACTCCGCGACAGGCCAAATATTAGGTGCCCTGCTATTTGTCAGAAAACACACACACACACACACACACACACCCTGGGAAAGGCACTCAGAAATGATGCTTTGAAGATAATTGTGTGTATCTGTGTGTGTGTGTTGTGTCATTATAGTCGTGACCGACTCTTCATGACCCCATGTCCATGGAGTTTTCTTGGCAGGAATACTGGAGTGGCTTGCCAGTTCCTACTCCAGGAGCCTACAGCACCTGATATTCCCTGGTGGTCTCCCATCCATGTACTAACCAGGGCTGACCCTGCTTAGCTTCTGAAATCAGGCAAGATCGGATGTGCTTAGTGCAGCTAGTAGTTGAAGATAATTAGCTTGTTCCAAATCACTAAAGATTGGATTCAAAGTACAACTGTATTCTTCCATGGATGACATGCTAAAAACAGGCTGTAAGTAGACTGGGCAGGTTTATTTTTATTTTTATTTATTTTTATTAAGGTTGGGGAGGGGTTAGATTTGGACAAATCTCAAATACCCAACCAGATCAGCCTGATTCAATCTGATTTGCATGGAATTGAGGTCAAAACCAGATGTGATTATGGGGGCAAAGTGAAGAAAGTTTGCCAACCGATTTGTACCCAGAGCACAGATCAAATCAGGCATTTGTCTCTCTGAAGTCTCTTTAAAGGGCCGAGGTATACTGATCTGTCCGCATGACGTATGCAATAAAAGAGAGGCAAATACAGCAATAGAATCCCTGGAACTTTGTTTTGTCCTTCTTTTGTTGCTAAGGTGTAACAGTGACAATTCTGATGGCGAGAGTAGTGAATGCTATATCCCTGTGCTTTCCCTCATTACGTGCAACTTATCTTTGGTATTATCAAGGGAGAGCCAACCTTTGTAAGCCCAGCATGATGGGCTGTGCAGTCCACAGTCAAGGGAGAGCCATCCCTCATGAGCACAGCAGGAGAGATTATATAATCCACAATCAAGGGAGAGCCAACTTTCATAATCCCAGCCAGATGGGTTACCTAGTCACAGTCAATGGAGAGCCAACCTTTGTAAGCACAGCAAGATGGGTTACCTAGTCCACAGTCAAGGGAGAGGCATCCCTTTTGAGCACAGCAAGATGGGTTTTCTAGTCCACAGTCAAGGGAGAGCCATCCCTTTTGAGCACAGCAAGATGGGTTTTCTAGTCCACGCTCAAGGGAGAGCCAAACTTTGTAAGCCCAGCAAGATGGGTTGCCTAGTCCATGGTCAAGGGAGAGCCAACCTTTGTAAGCACAGGGAGATGGGTAACGTAGTCCACAGTCAAGGGAGAACCATTCTTCCTCATAAGAACTGTCTTCTTGCAATTACAAACCCATCTTGCAGTGCTTATGAAGTTTGCCTCTCCCTTGATTGAGGACTAGGCAACCCATCTTGCTCTGCTCATGAGGGATGGCTCTCCCTTTACTGATATCTTTCCCAGTTGTACTCTATGAGAATGGTCCTTGAGGGACGACTGGAGCTCGGACACACCCAAGCTACCAATCCCATACCCTTAGAGTCTCCCCAGGAGAACAACTCTGATTGATGCTATCAAAGGCCACTGACAGTTCAAGGAGGACCAGCAGGGGTGGTTTGCTGCTCTTGGTTTCCCTCAAAAGGTCAGCCTGCAGAGCTGTCTCCATGCCACGACACAACCTGAAGTCAGACTAGAATGGGTCGAGGGCATTGGTCTTCTCCAGAACTCACTGAGGCTGCTGTTGTTTCTGGTTCGGCAAGAAAGGGAGAAAGGCTAGCACCATTCTCAGTTCCTTCCAATGAACATCGGAAAACATTTGGAAAGATACTGCCAGAAGGCCTCAAAGATAAAGATGAAAAAAATGACCCCAACTGTTAAGAACATAAGAACATAAGAAAAGCCATGCTGGATCAGGCCAAAGGCCCATCTAGTCCAGCTTCCTGTATCTCACAGTGGCTCCACCAAATGCCTATGGGAGTGGATGAGACTAGATAACCTGTGATGGACTTCTCCTCCAGGAATCTGTCCAATCCCCTTTGAAGGCATCCAGGCTAAATACCATCACCACCTCTTGTGGCAAGGAGTTCCACAGACTAACAACACGCTGGGTAAAGAAATATTTTCTTTTGTCTGTTCTCACTCTCCCAACCCACAGTTTGAGTGGATGTCCCCTAGTTTTGGTATTTTGTGAGAAGGAGAAGAGTGTCTCTCTTCTCACAGTGCTATGATGGTGCTGGAACAGAACTAATGCCCTCCTAAGAGCCTTGCTCTCATTTTGGAAACAGTGGGTGCATTTACGTGTTCTTTGAAGCGACCTGCTTTTAAAAGTTTGGCTCATAACCAGGTCAGATTTTACCAGCTGGCCCCACAGGAATACGGAGAACAAAGGATGCTAGATTCCTTCCCTGGCTTGGGATTTGAAACGAGTACCCTAATGTTGGTAAGATTTACGTCACATTGCGATATTTCAAGCTGCCATAGACATGCATGGTATTGGCTTCCTTTCTCCAGAGCATAGATAAATAATGTGTTTCAAAACGGTAATCTTTTTGTGCTCGTTTATTAGCTGCCATCTTGTATTAGGAGAGACATCTCTCAGTGAGGGATTTAAGAAAACGGAACGGTCTTAGATTTTTGTAGTCAAAAAAAGCTGCTCTGTACGGAATCATCCTGGAATAAGAATCTTTGCAGAAACAATCTTGATCCTGGACAAATTTATTTCAATGCCTCTTTGTCTTGTTTATTTTTGGCATTTGGAGCGATGACAGATTGGCAGACAAGAAATAATATTATTTATGGGTTCTGATTCCAACTAACTCTGCTTCTGGATGTGCCGTTCCTTAGAACACTTGTCTGCCAAAATAAGCTCATAAGAACATAAGAACATAAAAAGAACCTTGCTGGATCAGGTCAAAGGCCCATCTAGTCCAGCTTCCTGTATCTCACAGTGGCCCCACCAAATATGTGCGGGAGCACACAGGACTAGATATCTGTCTCCTGATACCACTCCCCTGCATCTGGTCTTTGAAGTACCCCCGTTTTAAGCCTGTGCTTAAGCTCCTGTGTAACTTTGTAGAAGAGTACCATAATTATTTAAACAGAGGTGAGGGTAGCAGTAACAGGGCAATGTGTGAACCCCTCCATGGATTACTATCTCTTCTTTGCCTCTTAGTCTTTGGTTGAACTGCATTCTAGGATGAAGGGATGAATAAAATGAGGAATATTTCCATATTTCATTTGTCTGTTCATATTAAGGGACAAATATTTCATGAATCAGCAGTATTTGTTGATATTTGCCAATCTAAATACGGCATTGTACCAACTGCTGACAAGACGCGTGAAATCCGACTGTGCTGGTGCGGACACATCTTGCGTGCCAATGAGAAAACTCTGGCCCAAAAGGGTCTCACCATGGAGGTCAACAGATCCTGACCAAGGGGGTGTTCAAAACAGTGCTGGATGAACCACCTTGACAATTACTGTACATGAATTTGACCATGCCAAGTGGAAGGGGGGGACAGAAACAGATCCCACCACCAAGTTGGACAAACACTAAGAAATAGAAGCTTGTTGATTCATTCTTTTATTCATCCCCATCTCTAGTCATGAGCCAGCCTGGTCATCGATCTGTGTCATAGAATCATCGAACCATTATGTTGGAAGGCCATTGAGTCCAATTCTCTGCTCAGTGGAGATCTGACAGATGGTTGTCCAATTTTCTCTCGAAGGTCTCATATTTCAGAGCAAATAATAATCAAAAATTACCTTCATCCAGGTCTCAGATACCACATAAGATGTTTGCTAGCCTCCCTTTATTAACCCTTTCATCCCAACTGCATTTAAATTAATTTTCAGCTGCCTTTGATCCAAGCATTCAGTTGACACAATTCATGGTAATTGGCAGGACTGTAGCACGAAATGAACAAAAGATATTTTAGAAAAAGAAAAGGAGAGCCCTTCTATCAATAAAGCAGGCTTTCTAAATTCCATTGTTGTTGGGCTTTTTTTCCCAGTGAGATGGAGTAGAGGTTGCATTTTACAAATTCTGACATTTCAGAATTCTATAATTAAAAAAATATGCAGAACACAAAACCTTGTACTTCAAAAGAAATTATCCCTCAAGGAGAGAAGCAAAGTTATAATTAAATCAGATAAAGATAACTGATCAAGGTTTTTTGTTTTGCTTTGGTGGCAACACAGCTTGCAAAAATACAATAAAATAAAAATATAAAATAAAATATACTTTCAGAAATGGGAAAAGCCCTAATGCCTTATCAAGGCAAGAGAGATGTAAACACAGATATATGTTTCTCCCCCCCAGAAAGGCAATCTGGCAGCTTTTCCAAAAGTCTCAATTTCATGTCAAGAATGTGAAAACGGAACCATTTCCGATCAGTGTTTGTTCTACAGAGTGCGATTTGATAGGATAGCTTATAAAAATGGGCCACAGGACATTCTCCAATTACTAACCCTATAGAGTTAATATTTACAGCTCATTAAGAACCTTTCATCTCTTGCAGACTTATAACGAAGGGCCATTTAACCAAAGAAACAGAACCCCATTTAACACCAAGGCTAAAATCCTTTAAGTTTATAGGCAGGAGCAGAGAAAGCAAAAAAAAATTGGGAATACAGTATTAGAAGATTTGTTTTTTTATAACTCCAATGCTAGCCATTTCTGGCTGGGGATTCTGGGTAGTGTATTCCAAATTTTCTGCTTAGAGAAAGGCATGTTTGAAATGTTTGCTGTAACTGTTCACATACCTGAACATACACGCAGACTGTGAAATAAAAAGCAGCTGTCCTTTTTACAGTAGTCATGCAAGTATTGAATTAGAACAAATAGAATGCTCACAGGATGCATATGCTGTACACACTAGCCAAGGCAGAAAAATCATCGGGAGAAGCTCCCATTTAGCCCAAGGAAGAAAATCATCTGGATGCGGAGAAGTTCCCATTAAGGCCACAGCTTAATGGGAAACGTTAAAAGTTACGCATGTCCCATCTCAAAAAGATCATCATCATCATCATCATCATCAAATTGCAGAGCCAGAAGGGACCCTATGGGTCATCAAGTCCAATCCCTTGTCAAGAAGGCTTACTGGAGAACTGAACTCTCGACCTCTGGCGTTACAAAGCAAAATGTTTTGCTTATATACCACCCCATAGCACTTCAAGCACTCTCTGGGTGGTTCACAATTTAATTATGCAGGCTACACATTGCCCCCACCCCGGCAAGCTGGGTACTCATTTACTGACCTCAGAAGGATGGAAGGCTGAGTCAACCTTGAGCCTGCTACCTGGGATTGAATCCCAGGTCGTGAGCACAGTTTTAGCTGCAGTACAGGCATTTAACCACTGAGCTACCCAGCATTATGATAACTTTGGAAGATTGTGCCTTCACTTCTCATGCAGAAACAAAACATTGGCCTATATACCTTCAAATGCCACAATGCCTAAGGCACATGTAAGAGGGAGCAGTGAGGTGGCCAAGTTTGCGGATGACATGAAACTTTTCCATGTGGTAAAAACCAGGGAAGATTGTGAAGAGCTCCAGAAGGATCTCTCCAAACTGGGGGAATGGGCTGTGAAATGGCAAATGTGTTTCAATGTAGGAAAATGTAAAGTAATGCCTATTGGGGCAAAAAAAATTCCAAACTTTATCTATCAACTCATGGGCTCTGAGCTATCTATGATGGATCAGGAAAGAGATCTTGGTGTGCTGGTGGACAGCTCAGTGAAGGTGTCTACCCGATGTGTGGCAGTGGTGAAGAAGACTGGGGACCCAGTTTTGCTTCAATGCATTGAAGCAATACATTCCTATGGGAAAAAGCCTGTGCCAGTGCAGAAACCGGGGGATTTTTAATTTTTTTTTGCCACCCCAAGCACCGATCAGCTGTAGTGCAACCTTGGGGTGGCAAAAAAAAGTTTTAAAACCCTTCCTTTTCTTCCGCCCCATTGGGTGGGGGGAAAGGATGGGTTTTAAAACTTTTTTTTGCCACCCCAAGCCCGAGCTCATGAGGAGAGAGGAGTCCTTGGAAAAGTCCCTGATGTTTGGAAAGATTGAAGGCAAAAGGAAAAGAGGATGGCAGAGAATGAGATGGTTGGACGGTGTCATCAGTGCAACCAATATGGATTTGACCAAACTCCGGGAGGCAGTGAAAGACAGGAGGGCCTGGCGTGCTCTGGTCCATGGGGTCACGAAGAGTTGGACACGACTGAACGACTGAACAACAACAACAACAACAACAACAACAATCCCGAGCTACAGCAGATCGGCACTTGGGGGGGGGCAAAAGAAGGAGAAAATGTTTAAAAATCCCTCCTTTTCCCCAACCCATTGGGTGGGAGGAAAGGAGGGGTTTTTAAACTTTTTTTTTTACACGAAAGAGAATTCTGGTGCTTAATTAATTTTAAGTTTCCTTTAATTATTGGAATGTATACTTGTTGGAATGCATTCTGTATTTTATTGAGCCGTTGGCTGTAAAATAAAATAAAAAATTTTTTTGCTGTCCCCGGGTGCTTGGGGCGGCAAAAAATGTTTCAAAATCCGGCCTTTTCCTGTGCCCAATCAAGTTACACCAGTACCACACACACAAGCAGTACACTAAAAACAAAATGAAACAAAATTAAATACGAAATGAAACTGAACTGAATGAAATGAAAAACAAAACAAAATGCTATTTTAGTGTTTCATGCCCATCTCTAAATACAAGTCATCTAACAGTTAAAATGCAAAAATAAAAATAAAGAGAAATTCAAATAAAAAGGTGTTGGTCTAAAGTCAGTCAGAGGTCCAAGCTAGAGTAGACTTGAATCAGCTGCTGAATGGTGTCCAAATACTTCTTTAAACCATATTGACTAAATAGACTCTTTAGCTGTAACTCCCAGCTGGATTCAGGCCACAGTATAAAATAACATCTCTCACAAGAAAAAATTAATCAAGATAATCAATTTATATGAGGCCAATATATAAATATCTGCCAATTGCATGCTGTCAGACCTTTTGGAGTAAAGCATTGACCTGCTCCCAGAATGATTAGTCTCCCTGAAGAGAACATTGCATTTGTTCAAAGGGAAAGTTGCTCCCATTACATATATGGGACAAAGTTGGCTTTGCAAAAAAATCAAGTGAAAATTGTTTTCTATAGAGATTATTTATTCAGCTAGCATAGCATTATCTATTTTAACTGAGGTTTTCCATACTCTCTAGCAAGAGTCTTACTGATTATTAGTTCCCTCATCTTCATAACTAGAAAGTCCAGTGATTGAATTTGGAACTATGTTTTTTGCTCCATCTGAGAGCTACAATGACTAGGGATGGATAGACATGGGCATATCATTTAGGAAAGGGGCCAGGCCCTAAACAAAACATGGCAGAACAGCTGCCATTCAGTACATTCCAAAATGAAATCAACCAGTCTCTTACCTTGTTTTGGGTAGCGCGGGGCTAAACTCCAATGAGGAAGCAGCCTCGGACGCATCATCTTTCACTCTCCCTGGCGTTGGCCGATTAGACAGGGAGGCGGGATGATATGTGTCTCTGCACAGCTCCTGATTGACCAGCACCAGGGAGAGTGAAAGATGACATGTCCGAGACTGCTTCCTCAATTGGAGTTTAGCCTCATGCTACCCAAAACAAGCTAAGAGACTGGTTGATTTCATTTCGGAAGGTGGATCATGGTACTGAATGGCAGCTGTTTTGCCATGTTTCATTTCGGAACCAGACCCCTTCTGAAACAAAATGCCCATGTCTAGGGATGGAGTGTTTTTACTCTAGGAATAAAAATATCCCATAATTCCCTGTTTGGGGAGTTCTACCTAATCTACAGGCACCAAAATGTGGCTCATGTGAGAGAAAAGGCCTAAATTGATATTGGCTTTGAGGATTAACTAGGCCTAGCTCCAGCCACACTTCCTGTTCCTGCCCTGGTGATCATTTAGACTTTCCTTCTGAACAGGAAGCTAGGACAAGCTAGGTCTAGCCTAGCTAAAACTCAAAGCTTTCCTGTTTAGGCCTTATCTCCCAGGTGAGCCACATTTAGGTGTCCATCTCAGCCAGCTAGAGCGCTGAAACTGTTGGTTACAAAGTTGGCAGCTTGGTGGTTCAAATTTTCAACTTTGTAAACCACCCAGAGTAGTCATGTAGCCAGATGGAGCAATATATAGATTTAATAAATAAATAATGATAATGAATCCCAGGTGCCACACAGTGGAGTGAGCTCCCATTGTTAACCCCAGGTTCTGCCAACCTAGCAGTTTGAAAGCATATAAAGTCACCCCCTGCCATTTCACGGTTCAGGTACCGCGGTCCCACTACATTGCGGGATTGCAGTACCTGCACCACTGGGGGGCGGGGGGGTGATCGGGTCGCTCCACGCCACCCGTGGGCCCCTCCAAGAAGTCTCAGGACCATGCGGGGGGCGGCAGGGGGGCACAATCTCCATTGAAATGCATTGTCAATGGATTTCAATGGAGAAATTTTCCCCATTGGAAAGCATTGAGCCAATGTTTTCCAATGGGGAACATTTTCTCAATTGAAATGCATTGGCAATGCATTTCAATGGAGACAGCCCCGGACAAGAAGTCTCAGGTGGCGCAGGCGGGCAGCAGCGGGAGGTCAGATCCCCCTGCTGCCGGCAGCACATGCCACCCCAAGACTTCTGCAATCACCCCCCACCCCCAGCCCCCTATTCCACATATCACAGATTTTCATGCATCGCGGGTGTCAAGCCCCGCACACAGAGCACACACACAAACAGGGTTCAGTTCTTTGCCAAGACCTTTAGTGGAAAGCCAGGCAAGATCAAGTCCATTGCTACAATCAAGTGCCAGATAATTAACAGAATCCAACTCCCAGCAATTAACAGTCCAAGTCAAAACCAGAATATCTCACGGAAACCAGATGCCAAACCCAAGGGAACAGATCAAGCCGTGGTCCAGGAAGCCAGTCCAAAATCAGGAAACAGAGCCAAGGTCACAGACAGGAACGTGGTTGCAAATTCAAATGACACGTTGCTCCCACAGAGAGCTCAGGGTGAGCTTACCAGCTTTATCTCAAAACAGGGAACACACCCTTACTTCTGGAAAGGCTCCTGCTAGTACTCAGGGCTTCCCGACCTGATTCCCCGTCTAGCATCAAAGACCCTTTCCCTAGCTCTCCTGGTAGCACGTCTTTGCAGAATCCTGCTCATAGCCCTTCTAGGGGGAGAAGATATGTTTTCAGCTGAGTCATCAGACCCAGCTGCCTGCTGACTTGATCTGCAAGGCTCCTCCAGCAGCTCTTCACCATTTAACCCCTCAGAGTCAGGTTCTGTGACAGGCAGGGTCCTGGCAGCAGGTGGGGTGGGTCCCTAACCCCCGTGATCGGCGGGGCGTTACTGTAAATGCAAGTAGATAAATAGGTACTGCCATTAAAAGCGGGCAGGTAAACAGTGTTCCATGCACAGAAATGTGTTCGTCATGCCAGCCATATGGCCATGGTCTTGCAGAACACTGACTCTTTGGTTTAGAAATGGAGATAAACACCGCCAATCCTAAAGTTGGACACGACTAGCGCACAGAGAACCTTTACCTTTTAAAAATGTGTGTAAGTCAAGTAAAACTCCAAGAATGAGGGATTATGGGAGTTGTAGCCTTAAAATCTGCAAACCCCATCCCTGATAGTCCCGCTACCTTTCGGAAAGGTATCTAAATCAATACCCCATTTACTAGGTGAATCCCATAATTATTTAGTGTCATATCTCTTCCTAGTTTGATAACTCAGCCTCTTCACTGCATTCCTCATCTTAGATTTTGTTTCTTGGTTCACATTGGGTGTAACAGAACATTCCCTGGAATCCTACTGGTGGTTTTGTAAGTTTTGCATTAACTTGCTAATTATGATGAATTGACAAGACGCAAAGTTGCATCCTGTTGGTACATTCAGGGGCATGACTAGGCACTCAACCAATACACACTACAGTACCTCTACAGTTGCAATTAGCAACAGCAAGTAACACAGTGCTTCTATGCCAACGTCAACAGGATTCTGTCCATTGGAAGCATGGGCTGGAAAGTTGCAAAGTGTCTATTTTGGGATGAGCTGGCATGTACTGTTTGCATGGAAAATTTGAAAGATTATCACAAACCTTGTCTGCAGTTTATTACAAAGCTTATTGCTGTCTTTCTGTAGACTCTGCTAGTTCAGCTTCGGAACAAAGACAGGAATGAATGGTTAACCTTTAGTGGGGGGGGGATAGGTTTATTTGACATCTCAGCATATGAAGGAACATCTGAAATAGATGGAACATTTCGTTTAGTTGTGGAAGAGGGGTAAAAAAAAAAGAGCTGAAGAATATCAAACAGCTGGTGCCGGAGAGAAAAGTAGGCTAAAATCTTGTGAACATTAGTGAGCCATTTGATCAGGCGGTCTTTCTGCCCAGCAGGCGGCCTGTGTGCCAAAAGCAAGAATATTTGCAACATTTTTCTTTCATTAGGATGACCTTGCTAAGAAAAGAAAGATCTTGACATTTGAACGGCCCATCAGGAGAGAATGAGCGTCAGAGCTTGCCGCAGTAGGACAAAAGGCAGCTCCGTATTGTAGGCGCAGGAAGAACGAGGGGAAGGCAAACTCTCCAGAGATCTGAGGGAGATTGTTGACTATACCTGTGGTGGTGTGACCCTGGTGAGATAACAAAGCAAGACGTTCTATTTCTGTTCCAGAAAGATGGTGTTTCTTATTGAAGAAAGTTTCGACGTGGCCATGGACTGGGATATCCGTGAACTACTGAACTTGCTTCTGTTTTTGCGAAAGGATTGCCATTTGTCAATAGATACGGGTGCTTATAACATTAGGCAGGGCCGATGCTCGGTTTTTTTTTTGGACCCTAGGTGAGGGGCGGGTGGTGGGGTGGGTGGTGGGTGGGCGGGACAGGGGCCAGCGGTGGAGCAGGGGGTGGGCAGGGTGGTGGCGGGTGGGTGGCGGGGTGGCAGATGGCGGGGGACGGCGACAGGCGCAGGGGCAGATGGTGATGGGCACGGGGGGAGGGCGACGGGCACGGGGGGTAGGCGTCGATGGGTGCGGGGTGGCGGACAGATGGCAACGGGCAGCGATGGGCGGATGGCAACAGGCAGCAATGGGCGGACTGTGACGGGCGGCTCGCAGGTGCTGGGGGGACGGACGGCGGTGGCCAGCGGCAGGGGGGCAGCAGGCTGGCCAGTGTCCTCTCTCCATTTTGGCGCCCTAGGCAACTGCCTAGTTCACCTTAATGGAAGCGCCGGCCCTGCATTAGGTCAGTCTTTGACCTTGGTACAGTAGCATAGAGAAGTAAGATGTGGGGCACTTTGCTGCCTTGTTATGACACACATGCCATTCAACATTGCCTGCCTTTCTGATTGGTAGACCAGTGTTAACATCTGACAATGTGGAATATGGCGTGAACTCACAGCTTAGACTTGAGAGCAAGCCACTTGCATTGACTATCAGTGCATTATGTCTTAACTGTTTTATTAGTTAAATACATTCATTATTTTTATGTTGGCACTGATTATGTAATGTTTTTGTTCTTATTACAGTATTTATTTTAACCTACCAGATTAACCATTGGGTTAGATGGGCGGTATGAAAATTGAATAGGTAAGTAAAAATATATAATAAAATAAATAATGGTGGAAACAATGTGTTTTGCTGGAGCAGACTAAGACAGTCAGTCTTATCTGGTATTTTAGTCTTCTTTATGCAATGACTGCATGCTGTAAGTTTCTGATTTACAGCAACCCTAGGGGTTTCAATACACGGGGTATGTTCATGGAGTTTATCCTGTCCTAGTTTTGTCTGAAAATTAGAATTCTCTGGTTCATTTGTCCAGCTACTCTCCTTGGCAAACCCTGCATAATTTCTCAAATCAGAAATAATTTGGGCATTTCAACATGGTGACATCTTATAGTCTATTGTATTATAGTGAGTCTTAGAGGGTGCTGAATTAATACGTTTATGGATCATCAATACACTTTTGAAGCACCAGTTGGAGTGAGACCCTGACATGTACAAGGCAGAATGGCTAGGAGTGTGTAGGGTTTCCCTAAAGTCCCCCCCCCCCAGCTTCCTCCGTCCTACCACCACCACTGGTGTGAGTTGTACATTTGGCAGCTGTAGCTAATGGCTATAACCACATCTGGATATTCAACATGTCATCATCATCATGGGCCATCAGGTCAATTCTGAGTTCTGGTGACCCTTTTCAGGGTTTTCTTTGCAGCCAGACACTTAAACCACCACACTATCCAGTGGTTCTTTAAAGAAACATGACCAAAAAATCCCCATGCCGAAAGGGAACACATTAGCCTCTTTTACCCTTTCAATTGATACTGCTGCGGTTGCTGCAGAGCTATCCATATGTCAAGAATCACATGCTGGAATTTATTCTAGTATCAATTGGCTAAAGGTGAGATGCAGGCCATACCCTTAAAACCACATTAGCCAGATTAATGCAAACAATACACTGCGTTGTAACATAATTCAGAGAACGAATATATGCACGGGGCCCTGTAGCAGAAAATACATTTAATCATTACACTTCTGGCATTTTGGGAGGCCTTATCAGCTAGCCACTGAAATTTAACAAGTGCTTTAGGTCAGAATCACATCTTTGCAGAACAAAAATCTTCATGGCGAGTTTCATATGAAAATCTACACAGACATAATTGGTTACAGCGCATGTTAACAGTCTAGTGGCGGGGCTGATATTATGCTGCCATTCAAAAATTGGAGGAGACTCGGCACTTAGAAATATGTTAGAGAACATCATTTTCGTCTTCTCCAGAGCTGTTAAAAGTTGCATGTTTTGAGCCCATTAAACCTAGCTCTGTGCAGTTGTGGCATGAAGCTTCTTGTCGTAAATATTAATTGCTCTCTCTGCGTGCAGCCAGCTTTTGAGACATTCTTCTAAGCAATTTTTTTCACCCTTAGAAACTTACCATGTCATAATTGATATATGAGATTTTACCAAGGCCATCTATATTTTTCTCTCTCCATGCAACTTGTTTATGATGATGGAGCAACACCCATTCTGGTGCCCCACTGGTTAAGTCTCTTTGACCTGTTTCCATAAGATGCCACCATTTTGGTGCCCGAGAGTATTAGGGCCTTCGTGACTATCACATGCATGTGGCAGTGACCCAGTTATAATCACCTTTTTCATCGGAGATCTGGCTCTCACCATCATTTTGTATCTCAGGCATCAGCTAAAACAGTGATTCTCAACAGGTGGGTTCCCAGATATTCCTGGACTGCAACTCCCAGAAGCCTCCACCACTCGCTGTGCTGAAAGGGGTTTCTGGGAGTTGCAGTCCAGGAACATCTGGGCACCCAAAGGTTGAGAACCACTGAGCTAAAACAAACCCACCCCTCTGTTAGTACAGACCTTTCTGCTAACTGCTGGATACCTCAGTGGCATAAGGTCTCTGGCGACAGAGCAAGAGAGTGGAAGTTCAATTCCCCACTGGGAGAGGGTTATTGGAGTCAATCATCCATAGGGTCCCTTCCAGTCCTAACATTCAAAGTTTATTATTTTTATTATATAAGCAAATGTTCCATTAGTCTTGGAGTCTTGGAGTTCCATTAGTTTATATGGCTGTTACAGTATTTTTAGCACACACTTGCAATCTGTGTTTAAGACACGTGTATAATCTATGACTTCAGAGCTGTCCTACTCAGAAGGGCAATTTCCAATATTTTTAATAAAAATTATTTAAATTAAGAAGTATAAGGAGGATGGAAACACAATCTGACAATCTTCCTGTCTTCCGCAACAGATTTTATGAAGCATCACCTTCTTTCTGTTCCCAAAACATACTATTTACAAGTGCTGTTGAATTATTCGAAAACAAACTGAAATTTTAAAACAATTCACCCATTGGCAAGGACCAAAGTTTTACTACATATTGCTTTTTGCACAATGGAGAGGGTCTCATTACACCTGACTTTCATACAAGTGCTAAAGATGAAGAGGCTTTTAGCATTCTTGTGGTTTCAGTACTCAGAATTTTTAATTCCGAGTTTCAGAGGTCTTGACTTGGAGTTAAGAGGTAGGACTTTAGCAGTTTCTCTTTCTCCTCCATTAAAATCATTTCATAAGAACATAAGAACATAAGAATAGCCATACTGGATCAGGCCAAAGGCCCATCTAGTCCAGCTTCCTGTATCTCACTATGGCCTCACCAGATGCATCTGGGAGCGCACGAGACTAGGGATCTGTCCCCTGATACCACTCCCCTGCATTTGGTCCTTGAAGTACCCCGGTTTTAAGCCTGGAGATTACACATCTCCATCATGGTTTGTAACCTGTGATGGACTTTTCCTCCAGGAATCTGTCCAATCTTCTTGTGGCACAGACTAGCTCAAGCTATTTTTCCAGAAATCAGATGTATAGAAAATGGTGAGCTACTCCATACCCAATCTGATTGTTTTTATCTCACAGCTGTGTACCTCCATTCAAAGATGAGGATGTACACATTTGAGACAGAGAAGAGAGGTGGTTTGAGAGAGGGGTCAGGGAAGCCATTCATGTGTGTATTGAAGATCTCTCTCTCAACAGAGGTGGGGGGCTCAGGCACAATCTGCCTGCTGGTTATCAAGTAGCCCTTTCATCAATCCTCAGACAAATCAGAACCACTTCACACCTCCAATCACAAGGCCATAGCTAATGACCCATAATTGTTATTGGTATTGGTAGGTTGCATAGGTGGGATTTTCACACACACTAGGTCATTATCCACCTAACGAGCCTATTCGGATCGTGGTCCACCTATGAACCTATTCAGGCTAACAAGCCTATTCAGGCCAATTTATAGTTCATTTTGATTTCACATCACTCTGATCTGAATAGGCTCATAAGTGGACAATGGCATGAATAGCCTGGTTAGTTTGGCGCACCTATTCAGACCAGGGTGATTGATGTAAAGGCAAGGTGAGCTATAAATCGGAGGGCTTGCCACAAACTTTCCTCAGAATGACAAAGCTGCTTGGATGAATAATGATATGTTTCTATCTCTCAAGAAAAAGAAGTCAAGTTGCCATGACTCAACTTCCAAGTAAACTCACCTGGATGACTGAGAATCTTCACAGACATCTAACTACTGATCCAACTTTCAAAGCACACTTATGAGCCCATAATCAAAGCCACACCTTATTTGTAAGCCTGTCTTTATGAGTTAGAAGAAAACAGGAACAAAAGATCTTCAGGTAGGGAAGTGGCAAAAAAGTTACACTGGCCTTTTTATTCCAAACTTGTCCCCAACACCTCTTATTATTCATCTTGGTGGGGAAAAGATAATTTTGTTAAATTATGGAGCTAATAAACAAAGGAAACCCATTTACAGAATGATAAACAACTTTCTTTTCTTCAAAAAGTGAATAATTTCCCCCCTTAGAAAATAATCATTGCACACCAGAAACTCTAAATTTGATTAATAGTGTCTATTACATATTGATGGGGGAATAATTATATATTAGTCCTGCATTCTGATTGCCCGTGAAAGGTTCTGCTTGTAATATAATTAAGAGCATCTCCACTGGAAGTGTTGGTGGGCAGATTGCTGAACGTGTCCATTCTCTCTGCTGATGGGAGGCGGGAAGATCTTAATTCAGAAGGCCATCTTTCGAGTCCTGTACCCAAAATCTGGAGGAGTTGTCCTGATCACAGTTATGTACTCATCTCATTAATACCAGGGGTCCCTGGGTGGACAGAAAAAGGCCTTCTGTATTCAGGCTGGGCTGGATTGTTGCTTTTGCTCAATGTAATTCCGTTAGGGGTCACCATACCACCCTGTATGCATAAAATCTCATCTGATTTTGAAAATTAACCAGGATCAGGCCAGGTTAGTCCTTGGATGGAAGACCAGTAGGGATGCCCAGGTAGGGCTAGGGGGGAAAATCCTCCTGTAGGAGTTGCTGCCAATCTGAGGTGACAATATGCCCAGAGGCATTTAGTTGGGCCACTGTGAGATACAGGAAGCTGGGCTAGATGGGCCTTTGGCCTGATCCAGCATGGCTTTTCTTATGTTCTTATGTTCTTATGCAATATTGGAGTAGATGGGCCAAGGGTTTGCTTCTTGATCATGCCAAGAGGTAGGAAAATGATGCACACAATCTCATAATCATGTCTCCTCCCACCGAGGCCTTTCTGCCACCACAGCTTAGAGCAGTGATGGTGAACCTTTTAGAGACCGAGTGTCCCAGGTAAAGTGATGGAAACCATCCTAAAATATAAAATGAATAGACACATAGAAGAGAAGGTGCTGCTGAAGGGCAAATCATGCCTCACTGATCTGTTGGAATTTTTTGAGAGTGTCAACAAGCATGTGGATAAGGGAGATCCAGTTGACATTGTTTATCTGGATTTTCAGAAGGCTTTTAGCAAGGTCCCACACCAAAGGCTCTTGAATAAACCTGCCAGTCATGGAATAAAGAGACAGGTCTTGTCCTGGATCAGCAACTGGCTAAGGGACAGGAAACAGAGGGTAGCACTAAATGGACACTTATCCAAGTGGTGGGAGGTAAAGAGTGATTTCCCCCAAGGTTCTGTACTGGGACCCCTGCTTTTAATCTCTTCAAAATTATCTAGAAGTAGGAGTAAATAGGAGTAAACTCTTTGCAACAAACCAGGAAAGAGACCTTGGTGTCCTGATGGACAGCTCAATAAAGGTGTCAACCCAGTGTGCCGCAGCAGTGAAAAAAGCAAACTCAATGTTAGGGATCATTAAGTAGGGTATAGAAAATAAGTCAGCAAGTGTCATTTTGCCTCTTTATAAATCTATGTTGAGGCCCCATCTAGAGTATTGTGTACAGTTCTGGTCAGTCACCATACCTCCAGAAGGATATTATGGAAATGGAAAAAGTGCAGAGGAGGGCAATCAGAATGATTTGGGGACTGGAACATGTTCCTTACCATCTGAGGTTGCAAGTTCGGCTGGGCCTCTTCACTCTTGAACAATGGCGCCTAAGAGGTGACCTGATTGAGGTTTATAAAATTATACACGGTGTGGACAAAGTTGATAAGGAAAAACTGTTTTCGCTATTGCACAACACTAGAACTAGGGGGCACTCCATTAAACTTTTGGATGCTAGATCTCAAACAAATAAGAGGAAGTACTTTTTCACCCAGAGGATCACTGGTCTGTGGAACTCCCTGCCAGAAGAAATGGTGACAGCTGTCAGCCTTGACAGCTTTAAGAAAGGATTAGACAAGTTCACAGAGAACAAGGGTGTCACTGGCTATCATTATGGATGCCTAAGGACAACCTCTGGATTAGAGAGATAGGCAGAGTGTCTCTCAATGCCATTTGCAGGGAATCATAAGCAGGTGAAGATATCTGCTTGAGAATACCCTGAAGCAAATGGTGAGCCTCTATATGAGATGGAATGTTGGACTGAATGGGCTGTGGCCTGTTCCAGCATGGCTGTTCTTATGGTCTCATTTTGTGGTCCATTAAAGAAGTCATGTGTGTGTCCTGTGCTGTCAAGTTGGAACTGATTTCTAGTTATTGTAAAAGGACCCTTTAAGGTAAGCCAGATGGTTTAAGAAGTGGTTTTGCCAGTTCCTATTCCGCAGTGAATTTCCATGGCCGAGCAGTGATTCGAACTCAGGCCTCCAGGGTCCTAGTCTGTCATTATCCACTGCATCACACTGGCAAAGAAATACCACACACACACAAGGATGGATGGTGGAGGGAGGGCATTTTTACCTCAGCCCATCATTACCTTACTTGCAGGGATGTGGCCCCAACCCTCCAAGAGAGCGGTTCTTGACGTTTTGAAAACCAGCTCCCTTTGTTTGATCAGAGATGATGCTACGGCAAAGGAAATATTTGTATCCCTTAGAAAAGACTATTATTTCACAAGGTCAGAGCAAGTCTTCTCTAGGGGACTTTATTTTTTTATTGCTTAACCAAAGATGTATTTTAGATTCTTGCTTCGCAGCCAGCAGAATTGACTGCACTCCTGTATCCTAGCACAAATGTCAGAAGTTGATAGCTGCTGGGATATTGAAAGACTACAAATCCCATCACTCATAGCCACTAGAGAGGGGAATAAATCGGTCTGTCCCAGTTCATGCCGGTTTGTAAAGGCTCGCTTCTCCCACCTCCTCAGCTGATCAGCCAGTCGCCAGGCCCAGCTTGTTTGTGTTTCCCTCCTCCTTGGCAGTTCTCCCGCTTCTCTGCCCTGCCCTTTTGCCTGAGTGGGAGATCAGCCAAGAGGGTGGGGCCAAGAAGCCTGAGCTGTTGCCGGGACTGGAAGATCCATTGAGGAGGTGTCAGAAGGTAAGGCTGGTTGAAACTGAGGAGGCGAGGGGAGCAGCGGTTGTACAAACTGCGATGAATTGAATTGTAGCCATCTCTAGTACATAAGAACATAAGAACATAAGAAGAGCCATGCTGGATCAGGCCAAAGGCCCATCTAGTCCAGCTTCCTGTATCTCACAGCGGCCCCACCAGATGCTGCAAGACTAGATATCTGTCTCCTGAACCACTCCCCTGCATCTGGCCCTTGAAGTACCCTGGTTTAAAGCCTAGAGATTACACATCTCCATCATGGTTTGTAACCCGTGATGGACTTTTCCTCTAGGAATCTGTCCAATCCCCTTTGAAGGCATCCAGGCCAGATGCCATACCACATCCTGTGGCAGGGAGTTCCATAGACTTGCAACGCGCTGGGTGAAAAAAATATTTTCTTTTGTCAGTTCTTACTCTCCCAGCACTCAATTTGAGCGTATGTCCCCTAGTTCTGGTATTTTGAGAGAGGGAGAAGAGCTTCCCTCTATCCACTTTACTCATACCCTGCATTATTTTGTATGTCTCAATCATATCCCCCTCAAGCGCCTTTTTCCAGACTAAAGAGGCCCAATTGTTTTAGCCTTTCTTCAAAGGGAGGTGCCCCAGCCCAGTAATCATTTTAGTCGCTCTCTTCTGCACCTTTTCCAGTTCCACTATGTCTTTCTTGAGATGCGGTGACCAGAATTGTACACAATACTCTGGAATTACATTGTTTTGTATAACGGCATTATAATGCATGTCAATCCCCTTTTGATAATCCCTAGCATGGAATTGGCCTTCTTCACTGCTGCCACACATTGGGGAACCCTTCATGGAGCTGTCCACCAACACACCAAGATCTCTTTCCTGATCCGTCGGATAACTCAGAGCCCATGAGTTGATAGGTGAAGTTTGGATTTTTGCCCCAATATGCATTACTTTACATTTGGTTACATTAAAACGCATTTGCCATTTCTCAGCCCACCCCCAGTTTGGAGAGATCCTTCTGGAGCTCTTCACAATCTTCTCTGGTTTTTACCACATCCTAAAGTTTTGTGTCATCTGCAAACTTGGCCACCTCACTGTTTATCCCTGTCTCCAGGTCATTTATGAACAGATTTCCCAGGACCGAGCCCTGGGGCACACCGCTTTTCACTTCAGACACCTCTCTCAGTTCTCAAAAATACATCCCCTGAGAAACCTGCCATTAGGAATGAGGGATGATCGCCACAATAATCTGGAGGATTAGAGAACGGTGTTTTTGTGCTTTCTCGCCCACTTCTGAAGGCTCTTCGCTTTTTTAGCACATCCTAAAATGTCAGCGAGCATGTCTCAGCATCTCAGCGAAAATACACACAGAAACTGTGGAATCCTCCACATATCTCTGTTTTTGTGCTTTAAGCTTGAAAATACATTAAGAAAGGAGAAAATAATTGGTTTGCTAGGTCACACCAAGGTCAGCCTAGTTCTGGTGTTTACTGTTCTGTACAGCAAGGAGGCAAAAGCCTTTAGAGGTTCGCAAACAAGATGCATCAGTGGTAGCCTTTCTTTTTTTTTGTTGATTTCCAACATATGGAATCCAAAGGCTGAAGTCAAACACGGAAACAAAATGTTGTAGCGTGTGGTATTTCTGTTCCTCTTCTAACTCACAGTTCTCCTAGGCCACCCACAAGAGTCATTGAGAATTTAATTCCCACTGAGTGTTTCAGTTCTTGTTCAGACATTTTGCTTTTCCTTCTGTTGGTTATTTTGGAGGTGAGTGGGTAGGTGGGATGCATAAATTTGTGCTCATTAACAGCTTGTATGTTTCCTTTCGGAAGCTTTCACATTGGTCCCAGGGAACAATTAAAAATAACTTTCTAGTGCGAAGAGGGCATGGCCCAGCCATGCAGTGAGATACTTCTCTTTCCAGAACTTAGATCTTTGTCTCTTCTGCCATCTTCTCTTCCTAACCACTTAATTGCAAGGCAGGAGCTGCCATTGGATAGCCTGCCATTAAAGCAGAAAGCACATGTGCGATTGAGAGATCACACTGAGGCATTATTTCATGTTTGAGAGATCAGACTTTATAAAGAAATCTCATTGCTGGTGTCCCCGATTAATCACAGACCAAGATGATTTGAATGTTCCTAGGAGGCAAGAAAAGCTGCCTAGATGCCCTAAGCCAGGCCTGCCCAAAGTCCGGCCCGGGGGCCAAATCCGGCCCGTCAGGCCATTCCGAGTGGCCCGTGGCTGCCTGGCCCGCCCCTCCCTCCCCCTCCTTCACCCACACATTCCCCTGCGGTGGCCACGGCTCCCTGTGCTTCCTTTAGTCCCCACCTTCCTTCTTGCCTCCCTTCCGTGTCCCCCAGCTTCCTTCCTTCCTCTCTTGGTTTCCACCTTTCTCCCTCCCTCCCTTGGTCCCCACCTTCCTTCCTGCGGGTGGGGTTGCAAGGGGTCAGTGGGTGGGGCTTATGGGTCAGTAGGTGGGGCTTGCAGTGGCGTGGCAGGGTCGGGGAGCAACCGGCCCCTGACACATTCTCAGCCACCAAATCTGGCCCTCCTTACAAAAAGTTTGGGCACCCCTACTCTAAACACTCTCCCTAATCTCCCCTTATTTTGGAAGCTAAGCAGGATCAGCCCCGGTTAGTACTTGGATGGGAGACCACCAGGGAATATCAGGTGCTGTAGGTGCCTGGAGTACGAACTGGAAAACCACTCCAGTATTCCTGCCAAGAAAACTCCATGGACATGGGGTCACAAAGAGTTGTTCATGACTGTAACGATGCAACACACACACAGAGGAGGCAAGAAACATCCACACACAAACAGCCTTCAGGGATGTACACCTTCTACTCATGAGCAGTGTATAATGTCTGGCTCTGCCTTTCCCTACCTGCTTGTCACATCCAATGCCACTGTGTCAGGACTATAGAGTCTATGTCACACAGAGCAAACACGGATTCTGTGCATACGCAACCATCTAGCATTTGGGATGACACAAAGTACAAATACTATTTGTACTATAGACAAAACACAATTTTGATACAAAGTACAAATACTATATTTTGCTATAGACAAAAAGCGTTTTGTCGTTTTGACACCATCACCTGCAGCGCGGTATCCTGGGCACATACCTCATCCCCCCGGGTGATGCTGTACTCAATGGTACCACTTTTTAATCTTTTCTTTAGCTTTCTCCCTTATGTGTTCTTTCTTTCTCCTGTTGTACTCCTTATATCCACATGGGTGCCCCAAGTATTTTGGTATCTTCCCTTCTAGATGAATAGCTGCTGGGATTTAAATGCCTCACCTCTTATGTGGCCTGGACTGGATAAGGGACACCATCCAGTCCCACCAGAAGACAGGATCATCAAACCACCACTGAGTAACTGATAGTGTGAAAGGTCGCCAAAAATTAGAACCAACTCTGTGGCATATAAATTTTTTTAAGCCAATGGAGGTCACCACATTTTCTGGCAGAGAGTTCTATACACACATTTTGCCCTGCCTGAACAAGTTGGTTGGTTGTAAAGAACAAGTTTGTTGGTTGTAAAGATCCAGCCAACCACATCTGACAAATTATGCTGGAGGTGTCAGAGAATCTGGGAGAGGGATTCTTGTAGATTTTACACAGACCAAATTCATTATGGGCAGTGTACTCCATCCCAGAGCTTAGAAATGTCAGCCTTTTGGACTGAAGTCCCAAGATATGGGTTCACAGAGACTTTATGTTTATGACTACTTATAACCGTTTGCTTTAATGTAATCTTGTCTATTAATGCTGTAATATGTCCCTCAATTCCTTGTTCTCAAGTACCTGAATAGACATGGGCACGACTTGGCGAAATTCTCGTTTCCATTTCCGTTTCTCGTTTCTGTTACGGAATGGAAACGGTAACGACAATTACTCCGCCAGAACTCGAACTCGAACCGACTAAAGAAAAATTGGGTCTGATTTTTCGTTGTCGTTCCTGGCATCCCAGCGATCGCGCGATGCCAAGCGGCACAGGAAAAATGTTTTAAATATGCCTGCCTGAGGGCACCTACCAGAGGGGTGGTTTCTGGGGGGGTCCCCAGCCTCCCCCCCTCCTCCCCTGGGCTGCGCAAAGTGCGCATCCTCGTCGAGTCGCAACCAACTCGCCAAGTGGCGCGGCACAGAAAAAAAGTTTTAAAAATAAAAAAAACCCGATTCCCGGCCAAAAAAGGTGAAAATATGCCTGCCTGAGGGCACCTACCAGAGGGGTGGTTTCTGGGGGGGGTCCCCGGCCTTCCCCCCTCTCCTCTCCTGGGCTGCGCAAAGTGCGCATCCTCGTCGAGTCGCAACTTGCCAAGCGGCACGGCACAGAAAAAAAGTTTTAAAAATAAAAAAAGCCAATTCCCGGCCAAAAAAGCATGCGAAATTATGCCTGCCTGAGGGCACCTACCAGAGGGGTGGTTTCTGGGGGGGAGTCCCCAGCCTCCCCCCCTCCTCCCCTGGGCTGCGCAAAGTGCGCATCCTCGTCGAGTCACAACTTCTTTTTAAAAATAAATTAAAAAACCCGATTCCCGGCCAAAAAAGCAGGCGAAAATATGCCTGCCTCAGTGAGGGCACCTACCAGAAGGGTGGTTTCACAGGGGGGGGTGTCCCCAGCCTCCCCCCCTCTCCTCTCCTGGGCTGCGCATCCTCGTCGTCTCGCCAACTCGCGCCATGCCATGCGGTGCGGGTGGGGGATCCAAAATGGGGCGACCGCAATATTTATTGAATATCGCGTGGTCCAAAAACACACCAAAGCACCACAGAAACATGCGAAAATAGCTATTTTAAAACTGCCTGAATTTTTACAGCAGCAGCAGTGGGTTTTTCTTGCAACCAAACGTCTCCATTGATTTTATTTTATTTTATTTTTATTTTTATTTTTTTACACCTGCGCAATGATGGGCTGGCCATGGGAGTGGACCATGCAAATTTTTGGAGCCATTCCACCAATTGCATGGCCACTTGGCCAGGTTTTGACCGAGACTTCTGGGATGTGTCAGTCGGGCATAAAAAGCCACTAACCCTAGCCTGAACCCTAACCCTAACCCTAACCCTAACCCATACACCAGTACACTGTCCTTCTTAGTGGGTCAGAGAGGCACCCAGAGGTGCACCCCAGTAACCCACCCTAACCTTACCAGTAACCCTAAGCCTAGCCCTTGTGCTAACCCCTAACCCCAAGCCAGATCTGTGTACTCGCATTGCACTACAGCAAGTACACTTCCCTTCTTAGTGAGTCACAGCGGGCGCCCGTAGGGGTCCTCTGTCACTTCTTTCCCCAGCCCAAGTGCAGGCAGTGAGTCACAGAGGCACCCGACCCGAGGTGCCTCTGCCTGCTGCAACTGCAACTTAATGGTATGCATATCCAATTGGCTATGCATGCCATTTTGTAGCGGGTGAGGAGAGGAGGCACCCACGAGGTGCCTCCAGGAGCCCGCTTTCCCTTCATGGCGGGCCAGAGGAGGCACCCACCCCAGAGAGGTGCCTCCAGGAGCCCCCCCAAAACCAGTACTAACGACAGACGAAAAACCGACAAACGAAATGACAAATATTTGGAAAATTTCGCGAAAAACGGAAACGAGCCAAAATGGGCCGGCTCCAACACATGACAACTCGGAACGTAATTTTTCCTGGGCATGCCCATCTCTATACCTGAACATGTCTTAATTGTACTAGACTGTATATTATCCCTCATTACTGTAAGCTGCCTTGGGTCCTTTTCCAAGGAGAAAGGCGGGGTAAATATACTCTAAAATAAATAAAATAAATAAATAAGATTTGTCAAGTCTTAAAATGCCCCCAGAAGAAGGAAATGGTTAACCATTTCTAAGTACTTTTTCTACCTAGACAAACCTGGAAAGCGTTGTCATAAGTCAGAAGAATCTATTCAATGGCATTCAATAACCCTCACCATATCCCATCCTCCTTGCAGATGGTTTAAAGCTTTAAAGAAACAATATGAATATATGAAACCACCAATGTCCTTCTGTCTTATGGCAACCGTCACCCTATCTGTAGTGTTCCCCTTCATACTGTATACTCTGTTGTACACTACACACTGCTTGCGAGATGGGTTGCTCAACCAGTTGCGTAGCTGGTTTTGCAATGGAGGGACTTCCTGGAGCATGTTACCTTTCTCCTCTGACTAGGATGCTGGACTTGGAGTTCATACGTGTGTGTGTGTTTCTACACCATATTTTATCAGTTAAAAATATGAAAGAAGGAGACAAGTGTCCTGTTATCAAGAAGGAGTCCTACTTTTAGCAAAGTCTTTCAAGCATCCTCCAAAAGAACTGCTCACTTTCCTCTCAACATGATAGCACTGAGGTAGAAAAGAAAAACAGCAGCAGCAACACCACCAAAATATACAAACACAACAATCTAGGATGATGAAGAGAAGACTAAGGGGAGACATTAGCATAGTTTTCCAATACCTTATTTATTTATTTATTTATTTATTTATTTATTTATTTATTTATTTATTTTAATTCTTATATACCGCCCACCTTTCAGAGGAACTCCGGGCGGTTTACAACAAAATAAGACAATAACAAAAATAACAGATTAAATAAGCATCATATTAAAACTACAAAAGGAATCAGTGACGGGATGGCGGGGCAGGGTAGAGAGAAAGAAAAGGGGGGGGGGAAAGGGGTTGCCACAGGGAAGAGAGCATTGATTGATTCTCAATTAGCATCTGAGGATATGACAAGAACCAATGGGTGGAAACTCATCAGAGGGAGAGTCAACATGGAAATCAGGAGAAATTTCCTGATGGTGTGAGCCATTAAAAAGTGGAACAGAACAGTTTGCCTCTTGATGTTGTGAGTGTCTCATCACTGGAGGTTTTCAAAAAAGATTGGACAGCCAGCCATCTATCCAGGATGGTATAAGGTCTCCTGCCTTGGGCAGGGGATTGCACTACAAGACCTCCAGGGTCTCTTCCAACCCTATGACAATTCTGTGATTCTATGATGAAATACAAAACCAAAAAAAAGCACAACCAAACCAAGGATTAAAGAATCACGGAACAGAAGCAAGTTCCATAAATACACTTAACCTTGCGTTTTCAAAATGGTGGTCTGCACCACAGTAGCTAAAATGGTATCCTTAGGGTTCCAAACTGGGCAGCTTTATCTGAAAAGGATCTCATACAACTGAAAAAGAAGGCTGCATGGGGCAGGGAAGTGCTGTAGAAATTCCTCTGCTGGCAAATAGGGCAGAGTTGAATGTTTTAGAAAGAAACGCCTAAAAATAGTCTGTTTGAAAGGCATTTTCAAAGGGGCCTACATCGGCTGCTCTGGCGCTGTTGAGAGAGTGACTGTGGAATTGAAGAAGGTGTCATCTCTGTAAAGGACTGTAACAAGTGAAGTGACATTCTTCTCCCAGGGTAAATGAAAGACTCAGGTCAAGAAAAGACATGTTAGGAATAGGTGGAAAAGAGGCCAAAAGAGAGAGAGAGAGAGAGAGAGAGAGAGAGAGAGAGAGAGAAGGAATATGAAATGATAAGTTTTAAGTGAAAAGCCAGAAGGGGAAAAAGAGGTGGAAAGTTGAAAGGAAGCAAAAAGAAGAAAGGAGGAAAACAGGAATCACAAGAGCTGTTTCTTCGCATTGTTTTCCTCTCCAGGCGGGGCAGGCAAAGTGGAGCTTTCACCTTATCACTAGGTGTAGGTGGGACTGATCATAGCTACAGTTCAACACCATGTGGAACGCTGTATTTTGCTGCCCTTTTGGTATTAGGCCACTGTTGGGTCCCCAGATATTCTTGGACTAAAACTCTCAGAAGCCTTCACCACTAGCTATGCTGGCCAGGAATTCTGGGAGTTGCAGTCCAAGAACATCCGGCGACCCATAGCTGGAAGCCAATGGTATAAGGCTCAGTATAATGTTATGATTTCTGAAAGGTGACACTTGAAGTAGTTTTAGAAGAGGTCGCTGTGCTGGTCCATAGCGGCACACCAGGCCAAAAAGCAAAGAACTGACTTGTGAAATTAAAATTAGGAAAGGCTTGAGCAAGTCTAATGACTTTAATGGACTATGGGATAAACTGTTGGTATATGCATTTCAAAATGGTAAAGGGTACACACCTGGAGAAGACTCAATGTATTTCTGGAGGGAAATGGGCTGGTCAATATCATGAAAGTTGTAATTTTGCTTAAGTCCCGAGGGGGTGGGTTGCACAGGGTTTATGTCTGTTATATTTGTTATATTTTTGTTATATTGATGTGTATTATTTTCTCTTCTTTATGATATTTTGTTGTTTTATCTGTTTTTATATAAAATTAATAAAAATTATTTAAAAAATCCAAAGAAGTCTTAAAGGAAACCTTAAAAAGACAAAAATGTTGTGGCACCTTAACTTATTTTAATGTGAGTTTTAATGGACCAACTCCACTTTCTTGCTTGTTTAAAAACACCCCTTTGCTCTGAGTTTGGGTGAAAAGAGGTTAATTGATGAAAGAAGGATTCTGGGAGAGGAGTCACTGGGAATGTTAGTGAGTACAAGAGGGTATCCCGTAGATCATCTTGATAGCAGTTGCCCTTGGTGTTATCTCTGTTCAGGCTGGCCTTTGCCATGAAAAGCTATGTAATCCCTTTTCCTACTCATAATGCAGGTACAACTGTATATATATATTTATTTATTTTAGAGTATTTTTACCCCGCCTTTCTCCTTGGAAAAGGACCCAAGGCGGCTTTACATTAATGAGGGATAATATACAGTCCAGTACAATTAAGGCATGTTCAAGTATTGAGAACAGGGAATTGAGGAACATCTTGCAGCATTAAAAGGCAACATTACATTAAAGCTACAAGAGAATGTGAGCAGTTAAACTGCAAGTAAAGTTCTATGTAAAGTTATGAGTGATGGAAACTAACATTGAAAACATAGTGTCATTGTAATCATACAAGGTTATAAGTGGTGTAAACACAAAGTCTATATGTCATTCTATAGATTCATATGAAAGATAGATAGTAGGTAGTCCATCATTCAGGAAAAGCTTGCCTGAAGGGAAAGTTTTTGGCCTGTTTTCGAAAAGAAATGGGACAGTCCTGGCCTCTAGTGGAAGTGAGTTCCCAAATCTGGGCGCCACAGCCGAGAAGGCCCTTTCATGGGTTCCCACATGATGTACTTGTCAGGGTGGCGGGATGGAGAAAATGGCCTCTCCTGATGACCTTAACACCTGAGCCAGTTCATACTGTGAGATTCGATCTTTATGATAGCTTGGACCCAGGTCGTGCAGTGCTTTGTAGGTCAAGGTCAGCACCTTGAATTTTGCCCAATAACTGATTGGCAGCTAGTGGAGCTGCTTTAATAGGGGTGTAATGTGATCTCTGTATCCTGCCCCAGTTAGCATTCTGGCTGCTGCATTTTGGACCCATTGAAGTTTCCTGAGACTTTTTCTCAGTAGCCCCACATAGAGCACATTACAGTAGTCTAGCCAGGATGTCTCTAGGGCATGTGTCACTGTGGCTAGAGCTGGTTTCTCAAGAAAGGGGCGTAACTTGCATACTAGCCTTAACTGTGCAAATGTGCTCCTGCCCACAGCCGTGACCTGGGCTTCCAAGGTCAAGGATGAGTCCGATAGCACCCCCAAGCTGCATACCTTTTTTTTTTCAGTTGGAGGGTGACCCCATCCAGTACAGGTTGTATCCCTATCCCTTGTTCTCCCTTTCAACTGATCAGAAGCACCTCTGTCTTGTCTGGGTTTAGTTTCATTTTGTTCATCCTCACCCAGTTCATTACTGCAGCTAAACACTGGTTTAAAGTTGAGATAGTAGCTCCCTTAGAATCTGGAGCCATCGGCATACTGGTGGCACTTAACCCCATAAATCCTGATAATCTCCCCGAGGTGGTTTCATATAGATGTCAAATAACACAAGAGACAGAACAGAACCCTGGGGCACTCCACAGGTCAGCGGCTGCGGTTTCGAACATGAATCACCTAATACTACTTTCTGCGTGGTATTCTTTTGTGCATCAATATTGGGCCATTTCCTGGTGTTTTGAACCATGGATAGAATTCATAAATCAGAGGTCTTTTGAAGAACTGGATTCAGTGGCATGGCATGTCCCAGTTGAAAGAGCCTCACCTTGCTGAGTCAGCTTCAGAAGAGGATGGTGGCCACATGCATCTGGGAGGAGACCAGTGTGGCAGGAGAATCCAGATGCAGGGGAGTGGTATCAGGAGACAGATATCTAGTCTCATACCTTCCCAAACGCATCTGGTGGGGCCACTGTGAGATATAGGAAGCTGGACTAGATGGGCTGTTGGCCTGATCCAGCATGGCTCTTCTTATGTTCTTATGTTCACTGCCTCAGCAGCCATTGTTGTTCTAGAAATGCCCAGAAGCATCACAACTGATAATGAAGTACCAAATGATGAAGAGAGTACTGTAAATTTATGGTCCATTTGTTCAAGGTAGGGGCACAGATTGAAGAGATGGGAGCAAAAGCCCTGCCAGCATTTTAAGGTTCTATTTTTAATGTAATTGGGGGGGAGAAAATAACTGGACACCAGGGAGAAACTGGCTGGGAGTGATACATTCTGTGTATGCTGTCAACAGAGCCTTTGTGGGAAGCAAACTAGAATTCATCTCTCACCTGGTGTTTCAGATTCCTGCAAGTTTTGATCAATGGACCGGTGACAAGCTCACCTCTGCCTGCTTCCTGTTGTGAAGGTGACTGATCTATTCAAACTGGACTTATTGATAAAGAGAACTGAACTGCTGCTTTATTAATAAGGACTATGTTAAAATATTGGTGCTTGCTACTGGCCACATAGCAGAATCCTTATCAGATAGGGACTTGTCTTGGTTAATTATGACCAATTAGTGAGGTACAGGAGCAGATCGTGTCCCAGTATGTGATCATGTACATAGGTAAATTTATGGGATGTGCCATGGCACCTTGTCAATAAGCCACAATTAGCTGCGGCAATTTACACAAATCTTGTATGAATCCCAGTAAGATTCTATTCGTCGTGTGGAACATTATCTCTAGAAGGATCTGATCTACTACAGCTAGAATCTCATCAGGGTTCTGGAAGCTTCAGGCATGTCCAAACTTCGAAGCTCCAGATGTTTTGGACCACAACTCCCACAGTCTTTTGCCATTGGAAATACAGGCTTGGAATTCTAGATGTAGGCCTTTAAGGCTAGAGAAATTGCTGAAGTCATAGATCCATCACCAGAATGTATCACCCACTTGCATTCCTGCAATATCTACTCTAGATTCTGTTATTGTTTACTTTGCCAGCATTTGGCTGTCAGTGTTATGGAATTTGGACATTGGATTGTGCACAATTGGCTTGTTGGACTTTCTGGTCAGACTATGTTTTGATATCAGTTCAGATTCCTGGACTCAGGCTTTAGATTTACCTTGCCTGGTCTGTCTGGACTGCTTGAACGAGGTTTTGGGAATTGCCCACCTAAAAACTGGACATTATCATCTTCCCCAAAATTAGAAACTTAGGATAGGAAGGCATTTTACAAACAGATGTACTTCCCCATATGCTGAGCACAGCAGATGGAGCTTTGTATTGTCATCCATACTTTACATCTCTGAGGCTTCAAATGTAGCTGCACAAAACCATAGACTTTCTAGTGATCAGCTCTGTAGGGATGACCCACCATCTGCATTTTTGTGATTAATTAGTGGTTTTAACTGCATATTTTGGTTGGGTGGTTTTAACTGTGTATATTAAATGGTTTGAATGATTTATTATTTGGGTTGTATTATTTTATTCAAACTGCTTTAGGGAATCTCTGGAATGCAAGGTATGGTGGAAATGAAGTAAGTACATTTACTTAGTTACAAATTATGGTGTGAAGGCAAAAGATAACACAGCCAATGAAGTGAAGCAGACCTGGGTAAGGCTATTGCATGAACAGAATACCACCTCTCAACTCGGAGTTCATTTGAGTACTTTGGAAGAAAGTTTAGCTGTGAAAAGAACATATCTTTCTTTGTGTGATATGGTGGAAAATATCTCTACCAATCACTTAATGGTCTCATTGATGAAGTAAATGTGTACAGTGAAAGGATACAAAAAGGAAATATAATCAAAAGAGTGCCAAACTAGAAGGGGATCATGTATTCCCTTGCAATTAACCAATGCTTATAATAAAACCACTCTATAATACAAAGATATGGGCATCATCAATCAGATTTGCAAATAAAGCCTTGTTCATTTTCCCCATAATTGATAATGTGACCTCTTGTACTACTTGAGGAAACACCTCCTCTCTAAATATCAAACCTCAATGATCCCTCTCACAGCCACAAAGGTGATCAGGTCACACAATAGAACATTTTACAACACCCATCTAGGATTGTTGCTACCCCTGACTGCATTGAAACGTCTTAACCCCTTCATCACAATATAATGACTAACACCTAGTTTCCTTCATAGGACAAGTTTCCTCGACTTAAAAAAGCCCAGTCTAACTCACTCTATACCCCTGAGTACAGTGAGAACTCCTAATTCCCTGAGTTCCTTGCCCTCTGATGATGCCAGCCAGAGTCTGGTGAAACATCAGGAAGAAAAACTTCCGGAACAACTCAGAACAACCATAAGACACAGAGACCTTAGAAAAAGTGCAGAGAAGAGCAACAAAGATGATAAGGGGACTGGAGGCTAAATCGTATGAAGAACAACTAAAAGAACAAGGCATGTTTAGGATGACAAAGAGAAGACTGAAGGGAGTCATGATAGCAGTCTTCCAATACCTGAAGGGTTGCCAGAGGGAAGAGGGCATTTATTTATTCTCAGTTGCACCTGAGGGTATGACAAGAGCCAATGGGTGGAAACTCATCGGAGAGAGAGGTAACCTGGAAATCAGGAGAAATTTCCTGACGGCGAGAGCCATTAAACTGTGGAACAGCTTGCCTCTCGACATTGTGGCTGCCCCATCGCTGGAGGTTTTCAAGAAAAGATTGGACAGCCACTTGTCCTGGATGGTATGAGGTCTTTTGCCTTGGGCAGGTTAGACTAGAAAACCTCCAAGGTCCCTTCCAACCCTATGATGATTCTATGATTCTATGATTCTAAGTTGGATGGGGAAAACAGTAGCAGAAAAAGGAATGGTGTGGCTAGCATCTTGAACAGTGGCACTCCACCCAACAATAATTGATTGCAAGCCTCACTTATTCACTACACTAATTAATTGCAAGCCCCGCTTCTTCTGTGCATCATGATTAGATGCATTTTTTCCAGTGCTTAACGCTGATTGTATTCCTAGTTAACCATTTTGATTGCAAAGTGTTGCTCTGTTTGATAGCAGAAATATTATTATTATTTACAAAAGGCAGATGGCTGCAGCGCTTTGCAGAAGGAATGTAAAAAGGGAAGGAGAGGAAAGAAGACCGTGGAAGGAAGACTGGCACCTGTCTGGACCTTGATGTTTTCCTTGTGCAAAGCTGGACACCAAGCTTATTAAAGCTACTCAGTGAAGAGACTGGATTGGGGAATTCTCAGTTTATTCTATTAACAAGACAGCAGCAGCTAAAGAATCATTTGGAATGAGCATGCAGAAGGAAAAGATTAGTATATTACTAATTAAGACAAAACAGTAAAATAAGGGTAGTTACAGCTGAAGAGAGACAGCTGGCATGCAATGTACAGTATGCAAAGAATCCAGTCACATGGTGACTTCTTTATCTCTTTTAACTATCAGCCATGTGCAGGCAGAACAGATTGCGGTGCCAGATTATTGGAAGATGATTTCTAATTGTCTGTGCAAATGTCCCTTTTAGAGGTTCCTATTTTGGAGCTGTGCACAGGTAATTGGCAAGCCCAGACAGAGCAGTAGGTTTCATCTGCATATAGAATTCCATTTAATCAGGACTTTTGCTTTCTTCTTGTTCTGGTTTGGACTTTAAAATCCACCGAGAAAGAATGGGAGGTCGATAGCAGGCCATCAACATAGGCTTGGTGAAGTTTGGGAGGGGTGGTGGTAAAGTCACATTATGGTACCTTTTAGTGGAATGTTTATGTCACATATCATTACTAGACATGGGCACGACTCGGCGAAATTGTCGTTTCCGTTTTCGGTTATCATTTCCGTTACATAACGGAAATGGTAACGATAATTAAGCCGTCAGAACTCGAACTCGAACCGAAAAAAGAAAAATTTGGTCGAGTTTTTCGTTTCCGTTTGTGGCATCGCGGCGATTGCGTGATGCGAAGCACAGAAAAAGTGTTTAAAAGTTTTTTTAAAAACCCGGCTCCCGGCCAAAAAAGCAGGTGAAAATATGCCTGCCTGAGGCTTTGCCACCTACCAGAGGGGTGGTTTCTGGGGGGTCCCCGGCCTTTCCCCCCTCTTCTCCTGTCCTGGGCTGCTTGCACCAGGCTGGGGGTGGGGGTCATCCTCGTCGTCTGTCTCTCGCTGCATGCCATGCGGTGGGGGGGGATCCAAAATGGTGACTGCAATTTTTCTTTTGAAATCGTGGTCAAAAAACACACCAAATCACCACAGAAACATGTGAAATTTATTTATTTTAAATGCCTGAATTTTTATAGTAGCAGCAGTGGGTTTTTTTATAGCAATAAAGTGTCGTATTGATTTTATTTTATTTTATTTTATTTTTTATTTTTTTAGACCTGCCCATTTGGGCTGGGCATGGGATGGGACCATGCAATTTTTTGAACCATTCCACCAATGGCATTGCCAGGTTTTTGACTGACACTTCTGGATGTCTCGGAGGGCATAAAAAGCCGAGGCATCTTCCAGAAATCGCAGTCAGGTCGGTGTATGGATGTGGTTGAGGGAGGAGGGCTGGCTGCTGGTGCTGGTGTGATCCGATCGAGATTGAGAATGAGGAGGGAGGCTGGAGGCTTTAGGATTTAAGTGAGGCAGGCAGGGAGGGAATTGAATTTAGAAAATAATTTCTTTGATTCCCTGCAGCTTTGTCTGCTGAAGGGAATAGCAGTTTATTCTTTATTTCTTCTCTGGCAGTTTGAGGATTTTTTTCTGATATTGGATAAAGGGGGAGGTTCGACTGGGAGTGGGAGGTGTGGATTTATTTTAAAAATATATTATATACTACCATTTATTTTCTATTTTCCCAACTTCAATTTGCTTGCACACACACACATTTGGGGTGCAAGCCAAGAATAGAACCTCTATCCTAAGTGATATCCTAACTGCCCACTTGCCTGTTTGCCCGCGCCGCCACCCGCCTGCGGCCCGCACCGCCACCTGCCCACTCGCCCGCCCACGGCCACCGCCCGCCCATGGCCCCCCGCCACCGCCGCCCGCCGGAACCTCCCCACCGCCGCCCGTCCCCCTGCCCCGCCCGCCACCTAGGGCGCAAAAACACCTAGCGCCGGCCCTGATTGCGGGACGCCCCTATGCTCTGGGAAGTCAAATCGTGCTAAATTGCGGTGGAAACGACAAACGACAAACGGAAACAACAAATTTTTGAAAAATTTCGCAACAAACGGAAACGACCCGAAACGGGCCCGTTCCGACAAACAAAAACTTTGTGCTATTTGATCAGCCAGCGGAAGCAATACTTATTGAATAAAAAGTTAGCCAGAGACAGAGTTTTCTTAAAACCAAACAGCTATGTTACAAACTATAGAAAAATATGTCACAGCATCACAGAACTTATACAACGTTCAACAGCATAACAGCATAACAGCATTCAGTACATATGACAAAATATATGGCAGAGAAACAAAGTGGGTGCCTTACTCACAGAAAGCCCAATGAATAATGATTTACAGAACAATTTTATACATGTGTCTGTCCAATCATAAATGACATTACCTCATAGCTATTACAACCCCTTCATCAGCCAAAATTCATTATGCTAATTCTTAACAATCAAAAGAATTAAAACAGTTAAAAATAGAATATCAATAAATTATCAAAACAATTATGTATTTATTTATTTATTTATTTATTTGACTTTTATACCGCCCATCTAGACCAAGGGCTACCCTGGGCGGTTTACAACATGTAACAACAAACAAAGGAATACATTTTAAAAACCAAAATACAATGTACAAAATAAAAAATATACATAAATCAACAGTGTTGAACATGACCAATATGATTTTAAATGTTTTTATTTTATTTTAAGATATTACCAAGTCATTGAATAGGACAGCAAACTTTTTATAACTTTACAGGCCTGCATGTATCATATGAAATACTGTAAGTAAAATAGGAAATTGTCAATATTAAAATCCAGGGAAATAGAGGCTAACTTTTGTGCTATATATATTTCAAAAAGTTCATTCTTGCCAACTTAAATAGTGATAGTGTTGTTGCAAATAGCACACAGCTGCAAATTCAATAAACATCAATAAGGGCCTTAAAAGTGCAACAGCAATACAGGAGTCATCACATATAATCCAGTGTCCCCAAGGTGGATACCATCGTGCAGATCGACCACTGCGTTCTTTCTCCCGTTCAGGATTTCTACAAAGATTATTCTTTATAATAAAAACTTCACACTAAAATCATTACACTAAAACTGCCATCAGAGGACCCACAGTCTATATTGTATCAATTAAAAGCTTCTGGAACAGGAAAGTTTTTACCTGGCAACGAAATGTCATCAATGTTGGTGCCAGGCGGATCTCACTTGGGAGGGCATTCCATAGCTTGGGGGCAGCTGCGGAGAAGGCCCTGTTCCTACAAGCTATCCCTCGCACCTCCTTGAGGGATGGCTCTTTCAAGAGAGCCCCCTGGCTCAATCGTAATTGCCGGGTAGGTTCGTATGGAAGGAGCCGGTCTGTCAGGTATCTAAGTCCTAAGCCGTTTAGGGCTTTATATGTCAAAACAAGCATTTTGAATTGGACTCAGGCAGCAACTGGTAACCAATGCAGGTTACGCAGATTGGTGTGATGTGATCCCTGGCGGCCACACCGCTTACCAGCCACGCTGCACGATTCTGAACCAGTTGCAATCACTGAACCGTCTTCAAAGGCAGCCCCACGTACAGTGCATTGCAGTAATCAATGGTCCAAAACATATCTTTTTTTTTTGCAATTTATTTATAGTTTTCAAACAAAAAAGTTATCAATCAAAGAAAAGAAAAGAAACATTGGAGCAATTCTAATCTTCTCAAACAAAGTTTGCATCTCATCTTAACAATGTATGATCCTTAACTATCTCAATTACTCATAAATTAAACAGGAAACTTAATTGTCTTGTAATATTCGTCTAAAAATTTGTAGAAATCATGCCATCTTTCTTCGAAATCTTCATAGCATCCTTCTGGTTTCATTAGTGCCGAGATCTTGTCCATTTCTGCGCAGTTTAATACCTTCATAATTAACTGATTTTTGTCTGGAATATTGTCTGTCTTCCATAATTGTGCATACAACCTTCTAGCTGCTGTGATAATATGAATTATTACATTTTTTTTGCTATCACCAATATTTTGTTGTATCATAGATAATAAAAAAATCTCTGGTTTTAACTCAAGATTAATTAACATAGTTTGTAAAATAAATTTTTGTACCATACACCAAAACATCTTTAGGGCTGAAGTTTGGACATGCCTGAGTCCAGACTCTGCCAAGAAGGCACAGTAAGGAATTGAACTCCTAACTTCTGGTTCCAGAACCAGATAATGAAACTGCCACTTTAGCCTGGAACAAATGTTAGGACAATTATGGTGATTTTAGTGATCAATTTGCATTTTAAAAACACACCACCAAGCTATGATGGAGAGAATGTCCAGTAGCTATAAACATGAAGGATGATTAGGAGATGCCAAGCCTAGCTTCTATGCAGATTTATTTACTGTTGAAATTGTGAGCGCAATTGAACCTAAATCAAATATGTGTCGGTAACTAAGTAGAATATTTCTGGATGAAGACAGAGAACCATTCATCTGGAGCTGTTGGGAACACCACTGGCTCAAACTCCTTCATGAGGTTTATTGAGTTACATTAGTATGTCTATATACCTGATGCGATGGTTCCAGCTAGAATTGTTCAGTGCTAAAAACTAGAGATGAGCCAAGATCATGTCCTTAAATAATCAGTTGTATAGAATCTGGAGAACTGTGATATAATGCTGAAGAGGAATAATTAAACATTTTGGACTGCCATAAGTGAGGGGTCTTTATTTGTTCAAAGTGTTCTGCTTATATTTTACTTTGGACCAATGGGACTTCCTCAAGACTACCTTAAAAGTTAAATTTTATCTGTGATGTAATCCTATTGATAAGTTATTGAAGACATATCCAGATATGTTTAGAGCAGGCCTATTGAAATGTATGAGATTTAAGTGAGTCTTCATTAAATGAGATCTTCCTGATTTCAATGATTCTTTTCTAAGGATGATAACATCAAGACCCAATTCAAATTATTTTTAATGGACTTCTTTTCTACTTGGTAATTGAAAATTTGATCAACTTCATGCTCAATACATCTATTTCAAAGGACATTTTTTAGTATCTCTTATATTCGTGATAATATTTTCTCTCCCTTTAATTAATTGTATTTATTCTGCATTGGCTCCTGATGGTTTTATGGGGCTATTTCCTGTATTTGTTCTGTTTCTTTAATGAACAAAATTAAAAATGCACTTAGGCCCTGGTCCCACATCCCTTTAAAAGCAGTTTAAAGTACCAGATAACCCATGTCTAAAAATGCCGTCCCCACGGCCACCTGGCTTTTTGAAAAAAAGAAAAAAGAAAACCTGGTAAGGCCCCTTGAAGTGAGGTTTCTGTGACTCACCAAAGAGGTAGGGAAAATTTTGCCTCACTTTGAAAATCCAGCTTTTAAGGAGGCAGATGCCGTGGGACCACGCAAATTATCCGGGTTTCTTTTTCTTTCTTTTTTCATAGCACCGACCGGATGTTCCTGGGGCCGATGGGCTATGTTTTTTTAATTGCTTTTCACCTTCAGAGAAACAGGAAGCTTTATTCGGTCCTACAAGTTTTCCTTTTCCCCAGCCAAGTGGTCCATTTTTTCAAATGCTAGCGCCACCTGCTGGCCAAAGGGGGCTGAACTGCACTTTAAAATACAAAAAAAAAAAAAAAACCAGCTTTTGACATGTGAACTCCTGTTCCACTTATTCAATCACATGATGGGACGAAGAGGAAAAGCCGGACCTTCAGAAGATCAGGATCGAAACCCAGGTGTCACCACGACCTTAGAGGCATGGGTTGTTCCCAGTTTCAGCTATGGAGGGCAACTTTTCATTTTCTCCTCACCAGCCTGGAACTCTGTTCAACTTACAAATTTAATCTGTCCCAAACACATGCTCTTAAGCTGAACTACTCTTAAGCTGCCTTGGGTCCTTTTCTAAGGAGAACGGCAGGGTATAAATACTCTAAAATAAATACATTAAATAAATAAATTAAGTCGAGGTACCTATCTAAAAAAAAACCCCAAACCCCACCCAAATTAAAAAATTGAAAAAAAGTAAGTCGAGCAGACTGTATCTAAAATTTGTAAGATGGTACTGTAGTTAAAACGCCAACAGTTTTCCACTCTTAAGTCAAATTGCTCTTAAATCAAGGTACCTCTGTATTTTAGTTGGAACTTCAGAAGGATCTGTCCAGAGTGCTGAACCCTAACCTCAACATACTTTGGGTACCTCCTGTTACAGTTGCACTAAAAGCTACTGCAGATCCTCTTCTCCAGTGGAGAATTAGAGACACCAGCAGCCTGTATTGAATTGAAGGCCTTTTTGCAAGGATAACAGTGTCCCCAACAGAGAGGAAGGCTCTTTCCTTCAGAAGAGAGGAAAAGCTGAGAATAGGCTGGAATGGAAGAGTTGGGACACTGCCATGGCTGCCCCAACTCAAGTAGTCAGCCTTAAGGGGCTTGTCTGCCTGACATCATGGTCTTCTTCCCTGCTGGCTCCGAGGTTCACTGTGGTTACCTTCTCCAGTTCACCCGTATTGCCTCTCCTTCATCTGGCTCCAGCTGGACTGAGCGAATAAAATGCCAGATGTTCTGAACTTCCCATAGTCAGATGGGGAGGAAGAGGGAGTGTAGATTAAGGGAATGAGATGCTGTTGCAGAGTGATGGAGGCAGTGAAAAGTGTTTGATTTGTTACTCTATCTGAGGCCGGAATCCTGTTGGGGATTTGCATTAGATGAGCAGCAATGCTTGAATGTTTTTTTTTTGGGGGGGGGGGGGGGCGTTGTGGAGTGGCTTTATCCAAGAGAGAGGAGGGTAGATGGTACTGCAGGTCTGAAATACTGAGCAAGAGGCTTTCTTGGAATTCATGTCGAAATTTATATAACACGTCAGAGCAACCTTGTGATGCACTGGTTAAACTGCAGTTCTGCAGCCAAAACTCTGCTCTTGACCTAGGTTCAATCCCAGGTTGCCAGATCGAGGTTCACTCAGCCTTTCATCCTTCGGAGGTTGGTAAACCGAATACTCAGCTTGCTGTGAGGCATAATGTGTAGCCTGCATAATTAAACTGTAATCTGCTCAGAGGGCACTATAGCACAGTCAATATGCAGCTCTGTTTTGCTTTACTTGAGCACTGCACAATTCAAAATCATAGACATACATGAAATATAGTGGAAGTGAAGAATCTGCCAGCAGCACACTGTTGCCAAGGGAATGCCCGAGTGTACTCACAATACTTTCCCACTTTTGAGGGAAGCCCCTTCCAAGGTTGTGTATCCACCACCAAGGAGCTGCACTCTCTGATGGACCATACCCTGATCCCCAGTTGGCTGGGAGATGTTGCCACTGACTGTCCCAAATACTAACATTTCCAATTTCTGTTGGATGTTCAGCGGAATTGTAGGTAACAAGCAAAGAACAACAATATAAAGAGCTAAGGCTTTCAATTTAGGAAGAAGAACAATTTGTCTACTTATTGTCGTTATGATTATGAATAATGTATTAATTTTAACATTTCTGATGTGATGAGTCTTGCGTGGGCAGCAATCAGGATAGGTGAGAAACATACAATGATTTAAAACAGTTCCACTAAACCTGCAGAATCTTCAAATCAGTCATGTATTTTAAACCTCTTTAATTAAATTAATGGCTGTGAATCCTGACAAATTATGTTACCTGAGCCGTAAGAATTTTTCTTTGAGCCTTACGGGGAATTTTGTAACTCACGAGAGCCTTGTATGGATCATGAGATCAAGAAATTTGCCTTTGGTATAATTCAAAACATTGTGAGATGGAGGATATCTATAAATATCCTGGATATGACAATATATACATATTATTACTTTTGGAGTTGTCTAAGAGGTTTTCCAAAGGAGCATAGCTTTTGGATAAGGATTCGGGGGAAATTCATATATTTACTGATTTATTGGAAATATTTTTACCTCACTTTTCTTCTTAAAAAAAAGAAACACAGCTTACGTCATTAAAATAAAATATTTAAAGCTAAAACCATGAGTATGCAAATATTTAAAGGGTCAAACAAATACCATTTCATGATTTGGTAAATAAAAAACTGAAGATCTGGCTGTTTTTTCCTGGCTATTGGTTTTCCTGGCTATTGACTACCAGTTTGCTGATCTAATCCACCTCTGCTTTTGTCCTTTTTTACTTTTTAAATTATTATCACTGTTTTGATTTAATTATGTTTGTCTTATTCATTTATTTATATACTGTATATTATGCTATTTATGTTTCAATTTTGTAAACCACTCAGAGAGGTTTACAAAATTTAGACCAGATGGAGTGGCATATAAATCAATCAAACAAACAAATAAATAATAAAAACAATATTAAAATGTATTCAAAGCAGTGAAGAACAACAAACCATATAAGCATCCCATTCAGACAACCCCAGGTCACTGAGTGGAAACATGCTTGAAAAGAAGAGTCTTTATTGTTGGCATGATAGGCTCAGAATTCTGGGAGTTGCACTCCAAAACATCTGGAAGATCAAAGGCTCCCCACCCCTTGTGTACACCATGACCAAGCATGACTTATACAAAGCAGTTTTATTTGGACCATTTGGATCAAGGATTAAGAAAATGTTCTTACTTAATATTAGTGACAGATTTTTCAATCTTGAATTCTAGTGTGCGAACCTTTCTTGTGCTCCATCTAGTCCAGTCCTGGGCAAAATGCAGTCTTCCAGATTTTAGGCAGCAAATCTGATCAGCTCTAGTCAGCATCCACAACTCCAAGGGCTAGTGAAGACTTGTGAGACCAGAGTCATAGATATGGTGGCTCTACTTGAGGATACCAGATGAAATTTAAAAGAACTGTCCAAGGTGCTGAGCTATCTTGTGAAGATAAGGTTCACAACCACTTCTGGACAACACACTTCAAGAAGGATGCTGACAAATTGGACCAAATTCAGAGGAAGGCAACAAGGGTGATCAGGGAGGCGGAATTCAAGTCTTAAGAGGAAAAACTGAAAGAACTGGGCACGTGTAGCCTTGAAAAAAGAAGACTGAGGGGAGATAGCATAGCACTTTTCAAATACATGAAAAGCTGTCATATAGACAAGGGTCAGGATTTGTTCTCGATCAGCCCAGATTCCAGGATGTGCAACAAAGGGCTCAAGTTACAGGAAGCCAGATTTCACTTGAGTATCAGGAAAAATGTCCTAACTATTAGAGCAGTACAACAATGCAACCAATTACCTCAAGAGATGCATCAACACTGGAGACATTCAGGAGAAAAATTAGATGCCCACCTGCCAGGTATCCTTTGATTTATATTCCTGCATTGAGCAGAAGGTTGAACTTGATGGCCATATAGCCCCCTTCCAGTTTCATGATTCCATGATTCCATGATAGCATCTTTAAAGTTGAGACTGAATCCCATAGAAATCTGTCACGCCATAACCTCTGAATCACCAGCATATGCTATTTTTGGTTGGATTTTTTCATATTTTACAGTTCTCTGTTATGTTCGTTTCGTGATAACATCATTGCCTTGTCATCCCTGTTTCATTTACCCATGCATTGATGGTAAAGTTACTTCATGTCTTGTTTTGTGACAATTACTTCCCGCCTTCTTTTCTCTCTTCCATTTTTTGATATTTCAGCATTGTTTACGCCATTGGGATTTATGCCTTCTTATCTCTCTGAGATGCATTGTTTATGCAATTGGGATTGTACTGGAGAATGCAACTTTGCACTCCTGCCACTAGATGGAGAATGTGTACATTGCGTGACAAGCTTTACTTCATGGGCACTTGTCTCAAAACAGGAACTGAGACAAGAGAATTCCCGAGGTCAGGGAGAGGTATGGCTCATCATGCTTTAATTCCTGTTCAGGGGGCGTGGTTGGGATGAGATTCCGCCATCACGCAATGGATGTGGAGTAACATTTTCTCGTACTGGTCCCAAGTTTGACCGTGAACCGCGATGAGAGGGACGGGAAGTAACCATCATACTGTATTACTATATAAATCTTGGGTGTATAACAACAGAATCACAGTGATGTCAATACTTGCTATAGTTAATATTGCTAAAGCATGTAATTCTTTCAAATGCAGTGAGAAGGCAGGAGCAACCAGATGCATAGGTACAGGATAGGTGGTACCTGGCTCAATAGCAGTACGTGTGAGAGTGATTTAGGTGTTCTGGTAGACCGCTGCCTAAGGAAGAGGCAGCAGTGTGCTGCAGCTGCCAACAAACAAACAAAAAACAAACAAAAAACAAACAGGGTCCTAGGCTGCATCAAGAAGGGGATAGCATCAAGATCACAGGAAGTGATAATACCACTCTATATTGCCACATTTGGAATACAGTGTCCACTTCTGGTCACCACAATACAAACAAGACACAGTGGCCCTAGAAAAAGTGCAGAGAAGAGCTACAAAGATGATAAGTGGACTGGAGGCTAAATCGTATAAAGAACAACTAAAGGAACTAGGAACATGTTTAGCCTGATGAAGAGAAGACTGAGGAGAAAGATGATAGCAGTCTTCCAATACTTGAAGGGTTGCCTCCCGGAAGAGGGCATTGATTTATTCTCAGTTGCACCTGAGGGTATGACATGAACTAGTGCGTGGGATCTCATCAGAGGGAGAGCCAAGCTGGAAATCAGGAGAACTTTCCTGACGGTGAGAGCCATTAAATTTATTATTTGTTTAATTATTTATTCGATTTATATACCACACCATCTGGCAGCCAAGGCCACTCTGGGTGGTTTACAGGGTATAAAAGATACAACCATTAAACTTCATAATATATTAAAAATACAATATAAAACAAAATAACAATCAGTAAAATCAGAAAGAGACCAGAATAGACAAAAAAGAAATGAGCAGCGAGACATAATGGGAGAAACTAATAACCAGGGAAAGACTTCCTAAATAGCCATGTCTTAAAATGTTTCTTAAAAACAGACAGCGAGGCGGCCAAACAAATCTGAGGAGGAAGTTGATTCCAAAGTCGGGGGGGGGGTGGTGCCACTGAGAAAGCCCGGTTCCTCGTCAATGATTTACGAGCCTCCTTCAGCAATGCCCCCCTCAAGTGTCCTGCCTGAGACGGTTTGCCCCCCAATGTTGTGGGTGCCCCATAGCTGGAGGTTTACAAGAAAAGATTGGACAGCCATCTGTCCAGGATATTATGAAGTCTTCTGCCTTGGGTAGTGGGGTTAGATTAGAAGACCTCCAAGGTCCCTTCTAACCCTATGATGATTCTATGATTTTATGATTCAGTGGCACCTGGAACAAAATGTTGCAACAGAGTATGTTCCTACAAATGCTTCATTCCATGATATTACATTTCATTTCCCTTTGGGTTTGGGTTTGGGTTTCCATGTAGTGGTCAGAATTCTCATTGGATGGTGTGGGGCCCTCTGTATCTCCCCCTTTTTGCATTTTTTCTTCTCACAACAAGTGTCAGGGGGTGCCATGCAGATAGTTTTGAAGAGAACCTCAAAACAACCTTCTCTAAAGAAACAGGTCTTTAAATAAATACCGCCTAGAGTTCCTATGGGAAAATCGGTGTGGTATAGAAATGTAAAAATAAATCAATCAATAAAATAAATGCATGCAAGAGTCTATGTCTAGAACCAAAGTTTTCTGAATCTTTGCAGTTTCCGACATCCAAGACCTGTGACCATTAAAAAAAAGAGGGGGGGAGAAAGCGTGTGGGGATTGTCGTAAACCATCTGGCGAAGAATTGGCAGAGAAATCTCTCTGCTTTTTTTGGAGCAAAGACATATTTGCTGTCATCTCTTGCTGGAAAGTGGAGTCTCACATGTGACTTAGAAGAAAGTGTCTGACTCGACCAAAGCCAACGAAAACGTCGGTGGCCAAGGCTGACATCCTGTATTCAGCTCCGCTTCACAAATGGTATGCTAAAAATGGAAAACACAGAGCAGAAGGTAGCCAGTCTGCAGAGGGAGGTTCTTTCACTCTTCGAGAAGGATAGGAGTGGCAGGCAGGAGGGAGGAGGTAGTCATGAATTCTTCCAGAAACCAAGAGCTTAGCAGAGGACCTCATTTAAATAAACAGGATTTCATAAGGGGAGAAGAGAAGATAAATGCTACCAAGGTGGCTATTATTAGCTCATGTCGACTCCGAGAACAGCAGGAAGGCACAAGCACTTCAGATAGGGTAAAAGGGCTTTGAAGAGTTTAAGTGGAATTCTTTGTGCATGAATGCAGGCACCCAGACACACACAGTGTATGGTTATTAAATAGAATGTGGCGTGGTAGGTAATGGGAGAAAGAAACAATTGAAAAGGCCTTCAGAGTTATTTAATGAAAGACATGATATTTTGAGAAGAAAGACAACATACTGCCTGGTCCTATAGAGGAGTCAGTTCCACTTTTATTTTCTTGTAGGACTTACATAGAGTTTGGAAATGGTAATTCTCAGATTGCAACATCCAGAATCTGGTAGCTAATTTATCTGTGAATAGTTAACTATTTCCATCTCCTTGTCTGGTCCATGTTTCCTCCTCTTCCTCTTCCTCTTCCTCTTCCTCTTCCTCTACTTTTTCTTCCTTTTGGACAAAATCCACTTGTCTAGATAAAACTTAGAATGTGCCTTTTCCAAATGTGTGCATATGTTTCAGGTGTGTTCATTTTCTGGTATGTGTTTGTAGTGCAGATTCTGGAACACGGAATGTGCCTGGTTCACATATAGTCTGAGTAGGGCTGATCAGGGAAAACCCATAAAAGAAGTAAGCAAAGGCATTCCTCTTTACACGTAAACAAGCATGTGTGGAATTTGCAGGGATGGGTGAAAAAAATTTATTCCAGTCCAGGTAACCTTATGTAAGTTCAGCCTAAAAAACCCAGTCTACCCTTTCTGCACATTAATCTGCAAATTATTATTTTAAAATAAATCTAAATTAAAATTCGTTTTAAAGAAAAACTTATTTTTACTCCCCAAAATGCCCATTTGCTTTGACATTTTCATATTGAAACTAAGAACCGTATCAAAACTTCAAGAAGCATAGACATCTGTGATTAACTATCCTTCCTGTATGTGCCTATTAAATTCATTTCAGATCTGATCTACGGTAATTCCTCACGCAGATGGAATAAAATTCACATTAAAAAGCCCAGGCAGTACTAAAGAACAGCAAAGAATTGTAAACTCTTGACAACAAGTTTTGGAAAACAGTCCAGTACATTGAATTCTTCAGCTAACTACCTGGGGCTATATTGGTTGTTGAATTCTGGGACCTGTAGTTCAATTCTGGGACTTGTAGTCCAAAAAAGGTAAAATTTCCAAGTAATGGAAATTCCATTTATCCTCTGAGATTGGTTGGGACTAATGATTGGATTTAGGCATCTGGTACTAGGTCAAATTTAATGAGGAAGGATGAAATAACTCATAAAAGAAGTACATCTAAATCCAAGAGAGTGTTGGCATGGTTAATGTGTGGGGTTAGAGATGCTGTAAAGCGCAAGGAGAGGTTTTTGCGTAAATGGAAATGAGGAAAATAAAAGGGAACACAAACTGTGGCAAAAAAAATGTAAGAAGATGATAAGAGAGGCAAAGAAAGACTTTGAAGAATGTATGGCTAGCAATATAAAGGGAAATAATAAAAGCTTCTTTAAATATGTTAGGAGTAGAATACCTGCCAAAGAACCGATTGGCCCTCAGGATGGTGAGGGAGGAAAAGGGGAGGTTAAGGAGGACTTGGAAATTGCAGAGAAATTAAATGAGTTCCTTGCATCTGTCTTCACCACAGAAGACCTCGGGTGGATTCCGGAGCCCGAACAGCCCCTCTTGACTAAAGAATTAAATCAAATACAGATTAAAAGAGAGGATATTTTAGGTTTAATTGATAAATTGAAGATCAATAAGTTAGCGGGCCCAGATGACATCCACCTAAGGGTTGTTAGGGAACTGAGAAATGAAATTGTGGGTCTCTTAACAGTAGTATGCAACTTGTCTCTTAAAACAGCCACAGTGCTGGAGGATTGGAGGATAGCGGATATCACACCAATTTTTAAAAAAGGAAGGAGCAGGGACCCGGGAAACTACAGGCCGGTTAGCCTTATGTCTGTCCCAGGGAAGATGGTAGAAAGCCTCATCCAAAAGAAAATCTTAAAACATGTAGAACAAACCTTGCTGAGAGAAAATCAGCATGGCTTCTGTAAGGGTAAGTCTTGCCTGACAAACCTTTTAGAATTTTTTGAAAAGGTCAAAAGGCATGTGGATTTGGGTGAACTGGTGGATATTGTGTCTCTGAATTTTCAGAAGGCTTTAAACACAGTCCCTCACCGAAGGCTGCTGAGAAAATTGCATAGTCAGGGAATAAGAGGGCAGTCCTCTTATGGACTGAGAACTGGTTGAGATCCAGGAAACAAAGAGTAGGTGTCAATGGGAAATTTTCACAATGGAGAGAGGTGAAAAGCAGTGTGCCACAGGGATCTGTCCTGGGACTGGTGGTTTTCAATCTGTTCATAAATGATCTGGAGGCAGGGAAAAGCAGTGAAGTGGCCAAGTTTGCGGATAACACGAAACTTTTCCGTGTGGTAAAAACCAGAGAAGATTGTGAAGAGCTCCAGGACGATCTCTCCAAACTGGGGAATGGGCTGCAAAATGGCAAATGTGTTTCAATGTAGCAAAATCTAAAGTAATGCATATTGGGGCAAAAAATCCAAACTTTATCTATCAACTCATGAGCTCTGAGCTATCTGTGATGGATCAGGAAAGAGATCATGGTGTGTTGGTGGAGATCATGGTGTGTAGGTGTCTACCCAATGTGTGGCAGTGGTGAAGAAGGCCAATTCAATGCTAGGGATTATCAAAAAGGGAATTGAAAATAAAACATCCAACATTATAATGCCTTTCTACAAAATGATAGTAAGACCGCACCAGGAGTATTGTTTACTATTCTGGTTACCTCATCTAAAAAAACACATAGTGGAACTGAAAAAGGTGCAAAAGAGAGCGACTAAAATGATTACTGGGCTGGGGGACCTCTCTTATGAGGAAAGGCTAAAACATTTGGGGCTCTTTAGTCTGGAAAAAAAGGCACCTGAGGGGGGACATGATTGAGACATACAAAATAATGCAGGGCATGAGAAAAGTGGATAGTGGGACGTTCTTCTCCCTCTCACACAATACCAGAACTAGTGGACATACACTCAAAATGAGGGTTGGGAGAGTGAGAACAGGCAAAAGATTTTTTTAACCCAGCATGGTGTTAGTCTGTGATACTCTCTGTCCACAGGATATGGTGATGGCATCTGGCCTGAATGCCTTCAAAATGGGACTGGACAGATTCCTGGAGGAAAAGTCCATCACAGGTTATAAACCATGATGGAGATGTGTCATTACCAGGCTTACAACCAGGGTACTTCAAGGGCCAGATGCAGGGGAGAGTGGTATCAGGAGACAGATATCTAGTCTCGTGCACTCCCAGACACTTTTGGTGGGGCCACTGTGAGATACAGGAATCTGGATTAGATGAGCCTTTGGCCTGATCCAGCATGGCTCTTCTTATGTTCTTATGTTCTTAGATATGTTTGGGAAATAATCTTATGTGGGCAGAGGGATTCAAAGATGTGGAACAGCTAATGTTATCTCAGATGGTATTTCTTGGATGTTGGTGGCAAGACCCCAAAAAGATGGTCACAGATGAGGAGGCATAGGCCTATGGGTGAAGACATTCTTCAGATAACCAGATCCTGAAATGCTTATGACTATAACAATGGAGACCTCCATTTTGAATTGTGTCTGGCAACTAAACGGCAACCTGTTGAAGCTCTTCATTGTTGGGAAGACTTAGTCCCTCCAGGCCATTTAGATGGTTACTATATCATGGACCAGATAGTGAAAGACAGTCTTCAACAACCGGCCAACACAAAGCACATGTGAATCCTCTTTAGATATTTCTGTAGCTAGAGAAATCAGAAACGCAAGTTAAGTAGATGCTTTTGAGGCAGCTTTATCTGCTCATGTGTAATTATATTAATTCTTTTCATTCAGAAGACTGAATATTGATTCATTTTTCCATTAAATTCTGAGTGACTGTAGCATACATATGTAGCCCCATATGTATGCTACCCATGTAGACCATGATTATCCATGAAGCTATTGTTTTGCTCTTTTTTTTTGAAGCTACCCAGGGTAAAAGAAGCATTTGGTTATGAACAATTGTGAATTTCGGACTGGTCAAAAATGCCTTCCCTCACCCAGTTCCAGGTGGGTAGTGGGGAAGAGAATAAAGTGATTTCTAGAACTGAAAGATGACACTTTGTCTGTGACTGTGCTCTGTTGGAAGGCTCTTGGCCTGTGCTTTTTCCGTCAGAGAAAGACTTGAAGGCATACCGTTCCCCAAGGAATTCTAACTCATAACAATGGCATCATAGTTTCCCACAGTCAGAATTGGGGATGATAAATGAGCAGCAGCCCCTGTCTGAGTGCAACACATATCCCCACCATTAACTGAAGATTCTTCCTATTGATTTTGTTACCTACAGTTGGGTTTTACGTGGCTTCTGAGTCTTATTCTGGTGCAATAATTTTGTTATGGTTATGGCTTTATTTTGTGTGTTTGGAGAAGTAAGAGGTGCTCTACGGCTGTGTGATCCATCAATGGGAATTGAAACAATGGCGGTTAGTGATGCATGCACTCATAAGGAGGGCCAACATCCTTTTATCTCTGTTAAGAAATATGAACTGAAAAGGCAGTCTAGGTTCTAGCAGGTATTTTTTCAAAGAAAAGCAAGTGTGTCTGAGATCTCAGTTCCAGTTTGCATCAGCTTTAGCAATTATATGTCATTTCTAAACCATTCCAAAGAGTCTTCTTTAATTTAATCTTTTCCAAGGCTTCTTGGCCTAAATTATATTGCTAGTCTTAAATAGATTAGGCACATTTAATCAAAGGGATTTATTTATTTACAGTAGGACCCCTGTATCCACTGATTCAGTTATCCACAGTTGGCAGAGGAAAAAAATTAAATAATTCAGCAGCCACAAAGCAAGCTATTGTCACAAACAACAGCTGTAAATGGTCACAAATAGCATATGTAAAGCAAGCTACTGTCACAAACAGCAGCCATAAAGCAAGCTACTGTCTCAAAACAGCAGTCATAAAGCAAGCTACTGTCAGGAAACAGCAGTTTGGGGGTGAGTGGGCAGGCATTCTCTCTTATCCACGGTTTTCATTATCCACGGGAAGGCCAGGAACCAATCCCCAGCAGATATGGGGGTCCTACTGTATGTATGTATGTATGTATGTATGTATGTATGTATGTATGTATGTATGTATGTATGTATGTATGTATGTATGTATGTATGTATGTATGTATCTGTAGTGCCCCCCAGTGCAAACTGCACTATCTGGGGTGGTTTACAAAACATTCATTCATAAAATAGAGTACAAAGTCCTATCAAACTCATTTAAGAACAATCATTAGCAGATCCTATTAGATAAGATTTCAATAAGCGTTGAACCACTAAACAACAATGGGTTACATGAGCACGCTCTAGTTAGTGGCTGAACACAGGATGGTTTGTGATGAACTGACATAATAAAAGAAGCCATGGCTTTTAGCTTGCGAGACCTGAACAGGGCTGTTAACTTTCTGGAAATTATTAATTCACAGAAGTTGCAGAACCAACCTGAGAATATATAGCACTGACTGTCCTGTCATTGGAACTAGCAGCTGGATCTAATTTAGATTGTCAGCAGCTTTTGTCTTGTGCTATCCAGAAACCACTATGCACATATGATAGAGATAATTATAACATTCCGATTTATACCGTGCACCATCATTTATGTATGGATTGCCCAGATGTGATTTCTGTACTAACAGCAAAGACAGCTCTGTTAACATGAATGCTACAGTCACAAGAGGTCAGTAGCTGAGGAAACGTGGTTTCATAGGGGCTCAGAAAACCTTGGGAGTATGAATCTGCTTGGGACATTTCCCAACCCCCTGAAGACTCAAGAGGCTGAAATCCTGTTGTGCTGTTATGCAGATAGGAACTGATATAAGTTAAGAAATCTCCATAGGCATTACTGTATTTTCCCATGTATATGTCACTATCCCCCCCCAAAGTCATGACACTAAAAATTAAGGGGGAGTTGTATACACGGAAGTTAGCCTTTCCCGAGGGGAGAGGGTGGGGAGGGGGAAGCCAAACTAATCTTGTGGCTTCCCTTCCTTTCCCATAGCTCTTTTCAGTCTCTTAGGGTTATCCAAAACACACACGCCCACCTGCCTCTCCATCTTTCCAAAACGCCTCTCTCTCTCTCTTTTTTTTTTTTTTTTTCTTTTGCAGAAATCCAAGCCATCTTTTTCAGAAACCAGAGCGGGAAAGACACTTCTTAATGGGCTGCTCCTGACCCCTGTCTCAAACCACCTATCTTCTCTGTCTAATATGTGTACATCTTCATCTTTGAATGAGTGCCCTTTGTCCTTCAAGTGGAGGTGTACAATACCCATTCATGTGAGTATTGAAAATCCCTCTTTCAGTAGAGGTGGGGAGCTCAGGTACAGTCTATCTGCCACTTAACAGGTAGTGATTTCAACAATCCCCAGACAAATCAAAAATAATTCATGTCTCTACCACCACAATAGCTAACAACCCATACTGTAGGGGTTTCAGCACCATAGGCCATTGTTCATCTAAAGGCCTATTGAGACTATTGTCTGCCTAATGAGCCTACTCAGGCCATTCATCTTATGAGCCTCTTTCAAACCAGGGTGACATGAGGTCAAAGTGAACTATAAAATGGAGGACTCGCACCTAGCTTTCCTCAGATTGTCAGAGCTGTTTGGATGAGCAGCAAAACATTTAAATCTCTCAAGAAAAGAAGTCCAGTTGGCATGACTCAACTTCCAGATAAACTCACCTGGATGACTGAGCATCTTCACAGATATAAGGAGCAAAATAAAAAAATAAAATAAAATAAAAAGCAGGATGGCAAGATTGCTTTCCAGAACAAAGTGAAGCAAATTTATAAATTATTTTGTCTCTGGAGTACAAATTGAATTGGATGGGATGGGACACAAAACCCTTCAGACTTCCATAAGAACATAAGAAGAGCCATACTGGATCAGGCCAAAGACCCATCTAGTCCAGCTTCCTGTATCTCACAGTGGGCCCGCCAAATGCCTCTAGGAGTGCATGAGACTAGATATCTAACTCCTGCTACCACTCCCCTGCATCTGGCCCTTGAAGTACCCTGGTTTTAAGCCTGGAGCTCACACATCTCCATCATGGTTTGTAACCTGTGATGGACTTCTCCTCCAGGAATCTGTCCTTTCCCCCTCTTTCTTTTTGAATAAAGCAAATTGTCAACATCCCCTCAAATGCAATCCTCTGAAATCAGCTGTCTGAAATTTGGCAGGCCTACCTACCTCTTTGGGGATTATCACATCTCTGCATTTCATGTATCTCGCTTCAAAGACAGAGACACAGATGTGCACATGGAGAGAGACGTCCAGGGCAGGTTAACAGGAAGGTTACCAGTTGACTCAGTTGTGAGACACAGATTGAATTGATTTGATCACAAATCACTCTGAAACACATCAGAATGCATTCGAAAGCCTGGAACTGGAATGTGAATCAGATTGGGGGACCTGGGCACAGTCCAGAACAGAAATATTCTAAGGAAGGACTGGCCTGAACAGGAATATTCCAGACAGAAACATATTGTTTCCAATCCTTGGCTTTCTAGGTGGTTTTGGATCCAAACTCCCCAGTTCCTTTACCAGTGGCTGTACTAGCAGGGGTTTCTGACAGATGGAGTCCAACTACTTACATCTTTATATTGATATGAACCACTGGATACAGCTTAGTGGATTAAAACATCTATGAAGCTAGAATTTGGGAGTTCAATTCCTCACTGTGGCTCTTTGACAGGAGCTGAGTTTGATGATCTAGAGGGTCTCTTCCAGTTTTGCAGTTCGATGATGATGATGATGATGATGATGATGATGATGATGATGATGATGATGATGATGATGATGATGATGATGCACCTGTGTCCATGGAGCAGGAAGTCCTGATGAGGCATGAGATTACCTATAACAATGGTTCCCATACTTTGTTGCCCACATGTTCTTGGACTCCCAGAAGCCTTCACCATTCACACTGCTGGCCATGATTTCTGGGAGATGAAGGTCAAAGAACATCAAGGTGTTCTGGTATACAAGGACATTCACATTCAAAAACTTAAGCATGCTGTCACAGCTGTGGAGCAGGCATCCAAACTGGCAATGTCTAATGATTGCTATTTGCTACGGCTACTTTGCCTGAAACACTGTCAATATAATGTCCTGAAAGGATTTCTGGCAGTTTGTTGGGTCGAACACCTACTTTCCCCTGTTATTTGAGAAGTAATAGGCTTATTTGCTATTGGGATTTCTTGTTATGCTTCTGCTGTTATTCTCGGGGCTTAGAAAATTCTGCAGATTGATTTTGTTCCCCTGGTCACTGTGGTAGGCCAGCCCTGTGATTGTAATAAGACCCAGCCACTGATGAAGTATAGGAATGAACAATTGATTATGTTTTTATTGCAATCTATTTCCCTGTATGTTTCAAGCTGACTTCATAGTATGTGTACACCTACAATTTTGAAAGTGCCGGCCAGGGTGCGTAATTCTACTTTGGCATGCTTGCCTGCATTTACCTTTTATTAATATTAAGATACTTCTTGGAATTGTGGAAGAAAATGAATTGAAGAGGAGAGCTGGTGAAATGACATAGAAAGTGATGCTTCCCTTCAAAAGTTCAGGCCAGTCTTTTCCTCCTCCTCCTCCTCCTTCCTCCTCCTCCTCCTCCTCCTCCTCCTCCTCCTCCTCCTCTTCTTCTTCTTCTTCTTCTTCTTCTTCTTCTTCTTCTTCTTCTTTCTTGTATACCACACGAGCTAAAAAAAAGGGCGATGAAAATATATACAGATTCCACACGTCCTGGACATAATCTGTTTCAGTTGTTACCCTCAGGGCGACGTTTTAGGGCATTGCATGCTAGGCCAACTACATATAAAGATAGTTTCTTTCCAAGTGCTATCAAACTGTTGAATAATTAATTTTTACTTCTTTTCTTCCTTTTTTAAATAATAGGTTAAATTGTGTTGTACTGTTTTTATTGTTGAATATATGATTCTTATATTTCCTTCTTATATATGGAGAGCATTTTTTACCAAAACAAATTCTGGGTGTGTCCAACCACACTTGGCTAATAAAAGGATTCTATTCTATTCTATTCTATTTATTTCTTCTTCAGGGAAGGCAAGGGACAAACTCCATCAGCCTGTATATGACAGATTGTTTGAATGATTCACTTGGTATATTTTGACAACTTCAATCCTGCTTATTTAATTATGCGTCTTGTCAACACGTTAATGTTATAAGTATGATGTTTGACTTTTATTTTGTATTGCTAGCTTAATTTTGTTATGCCTCATGGGAAAAATAATTAAGTGTTACTAACAATTGTTAAACACAACTTTCTTGCATAAGTCCCATTGAAATGAATGGGACTGCATGAGAAATTTGCATATTTATGTTCATCATTGGCTGTGAACCAGGATACCAAAATCTACCAAATTTCATTTTCTTCCTGTTTCTTGGTTGTTGTTTTTTCCCAGTCCTCAGTTCATTTTGACCCAAACTTTGATAATTTTTCCTTTCTTAAGTATCTATCCTAAATTGTGAATGAAAAAAAAAAGATGAAAAGGCTACTAGTTTTATGTGGAGTTCTAAATGTAGGGAGAAAAATCTCAAGCCTACTTTGGTACAGGCATCATCATCATCATCATCATCATCATCATCATCATCATCATCATCATCATCATCATCATCATCATCATCAGTTGCAGCAGCCAAGATAGTCTACAGGCTATGTTCTTGTGCTCACCACCATTCACACTTGTTGAGAAACAGCCCTATGTTTGGGTGAGAAGTGGTTAACTGATGAAAAAAAGGTGTTGGCTCCTGGGATTTCCCCCTGCTTGGTACCTCCTTGTAGCCAGCAAAAGAAAATATCATGTATGTGATTACATCCTGGATTCAGGAGAAATACATATGTAAATTATCAGCCAATCCCAGCAGGAGGGTGGGGGATGGTAAGGTATAAAAAGGGTGGAGCCTGGCCTGTGAGAGTTAGTTGGGTTAAGAGTTAAGAGTTGAGAGTGAGTGCTGAGAGAGAGAGCACAGCTCTGTGAGAGTTCAGTCAGGCAGTGAGGGCTTTACTGTTTACTGGTTATTAAAGACAGGGAGGCTTGAAGACTTGAATTAATCTATTTTATGTTTAAGGCAACGCATACCAACATCAGTCGTTGTATTTATTTATTTTCTCAATAAACATTATCCTTATTTTTATGTTATACATCTGAGTCTGTCCCAGTTCATAAGGCGGCGATTTAAAAGGTGGCAGTATTACCAAGGGGATTCTGTGAAGATTAATAAGTTGGTTCCCTACCCTTCACATTTTTCATCACAATCACACGATTAAAAAGGGAGGTGTCATCACAATGTAGACCAGCCATTCTCAGTCTCTTGTTGGCCACAGCCTTTTCAGAAGCTCTTCTCAAGTTCCAGTGTCCCCTGTCAAGCAATGGTACAATATGAGCAGATGAATAGAAAAACAGAAATGCAGACATTTCTGTTGGTGGGCCCCTTCAAATGTGCCAGGCCTGCCCATGGGGGCATGTGGACCCTGTTGAGAACTGCTGCTATAGACCAACTTGACTATTGACATTTGTGTCATCAATATCCTGGCTGCATCTTTTTTCCTGTGCCTGTGTAGGCATAATATGGTGCATCGATGTTGGGTTATTTCCTGGTGTTTTTTAATCATAGAAACAGAGGTATAATATTCCATGTAAATAAAGCAGAAGTGGTTTTTTTGGTGGGAGAGGAGGGGGCAGGAGGAGAGTCGAATTCTTGTCCATTGTGAATGTTGAAATATGACTCTGCCCTGCTTCTTTACATACAGTACAGTGGGGAATAGTTGCCATCTTATTCTTTGCTCAGAAGCAAAGCACCTCTGGCGAGTCTTATGCTATCTCCAAAGCACAACCTTTCAATTTAGACTCCTTCCCTGCCTGCTCTGCGAAGCTTTGTTCAGCTTTCTCCATGTCTCTATAATGAAGTTGTCTGTGTTTCTGCTCTGCATTATTGAACCCCTGCAGCCAGGGGTACACTGAAGCAGATATTATAAGAGGCACTGAAAGCTATGTGGCCCTCCATGTGCTACTGCAGTGTTTTTCAACCTTTTTTGGGCCAAGGCACACTTGTTTCATGAAAAAAATCACGAGGCACACCACCATTAGAAAATGTCTCCGTCCGTCAGTGTACACTGGATAGCACTAGCAACATTAACTGGCTGCAAAACATTAACAGTAGGGCACTGTAGGCTATCATGGGTGCAAAGGTGGCACTTGTTCCCTTTCTGTGGGCACCATACATCATCCCTTCACAGCCACCTGTATTCAGGTTAAATTGCTGAATTGCCACTTTACTCAAGTGCAGATGCCTTCAGCAAGTCCAGCGACAGGAGGGGAGGAGGATGAAGGAAGGCAGGAAGGAAAGAAGGCAGGAAGTGTTCTGCTTGTATACCGCCCCATACCACTTCAAGGAGTCTCTGGGCAGTTCACAGTTTTAATTACAGATACACATATGCAGGCTAGAAATGAGCACATTTCTATTTTCTGGAAAGATACCCATGGAAAGAGAGAGGTGGGGGAAGAACGAAAAGACAGAGAGAGGATAGGTAACCAAGACAGAAAGAAAGGGGCAAGACTTCAAGGAGGACCCCAGAATCATTGCCCCCAATCTATGAGGAGGAAGAGGAGAGCTTGTCAGCGCCGGCCCCACACCGATGAGGAACCCATCTGCCACTCAGAGACGTCTCTTCCCCTCCCGGGACCCTAAAGGATGGCCATCCAGCCTTTGCTGTCCAGCTGTGCCAGTAGCCCCCCGCCCGCCTCCTCAGCCCAGGCCCGGCGGAGGCCTCCTCCATCCCCTCCTCCTCGCAGCCCTGCCACGGTGCTCGTGGGGCAGCCGGGCGCCCCTCCTCCCCTTCCCCTCACCTGGTGGTTTGTTCTGGGCTGGGGCTCCCGGGCCGGCTCATGTCGGCGGGTGGGCTGTCGGGTGGCTCAGTCCATTGGTAGCTCCCAGGAAAGGGGTGGTGGTGGTCCAGGGTAAAAAAAGGGTGGGGAGAAATAAAAGTGGCGGCAGGCAAACACTAAAGAGAATGAGCAGGGCCAGGAAGTGACACCAGCGCCGCGAGCCTCCGGGGGACGAGCCAAGCTGGCCCTTGGATGCTATTTATAGCGCCTCCCAGCTGTGGGCCACCCGCCGGCCCTGGGTTGAATTTCTTTAGAATTTTTCAATTTTTCCCACGGCACACCAGGCAACATCTCACGGCACACTAGTGTGCCGCGGAACAGTGGTTGAAAAACGCTGTGCTACTGGATGCTGGGCTCATCAGACCCAGGCAACAATGGCCTGTGGTCTGCTTTCATAGAATCATAGAGTTGGAAGAGACCTCAAAGGGCCATACAGTGCCATGCAAGAACCCCCATCAAAATACCTAAAGCACTGAGCTATCCAGGCAGTCACTTGTTCATCCGAAAATCATAGAATCATAGAGTTTGAAGAAACCTCAAGGTCCATCTAGTCCAGCCCCCTGCCATGCAGGAATCACCATCACAGGAGTCCTGACAGATGGACCTCCAGCCTCTGCTTAAAAACCTCCAGAGAAGGAGACTCCACCACCTTCCGTGGCAACATATTCCACTGCTCATCCAATAGTTTTCTGAAAGATACCCATTCTGTTCTCCTTGGGTGGAAGAAAAACTCAGCAGGATAGTATTTTTTCATAATCAATCCAGAGATCATAGAATCATAGACTCATAGAGTTGGAAGAGACCTCAAGGACCATCTAGTCCAACCCTCTGCCATGCAGGAACATCCATCAGAGGACTCCCGACAGATGGCCATCCAGCCTTTGCTTGAAGGCTGAAGGAGAGTGCATGGAGCCTGTTTAAAACAATGGTAATAGAGGCCCAGTACAACTGCATACCATAAAGAAAGAAGAGCTCATCTAAGTCCACTTGGCATGGTTAATGAGTGGAGTCAGAGAGGCTCTAAAGCAAAAGGAGAGGTCTTTCTGTAAATGGAAATCCTCCCAAAATGAGGAAAATAAAAAGGAACACAAACTCTGGCAAAAGAAATGTAAGAAGATGATAAGAGAGGCAAAGAAAGACTTTGAGGAACGCATGGCTAGCAATATAAAGGGTAATAATAAAAGCTTCTTTAAATATGTTAGAAGTAGAAAACCTGCCAGAGAACCAGTTGGCCCTCTGGATGGTGAGGGAGGAAAAGGGGAGGTTAAGGAGGAATTGGAAATTGCAGAGAAATTAAATGAGTTCTTTGCATCTGTCTTCACGACAGAAGGCCTTGGCATATTCTGCTGCCCGAACAGCCCCTCTTGACAAAAGGATTAAATCAAATACAGGTTAAAAGTGAGGATGTTTTAGGACTAATTGTTGAATTGAAGATCAACAAGTCAGCGGGCCCAGATGGCATCCACCCAAGGGTTTTTAGGGAACTGAGAAAAGAAATTGCAGATCTCTTAACAGTAATATGCAACTTGTCTCTTAAAACGGCCACAGTGCTGGAGGACTGGAGGATAGTGGATGTCACACCATTTTTTAAAAAAGGAAGGAGGGGGAATCCGGGAAACTACAGGCCGGTTAGCCTTACGTCTGTCCCAGGGAAGATGGTGGAAAGCCTCATCCAAGAGAAAATCTTAAAACACATAGAACAAACCTTGCTGAGAGAAAATCGGAATGGCTTCTGTAAGGGTAAGTCTTGCCTGACAAACCTTTTAGAATTCTTTGAAAAGGTCAACAGGCATGTGGATTTGGGTGAACTGGTGGATATTGTCTATCTTGATTTTCAGAAGGCTTTTGACACAGTCCCTCACCGAAGGCTGCTGATAAAATTGCATAGTCAGGGAATAAGAGGGCAGGTCCTCTTATGGATTGAGAACTGGCTGAAATCCAGGAAACAAAGAGTAGGTGTCAATGGGAAATTTTCACAATGGAGAGAGGTGAAAAGTGGTGTGCCCCAGGGATCTGTCCTGGGACCAGTGCTTTTCAATCTGTTCATAAATGACCTGGAGACAGGGATAAGCAGTGAGGTGGCCAAGTTTGCAGATGACACAAAACTTTTCCATGTGATAAAAACCAGAGAAGATTGTGAAGAGCTCCAGAAGGATCTCTCCAAACTGGGGGAATGGGCTGCAAAATGGCAAATGTGTTTTAATGTAGCCAAATGTAAAGTAATGCATATTGGGGCAAAAAAAAATATCAAAACTTTATCTATCATCTCATGGGCTCTGAGCTATCTGTGATGGATCAGGAAAGAGATCTTGGTGTGTTGGTGGACACCAATGTGTGGCAGTGGTGAAGAAGGCCAATTCAATGCTAGGGATTATCAAAAAGGAATTGAAAATAAAACATCCAACATTACAATGCCATTATACAAAACGATAGTAAGGCTGCACCTGGAGTATACAATTCTGGAGTGTACAATTCTGGTCACTGCATCTCAAGAAAGACATAGTGGAACTGAAAAAAGGTTCAGAAGAGAGTGACTAAAATGATTACTGGCCGGGGGCACTTCCCTTATGAGGAAAGGCTAAAACATTTGGGGCTCTTTAGTCTGGAAAAAAGGCACCTGATATGATTAAGACATACAAAACAATGCAGGGCATGAGTAAAGTGGATAGAGGGACGCTCTTCTCCCTCTCACAAAATACCAGAACTAGGGTACATACACTCAAATTGAGGGCTGGGAGAGTCATCATCACTATGGTATCATGCCTGGAGTAGAGATCCTAAAAACAACACCTAGTGTGACTAAATAGACCAATTCGTGAATGGCAGCCTCTACCGCACTGGGGACAGATGTATTCTGTTTCTTGCCCGGTCCTTTAATTTCGTTGTTTCCATGCCTGCCTCTTTTCCTTTGCCTGTTGGACAAATGCCTCTTCAAATTTATGTAGACCATGCTGTATCTCTTGCCTCCAGACAATGCGATCGGAGGTCAGGGTTTCACATCTGTTGAGGTCCATTCCCAAGGCCTTCAGGACCCTCTTACAGATATCCTTATACAGCAGCTCTGGTCTCTCTCTGGGGTGCTTTCCCTGCACTAGTTCTCCATATAGAACTTTAACTTAATTTAGCTTAGGTTTTTTTTCTCTCTCTCTCTTTTGGAAGCCTCCTGCCGATGATTCTTTTTATTTTTGTATATATATTTTTGGTGCTTTCTTGTTCTTTTAACCTATTGTAAACCACCCAGAGTTCCTTTGGAAGATGAGTGGTATAAATATAATAAATAAATAAATAGAAGATATTTTGGGATCCGACCGTCATCCATTCTCACAACGTGTCCAAGCCAGCATAGGCGTCACTGTTTCAATAAAGTGTACACGCTAGGGATTCCAGCTCGATTCAGGACTATGCTATTTGGAACTTTGTCGTTCCAGGTAATGTTGAATATTCGCCTAAGACAGCGCATATGGAAGGTATTAAGCTTTCTTTCCTGTTGAGCATGGATGGTCCAAGACTCGCTGCAATACAAAAGTGTGCTCAGTACGCAAGCTTTATAGACCTGTATCTTTGTATGTTCTGTTAGCTTCTTATTGAGCCATACTCTCTTTGTTAGTCTGGAAAACATAGTTGCTGCTTTACCTATACGTTTATTCAGCTCAGACTCTAGTGAGAGTGTATCTGAGATAGTTGAGCAAAGATACACAAAGTCATGGACAACTTCCAGTTCTTTTGCAGAAATTGTAATGCGAGGAGGAGAGTCCACATTCTGGCTCATTATTTGTGTTTTTTTCAGGCTGATTTCTAGCTCAAAATCTTTGCAAGCTTTACTAAAATGATCCATGAGTTGTTGGAGATCTTTGGCAGAGTGAGCAGTAATGGCGGCGTCATCAGCGAAGAGGAGATCCCGCAAACATTTCACCTGTACCTTAGACATTGCTCTCAATCTAGAGAGATTGAAGAGTTTTCCATCTGATCTGGTCCGGAGATAGATACCCTCTGTTGAAGTTCCAAAAGCATACTTCAGCATGATAGCAAAGAAGATCCCAAACAAGGTTGGTGCAAGGACACAGCCCTTCTTCACTCCACTTCGGATGTCGAAGGGATCTGACACTAGGCCATCAAAAACTACATTGCCCTTCATATCCTCATGAAAAGACCTAATGATGTTAAGGAGCTTGGGTGAGCATCCAACAAGGAGGAGTATTTTAAAGAGTCTGTCCCTTACCCCGCTGGGAGAGTAAATACAGACAAAATAAAATATTTTTTTCACCCAGCGCGTTGTTAGTCTGTGGGACTCCCTGCCACAGGATGTGGTGATGGCATCTGGCCTGGATGACTTCAAAACGGGATTGGACAGATTCCTGGAGGAAAAGTCCATCAAAGGTTACAAAACATGATGGAGATGTGTAATCTCCAGGTTTAAAACCGGGGTACTTCAAGGGCCAGATGCAGGAGAGTGGTATCAGGAGAGAGATATCTAGTCTTGTGCGCTCCCAGATGCATTTGTTGGGGCCACTGTGAGATACAGGAAGCTGGACTAGATGGGCCTTTGGCCTGACCCAGCATGACTCTTTTGATGAGAAGAAGGAGACTCTACCACTCTTTGTGGCAGCATATTCCCTTGCCAAACAGCTCTAACTGTCATGATTTTTTTGCTCATTTTTTTCAGTCCTTGATGCTTCCTCGGAAGAAGCTGGTCTTTTTCTTACAAGCCCAGGAATGCTCCTCATTCCATTTGGTATGTTCAGCACAGCTTTCTGGCGTAACATGAATGCAGAACAGAATCAAATAGGAGCCAATAGTGAAGGTTGACCCCTCCTTGCTGCAGCCCAGCTCTTCTTTAAAACCCTCAGCTAAGATCATTAGTACCTTGTCATAAATGTAAAGCTAAAGGTTATTGTTATTGCCGGAGTTGCCAATCTCCTTCACAAATAATGAGAGTATGGAGAGGGGGCAGGAGTGTGTGTGTGGGAGAAGGAACAGTGAACTGCTGCTTCAAATATGCAGAACTAGACAACTCTCTCCTATGCTTCCCTTTTTTGGGAAGGAAAAAGAGCTTTCTGAGCCGTTGGAAATGGCAGTTAAGAATAACAGATCTCTGCAGCCTCGTTGGCACCGAGGGCACTTAACTTACACAATGGCACACACAGCTTGAAGGAGAATCGACCACAGACGGCTGCCATGCATGGAAAATCCTTTATTTTGATTTGTAATGTCTCAGCACAGGGCATCATGGGAAATCAAGGGAAGGCTCTCTCTCCCCCTTACTGATTTAATGAATAAAGGGAAGTTTCAAGCAAACAGTAGAACATTGTCATGCTACACCCACAGTTAATGGGCAGCACTTCCCATAGAAGTCACCGGAGCTTCTATTTGGAGTAAGCACCTTTAGGGTTCATTCCTTTGTGGGCTCATTTTATATCAACCTCTATTTTTATCCAGCAAAAAAAAAGGGGGCTGAGATATCTAGGGTTACCCTGTAGCCTCTCTGCTGCTATATGTCTGAAGAAGTGCACATGTGCACGAAACGTCACATTAAAATATGAAAGTTAGTCTTTAAGGTGCCACATGTTTGTGTCTTTTGTTTTGTTTTGTTTTTCTTTGATTTTTGCCTGAAATTCCTGTAAAAATAGACAATTTAAAGGACTCCCACCCCCAAAGCTGGAAATATCTTCACAGGACTGATGCCAGAAGGTTGTAAGAAGGGGCATCAACGTGTGTGTGTGTGTGTGTGTGTGTGTGTGTGTGTGTGTGTGTGTGTGTGTGTGTGTGTGTGTGTGTGTGTGTGTGTGTGTGTGTGTGTGTGTGTGTGTGTGTGTGACAAGGGGCTGTTGTGAAATCATGGTTCTTATGTTGGTCTCCTGTTAATGCTGCCCCCAGATATTTGGGCTATAACTCCCACCAGGCCCAACAGCATACATAGGTCAGGGTGAGGCCAATGGGACGTGCGTTCCAATAAATCTGAAATGAATGCACCAGTATGGATGTGGTACCACATGGTTTGCTCAGGAGGCAAGGATTGAGGGGGGGGGTAGGGGTAGGGTGAGGGGTTGGAATATGAGAGAATTTCATGATTAAAAATTCCTGTCACAGCCTTTGTGTGGAGCTGAGAAGTCATCGATTGATACCTGCCTGTGATTGAGGGCCATCTTCCAAGGATAGACTGGAGGAGATGACGATACCCTCATGTTTGTCTAGGCCAGGCATGTCCAAACTTCGGCCCTCCTGATGTTTTGGACCACTACTCCCAGAATTCTAAGCTTAGATTGCCAATGGCAAAGGACTGTGGGCGTTGTGGTCCAAAACATCTGGAAGGCCGAAGTTTGGACATGCCTGGTCTAGACAACTCACTCATCCAGGGTTGTGCTGTGAGCTTCCTCAATGTGGAAGCAATGCTGCTCTGAATCCTCCTGGTCTTGTGTGACCATGGAAGCATTTTGGTTAGTACTCGGATGGGAGACCACCACAAAGAAATAGCTGAGGCCTCCTGGTTTTGCACAAAACCCCAGAGAGCCATTGGTGTTGCTCAAAGTTAATGCCAGGTTAGAGATAGTAGTCTGACTCAGTGTAAAGTAGCTTCTAATGTTCCTCTATAGAAAAAGAAAGCATCTACTGCAGACACACGCTTAGATGCTGGTGACAAAATTGTTGCTTTCTTGAGTGCAAAAGTAACCTGTTTTAGGGCACACATGGTTTGTTGTTGTTTGTTTGTTTGTTTTTGTTTGGTAGAGGCTATTTTACGGCACCACTTTATATACCAGGATTTCTCACTGACAGTGTTTTGCTTGAAAATCCTGGTATTAAAAGGGGTATCAAATTCATGTCTTTCTCATTATCCCTTGGTGTTCACCACATGTTTTCTTGCAAAGGGAATGCCATTGTGTTATTTATGGTGGGGAGCATAAGTACCACCATGCCCTGTGAAGATTCTCAGTCATCCAGGTGAGGTTATCTGGGAGCTGAGTCATGGCAACTGGACTTCATTTCTTCAGAGATCTAAACTTCTCACTACTCATCCAAGCAGCTTCGTCAGACTAACAAAGGGCGCTTTTACACAACCTCTAAAGTCCGCTGGCAACTTAAATTCGGACCAGAGCTCGTGGGGGTTTGTTCTGCTTCCTGTGTTCCCACCCTTCCGCACTCCATTGCTTCTGTCTGCGGTGAGGAGAGGGAGAAAAAAAGGGAGAAAAGGCTCACCTCTGCACACCTCCGTCTTCTGTAGGAGCAGCCCCGTAGGGATTCCAGGCTGTTAAAGGGGCGGGAGGACAACAAAAACAATTAGAAGGCGAGGAGAGCCCGGCATCCACAGCTGTATAATCTGCATCGGAAATTTGTTTTACCTCCAGAGACCAGGTACTTGTAAAATGTGCTGGGGTGCGTTTAGGTGGGCGTGGTTGTACTTTTTTTTTAAGTCCGCAGCTGGTGGGAAAACAATTTTAAGCTCCGCATCTGGGAGCCCTTTGCCTCGGATTTTAGGGGTCGTGTAAAAGCAGTCAAAGTGGCATGGATGAGTAGCAAAATGTTTTAATCTCACAGGAAAAGAAGCCCAGCTGCCATGATTCAACTATATGTTCCAGAAAGAGGGAGACCTCCTACCCCACTGAAGTCAGCCATTCTTGCCTTAAGGGTACTCCAACTATGACTATATAATACTACAGTGTCTTTGCAGAGAGAGATTGTGGGGTGAAGTGGTCCTGACCATCACTAGCAGTACATCGTTTGCCACAATGTACGGTTTGGGTTGCCCCTTTATATTTGCTCTTTTTATGGTTATCTGTTCAAATGTGAGCCCTATCCTAAATCAACAGAAGATTTCACAAGCCCTGCTGCACAAACCAGTAGAAAATTATCCCCTCTAGGGATAGGAAAACCCATCAATTTTCTTCAATCAATACAATTTCGCTGTTTTGTATTCTTCAAAACTAAAATGAAAGAAAATTCTATTCTATTTGTTCTGGGCAAAATCAAGGTCTCCTGGATTACTGTATTCTGTATTGACCTGATACACCGTTGTTGTTGTTGTTGTTGTTGTTGTTGTTGTTGTTGATGATGATGATGATGATGATGATGATGATGATGATGATGATGATGAGCTAAAAATAAAAATATCTAATTGAGAAAGAGGTAAAAATATCTAATTGAGAAAACGGTAAAAATATCTAATTGAGTACCACAGAAAACTCCAAGTGTCTCACCCAGACTTATAAGCCCTTGACATGAATGGATGAAACTGTAAATTTTATTTTCAACAGCATTGGCATTTTAAAATTCTTAGATTCACTTTATTCTGAACTGGAAGGTATTTGCAATATTGGAGAAATTCTTCTCAAAAAAAAAAAACCTGACTGAAACCAAATTCTCAGCCATACTTAAACCCTATTTTCATGGTAAAGAAATGAGACTCTGACAGTAAAGAGGCACTTGAAAGTTCCACCTGTAGGGACAAACCCTCCCCCCGTCAAGTTTGCTTTCTTTCTCCTCCATCTGCATTTTCTGAACATCATATTCATTCCGTCACAAATTTGTGATTGACGAATTCTGATAAAATCTTCAAGCACGAACTGAAATGTAATTCTCTTCTGCCAAATTCAGTAGGTGCAGCTTTTCCCAGCACTTTTTCATGCCATATGTGCCTGCTGTGGATGATAACTGTGAGGAATTCTAAAAAAGATAAGAGAGGTGGCAGCCCTTAGCACTATTATAGTTGAAGACTTACGGATTCAAACCCAAGGTTTTCCAAATAAAGCCTTCCAAGCTCTTAACTTAGATGAACCAATTTGTCAGTGTTATTTTTCTCACACATTTTTTAAAAACTCTCAATTAAAATTGTGTTTGTGATCCAAATATTAAGCAATTTGAGTCTTGGAAAACTATTTGAAAAAGTAATTAAATCAAATCGCCTCTATTTGGCACTGGTTTGGCCTCATTTTGAGTACTGCATCCAGTTCTGGACACTGTACTTCAAGAAGGATGCGGACATAGTGGAACACATTCAGAGGAGGGTGACCAGGATGTCCTGGGAGCTTGAAACCAAGCCCTCTAAGGAAAATCTGAGAGAATTGGGCATGTTTGTGTGTGTTTACCCTTGATAAAAGAAGACTAAGGGGAGATAGGATGCCACTATAGAGATATCCCCTTGGAAGATATTAAAAAGCACCCCAGCCAGCTTCCTGGGCAAGGTCTTTTGGGAATCATTGAACCCCATCTGTGCAGGGAAACCCTGGAGAGAACAATGGATCCCATCCGGCCCGATGCACAGGAAGCCAGCTTGCTCTTATCTCTTCCCACCACATTAGCCAGCAAGGCCATGAAATGGTACATAAGAAATAACAAGCTGTCTGCTAGTCATTCATCAAGACCCCTGCTATGTGGCACTGCTACGTCTGAGAAGCCCTTCCCAGGAATTCATCAGCCTACACCATCCTGACACGTAGACTCTCGCCCCACCTCTGACGCTTTGCCTTTGCAACTAATAAAAGAGTCTGGACTCATGCTTGCAGAGGAAGCTGTTGCATGAGGCCTGGCTTTGCTGAACCCAATAATGTGCCTATGTGGAATCATTCCTACATGCCACTTTTGAAATACCTGAAAGGCTCTCATACAGAGGAGGAGCAGGATCTGTTTTCAATAAAACCAGAATGCAGGACAGGCAACAAAGGGCTCAAGTTAAAGGAATCCAGATTTAGGCTGAATATCAGGAAAAAAATATCTTAGCAGTTAGAGCAGTACAACAATGGAACCATTGACCTTGGATAGAGGAGAGCATTACAGTGCTGGAGGCATTCAAGAGAAAATCGGACAACCATCTATTAGACCTGCTTTGATGTATATTTCTGTGTTGAACAGGGGGTTAGGCTTACCCTTCAAATTGGCTGCTTGGCATCATTGGGAGTAGAGATGGGCACGACCAGAAATTTTTTTTTCGAGTTGTCGTTTTTCGGGACGGGTCCGTTTCGGCTCGTTTCCGTTTTTCGCGAAATTTTTTAAAAATTTGTCGTTTTGTCATGTCGTTTGTCGTTTGTCGTTACCACCGCGATTTCACGCGATTTGACGTCCCAGCAAGTGGCATCCTGCCGGCGCTAGGTGTTTTTGCGCCCTAGGTGGCGGGCGGGGTGGCAGGGGGGGCATGGGCGGGCGGCAGCAGCGGCAGGGGGGAAGGGCGGGTGCGCGGGCGGCGGGCGCGGGTCCCGCAATGACCCAGAGCAGGCGGAAAACACTTTAAACTGACTTGCTGCACAAGACTGCATCGAATAAAGCAATTGCAATTTTTATTGCAAACAAAGTGGGCAGTGCACCCACAGCAGAGCTGTAGGCAGGGTATGAAAGGACCTTGGCTTGCCACCAAGCAAATGAAAATTTTAAAATAAATCCACACCTCCCCTCCCACTCAAACCTCCCCCCCCCTTTTTGAAGCACTATCAGAAAAGAAATCCTAACAAACTGCAGGAGAATAAAAAAGAATAAACTGTGTTGCTATTCCCCACAGCAGACAGAGAATGAAAGGAATTATTATTATTTCCTAAAAATTCAACTGAATGAATTCCCTCCCTCCCTGCCTAACTGAAATCTAAAGGCTCCACGAAATCGAAACTAGTCTAGCACAGCAGCCAGCTACACACAGCCCTCTCCCACCCATATCCAAGCCCGGACTGCGACTCTTCTGGGAGTGCCTCGCCTTTTTATGCCCTCTTGCACATCCAGAAGTGTCAGTCAAAACCTGGCCATGCGATTGGTAGAATGGGTCCAAAATTTGCATGGTCCCATCCCATGGCCAGCCCATCATTGCGCAGGTGTAAAAAAATAAAAATAAAAATAAAATAAAATAAAATCAGTGCGACCTTTTACTGCTATAAAAAACCCACTGCTGCTACTGTAAAAATTCAAGCATTTAAAATAGCTAATTTTCGCATGTTTCTGTGGTGCTTTGGTGGTTTTTTGGACCACGATTTCAAAAAAAAATATTGCGGACACCATTTTGGATCCCCCCGCACCGCATGGCAAATGGAGACGCTGAGGAGGCCCCCTCCCAGCCCGGTACCAGCAGCCCAGGACAGGAGGGGGGGAAGGCTGGGGACCCCCCCCCCAGAAACCACCCCTCTGGTAGGTGCCCTCAGGCAGGCATATTTTTGCCTGCCTTTTTGGCCGGGAATCGGGTTTTTTTTAATTTTTAAAACTTTTTTCTGTGCCGCTTGGCATCGCGCGATCGCTGTGCGATGCCAGGAACAACAACGACAAATCAGACCCAATTTTTCTTTTTTTGGTTCAAGTTCGAGTTCTGACAGCTTAATTGTCGTTACCGTTTCCGTTACGTAACAGAAATGATATCCGAAAACGGAAATGACAATTTCGTCAAGTCGTGCCCATGTCTGACTGATAACTTGTTCCTCTCCATCTTTGGAGCCATATAGCTTAGGAAGCCGGTTCGCAGGATGCTATCAATGATGATTGATGGCCCAGGCCTCTTGTCTGATGTTTTTGGTGGCAATGGAGAGGGGGAGTTTTCATAGTTCCTCCTAACTGGCTTACAGACAACGGAGCAGGCATTGGCCTCCGCCACCACAGGTGCAGCGGAATTATAAATTCGGTTGCAATTAAAGGATAAGTGAAATGCCAGCCGCCGGCAGAATACTCATGATAATCATACAGGAGAGAGAAATTCTCTGCAGTATTGATTGTGTGATATTTTGGCATAAGGATGCTTCAAAGCACAGTTGCTATACAATAGCATATGGGCAGCTCTGTCTCTCTCTCCCTCCCCCCCTCTCTCTCACACACACTTTTCCCCTTCTTGTTGCCGCTGCTGTTGCTGCCAAACTATTTCTTTCATACAACCATGTCGTGCGCCAGCACCTCTGTGGTGGTAATTAGATCAGATGTAGGGTACAAGCAGAAGATAAAATGCTTCCTTGATTGTTGTTTAAACTCTGCCAATCTCTCCGTTCTTGCCCCTTTGATAGAGTCTGCTCATTCTTTGTGAATTTACAAAGTGCACCTCGTAAAAACAATTTGGAGTCTACAGGGCTTGGAGCGGCGGTGGAGAAGAGGAGGTGTATGGAATTAATATATGGGAAGAATATAAGTGAAAGAAGGCAGAGGTCTGTGCAAACAACATTCTTTCGGCAACTGAAGCAAGGCACCGGGCCAAGAATTTTGCTGGCCAAGCCATACCGAGTAGGGTTGAGTTGTCTATATAAAGGCACAGGGCTTGCAATGTTATAAGTTGCAACATTGGCTAAATTTATTGTTTAGAGTCTGGCAAACCTAATGGAGTAGGGAACATAACGGACACCTAGACAGCATAAATCACCACCACCAGGGACAGGAGACACCAGATTCTTTGGTTGGTAGACAGCTAATATTCTAGATTGCTTTTAATAATTTTATTTTTGTACCCTCAAGAAGGATGTGAGTTGGAAACAGCTCAAGCCAGTATGTCCTAAGTGTTATCCATCTGTTTGTTTCCATCCAAGGTGGAATGGCTGTGTTAAAAACAAGACAGTCTAGACATAATTTTAAAGAAATAAAAGTAAGGTGCAGAAAAAGCCATCATACACAAGAAGGGAAGCCAGTTTTTTCCACTATGTGAAGATTTGGCATGGTGAATCAGAATCAGAATCCTTTTATTGGCCAAGTGTGGTTGGGCACACCCAGAATTTGTTTGGGTAAAATATGTTCTCCGTATATAACAAGGAAATATAAGAATAATATATTCAACAATAAAAACACAGTACAACAACACAACTTGTTATTAAAAAAAGAAAAGAAGAAAAAAAAGAAAAAAAAGAAAAAATCAACAGTTTGATAGCACTTGGAAAGAAACTATCTTTATATCTAGTTGTCCTAGCATGCAATGCCTTAAAACGTCATCCTGAGGGTAATTATTTATTTATTTATTATTTATTTGTTGGATTTATACCCCGCTTATCTACAAAGTGTACTCTAAGCGGCTTACAAGGCTACCAAAGCCATAAAATTACAATAAAGACACAAGTAGAGCAGATAATAATAACAATAAAACAGAAGATAAAAACCTTATGGCACCTCAATCACTGTACAGTTGTGAATGAAAGCAAATTGCGATGGCGGAGGAAAAAAAAAAAAAGTCAGTTAAGGATCGCCGAAGGCCTCCCGGAAAAGATAGGTCTTTAACGCCTTCCGGAAGGCCAGCAGGGACTCTGCAGAACGCACTTCTCTGGGGATGGAGTTCCAGAGGCTGGGGGCCGCCACTGAGAAAGCCCGGGTCCGAGTACTCGTCCTCCGGGCTTCACGAGGGGTGGCGACCCGGCAAGTGCGCGCGCACCTGCCGAACAGGACGGGCCGAGGTTGATCGCTGAGCGATACGCTCTGCCAAGTAGTCCGGTCCCAAGCCATGGAGGGTTTTATAAACTAAAACCAAGACCTTGAATCTAATCCGGGCTGCAACGGGCAGCCAGTGCAAGCGGGCCAGGACTGGGGTGATGTGGTCATAACGACGCACACCAGCCACCAGCCTGGCCGCTGCATTCTGTACCCGCTGCAGACGCCGGAGAAGAGCCAAGGGCAACCCCATGTAGAGGGCGTTACAGTAGTCCAGCCTCGAGATAACCAGAGCTTGGACCACTGTTCTCAGAGAGTTCGCGTCCAGGTACGGGGCGGATCTGGGCGATCCGACGGAGATGGAAATAGGCGGACCTGGTCACCGACGCCACCTGGGACTCCATGGCAAGCGCCGGGTCCAGGAGCACACCCAGATTCCGCGCCCTCTCCGCGAGCTGCAGGGAGACTCCCCAGACAGGGAGAGGGCCACCGTACCCGACGGCGAGCTCCCAAAGAACATAACCTCCGTCTTCCCGGGGTTGAGCCTAAGCCTGTTCGCCCCGGTCCAAGCCAGCACGGCCTCCAGGCACCCGTCGAGAACTTCCACAGCTTCCACAGCAGAGGTGTTAAAGGAGAGATAGAGCTGCGTGTCATCAGCGTACTGATGACAGCAGACTCCAAAACTCCTGATGACCCCGCCAACGGCCTTACGTAGATGTTAAACAGCATGGGGGACAGAGACGACCCCTGTGGAACCCCACAAGGGAGGATCCAAGGGGCCGATAACTCCCCCCCATGCTGCACGTACTGTGGACGGCCCTCCAGGAAGGAACGGAGCCAACTGCGAGCAGTGCCTCCAATTCCAACCTCAGAGAGCCGATCCAGCAGGATACCGTGGTCGACGGTATCAAAGGCCGCTGACAGATCCAGGAGGACCAACAGGGTAGAGCAACCCCTGTCGGCCGCCCGGAGAAGGTCATCTTGCAGGGCGACCAAAGCTGTTTCGGTACCCCGTCGAGGCCTGAACCCGGACTGGCATGGATCGAGGCACTGCCGATCCTCCAGGTATGACTGCAGCCGGACCGCCGCCACCCTCTCGATCACCTTGCCCATAAAGGGACATTGGCGATTGGGCGATAGTTTGTTAAGTCGTCCCACCGCCAGGCCAGGTTTCTTCAGAATGGGCTTAACCACCGTCTCCTTCAGACGAGAGGAAAAATCCCCTCGCTGAAGGAGGCGGTGGCGATGGCAGAAGCCCATTCGGCCATAGTCCCTCTGGCAGCTCTAATAAGCCAGGCAGGGCAAGGGTCGAAAGGAGTGGAGGCAGGCCGGCAATGCGCCATAGCCTCGGAGGCCTCGACAGCAGAAACAGGCCCAAGCGCATCCAACCGAGGCGACGAAGGCGGACCAGCAACTGGGGATGGCGGGGCTGGACCACTGCAACCGAGTCAAAGCCGGCACGGATGGCCTCTATTTTAGTTCGAAAAAGGCTGCAAATTGCTCACTACTGAACTCAGTAGGAGGAGGCCTGGCCAGACTAGGATTGCTGAGGTCCCGAACCACCCGGAAAAGCTCCGCCTGGCGGTTCGAGGCCTCAGCAATTCTCAGGAGGTAAAGATGTTCTGGCCTCCTGATCGCGTTGGTGTAGCGACTAGACTGGGCATCAACGGCAGCCTTACTCAGTACCGTCCGGTTTTCCTCCAGCTGCGCTCTAACCTCCTCCTCTCCTGCTTCATAACCCTAAGCTCCCCGTGAACCATGGGGAGGGCCGGGCTCGGCAACGGAGGAGGCGCTTGGGGGCGATCCGGTCTATGGTGTGGATAGCTGTTTCGTGCAAAGATTAGCCACATCCTCGGCCGGATCGTCAGACATACCACCAGGTAGTCCCCGAAAGAGCTCACCGAACCGCTGGGGGTCCATGAGCCTCCGGGGCGGGCCAAAACAGAAGGCCGGTGGTCCCCAAGGGGAGGGGCCGAATCGCCAGGGAGAAGGAGAGCAGGTGATGGTCTGTCCATGACACAGGAAGGGAGACGAGGTCCCCCACCTCCAGACACGAATCCCCCGACATGGAGGTAAAGACCAGATCCAGGGTGTGACCAGATCTGTGGGTGGGGCATAAAACATGCTGGGACAGACCCATGGAAGCCATGGATTCCATGAACTCCAGAGCTGCACCGGAAAGTCCACCTTCCGCATGCACGTTGAAGTCACCCGCAACCAATAGGCGCGGGGACCTCAACAGGGCAGCGGCGATGAACTCCGTGAGCTCTGGCAGGGATTGTGCAGGGTTGCGGGGAGCTCGGTAGCCCAGCACAATGCCAAATCTGTCCCGCTGCCCCACCAACAGATGAAGGACTTCTAACCCCTGGCTAACCAATGTCGAAGCCCTGCTAACACAAAAAGAGTCCCTATAGACGATGGCGGCTCCCCCTTTTGGCCCCCAATCTTCCCACTCCCTCTACCAGATACCCAGGTGGGCACAACAGGGAGAGGGCAGCCCCCCCCTCCGAGCCCACCCAGGTCTCGGTAATGAATGCCAGGTCGGGCTTCTCATCCACAATGGTGTCATAAATGATAGGGATTTTATTGTGCACCGACCTGGCATTCATCAGGATAACATTCATCAGGATACATCAGGGTAACAGTTGAAACAGATTGTGTCCAGGATGTGTGGAATCTGTATATATCTTCATCGCCCTCTTTTTAGCTCGTTTGGTATACAATTCCACAATAGATGGCAAATTAGTAGCAACATTTTTTTCCGCAGTTCCAATTGTCCGTTGAAGTCTATATCTGTCCTGCTTAGTCGCAGAACTAAACCGGACAGCTATAGAGGAACAGATGATAGATTCAATAACATCTCTATAAAATTGAATCAACATATCTTTTGGCAGTCTGAACTTTCTAAGTTGACATTCTTTGTTGTGCTTTCTTAATAATACTCTTAATGCTAGATGACCATTTTAAATCACCAAAGAGGTGTGTGCAGCTACTCATCTCTTCACTGTCACTTTCTACATGTGGAAAGTCATGCATCTGCAGCCAAGACGTCCCTGTGCATGGCTATTGGCTAGGTTATGCATGCAGAATGGAAAAATGAGATTTTTGTTTGTGTGCAGAGTCTCCATTCAAAGATTTCTGCTGCCGGGGATGGGGTGGGTGAGTGGGAGATTTTCCCTGTATGCAGCATAAATTGGATGAATGAATAAATGGAATACAGACTGAACATAATCTGAATGGTCCACCTTGGAGCTCTCTAGCTAGCTAGCTAGATAAAAAGTGTTCTGCTTATATACCGCCCCATACCACTTCAAGTAGCCTCTGGGTGGTTTACAGTTTTAATTACAGTATGCAGGCTACACATTGCCACCACCCCCAGCAAGCTGGGTACTCATTTTACCTACCTGGGAAGGATGGGTGGCTCAGTGAACCTTGAGCCTCAACCTGGGATTGAACCCCACGTCATGAGCACATTTTTAACTGCAGTACAGGCATTTAACCACTGCCCCATGGAACTCTTGAATAGATAGATAGATAGATAGATAGATAGATAGATAGATAGATAGATAGATAGATAGATAGATAGATAGATAGATAGATAGATAGATAGATAGATGAAGATAGACTTCTTTCCAGCCCGATAATTAAGGAATAGCTAGGTTTCCGTTCAGAAGGCATGACTTAACTCAGAGGTTTGTGAGCACTCCAACACTGAAGGCGATCAAGAAAAAATTTGATTTGGATTTTTGCACTTACTTTCGGGGTTGGACTCAAAGACCTTCCAGCTGCATTATTCTATGATTCTGTGACTTTCGTGATGGGGGAAGGCAGTGTGGGTTGTTGTTTTTTCTTTAAAGAGAGAGTTCCCAAATAATCCATCCAAGGCAATTATCTTTTGAACCCTGCCTCAGTTTTTGATGTAAGCTGCAATCTGGAGCTAGAGATGTTTTGCTCTACCCAACCCTTGTTTGCACAGCAGTGCTTCTAATTAAGTCGAAATGTCACCACTGTATTCATATGCCTGAGCAGCATCTTACCTTCACCTGTTTTAAAGGTCTCTCCCTACCGAAAGCTACCTTGTTTGAAACTTGCCAATGAAATATTTTGGTGTGTGGCATCATCCCCCTAAAATGTGTTGTGCATAAGACGCTGTGTTATACAAAGGTAGACAACTAATTCATAGGGTTCTGTAAGGCTACCCCGACTGATAAGGGCTGTCCAGGGTAGTCTTTCCTAGTTTGAAGAAAAGAGATGCCAAAGGCTGAAATCACAATCTTGCTTTATGCTAAGAATAATTACAGGCCATATCAATTCAGAGTTATGGTGACCCTTCTCAGGGTTCTCTGGGTATAAAGTGATCCTTCCCTTCTTCTCTGAGTGATCTGTGACTGCACAGCTTACTCACGGTCGCCCTTGGGAATTGTACACCTTACCCTTGGCTGTATCCCCCGCCATTTTGTGGACAACCATCTATTAGACCTGCTTTGATGTCATCCCCCGCCATTTTGTGGTTCATATACTGCAGTCCCTGTATATCGCGGGACCACATATATGAAAGGCAAGGGCCCCTGGGGAAAGCCGAATAGGCCTGTTTGAGGACTCCTGCACTTACCACAGGCATGGTGCTGCCCCAAGGGGGCCTCTGACGGGCTTCCCAGGCCTGTCGGAGGCCCCAAAAGTGGTTTCTGGCAAACTGGAAGTGACTTCCAAATCACTAGAAACCACTTCTGGGGCCTCCGACAGGCTTCCCAGGCCTGTTGGGGGCCCCAGAAGTGGTTTCCAGCAAACCAGAAGTGAGTTCTGGCGAAATGGAAGTGACTTACGGATCACCGGAAACCACCTCTGGGGACTTTGACAAGCCCGGGAAGCCCGCCGGAGGCCCGTTCGGGGGCAGCACCAGGCCTCAGGTAAGTGTAGGAGCCCCCCAGATAGGCCGCTCTCTCCCAACCTGACCCAGCATCCGCATATTGTGGATTTTCCATTATCATGTGTCGGGTTGGGTCTCTAACCCCTGTGATAGGTGGAGGATTACTGTATTCTTAGATCCACCATCTCAGCTAACTATCCATGGTCTTAACAATAGCCTTATGGCATCTGTACCTGGCTACTGGCAAAGCAATGGATGCCCATGTGACATAATGGATAGAATGACAGACCTCAGGAGACCTGAGTTCAAATCTCAGCTCAGCTATGGAAGCTTGTGAGGCGAGTGGAACTGCAAAACCACCCCTTAAATATATCACTTACATTGAAAACCTTTTTAAGGTTGCTGTAATCTGAATCTCACTTCATGGCACTTGACAATCCTCAATTTAAATTTTTAGATTTCCTTCTGTACTAATAGGGTGCAACTTTTTTCCCCTCAGTGTGGGAGTGTCTAATGGTCTAAGATACTAGGTTGTGCATGTTATTTCTTTAATAGTCTATCTTCTAATGCAAGGTGGCTGACAACATGAATTAGAAATAGATACAGGGGTTGTGGGGGTAAAACTCACAAGCTGTCATACTAAAATAATAATAACTCATTTTTTTTAAAAAAGTATTAAAACGACTTATAAACTGTTATAAAACCCAACCAGACAAGATAAAGAGCCCAATTTGCTACCAATCAGTAGCAAAACATCTGTTTGAATAATTTGGGATGAGTTTGGTATGACTGTTGTTGTTGTGATCTGATTTAATGTTTTGCAAATTTTATTGTGTGTGCGTAGGTCATCAGAAGAAATGGTCCCACTAGATCAAGAGGATGGCCTATCTACTTCCATGGAACTTTATAGCTTGCCAACAGAGGGGATGGAGTTGAGAACCATTTTGACCAAGCTGAAACAGACCTTCTCTGACATTTTGAGACCCATTGCCCCAGAGAATGGGACATTAGATGAATCTTACATCAGAGCTGGGGAAGAGGGGAAAAAATTAGCTTCAAGCAAGTATACACAGCTCCCCAAAAGTGGGGGGGGGGAGCACACTTTCCTCAGTATATTTCTCCCTGACTTGATCATCATCCTTTTTTGTTGTTGTTGAAGGGAAAACAGGCACACATTGCAAAGCTATGCAAGGAATGCCTTCCAGCCCGGACACGCTTAGTGCAAATCGCAATCATTTTAACCCTTTCTCCATATGTCAGATTTGCTGGAGTTAAGCATAGTTGGGATTAGACCCTAGATGGCAAAGGAGATTTGTGCAGTCACCGAGTCGCCACTTTGAACTTCCAGCAACGTGGAACACGGCTTGGCCATCTGCACAGTTCCACTGATTTATTGGGGAGAGCCATCCATCAGAAGCATAATATTTTTTAAACCTATGCTTCCCTATATTTTTATGCAATGGTGGGCTTTTGTGTTTGAGCAAACGTCAAGAGAGTGTTTTCCTCCAATGTGTTTAGCTTTGGAAAAATGTTTCAGAAAGTAATGATGGAGGCAGTGGAGGATTTACTTGAGGAAGGACACACACTAACAAACATCGGCTGTAAATAGCGTGTTGTTAGTCTGTGGAACTCTCTCCCTGCCTGGGTGCCTTCAAAAGGGGATTGGACAGATTCCTGGAGGAAAAATCCATCCCAGGTTACAAACCATGATGGAGATATGTAATATCTATCTAGGCTTAAAACCGGGGTACTTCAAGGACCAGATGCAGGAGAGTGGTATGAAGAGACAGATATCTAGTCTCGTGTGCTCCTGGACACATTTGTTGGGGCCACTGTGAGATACAGGAAGCTGGACTAGATGGGCCTTTGGCCTGATCCATCATGGCTCTTCTTATGATCTTATGTTCTTATGTCCTTATTTGCTATAACCACTGAAGGTCACCAAGTCACCAAGTGCACACAAACCATCAGTAATCTATTTTCCATCTTTTTATCCAATGGTTAGTGTAACAAACCCATTATTAGGACTGCCCTGCAATCAAATCTTTTTAGCTTTGTAACATTCTGACTATTATAGTAATCGATTGAGTACATTGTTCATAGGTCTGTAATGAGAGCCATTTTCAAAGTTGGTGAAGGAAGTGTAAAATAATTTGAAGATAAACCGACCTCAAGAATAGGTATAGACTCCACAGGAATCAATGGGGCTTTGGCTACTACTCCTCTTCTTCTTATCAATTTATTAATTGATCTATTTATTTAAGATATTTTTACCCTGCCTTTCTCCTTCAAAAGACCCTAGGCGGCTTGCAACGTTAAAAGGACAATACCAATAAAATATTTTTAAAAGAATTAAATAAGTATCATATTTAAGATCAAGGAGGATAAAAGATCTTTTGTCTCCTTGAGAATTGGTGAGGCCTCAAACCGCCAGGTGAAGTTATTCCATGTGGTTCGCGACCTCACCAATCCTGCTCAGTCTAGGCCTCCTCCTAGTGAGTTCACTAGTGAGACAATTGCAGCCTTGCAGCCTTCTTTAGAACCAAAATAGAGCACACAACCAAAATAGAGGCCATCCGGACCGGTCTAGACTCCAGTTGCTCTAGCCTCTCCTCGAGTTCCCTTGGCGCTGCACCCCCTCGGTCTCCTCGCTTGGTTGAGTTTGGGCCTGTTTCCTCTATTGAGGCCTCCAGGGCCCTGGCTCATTGCAGGCCAGTGGCCTCCCATTTCGACCCTTGCCCATCTTGGCTCATTAAATCTGCCGGAGGGAGCATGCCTGAGTGGGCTTCTGTTATTTCCACTGCCTTCTTCCAGGGAAGAGATTTTTCCCTCTCACCTGAAGGAGACAGGGGTGAAGCCCACCCTAAAGAAACCTGGCCTGGCGTCGGACGGATTGGCTAACTACCATCCGATTGCCAATGTTCCCTTCTTGGGCAAGGTAATTGAGAAGGTGGCCGCTGTCCGGCTCCAGTTGTTCCTGGAGGAAGAATAAGTCCTTGACCCATTCCAGTCCAGGTTCAGGCCGTGTTGGGGGACTGAGCCAGTCTTGATCACACTGCAAGATGACCTCCTCCGGGGGGCGGCGGCGACAGGGGTTGCTCTACCCTGTTGTCCTTCTGGATTTGTCAGCAGCCTTTGATACCGTCGACCACGGTATCTTGCTGGACCAGCTCTGCAGGGTGGGGATTGGGGGCACTGGGCTCAGCTGGCTCCGATCCTTCCAGGGGGACTGTCCCGTGTGTGTGCAGCTTGGGGGGGGGAGTTGTCAGCTCTCTGGGTGCTCCCTTGTGGTGTTCTGCAGGGGTCGGCTCTCTCCCCCATGCTGTTTAACATCTATATGAGGCCGTTGACTGAGGTCATTAGGAGATTTGGAGTCGTCATCAGCTGATGACACGCAGCTCTATCTCTCCTTTTCCACCTCTGCAGTTGAGGCTGTCCAGACCCTCGACTTGTGCCTGGATGCGGTCTTGGCATGGACCAGGACCAGCAGACTCAAACTCAACCCAGAGAAGACTGCGGTTATGTTCTTTGGGGCTCCTTCTTCTGGATGCAGAGGCCCTCTCCCCAGTCTGGATGGTGTTTCCCTCCAGCTGGTGGACAGTGCCTGGAATCTGGGTGTGGTCCTGGACTCGGCTCTCTCCACGGAGGCCCAGGTGGCTGCCGTTTCCAGGACCACCTTTTTCCACCTTCGACAGATTGTCCAGATTCGTCCATATCTGGATGGGGCTCCCTGAGAACTGTAGTGCAAGCGATCGTGATCTCGAGAATAGACTATTGCAATGCTCTCTACGTGGGGTTGCCTTTGACTCTTATTCAGCGACTTCAGCGGGTGCAAAATGCTGCAGCCAGACTGGTGGTGGATGTGCGTCGATAAGACCACTTCACCCCAGTGCTGGCTCACTTGCATTGGCTACCCGTTGTGTCCCAAATAAGATTCAAGGTCATGGTTTTAATTTATAAAACCCTCCACAGCCTGGGACCTGAATACCTGGCAGAGCGAATCCCTCAAAGATCAACCAAGGCCTGACCTACCAGAATGTCACGGGCGATCTCACTTCGGGTGGCCACACCCAGGGAGGCCCGGAAAACTTTGACACATAACCGAGCTTTCTCTGTGGCTGGCCCTGTTCTATGGAACCATCTCCCGAGTGAGTTGCGCCTTGCACAGTCCCTGCCAGCCTTTGAAAAAGCCCTAAAGACCTGGCTTTTTTGTGAGGCATTTGGCGACAATTAATTTTTTTTTCCTTTTCTCCTTATCCCGCCATCACACCAAAGACTTTTTTGGTACTTTATTATGATATTTTTTGTTTACTACTATTGTTATTGTTGTTATTGTTTTATTGTTTTCATTTCTGTTGTAAACTGCCCAGAGTTCCTCCAGAAGACGGGCGGTATATAAGTATTAAAATAAATAAATAAATAAATAAATAAACAGTAAATAAAATTGATACTAAAACACATTTAAAAGCAACAGAGCACAATAATCCAGTTTGAAAACCACGTCTCAGACTGTCAGTCACTAAGGAAAAGCTGTCTGAAGAGAAAGGCCTTTGCCTGTTTGCAGAAGGCTAGCAAAGATGGGGCCAGCCTGGCTTCTCCTGAGAGAGAGTTCCAGAATGTGGGAGCAGCAAAACACAAGGCCCTCTCCCATGTTCCCACCAAGCATGCTTGTGAAAGGGGTGGGACCAAGAGAAAGGCCTCCCCTGATGATCTTAATCCTTAAAATTGCTGATAGATGAAGAAGGAAGAACCACAGAAGTCTCACAAGGAGAGGTCATAATCCACGTGTCTTCTTTCCCTGTTATTACTCAGAGATAAATAACAAAGTCTAAATATATTAATCTTGCCCTTAATTTGCCAATCTGCTGATTGCACATTTCCTCCACTGATTAAAATTGGCTCTTAAAACTGGCTGTTAAAATATTAGTCTATTGATAAGCCAACTTGAGCCTGTAACCCATGGGCTTACTTATTATGGTGCATTGGGCGCAATTAGATGCTTTGTGTTTCTCGTTCTGACCTCACCTGTTCAGAATTTGGCAAGTTAAATGACGGTGTGCTAAATAAAATTGTGAATCCAGAGTGGAGCAGATCTGTTGAGTGAATGCAGTTTGTTAAACCAAAAGTATTTGTAAATTCCATTGATTTTATGTATCTGATCTGGCTGAGGAGTCAAACTAGTCTGGTAGAGAGGTATGAGGCTTAACAATGAACAGTGTTTAACAACGAAAGGGCAAAAATCATGAAAGAAGCCCCTTCTTCTCTTCATCTCTTCAGGTTCTTTGGTGGGTTCCCAAAAAGCGAACCTCTGAAACATGAAATATGCATTAAAACGAAAGAGAAGGACATGAATTTTTTGCATTTGTTTTTCATGTTTCCCTCTATTTGTTCAAATACAAAAGCAGAACAGGTGATACCTTTAGGCTACTAGGTGATACCTTCAGGAGCCCCGTGGTGCAGCGGCTAAATGCCTGTACTGTTGGTAAAACTGTGCTCACGACCTGGGGTTCCAACCCAGGTAGCAGGCTCAAGGTTTGACTCAAACTTCCATTCTTCTGAGGTTGGTAAAATGAGTACCCAGCTTGCTGGGGGGGGGGCAATATGTAGCCTGTATACTGTAATTAAAACTGTAAACCACCCAGAGACTACTTGAAGTGGTATGGGGTGGTATATAAGCAGAACACTTTGCTTTACTAGCAAAATAACCAAAAACTGCTAATATTTTGAAATCCCTCTTCTTCAGAGCTGTACCAACAGGTTTAAACATGACAAACAATGAAGTTGCCAAGAGTTATTTCTTAGATGTAAAGTCTTTGGCAAGATGGAAAATATGCCAGGTAGTTTCTTAGTTGAGGCCTGGAGCTTAGATGTTCTGAGGCTGCATCTGAAGTAAAGGGTGGTGTTTTTATTGTCCCAGTCCTTCAAACAATATGTCATGGCTCACGTACACACTTTCACAGCTCTTCTCCATGTGGCTCATCATGGCTAATGGCCTCTTTTTGGCCATGTTGTCAAATAAATAAATAAATAAATAAATAAATAAATAAATAAATAAATAAATAAATAAATAAAATATCTCAAAATGTGTAAAACCTCTCTGAAACCAAATGAGTGAGGGAGGGAGTGAAAAATCAATTTGTGGGCAGATATAAATGAATACAACTGTCCTATAAGTAGAATTTTTTAAAGGAGGGAAATGTCTTGCATAGTGAATGAGGATGGACCAAAGCAGGATTAGAGACAGGGACAAACCACCAAAGGTGATGAACCATGAATTTTTGCTCCCTGCCAACTGACAAACCATGAATCAATGTGTTAGTTCATCTTTTAAAATAAATAAATAACCAAGCCTCCCAGCCTATTCCCCCACCCTGCTTCCACTCTTCTGTGCCTCACCTGAATGCTATTGCTGCCACTGCCACTGCCACTGCCACTGCCACTGCCACTGCCATGTGCCCTCCAGCTGGCCCCAGGGCTGCCAAAGTAAAACAAACCAACAAACCAAAGTATTTCCATTTTGCTTTGCTGGTCTGGGGCCAGCAGGGGACATTGATGCATATCCCTGCCAACAGCAGGTACGTGGGCACATGCACAGATGTCTCCAGCTGGCCCCAGGATGGCAAAGAAACACACATACCAGAGCTGCTGCTACTGGCAAAGGTAGGAAAGGGGTGGGGGTGAATAAAAACAAGGGATTAAAACAAGAAGGACAAATAAAGCCAAGAAAATATCCATCCGTTCATATTTGTTGGTACCTCTGGGATATTCATGGAACATTCCGATTAGAGATGTGCACGAACCGAAAAAATGGTGATTCATTTTGGTTCTGTTTGTTTTAGGGTTTGTTTGGGTTCGTTTATTTTTTAACAATTTTTTAGAAAAAAAATTTGTTGGTTCGTTGATTCATTATTCGTTTTTCCCCTTTGAGTGATTTAATGAATTTGATAGTGCGCAGGCGGGATTTTAAAAAAATAAAAATAAACAACAGACGTTGCAACTGCACAAACTGGACTGGCAGCACCCTCATCCTCATCATCCACATCATCATTATTTTACCGGGTGGTGGCAGCGGCAGCGGGGTGATCCTTTTATTTTATTTTATTTTATTTTATTTTATTTTATTTTATTTTATTACTTCTGGGTTCCTGGCCCGTGCTACAGCTGTAGTGTAGGGCTTCCCCCCCCCCTTCAAGCGCCCCTGGGGCCCAGTCAGCGCTGATTTTATTTTTAACATTTTTTCTTGATGTCATATTGAAGAGGGAACAGGTTTGTTTTCCATGTTTAGCCTCTCTAAAAGAAGACTGAGAGAGGATATGATAGCTATGTTTAAATATTTGAAAGGATGTCATATTGAAGAGGGAACAGGTTTGTTTTCCATGGCATCAGAGACTTGGACTTGGGGCAATGGTTTCAAACTACAGGAAAAGAGATTCCATTTGAACAATTGGAAGAACTTCATGGCAGTTAGAGCTGTTTGGCAGTGGAATATGCTGCCGCGGAGTGTGGTGGAGACTCCTTCTTTGGAGGTTTTTAAGCAGAGGCTGGATGGCCATCTGTCGGAAATACTGTGATGTGGGTTCCTGCATGGCAGGGGGTTGGACTAGATGCTCCTTGAGGTCTCTTTCAACTCTATGATTCTATGATTCTATGAAAAGGAATTCAACGACAGTAAAGAAGGAAAACACCTGAGATGATGAATGCTAGATAAATGCTGCTTTTTCAGGGAACAAGAAGAACTCTGCATGATGATTGAAAAGTGTCAACCAAGCGGGCTTTAAAAAGCTCATTTGAAACACAACCTCATTAGTGTTGTGCATAAAAATTGATAGCACATAAAACACACTACTGTAGATGATGGAAGGTTCGAAGCTGCCCCATTGAAGAACATTGTCTAGGAAACGGTATCAGTGTTTTGCTCATGGTGTGCAATGTTGGATGGCTATGGCTTGGTGTCATCTGGAGAACTTTGGACATTGTTTCTAAATGCTCACTGATCTGAACAGTGATTCAGAGGAACAGCAGTCTAGTGGTTAGAATCTGGACCCTGGAGGCTCCAAGTTCAAGTCCCTGATGAGTGATGTAACCAATTTTCTGGTGCAACAATTCTCATATGTCTGTTGGACAACACTTGAGGGGAAGAAGACGGCTATGCACGTTCATTGGTGGAAAGGTGTACACCAAATGCAGTAAACCAGAAAACAGCAGTGACCATCATGGCGGTAAAATGAGTACCCAGCTTGCTCGGGGGGGGGGGCAATGTGTAGTCTGCATACTGTAATTAAACTGTAAACCGCCCAGAGACTACTTGAAGTGGTATGAGGCAGTATATAAGCAGAACACTTTGCTTTGCTTTGCTTTCATCACCCAATGCACAGTGAACCTGTGTGCTCTATTATCACAAGGTATGATAAGGTTCATCTATTTGAAAGACACATGGAGGGCAAAATTATCAAAGGCTACTAGTCAGGAAGGATGGTTGGAGAGTTTTGAATTTCCGGTAAAATTCATTTGTCACACAGTAGACACACAGGGACTCACATAGGAGAACAGATATAAATTCCATCAAGTCCAGGAAGCTTAGGCAGAGCTAAGCCTAGTTAAGCCTCAAAATCTCCCAGTTCAGGCCTTGCTCACAGGTGCCTCACACTGAGGTATTTTCTCAGGTACCTGCAGAAATGAAGAATGAAGAATTATGGTATTTGTAGACCAGAAAATCCAAAATATGCTATCCTAGGCAAGAAAGAAGAGGAAAAACTGGGGCAACGATCATACTTGCAGCCTTTTTTTCTCCTGGAGAAACCAGGCGTATTGGCTAATAGAAATTAAGGGTTTTTTCCCCCCATAAGGTAGTGTCTCTTTATCTGCTCTCCCAACACCGATGGTAAAGAGTCATTGCCTCCATCATCTGCTTTTATGATTTCCAGATGCATTTTGTTGCTACTGTGACCAACAAAGTGTGTATGTAGATTCCTTCCTTGCCGAAACTTAGTAAAATGTGCTGCTTATATATTGCACCATAGCACTCAAAGCAATCACTGTGCAGTTTAGAATGTCACCATACAAGCCACATGTTGGCACCCATGAGCTGAGTCCCCAGTTTACTGATTTCAGAAGGGTAAAAGGCTGAGTCCACTTTGAGCTGGATCTCTGAACTCAGGATCAAACTCAGGTTGTGAGCAGAGTCTTGACTGCAATACTGCAGTTTAACCACTGCTGCCACGAGGCACCATACATTTTCTGGAGGAGTATGGGGGGGTGGAGAGTGCTGTCTTAAATGATTCTGTCAGCCTGTTTCACCTCTGCCAATCTTTAGGTGGCATTGACAGGTTTGTATCATTGTGAATGCTGTCAAAGAAAGCCAAACCTTTGGTCTTCCAAGATGATGTTGGTCTACAGCTCTCAACAACTGTAGCCACTGTAGCATGGGATTAGAGATGGGCACAAATCGAAAAAACGGCCAGACAGTATAAATAATTATCGCTGCATTTTTATGGATGTCCAGGGCATTTTTTAACATTTAAAACAGCTCATTTCATTGCGCATCGCCATTAACGAAAAATGAAACGTAACGAACCTAATTTTCGTGGTTCTGTTTGGTTCGTTCCAATTTCATCACAATGTTTGTTATTCGTTTCGTTACATAATGAAACGAATAATGAATAACGGAAACTAAAAAAGTTCATTTTGTGCCCATCTCTACCTGGGATACTTTTATGATCAATTATTGGATAAAACTTATATTCTCCACAGAAGGGTTGGCCCCACTGGTACTAACTGACTCTTTCCAGTCAGAATGGAAACACCTTGTAGTAAAAGAAATACAGCAAATTGGCTTCTCCAACAGTATCCTAAAAGAAATGGGCTACATTAATGCCAAAGCTGCAGTTAAACATAGGATCTGGGATATAGAACTCCAAGAACATGTGAGCCTTTTGGGTAATCACAGTGGAGTTACTTATAATGAATTTACTATATCCCGATACCTGACTGGTTCAATGCCCCCAAAGATTATAAGAGCTTTCACTTTAGCCAGATTGAATGTGCTCCCTTCCAAGCTTTTGGATGGGAAATTTCAGAATATTCCCCTCCTAAATTGCTTGTGTCCATGTGAAATGAACCAGGTAGAAACAGTCACTCATGTCCTTCTCTATTGTTCTTTTTATCGTGACCTACGTAAGGAACTTATTTTTTTTAATAATAACCTGCCAAATTCTTGGGTTTTCTTTCTGACAGGTCCCAGCAGATCTCAAAGGGAGATTTTGTACTTCTGCAGTAGTTGTATGGGCTCATGATTGCCAGTAATCCTAGCTCCTGATCATCATTATTCAGCCTGATTTGATTGACTTTCAATATTTATTTTGCCTGGTTGAAAGAAAGAGGCGACACCTGCCAAATTCTAAATGTGAAACTTTATTAACTTCTTTTAAATCTGAGCAATAACTTTAGGTCCCATCAATGATCTCAAATTGTGAACTGCCGCAGTGAGGATGCCGATGAGATCTTTTGGCATCAGATTTTGTACTTCTTTGCTCCCTAACTAAATTGTTGGGTAATGCAGGCTCAAGATTGCCAAATGTAATCCTAGCTCCCACCAGTCGTGATGATTGTTGCCTACAACACCCACCGCCAATATGTGAATGGTGGGATGGGCGAAAAACCACCGCTCAAGGCCAATCGGAGAAATGGTTTGATGTTGACTTGACTTTCAATATATTATTTTATCTATCTTTGATATTGACTAATTATATAACAGTCCTCTTTGTACTTTGCGGCTTTTATCAAAAGTTTTATAATGTTTTTTAAAATGTTTTATCCTGGCAAATTGTTTTATCCTGGCAAATTGTTATTTTGGTATTCCTAGATTTGGTGAAAAACCGTAAATAAAGATTCATTCATACCTGGGATACTTTATGTAGGACGTTGCAATCTAAAAGTAACCCAACCTTGCTTTCAAGCACTGCTGACAATGATAACATTAAGTAAACCATTTTTTTAAACAACAACAACTGAAAAATCATTGCCTCCCACCATTTTGCTACAGTATATCAGTGGTCCCCAAACTTGGGTAACCCAAGAGTTCTTTGACTGCAACTCTTAGAAACTCTGGCCAACATAGCTAGTGAGGCAGGCTTCTAGAAATTGCAGTCTAAGAACACCTGAGTTATCCAAGATTGAGAACCACCGTGCTATATGTTTGGAACTTTGGATCATTAAGAGGAAATTTCTTTACCCAATGTGTTGTTAGCCACACAATGTGGTTGTGGGATCTGGCCTAGATGCCTTTAAAAGGGGACTGGGATGATTTCTGGGGGGAAAGTCCATCACAGGTTACAAGCCATGATGGGGATAGGTATTATCTCCAGGCATAAAGGGAGGGTACCTCCATAAGAACATAAGAACATAAGAAGAGCCATGCTGGATCCGGCCAAAGGCCCATTTATTCCAGCTTCCTGGATCTCACAGTGGCCCCACCAGATGCGTATGGGAGCGCACAAGACTAGATATCTGTCTCCTGATAGCCCTGCCCTGCATCTGGCCCTTGAACTACCCTGGTTTTAAGCCTGGAGATTACACATCTCCATCATGGTTTGTAACCTGTGATTGACTTTTCCTCCAGGAATCTCTCCAATCCCCTTTTGAAGGAATCCAGGCCATATGCCATCACCTCATCCTGTGGCAGGGAGTTCCACAGACTAACAACATGCTTGGTAAAAAATATTTTCTTTTGTCTGTTCTTACTCTCCCAGCCCTCAATTTGAGTGGATGCCCCCTAGTTCTGTTATTGTGTGAGAAGGAGAAGAGCGTCCCTCTATCCACTTTACTTATGCCCTGCATTATTTTGTATGTCTCAGTCATATCCCCCCTCAGGCACCTTTTTTCCAGACTAAAGATCCCTAAATGTTTTACCCTTTCCTCATGAGGGAGGGCTCCAGCCCAGTAATCATTTTTAGTCGCTCTCTTCTGCACCTTTCCTAGTTCCACTATGTCTTTTTTGAGATGTGGTGACCAGAATTTTACACAATACTCCAGATGTGGCCTTACTGTTGTCTTGTACAATGCCAAATGCAGGAGAATGGTATCAATACCTAGTTGTCTCATGTGCTCCCAGACGCATCTGGTGGAGCCACTGTGAGATACAGGAGGCTGGAGTAGATGGACCCTTGGCCTGATCCAGCATTGCTCTTCTGATGTTCTTACGTAGGATAAGGCTCTTAACATTGCCAGCCTCAAGCCATGACGATGCCCTGATGAGTCAGCCAGTGATTTTCTATATACCATACAAGCGAATTCAAAAGCAGCATTTCCCATAACTTTCCATTATACTCTGCTTTTGGCAACTGTGTTGGGACTTTGCTTGCAGGGGATAGATAAGTTCTGCTTTACCAAGAAGATTTGCTTTATATGTCTTAGCAACAGAAATCTTGTATATTTAAGGGACAAACTTGATGTCGTGTTTTCTTTACTTCCAGAGGATGGCTTTTAAAATGATCAGACAGGTAAGGGAGTTTTCAGGAGGGAGGAAGATCCTTGGAAAGACCCTGACAAGTCTCTAATATAGTTTCGATGAGATTTACATCATCATAAATGTGCTTTGGATTGCATTTGTTTACTTTATTTCCATCACATCTCTATTTTCAGCAAAGCACCAGTGAATGTTTCCAGACATTAACATGGTTTATGGCTTGAAAGTGCTGGTTGATGGTGGATGTTTTCATGCAGGTATAATGCTTCACAGAGGAATTATTTAAGTGAAACATACTCTTGCGTTGGAGAAAGTCTGTGATAAAAAAAGCTACAGTCAACAGAGCTGGCTATACTCATCATCATACGCACTGGATCAGCCTTGTTTGGAGTCAGAGGAAGTCTACTCAGGAAGAAAAAGAAATGAACTTGAATTATCTTTCAGCCTCTGCAGGAATTTCTGTAGGACAAAGAATGGGATCAGGCTGGCAGTTGTCCTGTGGTTTAGCCCAATTTGGGGACAGGCTGGTTTGTTGCTTTTTCTAGGAACATATGATATATGTACTAGGGATGAACATGAAATGGAAAAATAGTGTTCCTTTTCATTCTATTTACCCCCAGGCATTTTGTTTTGTATTGTAACGATTCTTTAAAATTTTTGTTACAAAACAAAATGAACCCCCCATAGCGCCAGCGCTCTAGCTGGTGCGGTGGGGGAATTCAAAAGCCTCCTCGCTCACACCAGCCTTTTAAAAATTGCCCGCCTGCAACAGCGAGAGGCTCGCTGTTGGGGGAGGGCATTTTAACTAGGTGCCAGACTTTGACAGCTGGGCTGGAGCCTGGTTAAAATGACACCCCCCCAAAAGTGAGCCCCTCATTGTTGCGGGCAGGTGATTTAAAAAATCGCTTGCCCGAAGCAGCAAGCCTCTTTGACAGGTCAGGGTGTGGAGAGGGGGTGGCCCCCTCCATACCCCAACCTGTCAAAAAGTTCCACCTGGTAGGTGGGAGGAGGGGCCAAAGGCAGAAAAGAGCAGTGAGGGGAAAAACCCGGCTCCTTACTGCATTTTGCCCCTTCCCCACCTACCAGCTGGGGCTTTTTGATAGGTTGGGGCACAGGGAGGAGGAGGATGGGGTACAGGTGGAACCTTTTAAAATCAATCCCCCAAAAAAAAACAGCAAGAGGCTTGCTTTTGGCAGGGACATTTTAACAAGGCTCCAGCCCAGCTGTCAAAGGCTGGAGTCTGTTTAAAATGTCCCATGGATTCTGATACTGGAGGAGTCTGTCCAGTAAGTGAATCCCCCTGCAGGGGGTTGAGAGGGTAGCACTGATGTCAGCACTGCTCTCTCAGCTCACTGCTGTGGGATTCCCCACCACCTCCCAGCTGGTTTATTTTGACAGCTCGATCAGTCAAAATCAGCTGGGAGATGGTGGCGAGAAGTGGGATACAGCTGCCAGATTGCATACCTTTGTCTTAAGGGAGATCTGGCAGCGGCTTCCCAGTTCGGAAGAAAGAAACTAAAAACATCATTTTGTTTTTGGTTCGGATGACACGCTGTCCACGTTTCGTTTTGTAATGTTTTAAAACATAACAAAATGACAAAACAGTGTGTCATTTTTCATAAGGTGCCCATCCCTAGTGTGTACCATCATAAACCATCTCCTCCCTGATCAATACCTACCCATATTTGTTTGAGATTTCTGCGAGGGGATACTGGTTTTTTTTTTTTTTTTGGATGTAGATTGGATCACTCAATTTTTGTTCGATTCTAGCATGCATGATTGTGAGATTGAACTCAAGGCAGTTTGCCTGACCCTTTGATGAAGCAACTTAAGAGTCTTAAGAAATGGAAAACATCCTCTCTGCTCACCTTTGGAGGGGAAGGGAAATGAAGCTTTCCATTTCTTTTCCATTGCTAATCAACAGAACACATAGCTTTTTGAAGAGAAAATTGGGCAACCATCTGTCAGATCTGCTTTGACTTGGATTTCTTCACTGACTCGATGGCCTTATAGGCTCCTTCCAACTCCTTTATTCTATGATTTACAATGTTTTGCCAGGGTTTGAAAACAACATCTTTTGAACCACAATTGATATGCTGGTCACTTAATGATCTTTAGAAAGGGGAAACTTCCATTCCAGACAATCTGACTTGATCATGATAAACAGGGTTTGTTTGATGTTTAGTGTGGTTGATTCTTGCATATGGATGCCAGGATTGTCCCAAATGACAGACCATGTCTCAAAGAGCCTGGCATATATAGTAATTATGTTAAATAGTTCCATAACAGCACTTTTGGGCACAGAAAAAATACCACGCCCACTTGCATTTCTACTTATAATAATCCATACTTCCTCTTTAAAAGCCTGCATCTTTCTGATTCAGGGCTTGCTCATGCAGTCTTTTTGGGATGATTCATTGAAAAGCAAAATAACTCTTTGTTCTGCCTTCACAGGTACCAAGAGTTAAAGTAGATTGTACAGAAGATAACAACCTGTTAAGCACTGTCCAGATGGCACCAAATCTCATTGCCCACCCAGCCAGGAATAAAGAGGTGACACAAGTTCATATTGGTTAAATTAGGGCCACAATTTATTAATACTGAATCTCTTTCTCTTCAAAGCGCTGAACCTTGACCCATAACAAGGGGGATGAAAGTAGTGCAAGCAGGTAAAGGGTCTGGAATCTCCTTACTTCCAGCCCGGTTGCAGATTATCTCATAATTATATTCAGGAGGATGCTACCCACCTGTTCAGCATCCTCCCAAACTCTAAATAATCAAAACAGCCCTCAGTTCAATGCTTAACTGTCATCTCCACAGCTATCATCTATTCTTAATGTCCTACTCCATCATTCTGAATTGTATGAGGGCTGCCAAACAGCTTTAATGTGTTCTGACAATGGACTTTCAAACAGTTACCTCTTGCACTACCTGCCACTTGTGACCGGTGGTACACCCAAAGAGAGAATGGGATGGGTGAAAATGCACAATCAATCTAAGCCAATCCGATTGACAGCCAAAAATTCCTATCCGGACCATTTCGCAACTAGCTAATCTCTTCTCTCTTCTAAATCAGGGTGGGGAATCATAATTAGGAAGTGAAGCCATGCACTGGGCTTATAGCCTGCCTTGCCCCTGCAAGCTGGCCACTGTCAGAAAGTGCTCTTTTGCACCATGCTCTGTGCAGGTAGGCAAAGCAGCCCCATTGGAAATGCATCCCCGCGTGGAGCCCCCACAGTGTGGATGGGTCCAATGTGACTCTGTTTATCATTGAGAAGACCAATCCAGACAAGAATAATTTGGTTGTCCAGTTGTATCCTACCCTTGTCTTCCTAATGCTGGCACTCCGACCCTGGGAGAAATATAAAGGGAGATTCGGAGCCAGACGTGCAGAGGCCCTGGTAGGTCTTTGCAGAAGCAGGAACATTTCTTGCCCAGGCTGTAAGGAGGAGATGCAGTGAAGCTGGAAGCCCTGCAAGAGCTGCATATGCAGTATATGGGTTGTTGCTCTTTGCTTCAGCAACACAGCTGATCCTTGACCTCCAAAAAGCAAAGTGTTCTGCTTATATACCACCCCATACCACTTCAAGTAGTCTCTGGGTGGTTTACAGTTTAATTATGCAGTCTACACATTGCCCCCGCCCCCCAGCAGGCTGGGTACTCATTTTACTGACCTCGGAAAGATGGAAGGCTGAGTCAACCATGAGCCGGCTACCTGGGATTGAACCCCAGGCCGTGAGCACAGTTTTTCCTGCAGTACAGGCATTTAACCACTGCGCCACAGGGTGACCTCCACCCCAACATTCTCCTTTGTGCCTCTTAGACTCTTGCTTTGCCTCTTTTCTACTTTCCTCCAGGTTTGCTCCTACCTAGGCTCATTCCTGCCTTGCTCCAAAATTATTGTATGTTCTTACTTTGCACCTGGTTGTTCTTGTCTTGCTTCAGACACAGGCCCCTTTCTCTGTTTTGGTTGTTCTCCCTGTCCTGACCTGCCACACACTCCCCAGCTCTGACAGGAAAGTGGCTTAGGGGTGTGGTGTGGCTGGATTTGGATCAGCTCAGTGACCATTTGCTTTTTGATAGAGATATCTTGCCAACTCACCAGCTGTTAATGGTCAACAAGGCTGACCATATCTCACTGCCCACTACTCAGGCTTGAAAGAACGAGAGCCAGGCATTTTGGAATAAGTCATCTCTGTGTAGAGCTCTCCGAGAATGGGAGTGGATAATGCAAAGTTGGCTTGGCCAATAACTACTCCATAGACTGTAAACACGAAATGAGTCTGCTGTTGAGGATGGGAGGGAAGGTTGTTCCAGCTTCCAAATTCATGGCCTGCAGATATACCTGTGACTAGAGATGGGCACGACTCAAAAAAATGGTGTTTCGTTTGTCGTTTGTCGTTTAGGGGGTCCGTTTTGGTTTGTTTTTGTTTTTTGTGATTTTTTTGCAAAAAAATTCATTTTCATTTTGTTACGTAACGAAATGAAAAAATGAAAACGAAAATGAAAAATTGCTGTTTCGTTAGGATTCGTTACAGTTCAATGTATTTGCCGCAACAAAAACGAAATGCACGACAAAGTTTCTGTTGTTTCGGTTCGTTTCGTTTCATTTTGGAGACAAAATTTGTTTTTCGTCTCGTTACGTAACGAAACGAAAAAACGAAAACAAAAACGAAAAATTGCTCATTTCGTGCCCATCTCTAACTGTGACAACACGAGAGGGATCCATAGATTATCACCCACCCTACTTCCCTGTCAAACAAATGGACAGAGGACAAAGGGATAAGAAAAGCAGTTTGCAGTGAAGTTGACTGCAAAGCACTCTTTTTCTTGCAAGGGCTGCTCAAATTCCTCTCAGGATCTTTTTATGCTGAACAAATGCAGAAACTGGGTCACATTTCACAGGGAAAAAAACCATGAGTTGTTCTTTTCTTTTTGAGTTGTTTTAGTTGAGAGTTAGTTCTAAAATATTTGAGACTTGGGCTCATGTTATAGACATACCTGGTTTAGATGCATGACCTGCTTTGGAAGCAGTCTTTCTCTGTGGCATTCATGAACTGCTGGATCACTTGGTGGTATATATATGTTGCTGCAGAGCCAAGAGTTGGGAGTCTGATTCCAGTCTGTGCATATTTGACCAGAGCTGGACTCGATGATCCATAGAATCCATTCCAGCTCTGCAGTTCTAAAATTATTATTCTAAAATGGTAAGCAATTCAGTTCACTGTCAAAGCGTAGCATCACAGCACCATAGAATAATGGAATTGGAAAGAGCCTCTAAGGATATAGGTCAGTCAAAACCAACTCTGTCCATTTGCAGCAGATTTTGAATGTGCCCAGCACTGATTGGCTAGTACTAGTGACGTGAGACAATTTGTCCCTCTACCTGGTACATTTTCCAACTCTGCTTAGATGGATTTTCCTTTATATAGTTAAAAAAGAATGACACTTGGGAGTAGACATGGGCACGACTTGGCGAAATTGTCGTTTCCGTTTTCGGATATTGTTTCCGTAACGTAACGGAAATGGTAACGACAATTAAGCTGTCAGAACTCAAACTCGAACCGAAAAAAGAAAAATTGGGTCTGATTTGTCATTGTCGTTCCTGGCATTGCGCGGCGATCGCGCGATGCCAAGCGGCACAGAAAAAAAGTTTTAAAAATAAAAAAACCCGATTCCCGGCCAAAAAAGCAGGCGAAAATATGCCTGCCTGAGGGCACCTACCAGAGGGGTGGTTTCTGGGGGGGGTTCCCCAGACTCCCCCCCTCCTGTCCTGGGCTGCTGGTACCGGGCTGGGAGGGGGCATCCTAGGCCTCTCCATTTGCCATGCGGTGCGGGGGGATCCAAAATGGCATCCGCAATATTTTTTTTGAAATTGTGGTCCAAAAAACCACCAAAGCACTACAGAAACATGCGAAAATTAGCTATTTTAAAGGCTTGAATTTTTACAGTAGCAGCAGCGGGTTTTTTATAGCAGTAAAAGGTTGCACTGATTTTATTTTATTTTTATTTTTATTTTTATTTTTTTACACCTGCGCAATGATGGGCTGGCCATGGGATGGGACCATGCAAATTTTTGGACCCGTTCTACCAATCGCATGGCCAGGTTTTGACTGACACTTCTGGATGTGCAAGAGGGCATAAAAAGGCAAGGCACTCCCAGAAGAGTCGCAGTTCTGGTTTGGATATGGGTGGGAGAGGGCTGTGTGTAGCTGACTGCTGTGCTGACTAGTTTCGATTTCGCGGAGCCTTTAGATTTCAGTTAGGCAGGCAGGGAGGGAATTGATTCAATTGAATTTTTAGGAAATAATAATAATTCCTTTCATTCTCTGTCTGCTGTGGGGAATAGCAACGCAGTTTATTCTTTTTTATTGTCCTGCAGTTTGTTAGGATTTCTTTTCTGATAGTGCTTCAAAGGGGGGGTTGAGTGGGAGGGGAGGTGTGGATTTATTTTAAAAAACTCATTTGCTTGGTGGCAAGCAAGCCAAGGTCCTTTCATACCCTGCCTGCAGCTCTTCTGTGGGTACACTGCCCACTTTGTTTGCAATAAAAATTGCAATTGCTTTGTTCGATGCAGTCTTGTGCAGCAAGTCAGTTTAAAGTGTTTTCCGCCTGCTCTGGGTCATTGTGGGACCCGCGCCCGCCGCCCGTGTGCCCGCCGCCCGCGCGCCTGCACACCCACCCCTCCCCCTGCTGCTGCTGCCGCCCGCCCATGGCCCCCCCGCCACCCTGCCCACCGCCTAGGGCGCAAAAACACCTAGCGCCGGCGGGACGCCACTCGCTGGGACGTCAAATCGTGCTAAATCGCGGTGGAAATGACAAACGACACGACGAAACGACAAATTTTTAAAAAATTTTGTGAAAAACGGAAACGAGCCAAAACAGACTCGTCCCGAAAAACGACAACTCGAAAAAAAAATTTCTGGTCGTGCCTATCTCTACTTGGGAGTCAAGCGGACATGGCCTTAGGTGACTCATCACTAGAGTAGGAGTTACTCCAAATTGTTTATGGTGAGGCATAGTGCTGCTCATTACCCAAGTTACCCCTCATTATAGTTCCTAAGCAGCCCTGTGGCACATTGGTTAAATGCCTTTACTGTAGGGAAAACTGTGCTCACGACCTGGGGTTCAATCCCAGGTAGACGGCTCAAGGTTGACTCAGCCTTCCATCCTTCCGAGGTCAGTAAAATGAGTACCCAGCTTGCTGCTGGTGGGGGGCAATGTGTAGCCTGCACACTGTAATTAAAACTGTAAACAGCCCAGAGACTACTTGAAGTGGTATGGGGCAGTATATAAGCAGTACACTTTGCTTTCCTCTCTAGTGCCATATCTTGTCACAAAGGTATAATTGAATTTAAACACTTAAACGAAAGGTGAGGACAATGAACAGAGTTGGTGAGCAGTGGCTGTACTGGGAATAAAGATAGGAAACTAGAATCCAGCTGGTTTGGACAGAAGTCATGTCAGAGTAATCATGTTGCCTACAAGGCAGATTTTTGGTGTCCCATCCTGTGCTACACACACTGATAAAGAGACGGCCATGCTTTCAATAAATTTGGAACCCAAAAGGTGGCTAACTATGATGTGTAACAGCAAGAACGTTCCAATCTAAATGAATCAAATGACGTCTTAGTTCCAAGACGTTCCCCTCTGGGATGCAGTGAGAGGATTTCCAGATTTTGGCTCTTGGCCAAATGTCCACAGGTCCTCTCCCTCCACGCCAGTGTGACAGACTGTGAGCTTATTTAGCTGCATTTGTAGCAAGTCAGTATTTAAATTACCTACAATGTGCCATTCTCCATAGTCAAATGGGATACTAGCAATAACAGAGTGCTGAAAGCCATAGCTTGTGTATTCATATCAGATGCTGTCGATCAGCCCAACTCAGCATAGCCAAGGATGATGGCATGACATGCAAATGTTCTGATGTGGGTTAGGGTTAGGGTTAGGGGCCGTGCATGCATGCACAGATCCCTGGGACCTAGCTGTTCCCTTAATGCCTTGAGCTAAGAACAGGTGGCTTTGGTGCTTCTTTTAGCCTTGGGATTTTCTTTATTCCAAAGAAGGCTTTCTTTCCCTTCACTTGACAGGCATCCAAAAATGTGGAAAAAAATTCTTCCACAGGTTTTAACTTGACTTCTTTTGGATGAGCCCATCCCCCAAAGAGGCAAAGACAGCCTTGGCTCCCTGTTAATCTGTGTCCTCTCCTTAATTGCTTGTAAGATATTTTCCTTTCTAAACTGGAAGAATGCATTGATGTTCCCAAAATGTAAGAAATGTCGTTCCAGAGCGAAGGGGACGCTGCCAGAAAGGGTTGCTTGGCTGTGTTCCCGGTGAATGTAATTTAATAGGTGAGAAGAAAAAAAAATGTGCATGAGATAGGAGTGCGATAGCCTAAATTTAAATGAGATTGAACAGGAGAAGATATGCCTTTTTGTGATTAATTTGTGTTGGACATCGTGCATTTTTGCAGGTGAGCTGTAGGCATTAAAGGAGTAATAACAGGCTTCTTTTCTCATACATCTGTGAAGATTCTCAGTCATCCAGGTGCGGTTATCCGGAAGTTGAGTCATGGGAAGTTAAGTCTTTGCTTGTTAGGTCGAACAGTTTCACTACTCATAAAGCAGCTTCTTTAGCCTGAGGAAAGTTGGAAGGAGAACACCAGTTTATCCTCCATGTCGATTCCACTTCACCCGGGTCTGAATAGGTTTGTTAGATGGACAATGGCCATGTGTGTGCAAGTCACGCCTCTGCAGCCCCTCCCAACACCAATTAAGCATTGGCCTTCTTGGAGGAGGTGTGAAGTAGTTTTTACTTGTCTGGACAGCATGATAAATAGGAGACAGATTGTGCCTAAAGAAGCTTTTGGTGATCGCTAATGTCTGTTTATGCCCCTTGTGATTCATTTGTTTTCTATCAGTATTTGTTTGTGCCTCTTGCCAGATTTTTTCCTCCCCCCCCTTTTTGTTATGTTCTCTTTTGATTTGTATTGGGGTGTTTTAATTGTTTGTTGCTTTGCTTGTACAATGCCCAGAGTTCCCTTGGGAAAATGGTGCGGTATATAAACTTATAAATAAATAAATAAATAAATAAATAAATAAATAAATAAATAAATCCCCCACCCCTGTTGAGAGACGGGTTTTCTATGCACACATGTATGGCCTCCTTGTAGTGTCACCTTGTGTCCAACATCACCTAGGACTCAGTGGTGGTGAACCTTCGGCACTCCATCCAGATGTTTTGGGCCACAACTCCCAGAATTCCAAGCCTAGATTGTGGGAGTTGTGATCCAAAACATCTGGAGTGCTGAAAGTTCACCACCACTGGGTAGAACCTTGAACCATGCCTCTCTTTCTTATGGTGACAGGGATTTTTAGACTACAATTCCCAAAATCCCTATTTTGGTCCTTCTGCCTTGCAGACACCAAAATGTGGTGCTAAGTGAAGCTCCATCTGAACTTCCTGTTCTGATAGAAAGGATCTACCTAGCAATGGGCCAGGAACAAGACTCTTGAGCTGAGCTAGGCTTAGCTAAGCCTCAAAGCCTTCTTGTTTTCTAGTTTTTTCTTTCCATCTGAACCTCATAGCTTTCTGCTTTTTTTAAAAAAATGGTTGAATCAGATTTTCAACACTCTGTGATCCACAGCATGCTGAATCCTCATTTGGTTTGGTTTGGTTTGGTTGGAGTTTCAGGTTGTTGTTGTTTTTAATTTTAATTTTATTTTTATTTCGCTTTCGTAGGTTTCTTTTTTCTTTCGAAAAAATAAGGAGGCATGTTTGTGAATGCTAAAATTCCCTTGAACTGGCTGATACAGCTCTGTTATTTTTCTGGAAGTCCTACTTGAGCCAAATTTGCTTTTTATACATGTTCAGTTTCCCCTCTTTCTCTGCCTCCAACCTCCAGTCCCCAGGACACGCTTCTATCAACTCTAGGTTTCAAAGGTCATATGCTATAATTTTTATTCATTTAATTTATAAAATAATAATGGCTGGATTCCATTAAGCCCCCTTTTCTGCATTATTCTCCCACAGTGCTTTATCTACATTTTTGGTGCATGCATAAAAAGTGAGTTTGTAGATCATATTATGATAATTAAACTATTATGACAGAAAGGTTTCTTAGAAAGATACCGCTGTGCACTATTAACGGTATCCTGTAAGAAATGACTTATGGGCAAATCTGTTTGTTCAAAAGGTTTCCTTAATTTCTTCCTGCATGTTGACACAGCCATTCTCCATGCGTTGTTTTAGCTGAGGTTCTAAAGTGTTTTATTGATTCTCTAAAGCGATGTATTGATGTACTGGAAAGGCTTAAGGAGCATTAACGATCAAACAGGAAATAGATGTTTCATCTGAATCTCACAAAAGAAAAAAATAAGAGAAAGAGGTGGATTAAAAATGACCAATATACTGAACATCTCTAGCATATTCTGTCATTTGGGTCCAAAACCATCAGTGGCCTGGTTTGGAAGAACCTTCACTCCTAGTCTTACCTCTCTTCTCTTTGACAACAGTGTGTGTTGACATGGCAAAAACAAACAAACAAACAAAAACAGTCCCTTCTGTAAAGGAATTAATTCGTTCCAAATGAAATTCTGTTAAGCAAAATTTCCTTTATACAAATTTTCTATAGGAATGCATTGAAAACAGAGTAATCCCTAATCATGACCATTTTTATGTTGTACGGATTCGCCCCATAGTTAGGCGATTCTGTTAAGCAAATTTCTTCTATCTCCGGAATTTTTATGTTGTATGGATTTTATGTTATACAAACCTTTTGTTATACGAGGCTCCACTGTATTTGAATTAGGCCAGAGTTCCCTCTTATGCTTGAAGAAAGGAAATTGGGTTTAATGTCAGTTAATAAACCAGGACAGGGATCCAATTTAGAGATTAGGAGAACTTTGGACAATAGCTCCCAGAATGCCACTGCCAGCATGGCCACTGATGGGCTATTCTAGAAGATGTAGTCAAACAAGTCTTCTGAGCTGCCATTTTGGCTTAACTGGTGAAGAGAGCTAAGGATCAACTGAGTTAATAGTTAATCCAATCCCAGCCTAGGGGTGATATTGAACATTACCATGACTTTTGTCCTTGGATCACCGTTGTAGCTGTGTTCCTGGTCTGGAGATGGACTTGACCTAACTCAACATCTTCTTTGCTCAGCCAGTTCTTTGCCTCCATTTCTGGCTCTTCTTCTTCAGCAAATCTCAGCCATTTCAGCTGGCACGTCCATCTCGTCAACAGATTTCTAAGGTCAGCCAGAAGAAGGCAGCTTTGCTGGCAGAGGACCGTGCCTGTCAGCTGGTGGATGTTTTTCAGAGCAGCAGATCTTTTCCCCTTGTCTCCTGCATGTGGATATTGGACTTAGGGCTGTGGTCATATTTTTCTAGTAAACCCATATGAAGTTTGAATTCCCACTTCCCATGGCTGGAAAACGAACAGAACCTGACCTGAATTCAGGGCAAGATTTTAAAGACAAAAATAAGGGTGAGGAGTGCTTGATCTTAATTTTTGTCTTGGAATTCACATACAATTATTTATTAAGAACTGTGTGATCATATAAATTAGGGCAGGGCAATGTGGGAAAGATGTGTTCTTGATGAGAGAACAGCAACCCAAGCATCGTGTATTACTTGTTTTCCCCACCATATTATAATGTCCACATTTTAATACATAAAATTCAAGGTAATTGACTGAGACACAGCCACAGAACAGAAGAAGGACCCATTCTTTGCTCCCTGTCTTCCCAGAATCTGTTGAGAAGTTCAGGCTTAGATGGAGCTTAGCTACATGTCAACAATGGGCGTTTATACACGACCCCTAAGCTGCGCTGCAAATGGCTCCCAGCTCCGGAGCTTAGAAATGTTTCCCTACCAGCTCCGGAGTTTAGAGAAAATTAAGTGCGACCACGCCCCCATAAGCGCAACCCAGCGCACTTTTCATGTACTTGCTCTCAGCAGATGAAAATTCCTTGATGCGGATAAGAGTGCCGGGCTCTCCTCGCTTGTCTGTTGTTTTTTTGCCTCCCGCCCCTTTAAGAGCCCCTTGAGAAGGAACCAGGAAGTGGTTCTTCCTGGTCGAAGTGGCAACTTCGACCGGCACCGGCAGGTTAGTAAAGGCTTCTTTTGTCCTTTCCCCCCCTCCCTCCCCTCACGCCGACAGGAGCAGGAAGTGCTGAGGGGTGGGGACGCAGGAACAGAAACGAACCCCCAAGATCTCTGGTCCAAATTTAAGGGACCAGCGGATCTTAGGGGTCGTGTGAAAAGGCCCAGTGTTGTATTTTGGCCACACTTTAATGTGAAATGGATGGTAGCAAATCCATGTTTCCCGAAACTCATTCCAACTTCTAATGTAAAATATAGTTTGGAACACAGTCCCCCAAGTCTAGAGGTGGGAGCTGATTTGGAGACAAAGCTTGGGAATGTTAGATTTTGGGATTGCATCCCCACTGGTAATATTGACTGTAGGAGACTGTATTCTTGCTAAGTTCCAGAAAGGGCTCTTCCTTCTCTGCCCCATGACAAGACTATAGGTCAAATGCAGTCAGAAAGTGTGGCTACATCCTATGACACCATTAGCTCCATGAACAAAGTGCCTCAGCCAGTGTTTGAGTCATGAACCTAGGTTTGCTCTCCCTGCTTACTTTCCACATGAGCGCTTCGTCTGAATCTGGAAGCCTCCAGTTATGACTCTCTCTCTCTTATCATAGAATCATAGAGTTGGAAGAGCCCTCAAGGGCTATCTAGTCCAACCCCCTGCCATGCAGGAACCCCCATCACAGGACTCCCAACAGATGGCCATCCAGCCTCTGCTTAAAAACCTCCAAAGAAGGAGACTCCACCACTCTTTGTTGCAGCATATTGCACTGCCAAACAGATCTGTCATGAAGTTCTTCCTAATGTTTAAAATGAATCTCTTTTCCTGTAGTTTGAGACCGTTGCCCTGCGTCCTTGTCTCTGAAGCCATGGGAAATAAATCAATGTGACATCCTTTCAAATATTTAAACATAGCTATCATATCCCCTCTCAGCCTTCTTTTTGTACGGCTAAACATTCCCAGCTCCCTAAGCTGCTCCTCGTAAGACATTTCTTCCAGACCTTCAGTCATCTTGGTCTCCCTCTCTGCACCCATTCAAGATTGTAAACATCCTTTTTAATTTGAGGTACACAGAACTGTACACAGTACTCCAGGTGGGGTCTGTCCAGAGCAGAATAGAGTGGTACTATCACTTCCCTTGATCTAGACACTATGCTTCTGTTGATGCAACCAAGAATCATGTTGGCTTTCTTGGCTGCCCCATGAAGTCAAGCCAAATGGGAGAAGCAAAAAGCACCCTTGAAAAGTTATTTTCCCAGTTTTCAAGTCATCAGTTGTATACTTTGGCAAAAGAATTGGCAGGTAAGTGTTAAACCAGGGAACATTTCAAAGAAGAGGAAGAAGGAAAAACTGGAATGCTTTGGAAACCTATCCTGAGATGCATGTTGGCATTATTTAATATCTAACCCTGTGCCTTAAATGTGTTCCTCTGAGCCTCTAGCTGCATTAAAGGAAGTGCTTTCACCATATGATCTCCCCAGTTGCCAAGGATTTTTGTTAATGTAGGTTTGTCCTGTCTGCTCTGGGAATCCAGTAAGTGTCAGATCAGTCACAAACTGATTATTACAATTTTACATAAGCAGGGGGGAAAAGAGAGATCATAAAATGGGATAAAAACTGGATAGAGTCACAGGATACCCTAGCTAATTTCAGCCCCATTAATCATAGGCCATTCGCTTTACTTGGCTTAAGCTTTTCCCTGGTTATCATGATCCTTATCATGTTGCAATCCTTGCACTTTAATGTGTGTTCATCTGTCCCTTTTCACTTCTACAGCTGGTATCTTTCAAAAGAAATAGTCATTTGGAGGGAGGCATGTTACACCCTGGTTACTTATAGTCATGATTGAAATGAAAAGTTCTGTGAACTGTTAGCTGCTGGTGTAGCAAATACTAGAGAAACAACTTTACAAACATCTCTGCAGTTTTACTGACAGTCAGATCTTTAGGTTGCTTTAGGTTGTGTTGTGTATTCTACTGTATACAGTAATAGGGTGGGGAGCTTTCTGGACTTGTAGGTTTTTAGGACTAGGAACAGGATTTTCATGCATACAGTGATACCTTGTATAAAGGAATTAATTCATTCCAAATGAAATTATGTAAAGCAAATTTTCCTTTATACAAATTTTCCATAGGAATGCATTGAAAACGGAGTAATCCCTAATTGCAACCATTTTTATGTTGTATGGAATCGCCCCATAGACAATTCTGTTAATCAAATTTCCCCTATCTCCGGAATTTTTTATGTTGTACAGATTTTGTTATACAAACTGTTTGTTATACAAGGGTCCACTGTATTTTAATATCCCATTCTCCCATCTTTGTAGTTCTACCTGATTTATATACACCTTAGAGACAACTTGGGAGAAAAAACACCCAAACTGGAAGGCTTTGAGGTTTAGCTTTCCACTAAAGCTTTCTGTCCCTGCTCCAGTGCTAGTTGGAAGCACTCCTTTTGAACAGGAAAGTGGGAGATTTTAGGCCTAAGTAACTCTCAAAGTTTTCCTAAAGAAAGGGTGAAACTAGAAACAGTAAGTCACATTTATGTGACTGTAAGATATTATGGATGGAATTATGGGGATTTTTTTTTTGGCAAAAATGATAATAATCCAAAAATCACATCTTTATTTACTACCGCATTCTCCAGAGTATCTGGAGGGGCAGAGTTCACATTCATGTTCCATATGTTAATTGCTTTTTGTCCAAATAAAACTGGAGGCAACAGGTTCACCATTCGTGTCCTAGACCAGGGGTTCTCAAAGTTTTTAAACAGTGGGCCGGTCCACCACCACCCAGACACCACTGGGGGCCGGACCACAGTCCAAAACAAAATGTAGTACATGGAAAACAAGAGGGAGGGAGGGGCAAGTGGGCAGAGCCCCCCATTGGCCCATGATCAGTGCATCTCCAGGGCCCCAGCAAATGCCTCCTGCTCCAGGTTGTGCTGCTGCTAGGATCCCTCTGCTGTGCCTCTTCTTCCTCCTCCTTCTACAGTGGCAGCAGCTGGAGCAGCTCTCCTTCCTTCCTTCTTTCATTGCGTTGGGAAGGAGGTGGCAGCCCAGGCAAGCTCAGGCCCCTCATCACCTTCTAGGCAGCCACTCAGGATGAGGAACAGCAGCCATGGCAGGGCTGGCACCACTGTACATGGCTCCAGCTGTCCACCTTGGCCATCATGCCCTTGCTGCACCCGGGAGGGAAAGATGCCTTCTCTCTTGGCCTGGCCAGGGCAGGCCCAACTTGGTGCACTGCAAGTGACAGAGGGAAGGAGCAAGGGCTGGGAAGGAGGGAGGCAGGGGAGGCAGGAAGGCCTACCCAAAGACACCCAAAACCTGCTCACTGGCTGAGCCCAGCCAGGCTGCAGTGCTCTGTTGGCTCACCAGCCCGACCATCACCAATCGGGGACAAATGCAGCCCCACCAGCCTCCCAGGAACCAGGCCCGGGCCACCGTTGGCCTTCCCTCCTCTTTTTTCTCTGCCACCTCCTCCTGCTGCTCTCTAACTCAGTGGTGGTGGTGGCGGCCTCAGCTTTGGGCCATGGCTGGGCTCCCTCCTCCCCTCCATTGCTCCACGAAGCAAGGCAGCAGCTCAGAGGGGGCTGTGGGCTGGGAAGTAGCTCCATTTCCCCATCAGTTGCCCAACGTCCATCCTTCCGCCAGTCCACTGTCATGGCTGCTGTGGCTTGGAAGGCTGGCTGCCACTGCCTCCGTCTGCCCCCTTCCTTCCTCACAACCACAGTAACATAGGCAGCGGCATCACAAGAAAGGCAGACAGGCAGGGTGGAGGAGGGGCAGGGGCAGGACCTTGGGGCCATGAAGGGAGTGGGAGACCTTGCCACAGCCCTGACCATCTCAGCAGCAAATGGGGGAGCAGGGCACCTTGCCGTGGCCCTCCTACATTGAACTGCCCCACTAGCCAGCGTGCTGATCATATGGGAAGTGGGTGGAGGGAGTTGGGGAAGTGACATAGCCCACCGCTTTGAACTGCCTCAGCAATAGCAGCACTTGTGGAGGCTGGCTTGCTCACAAAGTAGGGGGTAGGTGGAGGGTCTGCAGTTGGTCCCGGGGGCCGGATTCAGGACTCTGGGGGACCACATCTGGCCCCCGGCCTTAGGTTGTGGACCCCTGTCCTAGACCTTAGAATTGGGTTGCTGAAATGGTGTTTCCTCCTATCTTTCCTTTTTCTACAGAACACCAAATTTTTGGAGGCAGGGACAGGTCACTCAATTTCACTTCCATCTCAGAAGAGAATACCTCTTGGAAATGGAAACATGATTGAAGGCCACTTGGGGTTCATGAGGGTAGAACCCATGGAATTTGCACTTCCTAACTGCTGTACCTCATTTCCAATGCAGGTTTGGCATCTTGTATTGCTCTTGTATTTTAAGGCATGTCCAAACTTCGTCCCTCCTGATGTTTTGTACCACAACTTCCAGAATTCTAAGCTTAGATTGCCAATGGCAAAGGACTGTGGGAGTTACCGTCCAAAACATCTGGAGGGCCAGTTTGGACATGCCTAGTCTAAAATCTGGAGAGGATTCATTGACTCTGCAATTGAGGTCATCAGCTGACAGCACTGGTCACCCCAATTTGTCCAGAGAAGTCACCAGTAGGAACCACCTTTCAGACAGAGATGGGGAGGAATTGTGTCTCCCCCACCTTTTAAATACAGGTTTTCCAAAATTTGCTAACGACTTCATATATTGTAAATGGAAAGAAAGAACTATAGGGTAAAATAATTCAAACATGAGGGAAACTTAAATGTATGGATTCATTCAGGTAGATGTATGGTTCTGAGTACTTACCTGGGTTTGAATATTTATACAGGCAACCATCCTATGCTGAACTGGGATTGTCACTTCTTTTGTACCTGAGTGACTCCTAATCTTCAATCCACATATGGCAAACAAGTGCAACGTGGTTCACTGTATTCTTGGAACAGCTGCATCTACAGAATTTGGATAGTCCAAATGGCTGAAAACTTTATTTTATTCACTACTGAACAACATGATGATGCTTCCTGTTTTATTGCATGGATTTCTGATGATCAGAGGTATCATATGATTGCATGCATTTTTTACCCTAACCAGCCAGCCAGTCTTTCTGTGGGTGTTCTGGATGTGTGGTTTGTTTTTTTCCATCCTCTGTGCAAAAGATTTTGTGGAGAAAGAGTTTGTGCAAATTATGGAAGCCTCGGGGAAGTGGGGGAGCCCTTCCTTCTGGCTGTTATCTGGAGCCAAACAAATAAAAATTTAGAAACTTCCAGTATGGCAATTGGCTTTCTAGCCCCTGATAAATAAAAAAACCTTTTATTTATTTATTTATTTATTTATTTATTTATTTATTTATTTATTTATTTATTTATTTATTTTAGGGCTTATATACTGTCTGTCTTCCAAGAAGGAACTCTGGGCAGTTCACAACAAAGACAAAACAGTAACAAATTAAATACAACATCATAATGAAATAGTAAAATCAGTTTAAAACACTTATTGTGTCTCCCACACTGCAGTAATAATAGAAAGAAATATTTATTAGGGTGGAAGATCCTGTCCGGTTCGCTCTCTCTCACATTTAGAGTCTCAACACCTCACTAGCTCTTCCTGTTGGATTTATGAAGAAATTTGAGAAGTTTGGACAGTTGTTATGGAGAACAAAACAAATGAAACATTCAGCCATCTGCCCTGGTCAAGTTGAGTACTGCAACTATCCCTCATAAGGGGACAGCATGTTTTATCTGTCTGGTGTGTAGCAGGTGAACCTCAATGTCAACTCCTCTGCAGCTATTAAAGAGATTGTCGAGGGGGGGGGAGGGAATGAGATAGGAGGGACTAATTCAGAACTGTAAAAAATATATAAAGCTAGGCTAAGTGCCCAGTTTTGCTTTCTTTTGCTATTAAATATGTGAATAAATTTACAAAGTTTATTTATTTATTTATTTATTTATTTATTTATTTACATTTTTAGCCACCCCAATACCAAGAGGTCTCTGGGCAGCATACAACAATGTATTAAAAACTATAAAACTATAGAATTATTAAAACTATAAAACACAATACAGTTAAAACCATATACAATACAAATTATAAAATTGGATACATTCTCAGCTTGATACATTCTTCTCTCTCCCCCCCCAAAAAAAGTTCAAATTTTTAACATTTCTAATTCCGCTACAGTATCATGAGTAACCACAGGAAGGAGGTGAGAGTGGAAGCTGTGAGATACAGGAAGCTGGACTAGATGGGCCTTTGGCCTGATCCAGCATGGCTCTTCTTATGAAGCCAGGTTTCTTCCTCTTGAAATCCTAAATTTATTTCATCCTCATGTACAGTGATAGCTTTAGTGTGCATGTTTGTGCAGAGGAAATATCTTAAGGTATCATTATGCATCTTTGCTTCCCATTGGACAAGTTCCTGCAGACATGTTGCAGGCAAAAAGCTGAAGTGATACTAAAGCACGGAGTAAAACATTTCCCCTCAAGTGTCCTTCTTGACCTAAATCTCCTTTGCCAGTAGCTTTCTGTCCAGAATCTTCCTAAACATCAAATGCATGGCTTCCTTCTAAGCTTATGGGGAGCTAAGTACCGTCTGTCTTATAGGACAAATATCAAATACTCCTGTACTCCATCTATCATCAAATGCAAGCCTCAGGGAGAATCCTGGAAAGAGAAAAACTTTCTCACAAATATCGACTGTCAAGATCTTTTAATGTCTCCAACAGCCCCGAGGCTCTAAGTTCTTCTATCACATTTTAGTCTTTAGGAACAATAGCATATATCGCTCCTTCTTCCCTCTTCCCCCTGTTTTCCCTGTAGGTTTTCTGTGGGCTTCCCACACATCATAAAAAAGGCAGAAATTACTGGAGAGGAAGTAGAGGAGGGCTGTAGTTAGGGAACAAAAAGAGTAGCAAAATATTTCATGGGGAAAAACAGTCCTGAGTTTAAGCAAAATAAATATCCATTGTAAATGTCGACTTAAATGAAAAAGTAGCGATTCTTTGTCCAGCTGTTGTAGAGAAACATGTATTCCAGTCAGTTGGCTGGGACAATAAAGTGTAATTTGATAAAAAGTAGTATTTAATTTATTTAAAATATTTTTATTCCACCTTTCTCCTCAATAAGGATCCAAGTTATCTTGCATCATTAAACAGAAATATTGAAAGCTATAGGCACTATACAAATACTAAAAAGGATCAAACAGATGTCACACTGAAAGACATAAACAATAGGAACACCAAGATTACATTCCAAACAGTAAGTCACAAACTTCAGTTGAAAAACCCCACTTAGGCAGCCGGTCATTAATGGAAATCTTGCCTGAAGAAAAAAAGTATAGATGAGCCCCCCCCAGCCCCCCTCTCTCTGTGTGGGGGGGGTTTTTTTCCAAAATCTGGGAGCAGCAAAAGGAAGGCCCTCTCTTGTGTCTCCACCAAGAGCACCTCTGAGGGGGTGACCTATACTTCAGCAAGAAACATTGTTTTTCTCTAGCACGTCATGGCTGTTACTTCACGTCCTTCCTCATTCTGAGATTACATTCATTTTGAGATAATGTTGTTCATGGTCATGTGGTCTTGTCCCGATTCTGTCCTTGTTTCCGTTTACCCACAAGTGTGATTGATGGTATCGTGACAACAGTTACTTCACATCTTTGTTTCGTGATAATTTCTGTACTTCCCTGCCTTCGTTTCCCCCCCTTTTTGTCTGACCTTTAATTTTTTGGTATTTTGATTCTCCGTAACTTTGCCTTTCATTCGTTAAGCGGCAAAACTCCGGTTTCATGCCTTCTTTCCTCTCTGCGATGCATTGTTTACACCATTGGGATTGTACTGGAGAATGCAACTTAACACTCCTGCCACTAGATGGAGAATGTGTACGTTGCGTGACAAGCGTTACTTCACGGTCACTTGTCTCAAAACAGGAACCAAGACAAGAGAATTCCTGAGGACAGGGAGAGGTATGGCTCATCATGCTCTGTTCCCAGTTCAGGGGTGTGTGGTTGGGACGAGATTCCGCTGTCATGCAATGGACGTGGAGTAACCTTTTTTCGTACCAGTCCCAAGCAGGACAGCGAACCATGATGAGAGGGACGTGAAGTAACGGTCATGGTTAGTCCTAGATGTGGGCCATTCATATTCATTTATCTGAGTGAACAAATATGAATACAGTGCATAACCCTCCCCCTAAACTTATTGGTTGTACTGAGCCGTGTGCAATCAAGGTAATCTAACCAGCACCAATTGTGGCAGGAACCCTCCCGCCCATCCGGCCGCTTTAATATGGGCACGGGATGGAGAATCTCCCTGCCCTGATTCTGAATGGTCAACTGCACGGGGAGGTGGGACAGAGACAGTTGGGGTCCTGCCACAGTTGGTACAGCTAGTATGTCATTAGTCCCATGTACCAAGGTTTGAGTGGTAAGTTGTGGGAGGATCCTGATGAAAGAAGGAAGACTCAAGTCCAGTTGTCCGACCAGCGGAGCAATCTCTCGCCCCTTGCCATTGACACATTTTATTACATATCATTTACATCTCACAGTATGCACAGAATCAGTGATTGGTTACAAGGGAAATGTTACATATGCTGGTTGGCTAGGATTGCCTTGTGAACAGAGCATGCTTTTGCCCAGTTATTGATAACAATCACACATGTCCTTGCTGTTTACAGACGGGAGGTGAGTTAATGAGAAGTAGAGAAGAATAGATGAAGGGAAGATAAGAACAGGTAAAGGGAAATGGAAAGCAAACAGAATTTAGAGGTGGAATTATCCCAGTAACCAAGAATAAATAACTGAGAGATGAGCAGGGCAGAGTCAGAGTGTGTACACAAGCTGAGTAAATTAAAAGTACGTAATGAATGCTTCAGCTAAATAGTAAGTAATAGGTGAACGAAGTTTATCCAAGCTGGTTTGGGGGGATAACAAGGTCTACAAACATGTGGATTCAGCAGTCCCACCAGGAGGGCGTTCCCTTCTCGTGAAGTGAAGACTGGACCCAAATGAAGACTCTAGGACCCATCCCAGCTATCTGAATCAGACTCCATCAGTAAGTGGCCGGTCCGGTTCAGAGGGAGGATTCTGGGCTGTGGGAAATGAATACAAATGGCCCATGTCTAGATAACCCTATAACCATTTGGTTAGATTACCACCTGCAAGGTCATTGTGAGAAACTTGTGATAAATAAACAGATATAAACACTAACTACATAATATTGGTCAAGAACAGAACTGTGGGTGAATGGGTGTTATTTCCCCCCCCCTGTGTTTTCTCAAACATGATCTGTGGACAATTCCCTTCCACACCCACTAATATGTATTGTTAAATGTAACAGACATGGTGTGGGGAAAAAAAGGTTTTCCTCTCCACAGTTCCTTGTTGCATTCACAGATGTGCACTTCTGAATATTCGAGGATGCAAGTTGTATAGAGTTAAATCTGAACAACTATAAATTGTGTTAATAAACACTTTACACTTAAAAGAACAGGGCAGAACTGAACTAAACAAAACAGAAAACAAAAGACTTCCTGCGCTGCCTTTCTCCCAATGCAGGGACCCAAACTGAATGACAATTCATTAAAACAGTTATAATCAGATACAATTAAAAATACAATGGGGTTTTATATTAAAACAGTCAGATAACAATGTTAAATGCTGCTATTTAAAAACACTTATACATGCCTAATCTCATTCTCTGTTATTTCCACACAGCATCTTCCTTGTTTCTTCTTCTTCTTCTTCTTCTTCTTCTTCTTCTTCTTCTTCTTCTTCTTCTTCTTCTTCTTCTTCTTCTTCTTCTTCTTCTTCTTCTTCTTCTTCTTCTTCTTCTTCTTCTTCTTCAACCCATTGCACAATGGCATCTCTAATATCATAACAAGGCCTTGAGAACATCTTGGCAATTTGGGGATGCTGAGAATGATGCATCAAGGGCTACCAGGATGGTTGAGGGTCTGGAGGAAATGTCTTATGAGGAACGGCTTAGGGAACTGGGAATGTTTAGCCTCTCTAAAAGAAGACTGAGAGGGGATATGATAGCTATGTTTAAATATTTGAAAGGATGTCGTATTGAAGAGGGAACAGGTTTGTTTTCCATGGCTTCAGAGACTAGGACTCGGGGCAATGGTTTCAAACTACAGGAAAAGAGATTCCATTTGAACATTAGGAAGAACTTCATGACAGTTAGAGCTATTCGGCAGTGGAATATGCTGCCGTGGAGGGTGGTTGAGTCTCCTTCTTTGGAGGTTTTTAAGCAGAGGCTGGATGCCCATCTGTTGGAAATATTGTGATGGGGGTTCCTGCATGGCAGGGGGTTGGACTAGATGGCCCTTGAGGTCTCTTCCAACTCTATGATTCTATGATTCTATGATTCTAAGGTGATAATGTTTTCTTCATTCCTTAAACATTTCTTTTAAATCCACACCATTCATCTGCATCCACATGGGTGCTCAAAAAACCACCTTCAGACACAAACTCTTCTAGTGGACTTGCAGAAGAACTCTGCAATGCACAGTCCATCACAACCAACCCACAATATGTTGATATTTTGTTCATGGGCACAGTGTCCCTAGCCATTTATTTCTATCCCCCTCTGTTCCAGAAAATCTGAATACCTATGGTGAATGCATTGCCTGATGTCTCTCCGTAAGTTAATTAGGACTAACACAGGTTCTTCTTGCCACACATGAACCAGGCGTGCATTAAACCTCAGCCGATCCTCCAACAAAGCCATCCAAAAGAGAAGACTGGCAAAACAGCAGACACAGGGAGGTTTAATGGTTTAAAGCTGGTGATGCAAACCAGTGTAGCAGATTTTACTTCCTTGTTTATTTACTCCAGGCATTTATATGGCCTGCTTTTCTACGCATGGCTTCCAAGCTAGCTTATCCAATTTTTAAAGTGTGAAAGTAACAGCAGAAAGTGAGAATACAACAAGTAAATTTTGCTCCTTGCAACAGTACCAGAAACACTTGAGTATCAGCAGTTTTGGGGGGATTCCAATATGGTTTGGAATTAACTGAAAGTGAAGGAGTGAACTAATGAATATATTTCTCAATTCGGGCTGTTTTTACACGACCCCTAAATTCTGCTGCAAAATGCTTGAAGATGTGGAGCATAAAATTGTTTTCCCACCAGCAGTGGGCTTTAAAAAAAAAAGTATGACAATGCCCACTTAAGTGCACCCCAGCGCATTTTACAAGTACCTGGTCTGGAGGAGGTAAAATCCTTGTTGCTGTTCCTTGTTGCTGTTTTAAAGCATTGCATGCCTGGCCCTCCTCCACTTTTTCTTTGTTTTTGTTGGGTCTCCCCCCCCCCTTTTAAACAGACAGGAATCCTAACGGGCTGGAACAATTAGTTGCTGCCGACAAGATGAGCCTGGATTTTTTTCTCTCTCCCCTCACCGCAGACAAAAGCAATAGAATCAGAGTGCAGGAGGTGGGAACACAGGAAGCAGAACAGAAACCATGTTAGGGGGATCTGCATTTAAGTTGCCAGCAGATTTTAGGGGTCGTGTAAAAGCAGTCTCAGTTGAAAATAACATTGCCTTGGATCCAGGACTATCTGAAGTACAGTTGAATATAAATCCAGATCCAACCCACCGTTTCCAAAAGCTCCAAGGAGACACAGTTTGACCAAACATGAAGTAGCTACGACTCCCCATCTCTGATGTTTCAGGTGGCCACTTCAGAGGACACCCAGAAGTTGTTAACTAGAAACTGGGCCATCTCCTTAGTGACTGCTTCACTTTTGAATGTCCTTCAGGTAGGAGTGTGCATCTGCCCCCTTCCCTCCTGGGCTTCAGGAGCCATTGGTGAAGAGACCAATGGTATCTGAGCAGTTCACAAGAGTGACAATGAGACAAAATAAAATAGCTGGGACAAGAGCAAACAAACAATTCAAATTAAGCTAACATAACATTGTATGGTCTCTAACTCAATCCAGATTTCTCTCAAGAGTTTTTGATCAGACATACACAAGGTAATGGCATGGGAAAGATATGAAGCTGGTGAAGGGATAGGTTGTCGTATGGCAGAGTGGAAGTTGAGAAGTACGTGATTTGGCTACTTAGATATTGTGGCTTCACTTCTAAAACTGGACCAGGGGATCTCTAAGTATCTCTTGAAAGATGGCTCGAGCAACTGCATGGAGGTGAGAGTTGGGGGTGGGTGGATTTATGTGATAGTAGAAGTATAAAATGTTTATAAATAGCCACTGCGGTGGGTAATTTCCTAAGATGAAAAAAATTATGAAAATAACATATCTGATCATTTTTTTCAAACATGATGCCTGACCTAGACATACACATCCCTACTACCCCTGTCTATTAACACTATTTTCTCTTGCTGGGACTAGGTCACCTAGCCCTCTTACTCAAACAGAAACCACAATAACAAAATGACTATTAAATAGTGTGAAAGGATTGCTGTTGATAGTTGCAGTTTTATAGCATTTCATCTCTATTGTTTTCCAAGGTGAAAGCTAGTTTATTGCCACATTTGTGACCTGCATGTAAGAAAAGAATCAGATACAACACCAGAAAATCATGCAATCATGAAGCCATAATAAAAAGAGTAAAAAGGACAGAGAAATGTTTTAATGTGCTTCACTATTTCAGTGACTCGGGCTGTTTTCAGGTATCCAAAATGTCACTTCTGTTTCTCATTTCATGGAAAACATGTGATGTGACTGTGTCTCGTGACTGATAGCATGTGGCAAGAGTTCAAAACTTCAGACCTCTGTGGTCAGTCTCACATTGAAGATTGGAAAATGATGCCATCCTCCGGTAACATACTATCATACTGTATTGCCCAACATGATGCAGGACTGGTGGGGTCTGGGGTGAGTGTGTTTCAAGCTACACTCTTCTCTGATTTTTCTGGTGTAGTCTGTGGACATCAATGGGGTCGATAAATTGTTGGTAGTTTTCCAAGATTCCCCCCTAAAAAAACTATGAGATTGTGAGGACCCTTTCTTGATTTCATAAAGCCATCTTTTACTTTACTTCACTCACCACCACCTCCCAGCTGATTTTGACAGCCTGAACTGTCAAAAAATCCAAGTTGGAAGGTGGGTGGTTAGGGAGAACCGAGCAGCCAGGCAGCAGTAAAATTGCTGCCTGACTGCTCCTTTCTCCCCTGCCACCCCCTCCTCCCAGGGGTGTATTTTGAACAGGGAGTGCAGTGGGCTGTGGGGGCAGCACCTTCCCCTCTCCAAACCCCATACTGTCAAATAACCTCAGCTGGGAGGCAGGGGAAGGGGCAAAAGACAGAAAAGAGCAGCCATGGAAAAAACAGCAATCAAAATTTACTTACCTTGGGGCTCCAAAGTAGAAGGGGTTCCTTCCCAAAGTGATTTTAGGGAACCCTCCTGAAATCTGGAAAGATTTGGGGGTAAGGAGACTTAGTTATGAAGCTCTAAAGGGGCTGTGGGTAGTAAATTGGCAAAGTGTGCTGTCAGAGTGGAGGCAATTAGGGCATTAATACCATAGAGTCAACTCCCTAATACCATAAACTCCCTGATTGCCTGCACTCCCATCACACTTTGCCAATTAACTACCCACAACATCTTTAGAACTTCATAGCTAAGTCCCCTTACCTCAAAATATTTCCAGATTTCAGGGGGTTTCCTTAGATCACTTTGGGAACTTTGGAGACCTAAGGTAAGTAAATTTTGATTGCATATTTTTAAAAATACTTTCTGAGCACTCAACAAATATTTTAATTTTTTGGTAGCTCCCTTATACTCTCCCATTTGAGCCCTCCAAATTTGGAGAGGTGTGGGATTAAGGGGGCTGAGTTATTAAGATGCAAAGGGGGTGCTCCTAGGAGACTTTTTTCCTAATTGGCTTGGCTTCTTTCCGATTTCAATTGGGAAAAGAGGCTCCCTGGGCACCCCTTTTGGAGCTTAATAACTCAGCCCCCTTACTCCCAAACCTCTCCAAATTTGGAGGGCTCAAAGGGGAGAGTCCAATGGAGCTACCAATTTTTTTTGTGCCCCTTAGGCCCTGGGGAAGGTGTTTTAAATAGTAATGAACCAGTCATTTTTTTAAAAAAACACAACCATTTAGTTACTATACAAAATGAAATGGGATCTCTCATTTTGTTAGCTTAGTCCCAGCGTGTTGTTAGTCTGTGGAATTCCCTGCCACAGGATGTGGTGATGGCATCTGGCCTAGATACATTCAAAAGGAGATTGGACAGATTCTGGAGGAAAAGTCCATCACAGGTTACAAACCATGATGGAGATGTGTAATCTCCAGGTTTAAAACCAGGGTCCTTCAAGGGCCCAATGCAAGGGAGTGGTATCAGGAGACAGATATCTAGTCTCGTGCGCTCCCAGAGGCATCTGGTGGGGCCACTATGAGATCCAGGAAGCTGGACTAGATGGGCCTTTGGCCTGATCCAGCGTGGCCCTTCTTATGTTCTTACGATTCCTAAGTGAACAAAACAGCATTTCGTTTTCATTAGGGTGCCCATCCCTAATCTTAACTGTTAGAGCAGTATGAAAACAGAATCGACTCCCTTGGAAGTGGTGAAGGTTTCAACGCTGGAAACATTCCAGGAAAATAGGACAAACAGCTGTCTAATCTGCTTTGATTTGGATTCTTACCTTAGAATCTCAATATTGTCTCCTGTCTCCACATTGTATCCTCAGCATCTTAGGTAGAGGTCTGACTCTTTTACTGATCTTTGGCTTCCATTTAACTCCATTTAGCCCATAAAGGCTGTGTTCCTATGAACTGTGGGTTTTAATTTCCAGAATCCCTAGGCTAACATGGCCTCAGCAGACTGTTTGGAGGATTTTAGTAGTTTCAAGTCCAAAAGCAACTATTCCATGTTTTGGCCGGAGCCAGAAAATATATCTCCAGCTGGGTTCCTGTCTTTGGAGGTCAGATAACATAATTCCCATGGTGGGCACATTTTGGCTCTAGGCACTGTGCTACTTTTTTTTTTTAACCAGGTGTATAAGTATCCGATGCCAATTCAGGATATGAAAATGTATCTGTCTCATTTTTGCTGCATTTTCCCATTCCAAACGTATTCTCACACTATCCCAATGTGATTTTTTTTTAGCTGGGCATGTTTTTCTCATTTTGATTTATTTCCCCACTTTTCCAGCACGAAGTTGTGTGGAGCTTTCCCCACCAAACTGCGTTCAGCAAGGCAGAAAAACCAACGAACCAGGCTGGTTTGTGTTTCGGTTCCTGACCTATTTTGAGGATTCCATTTTGCCAAAGCTAAACAAAGCACTGAACTTCCCCCTCCCCCCCAAGAGTTTTGTTTTGCTTTGGCAAAATGGGACGTCCACCTGTCCCCTTCCCGCTGTACCTGTTGCCTCTGTCTTAGGCGGTTACTTCACGTCCTTCTTATCGCTGTTCGCCGTCCCGCTTGGGACCGGTATGAAGAAATGTTATTGCACATCTATTGCGTGACGACAGGAGTTCATCCTGACCACGCCCCCTGAACTGGGATTTAAGCGTGATGAGCCATACCTCTCCCTGGCCTCAGGAATCAGCTTGTCTTGGTTGTCATTCTGAGATGAGAGCCAGTGAAGTAAGACTCATCGTGGAATGAACACATTCTCCATCTAGTGGCAGGGGTGCGAAGTGCCATTTGCCATTACATTCCCTATGGCATTAGCGATGCAGTGCAGAGAGATAAAAAGACATAAAACCCTCAAACTTTGCTTTTTAACACGTGGAAGGCAACCTTACGGAGATTCGAAATATCGAAAAACAGAAGGTCAGACAAAAAAAAGGGCAAACAAAGGCAGGGAAGTACAGATGTTATCACGAAACAAGGAAATGCAGTAACAGTCATCACAATACCATCAATCGTGTCTGTGGGTACACGGAAACAGGGACAGAACCCTGACAAGACCATGTGACCGCGAACGACGTTATCACGCATTGAATGTCATCTCAGAACAAGGAAGGACGTGAATTAACCGTCTTACTGCCCCTATCTCCTCTATCTCTGCTGCCACCCCCACAGCGATCACCACCACCTTCAAAGGCACTGGACCTGTGAGAAGCCAGACCCACTCCTTCTGGTTTTCTGGGGATTCGTACTGGTTTGTATTTAAGTCCTGTACCATCACGAATCACTGGTTTTCCAGTTCGTGCCCCTCTCTAGTTACAAGCCTTTAAAATGAGGGGATTTGCAAGGCAAACTGTGTTTTTTCCCTTTGCTCATCATGAATGGTGGGAATGTGGATGGTTCAAGATGGAGATTTTCATCAGGAGATATGGATCCAATGAATTTCTTTCCCCATTGCTTCCATTCAGGTGGGTCTCCTTTCCTTTTGTGATTGTGTTGCAGCCTAAAGGCTCCATGGGATTTATCCAGGTGGTGGCAATTACTGCTTCTAACTGATGGAGAAAAGATACTATCCTAATGTTTCAAAGATATAGCACTTATGGGAAGATTGATGTATAATTTTACAACTTGAGCCGGAAATCTAGTAACTAATAAATTCATTGAGAATTGGCTGGTATTTTATAATGTACTGGAATGATAAATATTCAGATAATAAAGTGCCACCCTCATTATTTACTCTTTTATTTTCAGTGTTTCCTGCATTTTTGTATGCTTAAGTGCCTTTCTCTTTGCTAGTAAAAAGGTGGTGGAAAGTGACGCAACAGAGCTCAGAAGTAATGTGTTATTTGCAATGTATCACTTTTAACAGTAATGAGGTGGACAGGAGTGCCCTTTGGACCTATAACTTCCATAAGTCATTAACTTTTTCAATGTAATGAGAACTTATATCACCCTCTCTGTCTCACTTGTTACTTCCCTGAGTATAAGCAGGCAGGAGGGGGATCACTTGGACGTTGAGCCTCATATGTCCTATGCCAAGGGTGCTATCTGTTTTAGTTTTATGTTGTTTAAATTTGTTTTGTCTGGTCCTGTATTGTATCTTGCTGAATGATTAGCCTATTGTAAGCTGCCCAGAGTTTGGGAAGATGGGCGGGGTAGAAATTCAATAATAAATAAATAAATAAATAAATAAATAAATAAATAAATAAATAAATAAATAAATAAATAAATAAATAAGGTTCATTTGCTGCATTCCACTGGTTGTCTTTGGGGAGGGGGCATTGTAAAGGGAGTACGAGGAAGAATCATAGCATTGAATCATAGCATTGGAAGAGACCTCAAGAGCCATCTAGTCCAACCCCCTGCCATGCAGGAACCCCCATCACAGTGCTCCTGACAGATGGCCATCCCATGTCTGCTTAAAAACCTCCAAAGAAGGAGACTCCACCACCCTCTCTGGCAGCATATTCCACTGCAATAAGCCTTCAATATTTTGAACAGAGTTTGTTGAGTTTTCTCTATAGCACCATGACTTGGAGAGAAGAGAGTAGGACTGGACTTCCAGAGTTAGACTGGAGACCAGCTTTACCCCCAAGCTGAAGACCCTGTTCCTTAGGGAGTGTGCAACTCTATCCAGGACAGGGAGATGCCCCTCTAATCTGTCCTGAGAAGCCACCACTAACAGCACTTTCATCTTGTCTGGATACAGTTTCAATTCATCAACCCTCATCCAGTCCATTATCCAGTCCAGGCACAAGTCCAGCACAGAAACCGCCTCACCTGGATTGATGGAAAACGAGACGTAGAGCTGAGTATTGTTAGCAAATCTGGGAGGTAAGAAGGAAGGGTTCAACAGGACAAGGGAAATAACATGAAATGCAGAAAGAATTAGGCTGGCTTGTTTTAGGTGTTGGGAAGTAGAATGGAGGAAAACTGAAGCAACAGCAAGGGTAGACATAGAGACATACATACACACTTTCTGTCTCGACGGAGGAAGCAACCTACTTTGGATAGACTCAGGTTGGAAGGGAGAAACATGTAAACCATAGTGGTTTGTTTTGGAGTTTGAGAATTACAGGGGGAAAAGGCTACACATTCCTCATCTCACTCTCCTGATGGTCCTAACTTCATGCTAGATTCTACTTCAGGTGTGCATTCTTCTCCCTCCCTCCCTGTTTTAGCACATGCTCTGTCCTCCTTAATCTGGCCATGGTTCTACAACAGTCCCATGACTGTTCAGTTTGTCCAGTAAACTATTACTAACAAGAACCTCTGTTGATAGAATTTTAGTCAATTTGGCACTTGGTATGTTGAATCCACAAACAAAACACAAAGCCATTTGGCTTGTGTGGAGGGGGTGGTAAAAAGAAAGTGCCAAGTGTTTAGACCCAAGGTTCAGACCTGAGAATGTGTTGCAACTGAAGCTGACAGATTTAATTACACATTCACAAACGTGTTCACAATGTGGCAAGACCTTTTTGATACCACATGGTATGCATCAGTTTCCTCAGAAGACCAGGATGTCAGCAAAGGCCAACAATACAGGGCAAAGATGTGCAAAGCTCCAGTGATAGGATAGAAAAGAAATTCTCCAAAGCCTGCTAGATATCTTAAGTCAGCCTCCAAAATGGAGAGGCTTTAACAGCCAAGCGACATGGATAAACAATCAGTCTTACTAATGCAGGCCACGCAGACCTTGTGATGTGCTGACTTGATATATCTGGATCGCCTAACGGAAAATGCAAGGCAATATAAGAATGTTGACAATAAATGAAGTGATAAAAGAATTTATGATAGTTTTCAGATGCATTGTTAGCAGCACTGAACAGCTTAGAGCTGTGCCTGTCAGCTTATCTCCAGTTTTTGATTATGATGATGATGATGATGATGATGATGATGATGATGATGATGATGATGATGATGATGATGATGATGATGATGATGATGGCTCGGCCTAAATTTTTTTGAAGGGAGAGGAGAGAAACTGGTTTGCTGAAATTGTACCTTATCATAACATATGGGTTGATAGTTGGCCCGTTTTGACATAACCTTTTGTAATTTCACTCCCCCTTTCTCCATCCTTGGATAACAAGCAAACTGTGATATTGTTGCTTCATTCACCTCCATGGATATATTTTTAGATGTTAGAGATTTGCTAGATCAAGCAATTGCATAGATCCTGCCCATATGTATCCAAAGTAATGTGTTAGCATGCCTCTGATTCTAATTGAAAACCCCGGTACTCAAACTTGTTAGTATTTAAATTACCACAAGACTGTTTCATTGCATTGGCTGCCATATGCCAGTACCACTACTGTCCCCCAGAAACCTCTCCCCCTGTCTATTTATCTCTAAAATGGTTTGACTTAAATACATTCTCATATGATTGTTTGGAAATGTGGATATGTACAGAATTAAACGTACAGTGGGATTGGATGACTCAATCACTCCTACTTATCCTTATCATGTGACTCTCATATTCTGTATAAGGAAAAATGAGAATTTAAGATGTTGTATTTGACCAGAGCAAAGTTCTTGCTAGTACTGCATTCAGTTCCAGAGTAGACAACGAGATGCCAATGGGAAGCTTCTATTTTTATTTATTCAAATGCAATATCTTTTTTGCTTGTCATTCTAGTAACAATGAAGCCTTCCTTCCTTCCTTCCTTCCTTCCTTCCTTCCTTCCTTCCTTCCTTCCTTCCTTCCTTCGTCATTAAATAGCTGCCTTAGGTCCTTTTCCCAAGCGAAAGGCAGTGTAAAAATATTCAGAATAAATATAGAAATAAAATATCTACATAGATCTAACTCACCCATATAATGGCCAGAAAATACATCAACTCATCCGCTCATCCAGATAAGGTAACCTTAGGAACAATTTTTTATTGTTATTATGTGCTGTCACATTACATTTGATTTATGGCAATCAATCTGTGAGATAGTCAAGGAGTGGATTACACAGAGCAGTAGCGAGGAACCCTATCCCTCCAGCATCTTCTAGCATTCCATATTTTTACAGAGATACACCAAGCCCACTTGCAAATGAGTGCTCATCTTCTCTAAGGGGCTGGGAGATACTGGGACCAGTGTTTTTCAACCATACTGTACTATCAGCTTTGTAGAAACTGTAAAGTCTCTGTTTACTTACTATTTCATAATAAAGTAATTATAAAATACTTTCTTTGTGTTTATTTGATTTCTATTCAAGAGAATTACTTTATATATAGAATATAGGACAGAGTTAATTTTTTTAACATTTTCTAATGGTGGTGTGCCTCGTGATTTTTTTCATGAAACAAGTGTGCCTTTGCCCAAAAAAGGTTGAAAAACACTGCTGTAGACTGTGTCTCATAGGAACTTGCATTGAGGACAAACGTTTTGCAGCGCTGATCACATTAAGTTAAAAATGCACCTCTATTTCTTACCAAGAAATTAGTGTCTGAAATTATTTTACTTCTCCCTTCCCATCTCTTTATCTGTTGTGCTGTTTCATCTCCTAAGCTCTCACCTAATTTCTTTTTGGGTAAGAAGACATATAACATAACCACCAGTTTACAAGTAGCATGAGAACAATTGATTCAAGCTTGTTGACTTTTGATATGGTTCTGTGGGACCTATCTCATATAGTCCTGTGTACCCATTCACAATTTAACACATTTACAAAGGGAGGTATCTCCTCTATGACTGCTCAGGGGAAAATGAGGGAAGGTGCATGAGGAAGAACAGTGTCAGATGATATGTGGGGATCTGATTCCAAAGCAGTGGAAAGGTTGTCTCAGTAATCTCTATGTGATATTAACATACTTCGACCATTCCTTTGTAGCAAAATCAGACTACTGTGGTCTGTCTTGGCCTTTGATCTAGATAAGTGGTGGTGAACCTTCAGCACTCCAGACATTTTGGGCCACAACTCCAAGAATTCCGAGCCTAGATTGCCAGTGACAAAGGACTGTGGGAGATGTGGTTCAAAACATCTGGAGTGCCAAAGGTTCACTGCCACTGATCTAGACTGAAAGTCAATGGCTGAAATCTCATTGCACTTAACTGTGCAAAAAACATGTGGCCAGGTGCAAGTAACATCCACAAATCAGTTCATCTGGCATGTTGTGCCAGAGTTGGAAAGTGAATAATGTGATTGATAGCACAACCATGGGATGTGTGGTCATGAACTGTGGACCAACTATCATGAACTGTGTGCAACTGCACCACGAACCATGAGATCTATCGCCCAATGGTCCTTGCCTAAGCATAAGTCCCAGCACACAACCACAGGCATAATTTTGTGTTGGGCCAACTTGAAAAGGCTTTCAACCATCAGTTATTACCAAATTTGCCAAACCCCTTCCTACTCAAACTGCAGAGGGGAAAAATGATGTTCTGACTAATCCTTAATCTATGACTGTCTATTATCTATTGATATTATCTCTTTTTTGGCTAAAAATAAAAATAATAACTGGGTCATGATATCTGTTGTCATTTGTCCTACAGTAATTCATGGCTGAGAGTTTAATTGAATTTTCACATGTAAGAAGTCAAGACGATAAGTTTACTCCCACACTGCTGCAGAAGAGTGACTCATTTGGACTAACAGCATAAAAACACATTATTATTTTTGGTACCCACATTTGTCTGCAGCTTGAGCTCCTGCTGATATTTCCCATTGTCTCATTTAATTATAAGCATTGACACCACTTATAGGATTTATGCATTTAATTAACTGCCTACCAATAGAAAAACTTCAAAATAATAAGTGAAGGTGTATTTTCAAGCTGTTAATATGACTTCACATTACTTTCCTTAATCAGGAGGTATGAAGAACATGACATAATTGCTTTCTGTTCCACAATCAAGACAGAGGAATTAAAAAAAACAAATTAAAATCTCTTCTAGCAGTAAGATTAAGGATTTGCTTGTTGAAAGATTAACTCTTCTGTTTTTTATTTATTCAGATGTTTATGTTCTGGGTCACAGAATCATAGAATCATAGAATCAAGAAACCTCAAGGGCCATCTAGTCCAACCCCCTGCCATGCAGGAACCCCCATCACAGTATTTTCGACAGATGGCCATCCAGGCTCTGCTTAAAAAACTCCAAAGAAGGAGATTCCACCACCCTCTGTGGCAGTATATTCCACTGCTGAATGGCTCTAACTGTCATGAAGTTCTTCCTAATGTTCAAATGGAATCTCTTTTCCTGTAGTTTGAAACCATTGCCCTGTGTCCTAGTCTCTGAAGCCATGAAAAACAAATCTGTTCCCTCTTCAATATGACATTCTTTCAAATATTTAAACATAGCTATCACATCCCCTCCCAGCCTTCTTTTTGAAATGCTAAACATTCCCAGTTCCCTAAGCCGTTCCAGACCTTCAACCATCCTGGTCACCCTCCTCTGCACCCTCTTGAGCAGTGTTTTTCAACCACTGTTCCGTCATCAGATGTTGCCTTTCTAAATTGAAGAATATCAGCTTTGTGTTCACAAACAGGCCCAGGTTGCGCTGAATAAAGTATTTTATAATTTTTCATATTTCTGTTTACTTACTATTTCATAATAAAGGTGTTTATTTGATTCTGTCAATATAGGCACAGAGTTAATTTTTTTAACATTTTCTAATGAATTTTTTCATGAAACAAGTGTGCCTTTGCCCAAAAAAGGTTGAAAAACACTGCTCTTGAGGTTGTCATCATCCTTTCTAAATTGAGGCGCACAGAACTGGACACAGTACTCCAGGTGGGGTCTGACCAGAGCAGAATAGAGTGGTACTATCACTTCCCTTATCTAGACACTATGGTTCTGATGATGCAACCAAGAATTCCCATCATCATCATCATCATCATCATCATCATCATCATCATCATCATCATCATCATCATCATCATCATCATCGATCTGGATGGATCCTATGAATGATCCTGTCACAGAGGCACACTGCTCTGATCTCCCAACCTCTGACTTCACGGCCAGATACCTTTTTGCTTAGTTTGCTCTGATAAAACTTAGCAAAATGTGCAGGTTTCTTCATAAAGGGATAGAACAAACCTGATAATTTTTTTTTTTAAAAAAACAGTGTTTCCTTAATTCACTGGAGAATGCTTAGGGTGGGAAAATGCTGCCATGTCATCTACGATTCTGGAAAACACAACATATACATAAAAAAAATTGCATGGATTTTATTTCTTAAAGAGAGTCTCTTTTTGAAAAAAATAAAGGAGCCACAAGATCAGCACTGAGTTCATTCTGCTGATCAATAGCCCAATGAATGTACATGATTAATGCGGAGGTAAAGGCACTGATGCTTATAGTGAAGACCAGAGGTGTAGCCAGGATTTGGAGTGCCTGGGGACAATGTTTGTTTTTGTGCCCTTCCTGCTGCCCCCCTACATCGCACCCACCCAGCAACGGGGGGGGGAACGGGGTGTGTGTGCGCAAGTGCGCACGGGCGGACGGGAATGTGTGTGTCTGTGTGTGCACGGTAGCACACACACACACCTTACACTTCCCCCACCAAGGTGAGGAAGAGGAAGAGGAGGAGGGCGCTGTGGCCACCATGCTCCTGCCTGCTTGCCTGCTTCACTGCTCGCCAGGTATGCAGCAGCAGAGGCAGTGGAGGGGGTGTCCCCAAGCCTTAGGGGAAAGGAGGACTGCTGGGGGGCGGGAGGGTGCAGGGCTTCCTCCTCCAGCTCCTCCTCCAGGTGCCCCCAGATTGCTGCGCCTGGGGCAGATATACCCTTCCCCCCCTAGTAAAACCCTAGTGAAGGCAGAGATAGCTGCTGTATTTCAGAATCCTGCAGCTGAACCTCTGCGGAAAGCACAACATCTAGAGGACAGCGGTGTGATGATGACCATAACCAATTGCTATTGGGTTGCTAACGTACGGTCTTTTTCGTCGGCATGTCTTTGTTCTGATGAAAAGCAGACACAGATATATTATGCCACATTCCTACTGACTCTCGTGCACTCAATTTTCTTATCAGCAAAATGAATTTAAAATGAGCCAGAGGGACAGGGAATGGATGCTCCCGTCTGAGCTCTGCGGATTGGTTAGCCATTCATTTGACATAATCTGGGGTTATTTCTATCTTCCCATTTCTCTGCGCCCGTTAAGGTTTGTCATGTAAATAGGCAGCCGGCCTGCTTAGGTGCAGTGTGCAAGCATTTTCAGATGCCAGTCAAATTAATCAGTGAACAAACAGAGAAGAGATTGGCTCAGCAATGAAATCGGAAATGTAATGTTGCCTTCAAAATAAGGGAAGCAAAAGGGTTTTGAAAGAGGCACACAAGGTGACTTTACAGTAAGCAGCAATGATGTGACTAGAATCCATAGAGGAAAGAGCTTCCGATGGCCGGGAAAGAAGCCATCGCGCAGTTGACCTGTGTGGATTTCCCTTGAGCAGACCTGGCTTTAGAATTTGTTTGTGTTCCTGTAGCTATTGATAGAGAGATGTTTCATCTTGGCATCCCAAGCATGTGTTTATTTATTTTTTTGCTCTGCTGGCAAGCACAGTTCAAATACCAAGTACGTGTCCCTATACTCAGCAGGGCTCCCAAAATTGTGGCTCAGCCGTGCCTGGTCAGAAATGAGCAGAAACGCCTCTGCCGCTTAATTCTTCCATTCTTCTGACCTCTCAAAGTCTGTACTCCAAATTGGAGGAAGGAGGGGGGTGTCTGAAAATTCTGATTCAGCTAATTCTTCCCCTAAATTCTTAAAACTCATCAGATTCACAATGGGAGAAAAATATGAGGTTGTTTTTTTTAAAGGGAAAAATACAAACTCAAAATAGGACCCCTAGTAAGAAAGGCTTACTCTGCAAAATTAATGGTTCATAAGCTGTCACTCCTATCAGGCTAAATTTATCATCAAATAATTTAACTTGGTGTGGCCACAATCCTATTGGGAAATCTCGTGTGGTTAGCATGGATAGTTCAGTGGTTTAGGGATCTGGTTGCACAGTCAGAGGCTGCGAATTCAGTTCCCGTTGTGCCTCCTGGACAGGAGCTGGACACGACGACCCATGAGAACCTTTCCAGCTTTTCTGTTTTAAGATTAAACAAAAGGAAAACAATCAAGCCAACAGTTTTCCCAATATCAGCACTATCTGTTGTGCCCCCTACTGTCACCACACATTTGAATGTGGCTGATCCTCGATGACCATCACTATAAAATGGACGACAGACAAACTTGACTCCTGGGAATGCAGATTTATTTTGAGAGGATCCTTTCAGAATACCTTGTGCACAAGGGGTGCCTGGACACAGGGACAACTTCCTGTATGGAATGTCCAGTCTTAAATACTCTTCCGCATACAGAAGCATACAAAGAACAAACTCAGGATTGGTTACAATTTGCCGCAGTGGAAAGCATGTGACTTCATTTATATATGTTCATTTTCACCAACACAAGTAAACTTAAAGATCAATGATACTTTCCCATCTGCATTAGCAAGATTAAAGGTCATTAATTTCTTAATGCATTGTTCTCTCTATCTTAATAAGTAAGTAAATTTATTGATTAGTCCTATGACCATATGAGCCAATAAAAACACAGAATATAAAATACATTGAATTACATGCAACACCATCCAGTAGGGTACTCTACAATACAAATTTGGAATATACAGAAGTCATATATGTAGATCTCCTTTACAGGATACTCCAATTTGTTCGATGTACTGCATTCTTAAAGCTGCAGCTTTAATTACAAACTTGGCAACTTTGCGAACAATATACACATTAGAGCCCGAAAGAAGATATGACAATCTGTGAATTGGGTCCCTATGGACTGTTCTTTCTAAAAAGGGGAATACCTCTATCTTAATAGTGAGTTTCAAAAGCTGAATACAAAGGTGCAAGACAAGATATTTTAAGATCTGAGATGTCTTAGCATGCTTTTTGTAGTTTGGACACATCCTGTTGCCGGGGCTGCTTTGCAGAAATACAGAGATGATACTTTTAGGATACAGAGTTTACAGAGATACAGAAATGATAGTTTTAGGATACAGCTACAAATCATATCTGTAACTTCAGAACTTCAGTAGGATTCTGGCCTCTCTTACAACAAAACATCTTGCAAAAAGAAAAGGCAAAAAAAAATTCCAATTATGATTTTACTCCTTTTCACTGTCTCCTCCAGTCAGCTCCAGTCAAGATGGTGTATGTGGCCCGTTTTCTTTCCATGTTAACTTGAAAAACAATTCTGCAACAGGTAGACATGGAGAAGGGAACTCACCTGTTGAGTTCCATGGCATGCTTTAGTTGGACCTGGAACCTGGATCTTAAGGAAACGTTTAGCGCTGAATCCCTCTGGAATTCTCTGAAGGTTCCTTCCTTGACTTTAACCCTTGCAACTTCATTGACGTAGGAAAGAGTAGCACCATAACCCTAACAGTACCATAATTATTGAGTAGGCAAATACTCCCTCTCTCCCCCTTTACAAAGGAGCAGATTTTATTATGGCTGATAATTCATGTCCATCTCATTGCTGTTTGTGGTCCCGCTGGGGACCAGTACAAAGAAGTCTAACAGCACGTCCATTGTGGGATGAGGGGAGTTCGTCCCGCCCATGCCCCCTGAACTGCAATTTAAGCGGGATGAGAGATTCCCCTCCCTGGCCTCAGGAATCTCCTCATCTCATTTCTCGCTCTGATATGAGTGGCCAAGGAGAATGGCACGTTGTGTGAGGCTCCTCACGCAACATGCCATTCTCCATCTAGTGGCAGGAGTGTGAAGTGCCATTCACCAGTACATTCCCTATGGAGTCAGCAACACATTGCAGAGAGATTAAAAGATAAATGCCTCAAACTTAGCTCCCTAACGCATTGAAGGCAAGGCTTCGGAAAATTGAAACATTAAAAAATGGAAGGTCGGGCCGAAAACCCCCCCGGAGAACAAAGGCATGGAATTTCACATCTCAACACGGAACGAGGATGTGCAGAAACAGTTATGCCGGTATCATCCATCACGCCCGTGTGTACATGGGAACAGGGACAGAACCGCAAGAAGACCACATGACCGTGACCAACATCAACACACAATGAACTTCCTCCAGGGACGAGAGTGGATGTGAAGTAACCATCTATGTTAATTCCTAAGATTAACTATGTCTGAAGAAGTGGACATGTCCACAAAACATTGCATTAAAATATGAAGGTTAGTCTTTAAGGTGCCACATGTTTTGTGTCTTTTGTTTTGCTTTGTTTTTCTTTGATTTTTGCCTAGAATTCATGGGATAAGTCATCTTCAGAAAGGACTTGAATACTTTACCCTTAAAGTTTGGCTTATCCTATGCATTCGTATTGTTTCCCCCCTTAATCGACCTTTTAACATCTGGATGGCAAACAGTTACAATCCATGAATAACTGCACCTATTGAAATCAGTCAGCTGTGCTAGATCTGTGATGCTGACCAATCAGGAGCTTTGTAGGGACAGGCATCATCCCACCTCCCTCTGTGATTGGCCAGCAGCAGAGAAGCAGGAAAGATGACATTGCAGTGTGCTTCCTCAATGGATATTAACATGAGACAGAGAAAGGTAAATCAATTGGATCTGCGTGTATCAGCCAGTTCCGAGGACCACCTGGGCTTGCGTGGTTCTTTTTGTAACCTATTGGTTCCGAAATGAAATGCCCATCCCTAATCACAGACAATTAATACAGTAAAACATGAAAATAAAAGTAAATAAAAATGAACACAGTATCAACCAAAAATAGAATAAAAATAAATGAATCACATATCAACTAAAACATTAAAATAAATTCTAAAATTATAAGATGATAGGCGGGCAGAATAAAATGGATTTTATCAGAAATTCAAAACTCCACAACCAGAAGCCTTACACACAAGTAGGGACCTCTCATCTTCTGATTCATTAGTGATTACATGAAGAAATCTGTGACAGATGTTGAGGACACCGGAGTCTTTAATGCCTAAATAAAACTAGTGCCTCAGTCTCAAATCCAATACATTTACACAAATCCCACTTGCAGTCTTTCCCCCTATAATAATTTCAGCTTCATCACTGTCTTGTGTGCTTATTAAAGCTTGCCAACTAGTTATGATTCCCACTGAGAAATTTAATTCTGATAGACTAATGCTGCGCTAACAAATGCATTTCAAAATAAGAAACTTGGTATATTTATGGCATGTCACAGCGTGGTTCTCCCTCAAATCAGTTACAGATCATGGACTACCCGTTTCCATTTTCTCAGAATTGTAGGAAAGTAACAAGAATATGGAAAGTCAATAGGTGATAATAACTCGGGGCAGTTAGACTTCCTAATGTATAGAGCAGACTCACCCAAATCAATGGCACTTGAGTTAGCAGCAACTAAATTGTGTCTTAGCGATTCCATTGGGTTTGCCCTAAGCATGACTGAATCCGTTTTTCAATTCTGTGAATGTATTAACATGTCTTATAGACAACAGAGATAATAAATAACTATATGTTGCTGTTTCAAACCCTTCTGTTGGTTTTATAATTATTTTATAAACGTTAGCATGTACTATTGAAAAAGATGTTTGTTGCTTCTCATCCTATGAGCAAGGGACCTATTTTTGACATTACTGTTCTACTGCAGGAATGTTTAGCCTTACAAAAAGAAAACTGAGAGGGAATATGACAGCCATGCTTAAATATTTGAAAGGATGTCATATTGAGGAGGAGACTGGTTTTCCCCCATGGCTTCAGAGACTGGAACTTGGAAAAAATGGTTTCAGACTACAGGAAAAGAGATTCCATTTGCACATTAGGAAGAACTTCCTGATTATTAGAGCTGTTCAACAGTGGAATATGCTGCCACAGAGAGTGGTGGAGTCTCCTTCTTTGGAGGTATCTAAGCAGAGGCTGGATGGCCATCTGTCGGGAGTCCTGTGATGGGGTTTCCTGCTCAGCAAGGGGTTGGACTGGATGGCCCTTGAGGTCTTTTCCAACTCTGTGATTCTATGTTTCTATGATTCTATGCATGTTTTAAATCTGCTTTGATTTGGATTCCTGCCTTGAGCAGGATGTTGGGTCAATGGCGTCAGAGGTTGCTTCCAACTCCATGATTCAAGGATTCTAAATACTGTGCCCATTTTTAAAATATCTGTATGGATCCCACTATCTGCTGTCAATCTGCTCAAACTGAAGAAACCTCAAATGCCAATGCAGCACTCTTCTTCTCCTGTTGTATTCTCCTTTATTCCCTTCACAATTTGAAATTATAGACATATAAGAAATAAAGGTAACAATTAAGAACAAATTAAAATTCTAAGATAATTTTGACCAGAAATGTGCTACTTCTTCAGTGTCATCTTGACCAGTTGCTGGATTTTCTTTGTACATGTGGTGGGGCTTACAATTGCATGCACATAAGTGCTACGTTGATTGAATTTCTCCATAGTAACCGAAAATGGCCCCACTTTACTTGATTATTCTTTAATCCTCCTACTTTACATCAAAGTCTATTAAGAGACTACCAAATGGTCCACCTGGAGTCGTGTCTTGGTAGGTGACAATCCAGCATCCATCTATTCAGCATGGTGTGTTATTTTTGTTCCCCATAGGTTTAGCCTAGCTTCTTCTGGTTTAATATTTGGAGCTTGGCGGGTGTGCAGAAAACAGTTCCTTGATTTTAGTCATCATATAAGGGGTTGGTGTCCATAAAATGGATGGGTATATTGCTGTATTAACTTATTTTGTCCATTGTTTGTTAGGACCTATTGATTACTCCTGCAATGCTAGGCAAATGAAATACAGTGGTACCCTGGATAACAGAATTAATTCATTCTGCAGGTCAGTTCGCTAACTGAAAATTTGATTATCTGAAATGCAGTTTCCCATTGAAATGAATGGGAAACTGATTAATCCATTCTGGAGGTCCAAAAAAAGGCAAATAAGCTGGGATTTATTTTTCAGAACTCTTTATAAAGTGCACTTTGAAGGCATGCAATGATGGAAAACACAACCATGGGAACCCCCCCCACACACACACAGGCAGTGCAATGCAAACATGGACAAAATAAAGTAGCAAGACAAACCCCAGCCTGTTCCCACCAAAAATGCTATTGTGTGTGTGTGGGAGGGGGGATGCAAACATAGACAAGCACAAGCAGCAAGAGAAACCCAGCCCATTCCTGCCTGCAGAGCAAAGGAAAAGGATGCAAACATGGGCCAAAGAAAGCAGCAAGACAAACCCCAGCCTGTTCCCACCAAAAATGCAATGAAAAGCAGTGCAAAGATTAACAGAGGAAAGCTCTAAGATACCCCCCTGGTCCTTTCTGCCCAAAGTACAATAAAAAGCAGTGCAAAACACAAAAGAAAGCAAGGAAACCCCAGCTCCCTACATTTCCCAGTGTGAAAGGTCCAAATCCCCTAGCAAAAAATGTCCAGAATGGCTCCAAAACACAGTAAAAAAATTCCTCTGATTCCTCCCACCCCTCCACAAACTACAGGGAGGGGCGCTATGCATCATGGGTACACCTTTTTGCAAAGTGTAAAGAAAATTTCGTTATCCGAGCCAGCCCACAGGGAAATGTTGTTAACTGAAACTTCCCTATTCCCTGAAATTTCATTACATTATCCAAATATTTTGTTAACAGAGTCATTCATTATCTGAGGTATTACTGTATATATTTTTCAATGGGGGTAGTTTTTAGGAAGCCAGTAATAATCCTGCATGATTCCTGTTGTATGATTTACACAGGTTAATAAAATATTAAAGGAGGCATTTGGAAGTAGATTTTGTTGTTTTCTTTATTTGTCCCCTCATTTTTCTAGTTATTTGCAGCTCTTGCAAAAAGTACTCTTCCTAATGGCCCATAACCATTTAGTCTTCTTCTTTTTTTCCTTAGTGTTTATCCCACTTGGTGGTGGGGTCTGCAAAAGCCATTTAAATCTCACGCAATGATGAGGTTGTCCTCAGCTGGAATGGCAATATATTTCTCCTTAAGAAGGTTCCAGAAGAATTCTTTGTCACTTTCGGGGCAGCCAGTCTGTGGTGCATATGTACTGAAGGAGTGGATGTGTCACTTCATTGTTATGTTGTTGGTCTTTATCAGTAAGTCATCAGATCACTCAACGTCAGCATCATGAAACCGACGTGATACAGCAATACTGACACCATTTTGTGTCTTGTGTCCTTCTGAAATAGATGGCCTTGCACTCATGATCAATTTTGCTTGATCCTTCCACTCCATCTTGTGTCCTGAAGAGCGCAGATGTTGACTCGCCACCATTTGAGTACAGCTGCAAGTTCAGTTGCTCTTCTGGCCAGCGTGCCTTAACTATTTAATCAAACCTTTTCAAACTGTTGACGTGGTTCTAAGGCCATTCCCTCATACCACCTCCTTCTTTCATTGCAGTTTAGTCTCCTTTGGGGTACATTTGTTGGGTCTGTAGACATGTGAAGTATCATTAGCTTATTATTTACAGGTATCTGCTCTGTGTGATTTGCATTTGCAGCCTTCACTGCCTCTCTGTCTTTTAGATGAAAACAATACACCTATTATTCGTGCTGCTTCTGACATAGCGCTTGATTGTTATTACTCTTTTCAGAATGGAGATCTTTGGTGGGTTGAGCTGTTTACCAAGATGTTGTCATGCTGTTCTGTGATGGAACTCCTTGGTTATCTCTGCAGTTTGAATAAACACCATTCACAGTGGGAATGTGGCACATACATTACAATCTAGACCAAGGGTACGTAAGCTAGTGATCTCAATCTGTTTTAATGTTATATAATGTACTGCTTGACCATTTAAGGACCAGGCTTTAAGGACCATCCATCATGCATCTTATCAACATTTCATTTCTGTGACTTTGGCAGTAGCCACCTAGAAAGCAAGGTGTCATTCATTCATTGCAACTCTTCAATATCTGCAGATGTCTACATTGTAAACCTCCAACACTGTATGCTACTTTTATGTGAATTGGCAAAAATAAATAGGAGTCAAATATCTCTGCCCAAAAGATAAACTTCTTCTATATATCTATAAAACTCTGCACCTGTCCTTTCCAAATGTTGCATGTTTGTTTGCAGAATTATTTGCTGTGCAAACTGAGCCAAATTACAATGATAAATAATGGGCTAAAATCTAGAAATAACTCACAATTAGAGTAGTCCCATTGAACCAGTGAGGACTCGGTAATGCAGCATCTATGTAGGTACTAGGGATGGGCACGAGCCCAGGGGGTGTTGGGACACCTCCAACAAACAAGCAGCCAATCACTTACCTTATTCTGTGCCCACATGGAGATGAGCTCCAACAATTTATTTGTGATGCAATGTGACAACAACACAGTACTGTAAGGTGGAAAAAACAACAATGCCAGAAACACCCACTCAGCCTTACAAACCAAGTGTATAAATATCTATTAATATTACAGTTAGTTTAACATTTCTCATTTGAAGATGACAGGATAGCATCTTTGTCATCGGACAGTTAAGCCAGCTTTCAATGGCAATTATTAATCAGCATTGTCATAATGTTATGCGTGGCAGAAAGAGAGAGAGTGTGCCATCAATAATGATATCAAATCAAATTGCCTTGAGCGTCAACAGATGCAAGTGGTTAAGACATTTTGAAAAGCAAGGAATAAAGATCAATCCAGCCATACCCTATGGAGTTGTCAATCTAGTTGCAAACACTGGAAGGCAGTAGTTGGTTGGTATGCACAACCATGAGACAGACTGAAGGGGATGGGAAGATCCCAGGTCAGCCTCACACACGCATGTCTTCTAGAGTGTATTCCTCTTGCAGCAGCTCTGCTAAGCCAATCAATGTTCTGACACAATTCAAAGTGCTGGTTTTAAGCTATGAAGACCTAAACAGCTTGGGCCAGGGCTGAAACATATCTTTGGAAGAGATATGTCCATATTGTTGGGGCATGGTGGCTTAGTGGACTAAGGTTTCCGAAAACTGTCGGCTGCAAAGTCGGCAGCTTGGCGGTTCGAATCCCGAGTGCCACGTAATGGAGCAAGCTCCCACTGATAACCCCAGCTCCTGCCAACCTAGCAGTTCGAAAGCATGTCAATGCAAGTAGATAAATATGTACCGCCATAAAAAGTGGGAAGGTAAAACAGTGTTTCCTTGCAGCCATGCCGACCACATGGCCATGGACTTGCACAACACTGGCTCTTCGGCTTGAATACAGAGATGAGCACCACCCCTAGAGTTGGACACGACTAGCACGCATGTGCAGGGGGAAACCTTTACCTTTAACCTTTTTATGTCCATATTATTCACACAAGTCAGAGCTGTGATTACAGGGACTTGAACATGGAATCTGAATGGATAAGAACATAAGAACAGCCTTGCTGGAACAGGCCACAGCCCATCCAGTCCAGCATTCTGTCTTATACAGTGACTCACCATTTGCTTCAGGCTATTCCCAATCAGATATCTTCACCTGCTTACAATTCTCTGCAAATGGCATTGAGAGATATCCTGCCTATATCTCCAACCTGAAGGTTGTCCTTAGGCATCCATAAAGATAGCCATTGATACCCTTGTTCTCCATGAACTTGTCCAATCCTTTCTTAAAGCTGTCAAGGCTGACAGCTGTTACCACTTCTTCTGGCAGGGAGTTCCACAGACCAGTGATCCTCTGGGTGAAAAAGTACTTTCTTTATTTGCTTGAGATCTAGCACCCAACAGTTTTATGCCATGCCCCACCTAGTTCTAGTGTTGTGCGATAGGGAAAACAGTTTTTCCTTATCTACTTTGTCCACACCGTGTATGATTTTATAAACTTCAATCAGATCACCACTTAGGCGCTGTCATTCTAGAGTGAAGAGGTCCAGCCATTGCAGCCTCAGATGGTAAGGAAGGTGTTCCGGTCCCCTAATCATTCTGGTTGCCCTCCTCTGCAGTTTTTCTATTTCCATAATATCCTTCTGGAGGTATGGTGACCAGAGCTGTACACAATACTCCAGATGGGGCCTCACCATAGATTTATAAAGAGGCAAAATGACACTTGATAAACCTCCTTTCTTCTTGTTATTCTCTTATTAACACTTATGACTGGATTTAGAATTTAGGAGGCACCTTCAGCATTAATAAGTCATTTTAGAAGCATATAATGAGCCAGACATCCACCAGAGAAGTCAATATTTTATGTACACACAACATGAATTAAATTTGCATGATGGTGCTGCACCATAGTATGGGAACATGTTTGCTGTATATGCTGGTAAATGAAGATAAGGGATTAAAACAAAACCCTTAAAACTTTATATGAGAAGAGAAGAACTGACCACAATTTGTTTGTGTGGATAAACCCTTGGCATTACAACTCTGACAGATTTAATTGTATTTTAATTACACTTTAATATGATGGCTTAATTGACATCTTAAACCGCCGGAGTGTTCTTCTAACTGAGAGAGCAGATTAGAAATTTGAAAAAAGGAAGAAGTTAAGAGTCCCTAAATTGCTGTTTTCAACATTAGTGCAAGTACATGGCCCCCTGCCCCCGCCACCCGCCCGCACCTCCCCCCGCCGCCCACCCCCGCCCCGCCCGCCACCTAGAGCACAAAAACACCTAGCGCTGGCCCTGATTGCGGGACACCCCTATGCTCTGGGAAGTCAAATTGCGCTAAATCGTGGTGGAAACAACAAACGACAATCGGAATCGACAAATTTTTGAAAAATTTCGCGACAAACGGAAACTACCTGGAATGGACCCGTTCCGACAAACGAAAACTCGAAACATCATTTTTTCTGGTCGTGCCCATGTCTAGTTGGCACTCATTCTTAAGTGGATGTAGCACCATAGCCTAGTCGGTATAGCTTCAAGTACAGACAAAAAAAGAGATCAGATTAATTCCACCCCAAAATGAAGGAGTTTGAGTTCCTGGTTTCAACACAGGAGTAAAATCTGCTTGTAAACATCGATTGAACTTGGTAGGAATCTCAAATGCCTCACATTGGCTGGATCGTGCTCATTTAAAATGCTAATCATGCAACCAGTGAACGATGTCCCTTGAGGGAAGAAGCGGATGCAACCATTATAGCCTTTCATCTTTGTGGGCAGCAGGATAATGAGCAGAAAACCAGAGTTGACAAAATTTTGAGTGTTTTGCAAGCACATGATGGATGATGAGGGAAGTCCAGCCAAGGACTGAGGAACATAATCTGGTTGAGAAAGGCGTGATAGCAAAATCTCACAGAGATTTAGTGCAGATTAAATGAGAGCTAATGAGAGACTTTGGACACAATTAACCACTGGTGATTAATCACAGAGTCATATTTTTTTTAAAATGAATTCATAATAAAGCTATGGTTGTGTTCAGTGAGCTTAGATTTCAGAATCAGATAAGCAGTAAATATGTTTGGCACTGATTTTCAAAATTATTTGACTCAGGAGTTGCAAAGCAGACATCCTATCATTAATTCTGCAAGAACTTATCATGATGATGGTGGTGGTGGTGAATTGGCCATGATGCATTTATCTGCTCAACAGAACATGTACTAAGTAGGGACTTTGGTTTTGGATAATCTAAACTACATATTCCATTTGGCCTTTTATTGAAAGGTGTATGCACATACGTGCATCATCCTTTTTTGTTTGTAGATCTAGGTTGTTATACTCAATCTGCAACTGCCTCAGCAGTAACCATAAAAGAGTAACCAGACTACTTCCTCACTTCCCTCTAAGAGAGACCTGCCTAGCAAATTCCATCTTGCCAAGAACTTTTGGATTGGACACCTAAGAGTAACTTCCCTGGCAAAATCCATCTTGTTGCGAACTTTGGACTTCCAATTTTTCACACTGATAAACACCCAATGAAGTATGAAGTGGTGCTTTAATCCATGAAAGCTCAAGTATTGTATGATGATGATTTTACTGGTCTATAAAAGTATCACTTATTATTGCTATCATATATTATTATGCTTGGACCACAGAGCTGCTTTTCATTTCACTGTGGAACGTCCTGCCACAAAATGTGCTGATGGCATTTGGCCTGGATGCCTTCAAAAGGGGATTGGACAGATTCCGGGAGGAAAAGTCCATCACAGGTTACAAACCATGATGGAGATGTGCCATCTCCAGGCTTAAACCCAGGGTACTCCAAGGGCAAGATGCAGAGGAGTGGCATCAGGAGACAGATATCTAGTCTTGTGCACTCCCGGACACATTTGGTGGGGCCACTGTGAGATACAGGAAGCTGAACTAGATGGGCCTTTGGCCTGATCCAGCATGGCTCTTCTTATGTTCTTATGTTATGTTCGAGTAAATATCTAGGTTAGAGCTGTAAGATTCCACCTGTTTGGGTATCATTCAGGTTCCTCTTAACTCTGGTTTATTATGAAAATTGAGATTCGGTCCTTCCCATCAAGCTTGGCTTTGAACCTTAGTGACCATTTCTCCACCATTATTTGTCTATTCACATGTAAGATCTTTATTAAAGGCTATACTATTTAGGAACCAGAAGAAACTCAAAATGTAAGGTGATCCGTGATTGTTATTATTTTTAATAAAGAGAAAAACTATAACTTGCAGTTCTGCCCAACACTGTTCTAAGCTTGACTATTTCTGATTCCAGTAATTTTCCTCCTCTGAATCCATATTTTAAAAACCTGATGATCGGAACACTCTCTTTAAAAATATATATGTAGGTATGTTTTGAGCCACAAGCTGCACTGGAACCTCTGGGAACAAGAATGACAGTGTTCTGACATTTCAAATGTATTCAGATGTACAAAATGGAAATTTGACTGATTCGTACCAGAAATTCCTTGTAAACATAAATTCCTTAAGCTTCTCCATCTTTAAGAGATGAATAGAGAAGTATACATGATGTGGTTGATGAATTATATTATGCCTGCTCTTTTAAAAAGCACAGATTCACCTTTGTGAATGTTTGTTTTTCTCTGTCTTTCAAATGAACAAGCTTCCTTGATACCTGTTTTGATGTTTTTAATCCTGCCCACACAGAAAGGGGAGGGATAGGCTTTTGATACATGATTTTAATTCACGTCCAGTCCTTTGTGATTGTCTTGATTAAAAAAAAAGCAGGAGGCAGGAACTTACCTCATGCTAGAGAAGATGGAAACAATGGCTTCTGTGTTGATTCTGTCAATGCACACAAGATATATTAGCCACTGAATTTACTCAACTGACAGGAAAAGAGCTGGCAGGGATTGTTCTCTGAGGAGAAAGTTTGTTTTGCTATGTCTCAGCAGAATAAAAGATGGCTTTATCTAGCACCTTTCATTCTCAAGGTATACCAGAACACTCCGGAATAATGAACTCCATGTCAGAAGCACACAAACTGATGGCGACTGAGGAAAAATATGATCGACTGGCTTTCCCCCCCCTACAGCCCTTTTATAACCTTGGGTGCTCTAGCAGTCTTGGAGACATGTGTAACCCAAAAGAACATAAGCTCTAAGCACATTGACCAATTAAATGCAGAACTTTTGCATCTGGATGGAGGTCATTCTCTTTGATTGGATCATATTGGCCAGAAGGGATGAGGTATTTATATGGATCATCTTCTAGTTGAGTTACGTAAATAAATCTGCCTGAAGTATCCCTCAGGGGGTCAACTCTGGCAGCATCAAAAGTGGAATACAGTAGCAGCCCCCCTCTACCCACTGGGGATTGGTTCCAAGTCCATAGTGGATACTGAAAAGCATAGATCAGGGCTGTTCAACTTTGAACAGGTCAAGGTCTACTTTTTCTGGCCCAAAGTGTCTGAGGGCTACTACACTAAAACCTCTACTTATGCATTTTATCCGTTCTGAGTATATGCTTATAAGTAAACACTTTTGTAAGTAGAGCAGCGGTTTCCCATAGGAATGCGTTGAAAACCAATTAATCTGTTCTGGAGGGAACAGATTTCAATGCATCATGGCCCTTGAACTGCCCCACTTGGCTGACACAGTAGGCTGGCAGACCCAGAACTTTTCTGGGGCAGTGGTGGTCCTTAGGATGGGGGAATGAGAGGTGGAGAACTTATAGCCTCACTTTTTTAATTGATGGCCAAGGGCTACTTTTGAACCCTTCGCGAGCTATGGGTAGCCCACAGTCTACCTGTTGGGCAGGCCTGCCATAGATAATAGCAAACTATATATAAAAGTAAGAAGATCCCTGATTGTTATGAGAGACAAATTAAAAATTAAAATAAAAAATAAAAATAAAAAATATTTTCACTTGCATTTCCAAACTCAACCCAAACTTAACCCATGGATAAAGGATGCCTCTTGTATTACATTTCAATATTCATTGTTATGTTATGTGCCATCAAATCAGAACTGAAATATATTTACATTAATAGGGATTTTAAGATAAGTAGTTTATTTATGAAATTACACTACTATTTCCACACCCCAACCAATGAGTTTCTGTGATTGAGCAGGGACTTCAACCTAGGCTGGTCCATCACTCTATCCACTATGTCACACTGGGTATCTAAAACATAATCAGACAAGGATAAAAAATGCATTAGCCATTGAAATAACTCAATGGACAGGAAAAGTGCCAGCAGGAATTGTTCTTTGAAAAGCAAGCTTATTTTACAATAGAAAATCAATTCAATTGCATTAACATTTGAAGATGTAACATTGAACTCATTATGTTTGCATTATTAACACACTGGCCAGAATCGTAGTGTAAGATTTCTGCAAACTTGGTTTTGCTAATTATAGCTAACTAATGAGGATCCAGGGGCTATCGGGTGATCATGTGCCCAACTATGCAACTGTGATGTGGTCCAGCACCCCGTCAACCAGCCACCACTGTCCACAGCAAACTAAAACAAACAGCAATAGGAATTTAGCAATAGGAATTAAAACAATAGGAATTAAAACAATAGTTCCTATATTTCTTGAAAATGCAATGTAGCACTCATATTCCTTACCTCCTATGGGGAAACATATCTCTTTTTGAAAACTAGGTTTATAATATCAAAGACAATCTCAGCATTTTAATGGAGTTAGGCAAGAACATCCATTAATTCAGCCAATTCAGAGTTTATAATATTACCCATAGCTTCTTGGAATTACAGACTAAGGCCATTATGACAGCTGACGAGTCCCAGCTATGTTTTCTTAGTATTGCATGGTCCTGATAACACATGCTTCATTAAAAGCTGCCTCAGAGATGTGGCCTGTGTGACCCCAGGTAGCTACTGAGATCACGGTGACCTCAATCAGAGCAACAGAATCAACCAACGAATATGTGTGTGTAATACATTCTGGCTTCAGTGTACAATGGATAATGTTTGAAAAATAAAGTTCTTCAGAACAAAACCACAGAGCAGCAGTCATTGTACAAGCTGAAGGTGTTGTGTCCAATGTTGTGTCCAATGTTAAGATGCTATAAATGCGAATGCTGAAAAAGGCATAAAATGCTTAAGGCACTGACAAAATACTAGAGGGTTACTTGGGGTTTCTTCAAGAGTTAAATCCTCACAGAAACCAGGCTTGTTTTTATTTATGTGCTATTAGTCTATCAGGTGTTAAGCGCATCAAGAGAGACCTTTCTCCTGCTCACACCTCCTTCACAGGTGTGTTTGGTGGTGACAAAGGCTGTGGAACTCCCTCCCACTAGAGTCCAGGTTGGCTCCATCTTTGCTGCACTTCCTGCTGAGGACTTTTCTCTTCAGGCAAGCATTCCTTCAGTGACCAGCTGCCAGAGGGGAGTTTTTAAATTGGTGGTTTTGCCTTGCTGCTTTGAATGTGTCTTTTGCTTTGCTTTTGCTTCCTGTTTCTTAGAGCTGTGTTCGTTTGAGCCTTGTAAGTATTTTTATATGGTTAGTGTTTTTAGCTTGAAATATAACGCATATTTAAACTGCCTTTGGTACTTTTTAAGGAGAAAGGCAAGGGAAAAATTAAATTAAATGAGATAGATAGATAGAGATAGATAGATAGATAGATAGATAGATAGATAGATAGATAGATAGATAGATAGATAGATAGATAGATGGGCCAAATGACTGTGAATGTGGTAAGGCATACCCAGCTTGGATAAATCTTTCGGGTGCTAGGCATTGATGTCTGACTCCATTTTCCTTTGCTGATTTCCTCATTGCTGAGATGGTTTGCTGTCATTTTGTGAATTAGTGAATTGCAAACATCTGAGAAGCTTGCCATACAGATATGTGTTTAATGAAAAGGAACACTGCCTAAAAGACACATAAGGCCTAGGGATTGTTAGCTATTGCTGAGCATCAGCACAGATGACACTCTGGAGAAGTGTTGTACAACAACTGAATCCCAGGGGTCACCCGTTGCTGTTCCTCAGGGGGTCCACTTGTGCAGGAGAAGTGTGAGGCATCTCTTTATTCTTCTACTGCCTGTGCCTTTTACTTATGGTTCCTTCAATGACATCTTGTGCCCTTTCCTGCATATATTTGTTTGTTGTCATCAAAGTTGTAAAGAACCCTAGTGAGTAGACAAGCTGGGATGATTTGCAAGACTTTTCCACTCAATATGCAACATTGAACTGCTGACCTTCTAAGTGCCAACAAATTTGCCTCTTTCAGTTAAAAACAAAAATAAATGATTAATGAACATGAAAATCACATCCTACATGTCAGGTCATATAAACGAATGCCTGAATCCTCCCCTCCTAAGAGTCCTATAAAATGTATACATCACCAAGGGAGAAATCCGAAGTCTGTGTTCACCTGGCATTATTTGGAAGTTGAGTCATGGCTACTGGACTTCTTTTTTGAGAGACAGAAACGTTTCGCTGCTCATCCAAACAGCTTCATCAGTCTGAATACAGCTAGCACAAGTCCTCCATCTTATAGTCAGCTTTGATCTCTTGTCACCCTGGTCTGAATTAGGCTCATAAGATGAACAATGGCCTGAAAAGGCTCGTTAGGGAGACAATAGTATCCATAGCCTTAATGTGAACAATGGCCTAAGGTTCTGAAACCTATCAAGAATGGGTCGTTAGCTATGGCCTTGGTGGTGAAGACTTTTTGATTTTTCTCTGTACTTTGGAAAGCACACCCTGATAAGTAGCAGATAGACTATGCCTGGGGCCGCCACCTCTGTTGAGGGAGGGGGTTTCAATGCTCACATGAATGGCTTGGGTGTCTGAGAAGCTTAAAAGGATTTTTGGCAAACACCACATCCCTGTTTATTTCAAACCCACAAACACACTAAGGCAGAGATTTGTCCACCCAAAGGATCTGATACCAAAACATGAAAGGAGCAATATAGTATATGAGGTCCAATGCAGTGAGGAGTGTTCAGACCTCTACATTGGAGAAACTAAACAGCCATTAAACATAAGGATGGCCTAACATAGGAGGGGTAACAGCTCAGGACCAGAATCAGCAGTATACCTCCATTTGAAGGACAAAGGGCACTCTTTCAAAGTTGAGGATGTACACATATTAGACAAAGAAGAGAGGTGGTTTGAAAGAGGAGTAAGGGAAGCCATCCATGTGAGCATTGAAAACCCCTCCAGTAGCATTGAAACCCCTCCAGAAACCCCCTCCAGTAGCCAAGACTCAACTTCCAGATAAACTCACCTGGATGACTGAGAATCTTCACAGACCTGGCATTATTGTAGCTAAGTATTAATTCAAGACAAACAACACCATCATTGACAATCATATCAAAATTCATCTTAGTGAATTTTGGTATATGTCTTTATACCAGGCCTGCCCAAAGTCCGGCCCGGGGGCCAAAGCCGGCCTGTCAGGCCATTCTGAATGGCCCGTGGCTGGCTGCCGCTCCCCTCCCCCCTCCTTTGCTCCATTTTTTTTCTGCCAACACTGACACCGCTGGGAACCTTGGGCAGACGGGCGGTCTGCCGCCACCAGCACCGCAGGGGAATGTGTGGGGGTGGGCAGGCCAGCGGGTCTCTGCCACCGCCAAGGAACTTGGGGCTGGGCTGGTGGGTGAGCTGTCGCCACCGCTGGGGAGCTTGGGGGTGCAAGGTCGCACAGATTGCCTCTTCCAAGGGGCGACCTGTGGCCACGGCTCCCTGTGCCTCCTTTGGTCCCCACCTTCCTTCTTTCCTCCCTCCCTTGGTCCCCACATTCCTTCCTTCCTCCCTCCCTCCCTTGGTCCCCACCTCCCTCCCTCCCTTCCTTGTTCCCCACCTTCCTTCCTTCCTCTCTTGGTTTCCACCTCCCTCCCTCCCTCCCTTGGTTCCCGCCTTCCTTCCTGTGGGTGGGGTTGCAAGGGGTCAGTGTGTGGGGCTTGCAGTGGGGTGGCAGGGTCGGGGAGCAACCGGCCCCTGACACATTCTCAGCCACCAAATCTGGCCCTCCTTACAAAAAGTTTGGGCACCCCTGCTTTACACTGTTGCAATAATTCCTGGCAACATCAGCTTGTCAAATTCTACAAACTTTATTTATCTTCATTGATTATATGTTCCATAAACATAAAAATACTTCAGAGTTGTTGTAAAAGTGCCCTTAAACAGAAATCCACCCAATATATAGGAGTAATAACAAGTACACTAAAATACAAAAAAATAATGTTTTAGTTACAGTCTAAAAATGGAAGCATTTATAGAATAATTAAAACTGAGAATAAATCTCTAAAACTCAGTTGTTAAACTTTAAAATCTATTAAATTAAAATATATTACTTGGTCTTTAGTATAGCTAGAGGTACATGGACATTAGTCTCAGTGCTCACCCAGCCAAACTAGTATGAATTTATGGAGGAAAATCCATGGTGATTGTTGTTTTTGATGTCCAGTGCCCAAAATGGTGTGGAGTTATATTGATTTATAGAATGGATTTATGAATGTGTGTGTGTCTTATCTTCCTATATTCATAATTCTTTCAGTAGTTTACATGCCCTCATCTTATCTACTGTTCAGTCTTGTTTGACTATCGGTCACTTTGTGGATTGATGCTCTCCATTCCTGTCTCTTATAGCTGATTTTCACTTCACCAAAGTCATCCCAGTGTCCCTTTTAACTGTGTCAAGCCAGCAAATCCTTGAGTGGCCCTTTCTTTTTTTCTAGTGATCAATCCTAGCATTATCATATTTTCATGGAAGTTAACTCATGTAACATGACCAAAGGATGACAGATTTGTTCGGTGATCTTGGCTTCTAGATATATGTCTGGTTTGGCTTTATCTAGGATTTCCTTGTTGGTCATCCTCACTGATGCATATTTCACACACACGTATGCAAATATCAGTTTTTAAATAATCTCTTTTTCAGTGGAGTAGACATCCATAAACCTGATAATCAAAAATATTTTTCAATGGGAAAGTGTATTATTTCTGCAGTCTTTATAACTCTGGAAATCTGTAATATGGCAGGTTGCCACTGTGCTATCATGTTGACTAAACTTTTGCACAGTTTTTATTTATTTATTTATTTATTTATTTATTTATTTATTTATTTATTTATTTAAAGCCTGCATCTCTGCTTCAAAAGTCTCCTTAGAGTAAAAGCACATGCATTAAAACCAACCACAATTAATATACACATACTAAAAAGGATCAAACACATTCCACGCACGCAAAACATAAGAAACTCCAAAATGCATTCAGTGCTGTAAGATACAAAAATCCATTAAAAACACTCACTCAGGCAGCCAGTCCCACAGGGAAAGCTTGCCTGAAGAGAAAGGTCTTGTGGAATGATCGTCAAGATGAAACCAACTTGACCTTCTGTGGAAAGGAATACCAAAGTATGGGAGAAGTAACAGAGAAGGCACTCTCCTTCTTTGCATCCAGCAAAGTTGGTGAAGGGTTTTAAAAAAGGTGAGTACGATGTGGTGATGGCATCTGGCATGCCTTCAAAAGGGGATTGGACAGATTCCTGGAGGAAAAGTCCATCACAGGTTACAAACCATGATGGAGATGTGTAATCTCCAGGTTTAAAACCGGGGTAACTTCAAGGGCCAGATGCAGGGGAGTGGAAGCAGGAGACAGATATCTAGTCTCGTGCACTCCCAGACACATCTGGTGGAGCCACTGTGAGATCCAGGAAGCTGGACTAGGTCCAGCATGGCTCTTCTTATGTTCTTAAGACGGTGGAGGGTAGAGAATGAAAGGGCAGGAGGAGGGAAGCTTGAGAATTATCCAGGAGTCAAACCTCTTTTTAACATTGACCTAATGATAAGATAAGAATCCACTCATGACAGCTCTGTTTATGACCATCACTGGGAATGTACAAGGGTTTGCTGTATGGAGGTAGGTTTCATCACCATACTGGTCGTGATCAGTTCTCAAGCTCATGATGATTTAACCCAGCAACTTTTCATAGATACTGAACAGAATTGGAGATAAAATGGAACACTATGGAACCCCATACTTTAATAGCCATAGGGATGAACGAATGTCTCCCAGTGCCTCTTGATGGAACTGACAAGGTAGTAGAAATAATGTAATGCTGATCCTTTGGTGTTCACCCCAAAGAAATAGTGAGATAGCATTTTATTTACTTTTTATTTTATTTTATTTTATTTTTATTTTATTTTATTTATTATTTATTTATTTTATTATTGATTTATTGTCCCACATTTCTTGCAGTGAAGTGACTCAAAGTGATATTCAACAGCTAAAAGTATATATATTTGAAATAAAACTAAAGACATTAATATTAAAATGCTATTAAGCTTTAAAAACATTAGGACATCACTGGTTAAAACAAATTAAAGCAGACAAATGCCATGGGTAATGGTATCAAAAACCACAAAGAAATCCTATAGGTTCTAACAACGCTCTACTCTCTGTCTTTTGTTTGGGACAGATCATCCATCAAAACAACCAGGGCTGTTTCTGAGGTCTGGCTTCAAACCAGATTGAAACAGTTCCAAGTAATCTTTTTTTTTTTCAAATGATGGTCAGAAGCTGTTCAATCATGTCTGTCCTATGTTGTTTCATTTAGAGTATGGAGTTCAGAATACTGCCAGTATACCATGAAAAACCGTTGGGTGTTGAGACAGAATTTCAAGACTTTCAGTATTAAGACCTACTGTCTATTCAGGCAGCTAACCAACTGAGCCCCCTGGAGCTGAGCACCTCTTCCAAAAAGCTTTTAATAACACCAGGGGTGGAAGACAGAAAACGTATTGAGAGTGACATCCGGAGAGGAAAAGTGAGCCAATTACTTAAGGCCTCTGCGAAACCATTCTGCAGAAAGAACAAAAGTCACAGGTAACTTTTTTGTTCTATTTTTGGTACATTAAAAGTTGCTTCATATGCTGCTTCTTTTTCACCCGTTAAAAATACAACAACAGCAAGAGAGAGGGGGAGCTGCAAATGAATTTGCAAACAGAAATACCTCTAGGTTGTAAAACATCTTGTTATACCACTTGTAACAAGCCGATGTGACAACTTGTAAGATGAGACAGATTGGCACATATAGAGTATGAAGAATTATATATCAGTTAAAGATAGATTAGGACAAGTTCAGGAGAGAGAGAAAGGGAGAAAAAAATCTCATCCTAATTTATACGGCTAATATTTTTAAGGTGTCAAAGTGTCTGGTTCAGAAATATGGAGCAAACATAATTAAACAGTCAACGGGAGAGAAAGAAAGAAAAGGTCAAAAGTAAAATAAACTTTCTAGCTTATTGCTGAGAATGGTACATGAAAGGGAAAACCCTGGGCCATTCTGATGGAAGATAAGATAAGATAAGATAAGATAAGATAAGATAAGATAAGATAAGATAAGATAAGATAAATCTTTATTGATCCCACATCTGGGGAAATTTACTTGTTACACAGCTCCCAATATAAAAAACAAATAAAGATGGCTAGGTGCACAAAAAAGTGTAAAGTGTGTGTGAGAGAAAACAAAATAGCTAATAGAGATTAAATAAAATAAAAAACCCAATATACAAATATTACACTAAAATTTTGTATATAAAAAAAAATATAAAGAGAAGCTACAGTATACCCCATATGAATATGTTAAACTGTAGAGTTGAAGAGTCTCACAGCAGTGGGAATAAAGGACCTGCGATAGCGCTCCTTCCCACACTGGGGATGTCTGAGTCTGCCACTGAAGGAGCTACGCAGAGCCTCCACTGTCTGGTGCAGTGGGTGAGAAGTATTGTTCATAATGGATGTCAGCTTGGCCTACATCCTCCTCCACAGAATCCAGAGGGCATTCCAAGACAGAACTAGCCCTCCTGACCACCTTGTTCAGTCTGTTCTTATTCCGTTCAGTACTACCTGAACTCCAGCAGACTACAGCGTAGAAAAGAGCTGAAGCAACCACAGAGTCATAAAACATCCATAACATAGGCCTGCACACTCCGAAGGACCTCAGTCTCCTCAGGAGATGGAGGCGGCTTTGACCCTTCTTGTATATGGGCAATGTGTAGCCTGCACACTGTAATTAAAATTGTAAACCGCCCAGAGACTACTTGGAGTGGTATGGGGCGGTATATAAGCAGAAGCAGAACACTTTGTATAGGGCATCAGTGTTATGAGTCCAGTCCAGTTTATTATTTAAGTGAACACCCAGGTACTTGATGCTGTTCACTATCTCAATATCTAAGCCCTGGATGTTCACTGGTGTACAAGGTAGTGTCTTTCTCCGGAAGTCAATCACCATCTCTTTCGTCTTGCTGGTGTTTAAGAGCAAGTGGTTGTTTTCACACCAGTCGACAAAGTCCATGATGGTTGACCTATACTCCAGCTCCTTCCCTTGTGACACACATCCAACAATGGCTGAGTCATCAGAGAATTTCTGGAGATGACAACTGCTAGTATTGTAGGTGAATTCCGAGGTGTAGAGAGTAAAAAGGAATGGTGAAAGCACCGTACCCTGTGGAGCCCCCGTGCTACAGACCACCACATCAGACATGCTGTTCCTCAGCCGCACATACTGTGGCCTGTTGGTGAGAAAGTCTATTATCCATGTTTTAAGATGTCCATCCACTCCTGCTCCTTCCAGCTTCCTTTGCAGTAGTGTTGGCTGGATGGTGTTAAATGTGCTGGAGAAGTCGAAAAACATGACCCTCACAGCGTTTCCAGCAACTTCCAGGTGAGTCAGTGCCCAATGTAATAGGTAGGTAACAGCATCATCCACCCCAATGTTTGGCCTATAGGCAAACTGCAGCGGGTCCAGCACTGTGCCCACCAGGGGATGAAGGTGCCTGAGGATAAGCATCTCCATGATCTTCATCAAATGGGAGGTCAAGGCCACAGGCCTGTAGTGACTTGGCTCCCTTGCATGTTTGATCTTGGGAACTGGAACCACACAGGAGGTTTTCCACAGTACAGGGACCATCTTCAAGCTGAGGCTTAGGTTGAAAATGTATGTGACCACCTCACAGAGTTGGTCCGCACAATTCCTCAGTAATCTGGGACTGATCCCATCTGGTCCTACAGCCTTCCTAACCTTCAGGCGTCTCAATTCTCCCCTCACCTGGCTTGATGTTATAGAGAGGGGGTAAGAGGGGGAGGACAAGGAGGATGAGTGGGGGCTGACTCTGGAATGGTATGAAAACAGGGGTGTGTGGGGAAATGAAGAAGGTTGGGGGATGGTGGTTGAAACTGCTGGACTGTAGATGTATGGGAAAGGGGCTGAGGGGCTTGCAGAGGGCATGGGAGTGGAGTCAAATCTATTTAAAAAAGAGGTTTAACTCATTAGCCCAGTCCTGATCATCATTAACCAAACCTCTGCTTACTGCCTGTTCATGGCCTGAGATGGTCTTCAGGCCTCTCCAAACATCCCTCACATTCTTGTTCTCCAATCGCTCCTCCAGCTTCTTCTTATAGCTAGCCTTGGCCCATCTTATCTTATACTTGAGTTCATGTTGAACTCTTTTTCGCTCCTCTATATCCCCTGAAATAAAAGCCATCCTCTTCTCATTAAGCAGAGCTCTAAGAGAATGGTACATGAAAGGGAAAACCCTGGGCCATTCTGATGGAAGAGAAAGAACGTGATTTTCCTACTTTGGAGTCAATATTATTAGTAATTATTTATTTAAAGCATTTCTGCCTCCCCAAAGCGATTCGCCAAGTAAGAATCCAAAAGATATAAAGCACAGTCAACTGAAACATGAGCATTTTAAAGAGGCATAAGAATAAAAATTGCAATACACCATATAGTAGATTTCTCTGGCATTCCTGAGGACTGAAGGTAGAACCCTAGCACTAGTCATGGGCCACAGTTTACATCAACTATGACATAAAATGGCTGAGAATTATATAAAACAAACACAAAAACACCAAAACCAAAATGAAACCAAAACAAAACATCAACCACAAATTTGAACAGGGAGTGCCCCAAGGATCACTCTAATTAATTAATTAATTCTATACTGCCCCCTTAGTGCAAACCTTTTGAGTTAGACTTGAAGGACAGTTAGATGCATAGCTGCTCTCCCAACGAATCGCCCATCCAACCAGAAACCTTTGTGTAGTTGCCAGGTCTCAATGTTAGGCTTTGACATCAAGATTTTCAGGTTCATTCTAAAGACTTCTGAATTTGGGACTGCAGTCACAGGCAGTAATCATCCCAGAACTTATATATTGAAGCCACCCCCCCTCCCCTGACAATTGCTTTGTGTTTGGGTGAGAAATAGCTAACTGATGAAAGGGGGAGCCAGCTTCTGGGATGTTTGCTTGCTTTGTGGCACTGTGAATGGTAGTGAGCACAAGAGGGTATCCTGCAGACCATCTTGATTGCTGCCATTGGTGTTAGCATTTAGGCTGTCCTTTGCTATGGGAAACTTGGCTTTTTTTCCCTGCTGGCAACAGGGGCACGACATTGTGCAGCAATATTGGGCCATTTCCTGACATTTTTGAATCATGGATACAGAAGTATAACACCCCATATTCATAAACCAGAAAGTTGGGGTAGGGGGAGAATATGAATGAGGATTGGTGGAGAGTAAGATAAACTATTCTTGTTACAATGAAATTCTCAGTCATCCAGGAGAGGTTATCCAAAAGTTGAGTCACGGCAACGTGACTTCTTTGTGCCCTGAGCAACTTGCTTTCTGAAGATGATGGCCACAGAGTCTGGAAAACATCAGGAAGAAAAACATCCAGAACATGGCCAAACAGCCCGAAAAACTCACAAAAGCTATTGACTTCTTCAGGCTGTAATTTCATTTTTTGTTTTTTTATTTTTTATTTTTTCTCTCTTTTTAATTTTTTTAATTAAATATTATAAAACAATACTAAAAAACAGATAAAACAACAAAATATCATAAAGGAAATGAAATATTCATCAAAATACACACCAATATAACAAAAATATAACAAATATAACAGACATAACCCCCATGCAACCCACCCCCCTCGGGACTTTAACAAACTTACAACTCTCATGATATTGACCAGCCCATTTCCTTCCAGAAATACATTGAATCTTCTCCAGGTGTATACCCTTTACCATTTTGAAATACATATACCAACAGTTTATCCCATATTCCATTAAAGCCATTAGACTTACTCAGGCCTTTCCTAATTTTAATTGCACAAGTCAGTTTATCATTAATAGCTAGATTCCATAACTCCTTATACCATTTTCCATTACTAATTGATTATTCAATTTCCAATATTTTGCAAAAATCAGCTTTGCAGTCGTAACCACTATAATTACAATTTCAACAACAACCAGATTTCAACAATAACAAGATAAATCAAAAATACCTCATGCCTCCACCATCAAGGTCATAGCTAACGACCCATACTTTATGGGTTTCAGCACCTTAGGCCATGGGTCACCTTAAGGAGATTGAGACTGTTCTCTATCTAACAAGCCTATCCAAGCCATTGTTCATCTTATGAGCCTATTTCAGAACAGGATGACGTGAGGTCAAAGTGAACAATAAAATGGAGGACTAGCTTTCTTCAGACTGACAAAGCTGTTTGGATGAGCAGGGAAACATTTCAATCTCTCAAGAAAAAGAAGTCGAGTTGCCATGACTCAACATCCAGATAAACTCACCTGGATGACTGAGAATCTTCACAGACTTGGACCATTGCACATTCAGGTTTGAATGTGGACTTGCAAATTCTATTTTCCTGAAATAGCTACAAAATTAAGTTGATCTACAGTCTTCAAAGGAAGCACAGCTGAATGCAGAAGCAGGTCACCTGTGGAACTAGTTATCTAGATGAATGTTAGATCTATCTCTGGATGTCTTCAACAAGAGGCCAAATAGATATCTGTTAGGTGTGACCTGTTTCTGGCTTTCCTGCATTAAGTAGGGCTAGCTGACGCTATCTTTTGAAGTCACCTGCAGCTCTGTATAGAATTAATATTTAAAACTTTAAGCACACAAATATGGTGTGCTTAAAGTTTTAAATATTAATCCGATGCTGTCATCTTGGTCCTAACATAGGACAACCCTCGGTAAAGAGTATGCAGCAGTGGTTTCCTATTCTTTTCTTTGAGGGATTATCCAGAGCTGTGCAACTTACTCAAGGCTATATAGGCTATCTGGCCTTCTTCATGTGCAAGTGGATCAAATAGGTGATGGTGGAGCAGCTGCAGATGTTCTTGGAGGAAATGGAATTCCTAGATCAATTCTCGTTGGGGGTGAGGTTGTCCCATGGTACTGAGACAGCACTAGTTATACTGTACAGGAAGGCTGATGGGGTATACAACTCTGCTGGTTTTCAATAGTTATTGATACTGTGAGGCATAGTATCTTCCTGGCTAGGCAACTGGATTTAGGAATTGGAATTCTGACACTCCGCTGGTTCCAACCTTCCCCAATGGCTGGGTCCAATGGCTTCAACTGGGGGAGGTGGTTTTGGCCTGGTGGGTCCTGTGTTATGTTGTGGTGTTCCACAGGCATTGACCATCTCAAAAAATGCTTTTAAACATCTATGTAAAGCCGTTGAGAGAGGCCATCTGGAGTGTTGAGGTCTTCTGTTGTCAGTATGCTGATGACATGCCATTCTATCTCTAATTTACATCATCTGCATTAGATGCTCTCCAGGTCCATTAATGTTACCTGGCTTCAATTATGATTGGCCAAATACCAATAAATTGAGACTGAATCTGGAAAAGATGGAGATCCTCCTATTCTGCCCATCCCCCAAAAAAATTTTGGTTGTGTGGAAAATTCCCTAAATTGGATGAAATTACTCACTCCCTTAGGGACTGCTTTTGCAACTTGGAGTTCTACTAGAAACCGATGTCCCACTGGAACAGCGACAATGAATCATGGCTAAGACCGCGGTCATACCTGGATTTCCTTTGTATTTAAATTTCCTGCGTATTTTTGGGGGAGCGGTCACATGGTTTTTAATGAGCAGTTGGTATCCTCTCCTCTGCGTCGTACCTTCCTATTCTGGTTCTGTCCTAACCTGTGTACTATGCATTTTGTCCTACTTTCCAGCTCCAGTTTCCAAGGCTCCATCTTTTAAGACAGGTAGAAAGGGGAGAAACTGAATTTACTGCATATTTTCAGTGTCCTGTTGTTGCAAGAGAAGCAAACAAGTAAGCATTTTCGAGCAAAGTTTCTAAATCCAGCCCCTGACGGTGGTTTAGGAAACTTCGCTGAAACTGCTGTTCGAGGAGCGTGGTCGGCCGGGAGAAGAATGTGCTAATCTTGCTGGTTAGCACACAATCTTTTACTGCATAGTTCGGCGATGGGAAACTACGCAGAACATGCAGGTATGACCGTGGTCTAAGTCTGCCTTTTTAAAGCTCCTAGATGCATCCCTACCAGGAGGGGAGGTCCCTAACAAAGTTGGTTCATTCACTCTTAGTCTCTGAAATCCACTAGGCCCCATCACACGTTTGTTAAATAAACATGGTAATTTGATGCGTACTCTCTTCGAGAGCTGTCATGTGATATTAGATGCGCATTTACAGTCCTCACAGCATCAGTTTATTGATCCTGTTTTTTAGCATTCACAATTGCAAAAAGTGCATCAAATCCCTGATTTGAAATGCTATTTTCTCTGCCAGTATTATATATATAAAAATTGGTTTACTACCCTTAGATTGCTGGCATGCCAGGTTCCTGTTGCTACTGCTGGAGGACATTGCAATTCCCCCCCATGTATAATGTGTGTACTAGTTAACGTACGAAAAACAAATGTGTGTTCTGTGCAAGATTACCTGTACCCTAGTAATCCACTTGTTATTTTAAGGAGGGGAAAAATCTAATACAATATATTTTAAAAGAACAGAATAACAAAAATGTGCACTATAACCCACCCCACTTGCTTTTGATGCACAATTCTATTCTACAAAAATGCGAATCAAAATAATTCAACCGGTGGAGCTAGGTTCAGGAAAATGCTGTGGGTTGCGTTTCAGGAGGCGTGGCCAATACATCCATTTTTATGAAGTACATCAGGGTGGGGACCAGTAATTCTGATGTAGTTTTAAAAACAAGTGCAGTGTTTTTAAGTGCAGTGTTAAAGAGGCCTATGCATATGCAAGATTCAGAATGCTGTAACCATGTTCATCACTGGAGTGAATAAGCTTGATCAAACCTTTCCTGGCTTACTTTCATTGGCCACCTGTTTACTTTTTCACCCAGCGTGTTGTTAGTCTGTGAAACTCCCTGCCACAGGATGTGGTGATGACATCTGGCCTGGATGCCTTCAAAAGGGGATTGGAAAGATTCCTGGAGGAAAAGCCCATCACAGGTTACAAACCAGGATGGAGATGTGTAATCTCCAGGCTTAAAAACGGGGTACTTCAAGGGCCAGATGCAGGGGAGTGGTAGCAGGAGACAGAGATCTAGTCTCGAGTGCTCCCTGACGCTTCTGGTAGGACCACTGTGAGATCCAGGAAGCTGGACCAGATGGGCCTTTGGCCTGATCCAGCATGGCTCTTCTTATGTTCTTATGTTCTTATTTCCATTCCAGGTTCAAGCTTTTGGTTTTCACATATAAAGCCCTGAAAGATTTGGGACCTTGATACCAGTCAGAGGATCTCTCCCAAAGAACTGGTGCTTGTTCCACCTGGTCCTCTCAGATCTTGTTCTTCGAGGCGGCCATACGGATGTGAGAAGGGTTTCTACTAGGAAACAAGCCTGCTTGGTGGTTCCTCAAGAATGGTTTCCTAGGAAGCAGAATTGGAACTTTCAGCTACAAGAGCGGTGTAATGAAATATGGAATATGGCAGTTAATGATAGATTGACTTTAGAAATTAAATTTAAGACGGGATAAATAAAGACTCATAGATTTACTGGATTATGGGAAGAATTTATAAAAGCAGTGTTACATAAAAATTATGCCCATTTCTTGAGAAATCTGCTCTGACCACAGCTGGACTGCTCTCCTCAGGAGAGGCTTTTCTCTCCATTCCACCACCTTCATTATTGCTTAGAAAGAATTCATAATAGTACAGTACCTATGTTTTCCATTTTTAGTTTTCATCTCTCATAATGGGATTTTTCTTTTCTTTTAATTGTTCACATACTGTTATTAGCTTAAATACTGCCCTTTTAATGTTGTAAGATGCCTCTTCAAATTCACCCTTCTTGAACTTGAATAGGTCTTAAAAGCTCTAGGTTGTATAGTGTCCTTCAGTATTGTAAGCCACCTTGAGCCCTTTTCCAAGGAGAAAGGCGGGGCAAAAATATTCAAAATATTTGAATTAAAATAAATAAATAAATAAATAAATAAATAAATAAATAAATAAATAAATAAAGGGGAGATGAGAACCCAGGCAATGGTTGTTTGAATTTCTGGAAGGTTTGGGGCAGGGGGGGGTTAGATAAAAGAAAATGCATGTAAAATATAGGGCTCCCAGGAGGAGGGGAACACCAATACTTTGTTTGAAAGACTGGGACAATAAAAACACCAGCCTTTACTTCAGAGGCAGAATCAGAACATCTAAGCTCCAGACCTCAACTAAGAAACTATCTGGCATATTTTCCATCTTGCCAAGGACTTTACATCTAAGCAATAACTCCTGGTTACTTCATCTTTTGCCATGTTTTAACCTTTTGGTACAGCTCTGAGGAAGAGGGTTTTGCCCTAGAAATATTTGCATTTTTTGTTATTTTTCTAGTAGCTTAAAGGTATCACCTGTTCTACTTTTGTATTTTGTTTTGCTCCAGTACTTTTAAGTATGTTTACTATGTATTATGTACTGGTATTACGTTTATAAAATTAATTTAGAAATGTAAAAAAATAGAATGATCTCTCACTGGGGATTTGGCAGTCTTACTGCTTCCAGACATTCAAGGAGCTAGTAAAAACTAACCTGTTTGAAAAACCTTTAAAGGGCAATCTACTTCTTGGGTAGTGATGTGACCCATAGCTTCATTTTTTTGTCTTAGAATCATAGAAACATAGAAACATAGAATCATAGAGTTGGAAGAGACCTCAAGGGCCATCTAGTCCAACCTCCTGCCATGCAGGAACCCCCATCACAATATTTCCGACAGATGGCCATCCAGCCTCTGTTTAAAAACCTCCAAAGAAGGAGACTCAACCACCCTCCTTTGTGGCAGCATATTCCACTGCCGAACAGCTCTAACTGCCATGAAGTTCTTCCTAATGTTCAAATGGAATCTCTTTTCCTGTAGTTTGAAACCATTGCCCTGAGTCCAAGTCTCTGAAGACATGGAAAACAAACCTGTTCCCTCTTCAATATGACATCCTTTCAAATATTTAAACATAGCTATCATATCCCCTCTCAGTCTTCTTTTTGAAAGGCTAAACATTCCCAGTTCCCTAAGCCATTCCTCATAAGACATTTCCTCCAGACCCTCAACCATCCTGGTAGTCTTCCTCTGCACCCACTCGAGGTTGTCAACATCCTTTTTAAATTGAGGAGCACAGAACTGGACACAGTACTCCAGGTGGGGTCTGACAAGAGCAGAATAGAGTGGCACTATCACTTCCCTTAGAGCAGTGGTTCTCAACCTGTGGGTCCTCAGATGTTCCTGGACTGCAAGTCTTCATCACTAGCTGAGCTGGCCAGGATTTCTGGGAGTTGAAGTCCAGGCACATCTGGGGACCCACAGGTTGAGAACCACTGCCTTAGAGGATAGTCACCATCATTTAGTCACTATTTGAGTTTTTGTTATTTTCTTGTTTTCTTTCTTTCTTTTTTCTTCTTCCTTTGTTTCTGGAGAGTTAGTATAGGTAGTGAAGTCCTGTATGAAATTAACTTTGAACACAAGAAAATAATAATAATAATACAATGCATTGATAGCAATCTCCTTCTTCCATTATGCTGCAGATAATAAGGAATATTACTGGCAACACTTCCTGAGGATTCTTCCTATTAATACAGTCTTACTACTACGCCTTATATTGTGTCTTGGCTTGCCGCTCTATGAACAATAAAAAAGCACTAGGTATAAACAGAAATTCATTAAAATCTCTGCCTCGATATACTACAGCTTCATTTATCAGCAAAGAGTAAACACAGTCAAATCAGTAAGAGAGGCTGCAACTTACAGAGCAGATCAGTCAAGTATGAATAGATGGAAGAAGGTGAAGGAAGAAACACAAAACATGTATTTGAATAATGTATCTTCTGTAGCTAATTGGGAATATATTGGCTCAGTGGACATCTGTCTATCTGTGTTAGACATGTTATGCTTTTTTCTGTGCCTCCTTTTGTAGAAGAGCATTGTTCTCTGGATGGCTCACAAATACAAAATAGTAAAAACACTATATAATAAGAGAACATATTGTAAAGTAGAATATCTTGGCGGAGAAATGGAGAGTGAAAGAGGTCATTTAAGTTTCCCAGCATGGTTAAAAAGACATGATGATGATGATGATGATGATGATGATGATGATGATGATGATGATGATGATGATGATGATGATGATGATGATGATATTTATAAAACCTTGAGGTTCATGGGTATTTAAGCAAATGTTTAAACTTTTCTTTTGCTATGCTTCAATAAAACACAATGCTTCCTCTGACAGGGATGAATGTTGCTTAAAAAAATCTTTAGGGACTTACAGAACAGAATTAGCTTTGCCTCCCTACACGGCCAGTTTTAGCACTCACTCTGAGACATTGCTAAGAGAAAAAATAAAAAAGTTTCATTTACTGACAATTGAACAGATGCAAAACAGCATACTGTACAAAAAAACGTCCTTAGAGCAATAGGCTTCAACAAACATTTTCCAGCAGAATCCTGTGACTACGTTCACAATACATTAATTATATAAACTACGTGCTGATTGATGGCCTACTGCTAAGTTCACTATCATCTGAATAATAACATGCACAAACAATTCTCTTGGGAAAATCATGCCACAACTTTATTAATCACTGCAGCAGTTATTCTGGCCAGGCATTGGGTAGGACCAAGCCATCGAGGGATCCAACTGACCATCACCGTCTCCCTGTGAGGCTCCACTGGTGGGACTCCTGGACACCACGTGGACATAAGTCATTTTGTGGTACCACTCCTGTCCAGGGACGTGGGCAAATGTCAACCCCTGGACCTGCCGCCACACCCCATTCACCTTTGTGCCTCTTCCCAGGTACCTGGATACCTATGGAATCTTCCCAATGCCTGAAAAAATGCCAACAAGTTGTGACATACAGAAAACAATAATAAACTCACCAATCCCGGTCCGCCAGGGCCTCCTCCTAGTGATTTCACTAGTGAGTCTTTCGCAGCCTTTTTTAGATCTAAGATAGAGGCCATCCGCTCCGAGCTAGACACCGGTTGCACTGGTCTAGCCCCTGAGGTGGCTGGTGTCGGGCCGCCTCAGTCGCCTCGGTTTGTTGAGTTTGGGGCCGTTACATCTGGGGATGCCTCCAGGGCCCTGGGACATTGCAGGCCTGCGGCCTCTCAGTTCGACCCTTGCCCTTCCTGGCTGATGAAGACCGCAGGGGGGAGCATGCCGAAATGGGCTTCACTTATTGCCTCAGCCTCCTTCAGAGACGGGATTTTCCCCAGTCTTCTGAAGGAGACGGTGGTGAAGCCCATTATTAAAAAACCCGGCTTGGCTGTGGACAATCTGTCCAACTATCGCCCCATAGCCAATGTTCCCTTTTTGGGCAAGGTGATTGAGCGAGTCGCCGCCCTGCGTCTCCAGTCGTTCCTGGAGGAGAACCATGTCCTGGATCCCTTCCAGTCCGGGTTCAGGCCGCGACATGGGACCGAGACGGCCCTGGTCGCGCTGCATGATGATCTGTTGAGGAGGGCCGACAGGGGTTGCTCTACCCTGCTGGTCCTGCTCGACCTGTCAGCGGCTTTTGAATACCGTCGACCACGGTATCCTGCTGGAGCGGCTCTCGGAGGTGGGGATTGGGGGCCAGGCCTTGTGCTGGCTCCGGTCCTTCCTTGAGGGCCGCACCCAGCGAGTGAGCTTGGGGGGTGAGCTGTCGGCTCCCTGGACACTCTCTTACAGGGTGCCTCAGGGGTCGTCACTCTCCCCAATGCTCTTTAACATCTATATGAACCCGCTGGCTGAGATCATCTGGAGTTATGGAGTTTGCGGTCACCAGTACGCTGATGACATGCAGCAAAATCTCTCCTTTTCCACCGGTGCAGTGGAGGCCGTTCGGACCCTTGACCGTTGCCTGGCTGCGGTTCTGGACTGGACCAGGACGCACGGACTCAGGCTCAACCCCAGCAAGACTGAGGTTATGTTCTTCGGGGGTACCTCGGAGGGGTATTGTGGCCCTCTTCCCAGTCTGGATGGGTCCGCCCTCCAGCTGGCGCAAAGAGTGAGGAATCTGGGCATCGTCCTGGACCCAGATCTGACCCTGGAATCCCAGGTGTCAGCCATGGTCAGGTCGGCCTTCTACCATCTAAGGCTTATCGCCCAGATTCGCCCATACCTCGATGAGGGCTCCTTGAGGACTGTGGTACAGGCACTGGTCATGTCGAGGCTGGACTACTGCAACGCTCTTTACATGGGGCTCCCCTTGAACCTTGTCCGGCGATTGCAGCGGGTCCAGAATGCGGCGGCCAGGCTGGTGGTTGGCGCGCGCCGTTTTGACCGCGCCACCCCCATCCTGGCTCGCTTGCACTGGCTACCCGTTGCCTCCCGGATAAGGTTCAACGTGTTGGTTTTGGTTTACAAAACCCTCCATGGCTTGGCCCCTGCCTATCTGGCGGAGCGTCTTTCCCGACAATCAGATCTAGCCCGACCCACCCACTCATCGATGGCCCTTTCACTGAGGACTGTCGCCCCGAGGGAGGCCCGTAAAACAAGAACTCGAGGACGGGCCTTCTCGGTGGCTGCACCAACCATGTGGAATAAGCTTCCAGGTGAATTACGGCTGGCTCCCTCGCTGGCGTCATTTAGGAAAAACCTAAAGACCTATCTTTTCCGTGATGCCTTTGGAGATCTCTAAGGCAGTGTTTTTCAACCTTTTTTGGGCAAAGGCACACTTGTTTCATGAAAAAAATCACGAGGCACACCACCATTAGAAAATGTTAAAAAATTTAACTCTGTGCCTATATTGACTATATATAAAGTAATTCTCTTGAATAGGAATCAAATAAACACAAATAAAGTATTTTATAATTACTTTATTATGAAATAGTAAACAGAAATATGAAAAATTATAAAATACTTTATTCAGTGTGCAACCTGGGCCTGTTTGGCTGAACACAAAGCTGATATTCTTCAGCTTTTCCAACGGCACACCAGGCAACATCTCGCGGCACACTAGTGTGCCGCGGAACAGTGGTTGAAAAACACTGCTCTAAGGATCCAAATATGTTTTTTTTCCTTTCCCTTATTATTAATATCCCGCCGATTTATTTATTCTTGGAAACCACTGTTTTAGCTATTGTATTGACTTGTTGTTTTATTATTATTGTTGTAAACCGCTCTGAGTCCTTCTTATGGGAAATAGAGCGGTATATAAGTGTAAATAATAAATAAATAAAATAAATACATTCTTAAAGGTGGGAGGGCTGGGTCATGCATCTTTGGTGAGACTGAGGCTCCAGGCCCCAGCTCACAGTTTAAAACCTTTAGCTGGTGCACACATCCATCTGGGTCTGCCGGCTGTAGTCCCCTCCCTCGCTTACATATGGGCCAATCAAATCTTCTTTCTCCATCCAGGGCTTGCCTCTCTCTTCTTGGCTGTCACCACGTGGCAGTCACCATCTTTTGCTGGCCAGCTGATGGTTCCCGCACAGGACCCACATGAGTCAGGTCCCATCTTTATCAGCAGACTAAAAGAGAGAGGAGGACAAGTAAGCAGATTGGTGCGGCTCTCTTTGAAACCAGAGGCAGTGAAGGAACAACGGATTACAACACCTGGATTGATTGACTCCTACCTCAGCCCAGAAAGGGGTGGCATGTCATGCTACAAATAAAAAAAAACATTATTGATGCTGCAATGTAGTTCAAACCAAATTGTACCAAAATATATCCAAATAGTGATCTATATACCCATTTGGACCAACCCTTAGCTCCAAGTGTTTTCTCCATTTTTCCAACTGCAAGCCGTAAGCAATGTCATCGCCACCACCACCACCACCATAAATCAATAAATAAATTAAAAGGCATTCTTAAAAACTGTTCTGAAGAAGCAAAGGGGACAGGGGAGGATATTTAAATAAGAGAGTTGGTAGGATATGATATTCTTCTAGTTTAGTCTTTAATAGGAGCCAGAAAAGAATCCAAAGTTTTACAGATTCATTTGTAGTCCAAAGAGAGCTAAATTGAAGGTGGGAAGGGGGTGGGCAAGGACTATACTGTTTTGTTTGATATTCTGGGTGTGAAACCTTATCCAGGACTTTGAAGCAGTCTTAACATCAGCCCTGCCTCCTGATACCATCATCTGGTGTATTCCATCTCACCAAAAAGATTATCAGCACCTGATAGACTACATCCTCTATTAAGATTGCATTTTTGATACAATGCTTTGATAACGATAGCAAGTTGCTATCAAAAGCTTAGCTTACATTTTTTGTTTTGTTTTAGTAGTGAGTCGTGACCAGTAAAGGTATCACCTAGCCTACTTAGGAGCCCCATGGTGCAATGGTTAAATGCCTGTACTGCAGGTAAAACTGTGCTCATGACCTGGGGTTCAATCCCAGGGAGCAGGCTCGTGGTTGACAGGAGCAATGGAGTGTGGAAGGGTGGGAATAGAGGAAGCAGAACAAAAACCCATGGTCTCTAGTCCGAATTTAAGTTGCCAGTGGATTTTAGAGGTCGCGTAAAAGCGCCCTCAGCCTTCCATCCTTCCGAGGTCGGTAAAATGAGTACCCATCTTGCTGGGGAGGGGGGGCAATGTGTAGCCTGCATACTGTAATGAAAAACTGTAAACTGCCCAGAGACACCTGGACGTGGTATGGGGCGGTATATACTTTCACATTCATTTGGGATCCCTGCTTGGAATAACGTCGGCATATCTCCTAACAGAGCAGTGTAATTTTGGGATAGCAGTGATGAAAATAGCATGATGCTTATGGGAAATCAGAACTGTAAACTTTCCCAGTCTTATTTCCAGTTCTTTAGATGTGTATGTGCTTTTTAGAAGCCCAATTTTCATGCTTCATTCTTGAACTGTGAATCCAATTTTTTTTTATTTATTTTTTTGAAATTTTCTTAATCTCAGTGCACCAGAATGCAGCTCATTTGACATAGGCTGGAGCCAGAGCTTAAAATGCCTTGATGCTTAATATCTGTTTATATGCTGACATCCCTCTAGAATGTCCTTGAACAATTCCTTTTCTCCATAGCGGGGACTGTATAATTTACACAGCATATAGTCTATGCTAATGAGGTACTGGAAATATCAACAGCATTTGCAAATTAAAAATTAGAAATAAGCTCTGTAAACGAGCCCTTGGAAGGCAATGTATATTCGCAAGCATGAGCGTTCATGTTTCCTGCCAGCTGTTGATAACAAATATTCCTTTTTTATGCTATAGATTTTATTTAACAGACATTTATTTGCTCCCTTTAAGGGCAATTGTTATATTTTACCTTTATTGCTGTTTTCATCTGGAAAGATGTTGCTTATTGGAAAGCAAATGCACTGGCTCACTTTTAACTGAGTCACAGCCACCCAAAGCTGGTTCATATGAGATGCATAAACAGTGATAGAGCATGCCAGTATTACTCCCACATGTATTCGTTTTTTTACTGTTTAGAGGTCTTATGCAAAATGTTGGAAACTTGCTTTTTGGATTGCAATTCCCAGAATTCCCCAGACTGTGTGTCTTTGGTGACTCCCTGGCATATTTACTCTTTGGGGTTTGGGGTGATTATATGGAGCTTGAAAAAGTTACATAGGCATTTCTCCTGTAGATTATAGTAATCTGTTTTATCCTACTGCAGTAAGCAATCCAGTATAACCTGTTGTTATACTTTTTACACCTATTGCCACATATAAAGATGTGTGTAGGTATAGAACCACTAGCAAGATCAAGGAAAACTCCTATTAACTTCGTTATGTTGGCTGTGGGCGGACATCCCAGAACCAAGAGCGGCAGGAAGATCCATATGCGGTGCATGTACACACCAAGGTTCCTGGCTCTCCAACACAACTGTTGTAGGTCTACCTAGTCAACGGATGATGTATACCTGGTTAGCATCACTAGGTCCACCTAGTCAATGGATTGACATTAAGCGGGTACAGAGGAGGGCGACCAGGATGGTTGAAGGTCTGGAACAAATATCATATGAGGAACGGTTTAGGGAACTTGGGATGTTTAGCCTTTCAAAAAGAAGGCTGAGGGGGGATATGATAGCTATATTTAAATATTTGAAAGGATGTCATATTGAAGGGGGGTTTGTTTTCCATGGCATCAGAGACTAAGACTTGGGGCAATGGTCTCAAACTACAGGAAAAGAGATTCCTTTTGAACATGAGGAAGAACTTCCTGATGGTTAGAGCTGTTCGGCAGTGGAATATGCTGCCGCGGAGGGTGGTGGAGTCGCCTTCTTTGGAGGTTTTTAAGCAGAGGCTGGATGGCCACCTGTCGGAAATATTGTGATGGGGGTTCCTGCATGGCAGGGGCTTGGACTGGATGGCTCTTGAGGTCTCTTCCAACTCTATGATTCTATGATTCTAGGTTGGGATTGTGCAAACTTTAGCATAGAACGACCATCAGCACACTAAACATGTATGACATCAATTTTCTGATTGATAATGTTTCTAAAAGTTACATCCATCTCAGTTTCCATTCTTGCACCAATAAAATCTCCAAATCTCCAGAGGACAGTAATGAAGACTCTGGACATCAAGTCCTGTGAAAAATAGTTGAGGAATATTTCATTTGGAAAGGAGGAGTTTAGACTAGTGATATGATAACCATCTTCGGATATTGGAAAGCTTATTTTCTGCTGCTCCGGAGTAGGGCCCAAACCGACATATTCAAGTGACAAGAAGGGTAATTTCAACTAAGCATCAGGAAGAATTTTATGGTAGTATAAGGTGGTCAGCAGGAAATAGAAACTGGTAGGCTCTCCTCATTAACTCATAGAATCATATTTTCAAAGCCCTCCATGGCTTGGGACCAGGGTACCTGGCGGAGCGTATCTCCCAGAGAGCATCCGGTTCCAGACCCACGAGATCGTCACAGGTGCGCTCATTGAGAGTGGCCACACCCAGAGAGGCGCGGAAAACACTCACGCGAAACCGCGCCTTCTCTGTGGTGGGGCCTTCACTCTGGAATCATCTCCCCTCTGAGCTGCGCCTGCTCGAGTCCCTGCCTGCCTTCAAGAGGGCCTTGAAGACCTTCCTCTTCAAAGAGGCTTATGGTGACCTTATCAGTTAGGTTTTTTTTTCTTTTCCTTTTTCCTTCCCTTCCCCGTCCCTACTTTCTGCCGCCATCTCATCCTCCGTTGCTTCTTGCCCGGTGGTTCTTTTACTTATCTTATGTGTGTTGTTTTTTTTCTTGATATTGTTAGTCGCCCAGAGTTCCCGCCAGGGAAGATGGGCGGGATATAAGCTTTTAAATAAATAAATAATAAATAAATTTACCTAAATGTAGTACCCGACATTTCCCTCTGTTGAAATCCATTCCGTTAGCTTTGGCCCAGCACTCTAATCTGTCAAGGTCTTTTTGGATTTTCATCCTATCCTCTAGGGAATTAGCAACCCCTTCCAATTTAGTATCATCTGCAAATTTAATTAGCATACTCTCTAATCCTTCCTCCAAGTCATTAATAAAGATATTGAACAGCAATGGATCCAGAACAGAACCCTGGGGCATCCCACTGGTCACGTCTCTCCAAGCTGAAGAGAGGCCATTTATGGTCACCCTTTGGGTGCGATTAGTCAACCAATTACAAATCCACCTGACAGTAGCACTATCTATCCCACTTTCTACTAACTTCTTAGCAAGAATACCATGGGGAAACTTATCGAAGGCCTTACTAAAGTCCAGATAAACAATATCCACAGCATTCCCCTCATCCACTAGGCCTGTAATTCCATCAAAGAAAGAGATCAAATTAGTCTGGCATGACTTGTTTTTAAGAAACCCGTGTTGACTTCTTGTAATGACAGCATTGTTTGTTAAACAATTGCTGACTGACTGTTTAATAATCTGCTCTAGGATCTTTCCAGGAATTGAAGTCAAGCTGACTGGGCGGTAATTATTTGGGTCCTCTTTTTTTCCGTTTTTGAAGATGGGGACAGCATTAGCCCTCCTCCAGTCGATGGGGACTTCCTCTGTTCTCCAGGAGTTCTAAAAGATTATTGCCAATGGTTCGCAAACTACTTCTGCCAGTTCTTTTAATATCCTTGGGTGTAATTCATCTGGCCCTGGAGACTTACATTCATTTAATGCTTCCAGGTGTTCCAGTACTAGCTCTCTACCTATTCTATGTTGCAATTCCCATCTTACCTCATCTACTGTTTGTCCCAGCAGATCTCTTTCTTCCTTTTTGGAGAAAATCGAGGCAAAGAAGGTGTTGAGTAGTTCTGCCTTTTCCTTGTCTCCTGTTAGTAACTGGTCATTATCGCCACACAGAGAGCCTATCATTTCCTTATTTTTCCTTTTGCTGCTGACATAACTAAATAAACCCTTTTTATTATCTTTAATCTCTCTGGCAAGTCTAAGTTCGTTTTGCGCTTTAGCTTTTTTTACCACCCCACTGCATATATTAGCTGTTTGCTTATATTCCTCTTAAGGTGCATTTCCCATTTTTCCATTCCTTGTACTTGTTTTTCTTTATAGTTAGCTGAGTTGAAAGTTCTTTAGTAAACCATTGTGGTTTCTTTAGACCTCTCCCATTTTTTCTTCTTGTCGGAACAGTTTTAAATTGTGCAGCTCTCTGTGGGACATGCTTTAGCGCCTATGTCCTACAGTTGGAGCAGATTATTCTTGGACTCCATTATGGCTGCAGTTCTGTGCTTCTATATTCCTGTAAATAATATAGTGCACAATTCAAGGTGCTGACCCTGAACTACAAAGCACTGTATGGCCTGGGTCCTAGCTACCTCAAAGACTGAATCTCACAGTATGAACCGTCTCAGGTGTTAAGGTCATCAGGAGAGGCCCTTCTCTCCATCCCGCCACCCTCACTCTAAAATGAAATGAAATGAAATGAAATAAATACCTACCTACCTACCTACCTACCTACCTACCTACCTACCTACCTACCTACCTACCTACCTACCTACCTACCTACCTACCTACCTACCTACCTACATACATACATACATACATACATACATACATACACATAGTATAAATCCAATGGCCAGCATCCCATTTTGAATATAATTATGAGAGTATTTCCCTGCCCCGGTAGGCCTTCTGTTGTACAACTTTAAGAGTAGTAAGACAATGGAACATGTTTGAGCAGCATGACAATGGAACCATTGACCTAGGCAGTAGAGAGAATTTAAAAACTGGAAGCACTGAAAAGAAAATTGAGCAACTATCTGTCACATCTGCTTTAATTTGGATTCCTGCAAATGCAATGGCCTTATAGAATCACAGAATGATAGAGTTAGAAGAGACCTCAAGGGCCATCCAGTCCAACCCCCTGCCATGCAGGAACCCTCATCAAAGTGCTCCCAACTAGACACGAATAAAAAAATGGCGTTTTGGTTTTTTGTTTGTTGTTGAGAGGTCTGTTTCAGTTCGTTTCCGTTTGTTGCGAATTTTTGGAAAAAATTGTTACCGTTTTTCATTTTTTCATTTGTCATTTCTACCCGCCTTTTGCACGATTTTTAAAGCATTTCCGTGCGGAGGCATCCCCAACGCCCCAGATGAGAGGGAAAACACTAAAAAAAAGGATGCTGGCAGAGACACAGTATAGACTAGGTACGCAGGGAGGCTGTAAAGGCAGCGGCGGGCGTTGCCCAGGGTGCAAGGCAGCCACAGAGTGACTGCACTGCAGGGCAAGGGAGGGTACTCACTGAGAGGTACGCAGCACGCACACACACAGGGAGGCTGCAGGACTGAAGCTAGCGTCGCAGAGACAGCAATCCCACCCTAACTCCCACCAGAGACCACAAGGAGGACGGGGGCTGCCAGAGCTTTTTATGCCCTCTGTGGCTGCCAGACTGGTCCGCCCAGTCTGCAACCTGGGCATGCTATTGGTTGAACATGATCCCATCACATGGCTTGCCTCCATTTTGTGCCTGGTGGTGACATCCATTTTAAAGGGAAAAGAAAAATGCATCGTGATGGGAGAAGACAAAAACAAACGTTTTAAGGACCCCAACCTCCCTGGTAGGTATTATCAGACAATATAAATAATTATCACTGCATTTTTACGGATGTCCAGAGCGTTTTTTAACATTTAAAACAGCTCATTTCATTGCGCGTCGCCATTATTTTCGTGGTTCTGTTCGTTTTATTTCATTTTCATTACAATTTTCGTTTGTCGTTTCATTACGTAACGGAAACGACAAACGGTAACGGAAGCGAAAAAATGTTCATTTCGTGCCCACCTCTACTCCCAACAGATGGCCATCCAGCCTCTGCTTAAACCCCTCCAAAGGAGGAGACAACACCACCCTCCGTGGCAGCATATTCCACTGCCGAACAGCTCTGCCACCTTCCAACTTAGTTATTTTATGATCCTATGATCACACATTATGTGTGACATATCTTGTAAGCTGTGTAAGACTGGGCATTCGAGAGGACCTTGTTACTGGGGCGGGGGGGGGACAACATTTACATAGTTTCCTTTCTGTAATACAAGTGGATAATGACCAATGTTTCTTTTAAAAAAGCAGAACGATTGAACCAGTTAACTTGTGCATTTCATATTTTAAAAAGTCTACATTTAAAATCTCTATATCTTCAGCTATGTTTTTGGTTCTAAGTTCAGGTTGTCACCACTTTCTTATGAAAGTTCCTCCTATTTACCACAGGTCATTGCAACATGGTGACTTCTATGCCAGGAATAACAATTGAATCGGGAAGAATTTATCAACATTCACCTTTTTCCCCAATGAAAAAAAATATGCAGATGTAAAACGTTTGAGAAAAATTGGAACCGGTAGACTTCTCCATTTCTACACAGGTAACACATCTGTGTGCTAAGATTTTGAGACCTACATCATTGTGGAAAACTGGAATGAAGAACCATTATTAATTTTTAACACAGCATGGAAAATTCATGAGGATGACTGCCCGAGGGGGCAGTTAAGCCCATCCCTAGCAGGTTAAGAGACTATATAATTGTAATGTTTCAAGGTATGGCTTATCGACTAAGCAGGTCTGCCTCGTTTTCATTTCTTAATGTGAGTTTTTGACTTGGCTCATCATGCCAATGGTGCACAGTCATCTCCCCCTCCCCATGGAAGGGAAATGATAAAAGAAGAGAGAAGCAAATGGATGTGCCAGGAAACCTTTCAGACCTTAAAATTCATTCTTACTGGAAGCTCGTGGAGGAAAGTTAATTTGTCCTGGAGGAGATCTGATGGCAGCAGGAGCATATAATGGGAGAGATCATCAAAGGATCTGCTGCATGGATAAGGTATCTTCTAGCTTGTCCAAAAAAATGTAGAGGAACAAAACTCAGGAGAGAAGCCAGTTGGCAAACCATAAGAGGAATGGATGCTGCTAGGTCAAAAGGACCTTCCTTCTGGTGGAATGATTTGCTCCAGAAGTGGCAGGAACAATACATCACTGATACTCAAGGACTGTTTCATACGGACATTCTGTCGGGATAAGGAAATGAAACTATAAATGATTAGTTGTGCAGAACTGCACAGTTTGTATGACCCACAAATTGGCTTATCCCACCAGTGGTGAATTATGAATTGTTGAACATTTATTTGTTTTTCTTTTTATTTTAAATGTGTTTACCCTAATCTTCTCCTTAAACAGCACCCAAGGAGGCTTAGATCACTAAAAGATAACATTCAAGCAAAAAACAGCATGTGTCCAATTACTAGAAAGGGTCAGATACTATTATTACCCTGCAAAATGGCGAACAAAAATCTGAAAGGACATTCAAATCAATTCATTTAAAAATCCCTCTCAGTGAACTAACCACCGAGGAAAAGCTTGCCTAAAGAGAGAGGTCTTTTGTCTGCTTGTGGAAGGACTGTGAAGATGGGGCCTGCCTGGGCTCTTGTGGGAGGGAGTTCCACAGAGAAGCGCCTCTCCACTGTACCTGCCAAGCACACCTGTTAGTGTAGTGGCCGGGACTAGGAGAAAGGGGTCTCTGGGATTATCTTCAAAACCTGAGCAGGCTCATAAAAGTAGACTGGCCCTTGAGATAGCTTGGACCTAATCCAGGCATGTCCAAACTTCAGCCCTCCAGATGTTTTGGACCACAACTCCCACAGTCCTTTGTCTTTGGAAATACAGGCTCCAGGCAGGTAGCCATCTTCTCTTCCCAGTGATTTCCATTGTTGCACCAGTCAAAGTCTTTATGGGGAACCAAATTGGTACACCCCCCACACTTTGTTCATGACACCTGGAAGGTGTGGAGAAACTGGGCCTAATTTTTCTTATACCCTATGGACACCATTATGTCGTTATGTAACAATATGGAATGCTTATATTTGAAGGTCATGCTAGACTATATACACTTAGCAGATATTTAGAAATGATCTCCTTAAGTGGTGAAAAATGTCAGTTCATTCATTCTTGTGCTTTTCTTCACCACTGTATCTTGCATTCCAGTTTGCTTTGTTTTATGTTGAGTCATTGGAAGGTAGTCTGCAGGTTTGCTTTCTAAAACACTATATTTCTGAGGAGGTCACATACCACTTCCTTTACTTTGTGCTAAGTGATCCTGTTTCACATTCAGATGCCATGATAAGATGTGAATATTAAAGAAGAGGCCCGTATCTTAGGCCTGGAGTTTGCCAACAAAACTATGATTTATTCCAACTGAAGCTGAATTAGGCATGTGAAAGAATACCATTCTGAGACCTATTGCAGTGAAACTTGATAGCAGTAAAATGTGTCACAGAACTTTTGTATTTCTAAAATAAATAATAAGTTTCCAATTGATTCAGAAAGTAATTATGCCTTAATTTGAACTGGAATAAATACTGCATGGATTTTAGATACTGTATTCTAGGTCAGTGACAAGGAAGATCGGTTTGGTGCATATAAATCAAGGAAGGTAATTATTTTGCTCTCCGCAGCACTGCTGAGGCAATAATTGAAATACTATGTTTTATTATGAGCATGGTGATTCCCTAAAGATTTAGACCAATGAGGAACATCTCCAGGTGAGGGAAGGGAGAGAAAAATCTGATTTCAGATAGGAGAAAGGCCCCAATCCAGAAAAAAAAATTAGTTATGTGTCAGGCCTGTTGTGAAAATAAGGAACCACACCTATCATAGCTAGTCTAATTGATTTCAGTAGGGCTTAGACCCAGCTGATCTTGCACTGAGAACACACATAAAAACCATGGTTAGTCAGAAACTTAGTGATTATTTTTTTAAATAAAATAAAATAAAATCCCTATCTTTATGATTTATAGAACAAAATTCGGAACATATTCATGCTTTTTAAGTTTTTAGTGAATGAAACAAAACAAAACAAAACAAAACGAGGAAGCAGGTTTTCATTACAGATGAAATGAAACAGTGTTTTGTTTTGTTTTTTGTTAAACCACTCTTTTTTTTTTTTGCTGTAAAAACGCTGCCTTACCTGCTGGGCTCGCAATGAGCTGCCACTGCCACCGCCACTAGAGCCCAGGAGGGGCTCCTCTCAGCCCCGGCTTCACACCTCCTTTCAGCTGGGAGGCAGGGTGTGTGTGACTCCCCTAGGTCCTAGAGGCACCAGATTTGGTGCCGGGGAGCCATTTTCTTGCCATCGCAAATACTGAAAGATAACAGGGCAGACATTTAACCTCCAAACTTATGCATTCCCAAAAGCTTCACCAGTCATGGAACAAGCCCATTGAGGTGATGCAGTGGTTCCCAATCTTGGGTCCCCTGATGTTCTTGGATTAAAACTCCCAGAAGCCTTCACCACTAGCTGTGCTGGCTAAGGTTTCTGGAAGTGGTAGTCCAAGAAGCTCTGGGGACCCCAGGTTGGGAACCACAGCATTGCCTCAGTGGGCTTGTTCCTTGATCTTCTCAAGCTGATGGAAGACAAGTTCCCCTTTCCCCCAGCATTTGATTGACTTTGAGACATTCAGTGAGCATTTAAGCCGGCATTATTTAAATCAGCTACATTTCCAAAACTTAGGATGGGGAACCTCACTGAATTAGTTTGACATAAACCTGGATAGGAGAGAAGTTGTCTAGAACCATTTTGCTTTGTACTGTACATGAAAAAAATGAGCTCTCCTGCATCCCCAGCAGTAGTGAAGTGGTATGATCCAGGAACAGTTGTATCACATGATATTCCTGAACACATAGTTTAGTCTTGGCTTGTGGGATCCATGCTGCTACTAAAGGTGGCTTCCCAGCACCATTGGGACCATGTTACTATGGCAATATGTCACAACCGATCTTTCCCATAATGGGAGCACCATGTTGGGTGTAAAAAAAAAAATGGTCATGACAAGTTAAAAGATGTGTACAAAGCTGCCTTCACACTTCATTTTGAAATCTCATTTAAAACCCTTCAGTATCATAAACAGAGAGAATAGTTATTATTATTAATTTAAGAGAAAGCTTTTCTTAGTGAAGCTTTGCCATAACGCAGCTGCATTAGGAACTGAAGAAATGCTGTTCAATAAACAACAATCTCTCTGGAACAGGCATATAAATATTAATTAGTGATGGAAACAAGGTAGCATCTTAAACTGTTTCTATTAATTCTTTGGCTCCTATCCAGTCTTCCCCACAGCATATGGGACTTTCCTCCCCATTTAAATTCTCCGTGCAATCTGTCTGTAGCTTAATTTCAGGCCACGCAAGAAAGCTGGAAAGCAGGGGGAAATTTACTCAGCGGTGAACCTTTATTTCCTTGGTGGATAATTTGGTGGGAGCAAAATCTCCACATTGATGTCCAAACTGCTTCTGACAGATTCTATTTCTATCCTGAAAGGCCTGCATGGTTATCACAACCCTGGCTGCTTTCACACAACCACTAAAATCTGCAGGAAACTTTGATCGGGATCACCTCCCCCGAAGGGGTCACATGGTTGATGTCACGGATCAGATGTTCCCATGGTTATGTTTTGAAAATCCACAACCATTCTGATCCAATGACTGAGAACCACAGCAAAGATACCATAACAGGGGCAAAAAGGTTTTGGTGTGGATTTTCTGTGTTCCCCCAGACTTGAGTAACAGTTTAAAATCCACATCGGAACAAGGATTTTACCAAGTACTTCTAAAATGCGCTGGGACGTGATTAAGTGGGCGTGGTTGCACTTTTTAAACAAAAATCCGCTGCTCCTGGGAAAACGATTTTATGCATTGAATTTGCAAGCACTTTGCAGCGGATTTTAGTGGTCATGTGAAAGCAGCCCCTGGGGAAGTACTACCATGTTATCATAACACTTTAAAATACACTTCTCCTTTCAACAATGTTGGGTTTAGGGGCTCTGGACTCCTGAGTAGTTCAAAATCTATACATAGCATAAACAGTTGATTAACACATTAACACACATAGGTATGTGTTTATTTGGTTTCTCTTCCATAGCATTGATAAACCTTCCCACAGAGCACTTTGTGTAATGAGCCTTAAAAGTCCTTATGCCTCCCTGAAAGAGGCTGACTTAGCAATGGTGTGGTTGGGGGCAAGTACAGCACTTAGGTGCCTCCAGTGTTGCAGTCATGGGCTTCTGGGTGGCCAGGGGCAGAGCATTTATTGAATATTTTTATCAAATAATTTATTTATTTATTTATTTATTTAGAGGTGGATTGCAGAGTACCGCCAAAACAGTGCTGCTCAGAAACATGCAATGCAAAGAGAGAAGTATAAACCCTTGCGTTAATGGCCAAAACTAAAAAATAAATTTTCCATGGAGATCTTGCAGAATGAAGTTTATGAACTGCTCTGTCTTAATACTGAGACAATCTGGCACCCCTGTATTTCCACTGCAGGGTGGTTAGCAAGAGTCCAATGATGTACTCCTAACAGCCGATCAAGTGCATTAGTGCAGAGGCTTGTTGAAACAACATGCATGACTATTGTTCAGTTCAGTTAGCATTAAATTGTGATGAGTTCCTGTGTATGTCAGTGTTAGCCACCCAGAATGCTCTTGGTGTTACCTATTATGGGGTGAAAATTATCTGTTATATTTATTAATTGTACTGTCATGCTTTTTGGTGCCAACAAAGAAAGGTTCATTGCAGGGAGGAAGGAAAACGGAATCCCTTCTCTAATTACCCTAATTACTTACTTTCTCTGTCAGAAGGATGTGGCATCCTCCTCTCCAGAGAAAACACCTGGGCAGGAGAACATGAAAGCCCAGCCTAAACAAGAGGAAGGGAATAGCGAAGCTATGGAGGTGGGGGATGCAGGGAAGGCGGCGCCAAAAGTGGCATTAGGAGGATGGCCGAAGAAAGCAGGAAGGAGGAAGAAGAGCTGGTGGAGGTGGTTATGGAGGATCCCTGGACTGGGGAATGGGTGATGTTCAGACTCCCATGAGAAGTGGCCGAATGGGAGTGGAGGGTGCAAAAGATGCGAAAAGCCCCATTTTGGGGTCAGGTGGCAAAGAGGGAGCGTCAGAGACAGGCGGGAGAGTACTTTGTACCCAGAGCCTGCCACCAAGAGCAGCAGAAGGCTTTGGCGGAAATATGGCAGAGTACCCATGGAGCTGAGAAGGAGAAGGACTTGGGCGAGAACACAAATTAGAAGATTAGTAAGTCGAATATCACAGTATGAACCGGATCGGGTGCTTAGGTCATCAGGAGAAGCCTTTCTCTCCATCCCTCTACTTTCACAGCTGCATCTATATGAACACATGAACGGGCCTTCTCTGTTGCTGCTCCCAGACATTGGAACTCCCTCCGGCTGGAGGCCAGGACTGCCCCGTCCCTGCTGTCTTTCCGGAAGCAGGCAAAGACCTTCCACTTCAGGCAAGCATTCCCTGAATGAGGGACTATGTGACTTTGTATGAATTACCATACATGATTGCATTGACTGATTTCATAAGAACACTAGTGTTCTCCATGTTGCTTTTCACCCCTCATAATGGATTTTCTTTTCACTTTGCATACTCTTTGTAGCTCTAATGTTACCGTTTTAAATGTTCTAAGATGCCTCTTCAAATTCTCTGATCTTAACTCAAATATGTCTTAAATGTTCTGAACTGTATATTGTCCCTCATTATTGTAAGACACTTCATGATGGTTACAGCTGTTCGGCAGTGGAACATGCTGCCACAAAGGAGGGTGGTGGAGTCTCCTTCTTTGGAAGTTTTTAAGCAGAGGCTAGGTGGCCATCTGTCGGGAGTCCTGTGATGGGGGTTCCTGTATGGCAGGGGGTTGGACTGGATGGCCCTTGAGGTCTCTTCCAACTCTATGATTCTATGAGCCTTGGGTTCTTTTCCAAGGAGAAAGGTGGGGTAAATATAAATAAATAAATAAATAAATAAATAAATAAATAAATAAATAAATAAATAAATAAATAAATAACACATCTGTGGGTGTTGTTTTTAAATGCTATCCAGTTGCTCCTGACTTTATAGTTTTTTGAGGTATGTGAGCTATTTAAGGAGTAGTTTAATATTGCCACCCCGGAGTGAGCGTCCTGTGGTGAAATGGAAATTTGAACCCAGGGGTATCCATCTAAGCCTCTGTCTTTTACACCACACTGGGTCTCAATATATGTATTTTAGCAAAACTATGGATATCTTCTGTAATGTATACAAAGCCATTTCCTCTCAAACTGCATATTAGATTCCACTGCACTTTCTCTTTCTCTCTTTCACCCCAAGGGTTTATTTCAATATACCTTGAACGGAGAACCAGGCTGCCACATTCTGATATATGTGAATTCTGTGGGACGGCTAGGTTCCCTGATGCTGATTTGACCAGCAGATATGAAACTGGACAGGTTGTACCAAGAATCATGCAATCTTAAGCCACATGCCTCTGGTTGTTCTTTTACCTCCATCAGCAACATCTGTGTGCACAAACTTGCAGCTTATAGCACTCACCTTAGTGGGCAGCAGGCTGTCCATGTGACCCCTAGTTTCTCTCCTGTGATCCTTCAATTTTGCCCCATATTGGTGAACCTTGAAGGGAGTGCAGGACGCCTGTGGAAGAGGTCACTCCGATGACCTGTATGTCAACCATGTGAGTGACATGGTGCATCCTGACAGCTGTGACCCATCACCTCCTGTCCTCTGTGCGCTCCTTAGCAGCTTGCCTCTGACATAAAGCAGGTGTGGGGCTTCCTGTTTGCTGCCATATTCTCCATGCCACTGAGGAGATTAAAATCTGCTCTGTTCTTTTTTCTATTAAATAAATGTTCCTTTTTCTATTAAATAAATAATCCTCAGTCTCCAACATACCAGGTTTGAAATAAGCAGAACGTACCGGTAGCTCTCTGCCTAGATATTGCTGCACCCTGTTTGAATTTTCACCTGATGAGGAAGCAATCCTTTTGCAGAGATTTATGATTCCGCCTCTTTCCCCACCCCAACCACTTGATATGCTGGGAAATGCTTCATGGCTTGACATTTCATGCTGTTGAGCCCAGCAGATGGGTGCATTTATAAAGATGTCTTTCCTTCCTTATCCCAAGGCTCAGGGTGGGTCATGAATTTGGGGGCCTGAAAAAAAACAGTCTCATTATTTCTGTTGAGTTGCATGCTGTTCCGGACTGCTCTATAATGCCGCATAAGCACCTCATTATTTATTTATTTATTTATTTATTTATTTATTTATTTATTTATTTATTTATTTATTTATTTATTTATGCATTTTTGCATTTTTATACCACGGCCAATTTTCCCCAAAAGGAACTCTTGGCTTGAACAAAGCTAGGTATCTCTTTGGGGAGCATTTGAATTAATGACTGATGTTTCATTGACCACCCCATATCTTTCCATACAGAAATCCACGTTTGGTGGAAAAGGGTTCAAAGAGGCAGCTGAACTAGTGGAAACTCTTGCCAGTCAGTCAGGATCACACACAAGACCAGTCACACTTAGAGATGGGCACGAATTGAAAAAATGACGTTTCGGTTTTTCATTTTTCATTGCGGGTCCGTTTCAGTTCGTTTTTGTTTTTCGTGAAGTTTTTGAAAAAGTTTCATTTCATTTTTTCATTTTTTGTTTTTCATTTTTACCCGCTTTTTGCACGACTTAAAGCATTTCCGCAGAGTGGCTGCACTGCGGGGCAGGGGAGAGTATTCACCGAGAGGTATGCACGCACACACGGAGGCTGCAAGAGAAATCTCTTCTTTCTCTCCCCTAAGAGCCAGGCTGCAGCCAGCAGGAACACAGAGACACACACCTGCCTGCCTGGCCTAAAGTAATGAGTTGCAGAGACAGCAATCCCACCCTAACTCCCACCGCAGACTGCAAGGAGGACGGGGGCTGCCAAACCTTTATATGCCCTCTGTGGCTGCCACACCTACCCAGTCTGCAACCTGGGCATGCTATTGGTTGAAATTGTCCAAGAATTTACATGATCCCATCACATGGCTTGCATCCATCTTGTGGCTGGAATCCATTTTGTGTCATCCTTAAAGGGAAAAGAAAAAATACATTGCGATGGGAGAAAGACAAAAACAAATGTTTTAAGTACCGCAACCCCCTGGTAAGTAATAATTTTAAATAATTATCACTGCATTTTTATGGATGTTCAGGGCCTTTTAATACCCAAGAAATCAATATTAGGCATCTGGGAGCCATTTGGGGTCGATGTCCCCTAACTCCCCTTAAAGGAAAAAAAAATACAGCGATCTGAGAAAAGACATAAATGCACATTTTAAGGGAACCCCCCCGGGTAGGTATTATCAGGCAGAATAAATAATTATCGCTGGGTTTTTACAGATATTCAGGACGTTTTTTAACATTTAAAAACAGCTCATTTCATTGCGTGTCGCCATTAACGAAAATGAAATGTAACAAACCTAATTTCTGTTTGGTTTGTTCCAATTTCATCACAATTTTTGTTATTCGTTTTGTTACGTAACGAAATGAATAATGAATAATGGAATGATTTGTTTTTTGTTTCGTGCCCATCTCTAGTCACAACTGGGGTGGTAGGGAAAAGTCCCTCTTTTTACCCAACAATCAGTTTCAGAATCCAGAGTGTTCACTGCCCTAAAGAGTAACCATGATCTATTTTCAATCATCCCAGACTGCAGGATGTATAATAATGTAATAAAGCTACAGGAAAGCCAGATTTAAGCTAAATATCAGGAAAAACATCATAACTGTTAGAGCAGTACCACAATGGAACCAATGACCCTGGTGATGCTCAAGTGTCCTCATAATGCTTTCCCACTCTTTGAAAAGGCTCCTTCTCTATTTACTGCCAGTCAGCCAATGGACTCCGGGTTTTAGCTTGAACTTTACAGGAGCTCTCCAGGGGACTGAATTTTTGACTCCCAGTAATCTCAGATGTCTTTGAATTTCAGAGTAAAACCTGAGGGAAATTTATCACCCTTGTGAAATTAGAGTTATCTGCCTCCCTTGCATGAGTGGCTACTGTTAAAAAGGTGAGGAAATTTAGGTAGAATGAGATCTCTGGAGCAGACATCTTAAGAAGCACAAAGAAATTTGAAGCACTTAAAGTTCAAGTTGTCATGCAAACTTTTTTCTGACTCGAAGCAGTAGGAATTTCTTTCTCTTTCATGCTCTTCTGGCCCTGAATGTCCAGCCAACCACCTAACAATAGTTTTTCCCCTCTGCAGCCATAAAGATTCTTCCTTAGGGGAAGAACCATAGCTTGCATCATTTGCATGAAAAATATATAGTAGGTTCAAATGCATGTCAAAGCAGGATCTGGAAATGTGCCTTTCTGAAGTCTTGGAGAGTAGTGTAGACAACAGTGAGTTGGATGCACCAGCGGTTTGACTTGCTACTTTCCTATTTCCCTGTATTCCTATGACTGGGATATGTTCCCAACAAGTGCTCTCATCTAGAGGAACCATTTCATATTGATGGTATAATGGCATACAACTAGAGATGGGCACGAAACGGAAACATAGCATTTTGTTTCACGTCATTGCTAGTTGTTTGGTTTCATTTCATAATTAATGAATTTTAATAGAATTTTCACAAGGAAACAAAAATGAAATAAAACAAAAAGGAAGCTGCCACCACCCAGCTGGGTGTTTGTTTTTTTTTTGACAGGTCGGGGTATCAAAACACACCAGCTGGATGGTGGGGGTGGGGGTGAGAACCAGATAGCAGAACTGGGTTTAGAACATGGCACTGCCTGCTCATTCTCCTATTGCTGCCACCAGCACCCAGCTGATATTTTTTGCAGGTTGGGCTGTGGGGAGTGGGGGGTGCCTCCACTCCCCACAACCCAACCTGTCAAAAACAAACAAACAAACAAACAGTTGTATGCCCATGGCAATGTCCACAGTGGGAAAAAGAAGCAGGGTTTTAAATTTGGTGCTGCTTGCTTCGAACCCTGTTGCCACCACCCGCACTCAGCTGTTGTTGTTGACAGGTCGGGATGTGGGGAGGGGGGTGGTTCAGTCATAAAACTGCTGTCCTGCAGCCAAACTCTGCTCACAAGTTTGGCTTCAATCAATCACAATCCAATGTAGTTGACTTGTGGTTGTCTCAGCCTTCTAACCTTCTGAGGACCATAAAATTAGTACCCAGCTCTTGGTGAGGGGTATGTGTAGCATCCATAATTACATTATAAATCTCCCAGATATTGCTTTAAGCATTGTGGGGGGGGTATATAAGCACCACACTTTGCTTTGCTTTAGTTTCACAGACACCACATGACAGGGATGTAGGGTGTGCCCCTTAAACATTGGGTGAGACCCCCATTCCAGTCTATAAGCCACCTCTGGATTGTTATCACTGGTGAAATAAGCCTGTTCTTCGACTCTATCCTTTCAAACTACATGTGGAAACTTACATAATTGAGTGCTGTTTAGTTGATACCACACAGAAACATATCATATGAGGTAGAAGTCTAAAGCTCTCACCATTGGACCTCTTGGTGATGATCACTGGAGGATGCAATCGTATGCCCCCCCCCCTTTTAAAATTGTTTCTGGAGAGGCAGAAGGGCTTAAAGTTAGATGGGCCTTTCACCTCCAGAGCAAAACCTGAACCACTAAGCTTTGCCTGTCCAGGTCTTTAAGAGGTGGTCTGTTAAACTGAATGGTAAACTAATCACTTCCAAATATTGCAGTGGCTCCTATTCGACCCTCCCCTTACTTGTGATTAATTGGACATGCATGGTGTAGTCTACTAGAGAAACTCCACTGGATATGGATCACTGCTTTATATATTACTTAGACAGTTCCGGGCTCTTTAAGAACTGCAATTCTTTTCCTGGATTCTTCTGAAAAGGTAAAGCCCTGTATTTCATACTGTATTGTGATGGTGGGTTACTTGATTCGGAAGTGTGCCCTGGTCACAGTATTTGGTCCGGACACTCTTGTCAGAACAATGCTTTTGAAGACACTTCCTATCTTTGGGCCTCTGTGCTAGAGGGGCCATGTGTGTGTGTGTGGGGGGTCAGGGTTGTTGCGTAGAAGTGTCTCATCTTTTCAGACTGATCACTTTTGTACAAGCAACAGAAGGTGTGGTGATACTGTGCTTATTTTCTGGAACATTATTTATTTATTTATTTATTTATTTATTTATTTATTTATTTATTTATTTATTTATTTATTACAGTAACCCCCGCCTGCTCCAGGGGTTAGGGACCCGACCCGACCCACAACAATTGAAAATCCGCAATATGTGGATGCTGGGTTGGGTCAGGACTGGGGGGCCTATATGGGACCTCCTACACTTACCTGATGCCTGAAGCTGCCCTGAACAGGCCTCTGACAGGATTCTGGAGCCTGTCGGAGGCCTCAGAAGAAGTATTTTCCGGTGATCAGGAAGGCACCTCCACTTTACCGGAAGTCATTTCCGGTTCTCCGGAAAGCACTTCTGGGGGCTGTTGAAGGCCTCATTAGTGGTATTCGGTGGTCCAAAAATCACTTTTGGGGCCTCTGACAGGCCCTAGAAGCCCATCAGAGGCAGCGCCGGGCCTCAGTAGAGTAGACCTGAAACAGGCCCATCCGCCATACCCTAGGGGGGCTTTGTTTCATTTACTGCGGCCCGGCGATATACCAGGAACACAGTATATGAACCGCGAAAGGGCAGGGGGTTACTGTATTGCACTTATTGACTGCACCAACTTTCCCACAGAAACTCTGGGCAGTTCACAAGGCAAAAAGAACAAAATAAGCAGATAAAACAAAGTAAAACAACTTAACATTGAAACAGTACACTTCAGGAGTGACTGAAGTTGGTTTCAGTGGATCACACGACAGACTGATACAAGTTTTCTCTATTCAACACAGGTCGCAATCTCCTTTTGTACAGCCAGATTTTAGTGTGTGCCATTGAGCAACACTAGGTATCAACAAATCCTTGTTTTCACTGTTTTTCAGGTGCAACAGCTTGGGTTGCTGCTACATGCCCTTTAGTCTCTTCCAACTGATGGCAACCCTATATATATCCATCTCTCAATCATTAGCAATCACTTCCGCTCTTGCAAATGTAAGGTTGTGACTTCTTTCACTTAGCCAAGCCATGCCATGTTTGGTCTTCCTTTCCCCTCCTGCTGCCTTCAACTTGTCTTAGCATCATGGTTTTTTCCAGGGGTCTTCTCTTCTTATGATGTGCTCAAAGTATTATAGAATCACTTTAGTTTTTGCTTCTAGAGACAATTCAGGCTTGACTTGATTGGACCTGGCACAAACCTATTTCCTTCCTGGTGGTCAATGGTAGCCTTCCAAATTTCAAGCAAGCAAGTGATTGGGGATTTCTGATACACAGCTTTAGATATATAAATGTTATCCTTTTTTATTTCACTTTATTTTATCCTGCAATTGTGAAACACCAATGCTTTATTACTCAGCAGGACTGCATCAAATTGATACGAATCTATTTTGTTTTGTCAAATCATTTCTGACTTCTGGAAACACTAAGGATCAGTGGTTTCCAAAAATATAAAAATAAAAAAATAGTTTTCTCTTTTTTATTTTTTTTATTTTATTGTTATATTTATATCCCGCTTATCTTCTATGGGTAGAACTCTAAGCGGCTAACAAGGGCTATCAATGCCAACCAGACAATCAATACAACAAATATAATAATTCAAATCAACATGACCCAATAAAACAGACATAATAATAATAATAATATAAAATCCTCCTGCATCCCAGCCTGCGGGGGAAACGAATCTTACCAAATTAACCATCAAAATTAGATAAATCGATCAGTGACGGTTAATAGCGATGGCGGGGAAAAAAAAAGGATACCATTAAACTAAAAATCGCCAAAGGCCTCCCGGAATAAATAGGTCTTCAATGCTTTCCGGAAGGCCTGCAGGGACTCTGCAGAGCACACTTCGCTGGGGATTGAATTCCATAAGGATGGGGCTGCCACTGAGAAGGCCCGGTTCCGAGTAAACGTCTTCCGGGCCTCTCGTGGGGTGGCAACCCGCAGTGAGTGCGCTCGCACCTGCCGAACAGGACGGGCCGAGGTGGATCGCTGGATGATGCGCTCTGTCAGGTAGTCTGGTCCCAAGCCATGGAGGGTTTTATAAACTAAAACCAAGACCTTGAATCTAATCCGGGCTGCAACGGGCAACCAGTGCAGGCGGACCAGGACTGGGGTGATGCGATCATATCGACGCGCACCCACCACCAGCCTGGCCGCCGCATTCTGTACCCGCTGCAGGCGCCGGAGAAGAGTCAAGGGCAGCCCCATGTAGAGGGCGTTGCAGTAGTCCAGCCTCGAGATCACCAGTGCCTGGACCACTGTTCTCAGAGAGTCAACATCCAGGTACGGGCGGATCTGGGCGACCTGACGAAGATGGTAATAAGCGGCCCTGGTCACCGACGCCACCTGGGCCTCCATGGTCAGCGCCGGGTCCAGGACCACGCCCAGATTCCGCACCCTCTCTGCCGGCTGGAGGGAACCCCCCCCCAGACAGGGAAGAGGGCCACCGTACCCAGATGGTGAGCTCCCAAAGAACATAACCTCCGTCTTCTCGGGGTTGAGCTTAAGCCTGTTCGCCCCGGTCCAAGCCAGCACGGCCTCCAGGCACTCATCAAGGATCCTCACAGCTTCCACTGCAGAGGTGGAAAAGGAGAGATAGAGCTGCGTGTCATCAGCGTACTGATGACAGCAGACTCCAAATCTCCTAATGACCCCAGCCAGCGGCCTTACGTAGATGTTAAACAGCATAGGGGACAGCGACGACCCCTGTGGAACCCCACAAGGGAGAATCCAAGGAGCCGACAACTCCCCCCCATGCTGAACGTACTGAGGACGGCCCTCCAGGAAGGACCGGAGCCATCTGCAGGCAGAGCCCCCGATCCCAACCTCAGAGAGCCGATCCAACAGGATACCGTGGTCGACGGTATCAAAGGCCGCCGACAAATCCAGGAGAACCAACAGGGTAGAGCAACCCCTGTCGGCCGCTCGGATTAGGTCATCTTGCAGCGCGACCAAAGCTGTTTCGGTCCCCCGACGAGGCCTGAACCCGGACTGGCAAGGATCGAGGCACTGCCGGTCCTCCAGGTACGACTGCAACCGAACCGCCGCCACCCTCTCGATCACCTTACCCAGAAACGGGACGTTAGCGATAGGACGATAGTTCGCTAAATCGTCCGGACACAGGCCAGGTTTTTTGAGAATGGGCTTTACCACCGTCTCCTTCAGACGGGAGGGAAAAACCCCCTCGCTGAAGGAGGCGGTGGCGATGACCGAAGCCCACTCGGCCATAGTCCTGCTGGCAGCTTTTATAAGCCAGGCAGGGCAGGGATCGAAAGGAGTAGACGCCGGCCGGCAGTGAGCCATAGCCTTGGAGGCCTCGACAGCAGAAACAGGCCCAAGCTCCTCCAACCGAGGCGACGAAGGCGGACCAGCAACTGGGGATGCCGGGGCAGTGCTACTGCAACCGGAGTCGAAGCCGGTCCGGATGGCCTCAATTTTTGTTCGAAAGAAGGCTGCAAAGTTCTCGCTACTGAAATCAGTAGGAGGAGGCCTTGCCAGACTAGGATTGGTGAGGTCCCGAACCACCCGGAAGAGCTCCGCCTGGCGGCTCGAGGCCTCACCAATTCTCAGGGAGAAAAAAGATCTTTGGGCCTCCCTGATCGCGTGGGAATAGCACCTAGTCTGGGAAATAACGGCAGCCTTGTTAATAGCCGTCCGGGTTCTTCTCCAGCTGCGCTCTAGTCTTCTCCTCAGCTGCTTCATTGCTCGGAGCTCAGACGTGAACCACGGTGAGGACCAAGCTCGGCACCGGAGAAGACGCTTAGGGGCGATCCGGTCGATGGTATGGGCAGCTGTATCAAACCAATGGTTAGCCACAACCTCAGCCGGCGCGCCAGCCAGTTCTCCAGGAAATGCCCCGAAGGCCTCCTGGAACCGTGAAGGGTCCATAAGTCTCCGGGGGCGGGCCAAAACAAGAGGCCGATGGTCCCCGCAAGGAGGGGCCGGAATCGCCAAGGGGAAAGAGAGCAGGTGATGGTCTGACCATGACACAGGCAGGGAGACAATGCCCCCTACCTCCAGACTCGAATTCCCCGACATGGAGGAAAACACCAGATCCAGGGTATGGCCAGACCTGTGAGTGTAGGCATAGTTGTCTACATAGACCTCTTGTAGGCATAGTTGTCCCTTATGATCCTTATGATCAAGCCTGACAGTTTTCAGGACAATAGATGCGTGGAGTTTCTTCATTTTAGCAAAAGTAAGGTTTAAGATTTGGGAAGTTTGCAAAAAGATGCTTATCCGCATGGTGTAATGGTGATCAGGAGGATTATTACAAAAATCACAAGGCAGGGTAGCCTTTGGGCTAGATGTCTGGAGTATATAAATATCATAGATAGATAGATAGATAGATAGAGAGAGAGAGAGAGAGAGAGAGAGAGAGAGAGAGAGAGAGAGAGAGAGAGAGAGAGAGAGAGGGAGGGAGGGAGGGAGATTTATTTATTTATTTATTTATTTATTTAAGTACTTATATCCCGCTCCATCTTCCCAACGGGAACTCTGGGCGGCTAACAACGCAAGATCTAAAAAAACAAAAGCTAAAGGCTAAAAAATAGCAAGCCACCAGCGAGGGCAGCGGGGGCAAGATGGCGGCAGACATAGAGGGATAGGAAAGAAAAGAAAAACTAACTAATAAAGGCACCATAAGCCTCTTTGAAGAGGTAGGTCTTCAAGGCCCTCTTAAAGGCGGGCAGGGACTCCAGCAGGCGCAGCTCAGGAGGTAGATGGTTCCAAAGCGAGGCCCCACCACAGAGAAGGCGCGGTTCCGCGCGCGCTTTCCGCGCCTCTCTGGGTGTGGCCACTCTCAAAGAGCGCGCCTGCGACAATCTCGTGGGTCTGGATCCGGATGCCCTCAGGGAGATGCGCTCCGCCAGGTATCCTGGTCCCAAGCCGTGGAGGGCCTTGAAAACCAAGACCAGGACCTTGAACCTGATCCGGAGGACAACGGGCAGCCAATGCAGGCGGACCAGGACTGGGGTGATGTGCTCGAATCTACGAGCACCCACCACCAGCCTGGCCGCCGCATTTTGCACCCGCTGTAACCTCCGGACCAGGGTCAAGGGCAACCCCACGTAGAGGGCATTGCAGTAGTCGATCCTCGAGATCACCAGGGCCTGCACAACTGTCCTCAGGAGGACTCGTCAAGGTACTGGCGGATCTGGGCGATCCTGCGGAGATGGAAAAAGCGGCCCTGGAGACCGCCATCACCTGGGCTTCCAGGAGAGGGCGGGATCCAGGACCACGCCCAGATTCCTGGCCCTGTCTGTAGGCTGGAGGGAAGTACCCCCCAGACTAGGGAGGGGGCCATTGTACCGAGACGAGGGCGCCCCGAAGAACAGAACCTCCGTCTTCTCCGGATTAAGCTTGAGCCGGTTATCTCTGGTCCATTCCAGAACGGCCTCCAGGCACAGATCGAGGATCGAACCGCCTCCTCAGCAGACGTAGAAAAGGAGATATAGAGCTGCGTGTCATCAGCGTACTGATGACAGCGAACTCCATATCTCCTGATGACCTCCCCCAGCGGCCTCATATAAACATTGAACAGCACGGGAGATTGCCGACCCCTGGGGCACCCCACAAGGGAGAGTCCAAGGAGCCGACAAGACATCCCCCAGCTGTACCCTCTGGGTCCGGCCGCCAAGGAAGGAAGGAACGGAGCCAGGCCAAGGCCTGACCACCAATTCCCGCCTCAGCGAGCCGGGCCAGAAGGTTACCGTGGTCGACGGTATCAAAGGCTGCTGAGAGATCAAGGAGGACGAGCAGGGAGGAGCTCCCCCTGTCGGCCTCCCTGAGGAGGTCATCCTGCAGAGCGACCAGGGCGGTCTCGGTCCCGCGAAGAGGCCTGAATCCAGACTGGAAGGGGTCCAGGATATGATTTGTCTCCAGGTATGACTGGAGCCGGACGGCAGCCACCCCCTCGACAACCTTGCCCAGGAAGGGAACGATGGCGATCGGACGAAAGTTGGAAAGATCGTCCGTTGCCAAGCCAGGTTTCTTAAGAATGGGTTTTACCACGGTCTCCTTTAAACGGGAAGGGAAACGACCCTCCCGAAAGGAGGCCGTGGCGATGGAAGAAAACCACTCTGGCATGTTCCCCTCGGCAGATTTTAGGAGCCAGGCTGGGCAAGGGTCAAAGGAGTGGCCGCCGGCCGGCAACGAGCCATAGCTCTGGAGATCTCCGCTAAAGAAACTGGCCCGAACTCGTCCAGGAGGGGAGAACGGAGGGGTGAGGCACTGGGAGACCCAGAGGATGGACTAGAGCAGCTGGGGGGCAAATCGGAACGGATGGCCTCAATTTTTGATCTAAAATGGGCTGCAAATTGCTCACTAGTGAAATCACTAGGAGGAGGCCGCAGCTGACTGGGATTGGAGAGGTCTCGAACCACCCGGAATAACTCCGCCTGGCGGCTCGAGGCCTCCCCAATTCTCAGGGAGGCATAAGATCTTCTAGCATCCCTGATCGCGCGAAGATAGCGGCCAGTCAGCTGTTTAAGGGCAGCCCAATTCACTTCCGTCCGGTTCGCCCTCCATATGACCTCTAGTCTCCTACGTTCTTGCTTCATCGACCGCAACTCCTCCGTGAACCACGGGGAGGAGCGGCCTCGACAGCGCAGGAGACGCTTAGGGGCGATCCGGTCTATCGCCCCGGCGGCACCAACATGCCACCTTTCCACCAGGGCATCAACCGGATCGTCCGCCAGACCGCCAGAGAGCTCCCCCAAGGCCTCCATAAACCTTGGAGGGTCCAGGAGCCTACGGGGGCGAGCCCAGATGTAAGAAGGGCGCTCCCCGCGGGGTGGGGGGGCGATCGACAGGGAAAATCTTAGCAGGTAATGGTCCGACCATGACACGGGCAGGGGCGAAATGTCCCCAACCCCCAGACACGAATCCGACGACGTGGAGGAAAAGACCAGGTCTAGGGTGTGGCCAGCTCTATGGGTGGGGCATAAAACATGCTGAGATAAGTTCATGGAAGTCATGGATTCCATGAATTCCAGAGCCGCACCAGAGAGTTCCCCCTCGGCATGCAAGTTGAGGTCCCCAACCACCAAAAGGCGGGGCGACCTCAACAGAGCAGCCGAGATGAACTCAGCGATCTCTGGGAGGGATTGTGCTGGGTTGCGGGGAGCACGGTACACCAGCACAATGCCAAACTTATCTCGCTGACCCACAGATAGATGGAGGCATTCCACCCCAGAACACACCATCGACGCGGACCTGCTAACATAAAGGGATTCCCTGAAAACGATGGCCACCCCACCCCCCCTACCCTCCGATCTGCCTGCCCACTGAACCCGAAACCCGGGTGGGCAAAGGAGAGAGAGGGGAGGCCCGCCCTCCGCGCCCACCCAAGTCTCGGTGATACACGCCAGGTCGGCGTGCTCATCCAGGATAGAATCGAGGATGAGCGGGGTCTTATTATGCACCGACCTGGCGTTAATCAGCAGGCAGGTCAGATCGGAGGCACTGGCGGGATGGCACCCAGGTAGATGGCGGTGGACGAGGGGATCAGAACGGGGGACCGGCCTTAAATGCCGGACCCTAGTTCTTCTTACCCGACCGATCCCACCGTCCAGAGCGTACCTCCCACGGCCAGACACCACAGAGATAGGAGTCCCTGCCAACATGGTAGCCTGAGGGGGAGGGAAAAAAAAAAAGAAAGGGGGGGGAAAGACAAGAAACAAATGAAAACGATCAAAACTAATACAGTTAACAATAACCAAGGCACAAAAACAATGCAAAATACAACTGAGTAAAAATACAACGCAAAAACTATAAAAATAAAGGAAGAGGTAAAAGCAAGGATAAAATAGGGCACAAACCAGGGCAGAGTGGAATTACCGGAGGGGGGGGAGGGGAGGCTGGGGTACGGGACCGGGTCGACTGGTAGCACTGGGCGTTAGGGGCCTAAAAGCCACCCAAGGACTCGCAGAACCACCCGGGAGCCCTCCAAGAGGCAGTGGCGGATAGTTCATAAGCAGCGGCGGCGTCAACGTAGATGCAGGGACCGCATCATCTACAGCGAGTTGCGGCCGCAACAGCGATGGAAAGCCGCCTCGTTCTCGGCACCAACCAGAAAACAAATAAGTCTAAGATGCTTCATCGGGTGACGAAAGATGGAAAGGCGGCGGCGGCGACAACGGAGGGGCCGTAAAGCCGTAGAAAGCACACAGAGCGAGAGTCTCGATCCTGGCGGCGGCGGCGATGGTAAGGTAAGGCTGCGACTCCCCAGGGCAGCAGCCGCCGGCCGGCATCGTCCATGGCAATGACGGCGACGACGGCAAGGCCGCATCGCTTGTTGTGGTGGCAGCAAGGGGGGGGAGGCCGCCTGGTTCCGAGAGGCGAAGGCGGTGGAAGGCCGCAGCTCCCCCTGAGGGCCGCGCCTGCCAATGTCCTCGGAGGCGGCGATGGAGAGGCCGCATTTGTGGCAGAGGTGGCAACGACGGGGGAGGGGAGGCCGTTCCAGGCGGCGGCGGCAGATGGAAGGCCGCAGCTCCCCCGGAGCTGCACCCCTCCGCCGACTGCACCCTTCCCCGGGGGGGAGGGAGGCCACCTCGTTCCAAACGGCGGCGGCGATGGAGGGGCCGCTCGCTTGAGGCGGCCATGGCAGCGGGGGGGAAGACGGCAGAGGGGGGGAGGACGCCTCATTCCAGGCGGCAGCGGCGATGGAAAGGCCGGCTCCCCTCGGGGCTGCGCCCGTCCGCCGGTAAAGTCCTCGGGGTGGCAGTGGCGGTGGAAAGGCCGCCCGCTTGAGGCGGCAATAGATGGCAATGAAGGCGGCGGCAGAGGAGAGGCCGCCCTGCTCCGGCGGCAGCGGCGGAGGAAAAGCCGCCGGTAAAGTCCTCGGGGTAGCGGAGGCGATGGAGGAGCTGCCCGCCCGAGGTGGCGATAGAAGCGGCGGCAGAGGGGAAGCCGCGGCGGCAGCGGCGTTGGAAAAGCCACCCCCCCTAGTGGAGCACCCGCCCGCCGGCAGAGTCCCCGGGGCAGCGGCGGCGGTGGAAGAGTCGCCCGCTTGAGACGGCGATGGAGGCGACTGCGGAGGGGAGGCCGCCTCGCTCCAGGCGGCAGTGGCGGTGGAAGGCCGGCTCCCCTCAAAGCTGCACCCGCCCGCCGGGAAAGTCCTCGAGGTGGCGGCGGCGATGGAGGGGCCGCCATCATTCTCGGCGGCGGCGGCGGTAAGGGTTGCACCAGCGACGGCGGAGGGGAGGCCGCCCTGCTCCGGCGGCAGCGGCAATGGAAAAGCCGCTGGTAAAGTCCTCGGGGTGGCGGCGACGGTGGGGGAGCAGCGGCGTTGGAAAAGCCATCCCCCCGGAGGCGCGCCCGCCCGCCGACAAACTCCCCGGAGGGCAGCAGCGGTGGAGGAGCCGCCCGCCTGAGGCGGCGGTGGAGGCGGCGACGGAGGGGAGACCGCCTCACTCCAGGCGGCAGGGCGGTTGGAAGGCCGGCTCCCCTCAATGCTGCGCCCGCCCGCCGGCAAAGTCCTCGAGGTGGCGGCGGCGATGGAAGGGCCGCCATCCTTCTCGGCGGAGAGGCCGCGCCAACCCAGCGTCGGTGGGGCGGCGGCAGCGGCAGCAAGGGAGAGACGGCGACAAGAAACACCCTCCAGGTAGACTCCCGACGCCTAGCCAGCCATAGGGAGGAGGGCTTCAGTGACCCAGAACTCGGCACCCCCAAAACCCGAACCCCCCCCTCCAGGCCCTGGAAGACCCAGAGGGAAAGGGATTAGGCATAGAGGGGCAAATCTGGCAGCAAAAGAAAAAAGAACAAACGGAGCAGACCCGGAGAGCTGCTGCTGCCGTCCGCCATCTTACCGGTAAGCATAGAAGAAGCATTTCTAGTAAAGACACTTACAAAATGTGAGGGGATAGGTGGAAAATATTTAGATAGGAGAATGTTGAGAAGGAGCAGTATGCTTCCCTTTCCTCTTCCGCCTTGATACATTTTTTTTTGGGGGGGAGCGGCATGGTATATTTCATCCTTGATAAGGATTCAAGTAATCCTTATTATTAAGGTCCTACCACATACTGAGATGGGTGATAAGCAGTGTAAGGACTCAATAATAATAATAATAATAATAATAATAATAATAATAATAATAATAATAATAATAATAATAATAATAATAATAATAATAAAACAACTTTAGTTTTATGCCTCCTTTCTCCCCAGAGGGACCTTCTTTTTGACCCAAGTCACTGAAAATGTAATAAGACAAGTATGGTTGATAAATGTATAGTAGTGGAGGCAAAAGGACAAATTTTCAGTGTTTTCTAAGGACCCACCTAATACTTCATCTTCCCAGATCCCACAGACTCCACTGAAAGAGATTCTACGTTTCTGCATTCCAGAGGGGGAAAAACTTAGCAAAAATCATATACAAAGAATCAGTCATGAGATACATTTCTTCAGCACGACCCCTTCCAGGAAATCGGAACCCCTCAGGGAAAATCATGTGCTGTGATTAGAAGCTATACCTGTCAGTCAAAATCTCCTCGTCTTCTCTGCCTTTCCTCATTCATGGTAGCGATGGGGAAATTTGGAAGGTTGAGAGGCCAGTTTTCCATTCCAAACTGAGTCTTGGACTAAGGACTGTTGTTTCACCAATGGTTCTTTCTTTTGAATTGTTCTTTTGTGTATTGACTGAACCTAGTTTCTCCATAGTGTTACTACTCCCAACAAAATTATATAAAAATGACAGTTGGTATGTGGCATCAAGTCATATTGAACTTATGACAAATTCAATCCCAAAATGCCATGTCCTCAGCTATGTAAATTCAAGCCTTTGGTTTCCTGTATAGGGCATCAATCCATCTTGTATTTCCTCTTCCTGTTTTCCTGCTGCCTTCCACTTTTCCCCACATTATTGTCTTTTCCAGATAATTCTTTCTCCTCATGATGTGCCCAAAACAGGCTGACCTCAGTATCAATATTTTGGCCTCCAGAAAACTTTTAGCTTTCTTCACTGTCCAGCTATCACATCCATGCATGGTCATCAGATATCCAAGAATGTGGATGGTCTTGGTGTCTCTCTTTATAACCTTCATATCTCTATGTTCTGTCCCTTTTCTCTTCGGGGGCCCAGCTGGGTATCATGACACCCCATGGGAACCCCTGTCTTAACCCTAACTGTAACTATTGGTTATAGAGACATCATCATTGTCCAAAATTCTGTTCTGTTGTTATGCTGATGAGAGGGGGATTGAGTGAGGTTCAGCAGGTTGTTGTTAATGAGTTCCTATTACTATATTTGACCATGCACCAAGCAACCTCACTGGCACGCAGTGAGGAAACCAAGTAGGGTCTGGTTAATTTGTGGCAATTGGCTCCTGCAATTTAACCCATTTCCCTTTTGTTGTCATACATAAAGAAACAGAATTATGGCTTAAGGTTCATGGTCTGTACTCTACACTTATGTTTAAACCCAGTCTTATTTTTGTGCTAAGCTTTATGGCCTGTGTCTTATGATCTATACTTATCCTCAGCTTGTAATTTCTGCTTTCGTAACTCTAAAGTGTACCTCAATGTGCTTCTTTCCAAAACTGGAATGCCTGTTAAAATCGAAGCCAAGAAAAAGTGGAGCAGATCAAGTAGCAGGAAGGCACATACCATTTGAGAAAGAAATAAAGGAGGAGGAGGAGGAAGCAGTTGAAAGAGAACACCAACAACTTAGGGGAAGACCTTGTGGGGTATGGAATAGCATCCCCTGATATTCAAGCTCATCCTTCATTTATTATTTATTTATTTGATTTGCACACCATTCCCATTAGCACTAACCTGGGTGGTTTACAATAAAAACCAACACAGAAGAGAAATAAAAATAATACTGCCAATCCCCATTGACAAATAACCAATAAAACAGTTGGCACTGAAACAACAATCATAAAAAGAACCTGGCAGATGAAAAATGGTTGGTCAGCTAGGGCTAGTGTTGAAAACATCCCCAAAAGGCCACATCTTCAGTTGCCTCCTAATTATCCACAGAGAGGAGGGTCAGATGAAGCTCTTCCAGAACCTGATTCTACACTTTTGGAGTCATTGTGAAAAAGGCCCTACTTCTTGTACATCCTGGTACCTCTTGTAAGGCCACAGCTAACGACCCATACTTAAGGGGTGTTGGGAAGGGTTGCATAGATGGAACTTTCACGCACCCCAGGCCATAAGAACCCTCTTCAGCCCATTGTCTACCTAATGAGCCTATTCAGATCAGGGTTATGTGAAATCAAGGTGAACTATACATTGGAGGCCTCACCACTAAATTTCCTCAGACTGATGAAGCTGCTTGGATGAGTTGTGAACTGTTTCAGTCTCTCAAGAAACGAGGTCCAGTGGCCAGGACTCAACTTCCAAATAACCTCACCTGGATGACTGAGAATCTTCACAAGTTATGGGCCTCCCTTGAGGTGACAACCCAGAAGAGCCTCACCTGTGATTATTGAGGAATAACAGGAAGAACAGCAGACAGGTAGGCTTGGTGGAAAAATTTTTAGAAGCCCAGATTATCCATCTTGAGGGATGTGATATCTGGTGCTCAGCCACCATCACTTTAGGGTTCAGCAGCTGGTTCTCATAGTAGGTTGTGGAAAGACTGGTAATCAACAGTGGGCATTGAGTGAGAGATATGCAGAACATCCCCTCCAACCTATCAAGCTGTAATTCACTCTTTCCCCCCTCCATCTCCTCCTCCAGACCCAAGCTGTTTGTGGCGACCCCTGTGAAATGGTCATTCGACCCCCAAAGGGGTCCCGACCCGCAGGTTGGGAACCACTGCTATAAAGCAAAAAGCAAAGCGTACTGCTTATACACTGCCACATGGCACTTCAAGCACTCTCTGGGTGGTTTGCAAGTAATTATGCAAGCTACACATTGCTATGATGTTTGTGTGACTACACAACAGAGTTTCAGGCACCATTTCATCTCTGCCCCATTTATTCAATCTATGACTCCATCCCAAGCAAAAGTTATCCTGAGCCTGAAGTAGGACAATGTTTCATTTGCCCCAATGAACCAGCCTAAAGAGCCAAGGAGAATAAATAGAATTGATAACCCATATATATATAAGCAAGCAAATAAATGAAAACATACGAATGAATATGTCCTTCGGACCCCCCGGCACTCATCTGATGAAACGTTAGAGTACTGTTACTGAATTGCCTTTCTTAATTTTTATCTGACAATTCACAAGCTTTATGCTAGGGCAACTACAATCTTCTTATACATTGCCTCTTAACTGCTGCTTCCTTTTAATTTTTAGCCCCATTAGGTGAAAGCAATAGAGAAAATTAAATGGCTAAGTCAATAATATTCCCATCTGAACTATGCATACTTCAAGTCTGTTCCATAGGAACAAAGGAAACATAGCTGGGAGTCAGGAGATGTCATTTCTAAACCGCTTCTGTTTTGAAAATGTGCTTTTTAAAGTACCTTTAAAAAGTCTTAAGATCCCAGTTATCTGCTTGCCACTGCTTGCAGCAAGGTGCAGTGGAAGATGGCATATTGGCCAGCTTTACATTCTTGGGATGAAAGCCGAGAGCAACGATAAATGACAAATAGTTTAATTTTCTCTCGTGCAGATAGAGAGTTCCTCGTGTAATATAGTGTATTAATTTGGCCAGCAGGCCTTAAAATATGAAAAGCTGCAGAGCTCATGAGGTGTGATGCAGTATGAGGCAGGCCCTTGAAAATAAAGATCTTGCAGCCCTAAACGTATTCTTGATTCATAAAAACTTTTCATCTTTGTCTCTAAAAGGTACACCATAAATCACTTGCAAACTTAAGATAAGCAAGATGTTGTTGATAAAACATAATAGGATATATCGTCTTTGACAGCCAGAGGAAATGAGCAGGAAAAACCTCTCTGATGAATAATCTAAAGAAATGGCTTAGTTTACTCTCTTCATTTTATACCAAGATACCACCATAAACCCTCTTGGAATAGTGACACCAGAAAGTAAATTGTCCAGCTTCTGTAACATGAACCCTGTTAGCAGAAGGAAGAAATGACTTCCAAAGGACATAACATATGGAGAATCCTAAGTGGAAAGATAAAGTACTTGATATACCAGAGGAATTATCTGGAGGAGGAGGAGGAGGGGGGGGGAAAAGCTAGCAAACAAAACACTTTCTTTGACTACATAAGACACATGTCGTATGGGGAGCACTTGAATATTTTGGTACACTGGCCCCAACTTAAAAAAATAGCTAGCATTCTGGACAGTGTTTAAGTATGACTTTTTAATAGGATAAAATGGACACCATCTTTTGAGTGGCATCCACCATCAAAATAAGGACCACTGTTCATGGATTTCAATCTTCTCTTAATATGCATTTTCATAAAAACCTGTAACCAGGTCTTGATTTGCAGAACATTGGATAGACTAGTAGATAGGGGAAAATTGGGAATGCAGTAGGACCCCTGTATCCACTGATTCAGTTATCCACGGTTGGCAGAAGAAAAAAATTAAATAATTCAGCAGCCACAAAGCAAGCTGTAAAGCAAGCTGCTGTCACAAACAGCAGCTGTAAAGCAAGCTATTGTCACAAATAGCATCTGTAAAGCAAGCTACTGTCACAAACAGTGGCCATAAAGCAAGTTACTATCTCAAAACAGCAGTCCTAAAGCAAGCTACTGTCAGGAAACAGCAGTTTGGGGTTAGGCGGGCAGGCGTTCTCTCTTATCCACGCTTTTCATTATCCATGGGAAGGCTTGGAACCAGTTCCCAGCAGATACTGGGGTCCTACTGTATGTTCATTCAAGAGGCAGTCTCTGAGGTGGTGATGTAAAGAGAGTCTCTAAGACCAGCCTGAGCTGACCTGCAGGAGAGATGTTCAGGAAGCAGGTGAAATAATAGTTAAGGGTCATGCTAGGATTAGTCCATAAACTATTGCCTTGCTGGATAGATAATCGAGACAGGGAACAATCGGAAGTGAAGCCAGTAGCAAACAGTAGAGGTAAGCTCTGTGGGGAATTTTGGGGCAGCAAGACAAAGAATACTGAGAGGTGTAAGCACAGATCAGGTCAGGTGAGGTAAGAATGCTGTCCTTAGTAAGTAATACCTTGGTTTAAGAGTACTTTGGTTTGTGAGCACTTTGTAAGAGAAGCAAACATTTCTTCTAAATTTTGCCTTGATCAATGAGCAATGTCTTGCAATATAAGCACTGGTCACATGATCACAAGTGAACCACTGGTGGCTTCCCCCCCCCTCCCTGCTGGATTGTGAGTGAATGTCTGGAATGTTCCATTCTAGGCAAGCCTCAAAATCAGAGACAGGAGAGAGGAAGGAAGGTCTCCCTTGAACCAGTCAGGAATATTTTCAAAGGAGAGTGCAAGTTTGGGGTTTATTTTTATTTTTATTTTTATTTAATTTGTTTTCAACATCCTTTCATATTTTTTCAAACCACTTCTAGTCATGGGGCAGCTAAAGTGTGTATATGGCTACAAATTGCATTTTATTATTGCCACACAGAGTAAATTCCAGTTTTTAATTCCAAGCAGAGCAGATTCTGCAGCCAGGTACCTAAACCATGGTGTAGACGTGGACTGCTAGCCAACGTCTCTTGTGAGTTTTGCCATTTTGTGTGTACAGTTTGTGGTTTATGGGGCCCCAGAATGAATCATCTGAGTTTCCATTCTTTCTTATTGGGAAATTTGCTTTGATATATGAGTGCTTTGGTTTACAGATTTATTTCCATAACAGATTATGCTCATAAACCAATTTATTATTGCACTGAGTTGGAGCTTGGAATGCATGTTTATTGCAGCTCTGGTAAGGAAAATTCCATTCCAGTTGCTCAGCTAATCTCTACAGCTGGGATGGGCCTGACAGAGGACCACCAGAGATGAGCACTGTCGCAGGTTAATTTTGAGTTTCTGGCATTCTCTGGGGGCTGTGAGATGGGAGAGAAGTTCTGCCTTGGTGGCTCCTTCCTCAAGTGGACCAAAGGTGAGATTCGTACTCAGCCTTCTGTGTTACCAGGAAGGATTTGCCTGGCATGATCTCCATCTCTTTTTTCTAACTAGATCCTTCCTTTGAGGATGACTCTATCAGTGAGGGTCTCTCTATCACACTGTTGGCGAACCTATGGCACAGGTGCCAAAGGTGGCATGCAGAGCCCTTTCTGGTGGCATGTGACATTGCCCCCTTACAGCCATGGCACGTCCCCCTCCTCTCAGAGCATGCCACTGTGCTCTGTGCAGAGAGCCGGGCGAAAGGGGAGCCAGTGTCATGTGGGCTCCTTCGTAGCCTCAGTTTACTCTCCAGCCACACTGTTTTTGGGAGGCCCAGAGTGGCATGGCTGGAGTGTAAACTGGGGCTATAAATGTGACCACAAGCTGCTGCCACTACCTTCTGACTTTCCCGATGGTGTAGCACCCCATCTACCTCTCTGGCCAGGGCAGAGAGGCAGATGGGGTGCTACTGTTCAGGAAAGCAAGGATCAAAGAGCAGGTTTTTTAATTTTCCGTGGCCACAGCATCCTTGCTGTGACCACGGCAAATTCAAAAGCCTGCTCTTCAGTCCTCACTTTCCCGAAGGGTAGCACCCGAAGCATTTGTAACCTGGGGTACCACTGTATTCGGGTTAAATTGCCTGGTTGGCACTTTGCAAAAGTAAGTGGGTTTAGAATCGCAGTTTGGGCACTCAGTCTCTAAAAGGTGTGCCATCACTGCTCTATCTGATACCTATGTCATGAGCAAACAAAACCTCAGGGCAAGCAGTGGTGCAGAAGAGAGCTTGTTCACTGCTGCGGCACCCAACTCCTCCCATTTTCAGGTGGTGGCAGGAATCACTTGCTGAACACAAAGGTGTTTATAGGTAGGATGCCCCCCAACCCTGCTTTTCCCAGTCTCTGTGACATCACAGGGGGTCTTCTTGCTGACCATACCTGGTTTCAGGTTGTGACCTTGAAGTGACAGGGGCAACACCAACACTGGAAGTGGAAAGAACAGATTGTTCCTGAGGTGGCAGAGAAGGAAATGTCTCTCTTGGATCTCTAGAGTGTAGTCAGACATTAGAATCATAGAATCATAGAGTTGGAAGAGACCTCAAGGGCCATCTAGTCCAACCCCATGCCATGCAGGACCCCCTTCACAATATTTCCGACAGATGGTCATCCAGCCTCTGCTTAAAAACCTTGAAAGAAGGAGACTCCACCACCCTTTGCGGCAGCATATTCCACTGCTGAACAGCTCTGTCATGAAGTTCTTCCTAATGTTCAAATAGAATCTCTTTTCATGTAGTTTGAAACCATTGCCTTGAGTCCTAGTCTCTGAAGCCATGGAAAACAAACCTGTTCCCTCTTTAATATGACACCCTTTCAAATATTTAAACATAGCTATCATATCCCCCCTCAGCCTTCTTTTAGAGAGGCTAAACATTCCCAGTTCCCTAAGCCGTTCCTCATAAGACATTTCCTCCAGACCCTCAACCATCCTGGTCACCCCCCTCTCTACCCACTCGAGGTTGTCAACATCCTTTTTAAACTGAGGTGCACAGAACTGGACACAGTACTCCAGGTGGGGTCTGACCAGAGCAGAACATTGTTGACATCATTCTAATTATGTGCCGTTGAGATGTATATGACTTTAACGCATCCTATTGATCCACCACATTTTAGGTCTTTCAAAGTAAATCTTCTAGTTTTACTAGTACTGTTGTCTTTTCTACTGAGCTTTTGTCTTTTCATGATATGTCCAAAACATGATAGCCTCAGTTTAGTCATTTTTAACTGGGGGGTGAGGTTTGATTTCCTCCAGAATCCACTCATTTGTCTTTCTAGTGGTCCAAAGTTCTGTTGCTACACCATGTTCCAGATTGATAGATTGTTCCCTTGCAATATTTTTCAATATTCTTCTTATCAAGAGCCCCGTAGTGCAATGATTAGACAGCAGTACTGAATTCAATCCTCTGCTCAGGACCTGTATCATTGTACTTACTGCTTCAAATGTGTTTTGGTGTAGCTTATGTTTTTAGTGTGGTCTTTGTTTGATTTTTTTTTTTAGTATTCATATAGCTTTAAATACTGTAATTTAATTATGTAAGTAGCCTTGGGTCCATTTTAAGGAGGACCCAAGGCAGCATACATCATTAAAATACAGTAATTAAAGCTATATGAATACCATCATTCCCATTTCAGATTAATTGGGGAATGGATAGGCCCAAGTTGACACCTTAATTTATTTCAGGCTCTTAATTGTTGTATTATTATAGCCAATGGCCATTATATCTATATACATATACATATACAATAAAAGCAGTATAGCAATCAGTCAATATCCAAATATCTATATTCAAGGGCAACACGTAATCATAGACGATTACAGTAGAAGCCAACTGTATTTATACCTTATTGTTTAACAATATAAAAGTTAAAATTCAAGTTAAAGGTGTATACAAAAATGTTAACAATCTCTAAAATGGTATCACCATATTCATAATTGTACAGCCTATAAGAAAAACTGTCTGTAAATAACTTAATACCTTGTATTTCTTCAAACACTCCCTGCTCCCTCTTGATTGCTTATCCAGCTAATTCCTAGCTTCATAGCCATCTTTCCAAAACTGACCACTTTTTTAGTAATCTCTTTACTCTTGTTTTCCAAAAGCTTCTGTAAACACTCTTCCCTATTTCTACCCTCCATGTTGACACCACTGGAAGATGAATTTGGAGTACGTTGTGCCAATCTTTGGAAGCTCAGCATGATGCTAGTAATGATCACTTAAATATATTTCACCATTGTCTGCGACTGGGTTGAAAGTTTGATTCTTAGGTGGGTGAGAGAACAGATTATATCATTTTTCTCCCTTTCATGTGTGCATGCACACACACACATCTGCTGATAACCTTGAAGATGTATCGCCATATGGTCTCACCAACATTGTAATATATCAATGCTTGTTTGCCAGATGCGGTTGGATGTATGCAGACAATGGTACGGAAATGATTTAACAGAACGAGTCTGGCTAAACTGAAAGTCAAATTTTCTTTTGGCTTAGAATTGGCTGGACTGGTTTGAATATGGGACCAGAAAGGAGAAAGGATTTGTTAGATCTTTAGGATGATGTCAAACTGCAGTACCGTTAGGGGACAGGCATCCTTCGGTTTAAGCAATTCATAAGACACTGGTAGAAATTTCAGTTCTGTTGATAGAGGTATAATATCATTTTCAGTTCTGTTGCAGGTGGTATAATATCAAGGAGAGAACATCTGGCACTTTAGGTGCATCTTGATTTAGAAGGGAATGATGAGCCAAGGACCCCTTTTCCCAATCCCAACATCAATCCCATCATCTCCCTCTATGAACCTGCCCTGTGTGTGTGCGTGTGAGTGCGTGCGTGCGTGAGGAGATAATCAGAGGAGGCCTTTCTCTTGGTCCCATCACCCTTACAAGTGCACTTGGTGGGGACATGGGTCAGGGCCTTCTTTGTCACAGCACCAAGACTCTGCAACTCCCTCCCATGAGAAGTGAGACTGGCTCCATCTTTGTTTTCTTTCCTCAAGCAGACCAAGAGTTTTCTCTTCAGACAGGAGTTCCCTTCTGACTGGCTCTCTGAGTTTTTAAATGGAATGTTGTGTGCCTTGTTTTAAAATATGTTTTTAGTATTGATTTATATATTATTTTTAATATAATATTTTAATTATTTTCAAATATTTTAAAACCTATTTTATTTTTTAAATTTTTTTTAATGTTATAAGTCAAAGTACGAACTGGAGATGGATTCTCGGCATGTGTAAAAGTAGAAAAGACCTTTATTCTCTCTTAAATCATCTTTAAAAAGCTCTGGCTTGATGCAATTTCCTCCCTTTATTATAATAAGTATAATGTTATCTCACTACCCTTGACACTGTACACAGCTGCTCATGAATGTTACTTTCACCAGTGTCTTCATTCTAAATCAAGCCTGGAGCTGTTGCAGGCCAAAGAAGAAAAAAGCTTGGTATGTATATGTTTTTATGGTATTTTACAAAATATATTCTGGCATGTCTAATGTGCTTAATACATGTACTGCAGTATGTTTATGAATCCTAAGCCATGTATTTCTTTTAGAGAAGAATATTTAATATGTAAATTTATAATTTTAATTTTGTTTTGCTCAGCTCCTGAAGAAGGCCCTGCCGAAACGCATGGGGCCAGAGCTTTTAAAAGATTATTTAAAAGAGAATAAAGGTCTTTTCTACTTTTACACATCTATTTGTATCTTGACTTCTGTGGATGTACCAGTTCCTTTGCTTTGATTTGATTTGTTTTAATGATATAAGCCATTATGTCTTGTGTCCTTGTGTCTTTGTTAAGGAGACAGGCAGGATACAAATAGTTTAAATGAATAAATAAATACAATGAACTTGAGTAAATGACCTTGCATATGTCACCATTTGAGATCAATTTGCAGCCCTACTCTTAGAAGGTTGCTGTAATAATAGGGATGGGCACAAAATGAAAAAATACAGTTTCATTTCATTTAGCTTCATTTCTCATTCCATTTAGTTTCATTAAATAATTAACAATTTTTTAAAAAAATTGTTACAAAACAAAATGAAAAATGAAATGAATCCCCTGCCGCAACAGCGAGAGCACTGGTGTGGCAGGGGATTCAAAAGCCTCCAGGCCACCACCCCTCTCTTGATCTTCAGAGCTAGGCTCTGAAGATCAAGACAGGGGTGGTGGGTTGGAGTTGTTTTTTTTAAATGTCCCACCACCAGCACTCTCGCTGGGGCAGGGGGACATTTTAAAATGCCTGTAACCGATGTTGGCTAGAGGCTTTTAAAATTGTCCCCAATCCTTGCAAGAGTACTCGTGATGGAACACTTTAAAAAGCCACTAGCCCACCACAAAGGGTGGTCAGCTAGAGTCTTCTTTAAATGCCCCCCTGCCCCAGCGAGCATCAGGTCATTTGAAAAAATGCTCCAGACCATCACCCTTGTGGTGCTCTTGAGCCTTTAAAAATCCCCTGCCCCAACAGCGAGTGGGGACATTTCAAAAAGGCTCCAGACCACCACCAGCCTCTTGATCTTCAGAGCCCTGAAGATCAAGAGAAGTTGGTGGGCTAGAGGCTTTTGAATCCCCCGCCGCAACAGTGAGAGTGCTGGTGCAGTGGGGGATTCTAAAGACTCCAGCCCTGCTACCCACTCCTCCCAGGGGTGTATGTTTTAGACAGGGAGTGCTGTGGGCAGTGGGGGCTTTGCCCACAGCACTCCTTGCCCAAAGCACCCCCTGGGAGGAGGGGGTGGCAGCAATAAAAGAACAGTTGGGCAGCAATTTCACTGCTGCCGGGCTGCTCCGTTCTCCCTCACCACCCACCTCCCAGATGGGAGCTGTCAAAACCAGCTGGGAGGCAGTGGTTGGTAAGAACCAAGCAGGGAAAAGCCAGTGGATCTTGCTGCTGAAGCAAGATCTGGCAGCAGTTTCAGGAGATTGGTTCCTCCTGAACCAAAAACATCATTTCATTTCATTTCAGATGACATGTTGTCTGCCGATTCATTTTGTTTTAAAATAGTTTGAAACCTTTCAAAACGATGAAACAGCATGTTGTTTTATTAGAACTATGTTCTACACATTCTTTTCAGTGTACATTTAGGGCGTTACCTCACGCCCACTTTGTATCGCAACAAAACAAAATGTGTAATATATCTTGTTGCGGTCATGTGGTTTTGTTGCTGTTTGTGCGTTTTCAAGGACACACTTTATTGTTACAAAATTTCTGTGACCTCACAGATGGGTGCCGCATCAAAGTGCATTCGTTTTTGTTTTCCTGTGGCAAAAGACAGAAAAAACAGTTATGTTGTGGAATATAAGTTACCACATGGGCACTCTCCAGTTTAAAAACTGCAATGGAAATGCGACAAGGATTCCACCACCCTGAGGCCAGGTACAAGGAAGATGCGCTGAGTCACGCTTCATGGGTGGTGGTGGTTGCACTTCATTTTGCTTTAAGCGCGACGGCCATGGGGGAACAATTTTAAGTACCACAACTTTCTAGAGCAACAAAGTGGATGTGAGGTAACACCCTTATATTATCTAAATGTAATCATGGGCCCAAGCTGTAGGTAGCCTGTTTTTGGTTTAAAATTAGGAAAAGCGTCTTAACTGTTAGAGCAGTATGACACTGGAACTGATTATCTCTGGAGGTGGGGGCATGCTCCAACACTGGAGGCATTCAAGAGAAAAATTGGAGAACCATCTGGCAGATATCCTATGTTTTATTTATTTATTTAATTTATTTTTATGCTTATTAACTGCCCAAATTTCCCGCGAGAACTCTGGGCAGTGTACAACAAATTGCCCATAAACAATTTGCCCAAAAGAACAATCCCCACAATAAATCAAGTAAAAAGATAAAAAAGATAAAAAAGATAAATATAAAACAAAAAAACAAACAACATGACAAAAAAAAAGTCCAGCAAGAAGGAGTAGGAAAACAAAACAAAACAACTGAGGAACAAACTTACCATCGTGCACTCAGTGATCACTGAAGTATTCCCTAAAGAGCCAGGTTTTCAAAGCTCTTCCTGCCTTGAGCAGTGGTTTGGATTCAGTGACCACATAGGCCTCTTCCAACTCAATTATTCTCTGATTCTCTGATCAGATCTGCCAAGTTGGAAAGGATCTGATGGATCATCCAGTCTGGCCTTGGTCAAGGTGGCATAGTGGGGGTTTGAACTCCCAATCTGAAACCAGGTACACAAACCACTGAGTGATTCAGCAGTACATGGACAAGGTTTGGCCCATTCCACCAATTGCTCATCAGGCCTTTAATAAAAAGAGAGAAGGGGATCCAGGGAAGCTGAGCAAAAGGTATTTTTCACTTGCAATCCTTCTTGCCATGCCATTTTTCCACGCCGCAGCTGTGGGTAAATCAGCTTGGGCCATCTTTGCCATAGATGCATTAGACAGGTCTAGGAAGCGGTGGCCAGTTTAAATATGCAGCAAATGCTACATGAATCATGCAGCAAGGCATTTGAAAGAACTCACGGTAGATAGATGTGTGTGCAGCATGGTTTATTTAGACTTTGCCTTCAGCAGCAAAATGTGTTTGACTGGTAGTGATGAAAACAGCTTAAGGAGGGAAATTCAGGAGAGACGTGGTCGAGTGGGTGAAAGCAAAATAGCCAAAGGGGAGATTCTGAAAAGGTGCAAAATAATTTTGTTGCTTTTGTTGTTGTTGTTGTTGTTGTTGTTGTTCACACGGCTAACTAAGCTGGATTTTGTAATACAAATCACTAGTCGAATGCTTCCCAAGCATTTCGGACTATGTAATATATCGGTGAATTATGCAAGCAGAACCCAGTAAGGTGGCTTTCTGCAGTTGACTGATGGTGACTCTGTCAACTCCAATTTATTATTATTATTATTATTATTATTATTATTATTATTATTATTATTATTATTATTATTATTATTATTATTATTATTATTATTACATGTATTTCAACCATGACATATTGCCTACGATGCTAGCTATATGATGTGGAAATATCACTAATGTATCGGGGGTGGGTGGGGCTAGCATATTAAGAATAAACATGGCCGAATCAAAACATTTAGAAACCAGTTGGATTCATAAAGAAAAGGGGAGGAGCCAACTGTGTTTTCAACTAGTGGTTTACTCTATCCTTTCTTGCATCCTCCTGTTACCTTCCATGTGCAAGGTGTGCCCTCTGCCTAGTTTTTGTACATAAGAACATAAGAAGAGCCATGCTGGATCAGGCCAAAGGCCCATCTAGTCCAGCTTCCTGTATCTCACAGCGGCCCCACCAGATGTGTTTGGGAGCGCATGAGACTAGATATCTGTCTCCTGATACAACTCTCCTGCATCTGGCCCTTGAAGTACCCTGGTTTAAACCCTGGAGGTTACACATCTCCATCATGGTTTGTAACCTGTGATGGACTTTTCCTCCAGGAATCTGTCCAATCCCCTTTTGAAGGCAACCAGGTCAGATGCCATCACCAAATTGTGTGGTAGGGAGTTCCATAGACTTACAACGCGCTGGGTGAAAAAATATTTTCTTTTGTCAGTTTTTACTCTCCCAGCCCTCAATTTGAGTGGATGTCCCCTAGTTCTGGTATTTTGGGACAGAGAGAAGAGCTTCCCTCTATCCACTTTACTCATACCCTGCATTATTTTGTATGTCTCAATCATATCCCCCCTCAAGCGCCTTTTTTCCAGACTAAAGAGGCCCAAATGTTTTAGCCTTTCTTCATAAGGGAGGTGCCCCAGCCCGGTAATCATTTTAGTCGCTCTCTTCTGCACCTTTTCCAGTTCCACTATGTCTTTCTTGAGATGCGGTGACCAGAATTGTACACAATACTCCAGGTGGGGCCTTACTATTGCTTTGTATAATAGCATTATAATGTTGGCTGTTTTATTTTCAATCCCCTTTTTGATAATCCCTAGCATGGAATTGGCCTTCTTCACCGCTGCCACACATTGGGGAGACACCTTCATGGAGCTGTCCACCAACACACCAAGATCTCTTTCCTGATCCGTCACGGATAACTCAGAGCCCATGAGTTGATAGATGAAGTTTGGATTTTTTGCCCCAATATGCATTACTTTACATTTGGTTACATTAAAACGCATTTGCCATTTCTCAGCCCATTCCCCCAGTTTGGAGAGATCCTTCTGGAGCTCTTCACAATCTTCTCTGGTTTTTACCACACGGAAAAGTTTTGTGTCATTGGCAAACTTGGCCACCTCACTGTTTATCCCTGTCTCCAGGTCATTTATGAACAGATTGAAAAGCACCGGTCCCAGGACAGAGCCCTGGGGCACACCGATTGTGAAAATTTCCCATTGACACCTACTCTTTGTTTCCGGGATCTCAACCAGTTCTCAATCCATAAGAGAACCTGCCCTCTTATCCCCTGACTGTGCAATTTTCTCAGCAGCCTTTGGTGAGAGACTGTGTCAAAAGCCTTTTGAAAATCCAGATAGACTATATCAACCGGTTCACCCAAATCCACGTGCCTGTTGACCTTTTCAAAAAATTCTAAGAGGTTTGTCAGACAAGATTTACCCTTACAGAAGCCATGCTGATTTTCTCTCAGCAAGGTTTGTTCTTTTATGTGTTTTAAGATTTTCTTTTGGATGAGGCTTTCCACCATCTTCCCTGGGACAGATGTAAGGCTAACCAGCCTGTAGTTTCCTGGGTCCCCCCTCCTTCCTTTTTTAAAAATTGGTGTGACATCTGCTATCCTCCAGTCCTCCGGCACTGTGGCCGTTTTAAGAGACAAGTTGCATATAACCGTTAAGAGATCTGCAATTTCATTTCTCAGTTCCCTAATAACCCTTGGGTGGATGCCATCTGGGCCAGGTGACTTGTTAATCCTCAATTTATCAATTAGTCCTAAAACCTCCTGTGTTGCTGTCTTTGTGTTTCTTGCTAGTCCCACAACATCTCTGTTTGGTAGGACACTCTGACTGGTTGCAGTCAGCCTAGGGTCACCAACATGGGGCGTGAGTCCCTCTCCTACTTGGTTTTGTAGCCACGAAACAAAACAGTTGCACCTGTTTGAATTATATTCCCTTTAAAACAAGAGGTTTTGGGAGATTGCATCTGATTTAAAGCAGATTCTGTCTCCCAGAGCGGCAATTGTGAGATGGAACAAGGTCTTGTGACTTGGACTCGAGGCTTAGGACGCAGGACATGAGTCTGAAGACTTGGACGGTTACTTCACATCCACTCTCATCCCGGGAGGAAGTTTGCTGCATGTTGATGTCGGTTGCAGTCACATGGTATTCTTGCGGTTCTGTCCCTGTTCCCGTGTACTCACGGGCGTGAGGGATGATACCAGCATGACTATTACTGCACGTCCTTGTTCTGTGATGAGATGTGAAATTCCATGCCTTTGTTCTCCGTTTTTTTTCAGCCCGACCTTCCGTTTTTTGATGTTTTGATTCTCTGAAGCCTTGCCTTCAATGCGTTAGGGAGCTGAGTTTGAGGCATTTGTCTTTTAATCTCTCTGCACTGCCTTGCTTACTCCATAGGGAATGTACTGGTGAATGGCAGTTCGCACTCCTGCCTCTAGATGGAGAATGGCACGTTACGGGAGGAGACTGACCTCACGGGCTCTCGTATCGGAACGAGAAGCGAGATAAAGAGATTCCCGAGGCCAGGGAAGGGAATCTCTCACCCCGCTTAAATCGCAGTTCAGGGGGCGTGGTCGGGATGAACTCCCTTCGTTCCACAATGGACGTGCGGTTAGATTTCTTCGTACCAGTCCCCAGCAGGACCACGGACAGCGATGAGATGGACGTGAAGTATCAGCCTTGGACTCAAACTTGGAACTCAGACCTCAAGACTCAGAGTTGGAATTCAGACTCCAAGACTTGCCAGCATACTTAGGGAATGGTTCAGAAACTTGCAGATAGGTTCTGCTTTGCTTGTTGTTGTAAAGCTTCCTTGAAAACTAAGAAGTTATTCAAAGCTGCCCCCATACCAAGAAATGCGTTCTGTGCCTTCCATCGTATTATTGTTTCACAGGACAGACACCAGCGAGAGCCGCTCCAGCAGCCAACGTCATACCTGAGCCACATTTTTAATCTGCATCTTTCATATGCAGATGACTGCTCTGCCTATGTCTTGCTTTGGCTCCCAGGAATGGCAACGAGCAGAAGAGTTCTCTGAACATTTACACTTTAATTGGACAGAACACTAAAGTCATTGTTAATGCACTGGGAACAGCATCTAACCATCCAAATCCTGGTGCTTCAGCTCCCTGCTCAGGACCTCTGTTTATGGCCTCTTTACAGGAGCTGATCTCTTCCCCCTCTCCCCTCTCCCACCTCTCATTATTCCCATTCTGCCTCTTACCCATGTCCTCTCCCGACCTCCATGAGAGCTTTCATTCTCAAACAAGAGCCTGCTTTTCTCTTTTGGATGGCTTTTGAGCGACTTTAATTGGCCGCTTTACGCTGTACGCTGCCAACAGATTCATTTGTTTTCCCCATTTCTTAAAAACAAGGAATGATGATGATGATGATGATGAAGAAGAAGAAGAAGAAGAAGAAGAAGAAGAAGAAGAAGAAGAAGAAGAAGAAGAAGAAGAAGAAGATTGGGAGCTTTGGCACATCTCCTGATTAGAGATGTCCATAACCCAGGAAAATGGTAGTCTGTGGGGGTTTGTGGTTTCTAGATATTCACAAACTGCAAACCATGACCGTTCACGAACTTTCAGACAAAATGAACCATTTTTGTGCTTTATGCAGTTTGAGATCTTGGGGAATGGTGGAAGAGCCCCCATACGAGTTAGAGAAGCCAAACCCTCAGTGAGTCTTCAGTTAATACTCCTCCCTACAGTTCACTAAAGCAAGTCCCCCCAGGAAAGTGCTCTTTAGCAGCATGGAAGGATCCTTCCTTCCTTCCTTCCTTCCTTCCTTCCTCCCTTCTTTGGTGTTTCATTTCATACCCATCTCTACCCGCAATCTATACTTCTGATCATGCAATAATTGTCTTTTAAGGTTCAAACTCATTATGGTGGAGGCCACCAGTGCTCACAATTTGATTCATCTCCAGCAGGATAGTTATGGTGCCCTTACTGTCCTAGGAGAAAGAAATGTCACAATGAAATGGCTTTGTTTGAAAACATCTAGGCAAGGAAAGGGCTGGGTACTGCCCCTGCTACTCTGCGTGACTCAGAATGGCCGAAAATGTTTCCTTAGAGAAACTGAATTCCTCTGAAAGAAGTTCAGATGTGAGCAACTAACAACCATGGTCAATTAACAGCATGGAGAGATTTGTGTAGGGTGGAGAAGGATACTGGTTGCTTATAGCAAATTGTGTTGAACTACACAGAAAACCTTGCCAATGAAGAAGATGAGAATGGGAAGATGCAGATCTTCTGCTCTCATGACCAATAAAGAAGGAAAGTCTTTGAGAAGGTGTAGACCGGGGTGTCCAAACTTTTTGCAAGGAGGGCCAGATTTGGTAAGGTGAAAATGTGTGGGGGCCAACCATTCAGCCTGAAGGGGGAATAAAGGGTGTGGCCCATGTGCATCTGTAACAGCCACAAATGCTCTGGTTTCAAGGTGTCCAAGGGCCTGGCAACTGTTGGACAGTGTGGAATTGGCCCACGTGCACCCAAGACATACCACTGCTCGAATATGCTGCCTTCCCTTGCAAGGAGGTGGGGAGGACGTTGCAGCAACGGAGCCAGGGGAGGGCAGGCAGGGAAGGTGGCTGAGGGGATGGACAGAAGCAGGGAGGGCAGGCAAGCTACACCACTGCAAGATGACTTCTCCAGCCAACATGTGGAGGAGCCAGCTGGTGGGGATGACTGACAGGCTGAGCCAGCAGGGAGAAGAAGCAGAGGGCCACTCAAAATTTTAAAATGGGCCGCATTTGGCCCCCGGGCTGGACATTGGACATGCCTGGTGTAGATTCTTGTGGTGCAGTGGTTAAACCACTGTATTGCAGCTTTAACAATGCTCATGACCTGGGGTTCAATCCCAGGGAGCCAGCTCAAGGTTCACTCGGCCTTCCATCCTTCCTAGGTGTATAAAACTGGGGGGAGGGGGGCAATGTGTAACTTGCATAAATAAATCGTGAACTGCCCAGAGAGTGCTTTAACAACTATGAGGCAGTATATAAGTAGAACACTTTGCCCCCCCCCCCCATAGCTGTGGTCTGGCAACACGAGTGATTATGTACTTTCTCTCTACTAGCTACACAATGAAATTATCTACCCACTTCAAAAGTAGAGTGATGACAGAATGGGCAGGAAGAGGATACACACTAGACGCGAAGTCATGTCAGGTTTTCTGTTGTAGGGAAGGATGTGAATATTTGTTTTTGCAGAAGAATCAAGATAATATTCAGAAAGCATATAAAAGCATTGCTTTTGAGAGAAGCATTGCAGAATATCGTTTCTCTGCTGCTGCTGCTGCTATTTTGCTTACATGTTGATTTTGTTTATGGATTTCGTGTTGCCATCTTGGGTTTTTTTGGGCGTTTTTTTTATATTTCTACTGTATTCTTATCTTTATATATTATATTATGTTGGAAGTAGTGGCGTGCCACTAAATGGACAATCAACACATTTCACAAGTAAGTAAGTAAGTAAGTAAGTAAGTAAGTAAGTAACTAACTAACTAACTAACTAACTAACTAACTAACTAACTAAGCCGTCTCTTTGCTAAAAGGTGGTACTATGTTGCTTTCAGAAAACTTTTAACCATTTTTGAGACCAATTTCTCTGCAAATATACACAAACGTGCTTTAGTCCAAAGGTACAAAAATGCATGAGGAAAAGGGTATAACCAAATGTGTACACTGTGGAAATGCACAGAAAATGTAGGCACATTTCTATGAAAGAGCTTGAAAGAAAGAAAGAAAGAAAGAAAGAAAGAAAGAAAGAAAGAAAGAAAGAAAGAAAGAAAGAAAGAAAGAAAGAAAGAAAGAAAGAAAGAAAGAAAAGAAAGCCCACATTATGAGGCAGATGAGAATCAGAGAAATGGAATCAATATGGGAATGAGATTTCCCCCATCCCTTCCCTTCCTCAAGATTAAGATATGCAAATAGGAAGCATCATGAAAATGCAGATGGAAGCACGCATAATCCGTCTGGAAAACAGATGCAGTTGATTTGCTGGGATGATTTCTTTTAGTCAGAGTGGCTGGATTGAGATGACATATCAACCCCTGGGAAAGAAAAGTCAGCACATCCCATCTCGCTGCACACCAGTGCGGAAGAGATGAGGTATCCTATGAGATGATTAGTAGCGTCTTCCTCACTTATTTCTGTTGCCAGAGAAGCTGGGCTTGTTAGCGGCTCTTCTCCACAGGGGGATTATGCCACTATGGATGAAGGGAGAAAAGCAAAGCCAAGCAAAAACCTTGTGCACATGGAGTATAATTAATATAAACACTTGGGGGATTTACAGCAGAGAAAATTTTTAAAAATAAAATAAAAAATAAAATAAAAAAGAGGAAGAAACCCAAACCCAGCACGGATTAAAAATACACACATGCTGAAGCCGAAGGAAAGTAATTTAGGAAAAGGTCAAATTCTGAACGTGAGGCTGGATCATGATAAGAACATTTGGAAGCTCTGTAGAATTATGAAACTCAGATGATTAGCCAAAGTTTCCAGTTATTTTTATTACTGAATTTTTGAGTGTCTGGACTTTAGGTCCGCCACTCCCAAGAGCACCAGAAGTAGACTCAAGTGGGGTAAAGATAGATGGATAGATAGACAGACAGACAGACAGACAGACAGACAAGGAGGGAAAACACCTCTGGAAAGAACTTGTGTGTTGTGTTGTTACAGTCATGGCCGACTCTTCGTGACTCCATGTCCATGGAGTTTTCTTGGCAGGAATACTGGAGTGCCTTGCCAGTTCCTACTCCAGGCGCCTACAGCACCTGGTATTCCCTGGTGGTCTCCCATCCAAGTACTAACCAGGGCCGACCCTGCTTAGCTTCCGAAATCAGGCGAGATCAGATGTGCTTAAGGCATCTAGGCAGCTTAGTGAGAACTAAACATGCCCAGTGGGCATACCATGCTGAGCGGCATCTGGAAGCAGTGCATGCATACCATTTTGTTACAGGTTCCAATTCATTATTCTTGCTGGCCTCCTCCTCCATTTTGTAAAAACCACAAACAATTGTGACAGTTTGAACCCCTTGGCCAAGATCCCACTGTGGTGGCACAGTGTTTCCCAATTATGTCATACTGAAGTACCTTTCATGAAGGTCTGGTCTCACAAAAATTGTGCAGGAGAAATGCTCTTTCATAAATCTTTTGCCATGTTGTTGTGTGATGCATGTCCTCTTTTCCAGCAGTGTATGAGTGGCCACCCTCGTGGACAGCTCATTTTTCTCACAAGGAAGTCATGTTTCTGTACTGCATACTAGCCTGCATATTGTAATTAAAACTGTAAACCACCCAGAGGCTACTTGAAGTGTATGGGGCGGCATATAAGCAGAACACTTTGCTTTTTTTAAAGCTTTCCTTGAGACAGGAGAAGCTCTAAGAAAGAAAGAAAGAAAGAAAGAAAGAAAGAAAGAAAGAAAGAAAGAAAGAAAGAAAGAAACCTACTGTAAGGGACCAGCAAGCTAGTTTCATTTTCCCCTGCCTAACAGCCAGAAAAAAATATTCATTATCTTAAATGGAAGCAGGACAAAGAGAAAGAGATCTTAAGTTTGGCCTAAAAATATATATGTGAGGTCGCTGGAATTAATCAGCACACCTTAAGGATTGAGATGAAAAGAATTCTATTAGGAGAGTGAAATTCAGGCATAGTTTTTCTAGAGCATTCCTCAGGGTGTTCTTCATGTCAAGAGCAGAAGGTGTCCTTCATATGAAATGTTGGTGACTTTGTGAAACCAATTGACTGCTGCAACATGGCATTTCGGGTGCCGGGAGGAAAACCTTTCCCTCCATTTAGATTTATAGGTAATTCTTGTTCTTGCTCTTGAGGAAAACTGAACAAAATAGCCTCAGGTGAAGGTAAATTATGAGGGAGAGTGTATTTAGCTAAATAGGGGTGGACAACTGTAGACCTCCAGATGTTTTAAAAAACAGAACAAAACAAAATGAATTTCCCATGGCACCAGCACTCTAGCTGGTATGGTGGGGAAATCAGAAGCCTCTTTCCCACCACCACCCAACTGATTTTCACAGCTTGATCCCAAGCTGGGAGGCGGGGAGGTAGGAGGAAAGGAGCAGCCAGACAGAAGTAAATTCCTGCACGGCAGGGGGTTGGACTGGATGGCCCTTGAGGTCTCTTCCAACTCTATGATTCTATAATTCTATGATACTAAGAGGTGGGATAGAGATTCTCCCTGTGCAGCCAATTTTTCAAATTTTGTTGTATTTGTACAATGACAAATCTATTCTATTCTATTCTGTGGATGGTTGGTTGCTGCCAGAGGTGGGGATAGGCCGGTTGAGCTCCTGCCTGGAGTAAAGTGCCACTAACAAAGAACGATCTCAGCAGTATATGACGACTGTCCAGTGTCACTGCCAGCTCAGTGGGCAGGAGAATAGAGCCATATGGCACCTGGGCTGCCTTGTGGGTGTGCAGCGTATGAAGTGCATCGTGGGCTTTGTGTTCATCTCTACTGCCTGCGCTTCCCAGTTAGAAAGAAGTTTGTCAGCTAGGCTCATAGGCTCTATATCTTTATTAACATGAATGGATCAATGCTTTCATCTCCCTTGGGGTTTACAAGCCTTCAGAGGAGCACAGTCATTGCAAAATGGCAATGTGAATATGCTCAATGCATTCCTATTTGGTGAGCGCATATGTGGTTGGGCCCCTGGCAGGGACGGAGGTAGTAGTAAGAGTTTCTAGACGAGGAACAGTCCATCTGGCCTGCTGGCCGGCAGTTGGCCATTCTTAATCCAACCGCATGTAGCGCTTGCGATTCTCCCCTCACACGCCGTTGTCAGCTGGGATTAGTTGCCAAAACATGTCAGCAAGTGAATGTGTCCTGTTCACACTCAGCAGTGCACTGACTGTCAAACCATCAAGTCGTTTCAATTAAAATTGGATCAACACACTGATTTCTGTTCAGGCTTCCCACGAAACACGTAAGTGCCAGTTGCTGTAGTCTCTGCTGTTCACACTCTCTTTAGGGAAGGCCTCCCAAAGTTCTGAGTGCTTCTGGGTACAATGAAGAAAAATAGATGTCCACTATACACTTGGCACATGACCCAACCATGTTGCCTTTTTTGGCCATTGGTGCCCATTTGTGATTGGTGGAACAGTAGCACAGGATCCAGCTGGGGGTGGAGGCAAGGGCAGAACTGAGTATTTCTAACCCCATGAATGGATATGGACACACATATGCATAGAGACATTGACACAAAAAGACATACACAATCACACGCAGGCAACCAAGCTAGCTGTCTCATTCTCTCTCTGTGCCTGGCTTCAGCTGGCCAGTTGACTTATTCACCCATATTCATTTTCTGTCCTCCATCTTTCTCATCCAATGCCTCTCTCATACACACCCTCACAAAGAAAATGATGAAGTTGGGAGTTCAGCATGAGAAGAGATTTAGGTTATCTGAAGGACTCTGTCACCCATATAAACCTGATTGGCTTTCATGGTGTTTCAGGGAGGCCTTTCTCTCAGTCCTATTGTCCTCACAGACTTATTTGGCGAGGACACCAGTGGGGCATATTTTAGGGGTTCCTCCCATGGCATGGAATGTACTGTGATGGAAAGAAGCATGGATCCCTCCCCTCCCCTTTTTAGGCAGGCTTTTCCATTGATCTAGACAAGAGCAACACTGTATTTACTGGCCTGTATTTGCCTAGATGCCCTAAGCCAGGCATGTCCCAACTTTGGCCCTCCTGATGTTTTGGACCACAACTCCCAGAATTCTAAGCTTAGATTGCCAATGACAAGGGACTGTGGGAGTTGTGGTCCAAAACATCTGGAGGGCCGAAGTTTGGACATGCCTGCCCTAAGCATATCCGATCTCGCCTGATTTCAGAAGCTAAGCAGGGTTGGTCTTGGTTAGTACATGGATGGGCGACCACCAGGGAATACCAGGTGCTGTAGGCGCCTGGAGTAGGAACGGGCAAGCACTCCAGTATTCCTGCCAAGAAGACTCCATGGACATGGGGTCACAAATAGTTTTATAAAGACTAAAATGAGAAAACACAACACATTTCGATAATACATTTTCATGTGTTTTAAATGGTGTTGTTGTTGGTTGAATGGTTTCTTAACATTATGTTTTATGGTGTTTTAATTGTAATTTTGATGTCTGTGAAGATTCTCAGTCATCCAGGTGAGTTTATCTGGAAGTTGAGTCATGGCTACTGGACTTCTTTCTCTTCCAAGATAGATATGTTTCGCTGCTCATTCAAACAGCTTCATTCGTGTGTTTGGATGAGCAGCAAAACGTTTCTATTTCTCAAGAGAAAGTAGTCCAGTAGCCATGACTCAACTTCCAGATGTAATTTTGATGTAATTTTGGTTTACTGTGAGCCACCTTGAGTTCTCTATGGGGAAAAGGTTGGCAACATTCTGACCTTTGGTAACGGGACACACAGGAGTGGGCTGGCTGCGGGGTGATTACGCCTCAGGAGAGACACTAATTTATTTGCTCCAGTTACATCACACTGGCATTATGAGCCATTGTCCAGTTTAAAAATAAGTAACAAATAATCTCCAAGGCTGCAATCAGGAATGGAAGAATGGGAGGAGAAGGAGGGGCCCTTCATGCCACCCATGCAGTTTGAATCAGGGCCGGCCGTACCGTTAGGTGGAACAAAGGGCTTGCATCATTGGGCAGGACAAGGAAATGGCCAGAACACACTAGAAAGGAGCTCTGTGAGCAGATACACTTACCAGGCAGATCCCAATTAGGCTTTTGCCTTCAGGTCCAGGAGAAAGCATTCCTTGGGCCACAAATTATAAGAAACCTTCAAATTTAAGTCCAGTTGGTTATTGTGCGTGATATATGGTTGTGGTAGAGGGAGAATTTTGTTCTCCATCTCAGGTAGCAGGGTGTCTTGGGCCGCAGTCATACCTGTGTTTTTTCCGTAGTTTCCCTTCAGCTAACTGCGCATAAAAAGCTCGCGTCCTAACTGCGAAGAGAAGTAAATTCCATTCCCGGCTGACCACACCCCTTGAATAACAGTTTCAGCGAAGTTTCAATAACCACTGCCAGGGGCTGGATTTAGAAACTTCTCTCGAAAATGCTTACTTATTTGCTTCTGTAACCATGACAGGACACCGCAAATACACAGTAAAATCAGTTGTTCCCTTTTTTGACAGCTTCCCGTGGAAAAATGCGAAGTAGACAGGTAGAGATGGAACCAGAATAGGAAAATACGACACAGAAGAGAGGACACTAACTGCACATGAAAAACCATGTGACCGCCTGAAAAAAATATGCATGAAATTTATATACACAGAGAATGCTTGGTTTAGCTGTGGCAGAAAACAGCATAACAAAGCCAGTTTTCTCTTTGTGAGTAGTGAGCACTTGGACAGTATTACCTAGCCTGTTGTGTAGATGCTTGTGTTTTTTTGGGGGAGGGGTGGGGGGTGGGGGGTGGGGGAGGTTTTTTTAGTGTTGTGTTGAGGGTTTTTTTTAATGTGTGTGTGTTGTTTGGGATTTTGTGTGTGTGTGTGTGTGTGTGTGTGTGTGTGTGTGTGTGTGTGTGTGTGTGTTGAATCTGGTCTCTGGGTGTCTGAATTTCATTGTATGTGTATACTGTGTATATATACACAATGACAATAAATTATTATTATTATTATTATTATTATTATTATTATTATTATTATTATTATTATTATTATTATTATTATTATTATTATTATTATTAGTGATAAAGGCACTTTATTTCTGTACTCCAATTGTGCCCCCACACACACAATAGCCAGGAAGAGGGTTTGAGGGTGGTTGTACTGCCACCTCTGTCCTCATTTAGGCAAAATCCCAGGTCAGAGAGCCCACATGAAGTCAGACATTGATGTAAAAATTCCCACAGCAGGCATGTGGATTCAATTTAGACGAGGGCCATCTGGAACAGAAATCATATATGTGCTGTTGCTTCCAGTCTGAACAGATCCTGTACCAAGTGAGTGTGAATCCCTATCTAGAGCAGTGGAAGGGATTAAAGGATTATGGGTCAGCCTCTTCTTCCTGCCCTCACCATTTAGGTATCTTTTTACAGAAGTCGTACAGGCAGAGAGCATCAGAAGAGCCATGTTCCATCAGATCTCAGGGACATTCAGTCCAGCATCCTGCTCTTCTCAGTGGCCAGCCAGATGCTGTGTGAAAGGTAAGCATCCCTCCCCAAATATAAATATATTAGGGGAAAATGATCTTCTAATAAACAATTTTCCTGTTTACTTCTTCAGCTGAGTTTCCTGCTGAATAAAGCATTTTCTGTGTGTGCAGCTTTGAAAAACGAGTGTATTTTTTTGTTTTTGTTTCAAAAGCATGCGCTTGTCATGTGTACGCTTGCAAACATGCAGGCATTGTTGGCAGGCAATAGAATGCCTCCTGCTAATTGTCAGAAGGACACAGATTTTGCATTTTGAAAACCAAATACATTCTGCTTCCCATATAGGTTGTCAAAGTGACCATTTGCAAAGTTCACTTTAGGATGCAAACTGTACAAATTTCTGCCGGCTTAAACAAAGGAATGCTTTGTTTAAGCAGACAGACAAAAGGTTGCCCCAAAGTTGTTTTATTGGTGAAACCTGCTACTCAGAATTTCTTTCTTTTCCAAATGGCCTATCTAATTGATCGTAGTAGCTAGAAAACAGCTGGCACATTCATGAGTAGGGGGAAATTTCTGCTTCTGATACAGCCTTGGAACACTGCTTTTTTGCACTGTAATACCCAGAAGGTGTAGTTTCCCACAACATTTGCAAAATCTGCCAAAGGCCAATGTAATCTGGCTGTTATCTGAGGAGTGTGTTTCTCACTGTGTGTAGAGAAACAAAAGAAAATCACATTTCTGAACGACTGTTAGATGGAAAGAGAGAAAGAACTTTGAGCTTGAGAAGGAACCTTCTCAAGATGATCATCTAATCAACCTCAAACCACTAGTGTCTCCCCCTTTAAGTTGGAATAGTGAACGTGGAAGGATTTTTGGGGGGGCAACCCCACCATGGTTCCCAGAGGTCTTGAAATGGCATTAAACATGAAACAAAACAAAAAAGGAAGTGGTCATATAGGCACTTGTTTTTTTTAGAGTAGGACCCCAGTATCCGCTGGGGTTTGGTTCCAAGCCTTCCCATGGATAATGAAAACCGTGGATAAGATAGAACACCAAAATGTAGCCAGAACTGCTGTTTTGTGACATTAACTTGCTTTACAGCTACTGTTTTGAAACAATAGCTTGCTTTACAGTGGCTGTTTGTGACGGTAGTTTGCTTTATGGGTGCTGTTTTATGACAGTAGCTTGCTTTACGGCTGCTGAATTATTTATTTATTTATTTTCCTCTGCCAACCGTGGATAACTGAATCAGTGGATATTGAATCAGTGGATATGGGGGTCCTACTGTATTTTGGCTTTTGGGGAGCAGAGGGCCTCTAAAGTGAAAACTACTTTTCCTAGAAATATCCAGAAGTATTGTGGGGTTTTAGATAGCCTTGGAGGCTGCAGTAATGACCTAGAAGATATGTGCTACCCATAGTTTCCTTGATCACCCATATTGTAAATATTAGCATCTAAAGGAAGCCAAAGCTGAGTCTGGGCCTCTCTTCAAATTCTCATGTCCTGAGGAAACAAAGCCAACACTTTCAGCTCAGTGTGCCATGAGTAATGCAGGTTTTCGCAAGCCTTTGAGGTACACGTGGCAAACATTCTTTCCTCACTTTACCTGAAACTAGACCTGGGCTGTTCTGCATTCAAACACATGTTTCACTGTTCAGTTACATTCTGATTTACAACAAAGATACTGGACAATATTCTTTGCTTGGGAAGACATAAGATGATGACAAATTTAGATTGCTTTTTTTTTTTAAAAAAAAAAAGAACTTCAAGCAACACTTTGCTATCTGGGGCAAGTATGACTTTATTGCAAAACATAAATAGAAAGCAAAGAAAATGTAAAGATATTAAAACACTTGACAAGACAAGACATAAAAACTAAATGTATTTAGGGTCACAGAATTTGGGCAATGCCAACAGTGGTCACCAGAAATCCTGGACAACCAAATGGTCCAGAACATTTCCTTATATACCCTTCATCCAGAGTCTAGAATCTTCCACAGCAGTTCCACTTTTACGGGAACAAGCTTGGACCAGTTTGCTGATACACTCATAATTGTTCCTCTGTGCGTGTTCAAAGTTAAACTTATAAAATGACACTTCTTTGCTAATTGAACATCTTGTCACATAAGCATTTCCATAATTTCACAATTTTGCGTTTTTGCATCCTGTAAGATATTTTAGTGTTAGAGAATGCAGAACTTGTCAGCAAGCCACTTCTGCTGGTTAACCCATAATGCTCTGATGTTTAATCTATTTAGAAAATACTTAAAAATTTCAGACTTATCAATGAGAACTTAGTCGCAGGATTTGATGTCAAGTCAGACTTAGTATTTCATGTATGTATGTATGTATGTATGTATGTATGTATGGATGGATGGATGGATGGATGGATGGATGGATGGATGGATGGATGGATGGATGGATGGATGGATAGGATAGGATAGGATTTATATACCACCCAACTGGCAGCCAAGGCCACTCTGGGTAGTTTACAACAAACCCAAAATAATACATCAATATTACATAGCAAATCAATAAAACCATATGACTTAGATCTAAAAACAACAAAACTAAGGTTCAAGAAAGAAGAAACTTAAGTCATAGTGGTGACTCAACTCAAACTCAAGTTTTTAAAATGTGAATCAGACTAAACTCATAATTCAGTACACACCCACCTCTTTTTTTTTTTACTGGTAACCCCCCTTTCATTTTTAATAGGGACTCAGTCTTGGGGCCTGGGACTCAGGATCAGGTATCAAAGATTCAGACTTGGACTTGGGACTGAGAGCCAAAGACTTCCCAAGATCCTTGGGTAAGACTAGGAGCCCTCTGCCTGAATGCACTCTAGATCAGGCAGTCACAAGATGAGACCAGCCAAGTTAAACGCAGAAGGCCCCAGATGCTCCTTCCCCTGCACATTTTGCAGCAAAACTAGGATCTTTCTCACATCCCATCATAAATAACCAGTGAGTCGTATTTGGTCTGGTAAGTTACAAGCCACGCAGGTCCAAGGCTTAGCTGGCCCGTAGAGCCAAACACAACCCAACAGCTCTTTGACATGTAAGAACTGCTGTCGAGGAGGCAGAGTCCCGGTTAATATCTCTTCAATTGGAGGAGGGGGTTGAAAAGAGAGTCGAAGCTATAATTCTTTGCCTGGCTTAAGTCAAAGCTACATATAACAAAGAGGAAGATGTCTGTCTACTGAGACTTTGCCCTCCTCTCGTTGCTTGCTTGTGGAACCCCCAAACAAGATGATTCTTTCCTTCTGATCCAAAATAAAGCAAAGGCACATTCCCAACAGCTGACTGCCTTTCTTGCTACTTTAATTTGATACTACAGATGTTTTATTAAGTGAATTGTAATATCCTCTTACCTAGAAAGTAAAACATCAGGTGGTGATGTAATGGGAAGCCGCGCTTTTTATGTTCCTCTTGCTCCTTCTCTCTTGGCCTTTATGCGTTTAAGTGCATAGACAGGTGTTTTGAATAAGTCAGACGCACAGCTTTTTATGCACTTTGAATCTCACATTCCTTGTTCCACAGTTTATCCAGGCCGTATATTCACAGACTTGGCATGTCTCATTCCCCAGTGGGGGCAGGGGGAAGAACCTACAGTGAAATGGTATGGTTCATGGCTTAATCTTGCTGTTATTGCTTTTTAAGGTACAGCTTTCTGTTCTGATTTCAGTTTCTGTCAAGGTTTGACAGGCTCTATGGTTGCCATGCCATAAGGTCTTCACAACACAGAAAACAAGAACTTCAGGTTTTTCTCATACTTCCCAAGTAGAGATGGGCATGAATCGAAAAAATGACATTTCGGTTTTTTGTTGCAGGTCCGTTTCGGATCATTTTCCTTTTTTGTGATTTTTAAAAAAATTCATTTTTTCATTTTTCGTTTTTCGTTTTACCCACTTTTTGCGCAATTTAAAACATTTCCGCGCACAGGCATCACCCAATGCCCCAGACCAGAGGGAAAACACTAATAAAATGATGCTGGCAGCGACACAGTATAGACTAGGTACGCAGGGAGGCTGAAAAGCAGCAGCGGGCATTGCCCAGGGCATAAGGCAGCTGCAGAGTGACTGCACTGTGGGGCAGGGGATAGTACTCACTGAGAGGTATGCATGCACACAGGGAGGCTGCAAGAGAAATCTCTTCTTTCTCTCCCCTAAGAGCCAGGCTGCAGCCAGCAGGAACACAGAGACACACACCTGCCTGCCTGGCCTAAAGTAATGAGTCACAGAGACAGGGAAATCCCACCCTAACTCCCACCGCAGACTGCAAGGAGGACGGAGGCTACCAGAGCTTTTTATGCACTCTGTGGCTGCCAGACCTGCCCAGTCTGCAACCTGGGCATGCTATTGGTTGATATTGCATGGCTTGCATCAATGTTGTGGCTGGAATCCATTTTATGTCATCCTTAAAGGGAAAAGAAAAAATACATTGCGATGGGAGAAAGACAAAAACAAACATTTTAAGGACCCCAACCCCCTGGTAGGTAATAATTTCAAATAATTATCACTGTGTTTTTACGGATGTCCAGGGTGTTTTAATACCCAAGAAATCAATATTAGGCATCTGGGAGTCATTTTGAGTCGATGTCCCCTAACTCTCCTTAAAGGAAAAAAATACAGCAATCTGAGAAAAGACATAAATGCACATTTTAAGGACCCCAACCCCCTGGTAGGTATTATCAGGCAGAATAAATAATTATCGCTGGGTTTTTACGGATATTCAGGACGTTTTTTAACATTTAAAAATAGCTCATTTCATTGCGCTTCGCCATTAACGAAAATGAAACGTAATGAACCTAATTTTCATGGTTCTGTTAAGTTCATTCCAATTTCAACACAATTTTTGTTATTCGTTTCATTACGTAATGAAATGAATAACGAATAATGGAACAATTTTTTTTTGTTTCATGCCCATCTCTATTCCCAAGCTTTTTTTTTTTTTTTTTTTGATGCACCAAACTTCCCTCTACAGGTAGTTGGATTCCTTGAGAGGCTTCTGCTGGTCCTGCTTCCAGTGTATAGCTCAGTGCCAGGGTGTATGAACTATGCAGTATGTGGAACTCCCTGCCACAGGATGTGGTGATGACATCTGGCCAGGATACCTGCAAAAGAGGATTGGACAGATTCCTGAAGGAAAAGTCCATCACAGGTTACAAACCATGATGGAGATGTGTAATCTGCAGGCTTAAAACCGGGGTACTTCAAGGGCCAGATGCAGGGGAGTGGTTGCAGGAGACAGTTATCTAGTCTCTTGTGCTCCCATAGGCATTTCGTGGGGCCACTGTGAGATACAGGAAGCTGGTCTAGATGGGCCTTTGGCCTGATCCAGCATGGCTCTTCTTATGTTCTTATGTTTTATGTTCAGTAGAACGAGAGCTTCCTAACAAAAGCAAAGAAGCATGCGTATCCATCCACAAGCTGGTCTTTTCCAGTTTTCAATGGGCAGAGCTGGAAAGTGCTGATGGGTTCCCAAACACTGTTGCCAGATGGTTAACTGGGGCTCATTGCAGGCATCATGTAACTCTGCTGTTACAACAGCTCCAGTGCCTGCCTATTTCCAGGCACAAATCAAAGTGTTAGTTTTGAGCTACGAAGCTGTAAATGATTTGTGGCCCAGTTTTCTGAAAAACTATGACTGCCTTTGTGAGCGTGGCCAGGTTTTGAACTCATCATGGAAGGCCATGCTGTCTCCTTAATGTGTTTGGTGAGGACAGGAGGCAGGGCCTTCTCTGTCTTTGCTCCTAAGCTGTGGAACTCCCTCTCCTAGGAGGCCTGAAAGACTCCGTCTTTGCTGTCCTTCTGCAAACAAAGACCTTTCTCTTCAGCCATAGATCTCTCTCAGTCATTCTCAGTAATTTCTCTCAGTATTTCTCTCAGGGGGGTTCTTAAAAATAGGTCTGCTGTTTTTAAGTTTTTTCTTTAAAAATATATTGGTTATCTTCCTTTTCTAAGCTACCTTGGGTCTTCTTGAGGGGAAAAAAGGCAGGGTATAATATTTGAAATAAATAATTAGTAAATCAATAGGGCCTTCTCAGCTTCACTCCAGAGATCATTGTGATCAGTGAGGTCTCTACTACAGATTGGCATTTTGCTTCAGAAGGGGTCCAGTTCTGAAAACAAAACATGGCAGCACCGCTGACATTGGCAACGAGGATCCAGCCTTTGGAATGAAATCAGCCACTGACTTAGCTTCCTTTGGGCTGTGCAGGGTGAAATTCCAATCAGGAAGCAGGCTCTGACACATCTTCCCTTCTCCCTGGCACGGGCCAACCAGGTGCTGTGCAAGGACATGCATCATGCCTCCTCCCTGCCTGATTGGCCAGCACCAGGGAGAAGGAAAGATGACATGTTGGAGACTGTTTCCTGATTGGAGTTTCACCCCACATGACCCAAAGGAAGTTAAGTCAGTGGCTGATTTTGTTCTGGAGGCTGGATGCTGGTTTCGTTTTTGGAACTGGACGCCTTCCAAAACGAAATGCTTATCTCCAGACATGTCAAGTGTCACATTTTTGGTGGGACATTCATGGCTCAATTACTCTTTCCCATCGTCTTCCCAAAAAATTATTTTCCCCTGAAATGTTCTGCATTTCTGGCAGCGGGCAGCTGAGCTCCGGATGCTGCTGGGCAGCCATGCGGCCAGCTGCCAGGTGGCCCATCAGACAGCATTTCTCCCTGTGCAACCCCTAACCCACATGCCACCATTGATACATCCCCTAGAAAGCTGAAACACCTAGGTCACAGTGAGCATTTTGAAACCACCGCAAGGGATTCTGGGAACCCTGTATGCAAATGAAGCTCCACTCCCTAGCTAAAGGGCCTGGCTGCCAGAGCTCTGCCTCCCTGGAGCTCCCTGTTCCGGGAAGTCGTGGGGAACACTTGATAGCTATGCATTCTAATCTCTGGTCAGAAGGCACAGAAGCGAACTGGAGGTTGACATTTCATTGAAAACTAGGCCATACTTTTTAACATTTGTAGAATCTGATAGGAATACACAGTTTGTGTTTTATTTTTCAGCTTATGGATGCAAACTGTGGCCTCAGCTGTAGAAAGATGCATCTTGGTCACATTAAAAACAAACACATAAACCTTACCATTATTTTAAACAAGAGCAATTATTTTATGCAAGGAAAAGAAGATGTCATGCATTCTTTGTACAAAATCTTTGCATATGGCAATGCTGAAATTAAGAACAATAGCATGAAACACCGCAAGCTGAGTACAAGATAACATTGCTTGAAGTGCGCAATAATTTCTCCGACTGCTTCTGCTATAAGAGAAAGGCACCTTTTCACCCCCATTTACATTCTAATTTTCTCTCCAAATAGAGTCCTTTTCTTTTGGTCCTTAAATATATAACGTGATTTCACAAGAGTTTTGTCTGTACAGATAATAAAAGAAGTAAGAAACAGAATGACAAATGGTGTTGGAATCTAAATAAGTAAAAAAAAAATGTAGGTTGCTACTCAATTGCTCCTAAAGTGAAATTCAAAAGAAACAGGGAGGTTCACCACACTGAATACAATTTTCCACTCACATATGCCATGTCACCTGGACTTGATAATGAGCTTTCTAATTTTGCTGCTTTCGTGGAACCACAGATTCTGCAAAGGTAGGTAAATCTTCCCAATTCCCAAATTAAATTCCTTTTTAGGAACAGATGGGGTGGAGAGCTCCATTGTGTTACTTGTATGGCACTGTACATAATTTTATTTCGGTAACTGTGGTTCTTGTTTTTGCCTTCTCTTTTTAACCTTTAATCTTGTATTGTTCAATGCATGCCTAGATGTATTTTATCATGAATTTGGCAAATCATTTGTCAAAGGTCTTGCTGATAGTTTGGATAGCACCTGATTAAATACAGGCTGAATGATCATGGTCTCATCATAGGATTTTCAAGTTACAAAATACAATGAAATTACGTTATACAAATTTTCCATTGTACAAATTGCAATTTCCCTTAGGAATGCATTGAAAACAGATTTAATCTGTTCCAATGCATAGCCAAGGCTAATGAGGTTGCCCTGGCTGTGATGCTTGGGAGGGGGGAGGTGGAAAGGAGTCGGAGCTTGGCTACCACTGCTGCTGCTGCAAGGTTAAGAGGCAGGTGGGCAGGCGAGGTGAAGCAAGGCGCGCCGTGACAAGTCAGCCAGGCTCCCCGTTTATCTCTTCCAAGAAGGGAAGAGGCAGGCCTCGTGGGCAGGGTCTGAAGGGAGAGCACAGGAGCGGGAGGACTTTTATAACCTGGTGCGCCAAGGCTCCCTTCTCTCTGCTGCTGCCGCCACCACTGCTCCTGCTGAGGAAGTTGCCTCCGGCTCCCAGCAGCTCCCAGACCACTGCTGCTGCTGTTATTTTTGGGAGGAAGGCTGCCCGTTCTCCTCTTCACCATGCGTGCACGCGTGCATGGTGCCTGCCGGTGCATCATGCACTTCCCTCTCCTTCTTCCTCTTTCACCCTTCTCCCTTTCATTTGCTGCTTCTCGTTGCTTCTCGTTTGCTCGCAATGTCGGGCTAGGGCTGGGTGGTTAAAGCAGGAAGGAAAAGAAAGCCGCTGTATGTGTGGGGGGAGGGGGAAGGGAGGGAGGGAAAGAGAGAGAGGAGAGAGAGGAGGTGGAGGTGGAGGTAGAGGCGGCTCTGTGGCAGTTTTTTCCTGGAGGGCTGGTTAAGATTGAGGAAGAGAAGATGAGGTGCCTGCCAGGGACATGGGAGTCAGAGCAGACAATCGTCTCTTACTGTTATTGAAGGATTCCCTATCTCCAGATTGTTTTTACATTGTGCAGATTTTACATTATACAAACCCTACGTTATACGAGGTACCACTGTACAAAGAAGAGCTTTATTACTGAAAACTGCCTCAGTTAGCTTATACAGTTACTTCACGTCCATTCTTGTCCCGGGAGGAAGTTCATTGCATGTTGATTTTGGTCACGGTCACGTGGTCTTCTTTCGGTTCTGTCCCTGTTCCCGTGTACGCACGGGCGTGATTAATGATACCGGCATGACTGTTAACGCACGTCCTCGTTCCATGATGAGATGTGAAATTCCATGCCTTTGTTCTCTGGGGTTTTTTTTATGGCCCGACCTTCCATTTTTCAATGTTTTGATTCTCCGAAGCCTTACCTTCAATGCGTTACGGAGCAAACTTCGATGCATTTGTCTTTTAAAAGCTATTCACTGCATTGCTAACTCCATAGTGAATTTACTGGTGAATGTCGCTTCGCGCTCCTGCCACTAGAAGGGTTCTGCTCCTATCATCACTCGTTCCGCGACGAGCGTAACTTCAGTGGCTCTCCTCTTGGAATGAGAAGCATGACAAGCAGATTCCCAAGGCCAGGGAGGGGAATCTCTCGTCCCACTTAAATCACAGTTCAGGGGGCATGGTCGTTATGAACTCCCCTCGTCCTGCAATGGACATCCGGTAAGATTACTTTGTACCGGTCCGAGCGGGATGGCGAACATGTCAACAGATTTAAGGGGCAACAAATATAATAATAATAATAATATTTACTTGTGCCTAACACAAAGCAGTGCAGCAGTAACGTAGATAAAATGTTAGTATTGATATAAAGGGTTTGCAGAGTTAGTCTATCAGAAAGACAATGACAATGAATAGAGTAAAAACTCATATATTCATATATACATCAAAATATACACAGTATAACAACCAAGCATTATATACAATATAGCAAACAGACAAACAGAGTGTGGGGTAAACTGTTCTCACCATAACAGTCCCCAAATTACAAATGACAAGCTAGTGCCTTTTATACATATTCAGCACTCATAAGATCTGATGCAATCACTAATTAACAATCTGATGCAATCTGATCTATCCATTACAAATCATGATGTTACAATCAGTTCCACCTGCACTTCATCACCTAACATGCCTGTGATTACTAGTCTCTAACACTTGTGGATTAACATCATGACACTGCAGAAATCTAACTGCCTCCATTTTACAATTCTCTTTTACACATTCTGTTAAATATACATAACATATGTTTTGTCAACTTTTACATATGTTGACACCCCTCCTATATTTAACAGATTTCAACTCCTAGCCTTTTCTTAAAACATACATGTTTATCTTTACACAAAGGCTTTGTAAATATGTCAGCATAATTATCAACACTTGTACAATATTCCAATACAATCAAATGTTGTTCTATGCAGTCTTTCACATTCTGGTAACGGATCCCAATGTGCTTGCTTCTGGATCCGACTTTCTGATTCTGTGTTAATTGGATACACGAAAAAGAATCATTATATACTTTGACTGGTAGTTTTACATTTCACATTCACATCCTTTAACAACTGTACTACCCAGGTTAACTCACAACACAAATCACTCACAGCCCCATACTCAGCTTCTGTAGAAGAACACGAAATGTACCTTTGTCTTCGGGCTTTCCAGATAATTAGTGAGTTACCTAAAAATATGGCATATCCAGACATTGACCTCCTTTCTGGACTTGAACCCCAGTCAGCATCTGCATAGCTAATTAGATCAAGATTATCACATATGGATATCTTCAACTTTTCATTCATTGTTCCTTTAAGATATTTCAAAACATGCTTTATACCTTTCCAATGCTTCATCAACAAATACTATCAATATAAAAAAACCTTTTGTATACAATTAACCTATTTCAATTGCAAAATGTCCTTTGCTCTTTGGCGCCATCCACTGGTGCATCCACTTGCTGTTCCTTCAGAGACATATGCTCTTTGTCCATGGCCCATCATCCACTGCTTCCTTTCTTCTCCAGGCATCAGCAGCACATCTTCAAAATTCTGTGGCTCATGGAATACATTATTCACAACAAACCTTTCAGGTGGAACTCCTTTATTGAATCTTGTAGATTTTCTGATCAACACTGGCTCCTCATCTTCCACTTTTTCATCATGAAATGCTGTAGACTCCTTTCCATCACTGATAATCTCATCTTTCACTTTTCCATCATGTAATGCCGTAGACTCCCCTCCATCACTGGCAACCTCTTCAACCTCAGTGTGGGGACAAATGCTTGGCAAAAATACTTCATTATTAGCATGTAGAGCTTCCCAATTTTTCTGTTCACAAAATTTTGCTGACCTGCTTATATAAACTTTTCCATGACTATCACAAAAACGCCAGGATTTAGCTGCAGGCTGAACACCAATAAACATAAGCTTTCTTGACTTTGGACTGTTCTTGTGTCTATACCTCTTTGGAATTAATACCCAGGCTTCAGAGCCAAATAAATGGAGATATTTGATTGTAGGTTTTTTACCATGTATTAGAGTATATGGAACTTCATTCACAGCTGAACTCCACACTCTATTAGACACATAATTTGCATATTTCATTGCCTCAGCCCAGTAACCTTTGGGAAGTTTTGCATCTGCCAACATTGCATTCATGATATTTTGAAGAATCCCATTTTTCCTCTCAGATAATTCATGCTCAGCAGAAGCAGAAGGGTTTATCAATCTATGTTTCACCCCTTTCTTTTCTAAATAATCAACAAACTGCTTTGCTAAAAATTCACCACCTCTGTCACTTTGTACAGCTAAAATTTTCTGCCTGTACTGTCTTTCTGCCATCACAAACCATTTCCTAAATACAGCACTCACTTCACTTTTGTGCTTTATTATGTAAACCCAAGAATAACGTGAATAATCATCAGTTATCACAAGACAAAACCTGGCACCACCAAATGAATTAGCCATGGGTCCAATCACATCAATATGTACCAGCTGTAGAGGTTGATGTGACTTTCTCAAACTCTTTTTTGATATGGGTGCAGACTTCACCTTTGTGCCTTTACAAACATGGCAATCTAAAAACTTTTTACAGCTTTGCACAGACCCATGTTCCACATGTTGCAAAGTTTTCCTAATGTTTTCAAAACTTAGGTGCCCTAATCTTCTATGCATCAGATGTATGCATTTGTCATGTAGAGGCTTTTTTTCAACCATATTCAAAACTTTCTCAGAAGTGCTTATCATAAATAAACTGTTTTGGAGCCGCCCAGTTGCTATTGTTTTCCCATTCTTTACAATCTTGCAACTATTCTCACTAAACTGTACATGAAAACCTTGTTTTACAAGCATAGGCACACTTAATAAATTATTCTTTAAAGACGGTATATACAGGACCTTATCAAATACAGATTTAAGAGGTTTGAAAAATATATTACCTTCTCCACAGACTTTTGCCTGAGTCCCGTCTGCCAAGGTTACATTTCTACAATTAAACAAAGTTAGTTTCTCAAACAAACATTTCTTGTTTACACAATGAATACTGGCTCCTGAATCTACAATAAATAATTCCTGTCTTGAGCCCTTTTGTTCATTATTATTAATTACAGACAGCTGGTGACCTTCACTCTTCCAGCTTGTGCCGGCAACTCTATTTTGCTTTTGCCACTTGTTTACCTTATCACAGTAACGAAAAACATGTTGGTCACTCCCACAATTATAGCATCTTCTAATTACTTGTATTGTTTCTCCAGACACTTGAGCAGGCTTATTATTTACTTTAGAATCATTCCTCCTTGATTCTTCCTGCTGGAGTCTTGACTGTATATATGAAATAGACAATTCATCACTCTTCATAGCTTCTAATCCCATTACTAAATTGTCATATGACTCATCCATGCTTGACAATATAACTAGACATTTATACTCCTCTTCATGATTTATGCCCACCTCAGACAATTGCTGAAATATACTATTTACTTTCCTTATATAATCAGAAATAGTTTCACCTGGGTTCTGCCTTAACCTGAACAGTTTTTTCATTAGAGATACTTTACTCCCAGCTGTGTCTCTGATGTGAGCTGCTCTGAGAAATGACCAAGCCTCATGAGCTGTTTTTGCTTCCTTCACATAAACGAATTGGGATTCCTCCAAGGACAACATTATAATTGCCAAGGCTTTCTCATCCTTCTTCAAATCTTCCTCATCAGCTTCCTCATCAAGCTTCTTATCTACATACTGATATAGCTCGTGGAAGATCAAGAAATGCTTCATTTGCAGACACCAATTAAGGTAATTACTGTCAGAGAGCTTTACAAGAGGCTTTGAATTTAGATTTATACTTGCCATTCTCACTGATATGTGCCGGCTCCTTATCTGCCGTTATCTGCAACACTTTTTTCAGCTTTTTCCGGCAAATATTTCCTCAGCCTCTACAGCTTCCAGTTTAAATCACACTCTGTTTTGCTTGGCTTGTCCTTATCAGCTGCTTTTCTCCTCTGCTCTCATTCCAAGCCTCTGAGAGAAAACCTTTGCAGCTCTGCTTTGTCTCCATTCCAACTCCAATCTGTTTCCTCTGCAAAAACACAACTTTACACAACACACACTTTATCTATACAGGTACAACAAAACCCATCAGGCTGCTGACCCAGCTGGGCCCATAACTCTGTCAACAGATTTAAGGGGCAACAAATATAATAATAATAATATTTACTTGTGCCTAACACAAAGCAGTGCAGCAGTAACGTAGATAAAATGTTAGTATTGATATAAAGGGTTTGCAGAGTTAGTCTATCAGAAAGACAATGACAATGAATAGAGTAAAAACTCATATATTCATATATACATCAAAATATACACAGTATAACAACCAAGCATTATATACAATATAGCAAACAGACAAACAGAGTGTGGGGTAAACTGTTCTCACCATAACAGTCCCCAAATTACAAATGACAAGCTAGTGCCTTTTATACATATTCAGCACTCATAAGATCTGATGCAATCACTAATTAACAATCTGATGCAATCTGATCTATCCATTACAAATCATGATGTTACAATCAGTTCCACCTGCACTTCATCACCTAACATGCCTGTGATTACTAGTCTCTAACACTTGTGGATTAACATCATGACACTGCAGAAATCTAACTGCCTCCATTTTACAATTCTCTTTTACACATTCTGTTAAATATACATAACATATGTTTTGTCAACTTTTACATATGTTGACAGAACAGTGATGAGATGGATGTGAAGTATCAGCCTTAGTGGTTTAGGTGTCTGTTCAATTCCCCACTGTGCCTTCCCAGAGAAGGGCCAGCCTGGGTGACCTTGGGCAATCTCAACAGTCCCAGGACACCCCCTCAGAATGACTAACCACTTCTTTCTCTACCTGGAAAAACCTAGCACATGTTGCCATAAGTCACACATTATTGTTGTATGCAGTACTAACAAATAGTACTGCTGTTTTCTGTGAAAGATCCTTGGCCAATGACACCTTAAATGGTTGCTGCTCAGCAGCTCCCCACTAAGAGCTCTCTCTGTCCCCATCTCCTGGAGCTGTCCATTCTTTTCTGTATCTCGGTCTGGGGTCTCGGATTTGGCAATTCCACTTTGGGTGACCCAAAGTCAGAGTTCCAGACTTACAATGGCATTTAACCCCCCAAAGCCATTGGCCTCACCTTCTCTGAGACAACCCCTTTCACCACATGGAGATGTGCTTCCAGAAGAGAGTAGCTGAGAACAAGGATGACCAAATAGCAGATGAATATACTTTATCCAGGAAATCACAGCCATGCTTAAGCAAGGGTTAGTAGGTCTGTTAATGACAGGTCATTTTAGAGGTTACTTATTTGTCAGACTGCCATAAGTCAGAGCAACATCAGCAACCACAAATAATGATAATACAATCTGATCTTTTCAGAGCTGGTTTGGAAACCATACTACTTCTCTGCATATTTGAGGCTGTATTCAGGTTGACCACCACGGGGTTCTATTGAGGTCAAATAAATTTTGGTTAGAAGATAATAGAAGAAAACAATCATAAATGTTATAGAAATTCATAAATGTAAAACAATAAGTATAAGAGCAGTGCCACAATGGAGCCATTCAGCTGAGGTGGTTTGGAAGAGCTAGCGATTTTGTTTTGCACAGGAAAACAAAGCTTTCAAAAAAGTTAGAGTTGACTGCATAAGTTTGATGGAAACATTGTGAGATTAAAGTGGGAGACAGTCAAGTGCTTTGAGTGTTTATTTTTCAAAACTCTGTCATGGCTCTTTGTGTTTTTAATTAGGGTCGCTACCTTTTATGTTTCTTGAGAGGCTTCTGGTTCCGAACAGCTTCATGAAATAAAGGCATGATGCCATCTTCTCTGTGCTGGAAATAAGCATCTCTTAATTTTGTCTTCATTTTAAACATGAATTATTTACATAATCCATAAATATATCAAGTCCATGGAAAGAACATGAGTTTTTTTTTTTTTAAATAGTGGGTTTGAAAGAAAGACAAAGGTCAGTCCATCACAAACCGGAGATCTTTAAAAAGAGATCCGACAACCTTTGCTTTCCTGCATCTAACAAGGTTTAGGCCCAGAGGCCTTACATAGGGATGGGCATTTCATTTTGGAACCAGTAGGTTATGAAATGAACCACGCAAACCCAGGTGGTCCTGGGAACCGGCTGATAAACGCGGATCATGCATTTATGATTGTTTGTGCTGTGATGTCATCTGTGCTAGATCTGTGATGCTGGCCAATCAGGAGCTGTGCAGGGACAGGCATCATCCTGCCTCCCTCTCTGATTGGCCAGCAGCACAAAGCAGGAAATATGACCATGCAGCATGCTTCCTCGTTGGATTTTAACCCTGTGCGAGACAGAGAAAGGTGAAGCAATTGGATCTGTGTGTATCAGCTAGTTCTGAGGACCACCTGGGCTCCAAAATGAAATGCCCATTCTTAGCCTTACAAGATCTCTTCCAACTTCCTTTATTGGATTATTCTATACATGGCATATATTTTTCAGTAGAGCCTTCTTACATACCACCCGTACATCTCATGCACATGTTCACTGCATGTAATTAGAAGGGCATGTCAACATGGCAATTGAATTAGAGCACAGGCCTATCTAGTCCAGTAATGGGTAACAGCTAAGTGCTTGAAGAGTAACATCCTCCTTACTGTGACTGGCAAAATCGGTAAGGCAAAAACAGGCTTCTCAAATTGCCATTTACGAAAAAGAATAAACATGTGCGAGAACAGAGGAAAATTATCAGCAACGTTCTTTTTAAAAACAAGTAGTTAAGGGAAAAATTACTATGCAGCTGTAGCATTAAGCCTTTCTCACTTTGGTGCTTAATATCTCAATATTACAAAAAAAGCCCAATCTTACCTATCTTGAAGTCTTAATTTTACATTTGTGCTCCTTTGGAATGTCAGTCCTGCATGAGAAGCCATTTGGAATCAATCATCGGATAAGTCAGAGAGTACCCTATTAAAAAGGGGGGGCTTTGAGTAGATCTCCAAACAAATGGAGAGAGTTTTCCTGGCAAGAGTGATGCTTACCGCTCCACTCGTTTTTTGTCTTGACTCACAATGTCATGCTACATTTTCAGCTCTGGCTGTATAGGACATACTTGGCAGTCTCCGCAGGCAGACGCCTTGAGGTTTGCATGGCTGTCGGGCTCATTAGCCTCTCACATGTTTTAGGGGAAGTGCACACAGACAGAAGCTCTGTTTGAACGTTTGTCTCTTGAAGCAGGCTTATTGTCCTTTCCTGGCTCCGCATTTCAGGGAACCGTGAGTCTTCCATGGCATCGGTTAGTGCCACAATCTTCTCAGTGGGAGCCTTAATATTTATTGAGGTGTGTGTGTGTGTGTGTGTGTGTGTGTGTGTGTGTGTGTGTGTGTGTGTGTTATTTTTTTAAAAAAAATATTAACTTCCAGGCAACTTCTCCAGGACTTTCTGGTTAAGCAACAAGCAATGAACGTTCCACCTTGACTTGATGCACACAATATTTTTAACTGCTCTTCTGGGTGGCCCACCACTCAACAGCCCCTGTGTTGATTCCCTGCGGTACTCTCTTTTCTGTCCAGTTGTTCCACTTTTGTGTATTGTTGGAGAATGGAGGGGACAGGGTGGGCATCATAAGTACTCGGTGCCAGAAATTCCAAACAAAGGACTTTGTGGTTATGGCTTTTGCTCTGCGCCTCCCCCAAAACTTTCTTTTTAAGATGTGGCACTTAGCCAGACCACCCTGCTAAGAGATGAACCATCTTTTCAATAGCTCTTGGCAAACAACCAAAAGGATAGTTATTAATCTGGAGATTGTGGGACCCAATTTCACCAGGGCTGGCTTCATGAATCCTACCTCCTCAACTCATGAAACGCCACTGAGATTGATGTAGCAGACATTTTTGGGGATTTTTTTTTAAATTTGACAGTCTATTCTACGGATGGGACATTCAAGTTTTTTTAATACTACAAATTCTATAAGTTTCTGTACTGGGAGTCCTACTGGGTAGACTGATAACTTACAGACCCCTAAATGTGCCTTTCCTGAGAGAAAGACCCAAACTGGAAAGCTTTGAGGTTTAATTAGCCTTAGCTGTGCCTAGCTCCCTGTTGAGAAACAAAGTTCCCAGCTAGCACCAGGGCAGGAACAGGAAGCTTGTTTTAAGGTAGGCCTCAAAGTCTTCCAGTTTAGGCCTTTTCCCCCAGGTGAGATACTCTAGGTATTTATAAAGCTTCTGTCTGTCAGGTAGATCTCTCATAATGGTGAATTATGGCATTTGTTCTCTTTAAAAAACATTTCTACCAAAATGATTAGTGATTGGATGATGAGCAATTTAGTTTGGGAAAAATATAAGAGGAGACATGTATATGTTAGATGGGATAAAACTGAAGACGAGCAGAAAGAGAATTTATCAAAATTTGTACATGCAACACCACAGGTCCCATACATTCCCTCCCCCCAGCCCCCAGCCCTTTAACCCACTCGGAAGCTAGAGTACAAAGCCTTGGTTCTCTTTCTTGTCTGGCTCTCCAGTCTGGTCAGAAGCAGGGACTTCCTTTTCCCGCCTCCTCCATCAGTCGTCCACTCTGATGAGGAGGTGGGCTAGGGATTCATTGAACTACAACAGGTATACATTGCTTAGAAGGAGACAGCTTCCCTCTATTAATTCAGTCTTTAAACTTGTAACACTTTATCAATATATTGATAAAGGTTTTCTTTTTAAAGATGGTAGTGGGGCCAGGAAGGCCCCAGAATCGTCACTACAAAAAGTATTGACATAAAGTACTTGCCCATTGTAATCTACTAAAACAGTTCAGATTGCTGGAAATGAAACTATTCTTTCCACAACAATGTGAACTCTCCCATCCATATTTATACCATGTGACCACATTTAAAAACTCATTCATTCCAAAAAAGGGGTGAAAGTAAAATGATTCTTTGCCCCCCCCATGTGTAATCAAATGCTACATTTATATTCCTTTGTGTCTGGTTCAAATATAGGAAGATTTTTAAAGTGTTTCCTACACAGAAGGCCCTTGTCCCAGTACTTTTCTGTGAATTCTTGAAAAATAAAGGGAATTCCATGGAGAATACTTTGTCTGTACGCCTAAAGGACTGCACTGAATGATTTGATGTGAGGTGCTTACCTCCAAATGCAAGTGGACATACAGGCAGAAAGAGATTAAGTCTATAGTGTCATCAGTTATCTGAAAAGACATAGGGAGCCCTCCCCACCTCCCCCTGCTACTTTTTGTTTAACGCATGCTTTCCAAAATGTACTCCTTTCCATTTATGACATGAACATGTGGGGTATCTCCTTAGATAAGTGGTTCCAAACCTGGGGGTTGGGAGTCCTTTGAGGAGGGGGTCGAATGACCATTTCACAGGGGTTGCCTTGAGCCAGTGAAGAAAAAGGCACACATGGCTTGGGTCTGGAAGAGGAGGGGGAGGGAGGGGGAAGAGTGAGTTACAGCTTGATAGGTTGGAGGGGATGTCAGCCAATGGCACTGGAGGCTGCGATTGGCTGAGGGTGCCTGTAGAGGGAAGTTCTCTATGGCACCTGCGGCAGTGGCCTTCCAAGGGGGCTTGTGGCCTCTTCCAAGCAGCAACATGAGGAACTGTATTAAAGGGTTAGGAAGGTTGGGAACCACTGCCTTAGATGTTGCTAGCCATTAATTCATACCAAGGGTTTAAAGTCTAGTCATTCAGCTAGTTGTACAACAATGCCTTGATGATCTTTTCCCCCTTCGCAAGGAAGTAATCAGGTGACACAAAAGGAGTCAATTTCCCCCCTTGATACCAGGCAGTAATCCTCCCCTCCACACATACACTATTATAGACATCTGACATCTGAGGCTTCCCCTCCAGAGAATGATTCACTATATGCCTATTGTATCTTCTGAGCGTGACAACACATATTTTTGGCATAAATACAGATAATGGAAAACGAGGCATGGTTCTTTCATTTACATGAGACACAACTCTAGAGGGAAAGAGAAACCTCCCAAAATAAACCTCACTGGTGCAGTGCTTTCTGGCAGCAAGCAAAGAGCACCACACCAATTTATGGTGAAAATATAATTATGTAAATAATTTACATTCCTCCATAATACGTGGATGGGATCGCCCAGCCATGTCTGACATTCCAAAGGAGGGTGTGCATGAAATTTCTCGAAATAATACCAGCCTGCAGCATCAGTCATGCACGATGGTTGAACGGGTGAAGAAAATAGGGACGTGCCCAGAGATAATATAAGAAGGAGATTGAATAAAAACCTTTAAATCTTTATATTTAGAACATGCGAAAGCATGGTGTGCATTACTGTGGCATTCCATGAGCCTGTGAGATCTCGAGGGCGGGGGAGATGCGCTGAAAGGAATGGTAGCGGATGGAGGATCATCTATCATTTCTATTCTTAACAGTCTGGGCATTGTGTCCATCTAACTGAGCACACATCTTTCCTGAGCAGGACTTGGAAATAATGGATCGTTAGGATGTAGGAGAGCTGCCTAGATGACCTAAGCACATCCGATCTCACTTGATTTCAGAAGCTAAGCAGGGTCGGCCCTGTTTAGTACTTGGATGGGCGACCACCAGAGAATACCAGGTGCTGTAGGCACCTGGAGTAGGAACTGGCAAGCCACTCCAGTACTCCTGCCAAGAAAACTCCATGGACATTGGGTCACGAAGAGTCGGTCACGACTGTAATGACACAACACACACCGAGACACACAGGGATGTAGGTAGTTGGCTGAATAGCTGTGTGATTTTTAGATATCTGGCTGTGGAATCAGAAGTTTGGAGTCAGAGTCACTGCTGTGCCTCTGGTTAAGAGAGCCAGCCTGTGTGGCTTTGGGCAAGCTGCACAATCCTAGGGAACCCGAGAACAAGAGAACGGTAAACTACTTCTGAGTAGACATGGGCACGGAATGGCGAAATTCTCGTTTCCGTTTTCGGTTCTCGTTATCGTTACGTAACGGGTAACGGTAACGCGAATTACTCCGCTCCAGCTCGAACCTGAACCGAATAAGAAAAATTGGGTCTGATTTTTCGTTGTCGTTCATGGCATCGCGGCGATCGCGCGATGCCAAGCAGCACAAAAAAAAGTTTTTTTAAAAAAATCGATTCCCGGCCAAAAAAGCAGGTGAAAATATGCCTGCCTCAGTGAGGGCACCTACCAGAGAGGGGTGGTTTCGGGGGGGGGGGTCCCCGGCCTCCCCCCCTGTCCTGGGCTGCTGGTCTCCATTTGCCATGCGGTGGGTGGGGATCCAAAATGGCGAGCGCAATATTTATTTTTAAATCATGGTCCAAAAACCCACCAAAGCACCACAGAAACATTTGAAAATTAGGTATTTAAAATGCCTGATTTTTTATAGTAGCAGCAGTGGGTTTTTCTTGCAATAAAACGTCTCCATTGATTTTATTTTATTTTATTTTTATTTTTATTTTTTTACACCTGCGCAATGATGGGCTGGCCATAGGATGGGACCATGCAATTTTTTTGACCCATTCCACCAATGGCATGGCCAGGTTTTGACTGACACTTTTGGATGTGCCAGAGGGCATAAAAACCTGAGGCACCTTCCAGAAGTCGCAGTCGGGACTAGGGGCTTGGAGGGTGGAGGTCTGCTGCTGGCTATCGCTTCCCTTGCTTGCTGTTCGAATTTGGAGGGAGGCTGGAGGGTTTAGATTTCAGTTAGGCAGGCTGGGAGGGAATTGATTCAATTGAATTTAATAGAAAATAATTCCTTTCATTCCCTGCAGCTTTGTCTGCTGTGGGGAATAGCATAGCAGTTTATTCTTTTCTCTCTCTCTTGCAGTTTGTGAGGATTTTTTCCCTGATATTGGTTCAAAGAGGAGGTTTGCCTGGGAGGGGAGGTGTGGATTTATTTTAAAAATTTATATTTATATACTACCATTTATTTTCTATTTTCCCAACTTCAATTTGCTTGCTTGCAGTACACACACAGACAATTGGTGGCAAGCCAAGGGCACCTCTATCTAGTGGAAATTATTTTACATTTCACAATTACATTATTATTTATTTAGTTTACTATTACTTAGATAGCAGTTTATTCTTTTTTTTCTCTGGCAGTTTGTGAGGATTTTATTTTCTGCTTTGGTTCAAGGGGGAGGTTTGACTGGGAGGGGAGGTGTGGATTTATTTTAAAAATATATACTACAGTACCATTTATTTTCTATTTTCCCAACTTCAATTTGCTTGCTTCCAGTGCACACAAACACATTTGGTGGCAAGCCAAGGGCACCTCTATCTAGTGGAGAATATTTTACATTTTACAATTACATTACAATATTATTTATTTAGTTTACTACTTTTACTTACATTGTTTGTTTTCTAAACTTCTTGTGAGGACACTGTGCAGTTCAACAACACAGGCCCATCCCTTTTAAGTTAGTGGATCAATTCAGAAGAATTTTGAAGTTTATTTACATTCCCTGAAGTTGAACAACTACCAGAAAACTAGATTGTGTTTGGAGGCTGCCCACTGATTCTGATATCAGCCTTATTACCAGACTTGGGGTTCCAACTCCAACACTGTTTACTTTGTTTGTTTATTATTGTACAATACATTGCCTGGCCTGAGCTAACTAAACTAGATTGTGTTTGGGCACCCCTATTGTTTGGAAGCTGCCCACATCATTCTGATATCAGCCTTATTACCAGACTTGGGGTTCCAACTCCAACACTGTTTACTTTGTTTGTTTATTATTGTACAATACATTGCCTGGCCTGAGCTACTACTAAACTAGATTGTGCTTCTTGATTTACAAGGCACCCCTATTGTTTGGAGGCTGCCCACATCATTCTGATATCAGACTTATTACCAGACTTGTTTACTTTGTTTGTTTATTATTGTACAATACATTGCCTGGCCTGAGCTACTACTAAACTAGATTGTGGTTGTTGATTTACAAGGCACCCCTATTGTTTGGAGGCTGCCCACATCATTCTGATATCAGCCTTATTACCAGACTTGGGGTTCCAACTCCAACACTGTTTACTTTGTTTGTTTATTATTGTACAATACATTGCCTGGCCTGAGCTACTACTAAACTAGATTGTGGTTGTTGATTTACAAGGCACCCCTATTGTTTGGAGGCTGCCCACTGATTCTGATATTTATTATTTGGATTCCATCCTTATATATTACTGTTTGTTTGTGGTTTTGTTTACTATTACATTATACATTCCCTGGCCTGAGCAATGACCAGAAAACTATACTGTGTGCTTGTGCATTTACAAGACAACCCTATATCTTTCTGTTGGGGCGCTGCCCACTGATTCTGACATCAGCCTTATTGTTTGGATTCCATCCATATATATTACTCCACTGTTTGTTTCCGGTTCTGTGTTTACTATTACATTATACATTCCCTGGCCTGAGCAACGACCAGAAAACTATACTGTGCTCTGTGCTTGTACAAAAGAACACAGTGTGTGAGAGTAAGCTTGTGGGTGAAAAGGATAAGTTGATTAGAATAGTTTGTTACTTAATAGAATCAGACAATCTATTTCTAATACTTATGAGAAATGAAAAAAATGAGGAGGGGTGGCACAGCCAGAGGGAAGGGGAGGGGTACCCCCACTAAAATAAATAGTGGCACATTTCTGAAGGAAGGCACAGGAAGTAGTGCAGATGCAGATAGTGATACTGCTGCAGCTCCCTCGCCAAGCAGCAGCACCACAAGCAGCACGACCACAACCCTAACATCCTCTGTCACTGAGGGAAGCATGGTTGAGGTCATACAAACGCCTACACCACCATGCCCTGATACCCCCACCCTTTATCAGGAAGAAGATGAGGACTCAGAGTCGGAAATGGCATCAGAATCAGAAATGGGCTCTTTGCATCTAAACATGCCAGATTCTCAGGACCTGTTGGCAGGAACAGACTTAAGGCAGGCTTCAGGCACTGATGGAAGGAGCAGCCCTCTTTCCACCCAGAGTAGCACCAGTGACAGCAGTAGTACTCTATTTTCAAGGCAGGGCACAGGCCACACCACCACCAGCACAGCAGCGGCAGGCAATACCAGAGGGGGCAGTACTTTCCATAAGCCTCACGGGTGTCTCTGGGAGCATTTTGAGAACAGCCCGGAACACTCGAGGATGGCGGTGTGCAAGAAATGCAGGGTGGTCGTGCGCAGGGGGAATGACCCCAAACAACTCTCCTCAAGTGGCTTGCGCAGCCACCTCATGCGAAAGCACCCTGGGACTCTGCCTGGAACACTGTCAGGCCCTGGTTCCTCAGGGAGGAAGAGAGGAGAAGAAGGCATGGGGAAGGACAGAGACAGCTCCGCTGCTGAGAGTGGGAAGAGGCAGGCCACTCTGCAGAAAGTGGTGCCGCTGTGTGGGAGTTTTGTCAGCCAGCGAAATAGGGCCAAGGCACAGGAGACCACCACTCGCGTGGTTGGTGAAATGGTGGCCATGAACGGGTTGCCCCTCTCCTTTGTGGAGTCATCAGGCTTCAGGCACCTGATGAAGCACGTGGCTCCATGGTACGAGCCTCCATCCCGACGTACCTTCAGCAGGCGGGTGATTCCCTCCCTTTATGAGTCCGTCAGGGACATGGTCCGGGCCCTGCTGCAGGCGGCCAGAGGAAGGAAGATCCACTTCACTTCCGACCTCTGGACCGGTGGGCACCATGGATACCTCTCTCTGATGGCTCATTGGTGGCAACCCAAGGAGGTCCTGGACCTCAGGCCATCCAAAGAACAGCTGCAGGGGGAGCCACAAGGGAGCACCCCAAGAGGGTACAGGGTGGTGCTTCTCCAGGCACAAAGCATGGAGGACAATGCCAAAGCCATCTACATTTCAGAGGTCCTCAAGACAGGAATGCGAGAGTGGGGATTGGGAACTGAGGGGCAGGTCAATTGCGGATTCATGGTTACTGACGCAGGCCGTAACATGATCAACGTGGTTGATAGGGCAGGGTTCCAGGGCATCATGTGCGCAGCACACAAACTGCATCTAGTGGTGGGTGATGCCATTGGGCTGGGAGCAGCGAAGGACTCCTGGGATGAGGGGACCCTGGAGACCAAGGCCTTGCTGGACAAGTGCAGGAAAATCGTCGGGCACTTCTCATGCAGCATCAAGGCATCCAGGATGATGCGTGAGAGGCAGGCAGAGACGGGCCGACCAGAGCACGTTCTGATCCAGGACGTGACCACCCGGTGGAACTCCACCTACGAAATGATCAAGCGCCTGGTGGAGCAGAGGCAAGTGGTGGAATACGTCATGTCAACCACTCCCGTCCTGCATGAGGGAAGGGAGTTAGACATTGGTGCTACCGAGTGGCTCGCCCTCTCCCAGATGGTGGCTGTCCTGCAGCCGTTTGAGGAGACCACCCATGTCCTCAGCAGCTACAATGCCAGCCTGGGCCACGTACTCCCCCTGGTAAATGCCCTTCGCCAACGCCTAGAGGCCAGTATCCGGGAAGAAGCCAATCTTCTCCCAAAGAGCAGGGCCTTGGCAGACAGGCTGCTGACCAGCGTGGATACCCGCCTTAGCCCACTGAGGAGGGAAAAGGTGTACCAGATGGCATGCCTGTGCGACCCTTGTGTCAAGGGTTCCCTGGCGGGCAGCGCTGCTGACCTAAACTCCTGGAAGGCAGAGCTGTGCCATCAAGTCCGCAGGGCTCTCTCCAATCAGGGCCAGGCATTCCCGAGGGCGCACGGAAGCCAGAGCAATGCAGAAGAGGAATCCTTGCAAGGATCCTCTTCCTCCTCTACTCCAGGAGTGTACACCCAGAGACCAGGTTCCTTACCAGCAGCCAACTACCTGGCCTCTGCCCTAGCTATGGCAGTCTCCTCCTCAGTGGAGGCAAGGGAGGAAGAAGAACCAGACCCCGCTCTGACCATGGTTAGGGAGTACATGGCCGAGCCCCTCCAACCCCTCACCTTGGACCCACTCCACTACTGGGCCAGAAAGGCAGACATCTGGCCCACTCTTTCAACTCTGGCATTGGACCTCTTGTCCATCCCACCCACCAGTGTCCAGAGTGAGCGTGTCTTCTCCCACATCGGAGATGTCCTGAGGCCACGCCACTCTCGTCTGGACCCAGAGACCATGGAAAGGTTGACTTTCATCCACTTCAACCTTTCCATGTTGGGATTACCCCAACACTCCAAGACCTAAGTCCAAAGTCGTTCTGCCATGGGTTCCTTCCAAACGGGCCTCCCTTGCTGTAACATCCACTACCAGAGCAACACTTATGTCTGCCTGCCTGCAATTATGCCTGCCTCCCAGCTTGGCTTCCTCCCTGCAAGCCTAACTTCCTTCCTGCCTGCCTGCCTTCCTGTATTCCTACACAATTTGAAGGGTTCTATCACTGCCCAATTTTTCTAGCCCTTGCCTGGCTGCAAACCACCAAGAACCACTCAATGTGTCATTTGGAAGGGTCTGAGTTGGCCCAATATTTCTAGCCCTTGCCTGGCTGCAAACCAGCAAGGACCACTCAATGTGTCATTTGGAAGGGTCTGTGTTTGCCCAATATTTCCCCCTTGCCTGGCTGCAAACCAGCAAGGCTGGTCATTTGGAAGGGTCTGAGACCCCAATATTTCTGCCTTCCAGGCTGGTGCCTTGTGTCATTTGGAAGGGTCTCCCAATTCCCTGGCCTTTTGGTCTGAGAGACCACTCTGCCTTACAAAGTGGTCAGGATGCACAAAGTGGTCAGGATGCACTTTACAACAACCTACCTCAAAGACTGATTAGCAGGGGGCTAGCTCTCCTCCTTACAGCCTTAAAGAAATAGCCCTGTTCTCCTGTTTCCACTCTGTCTCCTGGGTAGACGAAACTCGGTCTCCTGGTTTGGAGAAACTCGGCCTCCAAAGGCAGAAACAATCCTCCCTTCTGGCAATTGGGCTTTGTGCTTTCCCTAGCCTGGGTGGGTACCCTGCCTGCAAGCCTGCCTTCCTCCTACGTGTAAGCCAGACTGCCTGGTTCCCTGCCTGCCCACCCCTCTGCCTACCTGCCTGCCTGTCAGGCTCCCGGGCCGGGACACCACGGCTTGGAGGATGCCTTCCAGGTGCTTCTCCTTCAGGCTCCGCTACTCTGTCCTCTGGGCTGCAGAACACTGTGACTCACTAAAAAGGACATTTTACTTGCGTACTCAGGCCATTCAGCTCCTTTGGATACTCTAGCTGTCAATGATCCTCCCGTTCGGAGGCCCTGTGGTCTCGGACTCAGGCTATGTGGCCTCCGCTACTCTTTCCTCTGGGCTACACTGTGACTCACTAAGAATGGCAGAAAACTGTTTGTAGTAGCACACAGCTGGCTTAGGGTTAGAGTTAGAGTTAGGGTGGTTGTTGTTGTCTCCGCTACTCTTTCCTCTGGGCTGCAAAGCACTGTGACTCACTAAGAATGACATTTTGCCTGTGTACTGGGAGTTTGTTGGCATGCTAGCACACAGCTTGGACTTTGTGGCCTGTTGGCCTCGCCTATTCATGCCCTGTGGCCTCCGCCAGTCTTTCCTCTGGGCTGCAATACACTGTGGCTCACTAAGAAGGGAAATGTACTTGCGTACTGGCGCCATTTACAAATAGAAGAGTTTGTCAGGAAGTTCCAGGCTTGGTTCTTGGCGGATACTCTCACTGTGAGTCTGTGATTCACTAAGAAGGGCTACTCTGTTCTCTGGGCTGCAAAGCACTGTGACTCACTGAGAAGGAAACGTGCTGGCAGTTTGCCAGCGTACCAGCACACAGCTGGGAAGGAAGAACCTCTGGCTTGCTGTCCTTTTGGCAGCCTGTACTCAGGCCTCAGACTCAGGCTATGTGGCCTCCGCCACTCTTTCCTCAAGCAAATACAATGTACAACACAAAAGGTGACAACAAGTTTGAGTTGTGTCTTGCCTGGATGTATTCCAAGAATAATGGTTGGGGTTGAGGTGGTGGTGGGGGTAAATGCCTTCTTCAACAAAACATAATAAAATGAGAAGGACTGTGTGGCAGATCAAAACAGAAGGCAAACAATTATTTTCCTTCCCTGCGAGTGCAAGGATTTAATGTCTCAGTACTGTTTTTTTCATGAAGTTTCTCTTTACAGCTGGGAAGGAAGAGGCAGAACTCTGCCTTGCTGGCCTTTTGGCAGCCTGTACTCAGGCCTTGTGGCCTCCCATTCCCAGGCCCTGTGGTCTCAGACTTAGGGTATGTGGCCTCCCCTACTCTGTCCTCTGGGCTCACTAAGAAGGACACTGGGACTTTCTGGCCTTGTGGCTTCCTGTTCGCAGGCCCTGTGTTCTCAGACCCAGGCTATATGGCCTCCGCTACTGTGTACTGTAGGCTGCAAAACACTGTGGCTCACTAAGAAGGACAATGCCATTTTACTTGCGTACTCAGGCCATTCAGCTCCTTTGGGTACTCGAGCTGGCAATGATCCTCCCCTACTCAGGCCCTGTGGTCTCAGACTCAGGCCTTTGGGTCTCCGCTACTCTGGGCTGCAAAACACTGTGACTCACTAAAAGGACATTGTACTTGCGTACTCAGGCCATTCAGCATCTTTGGATACTCGAGCTGGTCTCCCATTCGCAGGCCCTGTGGTCTCAGACTCAGGCCTTTGGGTCTCCGCCACTCTTTCCTCTGGGCTGCAATACACTGTGGCTCACTAAGAAGGGAAATGTACTTGCGTGCCGGCACTTTGCCACCATTGACAAATAGAAGAGTTTGTCAGAAAGTTCCACGCTTGGGTCTCAGTGGATACTCTGGCTGTGACTCACTAGGAAGGGCATTGCCCTTCTCTACTTGCAGTTTGCCAGCATACCAGCACACAGCTGGGAAGGAAGAGTCAGACTCAGAACTCTTCCTTGCTGTCCTTTTGGCAGCCTCAGAGTCAGGCTATGTGGCCTCTGCCACTCTTTCCTCTGGGCTGCAAAACACTGTGACTCACTTAGAAGGGAATTGTACTTGCGTACTCAGGCCATTCTTCTTCTCAAAGATACTCGAGCTGTCTTTTTGGCCTCGCCAACTCAGGCCCTGTGGCCTCAGACTCAGGCTATGTGGCCTCCACCACTCTTTCCTCTGGGCTGCAAAACACTGTGACTCACTAAAAAGGACATTGTACTTGCGTACTCAGGCCATTCAGCATCTTTGGATACTCGAGCTGGTCTCCCATTCGCAGGCCCTGTGGTCTCAGACTCAGGCCTTTGGGTCTCCGCCACTCTTTCCTCTGGGCTGCAATACACTGTGGCTCACTAAGAAGGGAAATGTACTCACTTTGCCACCATTGACAAATAGAAGAGTTTGTCAGAAAGTTCCACGCTTGGGTCTCAGTGGATACTCTGGCTGTGACTCACTAGGAAGGGCATTGCCCTTCTCTACTTGCAGTTTGCCAGCGTACCAGCACACAGCTGGGAAGGAAGAGTCAGACTCAGAACTCTTCCTTGCTGTCCTTTTGGCAGCCTCAGAGTCAGGCTATGTGGCCTCTGCCACTCTTTCCTCTGGGCTGCAAAACACTGTGACTCACTTAGAAGGGAATTGTACTTGCGTACTCAGGCCATTCTTCTTCTCAAAGATACTCGAGCTGTCTTTTTGGCCTCGCCAACTCAGGCCCTGTGGCCTCAGACTCAGGCTATGTGGCCTCCACCACTCTTTCCTCTGGGCTTCAAAACACTGTGACTCACTAAGAAGGGCTGAAAACTTTTTGTAGTTGCACACAGCTTTGAAGAGGCAGCACGCTGCCTTGCTGGTCTTTTGGCAGCTCGTACTCAGGCCAGTCAGCTAGCTCCTTTGGGTACTCGAGCTGGCAATGAGCCTCCCGTTCACAGGCCCTGTGGCCTCAGAGTCAGGCTATGTGGCCTCCGCCACTCTTTCTTCTGGGCTGCAAAACACTGTGACTCACTAAGAAGGACATTTTACTTGCACACTCAGGCCATTCAGCTCCTTTTTATACTGGAGCTGGCAATGAGCCTCCCCTACTCAGGCCCTGTGGTCTCAGACTCAGGCCTTTTGGGCTCACCTACTCTGTCCTCTGGGCTGCAAGACACTGTGACCCACTAAGAAGGGCACATTTTACTTGTGTACTGGAAAACAGCCGTGATTAGGCAAAAATCTGCCATGCTGGCCTTATGGCCTCAGGTACTCTGGCCTTGTTGCCGCCCTTACTCTGGCCTTGTAGCCTCAGGTACTCTGGCGTTGTGTCCTCCCATACTCAGGCTCTGTGGTCTCATACTCTGGCCTTGTGGCCGCCCTTACTCTGGCCTTGTGGACTTGTAGTCCTTGGCTTGTAGTGGGCTAAAAAACTTAGAGTTCTGCCAAATCCGAGCTGTGTGCCCGTATGCCAGTACGCTGTCCTTAGTAAGTCAGAGCAACCCAGAGCCCAGTATCCCTACCTAACCCTAACCCTACCCCTTCCCCTAACCTGTACGCCAGTACACTGTCCTAGTGGGTCAGAGGCACACAGAGGTGCAGCCCAGAGCCCACAAACCCTAACCCTAACCCTAACCCTAACCCTAACCCATGCCACTACCAGACTGAATCTCTAACCACTAGATGACAAGGGTTGCATTTGCTTAATTGCTTGGCTTTACATACAAGCCAGGAGTGACATTGGAGATGGGGGGCATTGAGAGGAGTAGACCCTCATCCAGATTTGGGGAGGAACAGAATGTCTGTGTCTCCTGCTGCCTCTGAGAGGTGGAGGGGAGATGGGATGGATAAAAGCTTCAAAACAAAACAAACAACAAAAAACTATAACAGGCAGCCAGACCAAGTAGGGTGGCTGGTTCAGTCCGCACTCAGCAGCATTGACCAAGAGAAATATATATATATATTTCATTCCGCCCACTTTGTTTGCTTTATTGCATAGGATGCAGTCTTGTGCAGCAACGATCCATCACCCAACTTTAAAGTGTTTTCCGCCTGCTAGTCTGGGTCATTGTGAGACCCGCGGCCGCTGGCCGCCCGCTCACCCGCCCGCGCCTGCCCCCTGCTGCTGTTGCGGCCCACCCATGGCCCCCCGCCACCGCCACCTGCCCCCCCGCCCTGCCCGCCACCTAGGGCGCAAAAACACCTAGCGCCGACCCTGATTGTGGGGCGCCCCCATGCTCACTGGGACGTCAAATTGCGCTAAATCGCGGTGGAAACGACAATTGACAAACGACAAACGGAAACGACAAATTTTTGAAAATTATCGCAACAAACAGAAACGACCCAAAACGGACCCGTCCTGACAAACGAAAACTCAAAACGTCATTTTTTCTGGTCGTGCCCATCTCTACTTCTGAGTGTTCTCTACCTGGTAAACCCTGAAAAAGAATCGCTATATGCCAGAATTGCCTTGATGGTGCATGATTATTATAATTTATTATAATTAGCATTATAGGTATATAACTTGGTGGTATAGCAAGTAATAATTTTGAGTTACTTTAAAGAAAGCTGACTTTAAAGATGACTTTAAAGACCATTTTTGGAACCATTTTGACAAGACACGTTCACGTTGTATGCATTTATTAACCCACATTCTCCCCACCCAAAAAGTAATAAAACATAATTTAAAAGTAATGAGCAGCACATCAAATAATGCGATGAGTTAGTTTTTCAAAAGTGTTGAGGAGGAGGGGAAATCACTTGATTTTAACCTAGTACATCGAGTAACAATAAAATTACTTCTAAAAAGTGGATTTTCAATCTGTGCTCTAAATATATTTGTTTTCCAAATCAACCCTGCATAAGAAGATGTGCAAAACAAGTCCGTTTACAGAAGCCTTTGAGAGCATCCTCTGTTACGTTGGTATGACTGATGATCTTTGATTGCCTATTCACCCTCCTTTGGGTTTTATTTCATGATTTATTTGATTGTTTTTTCTGATTATATGTGGATTTTTAAATTATATTTTGGTTTGTTATATTTTATGTTCATCTTCCTCAGGATGTAAACTGCCCGGAGTAGTGTTTATCTCTAATTACCATGGTATACAAGTTATAACAAACAAACAAACAAACAAACAAACAAACAAACAAACAAACAAACAAACGGATGTTGAATGGAATCTTGAATCAGGGCCATATTTGGCAAAAGATGTTGCAGACAGTATGGACTTGCTCTGTGTGAATTTTGGAGAAGGTTAGACGAATACTTTAAAACAGTGATGGCGAACCTTTTAGAGAATGAGTGCCCAAACTGTGATTCAAAGTGCCAATACAGCAATTTAACCTGAATACAGGTGGCTGTGAAGGGTTGATGTTGGGTGCCCATAGAAAGGGCTCCAAGTGCCACCTTTGGCACCCCTGCCATAGGTTCGCCAACACTGCTTTAAAACATCTGATTTCTGATTTTGGAAAAACATTTCCACCCTCCTCCCCCACCCCTTCATATGTCTCATTACCATTTTCTCATTGGCTTGTAATGAATTCTGAGACCAGTCACAGTTTGAGGAGCCTTTACACTTGTCACCAAAACCCTGCCAACAGGGGTGTTGGGGAGGCAAGGATATCACCTCCAAGTTGCTGATGCCTTTGTTTTCTTCATGTGTTGACTAGAGGAGGTACTCAAGCAGACTGATAAGCAGCCCTCTCTGGACGTCGTCCAAGCGCAACATGAAACTGAGCAACAGCAAAGATTGGAAGTAGCCTGTTCACCTATCTGAGCGGCCTGTGGTTTGATTGGTTACAAGAAGACTGAAGCAACATGTACTCTACCTCAGGGTCCTCTGTTCATCTCAGTTCTGTTTTTCCCACCAGCCTTCTTTTCTTCTGGCATCCATCCCCCTCTGTCTTGGGCTAGTGGATACTAAACTTTTTCACTCTTCTGTTAAGAGAGAAAATCTTCCAGCAGTTGCCTGGTTTTCAGCAAAACTTCCTGATGTGTCAAGACTTCTTGTTTTGGTTGAGGATGAGAAACAACCGGCAGCATTTGTCACATCCTTAACAAACACCTCATAGTAGGTGATTTCTAGAAATGTACTTGATTTAGCTATTTTAATGCCTCATGTGCGACGCCTCTCTATAGTTGTACAGTTCGAAATATAACAAAATTTAACCAAAACCACAAATACTTGAAGGCCGATAACATTCTCAATATTCAGACACAGCCATAAAAATACACAACATATTAATAAGATTGATAAGAACCAACAAAGGCATCCTCCATCCTCCTAGGCATCCTTCAGTCTCAAGAGACTATGGTATTGTGCTCTGTATAGAAGAACTAAAACAACATCTAGTGTGGCTAAAAAGACCAAGTAACTGCCTCTTCTCATGTTGTTTCCACACTGCATGCAAAACTGATCTTGACTCTTCAGGGCACAAGGCCTGTTTAGATTAGTATGGAGGATAAAACTCTTACCCAAGCAGCAAATCTCCCCTCTCCATGTCACTGGAATAGTCTAATGCAGTGGTTCCCAACCTTCCTAATGCTGCGACCCTTTAATACAATTCCTCATGTTGTGGTGACCTCTTGCCCTGTTGGAAGAGGCCACAAGCCCCCTTTGACAGGCCACCACCCCAGGTGCCATAGAGAACTTCCCTGAAAAGGCACCCTCAGCCAATCACAGCCTCCGGTGCCACTGACTGACATCCCCTCCAACCTATCAAGCTGTAACTCACTCTTCCCCCATTCCTCCCCCTCCTCAGACCCAAGCCGTTTGTGCCTTTTTCTTCATTGGCTCATGGCGACCCCTGTGAAATGGTCATTCAACCTCCAAAGGGGTCCCAACCCCCAGGTTGGGAACCACTGGTCTAATGGAATCGCAGTGCATATACTTTTTGAGACAAATTTAATGATTTATGTGTAGTTTTGTCTTGGAGAAAATAATTCCTGGTTATTCCACAACCAAGTTGCCCGCCCCCATGTTCATAATGAACAAAATATGTAATTTCAGCATGAACAACTTTCATAATAATATTTTTTTAAAAGAATGAAAAATTTGTCTCCATAGCAGCATTAAAGAAAAGTGTATACTCTGTATTCTGTGGGGTGAGTCACCAATTTCAACTGACTTGTGCTGCATGATAGGAATATGGATCGTCACAAAATACTGGAGCTTTTTTTTTTTTTTTTGTAAAGAAACTCTTCACCCCCCCCCCAGTCTCAGCTGACTGAAGAATAATCTCTTCAGCAACTCTGCCCTCATCTAATTGCAAAACCAAACGATATTTCATCGAAGGAAATGGCTAAGTTGTTTCAGAAAATGCAAAGCACAGATTTCAGGATGGAGCTACTTGATTAAAAGCTGGTTCAAAACGTTTAATGAGAAAATAATGCAGCTGGTAGACCACTCATGGGAACTAGGGTATTTCAAACATTTTACACCAATTCTGTACTGTTTACACTGGCCGTTCATTTGATCAAGTGCCTGCCCAAAAGCTGTCCCTTGATTTCCTGAATGGTTTCTTCCCAGCACAAGAGGCTCCTTTTTTTCTTGTCATGTACTCAGGGTGGTTTAGAATTTATTTTGGTGGGTATTTGGGGGGTTCTCTTATCACAGAGATGGCCTAGGGCACCATGTGGTTTTCTTCTTTGTCTTACCTATCCGTCCATCAAAATTCAGCCTCACTGGCTGCCTGTATTTCCTGGTTTGAAAAAGTTTTTGTGCCCACTGCTAACCCATTTCTTACCCAATTTCTTCTCACCCAGCCTCTCCTCTCTTTTCCCCTTCTTGCTAGAGTAGGTCCATTGAATTGCTGGGGATTTGATGAGGCAGCTCTTTTGCAACATCCATTGATTCATATCGGTTTACTCTAGTTGTGACAAAGGATGGGCACCAAATGAAAAATGAAACGCTGATTTATCATTTCATTATGTAATGAAATGAAACAAAATGAACCAGGGAAGCAGCACTTTTTATTTTTTATTTTTCATTTTGTTTCATAGCAAAATGAAAAACGAACTGATTTTTTAAAAAAATGAAACAAAATAGAAAATTTCATTTCATTTCGTTTTGTTTTTGGTTCCCCGAATCAGGTGGTTGGATGGGAAAGTGCAGGGTTTTAAAACTTTTTTTTAAGCTCCCGAAGCAAGCGACGTAGAAAATACTGATCCCAGCCATGTATCTCCCAACAAAATGACAGGGCTAGCTTCCTCTGTACCCAAACCTCTCCAAATTGGGGGTGCTCCAAAGGGGAGAGCTTGAGGAAGCACCACTGCAATTTCCATGCTGCTAGATGCCTGGGATCAGTATTTTCAAATACTTTTATATTACACACCTTTGGAGTTGAATAACTTGCCCCTCCCGTACGCCTAACCTTTCCAAACTGGAGGTGCTTAAAAGGAGAGCTTGAGGAAACTCCACTGTAATTTCCACCCTGCTAGCTGCCTGTGTTCACTATTTCAAGCACATATAATTGCAATTAGATTTTATTTCTCAGGGCACTCCTTTGAAGTTGAATAACTCAGCCCCCTGAACTCCAAATCTCTCCAAATTTGGAGGTCTTAAAGGGAAGAGTCCAAGGAAATTCGGTGCCTCTAGGACACAGGGGAGCCATTTTACAGATAAATGAATGGGTTTGTTACTAGTTCATTTCATACATTTAAAAAAATAATTTGCTTCTAAAAAAATGAAACGAATCACAGGGGGAAATGGAACAAAATGAAACAAATCTCATTTTTTTGCATTTCTTAGTTGTGATTTACCATGTTAAGAAAAATAATTTCTGCCATTATGTCCCTAACTGTGCTTAGAAGCATGCCCCCCAAAACATTAAACATAAAAGAAAGAAAGAAAGAAAGAAAGAAAGAAAGAAAGAAAGAAAGAAAGAAAGAAAGAAAGAAAGAAAGAAAGAAATTGCGAGCTTGTATTCATCATACTGTACTTAATTCTTGTTGGAAGGATTAGAAAATAAAGAAGCAGATATAAAATAAAGAAGCAGATTAAATTATGAAAGGAAAATTCCCCCACACCTCTGTTTTAGGTGATTTTATCAGGATTTTGCAAGTGATGGATTGGCTGCAACTTCACGCCTGCAAGGACATGGAAGCTTAACTTCCCGTATCCTAGTCAGTATGAACAGGACGGTATTGGTGAGTCATAAAGGCACAAACTGCTTAATAGTGCAATAGTCTTATCTGGGAATATAAATACTTGTTTGCAGGAAGGATAAGAACTTGCTACAGTGACTGAATGAAGTTTTCCTGTTCTTGATTCTGACCATGCGTTTGCAAGTATGTGGTTTTTTTGTGTGTACAAAATTTGCACACTGTTATGTACAAAATATTGTAGAAAACTTGGATGATTGGTTCGTAAATTCATGGAAATCTAGTTCCTGGGCTGTTGGCCTCTTTTTAAAGAACCAGCTAATCTTTAGACCAGTGGTTCTCAACCTGTGGGTCCCCAGATGTTCCTGGACTGTAACTCCCAGAAGCCTCCACCACTCGCTGTGCTGGAAGGGATTTCTGGAAATTGCAGTCCAGGAACACTTGGTGACGCACAGGCTGAGAACCACTGCTTTAGACCTTAAGGCGGGGTAGGAGGGAAGCAAATTTTTGCCTGGCTGGAGGCGAGAAATCTCAAACTGTTTTCAAAACTTTGTCAGGGTTTTCTTGTTGAGACGAAATGAACCATACAAGGAATTCAGTAAGCATTTGCCATGTTTCTTGTGTTGCTGTGTAAGAAATGGAAAGCACAATTTGCTCAAAGGATAATGTGAAGTTTTGACACCGGAAGTTGTTCATTAAAACGGAGGCCTTTTCTGGCTGTTTTTCAAGGGAGGTAAAATTTGTGAATAAGAATGTAAGAACATAAGAAGAGCCATGCTGGATCAGGCCAAGGGCCCATTGGTCCAGTTTCCTGAATCTTACAGTGGCCCCACCAAATGCCTCTGGGAGTGCAAAAGACTGAATATTTGTCTCCTGATTCCACGTCCCTACATCTGGTCCTTGAAGTACCCTGGTTTCAAGCCTGGATATTACATATCCCCATCATGGTTTGAAACGTGTGATGAACTTTTCCCCCATGAATCTGTCCACTCCCGTTTTGTAGGCATCCAGGCCAGATGCCACCACCACACCCTGTGGCAGGAAGTTCCATAGATTAACAAGATGCTGGGTAAAGAAGTATTTTCTTTTGTCTGTTCTCACTCTCCTAACTCTCAATTGGAGTGGATTCTCCCTAGTTCTGGTATTTTGTGAGAGGGAAAAGAGCATTCCTCTATCTACTTTACTCATGCCCTGCAAAGCTTCTCCTTTTAATGGAACAGAAGACAAAGATGATTCATGCTGCAACCGTACACCCATGTATTACTCCATGATAACTCCATGATGGTTAGTCAGCCTAATGTCCCCATAGTCATGTGTAAGACTGAGCTAGAAAGTGTTGTCCTATGATACCACTGTCAATGTAAGCTCAACTATACTCAGTGGTATTTTTGTCCAAGTCACCAGACAGAGAATAAAGATGGACATGTGCAGAATTGTCACAAAATGCAAAACAAATATTTCAAATGACCCTGGTTCCAAAGCCTGCACCAATATTTAGAATGGCAATCTATATTTTCCTTTGGAAATAAAAGTAGCTTTTTGCTAAATATTCTTGAGCAACATCCTAGAGTTGGACTCCCTTATCCACAGGATCATTATTCACTGATTCACTTATCTATGAAAATATTAAAACAAATATCCCATAAATATCTATATTTCTAGCAATGAAGTTACCAAGACTGGCCACTCAAGGGTGCTAGAGACCAGGCTGTGTATAGCATTCACTCTTTGCTATTATCTGCATTTTTCAGCATCTGTGGGGGGCAGCGGCTTAGAACTGTGGATATGCTGGTCCTACTGTAGTCATTTATAAATATTTTAAGCCAAACATAATATAAATTTCTCAACATCCCCAGATCTCAGCAATCCATTGCACACCATCCAAAGAGGAAGGCTGGTGACATGATGAAACATGCAGAATGGGAATATGTCTGTGAAGATTCTCAGTCATCCAGGTGTGTTTATCTAGAAGTTGAGTCATGGCAACTGGACTTCTTTTTCTTGAGAGATTGAAACGTTTTGCTGCTCATCCAAACAGCTTTGTCAGTCTGAAGGAAGTTAGTTGCAACTCCTCCATTTTATAGCTCTTGTCACCATTTCAGACCAGGGTGACAAGAGGTCAAAGTGAGCTATAAAATGGAGGTCTTGCAACTAACTTCCTTCAGATGCAGAATGGGACTTCATGTTTAAATATACCAGAAGACAGTGTGGTATAATAAAGCTCTGTTTGGAACAAGTAACACTTTGAGCAGGAGTTTAGTGCCCATATTTATAAAAAAGCTTTTATAACAAATGGCTGCTAAGGCAGAAACGGAGCTGAAAAAAGAAATTTGCCATATGTTACAAAAGTTGTAATAGGCAATGTTGCCCATCATCTGTAAAAGCATGCAAAATCTGGTAAGCAGAACTGCATATGGATTTGAAAAACATGATCAGTGTTCATTTTTAGAATGACGCTCATGTTTTGAGAACTTGTTCTTCCAGAGACATCTGTGACTACTCAAGTTTGTGTGTGCTGCCTCTAGGCCAGTGACGGCAAACCTTTTAGAGACCAAGTGCCCAAACTGTGATTCAAAACCCACTAATTTTTTCGCAAAGTGCTAATACAGCAATTTAACCTGAATACAGGTGGCTGTGAAGGGGCAATGGTGGGGGCCCACAGAAAGGGCTCTGAGTGCCACCTAGACTGATGTGTAAATATGGACTGAATCAACATAACTTGTGCAGTTCCATGTTGACTGAAGAGAGGATCTGCTGGTCACCCATGGGAAGGAGTAGCACTCTGAACAGTTCGGTACCACTCCATTGGGTTTAGAAGGGGAAAGATTAAAAAAAGAATGTGGGATGAAAGGGAAGCCAAAACTCACCCACTCAGAAAGCATGAGCAGATGTCAGAAGAAAAGGCAACTGATAGCCACTCTTCTCAATAAAGACCTCTCCTGGACATATCAACTGTTGAAGTTCTAGATAAGGTCTCTGAGAAAGGTTGTGATGCTGGATTACTTGGGCTGGGCAAGTGGGGGCTCTGTTGCATGGGTTAAATGTAGAGGATGATTCTCTACCTCCTGATATCCCAAATTTGGCCTAGCAACCTGGTCTACTGCCTCAAGAAAAGACAGCAGTAGACCAAGTCCCTGGGGTGAAGACTGCTTTTTGGCAGCCAGTGGACCATGTCATTGAGGGAGAGCAGAAGGTGGTCAGTATACCAACGTCTTCTGGGATGAAGGCAGATATACCCATGGTTCAGTAGACCAAGCCTCCTGCACAGGCTCCGACGAGGAGGCAGGGTCCAAGTACTGCCACTTCCCCTTTGTAAATATTGTTTCAATATTGTACCAGCCTGCAATCTGTAGAAAATATATTTTGCCCAAAACATCTGTACTTAGTTTTTTAAAAAAGCAAAACATGCTGATTATATACCATCCCATAGTGCTTAAAGCACTCTCTGGGCAGCTGACAAGCAAGTAATCAGGTCCCTGCCCCTGCCCTTGTTCCTGTGAGCTGAGTACTCATTTTACCAACCTCAGAAGGAGGGAAGGCTGAGTGAAACTCAAGCCAGCTACCTAGGACTGAACCCCAGGCGATGAGGACAGTTATAGCTGCAGTACAGCAATTTAACCACTGTGGCAAGAGGCAAGACTACTGCCTTGTTTCTTTATGACTAGAGATGGGCACGAATAGAAAAAATGCATTTTGTTTTGTTTTGTTAAGGAGGGGGAGCGTTGTTGGAGCCACGCTGCACTGGCTGCCTAAGCACGGCCTCCTTATCTCCCCTCTCGATTGTCCCTGTGATAACGGGCTGCGGGAGGGAGGCACAAGGGGCGGCGGCTTTGAAGCTGGGCTGCTCTGGCCGCCTAAGCACGGCCTCCTTATCTCCCCTCCCGATTGGCCCCATGATAACGGGCCACGGGAGGGAGACACAAGGGGGAGGTTCTCAGGCTCTGGCTGCCTGAATGTGGCCTGCTTCTTATCTTTCCTCCCGGGGCTGGACTGAGGCTCGAGCCCGCTGCATCTGTCGATGGCATGCGTGCTCCCCTGTGCAGCTCAGCACGAAAGGACCTCCGGACCAGCACCAGGTAGGAGACATCTCCAACCCCCCCCCATTAATGAAACAAACCTAACCAAACCAATTTTTATCGGTGTGGTTCATTTCGTGTTAAATTTGCCCCAGGGTCGTTATTCATTTCATTACATAACAAAATGAATAATGAATAACTAAATAAAAAAATAGTTTCGTGCCCATCTCTATTTATGACACTAAAACACAAGCACATAAGACACAGGCAACAGTATCAGTTTCCACATTTTTCAAGGGTCCCCCCCCCTCAAATTGTACACAGTCTCTAGGAGACCAACACTAATAATCTCATCATTATGTGATGTAAGTAATTTGCAATTATTGAGCAAAGATGAACCAGATCAGGGTTTAAATCCCTAGTCTGGACATAGCCTTTGTGAAAAGGCATTTCTGAAAAGGGGGAAGGAATATTGAATCTGTCACCCTGGAACTATTAACACTGATACCTTCTGCAATATGATGGTTTCCTTGTTTCAGCAAAGGCAGAATTCACAAGACATCTCAATTAATGTGTAAGGCTAGAGGTGGGCTCAGGAGACATGCAGTCATGCAGCTAGATGTAAATAAGGACCCACTTAGTGGCCTAGCTGGATTTGCTCTGGCTGTTCTTTTACATTCTTGCCCTAATCCAATTAAGTTAGTAGAACCAGATGTTCAGCTGCTGTGAATAGCAAAGCTGGTTGGAATCAATGGACCAATGGTGATATCCACCATTAGGGAATGTAGCTCTGTTGAACATTGATTGAAAAAAAAAAGACAAAACGGAACTACACAATGAAATCACATTATTGCATTGAAACCACACTATTGTACATAAGGCCAGGTTCCTGCCAGTATCTGAACATCCTATTGTTATTTAAAATGCATCCATACTTTTGTTGGACTTGTACCAGAGTAAAAATAATAATAATAATTCTATGCAGGGGTGACCCTTCCAGCACATTCAGATGATGTGTCCCCCAGCAACATGTAGGCCATTAAATGTCCCCAGTCACATGTTTCAGAGATGTTCCATTTAAGAGTCAAACTTGCTTTGAACTAGGGATACTAAAGGAGCCTCATGGCATAGTGGTTAAATGCCTGTACTGCAGGTAAAACTATGCCCACAACCTGGGGTTCTATCCCAGGTAGCAGGCTCATGGTTGACTCAACCTTCCGTCCTTCTGAGGTCAGTAAAATGAGTACCCAGCTTGCTGGGGGGGGGGCTGGCGGCAATGTGTAGCCTGCATTACTGTATTTAAAACAGTAAACCACCCAGAGACTACTTGAAGTGGTATGGGGCAGTACTTTAATCCATATTTGCCTTGCTGTCACTTGTTGGGTGCTCTCACATGGCAGGGAAATGCAAGAGTTTTTTCCTTAGCCTCGAAGGTTTCTACAGTAAATGAGAATGGCATGTGGTTTGTACAGATTAAGCCAAGCTTCACCAATAACACTTGGCCAAAATAAGTATTCAATTTGTGTGAATGGATGAAGGCGATTCTTTCTTTGGATGGACTCTCGCAGACGAGAAGCTTTGGAGGGGGTGTTTGTGTCTTGTAATCCAATCAGCACGCCGACACATGTGGATACAAAACCACACAGCTTCCTGGCTCCAAGCAGTTTCCTAAACTTGATAAAATCATCTGAAAAGCACTAAAATTGGAGCCTTTGAAAGCGAAACTGCTGAAAAGTTTTGTCATGATGATCCTCCAGAAGGCTCCTCTCTCTCTCTCTCTCTCTCTCTCTCTCTCTCTCTCATTCAGTCTCCATCCTTTTCCCTTTTACCTAATGTTGGTATCTTATTTTGTGTCGCGTTTTTCCTTCTTTTAATGGAGCTGAAATTAGTCAGTGGGGAGACAAGCATTGTAAACTAGCTTGTTAAGATCAAGTGTTCGGAAGAAAGCATAAAAAAAACCTTTCCCTTCCAAGTGCTGTTAATGCAGTGAATTCTCATCTCTGCTCGTTTACTGCTGGAATAACAAGAATGACATAATGTGCATCACACATTATCAGCTTCCTCATCACGGCCTCTCCTGTTTAGCTATGCTGCAGGGGTTGAGATGTAGCGAGGCAGGATAAGTCACTACAAGATCAGTAAGCCAGACTGCATTAAAGTCTACCATAATGAAGAGGTTTTGGCTAGCATGCGAGAGCGTATTGAGAAAAAAAATCTTTTTTTTTTGCAGGGAAGAATCCATAAGGAAGCAAGATGCTCTAGCCAGAATATCAGCCCCTTGTTATTTATTTTTCACTTGCTATAAACATTTCAATATCCTGCTTCTCATCTGTATGAACCTCAAAGTGGTTTGCAACACAGAGAGTAATAAATCAATCCAATGTGAGACACAAAAATGAGACTTAACAGAAGGTTTTAAAAAGCCCTATTTCTATGAGTGGGAAGGAAAGCTGAACTAAAAAAATATATTCTTGTAAAATGATGAAAGCATACAATGATTGAAAGAGAACCGTTGGCAAGTAGAGATTGGCATGAACCTTGGATTGGAGGTTCATGCCAGTTCGTACACATGGCACCACAGGTGCTGTGCGATCCCTTCCCCTGCCTTCTCTGTCCAATGACCCACTCACCAGTTGAACTCTGCTCCTCTTCTCTTCTTCTTTGGCTGTTTGACCAGTCTGTGCAGCAGGAACATGGGGTTGCCTGTCTTGCCTCCTCGTCTGAGTGGGTGATCAGCCAAGGAGGCAGGGAAGCCTGTGGTCCTGCTGGACACTGGTCCAACAGCTGAAGAGGAGGAGGAAGGGAGTGTGTGCCAGCTGGTGAGTGGGGATCCAGATGGGAAGGTCAGGGGAATGTAAGGCATGGCATCTGTGATGCCCTGTATACGAACCAGCACAAGCCTCCAAACCAAGTTTCATGCCCATCTCTATTGGCATGTCTTTGGGTCCATGTTCCAATTCTGAGTCTTTGGTTCCAGGTCCTAAGCCCCGTCTGAGTACCTATTAAAAACAATCTCCCCCACCCCCCAGAAAAAAAATGGAGGGATGGGTGGGTTCCAATTTGCAAGTTGAGTCTAAGTGACTGAACCATCAAATCTGAGCTGAATCACTGGTGTGACTTAAGTCCAATTTGACAGGTATAGCCACAACTCACTTTCCCATGGCATGCTTGTGATCCCACACATTTTAGGCACCTCCCTGAAGACCTTCCAGTCTGTCTGTTTGTTGACTGAAATCTTTCTGTAGGTAGATGTACAGTGAAGAATTCCCAGTTATGTTTCTCATGCCCCTACTACAAACTAATAGATGGTTTCTACTTAGAAGATGAAGTAAGTAGAAGAAAGACAGATATAAACAGAGGGGTATATGCCTTGCCCAGTAATAGGGGTAGGGACTGTGCAGCCTGTGAACAAAATATGACCCCAATCTCTCTCTCTCTCTCTCTCTCTCTCTCTCTCTCTCTCTCTCTCTGTGTGTGTGTTTGATATATCTATCTATCTATATCTCTATCTATATCTCTATATCTCTAGATATCTAGATAGATAGATAGATAGATAGATAGATAGATAGATAGATAGATAGATAGATAGATAGATAGATAGATATCTTCCACTTATGCTGTAAAGTTTCACCTGTTAATCTTTGCCTGTGCTACACCTCAAGGCTCAAAGCCTTGTTCTTCTCAAGGTATCTGATCATCATCATCATCATCATCATCATCATCATCATCATCATCATCATCATCATCATCATCATCTCCTCCTCCTCCTCCTCCTCCTCCTCCTCCTCCATTTTTGTCCCAGTTGGTGGTGGGGTGTGCTATTCATGTGTTGGCCCTCCACGTGGTACGGTCATGGGCTAGGTGCGGGTGAACTTCACGTCATTCTGGAAGGTGTTCATCCAGTGCTGTTTTGGATGACTCCTCAGTCGGGATCCGCTGACCTGCAGGGTGAGACTCTTTTTGTCCAGAGTTTCATCATTGGCGTGCAGGACATGCCCAAACCAGCATAGTCAGGCTTCGCACATCTTGTTGGCGATAGGTGCAATGCTGTATTTTGCTCTGATGTCATCATTGCGCACATGGTCCTTTTGCATGAGGCCGGAGGTCCATCACAGCATCTTTGTCTGCATGACACCAAGGCAACAATCAGTTTCTTTAAATGCTGGTCAGAAGTCTGCACCATAGAGTGCAACAGGTTGAACAATGGTGCAATAGATCTTTGATTTTAAATGGTCACTGATCTTTTTGTCACATATGATGCTTGATGTGGTATGCCATTTTATCCAGGCACTGTTGATCCTCGATGTCACCTCGTGACACAGGCTCCCATCAGCTGTGATAATGGAACCAAGGTATTTGAACTTCTCAGTTCTTGGTAGGTCAATACCATCAATTTGGATTGTACCATATTCATTTGGGTCGGTCATTTGATATTCTGTCTTCTTCACATTCAGATGCAGGCCAGACCTTGTCAGATGGTCACTCCATCCTTGGGCTTGGCATTCAAGCTGTGTCTTACTTCCTGATACAATCATGCCATCATCAGATTAAAGGAGTGTCCAGGGCACTGGATTCTGCAGATCTTGAGTGACTGAGTCCATAACCAGAATGAAAAGAATCAGGGAAAGTACCGATCCTTGGTGGACCTCAACTGTGATACGAAAATCTTTCAATGTACCATCAGCGGCCTGTACATGACTCTTTAGCAACACATAGAGGACTTTGAACCAACTGACAAGTTCCTCTGGGACTCCATGATGTCGCAGTGCATACCAGATGACATTATGTGGGACTTGGTCAAATGCTTTCTCGAGGTCAAAGAAAGCTGCACTCAGTGGTTTCCCTTTCTTCCTGTGTTTTTCAAATAACAGTTGGGCAGCATGGATTGCATCTATCATTCCGCAATTCTTGACAAAGCCAGCTTGATTGACACTTAGTTGAACTATGGTGTGGAATGGATTCGTGTGTTGATGACTCGCTCAAAGATTTTAAGAGTATGTCAAAGTAATCTAATCAGTCTGCAGTTGGTGCATCGGGCCGGGTTCCCATTCTTCCAGATTGGCACTATTGTGCTACATTGCCAATCATCAGGTATCTTCTTCTCTCACACAATCTGGTTAAAGAGCTCTATCAGCCAGCTGCAGGGGTTCCACTGTTGCGACTTCCACAGTTCTGTTACCTCATCATCTGGTCCCGTGGCTTTGCCCATATCTGATGTTATTCTGTGCGAAGCAAATTCATTCAACTGGATCCAATGGAATGGGCTTCAGATCTAGTCGATCAATGCACCACCGTATGTGTTGAAGTATTGGGCTGTATATTGTCCCTCATTACTCTAAGCCACCTTGGGTTCTTTCCAAGGAGAAAGGTGGGGTAAAAATACAGTGGACCCTCATATAACAAATGGTTTGTATAACATAAAATCTGTACAACATAAAAAATCACAGAGATGGGGGAAATCTGCTTAACAGAATCGCCTATGGGGTGAATCTGTACAACATAAAAATGGTCACGATTAGGAATTACTCTGTTTTTAATCCATTCCTATGGGAAATTTGTATAAAGGAAAATTTGTTTAACATAATTTCATTTGGATCAAATTAATTCCTTTATACAAGGTACCACTGTGTTCTAAAATAAAGTAAAATAAAATAAATATGTGCACTAGACCTGCTAGATAGCTCCGTGGTATAGGCGAGAGGCTGGGAGGTCCCTAGAATCTTTGATTCTAAGATTATTATTATTCATATGTGCTGGGAGAAACATGCCAGTAGAACATATACATCAGTGGAGATTTACATGAACATAGGAATGGGCATGAAACAGAAAATAGTTTTGTTTCATTTCATTTCTACTAGCGGTTCATTTTGTTTTATTTTAAACAAATGTTTGTTAAAAAATTGTAACATAATGAAACAATAATGAAATGATTGGTTACTCTATAAAATGGCTCCCCTGGGTCCTAGAGGCACCAAATTTGGTGGGTAGCTTTTTTCAAGGGAGCCATTTTACAGAGTAATTAAATGTTTCATTTTCAAAATGTTTCATTTTGTACAAAACACTTTCCTGTTTCATTTCATTTCATAACATTTTGAAAGCTTACGAAATGACAAAACAGTGTGTCATTTTCATAAGGTGCCCATCTGTATTTCTGAGTGATCTCTAGAAGTCCAAGTAGCTCACCATCAGCTGGCTCCCTTTTCTAATGGGAGATTGGCATACACACTGCATCCCAGTGCCCATCTGCCACACTTCAACCTGCACAATAGGGTTCCAGGTTATTTCAACTATTTTGCTGTTTTTATATCACCCAATGTACTGTAGTTAAGCTACCATGTGTTTCATCAACATTTTAATCCACAATTGAGACTGGTTCATCTTCAGTCTTTTGAATCTCATTCAAGATCTCTATAATTTTCCAAATGTGGATAAAAAAATGTTCTCGGTTAGGCGAAGACTGTTAAACCAAATGTGATTTTGAAAATGGATTCTGCCTTTCATTCATACATATTCAGGATGGTGTTCTTCCCTAAATGAATCTGCATGCTTAGAAATGGAAATGAAAAAAAAAAAAAGAAACTGAAAGAAGTAAAGGAAAGATTTTTTTAAAAAGCCCAAAACACCAACAACCCACAATTCATTAATTAGAAGTGACATCTGAAGGTTGTCTAAGCCACATATGTTCCCCTTCTGGCCTCCGTCATCTACTGACTTACCTTATTGATGGAACAATTCACAGATGCCCCAACGAGGTCCCAGGAATCAATCCCTCAGCTGTTCAACAAATATTGCATGTATACCCATTTTTTTCATTATCTCTTTTTTTGTACAGAAGAACTTTGAGAGCACATAGCAATTTCCTCTCCTTTATCCTCTTTTCTTCCTTAATTAAGTGTCTCATCGAGATAAGTGTGGTTGTAACCGTTTACATGCAAAGACTAAGGAAAGAAAAGGATTTCAAAATGTAGCTCTGAATTTCAATTAGGAAAGTGTGTTTTTGTGTGTTTGTTTTTGCTGCCTTCCCCGAACTGTAGGAATCTCATGTTACAGACGTGGCTTATCTCTGATGGAGCTGGGTTCTACCAGGGGCATGTGGAGACTTTCATACATAATTGTTCCACTCTGTGTCTTGAGGAAGTGGATTTTATTCTATGCAAGCTTCCAATGAGTGCTTGATATGATTCTGACCATTACTTCACGTCCTCTCTCATCCCTCTTTGCTGTTCCACTTGGGACCAGTACGGAAAAAGGTTACTTCATGTCCATAGCATGACAGCAGAATCTCATCCTGACCACGCCCCCTGAACCAGGAACAGAGCTTGATGAGCCGTATCCGCCCCTGGGCTGGGGAATTCTGTTGCCACTCTTTGTTCCCGGTTCCCATTCCGAGACAAGGGACGTGAAGTAAAGGCAATGGCTGTTTTCCCCTTTCGCTCTAGGAATACTCTGACAACCGAGAAAGCCGACTGGAACTCCTGCGCCAGGCCAGGCTCGTCTGCCCGCCTGTCCCTGCAGGGGAAGGTGGCTCTTGAAGGGACAGGTGGAGAGTCACTGTCAGGCGTAGGTCCATCCTCCTCGGGTCCCAGAGGCGGGGCTGAGCTCTCCTTGTCTGTTCGCCAGCCAGCCCACAGACTGCTGAGTTCAGGGTGAGGGTGTCTCACCCACTGTCCATGCCGCCACCGCCGCTCACCCGCAGCAAGTGGTGAGGCTCTCCTGGCTCCAGGCTTCCCAAGACAGCCTGCACGCCCATAGCAGGGATTTGAAAAAGGCTAAATGAAGCCAGGGAAGTCCAGTAGTTGTCATGAAACAAGGACGTGAAGTAACAGTTGTCACGAGACAAGTAATCATGCCCATGGGTAAACAAAAACAGGGATAGAGCAGGGACAAAACCACATGACCATGAACAACGCTGTCACAGAACGAACGTAATCGTGGAATGAAGTAGGACACGAAGTAACCGCCTTAATAAAGGTATCAAACAGACCTATGTAAATAAAGGTATTACCTCTTCTACTTTTGGATTGTGCAAAGGGCCACATGGCTATCTCTGTTGTTATTCTGCTGTTAAAGAACTCTTTGCTTATTTAATTATCGATAAACGAGGGCAGGGTGCACAAAGCAGATACAGATGATCCTTGCTGGAATGATCTTCCAAGAGATCTTGACAATAGACGTATTCCAGCATTGCAGTTGTGGGCTTCTAGACCATGGCCTCCCTGTGCCTCCTCACTAATTTTTCATTGGGTCCTTCTTGTTGGAAAGCATTAGGTCCATGCTGATGTAAAGGCAGCTCATTGTTGGAGTTGGGCATGTGTGTGCTTCAGATGTTTTGGGGGTGAGATACCCCCTCGTTAGCCCACAAGTTGCATCATTTCATCATCAAGGCTGCGCAGACCCTTAATCGTTGCCTGGATGTGATTCTGGAGTGGACCACCAGGACTAACAGGCTCAAGCTCAACCCAGAGAAGACTGAGGTACTGTTCCTTTGGGGGAGCGAATGGGTATTGTGGCCCTCTTCCCAGCTTGGATGGGACTTCCCTCCAGCTGGTTGATAGAGTGTGGAGGCTGGGCATTATCCTGGATTCGGCTTTGTCCCTGGAGTCTCAGGCGGCAGCCGTTTCCAGGGCAGCCTTTTACCAACTTAGGCTAATCATCCAGATTTGCTCTTACCTTGATGGCAACTCCCTAAAGATGGTTATATAAGCGCTGGTCATCTTGAGGATAGATTATTGTAATGCTCTCTACATGGGACTTCACTTGACCATTATTCGGCGATTGCAGCTGGTGCAGAATGCAGCAGCCAGACTGGTGGTTGGTGTGGGAAGATATGACCGCATCACCCCCATTCTGGCTCATTTGCACTGGCTACCCATTGCCTCCCGAATAAAGTTCAAGGTATTAGTTTTGATTTACAAAACCCTCCATGGCTTGGGACCAGAATATCTGACAGATCATGTCATCCTAAGGTCAACATAAGCCTGGCTCACCAGAACATAACTGCCCAGAGTCCCTATTAACCACCCAGAGTCCCTATTTGGGAAATCAGGTGGTATAGAAATGCAACAAACAAAGAAACAAACAAACATCACAGTCCCTATCACTCTGGGTCCCCCCGGGAAGGCTTGTAAGACCTCTACCCAGAAACGTACTGTCTCGGTGACAGGCCCAACACTTTGGAACCGCCTTCCTAGTGAAATTAGGACTGCTGAGCCCCTCACAGCCTTCAAGAAGCTGTTAAAACTTGGCTTTTTAAGGCTGCTTTCGGTGATTAGGAAAGTTGATTTGTCCCTGTCTGTTTGTTTGCCACCATCTTGTCTTTTCACATTCATATATCTTTGTATTTTGTATTTGCATTTTTATCTGATTCGGTTCTGATGTTCTTACATGCTCTTTATTGCAGAGCTGTTTTGCTTCTTTTTCTTTTCTCATTCTTGCATATTTAACATTGTTCCTTTGGGGAAATCGTGTGGTGTATAAATAAATAAATAAATAAATAAATAAATAAATAAATAAATAAATAAATAAAAGTTGTTGTGAGATAGCTTAGGTAGATTTAGGACAAGGTATCTAAAAGACTTTGGGACTTTGACCAGGTATTAAGATAATTAGGAGGCCCTACCATTCTCAGACACACATTTGGTGGAGACACAGGAGATGGCCTTCTCACTGCTCATAGGCTGCTATCTCACCTTGGGAAGATCCTGATCTTCTGAAGGTCCGGCTTTTCCTCTTCCTTCCATCATGTGACTGAAGATGTGGGATAGCAGTTCCCACGTTCAAAGTTTTTTTAAAAAGCGCAGTTCAGCCCCATGGCCAGCAGGTGGTGCTAGGATTTTTAAAAAAGGAACAGCTCACTGGCGGGGAAGTTAAAAAAACCCAGCACTGATCCAGCTTCCTGGTGCTCGGAGGGTGGAGGAAAATTAAAAAGATAAATTAAAAATCAGCACCGATCGGCCCCAGGAACAGCCAGCCGCACTATGAAGAAAAAAGAAACAAAGAAAACCGGATCATCTACAGCAGTGGTTCTCAACCTGTGGGTACCCAGATGCTCCTGGACTGCAACTCCCAGAAGCCACCACCACACGCTGTGCTGGAAGGGATTTCTGGGAGTTGCAGTCCATGAACATCTGGGGACCCACAGATTGAGAACCACTGATCTACAGCACTGATGGCGAACCTTTTAGAGACCGAGTGCCGAAACTGCAGTTCAAAACCCACTAATTTTTTTGCAAAGTGCCAATACAGTAATTTAACCTGTATATGAAGGGTTGATGGCTATGAAGGGGCGATGTCGGGTGCCCACCAAAAGGGCTCCGAGTGCCACCTTTGGCACCTGTGCCATAGGTTTGCCATCACTGATCTATGGAGTCCCACGACATCTGCCTCTTTAAAAGGTGGATTTTTTTTTAAGCAAGGCAAAAAAAAATTTCTACCTCTCCAGTAAGTCTTGGAAACCTCACTTAAGCTGTTTTTTTTTCAAAAAGTCCGGTGGCCATGTGGATGGCATTTTTGGACACAGTTTATCTGCAAATTTAATCTGCATTTAAAGGGATGTGGGATAGGGGCCAAAGACTCTGGAACTCCCTCCCACAGGAGGCCAGACCGGACCCATCTTTGCTGTCCTTCCGTAAGCTGGCAAAGAACTTTCTCTTCAGGCAGGTTTTCCTTCCAATGACTGCTTGACCGAGAGAATGATTTTATAAAAGAGATCATTTTATTCAGTGTTTTACCTGTGTTTTTAATCTTGCTCTTATTATGAGTTTTAATATATTTGTTCGGTTTAATATTTGTGCAATGCTTTTATTCATATTGTAATAATAATTATTTTACTGTGTTTCTTTTAATACTGTTATCTCCCTTGGAGACTCCAGGAGAAAGATGGTATGTAAAAGTTTTAAATTAACAAATAGTGCCAAGGAACACATTTATCTGGGATGCCCCCATCAGAAAAATTCTCCTCCCTTCTTAGAAAAACAATTGTATTAGATCCCCACAGAATTCAACACCTTTTACAGCAAAGGGATTGTATTATGAAACATTTCTTTTGTGGAGTCTGGACAATGAACAGATGCTCCAGTTTCTACAGTGACATTCCTGCCTTTGTAATAGATCCTGCTATATCGTTTGGCTGTTGGCTTTTATAGAGATGTTTAAAGTCCTGCCATTTGTTAGATGGTCTGGCTGCCGTTGGAAGGAAAACATAGCACTGATTTCTTGCTAGGGAATATTGTAGGAAAAATTGTCTTCTTTCTATTCTCTCCCATCAATGGAAGAGATAAAACACAGCCTTTGCATTAGCAAGGAATCATTTTGATTTGGGGTGGTGGAGGAGATATTGTAGTTTATTGCACCTAAGACATTTATCTGGAAAAACTCTTGTTTGACACTTGCTTTGGTTTTTCAGTTTTATGATAATACTCTGCTTTGATGAATATCTATCTATCTATCTATCTATCTATCTATCTATCTATCTATCTATCTATCTATCTATCTATCTATCTATCTATCTATCTATCTATCTATCTATCTAAAATCTAATAACATAGATTGCAAATAATTAGGGTTACCAGGACACGGGATAGTGGATCTGCTTCTCTGTGCCAGGGCAAGAAAGCAAATATAGCCAACTGTTCTGGAGGAAGTGAAAGTCTAGTGTTTTTGTGTGATATTCTATTTTTTGTGATATACTTGTGATTAGAGATGGGCACAAAAGTTCATTTTGTTATTCGTTATTCGTTTCATTAGGTAACGAAACAAATAACGAACCCCAGAGTGATTTTAGATCGAAACGAACCAAACTGGGGGGGAAAATGGTTCGTTTCATTTCATTTCGTTACGCAGCCGATGACAGCGGCCACACGCTGTCAGCGGCCGCAGGGAAAACTCTCTAAAGAGACCCCTCTTCTCGCCTTTGCAGGTGGAAGCGGGAACAGGGGTCCCTTTAAAGGGATCTTCCCTGCAGCCAATGAGTCCAGCACTGAGCCGCTGCCACTGGTAAGAACCCAAACCAGTTCGGATTGGTTCGGGTTCATATGATTTTTTTTAAAAACCCAAACTGAACCAAGGGTGGGCCCGAACCAGACGAACCCGAACCATGGGTTTTCTGGTTTGGGCCCACCTCTACTTGTGATATTCATATTCTCCAGGGAGGCTCTTTTCATGCCTGCCTGTGTATTTGGTGGTTTATAAACTTATTTTCATGAGGGCGAAGTTGCCTTCAATGGTGTGGTTAACCTGCTGGTTTAGTTTCCATCTGAACCCAGATAACATTGTTAATGTTTGCTTATCTTAGAAACTATAGGAGAAGAAAAATGTTGTCTGCTATAAACTCTCGGGGAGAGGGGGAAGCAAATATTTCTTATTGCAGTGATTGTTTAAGCACTTTTGAGTCTGAAAATGGAGGGCAGCATAAAAGTGTTTTATTTTTAAGTATGTTTTAATTGGCTACATAATAGCAACAAGATCAATGTCATAGATGTACAAATAAAATTTAATTTAGCATGCCTGTAATAAGCAATAGGGAAGAATATCTAAAAACACATAAAAGCATTAATGAAGCATATAAAATAATTATGACTTGAGCAAAAATGGCACCAAAGAGGTATGCTCTGGAGTGTTACTCATTTTGAAAATGGTTGTCCAAGATAAACAACTGGATAGAACATGTGGGTTAAGTCAGAAACTGTGCTGCAGAAACTGAAATAGCCAATCCACCAACTGAACCCAGGGTCTACAAAGACCTGCTGAAAGCACATTTTCAGCTTAAGAAAAGAGCCTAGTCTGCTAAATTTATGCCACATTTCACAGCACATCTGAGGGCAGAATTAAACACACATGATTAGGGGAGAAGTCCCTTTATGAGTGGAGAAGCATCTGCTCCACTCTCATGAGTCTTTATGACCCCCTGTGTTAAACATTGCCTCTGATTGCTGGGTGTTTCTGAGAATTATAGTCTTACCTGTGAGGTTCTCACAGTTGTAGATAATGAGATTAGTTATACGGAACTCATGGCGATGGAAATAAGAAATTATCACCCATAATCCAAAAAAACACTAGCTCAAGTTTGTGATTTAAAACAACAATAAGAGTTATTATCAACCCTTTCCTTTACAGAAAAATGACATGACACCCTATACCTTCTTCACCATTTATGAAGCAAAGAGTGTTTATTTTTCTTTGTTTGGCTTTGGTAGAGATGAAAGAGCGAAGTGGATTGGATGCCTGCGTGTGAAGCCAAGGGTCAGAAGGCGCCATTACTGCTTTGGAGGTCATCTGAGATCATCTGGAGCATGAATGGCTGAGGGAGTTAAGTGTCCTGTCACCCGTGTGGCTTTTATATAACATTGAGAGGGTTAACATGAGTGACAAATGATTTGATGGCACATAATTATTAGAGTAAGGGGGAAAGGAAGCTAAATTTCTACTAGTTTTTGGAAAAGTTTGTTGGGCTGCCAAGTATTATATACAGAATTGTATTAATGGTGATGCATAACCAAAGATTTCCAGTCAGGCCTTTCTCTTGGGCTGATTGGACAATTCTTCTCTTTCATGCCTGCTGCCTTCAGAAGTGTATTTGGTGTGGACATGGAAAAGAGCCTTCTCTATTGCTGCTCCCAGACTTTGGAACTCTCTCCCACAAGAGGCCAGGCTGGTCCCATCCTTGCTGTCTTTCTACAACCAGGGAAAGACCTTATGAAGGGCACCTCCCTTATGAAGAAAGGCTAAAACTTTTGGGCCTCTTTAGTCTGGAAAAAAGGCGCTTGAGGGGGGATATGATTGAGACATACAAAATAATGCAGGGTATGAGTAAAGTGGATAGAGGGAAGCTCTTCTCTCTCTCCCAAAATACCAGAACTAGGGGACATACACTCAAATTGAAGGCTGTGAGAGTAAGAACTGACGAAAGAAAATATTTTTTCACCCAGCACGTTGTAAGTCTATGGAACTCCCTGCCACAGGATGTGGTGATGGCATCTGGCCTGGATGCCTTCAAAAGGGGATTGGACAGATTCCTGGAGGAAAAGTCCATCACAGGTTACAAACCATGATGGAGAAACTAGGGTACTTCAAGGGCCAGATGCAGGGGAGTGGTATCAGGAGACAGATATCTAGTCTCATGCACTCCCAAACGCATCTGGTGGGGTTGCTGTGAGATACAGGAAGCTGGACTAGATGGGCCTGATCCAGCATGGCTATTCTTATGTTCTTATGTTCTTATGTTCTCTTCAAGCAAACTTTCCCTGGAAAACTGGCTTCCTGAGAAGGTTTTTAAGCGGGTGGTTGTATCTTACCCCTTTGAATGTGTTTTGGTGTTACCTAGTTTTTGTATGTTATTTATTCCATCTTACGTAGTATTTGTATCTACATTGTTTTTTTCTGTTATACTATCTTTTAATGATGTAAGCCACCTCGGGTCCTTATAAGAAGAAAGGCAGGATAAAAATGTTTTAAACAGAATGAACAAACAAATGAACAAATAAACAAAAGGAAGGAAACAAACAAGACACAGGAAGTTTTTCTTTCTTTCTAGGGACATGAACTATGAGACTTGAAGTCTCTTTCAACCTCCTGCTTTTAGGATACATAATGAATGAAGTTGAGATGCATTATGCCCAGTTCCATTCCTGCAGTGGCTTTCAAAGCATAGCAGATGGCCAGTGGGGTAGTTTTGACATCTGTGCCTTATTTCCATGTTTTCCCCATGCCATCAACAGACACTGCAAATGTTCGTATCTAGCAGCGCAATGTAGTTTTTCCTGAATTAAATTTTAAGGCACATTAATGTATAACCTTGGCTCCTACCCAACCTGTAACATTTTTTCAATCAGTTTGTAGAGGAAATATCTACCTTGTTAGTATATATATGGCTGTGGGGTATGTGGGCTCCCCCTTGCTTAGACTTAATTCTGTTACATTTTGACTGAATTGTGGTTAGTTTGTGGAACTCCCTGCCACAGGATGTGGTGATGGCATCTGGCCTGGATGCCTTCAAAAGGGGATTGGACAGATTCCTGGAGGAAAAATTCATCAGAGGTTATACAAACCGTGATGGAGATGTGCCATCACCAGGCTTAAAACCGGGGTACTTCAAGGGGCAGATGCAAGGGAGTGGTATCAGGAGACAGATATCTAGTCTCGTGCGCTCTCAGAGGCATCTGGTGGGGCCACTGTGAGATACAAGAAGCTGGACTAGATGGGCCTTTGGCCTGATCCAGCATGGCTCTTCTTATGTTCTTATGTTCTTATTAGAGATGGGCACGACTTAGCGGTATTCCCGTTTCTGTTTCCGTTACTTGTATCCGTTACTCTACGGAAACGGTAATGGGAATTACTCCGCCAGAATTCGAGCTCGAACCGACGAACGAACAATTTGGTCTGATTTGTCGTGCTCGTTACTTGCATCGCGGCGATCGCGCAATGCCAAGCGGCACAGAAAAAAAGTTCTCAAAAGTTAAAAAAAAACCGATTCCCGGCCCTAAAAGTAGGCGAAAACTGTCTGAGGGCACCTACCAGGCTAGAAGGGTGTTTTATTTGGGGGGGTTTCCCCGCCCCCCTCTCCTTGGCTATTGCTACTGCTGCGCTGCTGGTACCAGGCTGGGAGGGCGCAGCCATTTGCCATGCAGTGCGGGGGATCCAAAATGGCAACAGCAATATTTTTTTTGAAATCGTTGCCCAAAACCCCACCAAAGCACCACAGAAACATGCGAAAATTAGCTATTTTAAATGCTTGAATTTTTACAGTAGCAGCAGTGGGTTTTTCTTGCAAAAAAAAAAAAGTCTCCGTTGATTTTATTTTATTTTATTTTATTTTATTTTTTTACACCTGCGCATTCGCAATGATGGGCTCGCCCATGGGAGTGGACCATGCAAAGTTTTGGAGCCATTCCACCAATCGCATGGCCAGGTTTTGCTGACTGTACCAGGCTGGGAGGGTGCATCCATTTGCCATGCAGTGCGGAGGATCCAAAATGGCGACCACAATATTTTTTTTGAAATCGTTGCCCAAAACCCCACCAAAGCACCACAGAAACATGCGAAAATTAGCTATTTTAAATGCTTGAATTTTTACAGTAGCAGCAGTGGGTTTTTCTTGCAAAAAAAGTCTCCGTTTATTTTATTTTATTTTATTTTATTTTATTTTATTTTTTTACACCTGCACATTTGCAATGATGCCCATGGGAGTGGACCATGCAAATTTTCCACCAATCGCATGGCCACTTGGCCAGGTTGACCACAGAGACTTCTGGGATGTGCCAATCGGGCATAAACAGCCCACTAATCGTAGCCCAAACCCGAACCCTAAGCCTAAGCCTAACCCATATGCCAGTACACTGTCCTTCTAAGTGGGTCAGAGAGGCACCCAGAGGTGCACTCCAATACTCACCCTAACCTCACCCGTAACTAGCCTAACCCTAGCCCTTGCGCTAACCCGTCTTAACCCTAAGCCAGATCTACTTGCATTGCACTTCATGCAATTACGTGAGACACAGCGGGTGCAAAGAGTCTGCCAGTCCGTCACTTGTGGCTCTGGCTGACTCCCTCCAGGAGCCCGCTACCCCCCCAAACCAGTACTAACGACAACGAAAAAACAAAAAAACGAACCGACTAATTTTTGCGAAATTTCGCGAAAAACGGAAACGAGCCGAAACGGACTGCCTCCGACACACGACAACTCGAAAACATCATTTTCCCTAGTCGTGCCCATCTCTAGTTCTTATGACTTTCTTGAGACACCATTCTTACCTATACAGTGGACACTCATATAATAAATGGTTTGTATAACATAAAAGCTGTACAACATAAAAAATTCCAGAGATAGGGGAAATTTGCTTAACAGATTCATCTATGGGGCAAATCTGTACAACATAAAAATGGTCACGATTAGGGATTACGCTGTTTTCAATGCATTCCTATGGGAAATTTGTATAAAGGAAAATTTGCTTAACATAATTTCATTTTGAGTGAATTAATTCCTTTATACAAGGTACTACTGTATAGAGACATGGGGCTCACTGTGGCATGGGACTACTGCGATCTGAGATTGTGGATGTGGAGCACTTTTCTTTGAGTGCTGTAGATAGCCTTGTCTCTTCCTTCTCTTTAATTTTAATTTTTCTAACTTTCTTCTGTTAAAGAGGCTGTGCAAGTCCTCAACCCAGTATCTGAGTGCAGTGATGGATTGGATGTCCTGAAGCTTAATACACAACCGACAGAATGACTAGTGGCATAGCTGATCTGCCACTAGAACAATCTCTGTTTTAGATTGTAGTACTCTTTCCATGAATAATCAGCTTCATGGTCTGGTAGTTCTCCTGGAGTCAGAATTGCTCCCGGACAATCTGGGTCATAGTTGTGATTAGAAGTGCTTTTATCCTGTTTAGGCTGCTATTTACTCCTCGATTTACTTACTAAATATATATCCCACTCTCCTACTACAAAAAAGTGCTCACGGCCACCAACAACAAAAAGCAACATGTTGCAACTAGAGCATTATAGTAAATCAATTAAAACACATCCATACAAAAAGAAATGCATTGCACTGACAAAATAAAATCCTCTCTTAGTTTGGAAACCCAAGCGGAATGGTATGAGATTGAGGATATTGGTGATTTACCAAATAGTCTGTGTCTGATTTGGCAAGGACAAATCAGGCACAAAATGACTACCCAACATAATAGCTAAGGATGAAACTCATTTAGGAATCGTCTCTTTTTGTTTAGCCAGCAAGGGATGAATTATTTCCCTCCAGTTCAGATGGTATCACTATTCTTCACATTCAGGCACATGATCATCTGAGCAGAGGCAATGGGGAAATCACAGGGATGCTTCTTTTCCTTTCCAATGTCCCCTCAAGTTAGCACTGTACCAGATTAGCATTATGTCACTTTGGAAAATAATAAAAAAGGTGAGGTGAAGTGGCCATCCCTAGAGAAAGCAAGGAATTCTCTTCTTACATATTTCTGTCTCTGCCTGTGCTGACTCCTTCGAAGAGTATTGAAAAATCCACCAAGCCAAGGCCATCAGTAACAACTAGAAAAAGATATTCTAGCTGGCTGGATAGCTCAGTAGTTTTGGTGGCTGAGGAGCTGGAGGCTGGGAGTTTGGTTTCCCATTGTGCCTCCCCAGAGAAGAGCCAGCCTTTGTAGCCTTGGGCAAGAGCCCAGTCCCATGGTAGCCCCAGAAGAAGGGACTAGTAAACCACTTCTGAGCCTTCTCTACCTGGGAAGGGTTGCCAAAAATCAGAAGTGAGTTGATGGCACATCCTCCACCTCCTCATCAGAAAGGCTATACAGTATTTAGCTTTGAATATCAAATGCAGTATGCCTTGGCTTATCAGCTGGTGAACAGCATGAGATGGGGTGCAGTTGGACCCACCCATTGCTCCAGATAGTCAACTGATTGGCCATTATGTGCCAGCAGGGCATGTGGCCTCATTGAACACAACACTTCATAGACTTGTAGAATTGGAAGCAATGACAATCTTGTCCAAACTTCTGCCTAAGGTGATAATTTTTAAAAATCAAATTGATTTAAATGATGATTTAAATAATGTCTTCTTCTTCTTCTTCTTCTTCTTCTTCTTCTTCTTCTTCTTCTTCTTCTTATTATTATTATTATTATTATTATTATTATTATTATTATTATTATGCAATTAAAAAGCTTACTGTGGGTTATATAAAATATGTAGTTTGTGCCTTAGAACCTGGCAAGTCTCATCCAGATACCTGTTTTTTCACAGACTGGCCCATTGCTGTACAGCTGTATCAGACACAGTCAGCACTTGACTTGTGTCTGGAAAATACACCAATACCCAATGTAGCTATTTAAGGGAGTCACTTGTTCCCTATAACTGGTCCTCTTTAGGTGTCTGGCTAGAACAATATGGACCTGCTGAAATTTTAAAACACCTTTTAAAGGCAGTCCCTCCTCATACATATTCTAGTTCTGCCCATGGGATGTAACTAAGGCATGTGCTACCAGGGTCAGCAATGACATTTCCAGAAACGGCTGCAATCTTTACCACTGAAATCTAGACAATCAAGTTCAAAGTTCATTCCAAGAATACCTCCAGACTGCAGCTGGGTTTGGAGAAGACCTGGCAGCTCTGTCATATTCCTGAGTGACATTCTGATTAAGATTGTTGTAATCATAAAAAGCAAGAAGGTACACATGCACAGAAATGTGTTCAGCCACACTGGCCACATGGCCACGGACTTGCAAAACACTGACTCTTGGGCTTGAAAATGGAGATGAGCACTGCCCCTAGAGTGGGACACAACCACCACACATGTGTATGGGGAAACTTAACCTTTTTAAATCAGGAACTGGATAGTTCAGTGAGTTGGAGCACTTGGTTTCAAAAGTTGGATCTGGCTTTGAATCCTCACCATTCCTTCCAGGAGAAGTGCCCTGCTTGGGCAACTTGTATGGCCCTTGAGCACCATTAGCAGGTGGAACTGGTGAATCATTTCTGAGGACTTTATACCTAGATTGTCATAAATGACAAGCAACTTGATGTTAGACAATTTATCAATAGACTAATCAGGACCGTTCCAGAGCCTTGGCAAAGTGCTGGAAGCTTCAGCTAGTGAGAAATGGAACACCAAGAGTTTGGAGCTTATTCGGTCAACTATATAATAACATATAATAACAATATTATACCAGCTTCATGGATTTTCGGGATGCTTCCAAACAGTCCAAATTATTGTACTCTCAAATTTCCTTTCCTCAATTTTTTTTAAATTAACGAATTAGGCTGTCTAGCCTGGATGTATGTGATGTCACTTCCACCTCTAATGTCAAGTATGACGGTTACTTCACGTCCTTCCTCATTCTGAGATTACGTTCATTTCATGATAACATTGTTCGTGGTCATGTGGTCTTGTCCCGGTTCTGTCCCTGTTTCCGTCTACCCACGACTGTTATTTCATGTCCCTGTTTCGTGACAACATCTGTACTTCCCTGCCTTCGTTTCCCCCCCTTTTTTGATCCGGCCTTCCATTTTTCGATATTTCAATTCTCTGTAATTTTGCCTTTCATGCGTTAAGCAACAAAGTTCGAGGTTTTATGCCTTCCTTCCTCTCTGCGATGAATTGTTTACATCATTGGGATTGTACTAGAGAATGCAACTTCGCACTCCTGCCACTAGATGGAGAATGCACACGTGTGTGACGACCCTTACTTCACGGGCTCTCGTCTCAAAACAAGAACCAAGACAAGAGAATTCCCAAGGTCAGGGAGAAGTATGGCTCATCACGCTTAAATCCAAGTTCAGGGGGCGTGGTCGGGATGAACTCCCGCCATCACACAATGGACATGCAGTAACAACTTTTCGTACCAGTCCCAAGTGGGACCGCGAACCACGATGAGAGGGACATGAAGTAACCGTCTATTTCTGTTGTCAAATGTCATCTTCCAACTCAACGTTCCATTTGAAGACCACAAATCTGTTGAGCATGCACTCTGTATCTGATCCTATGCCCTCTGTTCCACTTCCAGCTGAAGTACAATAGATGATCCCATGGAAGGCAATCTTCTTATCGGTCCTAACCATGTTGGCAAGTTCCCTTTGTCTTTTCATACCAACTCCAAATACTGTTTCTACACATTCCTTTGACCTGGGTGGAACAGTGATGCTAGGTGGTTTTTTTTATTTCTGCAGTTGGGCAATCTAAATGATGATGTAGCTGCCTTATACTTATTTTATTTTATTTATTTATTTATTTATTTATTTATTTATTTATTTATTTATTTATTTATTTATTTATAAAGCTTCTATACCGCCCATCTTCCCATAGGAACTCTGGGCGGTTCACAACATTAAATCAATACAATCAGCTAAACAGATACAACAAAACTACAATAACAGTAACAACAATTTTAAAATAAGCGAACTTACATGCATGTGCATGGGTTGGTGTGTCTTTGTACTCATTTTTCCTTCACCTTTTTACAAGTATTAACTAGAGCCACCATTTTACAATGGAATTGTAGAATTGTGACTCTTTAATACCTGTCTGATTGGGAAAGGCATGGAGAGGAAGGTAGGTGGATATATGGATTCAGAGATTGGATGGCATGCTTTCAGCCCTGTCTTCTTACACCATCACATGCCCTACTTAATATTTGAAAAAATCACTGGTCCAAATAGCATCCTTAAAGCATTGATGCCACCGGCCAAACCTTGGAATGCACCAAGAGCTGCTCAAAGCGTTTTGGAGAAGGAAAGTTAAGATTAAGACAGGATGCACAACAACCTTGGGGACGGCAATGATGAACTGGTTATATCTTCTGTAAAATAGGCCTGTGCATGGTTTTTCTCTTGGGCCTGTGCCAGGTTTTGAAGGTGACCCTGGAAGTTCGGTGAGCCTCCCACACGAAAGGTGAAAACACGGCCAATTCTCCTTGCAACATGAATCACTCCAAAATACAGGTTGCAGACGTAACTGTTAATATGGGCTCTGTCTGATGATCAGTCAGGGAGGGGGGTTCTTATTTCTCCCTCACCCTTTGGGGAAAGCTAATGACCACCCAATTAAAGAAGCAGCAGAAGCAGCAGCATTTCAACTAGGTGAGGGCAGAATATTATTGCCAGATGATTGTCAAACCTCCTTTTCCTTTTCCTTTTAAATAAATAAATTGGAGACTTAAAATAATAAAATCCTGTTTAATTCATTAACTCCAGGTCTCCAATTAGGGACAAATCTCCAAAGAAAAGTGCTGTTTAGTGGGCCACTTAGCTCTCTTAGGTTCATTTCGTAAGCAGGGTTGTAAAACTGTTAAGACAGCCTTTGAAACCGGAGCGTTGGGGGAGACGTTTGTTACAGAACATTAGATCACCAAACGCCAGAGAACAAAGATGCAATCAAGTTGCAAGTCGAGAAATGATTCTAAAGTTTTATTTCTCTTTGGAGGGCTTTGATAATTAATTGCCTTCTTTAACAGCAGGGACTTTCAAAGAATTACAGACAACAAAAATGGCTCTTTAAATACGTGAAACATGGAGACAGGAAGAGACAGGATTCGTTCCAGCATGGCATTCTGGGTACAGATGGGGTGGAGAAACCACAGAGGTCGTGGTTTATCCATCCCAAAGATTTTTGGATTGTAACTTCCTCCAGGTCTGACCTTTGGCCTTGCTGCTGATAGGAACTGTGTTCCACCATCTGGAGGATCACTTTCCCTGAATGATGGTCTAACCATTATGTGTTTTTATATGAATCTATTGGTTCACATAGACTTTGTGTTTATGTAACTACTTATAACTTTGTAGCTTTAATGTAAAGTTGTCTATTAATGCTGTAAGATGTCCCTCAATTCCTTCTCAATACTTGAACATGTCTTAATTGTATTGGACTGTATATTATCCCTCATTGCTGTAAGCCGCCTTGGGTCCTTTTCCAAAGAGAAAGGCAGGGTAAAAATACTCTAAAATAAATAAATAAATAAATAAATAAAAAATAAATAAATAAAATAATAACCTTTATTGTCATTGTACAACCAGTGTACAGTGAAATTGGCTGAGCCTCCCCCCTCCCCCCCAGCACCATCCCACTAAAAAGCCATTCAATCTGATTTCACACTGTGATAGAATGTTCCAGTGTAGGCTAAAATTCCCAGTTCAGTCTCGACAATGACCCAGTGATCCCCCCTCAGCCTTCCCCAACCCACTGAGTTCATATAAAACTAAAAGAGGGGTGCATGCTTCAAAGATAGTCATGACTCAAAGAGAAGCAGTAATTGAATGATTAGTGTTGAAGACAACATATATGGCCTTGGATGCTATTTTGAATGGCCTGCAGTAATTTACTTGGTTTTCTCGGAGGATTGACCTTAGTGCTACATTATTTTGGATGCATAAATAATTTTATTTAGGGTTGATATACATGACACATTAATGTATGCAGCTGAGTCCATTTCAGGGAAGTCTGCAAGGCTTCAAACCAAGACACATGGGCAGGAGAGCTTGAAATCTCTGGTCGCCAGTCATATCCCTGGATTTCTTCATCACCCTGAACTGGGGCTAAATTTATTGTATCTGCACCAAGTAAATCTTTGTTTAACCTCCATAGCCTTTCTCTGTCTGTAAAGTTGGACAGTCATCCAGATGACTCTACATGGGGTTGCCCTTGACTCTCCTTCGGCGACTGCAGCGGGTTCAAAATGCGGCAGCCAGACTGGTGGCAGGTGTGTGTCGGTTCAACCACATCACCCCAGTTCTGGCCCGCCTGCATTGGTTGCCTGTTGCGGCCCGAATCAGATTCAAGGTCCTGGTTTTGGTTTACAAAACCCTCCATGGCCTAGGACCTGAGTACCTGACAGAGCGGATCGACCAGCGGTCAACATTGGCCCGTCCGACTAGGTTGTCGCGGGCACACATGCTGCATGTGGCCACGCCCAGGGAGGCTCAGAGAACATCCACCCGTACCCGAGCCTTCTCTGTGGCTGGCCCCACCATGTGGAACCACCTCCCAGCAGAAGTGCGCCTAGCAGAGTCCCTGCCAGCCTTCCGGAAGGCATTAAAAACTCTTCTTTTCCGGGAGGCGTTTGGTGACTGAAGTCCCACCCCCCACCATCTGCAAAGTCGTTTTTATTGCTTAGTCTGGTTACTCGTGTTGATTTGTTTAAACTGTTTAATTGTTTTAACTTAATTGCTGTTATTAGTATTCTCTTATGTTGTAAACCGCCCGGAGTTCCCTCGGGAAGATGGGCGGTATATAAGCCTAATAAATAAATAAATAAATAAATAAATAAATAAATAAATAAATAAATATGAGGTTATTTGGAAGTTTAGTCATGGCAACTGGACTTCTTTTCTTGTGAGATCAAAACATTTTGCTTCTCATCCAATCATCTTTGTCAATCTCAGGAAAGTCAGTGGTGAAGCCTCCAATTTATAGTTCACCTTGATTTCATATCACCCTGGTCTGAATAGGCTCATAAGTTGGACAATGGCCTGAATAGGCTTGTTAAGTGGGCAATGGCCTGAATAGGTTCATAGGGGGACAATGTCCTGAATAGGCTTGTTAAGTGGACAATGGCCTGAATAGGTTTGTAGGGGGGTAATGGCCTAAGGTGTGTGAAAGTCCTACTTATGCAACCCTTCCTAACACCCATTAAGTATGGGTCGTTAGCTATGGCCTTGCTGGTGGAATCTCTCTCTGTTTGGTGCTAACGTAGGGAATGAGAAGGTGAGAGAAAGATTGAACTCCTTCCTGTCCTCACATATGAGTCTCAGTCATGGTCAGAACTTTTACTTACTTTTACTTACTTACTTACTTACTTACTTACTTACTTACTTACTTACTTACTTATGACTATTTTTACTCCACCTTTCTCCTTGGAAAAGGACCCAATGTGGCTTACAATAATGAGGGACAATATACAGTCCAGAACATTTAAGACATATTCAAGTGAAGAACAGGGAATTTGAAGAGGCATCTTAGAACATTGAAAAAGGTAACATTAGAGCTACATGTGAGAAGACAAGAAAAATCAATTCTGAGGAGTGAAAAGCAACATGGAAAACACTGGTGTTCTTATGAAATCAGTCAATGCAATCATGCATAGTAATCCATATAAATGCCACATAGTAAATAGTCCCCCATTCCGGGAAAGCTTGCCTGAAGAGGACGGTCTTTGCCTGCTTCCAGAAAGACGGGGCAGAGATGGGGCAGTCCTGGCCTCCAGCGGCAGGGAGTTCCAAAGTGTGGGAGCAGCCACAGAGGAGGCCCTTTCATGTGTTCTTCTGTTGTTGTCTGAAATTCTGAAGGAAAAAGCAAACATAAAAGAGCTATCTTAGCTGGCCAAGGTGGCCAATGGTCAGCTGAGATGAGACCTAGTCTGACTAAAGCTGTGCTTACTCCAAAGCCCTCTCAGCCTAGAGATGATAAAAACTCCTCAGGCCTAACCCTCACCTTGCCTATCCTCTATGCGAGGCCTGTGTCCCTGTCTGTCATATCTAGGATAACCTCTCCACCTTTGCTCCTTCGTCTTCCCTTTCTTTGGCCTGGCAATTCTGAGCCAGCAACAAGGCCCTCCAGCAAATCCTTATGCCGGCAGATCTCTGAGATCAGCTGGCAGAAGACAGTTCTGCCCTGGGTTGGAAGGGGATGTCTGCTATGAGAAAAGGCTACTGTCACATCCCAACCATCTTGAGTGGTTGCACGTCCATGTTCAAAATTCAGACTGCATTGTTACTTGAACCGGTCCAGAGGAGGGCAACTGGGATGATTGAGGGTCTGGAGGAAATGGTCTTATGAGGAGCAGATTAGGGAGCTGGGAATGTTTACCTTTCAAAAAGAAGGCTGAGAGGGGATATGATAGCTATGTTTAAAAATTTGAAAGGATGTCCCATTGAAGAGGGGACTGGTTTGTTTTTCCTGCCTTCAGAGACCAGGACACGGGGCAATGGTTCCAAACTACAGGAAAAGAGATTCCATTTAAACATTAGGAAGAATTTCATGACGGTTAGATCTGTTCTGCAATGGAATATGCTGCCACAGAGGGTGGAGGATTCTCCTTCTTTGGAGGTTTTTAAGCAGAGGCTGGATGGAAATACCTGTTGGAAACACCTGTTGGAAATACTGTGATGGGGGTTCCTGCATGGCAGGGGGTTGGACTGGATGGCCCTCGAGGTCTCTTCCAACTCTATGATTCTATGAAAGGCTTTGGAAGATCACGGCTCAGCAGCAGCCCTGTTCTTGTTTGAAATTAAACCTTGTAGGTAGAAAGAACAGAAGGGTTGTAACACACAACTCACATCTATGTTGATATGAAGAGCTCCTGAGACTCATATTTCTTTGTGTGAGAATATACATCTCAGTGACGTCTCAGATTGTAATACTCTGATTCTGATGGCTGAGATTACTGTTCCTCCACCTCACTCCATCATCACAAATCACTGATGTTTTCTCCAAACCATCAGCATTTTGGCCTGGCCTGGCTTCTGAAACAGCATGAATTGGAAAGTGATGGCAACACATTTCCTTTAACAACACTGGAAGGAAGCGAGTCTGTTCTCTGACAACAGATTAGGTTGTTGTTATTCTAAGATGGCTACAATCCTTCTTTCTTTGCCAGATTTATTGGCAGGTAGTGGGGAGGGGATGAGAAGGAAGGAGTGGTGGAGTTAAAAAAAAGGGATGAGAAGATGGAAAGAAGGGAGCATTTTTATTGGCAGGTTTTTCTGTTCACATAAAGCAAAGCAAAGCAGATCTTGGAGATTACTGTTTTGGACTCGTTCTTTTATTTATTTATTTATTTTCAAACTTGTATACCGCAAACTATTTCCCTGAAGGAACTCAGGGCGGTTTACACAAAATTAAAAACAGTAGCAGAATAACCGATAAAAACAGTATTGGCAAGAGGCGGGAGAGGGGGGAAAAAGAAGGTACTCCCCTAGCAATTACCAAAGGTGTCCTTGAATAGCCAGGTCTTCAGTGCTTTTCTGAAGGACGCCAATGAGGATGCCTGCCATATCTTGCTCGGCAGAGAGTTCCAAACTGCAGGGCCAGCCACCTAGAAGGCGCGTTTATGAGTACATACCTTATGGGCCTCCTTCGGAGTGGCGACACGGAGCAAGAGGGCTAAGGAGGATTGGGTGGGTTGGACCAGATCTAGTCATTGGGAAATACGCTCTGCCAGATAGTCAGGGGCCAAGCCATGGAGGGTTTTGTAAATCCAAAACCAGCACCTTGAACCTTATTTGGAAGGCAACGGGCAACCAGTCCAGGCGGGCCAGGATGGGGATGTTGCGGTCAAATCTACGTGCACCAACCACCAACCTGGCCTCCGCATTCTGGACCCACTGCAGTTGCCAAACAAGGTTCAAGGGGAGCCCCATGTAGAGAGTGTTGCAGTAATCCAACCTTGATATAACCAGCGCCTGCACCAATGTCCTCAGGGAGTCCCCATCAAGGTACGGGCAAATCTGGGTGATTAGCCTAAGATGGTAAAAGGCCGACCTGGTCACGGTTGCCACCTGGGAGTCCAGGGACAGGTCCGGATCCAGGACGATGCCCAGACTCCTCACTCTTTGCACCAGCTGGAGGGTGGACCCGCCCAGACTGGGAAGAGGGCCACTGTACCCATCCAGGCCACCCCCAAAGAACAAAACCTCGGTCTTTCCAGGGTTGAGCTTGAGTCTGTGAGCCCTGGTCCAGTCCAAAACTGCAGCCAGGCCATGATCAAGGGTCTGGACGGCCTCCAATGCACCGGTGGAAAAGGAGAGATAGAGCTGCATGTCATCAGTGTACTGATGACAGCAAGCTCCAAAACTTCGGATGATGTCAGCCAGCGGCTTCATATAGATGTTAAAGAGCATTGGGGAGAGAGCCGACCCCTGAGGCACCCCACCAGAGAGTGTCCCAGGGAGCTGACAAATCACCCCCCCCCCAAGCTCACTCGCTGGGTACGGCCCTCAAGGAAGGAGCGGAGCCAGCCAAAGGCCAGACCCCCAATCCCCACCTCAGAAAGCCGCCCCAGGAGGATACCGTGGTCAACGGTATCAAAAGCCACTGACAGATCGAGAAGGACCAGCAGGGTAGAGCAACCCCTGTCGGCCCTCCTCAACAGATCATCGTGCAGAGTGACCAGAGCCATCTCAGTCAAATGGCGCGGCCTAAACCCAGATTGGGAAGGGTCCAGGACATGGTTCTCCTCCAGGAATGACTGGAGACGCAGGGCAGCAACCCGCTCAATCACCTTGCCCATAAAGGGAACATTGGCTATAGGATGATAGTTAGACATATCATCTACAGCCAAGCCAGGTCTTTTGATAATGGGCTTCACCACCGTCTCCTTCAGCCGACTGGGAAAAATCCCATCTCTGAAGGAAGAGGAGGCAATTAGTGAAGCCCATTCCGGCATGCTCCCTCCGGCGGTCTTGATCAGCCAGGAAGGGCAAGGGTTGAGCGGAGAAGCCGCAGGCCTGCAGTGCCCCAGGGCCCTGGAGGCATCTGCTGGTATAACAGGCCCAAACTCAACAAACCGGGGCGACCCAGGCGGTGAGGCGCTGGCCACAGCAGAGGGTGGATCAATGCAACCGGCGTCCAGCTCGGCACGGATGGCCTCTATCTTAGATTTTAAAAAGGCTGCGAATGACTCACTAGTGAAATCACTAGGAGGAGGCCCTGGTGGACCGGGATTGGTGAGGTCTCGAACCACCCGAAACAATTCCACCTGACGGTTCGAGGCCTCACCAATTCTCAGGGAGGCAAAAGATCTCCTAGCGTCCCTGATAGCTCGAGAGTAGCAACCAGTCAACACCTTGACTGCAGCTGAATTCAAAGCCGTCCGAGCCTTCTGCCATCTGCTCTCTAGCCTCCTCCGCTCTTGCTTCATCGCCCGCAACTCCGTGGTGAACCATGGAGAGGAGCAGGCTCGGCATCGGATAAGGCGCTTGGGGGCGATCTGGTCAAATGCCCCGGTAACTTCCTCATACCACCTGTCTACCAGGGAGTCATCTGGATCGTCAACCAGACCGTCCGGTAAGCCCCCAAGGGACTCCATGAACCGCGCAGGTTCCAGGAGCCTTCGGGGGCGGGCCCAGATGGAAGGGCCCAGCTCCCCATGGGGCGGGGCGGCGATTGAAAGGGAAAAGGTCAGCCGATAATGATCTGACCATGACACAGGTCAGGCGCACAACCTCCTGACCCCCAGATCAAAGCCCACAGATGTGGAGGCAAAGACCAGGTCCAAGGTATGTCCTCCCTTGTGAGTGGGACCAATGACAAACTGGGACAGTTTCATGGAGGCCATGGACTCCATGAACTCCAGAGCTACTCCCGACAGCTCAGACTCGACATGCACATTGAAGTCCCGAACCACCAGCAGGCGGGGGGACCTCAAGAGCGCCACCGAGATGAACTCAGAGAGCTCTGGAAGGGAGAGTGCTGGGTTGCGGGGAGCACGGTACACAAGCATGATCCCAAATCTGTCCCTCTGGCCCACCACAAGGTGAAGGCATTCTAACCCTGGACTCACCAACATTGCGGTACATTGCGTTTGGTACATTGAGTGCCCAGCTTGTTGGGATGAGCCATGTGTACTTAAATTGTAAACTGCCCATAAAGAGTTTTAAGCACTATGGGCCTGTATATAAAGCAGCACGCATTGCTTTAAAACAGAACAGGGACACAGAATGGTCATATAGATCCCAATTTCTCAAGTGGTGAGAGATGGGGCAACTTTGCTCTAGTTTTTATTTCCTTTTAGTGAGGAAGCTCAGGGTGTTTGCGATACTCTGAAAACTTCAGTTTTGTGTTCATTTCTTGATATGCAATCAGAGGAAATAGAAGGGAAATAAATAAATAAATTTAGCCAATGTACATTTCCCCTCCTCCTTTTTTTTCTCTCCTTCCTTCTGTCTTTCCTGCTTCTAAACTGGACCTTGGTGTTTCTAAATATGTATACAGATAGAAACTGCATGACTTGCCTCACACCCTGGTGGTTGTATCATTCAAACACAGAACTTACAGTTACTTCCTTTTCATGAGCTCTTGTCGGTCAACCTGAAAACCATTAAGTGAAAAAAAAATCAATAGATAAATGAAAGATCCATGACCCATTGATGTCTGAGTTGAAAGACAAGATGATGACCTTCCTCATTCCATATTTTGAAGCCACCTGCCCTTGCAGTTGGTGGGACAGAGTCCTCCACCATCACTGAGACATTATTTTTGGAGGTTCTGGACAGGCCTGAATGTTTACAACCATGCTAGAAAGTGTCCTGTTTTTCTCTAGAAGAGTAATTCCTAACCTTTCGTCCCCAGATGTCCTTGGACTAAAACTTCCAGACGACTTCACCATGCATGATGGTGTCTGAGATTTCTAGGCACTGTAGTCCATTTATGGATGGAGATCCAAGTGCTCTAGACATTCATTAACATGTGTCCAAAATGGGGAAGATACTTCTTGACTCTCATGCCAGTAGATCCATATCCACTTGTGTGAAAGTGACCTGAACCAACATGAAAAACCTAATAATTTGGAAGGAACAAAAAACATAGGCAAGCAGTCTTCTTGACAGGCTTAGAGGTTAAATTCTCAAGCCATTATATAAAAGGAAACATAGAATCATAGAATCATAAAGTTGGAAGAGACCTCAAGGGCCATCTAGTCCAACCCCCTGCCATGGGGTTTCCATATCACACTTCCTTTTTTTAATGGGGGCATGTGGTGGGGCTGGGTTTGAAGAGCAGCAAACATTGCAGGAATGACTGTGGTTGGAACAAGTGACATTCCAGAAGTAAGATAGGAAGCAAACAGGGTCCAAATCTCTCAAGCGAGGAACCGGCTTTGGGAATTCTGCACACTTCTCCAATCCAGCCTGGCATTATAGCTCCAATCTACCAGATAGTAACTCTTTGGTGTCATCTTCTTGTACCTGATGCCATGTGATGTGATAGGACGGAGAACCTCCAGAGACATTTGGCAATGGTGGCAAAGTTGAACTGCTCCAAAGAAATGAACCTGTGTGGCGCTCGGGGGGGGGATTGCTGTTTTGTACTGCATCTTTCCAATCTGGGCTGAATGATACCCACCAAAACTGTAGGGGCCAAAATCCTATTTGTTACACCTGTTGGTCAAACACCATCAGTACAACTGTCATTGGCAAACTGCCAGTAATTAAAAAGCCAGGGTGGGCATTTCCTATGGCATAGCAACCACGTGATGCGATGCCCGATACGAAATATCCTATATTGATTTCTCACCTCACAGCAAACTACTGTAGCAATGAAAAGTCAACACCAGTTGTGTGATGCCTGGTGTGTGTGTGTGTGTGTGTGTGTGTGTGTGTGTGTGTGTGAGAGAGAGAGAGAGAGAGAGAGAGAGAGAGAGAGAGAGAGAGAGAGAGAGAGAGAGAGAGAGAGACAGAGAGACAGAGAGACAGAGAGAGAGAGAGACAGAGACAGAGAAATAGGATTTTAATCAGTTTTCCCCACTTCTGAATAGTTTGGGGGATGAGTGGGGGGAAAAAGATGGGCCAGAGGAAGCAGCAAGTAGATGGGAGGAAGGAGTTTCTAATATCTGTGAAGTTGCATTCACCACCATCATCACCACCATCATCAACAACAACCCCAACTGCATGCCATCAATTCTGACATCTAGGGTTTTCTAGGTAGAGAACATACAAAAGTGGTTTATTTATTTACATTTATTTATTGTATTTATTTACTGCTTCAAAATTTATTTATTTATTAAAATATAATATAATAAATTTATTATACTGGATAAATCACTTTACTCGAAAACATCATTATTTAGTCAGTTGGCCTAGAGTGCCAAGCACACAGCAGGCATTCTCTCTTCGGGCAGCAATTTTTCTTTCTTTCTTTCTTTCTTTCTTTCTTTCTTTCTTTCTTTCTTTCTTTCTTTCTTTCTTTCTTTCTTTCTTTCTTTCTTTCTTTCTTTACTAGATTTCTATGATACCTTTCTACCTACCAGTCTACTCTGGGCAGTGTACATCAAATAAAAAACAAAGCAAAGTGTTCTGCTTGTATACCGCCCCATACCACTTCAAGTAGTCTCTGGGCGGTTTTACAGTTTAATTATGCAGGCTACACATCCCCCCCCCAAGCAAGCTGGTTACTCAATTTACCGACCTCGGAAGGATGGAAGGCTGAGTCAACCATGAGCCGGCTACCGGGGATTGAACCTCAGGTTGTGAGCACACTTTTACCTGCAGTATAGGCAACAATATTTAAAAAAACCTCATATAAATAAAAGTGCCCATATGAAAAACAATTAATATCAGGCAGAGGCATGGTTTGCCATTTCTTTCTTCTAGTGGCGCCCTGGGGCGGTGCAGCTTGCCCATGACTATGCAGGCTAGCTTTACTCACGTGAGGCACCATGGGGAATCAAAGCCCCAACCTCTGGATCCACAGCCAGATAGCTAAAACCACTGAGCTGCTCCAGACATGTAAAAACTTTGGCCCTCCTGGTGTTTTGGACCACAACTCCCAGAATTCTAAGCTTAGATTGCCAGTGACAAAGGACTGTGGGAGTTGCTGTCCAAAACACATGGGGGGGGCAAAGTTTGGACATGCCTGATCTACTCTATATATGCCCAATACAGTGGGCCCTCGTATAACAAATGGTTTGTATAACATCAAATCTGTACAACATAAAAAATTCCAGAGATGGGGGAAATTTGCTTAACAGAATCGTCTATGAGGTAAATCCATACAACATAAAAATGGTTGCAATTAGGGATTACTCTGTTTTCAATGCATTCCTATGAGAAATTTGTATAAAGGAAAATTTGCTTAACAGAATTACATTTGGAACGAATTAATTCCTTTATACAAGGTGCCTCTGTATCTGTTTTGGGCATTTGTGCCTTGGCTGTCTTCTATGTTCCTGTTGACTCTTTTCACTGATGAGACTCTGCAGACGAGACATATCTTTGCTTTTCGAAGCCTCGCATTAGCTCCCGCAGCCGTGATAAAGAATTCACATGCAAATGCGGCGAGGCCCGTGTTTGTGATCAACGGAATTTCAGACAGCTTTAGTAGACAAGTCCTGAGATTCATTCCTGCCAAAATGCCTGAGAAAACATGGGAGCTGAACAACTAAGCTGTTATAAACTCAGTAGCTCCCTATTACTTCCCCCCTTCTTTCCTCAGGTCTGTGATGCAAAGCATTTTATCTCCTATTGATTTACCCAGTTATTAATGAGAAATGTCTGGCTGTATAATCCTGCTCAGTCTTTAGGCCACGGAATTGACAGCTAAATCTGGCAGTTGGCTTTGGGGAAGTAAAGCCAGAGGACGGCAGAGGGAAAAGGAGAAATGAAGATCGTGTTTCATTATTCATACAGCTCTCATACCAGATTCAGACAAATTTCATTACCTTGTGTTGGGGCTTGTTGGTGTTTGGGTGTGAGCATAGATGTTTGTGTGGAGCTACACAAGATCTGAGTCTGGTATCCGCTGAAGCACAACATATAGGATCAAGTTGTCACTACTGATAACATAGGCATTGTTATTGAAAGAGACAGAGGTTGGGCAGGTTGTTGTTGTTGTTGTTGTTGTTGTTGTTGTTGTTGTTGTTGTTGAGTCATGTCTGACTGTTCATGACCCGATGGACCAGAGCTCGCCAGGCCTTCCTATCTTCCACTGCCTCCCGGAGTTTGGTCAAATCCATATTGGTTGCATCGATGACCCCATCCAGCCATCTCATTCTCTGCCATCCTCTTTTCCTTTTGCCTTCAGTCTTTTCCAACATCAGGGACTTTTCCAAGGACTCCTCTCTCCTCATGAGGTGGCCAAAGTACTGCAGCCTCAGCTTCAAAATCTGTCCTTCCAGTGAACATTCGGGGTTGATTCCTTTCAGGATGGATAGGTTTGATCGTCTTGCAGTCTAGGGGACTCTCAAGACTCTCTTCCAGCACCACAGCTCAAAAGCATTGATTCTGCGGCAATCAGCCTTCTTTATTGTCCAGCTCTCACTTCCATACATCACTACTGGAAAAACCATAGCTTTGACTATCCTGACCTTAGTTGCTTAAGCAATGTATCTGCCATTGCTTTCCTCTCAAGAAGCAGACTTCTTTTAATTTCATTGCTGCAGTCACCATCTGCAGTGATCAAGTTGGGCAGGTAGCCTTCCCCTAATTTGAGAGGTTGGCTCTACGATGCAAAGGTTCTGTTGCTACTTGGGACTGGGTGACCATGACATCAGTCAGATGCAGTGTAATTTCACTTGTATTATCAGCCAGCTGGAATATGTGTTCACCTCTATGAAGTACCTCTGGTTAGGCCTCAACTTGCATACTGTGTCTAGTTCAGGACACTTTAAAGAAGGATGCTGACAGACCCGAACAGTTTGTTGGGGGGAGGACAAGGATGGTCAGGGGGGCTGGAAACCATGATGAAAGAACTGACTATGGATAGCCTTGATGCCCTGAGCAGTTCTGGTCTCACCTGATTTCAGAAGCTAAGCAGGGTTGGCCTTGGTTTGTACTTGGATGGGAGGCCACCAGGGAATATCAGGTGCTGTAACTGCCTAGAGTAGGAACTGGCAAGCCAATCCTGGGGTCATGAAGAGTCGGTCACGACTGTAACAATGCAACACAAACACAAACTTTGACAAGGAGCTTCGTGGCACAGTGGTTAAATGGCTGTACTGCAGGTAAAACTGTGCTCATGACCTGGGGTTCAATCCCAGGGAGCAGGTTCATGGTTGATTCATCCTTTCATCCTTCCGAGGTCGGTAAAATGAGTACCCAGCTTGCTGGGGTGGGGAGCAACGTGTAGCCTGCATACTGTAATTAAAAGTGTAAACTTCCCAGAGCCTGGTATGGGGTGGTATATAAGCAGAACACCGATAGGAGATAACGGTAGCATTTTTCAAACACTTGTAAGGTAGTCATATGGAGGGGTAGGATCATTTCTCCATAATCCCAGAGTTCAGGACATGTAATAATGGAGTAAAGTTATAGAAAGCCAGATTTTGGTTGAAAATCAGGAAAGATGTCCTAACAGTTAGAACAGGACGATAGAACTACTGATTACCTCGGGAGGTGGTGAATGCTCCAATACTCGAGCTTCTCAAGAGAAAATTAGACAACCATATATCATATATTATTTTATTTGGATTCCTGCATTGACTGGAGGGGGGAAGGGTTGGACTCTTATAGACTCCTTCCAAGTCCATGATTCTATGACTAACTGAGCATGAAGGAGTCCAATAAGCCAGCAAGTAAATAACAACCCGTCTGTGGGGTCAAAGTATTCTTGCCCTCTATTATAAAATCACCAAACTAGAAAATAGCACTGTAGATCAGCCAACAAGAGAAACCACTCGGCTTCAGAGCCTCGAGGCTAGTGACCTTCATTGGGTGAGAGATGGCAAATCCACTCTGGGATTCACTATGAACATTACAGGGAGGTATCCAAGGTCCTGAATCACATTCCCCCAAAAAGCTTTATCCCCTTGGATAATGGTAGATGGGTACTCAGGAAGAAGAGGGCTTTTTCTACAAACTAAGAATTGAGTTACTCGAGGGTTCCTTCTCTCAACAGAATAGGTAAACTGTCCAATGTAGCTATTACTGATTTTCTTTATTTAAACCAGCATCTATTCTCCACTCTGCCTTCTTGACAAAGACTGAACTCAATTATCCATCCAGTCTCTTCTGCAGCTGTAAGGTGGTAATAATGATGGTGGTGGTGGTGATCATCCTCCTCGTTATCTCTACAACAGATGTGGTTTTTTTAATGCAGGATATCAGACAATAATCCATATATTGATGTGTTCAAACTATGACTGATTGATGGTCATATAATCCTGAATATAACTTGGAACACAGAACTGATTATCTCTGTACAGTATATACATCTCAATACATAATGATTGGGCATGGAGTTAGCAGATAGGGGGCATTTTTTGGAGTTGGCCAAAGCTAACGGAATGGGGTTCAACAGTGGTGCATCTAGGTAAATAGAATGAATTGCACAGATATAGGATGGGAGACACCTGGCTGGAAAATAGTACCTGTGAAAGGGATCTGGGAGTCTTGGTGGACCACAAATTGAACATGAGTCAGCAGTGTGATGCGACAGTTAAGAAAGCCAATACGATTCTTGGTTGCATCAAAAGAAGCATATTGTCTAGAATAAGGGGAGTGATCGCACCACTCGATTCTGCTCAGGTTAGATCCCACCTGGAGTACTGTGTCCAGTTCTGTGCACATCAATTTAAAAAGGATGTTGACAACCTTGAACGGGTCCAGAGGAGGGTGACCAAGATGATTGAGGGTCTGGATGAAATGTCTTACAAGGAGTAGCTTAGGGAACTGGGAATGTTTAGCCTTTCAAAAAAAAAGGCTGAGTGGGGTTATGATAGCTGTGTTTAAATATTTGAAAGGATGTCACATTGAAGAGGGAACTGGTTTGTTTTCTGTGGCTTCAGAGACTGGGACACAGGGCAATGGTCTCAAACTACAGGAAAAGAGATACCATTTAAAGATTAGAAAGAACTTCATGATGGTTAGAGCTGTTTGGCAGTGGAATGTGCTGCCACAGAGGGTGGTGGAGCCTCCTTCTTTGGAGGTTTTTAAGCAGAGGCTGGATGGCCATCTGTTGGGATTCCTGTGATGGGGGTTCCTTCAAGGCAGGGGGTAGGACTAGATGGCCTTTGAGGTCTCTTCCAACTCTATGATTCTATGACTTGGGTCCACGCTATCTGAAAGACCACGTCTCCTTCTATGAGCCTGCCTAGATCTGAATATTACCCGCAGAGGCCTTTCTCACAGTCTCATCGCCAACACAGTCATGCTTGGTGGGGACATGGGAGAGGGATTTCTCTGTCATTGCCCATAGACTCCTTCCGATGAGAATCATAGAATCATAGAATCATAGAGTTGGAAGAGACCTCAAGGGCCATCCAGTCCAACCCCCTGCCATGAAGGAACCTCCATCACAGACTGATGAAGCTGTTTGGATGAACAGCGAAATGTTTCTATCTCTCAAAAAGAAGTCCAGTAGCCATGACTCAACTCCCAGTTAAATGCACCTGGATGACTGAGAATCTTCACAGATGCCCCATCACAATTTTTCTGACAGATGGCCATCCAGCCTCTGTATAAAAACCTCCAAAGAAGGAGACTCCACCACCATCCTTTGTGGCAGCACATTCCACTGCTGAACAGCTCTAACTGTCATGAAGTTCTTCCTAATGTTCAAATGGAATCTCTTTTCCTGTAGTTTGAAACCATTGCCCTGAGTCCTAGTCTCTGAAGCCATGGAAAACAAACCTGCTCCCTCTTCAATATGACATCCTTTCAAATATTTAAACATAGCTATCAAACCCCCCCTCAGCCTTCTTTTTGAAAGGCTAAACATTCCCAGTTCCCTAAGTGTTCCTCATAAGACATTTCCTCCTGACCCTCAACCATCTTGGTCGCCCTCCTCTGCACCCGCTCGAGGTTGTCAACATCCTTTTCAAATTGAGGTGCAGAGAACTGGACACAGTACTGCAGGTGGGGTCTGACCAGAGCAGATTAGAGTGGTACTATCACTTCCCTTGATCTATACACTATGGTTCTGTTGATGCAACCAAGAATTGCATTGACTTTCCTGGCTGCCGCATCACACTGCTGACTCATCACACTGCTGACTCATGTTTCACAGGTACTATTTGGATTCCTGCATTGACTGGATTTGTGGTCCACTAAGACTCCCAGATCCCTTCTGTGGGGTCAAAGTATTCTTGCCCTCTATTATAAAATCTCCAGCCATGTATCCCCCATCCTATATCTGTGCAATTCATTCTTTTTACCTAGATGTAGCACCCTACATTTCCTTCTGTTGAAATCCATTCTGTTGGCTTTGGCCCAGCACTCTAATCTGTCAAGGTCTTTTTGAATTTTCATCCTATCCTCTAGGGAATTAGCAACCCCTCCCAACTTGACTCTTAATTGGTGTCCTTCTGCTTGAACTCAAATAATTCTTTTATCTGGCAGCCTTTCCCTGAGTGACTGGTGCTCTGAGACAAGTTTCTCAAGTTGATTGTTGTATTCAGTCACTTTCAAATGTGTTTTTAGTAATGATTTTATTTACTGCCTTTAATATAATACTTTTTCAATTCTTCTTAAATGTATGCATACTTACTGTTTTTAACTTTTAAACATTGTCTATTTAATGTTATAATTGGTTCATTTTATGGAAAAGACGGAGTTTAAATGAATGTGTTAAATAATTTTTAGCAAGTTAACTGATATACACATTTCTGTTTGTCGCGCACAATCCTATGCTTCTCCACCCACAAATGGGCTGTTTGTACTGTAGGAAGAAATGCGTTTCACCTTGAGAACGGGTAGTTGTTTGAGATGCATGGAAATAAGTGGGAGAAATAAAGTGTGCATTAAAGAATACAGACAATTTAAATTGCAAATGGGTATAATAGTATACAAAAAACTCAATACAAAGGTTCTTTAGTCACAGGGGAAAAGAGACACATTAGTTAAATGCAGAAATCAATTTGCACAAAGACAAAATGTGTAAAAATTGGTATGAACTGTAAAGCTGGAAGAAACAAGAGTAAAAGACAAAGATGAAAAGAAAAGACTGGTGGAACTGAAAGAAAATGCAACAAGCTCTACTGAGAGCTTGCTTTTCACAGACCTACTGAGAATCTTGCTGGCTAATTATTTAGATATCTGTCTGTGAAATCAGAAATCGGGTCTTTGATTCCCCGCCATGCCTCCAGCAAGTAGATCCAGTCTCTGTGAGTCCTGGAAGTCAATCTACCCTGTATGACCTTGGAAAACTTGCACAGTCCTGGGACATCCCAGAAAAAGAGAATGGCAAACCACTTGTGAATGTTGTTTACTTGGAAAGCCCTGAAAAGGGTCATGATAAATCAGAACCAACTTGATGGCACAGGATGATTATTAAATTGAGAATCTGTAGAAAAGAATGATGGAGCAAGTCTACAGTTGTATCGGGATTTCTATTTGTAGGGTATATTATTAATGTACAGCACCTCTCCGTGCAGACGTTAGACCAGTGGTTCCCAACCTTCCTAAGGCCACGTTGTGGTGACCCTTGACCTGCTTGGAAGAGGCCACAAGCCCCCTTTGGCCGGCCACTGCCGCAGATGCCATAGAGAACTTCCCTCTACAGGCACCCTCAGCCAATGGCAACCTCCAGTGCCATTGACTGACATCTCCTCCAGCCTATCAAGCTGTAACTCACTCTTCCCCCCCCCTCCTCACCCTCCTCCTCCAGACCCAAGCCGTTTCTGCCTTTGTCTTCACCGGCTCATGGTGGCCCCCGTGAAATGGTCGTTCAACCCCCAAAGGGGTCCTGACCCCCAGTTTGAGAACCACTGCCTTAGACCATTCTTAAAAGAATGATTTCCCACTTCTCCATGTACTCCCTGTAATCTTGCCTGTGACAACTCTGGCATTAAGAGAGCTTTCTGTTGTTTCTTTATCGTCTTTGCACAATAAATAATTCAAGCGGTTCTTGCCTAGAATTGCATTGAAGCTTGCCCTCCCTGTCCCAGGCCACGAGTCTCTGATTCTGGAAAATCCACCCCCTTCAGTTACAATGTCACCCCTTGACAATTTAAAATTATCCATCATTTCTCCCTTATCTGTGCTCTGGTGTTGTTATTAATCAGTTGTAGATTATCAGTCATGTTTAGGTGAAAAGTGTCTTAAAATTCTTACGCCATCCATCATATCAACAGCCCTTGGGAACTGGGCATTAATATTCCTAGGGCAACTGTCAGTATGTGATTGAGCAAGAATTTGAACTCATATTGAAACCATAAACACTCGATCAAGAAGACTACATGAGCTGGGAAAATGAGCCAAGATTTGCTGTACTTCCTGGCCATTTACTGCACTCATGTTTCTAACAGAGCTTTCAAAGATGGGTCTTGGATATCTTTTTTTGTTTCCTTACCAAATAAGAATCTGATTTAAACAAACAGGACGACTAAAGAGAACGGAATCTTCTGCTACTACAGCAGGTTGGGAGAAAAGACCTAAATTACCGATGTGAAGACTATAACATCGTACCCAGTTGACTGGTTATCCGGAAGCTGAGTCATGGCAACTGGACTTCTTTTCTTGTGAGATCAAAACATTTCACTACTCATCCAAGAAGCTTCCTCAGTCTAAGGAAAGTTGGTGTAAGGCCTCCAAGTTCCAGTTCACCTTGATTTCTCACCACCCTGGTCTGAATACACTCATTACATTACAATGGCTGAAGAGAGTGATGAAGCTACAGTAATACCTCAGTTTATGAGTGCTGTGGTCTATGAATATTTTGCAAGATAACAAAAAATGAACATTTTTTACTGGTTAATGAGCTTGTCTTTCCAAATGAGTGCTGGAGCACTGAGTGACCTGCCACAGCCACCTACCCCCCCGCCACTGAATAGTCGTGGCTGCTGCTGCAGTGCCCCGACAGAAACAATTGCTGCTGCCATGTGCATGCCCAGGCATGCCCCTTCTGTGGCCACATGCACACATCCACCACCAAAACACCTGAACATGCCCTTCTTGCTGCCACAGGTACCTTGCTGCAGTGAGGGAGTGACAGCAAAGGCAGCGTCCACAGTAATGTTGCGTGCAGCCAAGGAACAAGTTAGGTGAGTTTTAATTATTTCTTATGTGATTTTTTTTAATTTACAGTAGTACCTCTACTTACGAGTTTAATCCATTCCGAATGCATGCTCATAAGCCAAACAATTTGAAAGTAGAGCATCCGTATCTAAAAAAATCAAATCAAATCAAATCAAATTAAATTAAATTAAATTAAAATTGTCAGTAGAGCAGACCACATCTAAAATTTGTAAGGCAAAACGCCAACGGTTATCCGCTCTTAAGTTGAATTGCTCGTAAGTAGAGCCACTCATAAGTGGAGGTACCACTGCATAAGTATTTTGGTTTATGAGCATGTTTCCAGAACGGATTATGCTCATAAACCAAGGTACTACTGTACTTAGACTGACAAAGACTGACAAAGCTACTTAGATGGGTAGCGAAACATTTCGCTCTCACATGAAAAGTTGCTATGACTCAGCTTCTGGATAACCTCACCTCCATAACTGAGAATCTTCACAGATCAGTTGACTGGCTGCATATCTCAGCCAGAGGTAGGGAGTTTGCTTCCCCACTGTCTGTGCCCAGTAGGAGTAGAGCCAGTCTGCGTGGCCTTGGGCAAGCTGCACAATCCCAGGATGCCCCTTGAAGAAGGCAATGTAAAACCATTTCTGAGTAGTCCCTACTTGGAACACCTTGGAAAGAGTTGCCATAAGTCGTAATTGATTTGATGGCACCATGGAGCCTTCACAATTTCTGTGGATGGTGGCTGGATGCAAGTCCTCAGATCCTTGCACACTGGTCAGAAGGAAGAAATATGGATTAGAGACGGGCATGAAATGCCAAAATGGTGTTTCATTTTGTTTTTCATTTCTTTCCCCCCATTTCATTTCATGTATTATGAAATTATTTTTTTTAAATATTGTTTCGTATTTTGGCTTGTTTAATTTTTTTAATTTTTTTTTTTTTACACTGTTGAGGCCAGACTGGCCAGTTGGCAGTTTTCTTTTTATTCCCGCTCCCCAGCTGGCACGCAGGGAGGCTGGATGCGGGGAGGCTGGTCGGCATTTTTTTCTCCTCCCACCGACCAGCTGGCAGACGGGGAGGCTGGTCGGCAGTTTTCCCCCTCTCACCGACCTGCTGGCATGCGAGGAGGCCAGTCAGCATTTTTTCCCTGACACCAATAGTTTTGTTTCAGGTTTTTTAAAAGGGCACCTTGTTTTTCATTTCGTTAGGAAATGAAACAAAAAACAAAATGAAAAAAATTGTTTCATGCCCATCTCTAACATAGATGACTGGAATAAGGGTGTGCATCCAGAAATGTTGGTGTGAATTACCCATCTGTCCTGGTCCATGAGCCACAATCAAAAAGGCATTGTAGGCTGCCATAATTATTTGTCTGTCCAGCACTAATGAGTCATTCTTTCCAGACTAGGATTCAAAGAGATCCTCTCCACTTCTGCAGGGTGCTCCATCCACTCACTTTCCTTATTGGAGGCACTTGTTTGTTTGCTCTTTGTCATTTCTTTTGGTTTTTAAGTATGTGTACAATAAAGAAGGCAACATAAATACCGTAAGTGTAATTTTAAGCAACCTTAAGGGAAGAAATATTTATCCTTCTACAAATGTGACAGAGAGAGATATTGAGACCTGAAGTGCTAGTTAATGAGAATGGAGTGGACTCTGGGGAATTTGTAGCTATTTTCCTCTCTGGCTCTCTGTACATCCCAAGCATAACAAAAGGGATTTTTTTTTTTTACCAGAAATGCAAAACTCTGCAACAGAAGAGGCATCTTGGCTTTGTTCCTCAGAGGCACGAGCCAACTGGAGCTCCCTCCATTGCTACCTTAATAACTTAGAATGAGGATCCATCCAGCTTTCCTATGTCACTTTTTTGTATATGAAATCCTAGGTTTCTCATTTTTCTGAGGGAACTGCTTTCCAAGGGTCAAGCGTGCGCTGCAAGGTATTTCAATATTTCAGACGGCTGAATTCACCACTTAGCACAACTGCCTAACTCACTCTACTAACAATTTCAGCACTCCCCAATGAGACAGTTTACTGAAGCTTTTCTTGTCCCCAACCCATTTCTGTGTGTGTATCTTTGTTCTGGTTCTCCATCCCTGCAAATAGCTTGGAAAATGAGGAGGTAATTTGTTTGTTTCATCTTAAGATCCACCATTCTTTGCACACTGTGAAAAGTGAGACAATTGTCTTTATATGGTAGCTTGGTTATCCTGTAACAGAGGGAATAAGGAAGCTACTGGTCTGTCTTTGGCAATAAAATGATGCCGTCTTGTGTAAGATCAAAATCACAGTGAGCTGTGCCTTTATTCTCTCACAGATAGACTACTGTGATCTGTTTTATGCAGAGCTGTGCTTGAAAAGTCTTTGGAAGCTGCAGCTAGTATAACATGCAATAGCCAGTCTGGTGTTGAACTGAACGCTATGACTTCTGGTTTAAGTCTGAGCTCAATTCAAAGTGATGGTCTTGACCTACAAAGCCATAAATGGCCAAGATATTTGAAATAGCACCTTCCTTATCTGCCTGCCCACAATTTTGCCATTTTAACAGTGGTCCAGGTTGCCATCACTTTGGGAAGCAAGTGGGTGAATCCACAAGACAGCCTTTCTCCATACCAACATCTCAATTTTGGAACTCCCTCCTAAGGGAGGTCAGGGTGGTTCCACCATTTATGAGTGTTCAGTAGACCAACAAGATGGCATTGTTCTCTACAGCTTTTGTTGTGAGCGAAACATATTACAAAGTCAGCATTTTGAGTTCTCAGAAAACGAAAAATGAAATGCTGCTTCGTCGTTTTGTTAGCTAACAAAACAAAATGAAATGAGGAAACAGCATTTCATTCATAACGAAACGAAATGGCATTTTTGTTTAAAACAATCCAATTCAGTTTGCTATAAAGTGGCTTCTCTGGGTTCTAGAGGCACCCAGGGGACCCACTTTACAGAGTAACAAATCGGTTCATTACTGTTTCATTTTGTAATTTTTTTAAAAAAAAGTCTAACGAAATGAAACAAATCATGGAGGAATGAAACAAAATGAAACAAAACGCAAATTATCCATTTCATGCTCATCCCTACTCCATACGTAGCATAAGGGTATGAACTGCCAGTAGGCTGTACCCCTCAATTGTATGCAATAGTGAAAAAAGTTGATTCCTCTATGCTGTGGTAAGAAGGCCTGCCTTTTGGCCTCCATTATTTTCTTTTGGTTGTCCTCATTGATAAATTCTGATAGGAATAGAACCTTGCACCAAGGTGCTGTGGAAAAACAGTCTCCTCCACAAAATTATACTTGATGTTTTGTCCTCTACCATTGCCCCGGACACCCCATCTGTACTTTTAAAAATCTAGTTGGAAATAATTTTCTGGGATGTTCTTGAAGAAAAGAACCAAGGTGTGAAGGTGAATGGAATTCTTGTTACACTGACAACACTGTCCTGCTTGCAACAAGTCTGGCAGATTTGCAAGGATTATTGAATTCTGTTGCTGCAGAAAGCAGTGCCATGGGATTGTGACTTAACGCGAAGAAGACAAAATGGACGGTTATCAAAAAAAAATGGTTCACAGAACCTTCTCAAGATTGGCAGTGATATAGTTGAGAGAGCATCTTTAGGGAGCCCACATGGAGGCTCTGAACCCCAAAAGAACCTGGCAGAACTGAGGCAGCCATAAACCCCTGGACAAGCATGTCCAGAGTAGGGCAGGGAACCCGGTGTGAACAGCCAGGCCAGAAGTGACTTCCAGTGAGCTCTGGACAACCCTGGGCACAGGCAAGACCAGCAGCCACAGGCATGGCTCAGGAGGCCAGGGGAAACAGCTGGCCACCCAAGATATCAGGCCTGAGCAGGTGACATATGGTCTGGAGGTGGTCAGCCCAAAGCCCTCTCCTCTCTCATTTCAATGATTCCCCACTTAGATAAGGCTTCCATACCCCAGGGATTCATCAGCTATGTGATCCCCTGGCAAATAGTCTTGTCTCCACCCCTATGATGTCGTTTACCACACCTAATAAAAGCCTCAGCCCTACTTGGCAGGGGGACACTGAGCAGGCTTGAACCCAATCCATGTGTTGTGTAGTTCGTATTGCTACAAGCATAATCTTATAAATATAGTAGTCCCCTGCCCTTTCGCGGTTCATATACTGCGGTCCCACTATATCGCGGGACCGCAGTATATGAAAAAAAGCCCCCCTGGGTTAAGGGGGAAAAAGCCTGTTTCAGGCCTCCCATACTTACCCCCAACCTGGCGCTGGCCCAGAAGGGCCTGCAAGGGCTTTCCCAGGCCTTCTGGAGGCCCCAAAATGGCCTCCCTGTGAACCAGAAGTGACTTCTGGATCACCAAAAATCATTTCTGAGGCCTCCAGTAAGTACAAGAGCCTCCAGCTAGGCACCCCAGGGCCAACCTGACCTGCATCTTCATATCATGGATTTTCAATTATTGTGGGTCGGGTCGGGTCCCTAACCCCCGCAATAGGCACGGGGGGGGGGTCACTGTACTTGTTAAGCTTTGTCAAAGATAACTGGAATCCTTCATATGAAATTCATTGTAGAATTGAACAAGCTGGAAATTCCTTCCAGAAAATGAGGAAGGTCTTGACAAACCGGGCCTTATCTATCAGATTTCATACTTAAATACTTTGATCCTATGAATACAGTATACGTTTCTATGGTGTTGAAACTTGGACCCTTACAGATACATTATGCAGGAAGCTGAAAGCATTCTGAAAATACCTTAGACAGGCAAAGTCATTAAGGTGGCTGTATTACAATGCATGAATAAAAAGCTAGAAAACCACAATACGAGAAAGAAGAAAATTGCAGTATTTTGGACACATAATATGCAATGAGAAATACCATCTGCTGAAGATTATCCTTCAAGGAAAAATACATGGGAAGCATAGCTTGGGGGCCTAGAAAAACATACCGGCTTAAGAACTTACGCCAATGGTCCACAGTGCGCACAGCTGCTCTATTCAGAATAGCTTTAGACAGAAACCAGTTCAGGCTACTGATTGCCAACGACCTATAAGGACATGGTACTTGAAGAAAAAGCAACTAGAGATGGGCATTAGGTAACGAAATGAAATGAGGAAGCAGCATTTTATTACAGATGAAACAAAAAAATTTTTCATTGAAACAAACCATTTTGTTCCATCTGTAAAGGGAATCCCTTACCTGCTGGGCTTGCAATGAGCTGCTACCACCGCCGCTGCCAGAGCCCAGGAAAAAGAAGAGGAAGAGGTGGGTCCACACAGCCGCTCCTACGCTCCCTGCCTCCTCCTCTCAGCCCCGGGTTCCGGCCTCCTCTCAGCTGTGAGGTGGGTAAGGGGTGACTCCCCTGAGATCTAGAGGCACCAAATTTGCTTCCAGGGAGCCATTTTCAGAGGGGGCCAGCAGAGCTATCATCAGCTGTACCCCTTTAAAAATGGCCCAGTCACCACTGGGGGATCCCCCTGAACATGGCTGAGTTGTTGCCACCATGGGAGCCCCATGCTGGTGATCCAGACATTTTTAAAGGGGGTACAGCTGATGACGGTTCAGCTGTATCCCTTTAAAAATGGCTCCTGGGCAACAAATCTGGTGCCTCTAGGACCCAGGGGAGCTGTTTTGTTTCATACATTTTTTAAACCATAAGAAATCAAACAAAATGAAACAGGGTGGCACAAAATGAAATGAAATGTAATTTTTCCATTTTGTGCCCATCCGTAGAAGCAACTGAGGAATGGAACTTTCTTTTGCTGCCTGGGGGAACAGCAGAGTGGCTTAGCTGTCTATCTTTCTGCCAGGTGAAGAGACTACCTGAGTTATGTCAATATTAGTGCCAGTTCCTTATCTGTTTCTAGAGAATGATGCTATTCAAAACATTGTAATTTTGTCTCTGTCTAAGGAACGTTTGTATTTTTCTGTTGTTCTTCATTGCTTTGGAAGCCCTTATGAGCTGGAAATTGGTCAATAAATAATTTGAGCAATAAAGAATATAATGGGCGGCATATAAGTTGTATGTATGTATGTATGTATGTAAGTATGTATGTATGTACAAGCAAGCAAGCAAGCAAGCAAACAAACAAACAAATAATAGCATGCCTTCAAGTTGATTTTGACTTGTGTTGAACCTTCTGAGGACCCTTTAACTATAATGGACTCAGAAGTGGTTTGCCAGTACTGTCTTCTAGGGATGCTCTAGGATTGTGTGGCTTGCCCAAGGCCATGTAGGAGGGCTCTTTTTATAGGAGGCACAATGAGGAACCAAACTCCCAGCCTCTTGTGGTCCAACACCATGAATGTGGTCCACCATATAGCCAGCCAGCTTAAAGAAATCTACAAATAGAGAGACCCACCAGAGGAAACAAAGATATTGTCAGTCATGGGTAGTCAACCTATGGAATCCCATGGCACAGTGGTTAAATGCCTGTACTGCACGCAAAACTCTGCTCCCGACCTGGGGTTCAAGCTCAGGTAGCAGGCTCATGGTTGACTCAGGCTTCCATTCTTCCAAGGTGGGTAAAATGAGTACCCAGCTTGCGGAGGGGGGATGTGTATTTTATTTATTTATTTATTTCTTACACTTATTAACCGCCCAATTTTCCCCATAGGGAACTCAGGGCAGTGTACAGACGTCACCCAAAGGTGACTCCCCAAATACAAAAAAATTCCCACAACCTAACCAATCAGAACCTAACAAAATACAATAACATAAAAATACTACATAAAACACTCATACAAAAATAACTGATAAAAGAAGCAATCATGCCAATTAACCAATACAAAATCAATCGCGAGGTTAGATCCGGCAAGAAACTAATCCGCAGAAGGGGAAAACCAACAATATCACAGTATGCTCAGAGGGACCTGAAGCATTGCCTGAAGAGCCAGGTCTTTAAGGCCCTTCTAAAGGCAGGCAGTGTCTCCGCCTGCCTGATTTCGGCTGGCAGCTTATTCCAAGAGGCCGGGCCAACCACCGAAAAGGCCCAATTCCTGGAGGACACTCTACGGGCCTCTCTTGGTGTTGGTACTCTTAAAGAAAGAGTAGACGAAGCTCTGGTTGGCCGGGATGAGGTTAGTCTCTGGGAGATCCGCTCTGCCAGAAAGATAGGTCCCAAGCCATGGAGGGTTTTGTAAACCAAAACCATGACCTTGAGGAAGTATGTAGCCTGCATACTGTAATTAAAAAACTGTAAAACGCTCAGAGACTACTTGAAGTGGTATGGGGCGGCATATAAGCAGAACACTTTTAAAAATATAATTATTACCGAACCAATGGGCAAGGAAGCTTTGGTACCCAAATGGGCTGTACTTGAAGGCTCTGCACCTGTGATACCACAAAGCTTTAGGGTCCATATTTAGATCCAAGGCTTTGGTCTTGAAATCTCAGAGAAGCGGAAACTTTAATGGTGTAAGATGTCCCACAATTCCCGGTTCTCAATACTTGAACATGTCTTAATTGTATAGGAGTGTATATTAGTCCCTCATTACTGTAAGCCACCTTGGATCCTTTTCCAAGGAAAAAGGCGGGATAAAAATACTCTAAAATAAATAAATAAATACTGGCTTGTCAACCCCACATGATTGCTCAACACAACCCACACTGCAAGGAGCAGCTTGCCTATATGACTCTACAACCTCTTAATAAATGCCTTTAATTTATGAGTCTGAACTCTTGTTTGTCAATATACTGTGACAAACAGAAACCCTAGCATTAAGGATGTGGAAAACTCACTCTGTCTTGCTTCTGTTGCCATTTTCTAGATCCAACCTATGTTCTCACATCAGGCTTTGTTTTCTTCTCAAAGACATTTTCCATAAGCATTTTCCTGGAAAATATGTAGTTATGTATGCATTTTTACCCTGATTTATACACTCTTATACATATGTCTCCCATCCACGAAGAAATGCTTGTGCATATTTTTCTATTTAGTTGTTCAGGCTCTATAAACGTATGCATGATTTTATGAGCTTGAAATGTACACAAGTCTCACAACGAGCGGATTTTTAAGCGAAGAGCGGCTTACCTTAAAAGTGAGTCTCCAGAGGGAAAAATAAGGGGGGGGCATTTCTGTCAGAATCCCCAGTTAGAAGCCTTTTCTGTCTTTGCCTGACAGCCAGACATCTCCTAGACACCTAAATGAGGCTCACCTGGAGGGAAATCCTCAACTGGAAGCCTTTGAGGGTGAGCTAAACCCAGATAGATTTTTGCTTCCTGCCCCTAAAAAAACTGGGAGCTTTGTTTCTGAACAGGAAGCCACATTTGAGTTTCTATCAAATAGAACTTCATAGTTCGAGAAAGCTGAATATCCCATCTCACTTCACAGCTTTTTGAGGAGAAAGAAATGCCTATTAATGTTCATATACGCCTAGACCTGTTTCCACAATGTTCCTTCCATGTTCATCTTGAACTTTCCTCAGAACATATATAATAATAAAAATAGAAAAACTGCAGAACTGGAATGGACACTATGGGTGACCAAGTCGGGTCCTTGTCACAGTGGGGAATTGAACTCCCAATTTCTTCTAAACCACCAAGCTACTTAGTAGTTCCTTATTAGAGAGATGATCATCTAATGGTCCCCCATCCTACTTTTTGAATTAATCAGTTTCTTGTGCACATGCCTTGAAGTTATCAGGTACACTCACTGAACCCTTTGCCCATTGCCAGACTGGAAGAAAAGAAATCTTTAACAACAATAAGAAGAAGAAAATTTGAAAGTTGACTGACTTTTCCCTTTTTTCTTTCAAAAGAAGTACAACTAAATAACTCCACACAAAATCTGCTGCATAGAAGGCTGAACAGAGGAAATCTGATGGGTAGAATTAATGAAAGACATCTTTGAAAGTCATTGCTTTTGTGTTATCACACTGTATCTCTGGTGTTTGGTCAGTCTATTTTAAAAACTGTAAAATGTTTCCTCTTTCCCTAAATGTCACTGTTTCTCAGCTTAATCCTCCGTTAAGGAGTAAGGGAACTTTGAATCATGCACAGATGAATCACCCCTCTTTCCAGTCAATGTAACATATTATATAAGGCTATTTTCTACCATTATAATGTCCTTTCAAATTATTTTCTCTGACATTGGGCATTTTAAGCAAAACAATCTGTAGCAAGATAGGGAAGCTTTGAGATCAGTTGTTTTTCTCACCCCAAAAACAAAAACAAGAACAAGAACAAAAATCCTTCAGGATTTGCAGAGGTGAAGATGAGAGTGAGGGAGGAGTGGTATTTTTGCTGCTCTCTCTTCTGGGGTTCTTAAAAAAAACTTGCCCCATTTGGGCTAAAATGTATTATTATTTATTTATTTTAGAGTATTTTAACCCAACCGTTCTCCTTGGAAAAGGACCCAAGGTGGCTTACAATAATGATATACAGTATGCAAGCTACAAATTGCACCCCCAGCAATCTGGTTACTCATTTTACTGACCTTGGAAGGATGGAAGGCTGAGGCTGAGCTGGCTACCGGGGATTGACCTCCAGGTCGTGAGCACAGTTTTAGCTGCAGTACAGGCATTTCACCACTGTGCCACGAGGTTCCTGTATACTATAGTCTATGCTTCTGCCTAGTCTCTTAAACTCTACAAGCGCTAACTCTTTTGAGTATTGCAAACAAATTGTAGAAGAGGTAGCTGTGTGAATCTGTGCTAACTTACCAGGCAAAAGCAAAAGAAAAACCAAAGAAAGAAAGAAAGAAAGAAAATAAATTGTTGTGACTCTTTAAAGAATAACCGCTATATTTTAATGTGAGCTTTTCTGGACAAGTCCACTTCCTGAAACATAAGAGTGGAGCCACGTGGCAAGTATTTCTCTCTCTCTCTCTCTCTCTCTCTCTCTCTCTCTGTGTGTGTGTGTGTGTGTGTGTGTGTGTGTGTGTGTGTGTGTTATCACAGTTGTGACTGACTCTTCATGACCCCATGTCCATGGAGTTTTCTTGGCAGGAATACTGGAGTGGTTTTCCAGTTCCTACTCCAGGCGCCCACAGCACCTGGTATTTCCTGGTGATCTAACATCCAAGTACTAACCAGGGCCGACTCTGCTTAGCTTCTGAAATTAGGTTGACCTGGCAGTGACCTTTAAAACTCTTGTTGATATTCAGTTCTCCTCTCAGGAAGCATTTTTGTAAACAATGATAATAAGGGGTAGATAATTAATCCCAAACTATAGATAATGAACAGGACTTCTTTCTTTGAAAAACTGAAACATTTCGCTACATATCCAAGCAGCCATCATGTACCTACAAACCTATTCATGCCATTGTTCACCTATGAACTTATTCAGGCCATCATTGTCCATCTACAAACCTATTCAGATGAGGGTGATGTGAAATCAAGGTGAACTATAAATGGAGGACTCACCACTAACTTTCCTCAGACTGAGAAAGCTGCGTGGATGAGTAGCAAAACTCTCAAACAAAGAAGTCCAGTTGCCATGACTCAACCTCCAGATAAATTCACCTGGATGACTGAGAAGATGATGGATAACTTTTGGCAGAGGTACAAGTCAAGGTGTTGATGTCATGTGTGACATTGCTAGCTGCTGTGTTGGTATTGCCAGACTATATGTGGGGACAGACTTGGCTTCTGGGTTTAGCTATGGGTTCATAGTTAGGCTTAGGCCCCATCTCTTTGTCAGTGTTTTTTGTCTTGCATCATCTATTGATTATCAGTTGTTGTTTGAAATTGTTAACTGTAATCAAGTATAGCTCTGCCACCTAAGGTTTGGGAAAGTGCCATATTCTCATCAACAAAGTTCCTCTGGGCAGCCTTCAGCTGCAAGTACCAGGGCCCAATCCACCACATAGGGTACAAAGTCCAAAGTTTACTCCCTAAGGCAGACCCAAAACAGAGGATGGAACACAGGGTCAAAAGCCAGGGAGACAAGAACAACACAGAAAGCCCGAGGAGACAAGGCAGAAATCAAAAGGCAAAACAAGAATGTTAACTACAGCACAGCCAAAGAGCTTTGTTGGTGAAACAAGTTCTGGGAGGGAGAGTCATTTCCTTAAATAGTCCTTCCTTCAGACTTCCCAGGTGTAGCTCACAAGTTGGCTGGCAGCTACTACACAGCCAGGGCCTGAATCTGCAATTACTAGATCCTTCCTGGCCCAGATTCTACAGCTGCTGTGGCCCAGATCATGACAGATGGGTTGGAGATCACTTATGATGTGTGTGAGTGTCCTCTATTGTAGGCTGCAAATTACCTCTAGAAAAAACAGAATCCTGTCTTATAGAGCCCAATATGCAAAGCTCAATAGACCCAACAAAAAAAGTTCAATCGCTATCAAGACATACAGTTCAGCTCCAGAGGGAACAAAAGCTCCATCTAAACCCCTCCCCTCTCTTTCTCCCTACCAAAATTTTTCAGAGCACAGGCCCTTCCTTTAGGATTTCTCATCCACTGGCTTAAAGAGATTAATCCACATTCACTTCAGGGGTGGCCTAGATCCACAGCCAGTCTGGATGACAATATGGGGACCTGTAGATCTGTAGCTCCTTTGAATATCCATTTTCTCTAAGTGTAAGCTCATCATTTGTCCTAGATGTAAGATGTTTCTTTCACCACTTTCCAGTAGGTAAGAAGAACCCGCTATGCAGGTTTCTGTGGTAGCTGGATGGAGGCTTCTGAAGTTGGCTGTTCTCATCTGATAATAGACTAGGCTTCATTCCGTGTCCTTCATTCTGGGAGAGATCAACATACCGTATGGGCTATGGATTGTTCTCCTGGGAACCACAGATGTGGAAACTTGAATGTACTTTGATCTAGTTTAGCAGCTGAAAACTACAACAGAACTTTTGGAAACTTGACCGTCTGATAGGCTACAATTGGAGAAAAAGCAGGGCCATTGATGTTTGTATTGAGTGAAGATTGTTTCTCAGTTTGGTGCACAGTTCTACAGATGCTTCAAGATTTTTTGAGATGGGAGCTCAGGCAGAAAGTAATGTGACCTTTCTCTTTCCTGGGGAGCACCCACCTAGAGCTTGAGTCCTCCCAATAAAGTGGGGCTGTTATTTTTCATCACAAGCATAAAAAACCACTGTACTCGGGGGTGTCTCAGTTGCTTCCCCACCCCCGTCCGAGGTCTTTTTGATGCAAGTCCTCACTAAAGAAGACATTTTCTCCCTTCCAAGTAGCTTTCTGCAAACTTTTCTTTCTGTCCTTTTATTTATAGATCAAAGTCGCAACTCCATCAAACCTCAAAGGCTCCTTGTCAGTTCTTATTGACCCCCACATGTAACCTAGCCTAAGTTTATCACTTCCTTTTAGAGCTGAAAATATGGCTGTAGCTCTTTTCAGCTATAGATCTTCAAGGTTCAATAGCTTGTCTTCTGAGTAATCTAAAGAGAAAACAGAAGTGGAGAATGCATGGGAGAAAAGAAACCTTGCGTTGGTTGCCTAATCACAATAAATTGGCAGATTATCAATAGAGATGGGCACGGAACGAACATTTTTTCACTTCCGTTATCATTTGTCGTTTCCATTACGTAACGAAACGACAAACGAAAATTGTGATGAAAATGCAACGAAACGAACAGAACCACAAAAATTGTGGTCGTTACGTTTCGTTTCCATTACTGGTGACGCACAATGAAATGAGCTGTTTTAAATGTTAAAAAATGCCCTGGACATCCGTAAAAACACAGCGATAATTATTTACACTAATACCTACCAGGGGGGTTGGAGTCCTTAAAACATTTGTTTTTGTCTTCTCCCATCGTGATGTATTTTTCTTTCCCCTTTAAAATGGATGTCGCCACCAGCCACAAAATGGAGGCAAGCCATGTGATGTGGGATCATGTTCAACCAATAGCATGCCCAGGTTGCAGACTGGGCGGGCAGGTCTGGCAGCCCCCGTCCTCCTTGCAGTGTCTGGTGGGAGTTAGGGTGGGATTGCTGTCTCTGCGACTCTAGCTTCAGTCCTGCAGCCTCCCTGTGTGCGTGCGTGCTGCGTACCTCTCGGTGAGTACCCTCCCCTGCCCCGCAGTGCAGTCACTCTGTGGCTGCCTTACACCCTGGGCAACGCCTGCCGCTGCCTTTGCAGCCTCCCTGCATACCTAGTCTATACTGTGTCTCTGCCAGCATCCATTTTTTTAGTGTTTTCCCTCTGGTCTAGGGCATTGAGGGATGCCTGCACACGGAAATGCTTTAAAAATCGTGCAAAAAGCGGGTAGAAACGACAAACAAAAAAACGAAAAACGGTAACAAAATTTTTCAAAAATTTCCCGACAAATGGAAATGAACCAAAACAGACCTCTCAACGACAAACGAAAAACTGAAACACCATTTTTCTGTTTCGTGCCCATTTCTAATTATCAATGCTCTTGGATATTTACCATTCAATGATTTTAGATATTCACTACTAAAAGCTTGGCTCTGTAAAGCAATTACCCTGTCTTTATTACTCATTCCCAAGTGTTTCTAGGTGTACTGCTGTTTCTGTACTTTTCTGGCTTATACTGTTTAGTATAGTTTCAAATCTTTCAAAACTATTCAAAATTAACTATTTAACCATAATAATATTGAATAATTCATATTCTCGAGGGCAGGATACTTTAGTGATTGAGGTATTATCAAGAGGTTGGCTGTTCAATTTCCCACTGTGTCTGCAGAGAGGAGAGCCTGCCTGTGTGGCCTTGGGCAAGCTGCACAGTTCTGGGGCATCCCCAGAAAAAGGGAATGTTAGACCACATCTGAGTTATTGGTACATGGAAAGTGGTTTTGAACCTTGCAGCTGGAGTCTGGAAGTTGAGTCATGGCTACTAGACTTCTGTTTTCTTGAGAGATAGAAACGTTTCGCTGCTGATCCAAACAGCTTCATCAGTCTGACTACAGCTAGTGCGAGTCCTCCATCTTACAGTCTTGCGGATAAGAGCAAACACTCTTATCCGAGGGTGCCAGGAGTAAAGGCACAGGAAGAGTCCACCATCACCCGAGGGAACCCTGCCATGGCTCTGTGTCATCTCCACTGACCGAGTGGGCAGGCAGGCTCTCCTAGCCCCACCCCCGGCTGCTGCCTCCTTCATTGCAACACTGAGCTTTTGTTCACTGCCACCGCCACCATTGTGGCTGAACTTCCAGGTGGGCAGGTGAGCGGGCGGGCAGGCAGGCAAGCAGGTGAACCTCCAGGCAGGTGGGTGGGAAGGCAAGCGGGCGAGGCAGGCAGGCAGGCAAGCGGGCAAGTGGGAATACTTCCAGGTGGGCAGGCGGGCAAGCAGGCGGGCAAGCGAACGAGCAAGTGGGTGAGTGGGCAGGTGGGTGGGTGGGCGAACTTCCAGGCGAGCGGGCAGGTGAGTGAGTGAGCGGATGGGTGAGTGGGTGGGTGGCCAGGCAGGTGGGTGAGTGAGCAAGCGAGTGGGTGGGAACTCCCAAGCTACACAACCTCTTCACTGCTGCTGCCGCCAATCTTACAAGTGGCTGGCTGGGTGGAATGTCCAGAACTGTACAGTCTCCACCTCCTATGCCCCCAATTTTGTGAACCCTTGCACTGTCAATCACCATCAGTGGATAACTGAATCTGCGGATGGTGAATCAGCGGATATGGGGGTCCTACTGTATGACTACTTATAACCTAGTAGCTTTAATGTAATGTTGTCTATTAATGCTGTAAGATGTCCTTCAATTCCTTGTTTTCAAATACTTGAACATGTCTTAATTGTACTGGACTGTATAACGTCCCTTAATACTGTAAGCCACCTTGGGTCCTTTTCCAAGGAGAAAGGTGGGGTAAAAAAACTCTAAAATAAAATATTCTATGATTCTATGCACACACACACACACACACACACACATTCTTTCTTTATTCCTTCCATTCATTCTCTTTTCCTCTTACACACACTGCTCACCTGATTTCTCTCTCATTGTTATATTTTAAACTGTTTTATATTGTCTGTTGTGAACCGCCCTGAGTCCCATGTTTGGGAATAGGTGTGATATATAAATATGAAAATAAATAAATAAATAAATAAATAAAAGATAATATTGTGACTTTGATATATAAATTAACAGAAAGAAAGGAAAGTGACATACTGTTTAGAAGACAATAATTGCGATGATTTATATTTTGTTGCTTCTAAATCTCTTTTCCATAATGCATTTTCTTAACCTTTTAAATGTAATGGTATTAATTCTTCTTTGACATTTGAACAATTTACTGGTTTTAATGTACAGTGCTTTTCATGACACAAGCCACCTTGGGTCCTTTGTTAGGAGAACAGTGGGATAAATTACTTTAAACAAATAAAATTATTTGCTGGAGAAAATACATATTCTTTGGTGAGCAGGTACAAAACTGCAATCGTCTGTACTTTTCATCAAAAGGAAATCTACTGTTCTCAATAGGAATAGCTTCCAGGAGTGGTCATAAAGGAAATTGTGGTCTTTCGCCTATGTATCTGGGTTGTGAATTATCACACACTAGACGTGTCCATGAACTGCTCGTTTGTTCACTGGCCTCACAGGTGAGCCATATTTTGGCAGTCCACTTTCTCTGGTAGGTGCCCACATGGAAGCAGTGCCCTGATTTCCCTGCCTTACATACTTTGGGGACTGCCTCTGAGTGGGTGTCTGCCAGAGAGGAGGGCATGGAACCATGGAACACATGTGGGGCCAGTAAATGAACTATCATGAAGCACTGAGCTGATGACCATCACATGAACACACCCAATAAAAATCCTATGCACCTTGCTGCCAGATGGGTGGTATAAAAATCCAATAAATAAATAAATAAATAAATAAATAAATAAATAAATAAATAAATAAATAAATAAATAAATAAAGTATTTATAATATAGTTAATCTTACAATGAAACTATATTATAAAGTTTATAAATTAACAAATCCTGGCTTCCAGTACTGAAATCTACAACCTGCAAAAGATCAAAGTTCAGTGATTCCCATCCAGCCAGAAGCATCAGTGATCAGTTCACACAATAGAACAGCTAAGGGTACCCATCAACCACATAGAAGGATCGCTGCCACCCCTGACTGCAGTAAAACTTCTTAATCCCTGCATCACAATATAATGACTGACATCTACTCTCCTTAATAGGACAAGTTTCCCCTTTCCCACAACTTTAAAACCCCATAGTCTCACTCACTCTATACCCCAGAGCACAGAGAGAACTCCTAGATCCCTGAGCTCCTTGCCCTCTAAAGATGCCGGCCACAGAGTATGTCAAAACGTCAGGAAGAAAAACATCCAGAACACAGCCAAACAGCATAAAAAGCTCACAACAGTTATCAGATCCTGGCTGTGAAAGCCTTTGAAAGACTAAATAAACCTATATTATGTTTGAAGTGATCCCACACCTCCCATGGGTTGGTATCTCCAGACAGACAATATTCATTTGAAAAATCTTCATTTTCTCCTGCATTCAAATCCTTGGAAAAAAAATTTCAGCTGGTAAAATGTGCCAGCTTTGCTTTCCCCCTCCATTTAAAGTTTATGAAGTTTGAAAAGTATTTTATTGTTCTGGATGAGCTGATTGTGCTTGAGGGATAATTCCTACACCCTTCCCCCTGTTATTGTTTTGTATAGGTTTCAGCTAACAACCTTGTAAAGGAAGTATTCCTGTTTGTGTTCAGGTTAGAGACAGGAATGAAGCAAAGAACAGACCAGGGAGCATGTCAAAAATTGCTAATTCATTGGTTTTGATTGCTTTGGGTTTGTCCAAATTTAAGAACCCAAACTTTCCCAAACCAATGAATTTTTGGCAATGCAATGATCTTCCTGTCTGGTGGCTGATTCACAAACACTGGACTTCTTTTCTTGAGAGATCTCTACATTGCAGACCTCTACATTGTAGAAACATTGAAGCCATTAAACAGGAGGATGGCCCAGCACAGGAGAGGCAACAGCTCAGTACCAGAATCAGCAGAGTACCTCCACTTGAAGGACAAAGGGCACTCATTCAAAGTCAAGGATGTACACATATTAGACAGAGAAGATAGGTGGTTTGAGAGAGGGGTCAGGGGAGCCATTCATGTGTGTATTGAAAATCCCCTCTCTCAACAGATGTGGGGGACTCAGGCACAGTCCGTCTGCTACTTATGATGCTGTCCTTTTGGCAATCCCCAAACAAATCAGAACCACTTCACATCTCCACCAGCAAGGCCACAGCTAATGACCCATATTTAATGGGTGTTGGGGAGGGTTGCATAGATGGGCCCCAGGCCATTGGACACCTAACAAGCCTATTCAGGCCACTATCCAACTTAGGAGCCTATTCAGAGCAGGGTGATGTGGAATCAAGGTGAACTATGAAATGGAGGAGTCGCCACTAACTTTCCTCAGACTGACGAAGCTGCTTGGATGAGCAGTGAAACATTTCAATCTCTCAAGAAAGGAAGTCCAGTTGCCATACTCATCTTCCAGATAAACTCACCCGGATGACTTAGAGTCTTCACAGACATATAATGAACTTTTGGGTTCATTGTCCTTCTTTCAACTGCTCTACCCTGCTCCCACTACTCTTGTTGCCTCTCTACCATTTCCTGCCACTGGCTCTCCACCACCATCTTGAAAGGCAGCCACTGTCACTCTACTTGAGAGCAAGAACCTATATATTGTGGAGTTCTACTCATATACAGGCTTGGAGCAGGAACACATTAAACATTTATTTATTTTTATTTATTTGTTTGTTTATTTCTTTATACAATTTATATGCCACCCACTACCCAAAGGTCTCTGGGCGGCTTACAATAGAAGTGAACAATTAAAACAAAGCATTAAAATCTCGATTAAAACAATAAGAACATTTAAACATGGTAAAACTATGCAGAGAATGATTATATACTGTACTCCTTCAATAAATTCGGGCCAAAACCATATTAAAGTGGAACACCGACTTCCCCTCAAATCTTAAGAGAAATTTCCCAACACGATTTATTCATAGTGTAAAGATAGTTAAAATTCTTTTTCATTACTGCTAGGATCATTTATCGTGCCTGTTTTCAGTAACTAAGGCTACATTAATTTGATATTTCACTCCCACCGAGAAGGTTTCCCCTGTATGTGCAAACTGTTTGGAATACTTTGAGATCCATTTCTGCTTTCCGGAAGCCAGTAGAACTCAGATGGCTTTGTTCAGTTTGGACACTTGACATTCCATGTTTCATGACCTTGAGCCAAACAGTGGACATCACAGCGAGACTTTGAAGGGTATCCATTTGTTTCCAGTTTCTTTCTCTCTGCTTGTGATGTTGTCAGGGGACTGTATCATTTTATCGTACCCCTGCAGCTGCCCTGGAAACATTTTGTGGGAACAGTTGCAGAAAGGGTTGCTACCACCTCCAGCTTCAGATAATGTGTAGTACGTGTCAGTAATACCGGTGGTAATGGAGGTGGCTGTGTTTCTTTTGAAAATTGAAACTAAAATACATAGGAATGCATTGAAAACAGAGTAATCCCTAATCGTGACTATTTTTATGTTGTACAGATTCTCCCCATAGATGATTCTGGAAAGCAAATTTCTCTTATCTCCGGAATTTTTTATGTTGTACAGATTTTATGTTATAAAAACTGTTTGTTATATGAGGGTCCACTGTAGTTGTTTCCTCAGCAAACACCATCATGAAAAAGGGAGGGACGTGACCCAAAATGTCTGACTGAGTCTTTCCTGACAAACTGAATCTTTCTCAAAATAAAGCTAGAGGAAGTGCAGAAAAATTGCAGGCACCTGTTTCTCTGTGTCTTGTGAGAGCCTGTCCCTGAGGGGGGCCCTACATAGCACTTTCATGACTGTTGCCTTCCACAGAACATGTTGCAGAGGCAGAGACCTTTGGAAAAATAAATAAATAAAGGAACAGGCCACCTGCTCAGCAGGGGAAAGAATGTGTTTCTCCAGAGAATTTCAGCATTATTTGTGTGAAACTTACCTTGAAATTATTATATGGCAGGCAAGTATTCAAGTATGTAGCTGTGTAAACAGGTACAGGCTTTAAACACATGAAGAGCTAGTTTCATTCCCTTCTTCTCCAGGTAGAGTTAGGAAAGACTCTTGCCTGAAACCATGGAGAATAGCTGTCAGTCAGAGTTGGCTGTACTGAAGCAGATGGGTGTTGAGTGTGTCTTTGTGACCAGAATCCTCCTGTGCAGCAATGTAATGTACAAACTGGTCAGGCAAATTACTGCCCATTAACAACTGTCTGCTTGTATTGATGGTTGAGCAGTTACAGAAATAAATGCTAGTGCACAAAAGCTTTCATTGCAAAAAAAAAAAAAAACCCTCTTCAAGTTGCTGTTATACTTTTGCTTTTTGTTATTTTGCTTTTTTTTTAAAAAAGGAAGTATATATGTGGTTGTGTGGGGGGCATATCATTTGAGATTGACCCAGAAAGCTTAGGGTCTGAGGACTGAGTCACAGAATGGCACTTGTCTATGGGGAAATTACAGCAGGAAGGCGGAATGGGGAAATGGAAAAGGAGAAATCGAAATTCCAGCAATTTGTCGCAGATCTCTCTTGACAAACCCAGCAATCAACACCAACCAGGAAGGCAAGTAAGTTATGTCACCCATACCTGTTAGTTATCCCTTTGTGTGTGAAATAATAAAATATTTTTTTAACAAAGCAGATACTACTGTGGTACCTTGTACAAAGGAATTAATTCATTCCAAATGAAATTCTGTTAGGCAAATTTTCCTTTATACAAATTTCCCACAGGAATGCATTGAAAACAAAGTAATCCCTAATTGCAACCATTTTTATGTTGTACGGATTTGCTTCATAAGTGATTCTTTTAAGCAAATTTCCCCTATCTCCAGAATTTTTTATGTTGTACAGATTTTATGATATACAAACTCTTTGTTATACGAGGGTCCACTGTAGGTCCAAAATAATAATTGTGTGACTATAAGGAAGAGGACAATTTTGCATGCTTGTTGCTGTGAACTTATGTTGTGAATGCAAAATGTAAGTGCTGATCATGATGATGGGGTGGTAATGATGGTGGTGTTGATTATGTATTTTATTGGACTCTTCAACCCAAAGACTTCTAGGTCATCTTTCCAACACTGCCTTATGCTTGCTTCAATATGTCCTGTTCTTTTACCAGCTTCCAGAAGAAGGGTTTGGTAGCAAGGCAGCTCAGCTGGAGACAAAGAACATCTACCTCTTGCTTATATCACCATCTCAAATCTCTTTGCATGTCTGAAAATTAAATTATAACCATATGGGAGCCATCTAGCCAGCATTTGCTACAAATAAGCAACTTTCATGTGGCTTCCCACATTATCCTGCCATATATTATAGCTTGACAAGAGTAATACTTTAGGTATCTCTTTTGAGTGTGTGAAAAAATGCAGTAAATGTAAATATGTATACATGGTTCTCTAGACATAAAGAAGAAAATCTACTCTTCTTTGGCAACAAACCTGGATTCAATTTTATGTTACTCTGGAAACTGAACAGAGTGTTTGAGAATGATCCCTGTTTCAACCCTGTCTGAGGTAAAAATTAAAAAATGAGGAAACCAGCAGTCATCTCAGTAGGCCTCAGGTGAATCCACTCATCTGCTTTTGCGGTGGTTTCCAAGATTTCCACAAGTACTGGCCTGTGTTTGAAAACATGAGGTGCATCTTATTTCTGTTTTCATCTAAAATCACCTGGATTTTTTTTTAAAAAAAAAAGCCAGACAATCTGGGGGAAAATTATTTTTTTCGGACACTTGGTCTGGGTTATAGAACTTTCAGCTGGAAAATAATGAAAAGAAGGAAAGATTTGTGAAAAATGTTGAGCAGAAGGGAAAAGGCTTTCTAAAACATACAAAGCTATAAGATATCTCTAAATATCAGAATAGCCCATTGCTCTACTTCTCAGTCTTTCTGCCTTTCTGTAAGATATCTTATTCCATATGCTGCTGCCTTCTGTGTACTGGCATGACTAGATATTTCTCTGGTGACATCCACAACCTTTCCTTACCCATTCAGGGAAAACCCCTCGGGAAATTACTCAGAGTCAGTTAGTGCTGGGAAGCTAATAAAAAAAGGTAATTTCATGGGAGCAAAGTCCTAATTAATTCCAATGTCTGCTGGAAGGTTTCTGCAATTGTAGCTCACAGTTATTTCTTCTGAGTTTTTCTCCCCATGATATGGGTTGAAAAGGCCAACATGTTTTTTTACTGAACATCAGCAATTTATGTCAGTGTGCCATGCAAAAAACACCACCGTTGGGTTCACTGTAACATCAGCCAATTAATCAGAAGAAAGTCGGCCACCGAAGGGCTAGTCACTACTGTTAGGAATGCTGAGAGAAGCGAAATTGAAGAAATTGAAGGGTTCCTCTGAACCAGCAGCCCTCAGGTTTCTACTTCATTTGGGCCACATCATCATTATTTGCTTTTGAAGACCACCATCCAAAGTAGTCTGTATGAATGTCTGAAAGAACATAATGTGTGTGCATGATGCACTGCAACCCATTTGTGCATTTCACTTGCGTGTTTACAGACGGTGAGACTTAGCATCACATCCGGTGTTGGTTAAAAACCTACAAGACCAAAATCGTTCTCACTCTTGTATTTGCAGTTACCATGAATAGGTGTGAAGAAAAGAAAGCTGACGGGTAAGAAAAAAGATTGTTTGAATTGTGGTGCTTCAGAAGAGCATGGTGAGATCCAGAAGGACAAAATTGTGTCCTAGATTAAATCAAGGCTGATCTCTCGGGGGTAATTGAAATGATTTATTTTTTAAAAATGCTTCGTTTATCATTTATTTTCATTTTTCATTTTATTTTAAAACCACACACCATTCCTCCAACACACCGGGAAAGCATGGGGGTTTAAAACTTATTTTTGCTGCTGAAGCAAGTGATGGTCAGGATGCCAGAGTGAGAGCCCGAACTGGCAATCAGACCATTTTCAGGGATGTGGGGGTGGGGAAGCATGAGCTTAATTTTTTTTCACCAGTGAAGCAAGCCATTGGCACTTTTCTCAGTGGTGGAAAAAAAGTTTATAAAGCCTGTGTCATCCCCCCCTGCTGGTGCCCCCCAAGCGCCGATCAGCTGGTGTGTGCAGCCCTCCTAGCTGCCCCCAAGTGCTGATCAGGTGGCACATGGACCCTGCCGGCTGCCCCCCAAGCACCAATCAGCTGGTGTGCGGGGGCCTCCTGGCTGCCCTCAAAGGTCGATCAGCTGGTGTGTACGGCCCTTCCAGCTGCCCCTTCCAGCTGATTGGCACTAGGGAGGGGGCAGCTAGCAAGGCCGTGCACCGCTTGTCAAAAAGAAAAAAAAATTAAAAATGAAATGGAATGAAACAAAAATTTCCAGTTCATTTTGTTTCATTTTTTTTTAAAAGTACAGTGGTACCTTGGTATAAAGGAATTAATTCATTCCAAATGAAATTATGTTAAGCAATTTTCCATTATACAAATTTCCTATAGGAATGCATTGAAAACAGAGTGATCCCATTTTTATGTTGTATGGATTTGCCCCATAGGTGATCATGTTAAGCAAATTTCCCCTATCTCCTTTATGTTGTACAAATTTTATGTTATACAAACCATTTGTTATACAAGGGTTCACTGTACTTTGTTTTTTGTTTCATTAGGAAATAAAACAAAAATGAAAAATGAAACAAAAACATTCATTTTGTGCCCATAGATAATAGGAAGTTCAAATCCCTATTCTTGCTGCTATTATTATTATGGCAACTTGCTGTTTATGTAATATCTTTTCATTTCTGCCATCATAAAGCAGAACCAGTAGCAGTGAACTATAAGGTACAATATGTAGCTTTTCTACTCAGACCAAATGAGATACAACATCCCCCACCCCTCAACCAATATGCATGAATCATTGAACATTCCAACCACACTGTGAGAAAGTGCAGCTGGTTGCCCATGGCTTCTGTGATCACATCCTTTTGTTAAATCTGTGCAATTTCACACTGTACAGATGCCAGCAGTGTACTGTTTTATATCGATTTTCCGCTAGAAGAGGAACATTTTTAGAAGATATTGCTGTTCATATTCCTCCCCACAACCAGTATCAGCTATAGTTATTTGCCGATCACTTTCCCATGCAGTTCTGGATCCTATGGTACCATTCCACTGTTCTCCTATGAGCCATTTATTAGTGGTACTTGACCCCACATTCCATTGAATTAGCATGTGCACACACCCTTGTGTTTGGTCATCAGTTCGGTAGTGTCCAATCTTCAGCCCTCCAGATGTTTTGGACCACAACTCCCACAGTCCTTTGCCATTGGCAACACAGGCTTGGAATTCTGGAAGTTTTGGTCCAAAACATCTGGAGGGCCAAAGCTTGGACACCTAGACCAAAGTCTGGTCTAGGTGATCTGTGCTTACAATGATCAGGCTGAGCAAACAATAAGACATGTGTTATTTGTAGTCTCTGCGTATTCCACCCCCCTCCCTCCAGCTTCTTCCTCAGCGTTAGTTTTTGTTATTGGGAGGGTTCTACAATATAGGCCCTTAACCAGAAATGCTGGATAGCTCAGTGGTTTAGCCATTTGGTTGTGGGCCAGATGTTGGGCGTTTAATTCACCCCTTCTGCCTCCTTGACAGGTGCTGGATTTGAAGATTCATAGGGTCCCTTCCAGCTCTGTAGATCTAAGATGATGATGAGGAGGAGGAGGAGGAGGAGGAAGAAGAAGAAGAAGAAGAAGAAAGAAGAAGAAGAAGAAGAAGAAGAAGAAGAAGAAGAAGAAGAAGAAGAAGAAGAAGAAGAATCTGGATGTGCCTTTTGGAATCATTCTTAGTATGTGTCTTTTTCTCTGGAGCTCAGAAGATATGCTGAATTAGAAACTGCCAATATGGGAAAAGAGGACTATTTCAACTGAAATGGTTTGAGTTATGAGTGCTCTTGCAAATTAGGACCTCATTAGTCAATGAAGGAAGGTCCTCGTGAACCACCTGCACCGCTGTCATGGACCACCAAGCCAGTCATTTACATATGCCAGCATTATATCAAGTGGTATAAACGATGACAGTGGATTACGGCTAGTTAAGCCGCTGAGGCTTGTATTCTTTGTTGTGCACCAGTTGCATGACCTGACATGTGATGAAAAAAATATAGGTGTGTGAACATCTTAATTAGTGGTAAATGATATTGTTTGACCCACACCACTTTTCTGGAATGATAGAATTCTGCCATTGTAAAGGGAAATAATAGCTAAAACACACCCCAACACTCCAGTGACATATTGTGATGCATTCGTGCCCCTATAATGGAGTGAGAATACACATATTTTGGTAGGCAATTTTTTTTCTCAGTGAAATTTATTTTTAAACCCAATTTTCAAAAACCCACGCCTCTTTGTGCATGCATTTCCCTAATATTTTGGAATATATATGTATACATTAGCCAGTTGGAGACTGTTAAATTCAGTAGTGTGAATTCTGAAGGGTAACTGAGTGTTGCTTCGCATATCAGTTTGGAAGGGTACCATGCAAAAAGTTCAAATTAAAATGCAAACTGAACAGATTTCTCCCTTAAGTATGCTAACTCCGTCATCAACGTTTCTAGTGAAATATTTCCTGAACATACTTATGATAATGTCCAAGAACTGAGTGCAAGAATTAACAGTCACACCTCACAGTGTAACGCAGAAGTAGGGACATGCAGCTGTCAATGTTGATGGACTGCAACTCCCCTTGGCTGTAGCTGATTTGATCAGTGGACTGGCAAATCATAGGAACTGCAGTCCAACACTATTTGAAGTTTGTTCCTACTCGTTTGCATAATGCAGTGGTTCACAACTAGAGGTGGGCAGAAACCACCAGTTCGCTGGTTCGTCACAACCTGCTTCCTGGCCAAGCAGCTGGTCTGCAATCCAGCACCCAAACTCCTCCAACAAGTACCCATTCGGCAGATCTGTTAGGCAAGTATACTTGGAAGACTCAGTGGTGCTACTGCAGCTGCTGAATGAGTACCCACTTGAAGGACCACCAAACCACTGATGGGTGGTTCAGATGGGAAACAAACCTCACTGAACCGTTTGTTTGTGCCCATTTCTGTTCCTCACCTTGGGTCCCCAGATGATCTCGGACTGCAATTCCCAGAAATCCTGGCCAGCACAACTTGTGGTAAAGGCTTCTGGGAGTTTTAGTCTGAGAACGTCTGGGGACCCAAGGTTGGGAACCATGGATAGTGGTTTGTAATATACAATCTGGTGTGGTGCTCTCAAGCATTTAAAGTAGGCATGTCCAAAGTCTGGCCCAGGGGCCAAATGCAGCCTGTTTTAAAAATCTGAGTGGCCCTCAGCCTCTTCTCCCAGCCGGCTAAGCCTACCATTCATCCCCACCGGCCTCCCCCTCCCTGTGCTATCTGGAAATGTCACTTTTCAGTTTTATGGTTTGCCAGCCCCTCCCTGCCTCCCTCTGTCCCCCCAGCCACCTGCCCTGCCTACCCACCCCTGGCTCTGTTGCTGCAGTGTCCTCGCCACCTCCTTGCGAGGGAGGGCAGCATATGTGAGCAGTGGTGCATCTTGGGTGTGCGCGGGCTGATTCCCAGGCCATGCAACAGCCGTTGGGCCCTTGGGTGCCTTGAAACCAGAGCGTTTGTGGCTGCTGCAGATGCGCGCCCACCCACCTATGCACTTTCTCCCCCACTTCAGGCTGAATGGTTGGCCCACAAACATTTTCACCTCACCAAATCTGGCCCTCCTTGCAAAAAGTTTGGACACCTCTGATTTAAAGTATACTTGCCTAACGGATCTTCTGAAATCACTGGCTGCTTCTCAGGTCATTTCTACTTCACAGGGAAATGCCTAAAGGCTTTTGGATAGAATTGTTGCACTAGATTTTGCATATATATATATATATGCTGATTGTTCAATTGCCAAGTGGAAGCAGTTTCTGGACTCTTAAAATTGGTTTCCACCAGAGGCAGTGCACAGGGAAAATGAATACATACAACAAGATATGGTGAGTAATTGAGCTCATAGGCTGTCTTAGCTAGCCACAGGTGTCACAGAGATATTCTGAGTGCTAAATACTCTAAACTTTTCACCATGAAATGGACAACATATATCGCTGCAGTTGAGACACACTGGGGAAATCCTCTGCTTTCAGTAGCACTTGCCCTTCCATCTTCACGGGATGCTCGGTTAGTGTTTTGATTTTAAGGCCGGACTGAACGTGAACTGTATGAAATTGCTAGCTGACACAGGGCCAGCTGACCTCCAGATGTCTCTTCTTACTGAAACAAATTCCATTGTGTGGCCTGAGGTTTCAAGAGAGGCAGTTATCTTGAAAAAAGCAAAGCAAAGAGTTCTTCTTATATATCGCCCCATGACACTTCAAGTAGTCTCTGGGCGGTTTACAGTTTAACTACAGGTATGCAGGCTACACATTGCCCCCCGCCCAAGCAAGCTGGGTACTCATTTTACCTACCTTGGAAGGATGGAAGGCTGAGTCAACCATGAGGAGACTACCTGGGATTGAACCCCAGGTCATGAGCACAGTTTTAGCCGCAGTCACAAAGAGTCAGTCACGACTGTAATGACACAACACACACACACACACACACACACACACACACACACACACACACACACACACACAGGCATTTAACCACTGTGCCACAAGGCTCCTATAGGTTAAGGAAACCAGGGTCCAGCACCTTCCCTCCCTCAGCTATGGACCTGAGGTGGTGTTGTGTTCTAATCTAAACCAACCGTGTATTTTTCCTTTTCAGCAGGAATTTAGGTGAGTTATGTGAACATGCAGCTTTTCCTAATCTCCAGATTCTGCACTGTTGTTCAATGCTGAAAATCCATTGATTATCTGTATATATGTATACATACAGTATTTATTTATTTAATACCCTACCTTTCTTCCTGTTGGGGCTCAAGGAAGCTCATTGCAGAAATGTGTGTGTGGGGGTGGGTGGGTTGTGTGTGTGTGTGTGAGGGGGAGACAAAGCTGCTTTAAAAACTCAAGCAATTTCAATATTCCAATACTCCTAAAAGAGATAAAATGCCTTTTCTAATTAGTCTGTAACCCAAGGCTTGTGTCTTTTTTCCTCCTAGTGGAAGAACAGCAAGAAGTCAGCCAGCCTGGTCTCCCATGAAAAGGAGTCTCTTAGTCTCTGACTATCCAGCAAAAGTACCCAAGGCAGTTACTGTTTGTGCTGAGCTGGTTCCTGAAATTACATACAGAACTGGATATTTTATTTTAATTCCCTCAGGGTGGAAAAGGGAAACCCTGACATTTATCTGCATGGAGACTGACTCATTGTTAGGCCAAATAAAATGGCTGCCTCAGGTGCAAATCCTAGGGATGGAGAGACAGCAGTGAGATGCTTGATTGTTTATGCTCTTTATATGGAGGACAATGCTGTCCCTCCTCCTCCTCCTCCTCCTTCTTCAGTATCATATCCTTGTAGAATGTTGGTGATCAGTAGCACAATCTGTCCCATCACATGAGTATAAATCTGTTACCATTTACTGAGGTTGTTGCATGTGGAATACTTGAGGGACACCATTTTGTCCCTTACATCAGGCCACAAAATAGTTTGGCTTAGCCTTAAATTTTCAGCTCAGTGACATGGTTTCGGGCTCCTTAAGAAAGTTAACAGTGCACATTTATGTATTCCTCATCTATCATATTTTAGTACTCTCTACTCGTAGAACAGCATAATTCAACAACAACAACAATCTTTATTTGCGGCCACAGGCCCAACCAATAAAACAGCATAATTGTTTATGGAACACAAATTAAGTTACAAGCAATAGGTATTTTGTGTGCATATCTAGTATATACTACTCTAGACTCCTATTTTGTTAAATTGACTAAATCCAATTATTCATCTCAATCAAAGTTATTATTTTAATTAACTGAGTGATTGATTGCTATGATTTGTACCTTACTCTTTTCATGAGAGCCCAGGGTGGCTAGCAATCAGTGGACCCATTCAATGAACAGAATTTATCTTTAAGTATTGGTTTACCAGAGTCCCATTGCTCTGTGCTAGCTGGGATTAACAGCTGGAATTAAATCTGCATTAATATTTGTTTATTTATAGTTTTTAAGGAATTACATATCAATCCCAAGTCTGTTCAAGTGAGCCAAGGTGGCACTCTCTCTCGCGCTCTCTCACTCTCTCCCCGCTGGATTGTGGGTGATTGTCTGGAATGTTCCATTTCAGGAAAGCCTCCAAAGCAGAGGGAGGAGAGAGGAGCAGAAGTCTCTTTTATACCAGCCTGGAATGTTTTCAAAGGGGAGTGCAGGTTAGGGTTTCATTTATATTTATATTTATATTTAATTTGTTTTCAATATCCTTTCTTATTTTTCAAACCTTTTCTAGTCATGGGGCAGCTAGTCAAGTATGCATATGGCTGCAAATTGCATTTTATTATTGTCACATTAAAAACACAAAATAAAATCCAGTTATTATTCGTCCCAAGCAGAGCAGATTCATGAGCCAGGTACCTAAACCATGGTGTCAACATGGACTTCTAGCTGACTTCTTTTGTGAGTTTTGGCATTTTATGTACACAGTATTTGGTCAAAGGGCCCCAGAACAAATCATCTGAGTTTCCATTATTTCTTATGGGAATATTGGCTATGATATACGAGTGCTTTGGTTTACAAGCATATGACCGGAATGGATTATGTTCGTAAACCAAGATTGTGTGTGTGTGTGTGTGTGTGTGTGTGTGTGTTGTGTTGTGTTGTGTTGTGTTGTGTTGTTACAGTTGTGACTGACTCTTCGTGACCCCATGTCCATGGAGTTTTCTTGGCAGGAATACTGGAGTGGTTTGCCAGTTCCTACTCCAGGCACCTACAGCACCTGGTACTGTACTTAAAAATATGTGCAAGTGTTTTCACACCTGGTACATTGGGTTTCTTGAGTTTTAGCTCGCTTATTGATGAAGGACTCAAGCAAGATGTGACCTTACTCATTTATTTCATATTTTATCTGCAACTACATTCTTAACAGGATCCACCTTTTCCAATACTGCCTGCTAACTTCCCACTCTACTGCTGTTGCTTGTGTGGGTGCTGAACCAGCAGTTCTCAAACTTATTGGCACCCATGTCACCCATGGTGACCCCATGTCCATGGAGTTTTCTGGCAGGAATACAGGCACCTGCACCTGGTACTGTACTTAAAAATATATGCAAGTGTTTTCACACCTGGTACATTGGGTTTCTTGAGTTTTAGCTCACTTATTGATGAAGGACTCAAGCAAGATGTGACCTTACTCCACACAGATCATTTATTTCATATTTTATCTGCAACTACATTCTTAACAGGATCCACCTTTTCCAATACTGCCTGCTAACTTCCCACTCTACTGCTGTTGCTTGTGTGGGTGCTGAACCAGCAGTTCTCAAACTTATTGGCACCGTGACCCAACTTTTGTCCATTATCAGGCAACCCCTTTTAACAAACACTGTAATTTGTAACTTAATACTATGTCAACATCATCAGCATTTTAAAAACCCACAAAGCCACAAAAACCCAAATTAAAAAACAAACAAAATGAAAAGCAAAGCAAAACAGCTGCAAATCAATCTGTGTATATTTTTTGAGAGAGAAAAACATTTGTTTGGAATATTTGTGTGCAAAATAGAAGAGTTTTTTGCACAAAATACAAGGAAAGCTGGACAATAAAGAAAGTTAACAGAGGAAAAAAGATTCATTGGAAATGTAGTGCTGGAGGAATGCTTTGCACATACCCCAGGTTGCCAGAAAGACAGACAAGTGGGTGCTAGATCAAGTGAAGCCTGAAGTATCTACCTCTGGAGGCAAAAATATTCAAACCGAGCTTGCCCTATTTTGAGCACATAGCAAGAAGGCAGTACTCTCTGGAAAAGACAACAGTGCTGGGAAAGGTAGAAGCAGTGGAAAAAGAGGAAGACCAAGTATGAGATGGATTGTGTCCCTAAAGCAAATCACAGGGTTGAGTTTGCAGGGGCTGTTGAGGACAAACATTCTGGAAGTCACTCGTTCATGGCATCACCATTGGCTGGGGATGACCTGATCGCTCATAACAGCAACAAAATACTTCTGTGAATTTCTATGCAGAAAAGTGTTGAAAAGTGAAAGCAACAATATCATGCAGAAACTCTTCTAATCTGATCTAGTGGAGAAAAGCTTTGGAGACGTACCCTCACAGGTACGTCTCGTAGGAACTAGAGATGGGCACAAATAAAAAAATGGTGTTTCATTTGTCATTTGTCGTTTAGGGGTCCATTTTGGTTTGTTTCCGTTTTTCGTGAATTTCTGCAAAAATTCATTTTCATTTTGTTCGTTTTGTTACCATTTTGTTACCATTTATTTCAATTTTTTGTGATTTTTTAAAGGATTTTAAGCAATTCACTCATATTGCAGTAACAGAAACGAAATGCACGACAAAATTTTTGGTGTTTCTGTTCGTTTCGTTTCATTTTAGAGACAAAATTCATTTGTCATTTCGTTACATAACGAAATGAAAAAATGAAAATGGAAACGAAGAATTGTTCATTTCGTGCCCATCTCTAGTAGGAACCCATGAAAGGGCCTTCTCCACTGCTGTGCCCAGACTCTGGAACTCCCTCCCACTAGAGGCCAGGACTGCCTCATCTCTGTTGTCCTTCCAGAAACAGGCAAAGACCTTTCTCTTCAGGCAATCTTTTCAGGTCCTTCTTCAAGGATAAAGGCAGGGTAAAAATACTCTAAAACAAACAGACAAACAAACAAACAAACAAACAAATGGTATGTTCTCACCCGAAAGAACAAAAATTATCAAATGACTTTCATCCTTTTCTGTAACATTAATTTTCAAGAGCTGATTACCAGTGGCAACCATCCAGCTTGCATGGTTAAACCTACACCTCTTCTATAATAGCTCCATGCCACTCTCACCATGACCTGAGTTTCAGCTTTAATTTTATTTTAGAGGAAATTCATTGGCCTGCGGGAACAAATTCATAGCTTACATTCATGATGCTGATGGAAATCACCATCCTATAGATACTATTCTTATGATTCAAAGTTTGGCAATAAATCAATGAAAGTAGCTATCCTTATTTGACACAAACTACTTGTTTCACAGCCATGGTGATGGGATTTGTTGTTGCTCTTGTTGAAAATATAACTCCATGAGCTTCTTCTATAGCAGGATGAGACCCATGTGATGCTTGGAAATATAGGAAGGTGTGACCAGCCAATGCAGATTATCAGTTGTTTTAGATCCATTTGTCTATGCTAACTAGCAAAACATTTCCAAAGTTTACTTTATGAAGCTGAACTGTGACCTAAGGCAGTGCTTTTCTGCACAAATCCCAAGCACTCCACCACGCGGTCCATTTCTAATACAGTTCTTTTCCAGGAAGTAACCTTCAACTGATATTGATGAAATGCGTGACAAACCTAATAGCCATGTGGCAATTCCTTTTGGCAACTGTATTTTAGAAGCCAAACAGAATGCAGAGCCAAATTATTCCTGATTAAGATCCCTGCACAAGATCTGTAATTTTTTCATTTCTTTTCTGAAACCCTGTTCAGTCTTTCTGTAAGAAAGTGACCTCTCCCCTTTCCTTTCTGTTCGTAAATTTAATCTCCAGCCCTGGAATTTTTGCCCTGCTTTTTAAAAAAGTTCTGATGAGAGTGAACAGCTGGCCGGTTGCTGTGGACTTTGGCAACGGGGTTCAGTTGTTCCCCCTTTTCTCTCTTTCTTTCTTGCTCAGACGGTGCCTGCGTTACTTTGTCTGGCTGCTGTCTGACATGTCAGCTTATATTGCTCTAGCCCTCAGCTGTTCTTTTCTTTCATGGTGCAGATCACACTTTTGCATTTGATTCAAACATGCCTTTTAAAAACATAACAAAACATAAAATGTCCATGGAGCCTATCAGCTGCTGCAGCAACCTATAAAATAGGTGAAATCCGATCCTAAAACTGCCATGAGATTTAGTGCAAAGCTGAGTTGTTGTTGTTGTTGTTGTTGCTTTGCTTACCCCGTTGAAGACACACTTATCGGTCAATCTTGCAAGCGATCATAATAGCAGCTGCAGAGGCTCCGCTTTGAACATTTTGGAAATGCAATGAAAACCATGCGATAGGGACGGAAATGGCTTCAAAATCCCATCAAAGTTTTGAAGTCCCTTACAAAGAGAGAGACAAGAGACACCACACAAAACCTTGCTTCAAACAATGGAGGGGTTTTAAAAATGAAAGAAGAAAATAAGGTGATTGTAGAGAATTTTAAGTGGCATTATGCTAAAAAGAGACCATTAGTTTGTTAAATTTGAAACAGCAGACACACTCCGAAACTGGCTTTCCAAAGTGTTATGGTGTATGGTCACTTCGCCGCTGTCTGGAATTGCAACTTGGAATGTGTGTTTGCTATTCAATTGTTTGTAATTATCCCTCAATGACTATTTTATTTATAGATTTATTTTATTTCTGTATTGCCCATTTGGCAGCAAGGGCTATTCTGGGTGGTTTACAGCAGACTAAAGTGTTTTGGTGCACATTTTAAAAAGAATAACACGTATTCATGAACTTTTCCAAATATATGCATTTTTCCAGAAATTCTTTTGTCTGCATTAAACTGAGAGCTCAACAAAGCAGGGACTTCTAACCCCCGTTGGCTGGGCTACTGCATTCAGTTCTGCAAGGAGAAATCCTCATAAAAGATGAACTGGTTCCAATTCTTTACCCACTTGGACCACCAGGGTGAACACTGCTCAGTTCCATTTTTGAAACATAGGTGAGTGAAGGCTCTGCTGGAACCTCAAGACCAGTTTTGCCAAAGGGCTGTGGCAGGGCACCGATGGCACCTGGTACCTGTACACTGCTGACTTATGGATTACTGGCAGAAGACTGCACTATAGTGGCCTGAATCCCACTGATCTATAAGTTGTATAATTCACTGTTGTGAGTTGTGTAATGTAATGTAAGACTGGAGCTGCTGTTGAGCGTTGGACTTCTAAGGCCCTTGCCAAAATGGTTTAGGTATAAATTTTATATGGTTATGTTGGAGGGGTCCCATGTGAAGCTGCTGAGTCTCCCATTGGATGCCTCTCAGGGTGGTGAATAGGGGAATGCTCACCAGATGTGATGGATACTTCTTCTTCTTCTTCTTCTTCTTCTTCTTCTTCTTCTTCTTCTTCTTCTTCTTCTTCTTCTTCTTCTTCTTCTTCTTCTTCTCCTCCTCCTCCTCCTCCTCCTCCTCCTCCTCCTCCTCCTCCTCCTCCTCCTCCTCCTTCTCCTTCTTGAGTCATGTCCGACTGTTTGTGACCCCATGGACCAGAGCTCGCCAGGCCTTCCTATCTTCCACTGCCTCCAGGAGTTTGGTCAAATCCATATTGGTTGCATCGATGACACCGTCCCACCATCCCATTCTCTGCCACCCCCTTTCCTTTTTGCCTTCAAACTTTCCCACCATCAGGGACTTTTCAAAGGACTCCTCTCTCCTCATGAGGTGGCCAAAGTACTTCAAAATCTGTCCTTCCAGTGAACATTCAGGCTTTATTTCTTTCAGGATGGATAGGTTTGATCTCCTTGCAGTCCAGGGGACTCTCAAGACTCTCCTCCAGCACCACAGTTCAAAATCTGTCCTTCCAGTGAACATTCAGGCTTTATTTCTTTCAGGATGGATAGGTTTGATCTCCTTGCAGTCCAGGGGACTCTCAAGACTCTCCTCCAGCACCACAGTTCAAAATCTGTCCTTCCAGTGAACATTCAGGCTTTATTTCTTTCAGGATGGATAGGTTTGATCTCCTTGCAGTCCAGGGGACTCTCAAGACTCTCCTCCAGCACCACAGTTCAAAAGCATCAATTCTGTGGTGATCAGCCTTCTTTATAGTCCAGCTTTCACTTCCATACATCACTACTGGAAAAACCATAGCTTTGACTATCCAGATCTTAGTCTGCAATGTGATGGGTACTAGGAAAATAAAATACCCAGGGTAGACCAGCACTGCTGCCTTGTATGGGAGGATGACACCTCGAAGTCTAAGGGAGAGAACCCTAAAGAAAGAATCCTGGCCCTCCAGGATGGAGTTTGGGTAATGGGTTAGCAACATGCCCCCCATTTTTTTCTTGCTATAGAAAAGAAAATGGAGACATGGAAGCCACAGAACAGACCCAATGGAAAGCATTTGTTGTCCAATGGAGGGGTGAAGCTACATAGTGGATTGCATATAATTGTACTGATATTTTAGTTTAGGGTTTTTGAAGATTCTCTTGTATTATGGATACCCAAACAACTTGCAGAAGATATCTTGGATTTTGTCTGGCTTTGAAATAAAAGGGACACGTGGACTTTGCAATTCTACAATTTGTTATACTTGCTTGTATTTTCTGTTACACAAATGGAAATAAGAGGCTCATATTGTGAAATTGTGTTTGCAAGATTCATCAACAATAAGCAAACAGTCCCCTAGGATGTGAAAGTGTTACAATAACTGAGTTTATCTGGAAGTTGTGTCATGGCAACTTTTTATCTTGATTGACTGATGAATCAATCAATCAACTCCTCCAAGAAGCTTCATCAATCTGAAGAAAGTTAGTGGTGAGTACATTTTATAGCTCACCTTGATTTCACACACATCCAGGTCTGAATAGACTCATAAGTTGGACAAAGGCCTGAATAGGCTTGTTAGGTGGACAAAGGCCTTGGGTGTGGTGAATCCCATCTATGCAACCTTTTCCAACACCCATTAAATATGGTTCGTTAGCTATGGCATTGCTGGTGGAGGTGTGACATGCTTCTCATTTGTTTGGGATTGATGAAAGTACCACTTGGTAAGTATCAAACAGACTGTGTCTGAGTTCCCCACCTCTGTTGAGAGAGGGTTTTTCAATATTCACATGAATAGCTTCCCTGACCCCTCTCTTAAACCATCTATCTTATGTCTAATATGTGCAATCCTCATCTTTGAATGAGTGCCCTTTGTCCTTCAAGTGGAGGTACACTGCTGATTCTGGTCCTGAGCTGCTGCCCCTCCTATGTTGGACCATCCTCCTGTTTCATGGCTGTTTAATTTCTCCAGTGAAGAGGTCTGCACACTCCTCACTGCTTTGGATCACAAATACTGTAATGCTCCTCCTGTATTGGCCCAACATAGGAGGGGCAACAGCTCAGGACCAGAATCCACTTGATCCACTTGTTTGTTTTCCTGGCTGTCCAGGGTATTTGAAAAGCTTTCCTCTAGTACCATATTTGAAATGAATCAACCCCCTCCCCCATTAGCTCTCTTAACTATCTAACATTCACACTCATGCATAGAGATCAGGCTGTGGTGTGCAGTGACACATTATTACAGTTTATGATATTCTCTAATTCCTTCACTGTTGCCCATCTGAGTCTTAGTCTTCCTTTCTATTCTTGGCTACAGCCTCCTTTTGGACTGAGGATTGAACAAAAGGTATACAAATCTTTTCACAATCTCAGTGTCTCTATTGTCAACATGCACGTTGGGTAGTTCTGTAGTCATGACATTCATCTTCTTAATAAACAGCTGCAGTCCTGCTTTACTTCCTTCTCATCAGCAGGATTCTGGATTTCATTTCACCCCAAAACAATCTAAATTGAACATTTTCCCTTTTCCACTCTGAATTTATATTCTTGAGCCCAGAATCTGTTACAACCCAGAAAAAAACTATATGTATGACCCCTGTATCAGCTGATTCATTAACCACTGATTCAATTATCCATGGTTGGCAGAGGAAAAAATAAATAAATAATTCAGCATCCACAAAGCCAGCTACTGTACCAAAACAGCAGTTTTGGGTTTTTTTGATGTTCTCTCTTATCCACAGTTTTCATTATCCACGGGAAGGCCTGGAACCAATCCCTAGTGGATATAGGGTTCCTACTGTACACAGTATTGTGCAGGTTTTTTTACAATTTGGCAGCTGTTGATCTGTTGCTCTTTTCAATTGTTTTATTCCTTTTTCAGTAAAAGTGAAATGTAATGTAATTAAAGGGTTTCCTTAAGGGGAAAATACTTATAACAAACAGAAGGGTTTTTTTTTTTAGTTGCTCTTTTAACAAGGCTGCCTACGCCCTAGAAAAATGGGTGTTTTGCAAAATGCAAAACCTAGAGCAGTCATTGTTAGAAAGTGAATTTCTTATATACCTTCCAATAATACACAACACCATTAGTGTTAATGAGAGCTTAAATCACCCCATGCTGAGATGCAAATATATATAATGAGAGCTGTGAGGGAAATATATTGAGGTAAATCTAAATGTGGAAGCCTCCATGTGATTTGAAGGCTCCTTTCTGAATTAGTTTACCAACATTCAAACTAATGCCTGTATGCAGCCATGACCTCCTTCCCAGACTAAGGATGGACAGGTTGTCGATGTCATCATGCTACACTTATTTAATATGTTCTCAAGTTCTGCCCCCCACCCCTGTGGAGGAAGATGTAGCCATATCCAGGCCTTAACATGTGGCAACACTCACTCAAATATTTCAAAATGGCCTCAGTGGTAAGAAATTGTAATGACCGTGGCTTCACTGGGATCCCCACTCTATTGCTGTCCATGGTCCTGAAATTAACAATATGCTAATAACAGCACTGAACTATTTGGCTGTTTTATAGTGATGCTAACAGGCATTTGAAAAAAGTGAGGGCCTCAAACCCCAAGCCACCTGAGTTCCAGTCCATCACTTTATCCATTAGACTGGGCATTCTCAACAGGAGCCATATGGCTAATGCCAGGATCCTGCCTGCCACAGAACCTGACTCTGAAGGGTTAAATGGTGAAGAGCTGCTGGAGGAGCCTTGCAGCTCAAATCAGCCAGCAACTGGGTCTGATGACTCAGCTGAAAACATATCTTCACCTCCTAGAAGGGCCATGAGCAGGATTCTGCAACGACATGCTACCAGAAGAGCTAGGGAAAGAATCTTTGATGCTAGGCGGAGAATCAGGTCAGCAAGCCCTGAGTACTAGCAGAAACCTTTCCAGAAGTAAGGGTGTGTTCCCTGTTTTGGAATAAAGCTGGCAAGCTCACCTTGAGCTCTCTGTGGGAGCAACACATCATTTGAACTTGCAACCACGTTCCTGTCTGTTTCTAACCTTGGCTCTGTTTCCTGACTTCGGACTGGTTTCCTGGACAACAGTTTGATCTGTTCCCTTGGGTTTGTCATCTGGTTTCCGTGAGATATTCTGGTTTTGACTTGGACTGGTAATTGCTGGGAGTTGGATTCTGTTATTTATCTGGCACTTGATTGTTAGCAGAGGACTTGAACTTGCCTGGCTTTCCATAAAGATCTTGGCAAAGAACTGAACCTGATTGTGTGTGTGCTCTGTGTACGGGGCTTGACAGCTAAGGGGGAGCACTTGCACATTTGAAGGAAACCACAGACTGGAAACAATTCTTCACACACCTTCTTATAAGGTTTCTTATGTGACTTACACAATCCTGATTTGACCTTATCTCTTTCATATTATGTTTATGGCCATGATCAAGGTTATATCTGTGTGGCTGCATGAGTGTATGTGAGTCGACTTCCCTTCCTCTATGCACCCACAATGAAGGTTTCCGGCTGCTTTCATTCTGTTCACAGCAGAAACCTATCCTGGTTGGTGGGTAGTGGAGCTGTGCACCTGAGGAGCAGAGCCCAACTCAGAGGTGCTGAAAATTAAGGAGAACCTTGGTTGTGACCAAAAAGATGTTGAGAATGGCTCCACTGGACTGCATTGGATACCCCTGAATCATTTTAGCTTCTCTTATATTACCTGCAGCTGAAGTCGAGACTGGTTACCATCAAGTGTTATAATGTTTACTCTCATCTATTATCCCTCCTTTGTCAAAAAACTGAGACATTGGGGAAACATTGATGGAAAATAGAGTCCTTCTAGTTCCCAACTTTGGGTGCTCAACAGTTCTTGGACTGCAGTCCCAGAAATCCTGGTCAGCATGACTAGTAGTGAAGGCTTCTGGGAGTTTTAGTCCAAAAACATCTGGGGACCAAGTAGAAACTGATGATCTAGGGCAGGCATGCCCAAACTTCGGCCCTCCAGATGTTTTGGACTACAACTCCCACAGTCCTTTGCCATTGGAAATACAGGCTTGGAATTGTGGGAGTTGTGGTCCAAAACATCAGGAGGTCTGAAGTTTGGACATGCCTGATCTAGGGTTAGATGTTTCTGTGGGTACCATGGAAATCTGACTGAGAAAGCAGACTTAATGTCTCACCCATAGCAAGAAGGGAGAAACACTTCCAGATGATTTTTTTGTGAGAAAGGCCTTCAAGGCCAGGTCAGCTTTTCCCCTAGCACTGCACTAATTAGAAAATTATTTCAGCTCCCTGAAGGGAGGAGAAGGAACATTTGGAGGAACTCAAAGCCTGATTGGCAGACCATCTGGTAGGGTCTAGAATGAGACTTTTAATGCTTAAAATGGGGTTCAGAAATTACTTCATTTGGCTTACCTTACCTCTCAGGAGATGCTATGCTTGGTTGCTGTCTTGCTATGCCATTCCTGGAAGGATGCACTCTAATATGCTTCTGAACTATGTTGACCTTATGCTAATATATTGTATATCAGATAGATCAATTATTCTTCACTGTGTTCTCTTGATTGTCTTGGTTTTGCCTCAGCTTGCATTTTGCTTTAATTGCTCTTTGAAACCTTTTACAACATTTTGGACTCTGCTCACAACCAGAGTTCAGCCCCAATGGGCTCAGGTAGCTGCCTCAAGGTTGATGAAGTCTTCTGTCCTAAGGTTAGTAAAAAAAGTATGCCAACTCTCTAGGTGGGCAGTATGTACCTTGCATAATTAAACTGCAAACCAGCAAAGCAACCCTCTAAGCACTGTGGGGTGGTATATAAACAGCACACTTTGCTTTTTTTTTTTTTATCTTTGTGGGCATTTTCATGAAGATTTAAACAAAGATTGCAGATCATTTTAAAAACAGGGCAGGAAAGAAATAGGTTTTTTTAAAATTGATCTGCAAACTTTGTTTAAATCTTCATGAAAATGGCCATACGAATACCTGTTTTTATAATATATTTGTAAAATTCATCTTGAGAAAACTACCATTTTAGTTTTTCCTCTCCCTCTCCTTTCTTTCGGCTGTTCTGTTCATAGGAAAAAAACTGGATGTGTCCAAGAAAGGTCTCCTATCTGTGGCTGAATATCATCGTCCCTTTTCCCACGACATAGCAAAAAAATCCTCGGTCTAGGCCAATGCCAATTTGAAGTCATGCTGCTGTTTCTTCCTGATAGCTAGAGAGCCAACAAATGTCTGGACTGATTTGAAACACAACTACTTGTATTGTTTGCACAGCACAGAACATATCTTAAAGCTCTGTATCTTAACAAATAATTTTGGCCAAGACTCCCGGTTGACAGTTAATTTTTAACACGGCTCATATTTTTAACTGATTATAAGGAGGAAAAGGGCCAGGAATGTTAGTTCCACCCACTGACTCACAAGCAGAGTCAACGGTGACTTGGTGAAGGGATCTGTTTATTTCTGCTCTGTGTCAGTTACACATGTGATCAACCATAAATCTTCCTGTCTTCTTTTCTTTGGATTTTAAAGGAAAGCAAGAAAATGTTTTCACTGCATACATATTTCCTTTTAAAATACGAAATATCCGCTGAGTTAGTAATCCCGGGTGGAGTTGATCTACTAAATCAAATAGGATTTATATAAGGGCTGAGCACCAGAAGTTCAATGTGCCAACTTGATCCGGGACTAGCAAATGTCATTGGGTCCCAAATTTTGAATGGAATGAGCAGGTTGAATATTTATTTTATCCAGAAATATACATATCCTCATGCAATTACTCCCTAAAATGTGCATTTTTAATACATTTCTTTAAAAAAACAACAACAACAGATTGCTTTGAGCTAAGGGATACTTTGCAAACTACTTTGCCAAGGCTCCACTGGAGCCTTTTTAAAATCGCCCACCCGAAACACGAGAGGCTCGCTGTTGTGAGCGGGCCATTTAAAACAAGCTCCAGACGAGCTGTCAAAGACTGGAGCCCTTTTAAAACCACCCACCCACAACAGTGAGCCTCTCGCTGTTGCCAGGAGGGGCATTTTAAGAAGGATCCACCAGAGCCAAGGCTCCCCTGGAGCCTTTTTAAAATCACCCACCCAAAACAGCGAGAGGCTCATTGTTGCGGGCGGGTGATTTTAAAAGGGCTCAACTGGAACCTTTTTAAAATGGCAGCCACAACAGCGAGAGGCTTGCTGGGGTGGGTCATTTTAAAATGGTATCAACCTTTGACAGTTTGGCTGGAGCCTGTTTAAAATGGCTAGCTCCCAGCAGCAAGAGGCTTGCTGTTGCGAATGGGCCATTTTAAAAAGCCTCCAGCCCACCCACCCCCAGGTGGTCACTGTGATGACACCTCCCTTTTAAATGTGTGATTGTGATGAAAATGTGAAGTGTAAGGAACCAAGCTATTAATCTTCACAGGATCCTCTTGATAATGCTGCCACCTTTTAAATCGGCGCCTTATGAACTGGGACAGACTCAGATATATAATATAAAAATAATGATGATGTTTATTGAGAAAATATATAAACACAATAATGACTGAAGTTGGTATGCATTGCCTTAAACATAAAATAGATTAAATCAAATCTTCAAGCCTCCCTGTCTTTAATAAACAGTAAATAGTAAAGCCCTCACACCTAACCTGCCTGACTGAACTCTAACAGAGCTGTGCTCTCGCAGCTCTCAACTCTTCCCCACAGGCCAGGCTCCACCCTTTTTATACGATACAATCCCCTGCCCTCCTGGTGGGATTGGCTGATGATTTACATATGTAATTCTCCTGCTTCCAGGGTGTTGTCTTAGTCACCTAGAACCTTTTTAATATTCCCCGCCACACCACTGAGAGCTCTGCAGCAGTGGGGGTTCACTTTGTTTCATTTCGTTTTGTAATGAATTTTTTTAAAGGTACAGAAGGAAACAAAATACGTGGGGACGAAATGGAACGAAACAAAACACTATTTTTTCCATTTCATGCCCATCCCTAGAGCTGTCCATAAGACAGTTACTTTGCAACCATAAATGGATCTGAGATGAGTGGATTTGGTTGACCCATTTAAAATGTGGAATGAATGGAATGTTGCAACATCTTTAATCCTGGACTGGTACATTTCTGTTAAGAGTGAGGTTCTGACAATGTCTTCTTTACTATTTACATTTGCACAGAAGTCTTTGTCTGACCCTCAGCAGGGAAGAACATTTCCCAGGTGCATAATCCTGTATCTTCTGGACTAAGATGAAGTCTTTGAAAGCCTGTAAAGCATGAGTTTCTTGAGGCTTTTTAAATCTCAAAGTTTGGTATAGTTTATGTCTTTATTGGCTTATGAAGTATCTTCCACCCTTTTTTGTCTGTGTAAAATTTCTGTGTATTTTTTCTGTATGTGCATTTATGAATAGGGATGGGAACCTTACAAAAAACTGACATGCTGTTTTTTCATGCCATAAGCTACGAAATTTTTTGAAATGAAATGAAATGCCAGCCAGTGTTTCATTACAAAAGGAAACCCCCCCACACACCATTTCGCCCCTCTGAAATGAAACAATTCATTCTAGAAAAAATGGCAAGGGAGCCTCCTCAAGCTCTCCCCTATAACCTCTTAAAATTTGGAAAAGTTGGGGTTTCAGGGAATGGAGTTATTAAGCTCCAGAGGGGATGCGGGGATACTTAATTGAAGGAGTGTGGATTGGTGTTCTTTACCAACAGAGAGGGGAAGCTGTAAACTAACCCTATAATTGGTAAAGTACACTGGACACACTCCTTCAATTGAGCACCCCCACACCTCCTTTGGAGTTTAATAACTCCATTCCCTAAACCCCAAACCTTTGCAAATTTCAGGGGGTCCCCTTAAATCACCAGCAGAAGTTACCCCTGCCATTCACATGCCTCGAATCAGGACCCCCTGAAATTTGGAAAGGTTTGGAAAATATAATGGAAAATTACTGGAAATATAATGGAAAATTACTGATCCCATGCATGCAAATGGAAGGGGTAGCTTCTGCAAGCAATTTTAGGTGACCCAGAGAGATTTGGAAAGGTTTGGGGTTCAGGTAGCTGAGTTATGAAGTTCCAAAGTGGGTGCCCCTATGAAAGAACCTTTCTAATTGGAATCATTGGGAAGCCGAGACAGTGCTATCGCTCACCTGATCAGCTTCGTATTCCAATTAGAAAGTTTTTTTTCCTTAGGGGCAACCCCTTTAGAGCTTCATAACTCAGCTCTGTGACCCCAAAACCTTTCCAAATGTCAGGGGGTTGCCTAAAATCAGTTGCTCCCCTGGGACCCAGGGGAGCATAGTGTTTTGATTTGTTTTGTTTTGTTTTGTTTCATAATGAAACTAGTTTAAAATTCATTTTGAAACAAAACAAAATGAAACAACGCTAGAAACAAAACAAAATATAAGAACATAAGCACATAAGAACATAAGAAGAGCCATGCTGGACAGGCCAAAGGCCCATCTATTTTGTATCTCATCCCCCACCAGATGTGTTTGGGAGCGCATGAGACTTATCTTCTCCTGATTAAATGTTTAAAAACACATCTCCATCATGGTTTGTAACCTGTGATGGACTTCTCCTCCAGGAAAATCCCCTTTTGAAGGCATCCAGGTCAGATGCCATTTGCCACATGTCAGGGAGTTCCATGACTTACAACGCACTGGGTGAAAAAATATTTTCTTTTGTCAGTTCTTACTTTCTCAAATGTGTATGTCCCCTAGTTCTGGTATTTTGGGAGAGAGAGAAGAGCTCCCTCTTTTTACTCATACCCTGCATTATTTTGTATGTCTCAATCATATCCCCCTCAATCGCCTTTTTCCAGACTAAAGAGGCCCAAATGTTTTAGCCTTTCTTCATAAGGAGATGCCCCAGCCCAGTAATCATTTTAGTCGCTCTCTTCTGCACCTTTTCCAGTTCCACTATGTCTTTCTTGAGATGGACCAGAATTGTACACAATACTCCAGGTGGGGCCTTAATTGTTTTGTATAATGGCATTATAATGTTGGCTGTTTTATTTTCAATCCCCTTTTGATAATCCCTAGCATGGAATTGGCCTTCTTCATTGCACCTTCATGGAGCTGTCCGCCAACACACCAAGATCTCTTTCCTGATCCGTCACTCAGAGCCCATGAGTTGATAGATGAAATTTTTTGCCCCAATATGCATTACTTTACATTTGGTTACATTAAAATGCATTTGCCATTTCTCAACCCATTTATTTGGAGAGTTCTTTCTGATCTTCACAATCTTCTCTGGTTTTTACCACATGGAAAAGTTTTGTGTCATTAAACTTGGCCAATATACCTGTCTCCAGGTCATTTATGAACAGATTCACCGGTCCCAGGACAGAGCCCTGGGGCACACCGTTTTCTTCTCCATTGTGAAAATTTCCCATTGACACCTACTCTTTGTTTCTGGGATCTCAACCAGTTCTCAATCCATAAGAGGACCTTCTTATCCCCTGACTGATATAATAAATTTGGTGAGGGACTGTGTCAAAAGCCTTTGAAAATCCAGATACATTATCCACCGTTACCCAAATCCAAGTGCCTGTTGAAAAAATTCTAAATTTGTCAGAAATAAATAAAAGCCATGCTGATTTATCATTTTGTTCTTTTATTGTTTTAAGATTTTCTCTTGGTTTATCTTCCCTGGGACAGATGTAAGGCAGCCTGTATTTTGTTTTCATCACAACCCCCATTTTGTGCCCATCCCTATTGGTGTTTTATTAAATGTAAAAATACATCTTGAAATCCACACATTTGCTGTCTTTGACCGTGTTTTTGTCTATTTTAAATTTGTATGGCTTGCCCTCTCTTTTCCTCTGTTTCTGTAACTTACATGGCAAGCACATAAATGCATGAACATCAGGTCAGATGTAGCATTTAGGTCATCATGACATCAATCAAAACTTACTGAACATCTTACTCTATAGAACTGATCTATCATCATCACTTGGTTATCATCATTTATCTAAGTTCCTTTGATTCAGTATGTTTACTTTAATTAGGAATAATAATGAAATTCAGGAAATAGTCTTATTTATCTGTTTGCAGCTATGACAGAAATATCAGTGCAATTTGAACATTAAGTAAGAAAGTAAGTAATAAATAAATAAATAAAGCTTGATTTATCATTTTGTTATTATTGCTTTTGTTTATCTTTGTACAGTATTTTGTTTTCCCTGTTGTCCTCTACTGCGTGCCTCTTAAGCCACCCAGAGTAGTAGTTCACCATTAGTTGGGCAGGAAATGTCAAAATCATCATCATCATCATCATCATCATCATCATCATCATCATCATCATCATCATCATCATCATCATCATTTATCTGCACAGTGACAGACTCATTGTTAGGCCAAGTAAAATGGCTGCCTCAGGTGCAAATCCTAAGGATGGAGAGACAGCACATCTGCATCAGCATCAGCATCAGCATCAGCATCCCAGAGGGAGTGTCATCAAAGACGTCCTCCATCTCATGGCCCCAGTATCTTCCCTACAATGAAAGAGATTTCAAGGGCCTTTGGGGATGGTGGAATTAGAAATGTTTTGTTTAAAAAACAACCACCACTTGTTTTAACATCAGCTGATTTATGTAATATAAGGTAGAAAACAGGATTTCAGCCAATGAATCAGAAAGTAGTCTATCTAACTCAAACATTGCCTGTCCAAGCACTTGGGTATTATTCTTATTCCAATCTGGAAATCCCTGGTCTCTGGGAAGTTTCCAAATCAGATGAATTCTGCTGTGCTCAGGGTGATACAGTGGTCCCCCGTCCTTTCGCGGTTCATATACTGCGATCCCGCTATATCATGGGACTGCAGTATATGAACAAAGGCCCTCTAGGGTAAGGGGGAAAGGCCTGTTTCAAGCCTTCCGTACTTATCCTGATGGGAATGACAATTTATATTGCTTTATAACTGCCGTTTATATGATCAAAGATGGCGACGTTTATTCTCTCTTGCTATGCTCTCTTGCTCATATGTTATTCAAAGTAACCTGAGTTTCGTTTCCTGCGCCTGTGTAAGCCTGTGACTGTGTAAACAATTATCTCTGTGTGTGAAACTATCCAATTAACCAGACTGTCCTTGTGAGGGATGCGCTAGGCAATCATAAATCGCTGGCTGACAGCCAGTTCTCGTCTCGGGCAGACACGAACTTCAAAGAAGGCTAGCACCATGGCGCCATATGTACATTCCTCCTTTCTACTTGATTTGTAACTATGTGTATGTTCCCCCTTCCTATTCGATTTGTGGCTTGCAGCTGGGGTGTTATCAGTTTTGGGAACGGGAGGGGCTAGGAGTGGAGAACTCTACAAAACGCCTATGTACTCTTTGTCCGGCGCGCCAGATTTTCACGGAGCTGACTCCGCTGGTGGCCCGCTATGATAGCGCAAAAAAAAATATCTTTCTCTGTTCACCTAAACCTTGGCATTCATTGAGCTCTCGACACACCCCAAACTGCGGCGCAGAATCCCAAAATAGGCTACAGATCTGGTGCGTTGGCCGGGAAATTGCCCTCCTTCGGGGCGAGAGGCCAGGCCAGGCGATGGCCAGCAGCCAGTGCCGGACGAAGGGATCCAGTGCACACCTCCCAGATTGAGAGGGGAATCGCTTCGTTCAGCGTCTTGGCGGAGGCGTCATCGCCCGGAGAGAAAGACAAGCCGGCTGAGGGGGGAGAGACTCCGTGGAGCATTTGGTAAGGACCAGTTGTGGGTGAAACGTATGCCCCTTGAAGGGAGAGAGAAGAGGGGAGGGGAACCCTCATTCTAAAGAGATAAAGGAGAGGGGAGGGGAACCCTCATCCTAAAAGGGCAGAGAAGACGAAAAATAATTCTCTGCAGGTTGAAGGGAGAGGGGAGGGGAACTCTCATCCCAAAGGTCGTGGGCAGGATCCCACGGAAGTATTGGCAGAGAGGTGAGAGCCTCTGCCCTCAAGTAGGAATAGGTTAAAAAGATTCTTTGGTAGGTAGGGGGAACCAGACTAAGTTGGGATGGGGAAATGCGGGAATTTGTGTGGTCACCAGTCCAATGTCTGTGTGCGTGAGAGGAATGTTCGAGGCTTAGCGCCCTCTTGGCCGAGCATGTCTGGGTTATGCAGTTTCTGGCCAGGCGACTGCGCCAGATCGCAGCCGGTAGCGAGTCGTGTGTGTGAAGTGAAATAATAGGTGCAGGAGCGGACGTGGTGACAATTGTGGGAGCTAGTAGCAACACAATCAAATTATAAAATGGGGACAAATTCCAGCAAACCATCGACCCCACTGGCTTGCTTCATGACAAATTGGAGCACTGCCACCAAGGATTATGATTTTGGCATAAAGATGAAAAAGGAGTGCTTGAAAACCTTATGCCAATTGGACTGGCCAACTATGCAGCCCGGCTGGCCAGCTGAAGGAACTTTTAACGAAAATATCATAAGGCAATTGTGGCTTAAGATCCTTAAAAGTTACCCAGAGCAAGTCCCATACATAGAAATGTGGTGGGGAAATGTCTGGAAAAATTCCTCATGGATTCAGGACTGTAGAAAGTTGCCGCCACAAGCCAAGCTCTTTGCCCTAAAGAAACAGCAGGCAGCTTTAGAAAGCCGTCCGGAAGACTATGACACACTGACACCGCCACCCCCGTATGTTCCGGACGTCCCACCGGGAAATCCAGCAGCACCACCCGCCCCCAATCCAGGAGCACTGCCCGGGATTGATAATTTCCCCAAACCCCAAGATCTTCCGCAACCCAGACCTTCCCAGCCTGTCCCGCTACCCAAATATGAGCCCCAAGCCAGAGGAGGGAAAGCGAATGACGATGAAAAAGACGAGGGAGAGGAAGAGAAAGAAGAAGAGGATGAGGATGAGTTCCGCCAAAGAATGCAAGGAAATTTTGAATGGAGCGCGGCGGATCATGAGAGAGTAATGAAGTTAATCAAGGGGCATGAATCGGTAATGGAGGTCGGGACCCATGTGCTAGACGCTGCAGGGGAACAAAATTGGCACAAAAAGCAGAGATACCTTTTGAGAGCATATGATGCGGCAAAACGTTAAGCTGAATTCCTTAAACCAGTGCTCCCCAACCTTTTATCACCGGGCCCGGTAAATGTTTGATAATTTTTCCCTGGCCCACTTGCGGGGGGTGGGTCGCGGCGGCGGCGGCAGCGATGGCGGGGCGGGCGCGATGGCGGGGGTCGCGGCGCGGCGGCGGTGGCGCGATGGGGAGTCGCGGCGCGCGGTGATGGCGGGGGCGATGGCGGGGGTCGCGGCGGTGGCGGCGGCGATGGCGGGCGGGCACGATGGCGGGGTTGCAGTGGTGGCGGCGGCGCGATTGGGGGTCGCACCGCGCGGTGATGGCGGGGGGCGATGGCGGGGGTCGCGGCGGCGGCGATGGCGGGCGGGGCGATGGCGGGGTCGCGGCGGCGGCTATAGCGGGCGGGGCGATGGCGGGGGTCGCGGCGGCGCGGCGGCGATGGCGGGCGGGGCGATGGCGGGGGGGTCACGGCAGCGGTGGCGCGGCGATGGTGGCGGCAATGGCGGGGCAGGGTGGGCGCGATGGCGGGGGTCGCGGCAGCAGCGGCGGCGCGATTGCTGGGGGGGGTCGCGGCGGCGGCAGCGGGGAAAACACCCGGGCCGGCCTGCGCCGCCCCCCCCGCCCACCTCAACACAGGCGCGGCGGCGGGGAAAAGACCCAGGCCGGCCTGAGATGCCCCCTCCCCCTCCACCTCTAAAAAGAGGCACACATGCATGGCGCCCCCTCCCCCTCCCCCAAAAAGAGGCACGCGCGGCGCCGGCCGGCCAAAGCTCGGCCCGGCCTGAGCCGCCCCCCTCCCCCCTCCCCTCAGTTCCTCGGGCGGCGGCCCGGCGTAGATTGCTCCACGGACCGGCACCGGTCCGCGGCCCGGGGGTTGAGGACCACTGCCTTAAACGACAGAAGGCTGAAGGAAAAGCAAAGCTCATGCCACTGAGGCGGGTCTATGATCCCTTACCTCCAGATCAGGAAGGACCCAGAACAATGCAACACGTGCCCTTCACAAGTAGCGATATAATTAATTGGAAAAATACTTTACCGAGTCTAGATGACGACCCAGATAAAGTTCATGGCATGATGGACAGCATTTTTAGTGTTTACATGCCCACTTATGAAGATGTTCAACATCTCATCCGAGGCCTTTTTAATACAGAGGAAGCCCGGAAAATTTTTGAAGCAGCTAGACTATTCCGCACAAACCAAGGAGACACCCAGGCACAAGCAGAAGCTGCGGTCCCAACAGTCACTTCGCCAAACTGGGACTATAATGATGATGGGAGGCGCGCCGCCTTGCAAGTTTACCATGCTGCAATTCTCCAAGGCATAAGGGCGGCAGGGAGAAAGAAAATTAACATGTCTAAAGTAAATGACGTGATTCAAAAGCAGGATGAGCCTCCCGGAACATTTCTGGAATGCCTTTTCCAAGCATTTAGAAAGTACACCCCCATTAATCCAAAAGACCCCGGGATGGAAAATATCGTAAAAACAGCATTTGTATCCCAGTCTGCTCCGGACATCTGCAAAAAGATCCAGAAGGATGCTAACTTTATGGGGCAAACTCTCCAGTGGATGTTGCAGCTTGCACGAACCACATATAATAACAGGGAGGAAGACCAAACTAACCAGAAAAGCAAGCCCCAGGTAAAGAAGCTGATGGCTCTGAATCAGGTCCCTGGTCCCCGTAGTTTCAATGGCCCCAAGCCCAGGCGTCCAACTTTGGAATTGGACCAATGTGCGCTGTGCAAAGAACGAGGATATTGGCGTCGGGACTGTTACCTGAATCCGGAAAACCAGAAGCGGGGAAACCCGAATCACGTGCCGCGTCGTCCCTTGCAGCCGGCAGCGCCCACGCGACGCTCAACGCCCGTTCCGTCCAGTTACTACCAGCCAGGGAGCCGACACTCAATGCCTGGTCCCTCCAGCTATCAACAGCCAGGAAATTCCCCACCTATCCAGGGACAGTCAGCTCAATTCCAACCCGCGCCAGTCCAACAAAAGACTCAGGTGCCCCAGGGACCCCAGCACGGGCAAGGTCCCGCCTGGACACCACCTTTCCAGAATTTGATGTCACTGGAAGAGGACATTCCATACTGAAGACGACAGGGTTCTTGCCCCCGTGAACCCACAGTCAGTGTTCAAACCGGGAGCCAAACAATCCAGTTCCTTGTTGACACAGGCGCGAGCCATTCAGTAATCCCCAAACTTCTTGCATCCCTAGACAGGACTCAATCAATTAATGTGATGGGCGCTACCGGAAAAGCACAATGCGCCAACTTCATGCAGCCCGTCCAGTGCAAGTTAGGGGGACAAGTAGTTGAACACAAGTTTCTACACATGCCAGACTGTCCCGTTCACCTCTTGGGATGAGATCTGCTGTTTAAATTAGGCGCCCAAATCACCTTCACACCCAAGGGAGAAGTCCATTTAACTGCCGGTAACCAGGAACCCGAAGGTGAAATGTGCCTTGAATACCCTTTGTGAGAGAGGTGGCGCTTGATGGTAGTTCGGGAGGAACCAAGCCAGCTTCCCCAAGACTTCCTAGATCAAGTAAATCCAGAAGTATGGGCAGAAGGCAACCCCCCGGAATGGCACGGAATATCCCTCCAATTATTGTTCAACTAAAGTCAATGGCTGGCCCAGTATCAGTTCCACAATACCCCATCGGAAGGGCTGCGGCAGAAGGGATATGGGTACACCTGAAGAGACTGACAGAATTTGGCATCCTAGTTCCTTGTCAATCACAATGGAATACCCCCTTGCTACCTGTCCGAAAGCCTGATGGAACTTTCTGCCCAGTCCAGGACCTCTGCTTGGTCAACGATTCAGTTGAAGCGCTCCATCCGAATGTCCCGAACCCATACACTATTCTTAGTCTAATTCCCCCGGAGGCCAAGTACTTCACCGTTTTGGACTTGAAGGATGCTTACTTCTGTTGCCGGCTGGCACCCCAAAGTCAGCACATCTTTGCTTTTCAGTGGGAAGACCCACAAACAGGGACTAAACAACAATTCAAATGGACCCATCTTGTACAAGGGTTCAAAAATTCTAGCACTCTATTTGGGGTCGCTCTGGCATCAGATCTTGCCACTTTCCCACGGAAAAAGGGGCAAATAGTCTTACAATATGTAGATGACATTTTGACGGGAGCGGAAACTGAGGAAGATTGCAAGCAGCTCACCATTGATCTCCTAAACCATTTAGCAACAGCGGGCTACCGTGTCAAAAGAAAGAAAGCCCAAATTTGTCAAGAATCAGTGCGATATCTAGGCTTTGATATCTCACAGCAGAAGCGCCAACTCTGGGAGGAGCGGAAACAAGCAATCATTCAAATCCCAGAGCCGAAAAACCGGAGGGAACTCAGAGGCTTTTTAGGAGCAGCAGGCTTCTGCAGAATTTGGATCCCCAATTTCAGTCTTTTGGCAAAGCCACTGCACACAGCTACAGGAGGGAAAGAGAGCAATGATTTTCTATGGGGACCAGAACAACAACAAAGTTTCTGAGAGATGAAACAAGCTCTTTTAGAAGCGCCCGCCCTAGGTCTCCCCGATCCTAACAAGCCCTTCTATCTGTATGCTGGTGAAGACGAGGGCGTAGCGAAAGGAGTCTTGTGCCAAAAATTAGGAAGTTGGCAACAGCCAGTAGCTTACTTATCCGAAAAATTGACTCGAACTGAACAAGGATTGCCTTACTGCATGCGTGGGATTGTGGTGCTTGCGGAACTCCTAAAAAGGCAGACAAATTCACCTTTGGGCAGCCAACTCATTGCATCACTAGGCATGCAGTTTTACCCCTCTTAGACGCCAAGGGTGGCTATCATCTGTCCCAAACAGCAATGATGAAATGTCAAAAATTATTCTCAAGAACTGGCCTTATTTTCCAGACTACAGAGGGTCTCAATCCAGCGACCCTGTTGCCCATTAGTGACCAACCAGCCTCCCATGATTGTATCCAAACCATGGATGAAACTTATTCATCATGGCCAGACCTCCGCGACAGCCCGCATCCACAGTGGAGGAATTGGTTCGTGGATGGGAGCAGCTCGATGAGTGAAGGCATAAGGAGAGCAGGCTACGCCGTTGTCGAACTAGAGGACACTGTCATAGAAGCCAGGCAATTACCCCCAGGCACCTCAGCACAACAAGCTGAACTGATTGCTCTTACCCAAGCTTTGGAACTTTCTGAAGGGAAAAGCATCAATATTTACACAGACTCTAAATATGCGTTTCTTACACTGCATGCTCACGGAGCGTTGTGGAAAGAAAGAGGTCTGCTTACCACAGAAGGCACCTCAGTAGCTCACCCCGAGACCTTGCTGCAACTTTTAGAGGTAGTCTGGAAGCCCAAGGAAGTCGCAGTCGTGCACTGTTACGGCCACAAGACTGGCCCAAGCTTAGAAGCCAGAGGGAATCGGCTAGCGGACCGCATTGCCAAAGAGGCAGCCCGAGGCGATACCGAACTGCAATTAAGTCTTATCCCTGTAAATGTCCTCCCGCCAACACCACCGTCTTATTCCGCCGCCGAAGATCAATTCGTGAAAGAGCAGGGACTCACCAAGACTCCAGAGGGATGGTATGTGATCCCCAGTGGACAATTATGGGTCCCAGAAAGTCTAGCCCGTCAAGTGATCCAAACTCATCATGACAGCACACACCAAGGTCCCGATGTAGCACACCACCATCTAAGCCCATATTTGTATATTGCTAAACTCCGTCAGTTAGCTTCCAATGTTTCCCAGCGATGTGTGCTCTTTCAAAGAAATAATCCCTGATCAGGACATTTGCCTCCTCCTGGCATTCAACACTATGGCCAGGAACCATTTGAAGACCTGCAAGTGGATTTTACAGAATTGCCACAATGTGGCCTATTCCGTTATTTGCTTGTGACTGTATGTACATTCACAGGATGGGTAGAAGCCTATCCCACAAAAACTGAAAAAGCTAGTGAGGTGGTTCGCTGCCTTTTAAGAGACATTATTCCACGGTATGGCTTAGTGATGTGAACTATCGGATCTGACAATGGCCCAGGCTTTGTCCACCACGTCCTCAAGGGGCTTGCAAAGGCTTTGCGAATAAAATGGAATCTGCACACCGCGTACAGACCTCAGAGTTCTGGACGCATGGAGAGAATGAATAGGACTTTAAAAACTCATCTGTCAAAATTGACTCAGGAAACGAGTAGAGGATGGGTTGAAATGCTGCCTATCGCCGTCTTTAGATCCAGAACAACTCCGTTAAAACAGTTAGGGGTGTCCCCATTTGAACTTTTTATTTGGCAGGCCTGTTCCAATCTCTTATGGGTTGCGACCCGAGGCAGTAGCTTCCGTGACTCATGCTAAATATCTTCAGATGCTCGACCGATCTCTTTCTCGCCTCCATAGGTGGATGCTCGCCAGACTTCTGGTGGTCCTGCAGGAGCCCCTTCATCGCTTCCAGCCTGGGGATTCCGTTTGGATCAAAGATTGGAACCAGCAATCGTTGAAGCCCAAGTGGAAAGGTCCTTTCGTCGTCTTGCTCTCAACCCCCACCGCCGTCAAGATATCTGAGGTCCGCTCCGTGGATTCATCATACCCGCGTGAAGCAAGCAGCGCCGCCCGAGAGGAGGGCATGGACAGCTCACGCCAATCCAGATGACAGCTTGAAATTAACATTTAAAAGAGTCCATGCCGGGAACGGAAGGCCAGAGTAAAATCCTGCCTTCATGAACCTGTTGCATGGGTGGCGATTCTTCTCAGAAAGGCCCTGACTTTTATTTTGACATCAGGCATTCTGACATTCAGATTAACCCCCTCTGGCCCAGGAGGGAAGTAGTGGTAGAGGAATCAGGTGATCCTCTCACTGTGCTCAGTCCCTGGCAGCACCCGGTATGTGCTAGACTTTACACCTGTGGTTGCATGCACATTTTCTCCATCAGAGACGAACCTGATGTTTTACCCCACACCCACACGAGTTCTCATCACCCCCCTGGCCACATCGGAGCATATTTGCGCACTGTTGGCTACGGTGCCCACCGCTATCACCCTGTGGTTTGGTGCCAGCAGCTGGTAAGACAGCTTGCACGTGAATACTCTGAGGCCTTCAGAGCACTTCAAAGGGACGAGAACAATCATGTGGCCTGAAATTCCATGGTGGGTTTGGTTGGCTCTGATTCCTGTATTCGCTCTGGGATTGGTTATAATCTGTTGCGCCTGGAAGCGCAGATTCTGTGGGTTGCCAAGACCATTGGGAATAGTAGCCCTTTTGTTTCTGTCATCTAAATGTCTGGCCACAACATCTGACCCAACTGAAGCGTGTATCCCTTGCATAGTTGATGCCAACCAGGGCAATAAGGTGGTCAAGACTTTGTTATATTATACCCAGCAACCCTCTGAGTGCAAACATGCTGGGGTGACATGTCTCAATCAAGGTTTAATGTATCACATATGCACTGACACAACAGGAACACACTTATGTTATAAGCCGGAAGTCCCTATACGTTATAACTTTTCTGTATGGACGGGGATGGCGAAAACCACTGTCCCCCGAAGAGACAACCCAACTGGTGGTGGACTCTTATATTATTTAAATTCTACCATTGTCTTAAAACAGGGCTCAAGCCCCGCGATATTATGGTTTGATGCCTGTATCGCCTTGGAAAATTAGGGGGTCCCCATGCGGATCCCAGGGACAGATTAATGCCTACAAAAACAATCACAAATATTTGTGTTATCCCCATGAAGGCTGGCAAGCCGGGAACCTAGAAAGGTGGGCACCCTGTGGAAGCACGTATTCGTGCTCCGGTTGGGAGTGTGTATGAGCCTTCAAGGGAGGGGGGTACAAGGGGTGCCCACACATTTCACGCTTCACGAAGCAACTAGGAAACTTTGTTAGCATGGAAATAAGCAGGTCACATCCCTCCATACAGGTTTATGGATTTGGAATAGATGGAAATGGGAAAGATCCCATGACTTACATTACCATTACACGCTCTGAAATTCGTGACAGAAAAAGAAAAAAATCATACGTGGTCTGTTGAAAATGTCTTAGACAGACTACAAGATAATCCCCTCACAATCCCTGAACAGGCTAAGAATTTATTCATTGATATGGCTCAGTCCGTGGCAACTGAGTTGGGAGTGACGAATTGTTATGTCTGTGGGGGCACGAATATGGGTGAACAGTGGCCATGGGAAACCATGGAAATTGCCCCGGAACTCTATAACAATCTTTCCAGAATTGGAAAGATTACAAAGAGAACTCCCTCCCACAATTTGACTTGGACCATCACATCTAAATTGGTTGGTCGTGTTTGTTTCTCAAAGAACGGAACCATTCCTGTAGGGTATCTGACTTGTATCGGAACCTGGGAAAATGGTGTCTGGATTTCCCCTTCTAATGCTTCTCAGCCAGCAAAATTAAATGCCACTCTTTTGTCTTATATTTACTCTAAGACCCAAAAGGCTTGGGAAGCACCTTCAAACATGTACTGGATTTGTGGCAGCATGGCTTATGAGTCATTGCCACCCCTATGGTCAGGATCCTGTGTGCTTGGGTTTATCAAGCCATCATTTTTCCTCATCCCCATCGAAACACAGCAATTCCTCACAGCTCTTGTCTATGGCCCTTTGAGCAGGAAAAAGCGAGATGACACCCCGTTTGCAGGTTTCTCATGTAAAAACCCAGTTGAATATGTTGGGGACATCTGGGACTCTCAAAGAATTGTATGTATCTATGGCCCAGCCACATGGGCTCAAGATGGATCCTGGGGTTACAGGACCCCCATTTACATGCTAAACAGGATAATCTGCCTGCAAGCTGTGCTAGATCTGGCCGGTCAGCGAATAACCGCTGCACTCACCACAATAGCTGAGGCGACAGATCGGCTGCGCACGGCAGTTTATCAAAACAGATTAGCGGTCGACTACCTCTTGGCGTCAGAAAATGGTGTGTGTGGCAAGTTCAACCTGACGAACAGCTGCCTGAAAATTGACCCGTTGGCAAGGTCGTGGGCCCAACTTGCCACGAAATTAAACAGCTTACTTTTAACCCTGCCCAGGAGTGGAAAGGCACACAATGGCAGTGGTTCAATCTCCTGCCCCAAGGCTGGATAAATGCCTTGGGTGGTATGCTAATTGCTCCTTTATGTATCCTTTTGCTTCTTTTGATATGTATTCCTTGCCTTATGCAGTTTCTACAATCCACAGTTCAAAAGATTGTTAGTCAGACCGCCGCTCCTAAGCTGATTGCTTTGCTACAAGAATATGGGCAACAAGAATATGAGCAAATGCCTATGGACGACTCAAATTGAGTGTCCATAAGACAGAAGGAGGAATGATGGGAATGACAATTTATATTGCTTTATAACTGCCGTTTATATGATCAAAGATGGCGACGCTTATTCTCTCTTGCTATGCTCTCTTGCTCATATGTTATTCAAAGTAACCTGAGTTTCGTTTCCTGCGCCTGTGTAAGCCTGTGCCTGTGTAAGCAATTATCTCTGTGTGTGAAACTATCCAATTAACCAGACTGTCCTTGTGAGGGATGCGCTAGGCAATCATAAATTGCTGGCTGACAGCCGTTCTCGTCTCGGGCAGACACGAACTTCAAAGAAGGCTAGCACCATGGCGCCATTGATTTCTACTTGATTTGTAACTATGTGTATGTTCCCCCTTCCTATTCGATTTGTGGCTTGCAGCTGGGGTGTTATCAGTTTTGGGAACGGGAGGGGCTAGGAGTGGAGAACTCTACAAAACGCCTATGTACTCTTTGTCCGGCGCGCCAGATTTTCACGGAGCTGACTCCGCTGGTGGCCCGCTATGATAGCGCAATTAAAAAAAATCTTTCTCTGTTCACCTGAACCTTGGCATTCATTGAGCTCTCGACACACCCCGAACTGCGGCGCAGAATCCCAAAATAGGCTACAGATCTGGTGCGTTGGCCGAAATTGCCCTCCTTCGGGCGAGAGGCCAGGCCAGGCGATGGCCAGCAGCCAGTGCCGGACGAAGGGATCCAGTGCACACCTCCCAGATTGAGAGGGGAATCGCTTCGTTCAGCGTCTTGGCGGAGGCGTCATCGCCCGGAGAGAAAGACAAGCCGGCTGAGGGGGGAGAAACTCCGTGGAGCATTTGGTAAGGACCAGTTGTGGGTGAAACGTATGCCCCTTGAAGGGAGAGAGAAGAGGGGAGGGGAACCCTCATTCTAAAGAGATAAAGGAGAGGGGAGGGGAACCCTCATCCTAAAAGGGCAGAGAAGACGAAAAATAATTCTCTGCAGGTTGAAGGGAGAGGGGAGGGGAACCCTCATCCCAAAGGTCGTGGGCAGGATCCCATGGAAGTATTGGCAGAGAGGTGAGAGCCTCTGCCCTCAAGTAGTAATAGGTTAAAAAGATTGTTTGGTAGGTAGGGGGAACCAGACTAAGTTGGGACGGGGAAATGCGGGAATTTGTGTGGTCACCAGTCCAATGTCTGTGTGCGTGAGAGAAATGGTCGAGGCTTAGCACCCTCTTGGCCGAGCGTGTCTGGGTTACGCAGTTTCTGGCCAGGCGACTGCGCCAGATCGCAGCCGGTAGCGAGTCGTGTGTGTGAAGTGAAATAATAGGTTCAGGAGCGGACTTGGTGACAATTGTGGGAGCTAGTAGCAACACAATCAAATTATAAAATGGGGACAAATTCCAGCAAACCATCGACCCCACTGGCTTCCTTCATGACAAATTGGAGCACTGCCACCAAGGATTATGATTTTGGCATAAAGATGAAAAAGGAGTGCTTGAAAACCTTATGCCAATTGGACTGGCCAACTATGCAGCCCGGCTGGCCAGCTGAAGGAACTTTTAATGAAAATATCATAAGGCAATTGTGGCTTAAGATCCTTAAAAGTTACCCAGAGCAAGTCCCATACATAGAAATGTGGTGGGGAAATGTCCGGAAAAATTCCTCATGGATTCGGGACTGTAGAAAGTTGCCGCCACAAGCCAAGCTCTTTCCCTTAAGAAACAGCAGGCAGCTTTAGAAAGCCGTCCGGAAGACTATGACACACTGACACCGCCACCCCCGTATGTTCCGGACGTCCCACAGGAAATCCAGCAGCACCACTCGCCCCCAATCCAGGAGCACTGCCCGGGATTGATAATTTCCCCAAACCCCAAGATCTTCCGCAACCCGGACCTTCCCAGCCTGTCCTGCTACCCAAATATGAGCCCCAAGCCAGAGGAGGGAAAGCGAATGACGATGAAAAAGATGAGGGAGAGGAAGAGAAAGAAGAAGAGGATGAGGATGAGTTCCACCAAAGAATGCAAGGAAATTTTGAATGGAGCGCGGCGGATCATGAGAGAGTAATGAAGTTAATCAAGGGGCATGAATCGCTAATGGAGGTCGGGACCCATGTGCTAGATGCCGCAGGGGAACAAAATTGGCACAAAAAGCAGAGATACCTTTTGAGAGCATATGATGCGGCAAAACGTTAAGCTGAATTCCTTAAACCAGTGCTCCCCAACCTTTTTATCACCGGGCCCCGGTAAATGTTTGATAATTTTTCCCTGGCCCACTTGCGGGGGGTGGTCGTCGCGGCGGCGACGGCAGCGATGGCGGGGCGGGCGCGATGGCGGGGTCGCGGCGGCGGCGGCGGCGTGGCGCGATTAGAGGTCGCGCGGCGGCGGTGATGGCGGGGCGATGGCGGGGGTCGCGGCGGTGGCGGCGGCGATGGCGGGCGGGCACGATGGCGGGGGTTGCAGTGGTGGCGGCGGCGCGATTGGGGGCGCACCGCGCGTGATGGCGGGGGGCGATGGCGGGGGTTTGGCGGGCGGGGGCGATGGCGGGGTCGCGCGGCGGCTATAGCGGGCGGGGCGATGGCGGGGGTCGCGCGGCGGCGGGCGATGGCGGGCGGGGCGATGGCGGGGGGTCACGGCAGCGGTGGCGGCGGCGATGGTGGCGGCAATGGCGGGGCAGGGTGGGCGCGATGGCGGGGTCGCGGCAGCAGCGGCGGCGCGATTGCTGGGGGTCGCGGCGGCGGCAGCGGGAAACACCGGGCCGGCCTGCGCCGCCCCCGCCCACCTCAACACAGGCGCGGCGGCGGGAAAGACCCAGGCCGGCCTGAGATGCCCCCTCCCCCTCCACCTCTAAAAAGAGGCACACATGCATGGCGCCCTCCCCCTCCCCCAAAAAGAGGCACGCGCGCGCCGGCCGGCCAAAGCTCGGCCCGGCCTGAGCGCCCCTCCCCCCCCTCAGTTCCTCGGGCGGCGGCCCGGGTGAGATTGCTCCACGGACCGCACCGGTCCGCGCCCGGGGTTGAGGACCACTGCCTTAAACGACAGAAGGCTGAAGGAAAAGCAAAGCTCATGCCACTGAGGCGGGTCTATGATCCCTTACCTCCAGATCAGGAAGGACCCAGAACAATGCAACACGTGCCCTTCACAAGTAGCGATATAATTAATTGGAAAAATACTTTACCGAGTCTAGATGACGACCCAGATAAAGTTCATGGCACGATGGACAGCATTTTTAGTATTTACATGCCCACTTATGAAGATGTTCAACATCTCATCCGAGGCCTTTTTAATACAGAGGAAGCCCGGAAAATTTTTGAAGCAGCTAGACTATTCCGCACAAACCAAGGAGACACCCAGGCACAAGCAGAAGCTGCGGTCCCAACAGTCACTTCGCCAAACTGGGACTATAATGATGATGGGGGGGGCGCCGCCTTGCAAGTTTACCATGCTGCAATTCTCCAAGGCATAATGGCGGCAGGGAGAAAGAAAATTAACATGTCTAAAGTAAATGACGTGATTCAAAAGCAGGATGAGCCTCCCGGAACATTTCTGGAATGCCTTTTCCAAGCATTTAGAAAGTACACCCCCATTAATCCAGAAGACCCCGGGATGGAAAATATCGTAAAAACAGCATGTGTATCCCAGTCTGCTCTGGACATCTGCAAAAAGATCCAGAAGGATGCTAACTTTATGGGGCAAACTCTCCAGTGGATGTTGCAGCTTGCACAAACCACATATAATAACAGGGAGGAAGACCAAACTAACCAGAAAAGCAAGCCCCAGGTAAAGAAGCTGATGGCTCTGAATCAGGTCCCTCGTCCCCGTAGTTTCAATGGCCCCAAGCCCAGGCGTCCAACTTTGGAATTGGACCAATGTGCGCTGTGCAAAGAACGAGGACATTGGCGTCGGGACTGTTACCTGAATCCGGAAAACCAGAAGCGGGGAAACCCGAATCACGGGCCGCGTCGTCCCTGGCAGCCGGCAGCGCCCACGTGACGCTCAACGCCCGTTCCGTCCAGTTACTACCAGCCAGGGAGCCGACACTCAATGCCCGGTCCCTCCAGCTATCAACAGCCAGGAAATTCCCCACCTATCCAGGAACAGTCAGCTCAATTCCAACCCGCGCCGGTCCAACAAAAGACTCAGGTGCCCCAGGGACCCCAGCGCGGGCAAGGTCCCACCTGGACACCACCTTTCCAGAATTTGATGTCACTGGAAGAGGACATTCCATACTGAAGATGACAGGGTTCTTGCCCCCGTGAACCCACAGTCAGTGTTCAAACCGGGAGCCAAACAATCCAGTTCCTTGTTAACACAGGCGCGAGCCATTCAGTAATCCCCAAACTTCTTGCATCCCTAGACAGGACTCAATCAATTAATGTGATGGGCGCTACCGGAAAAGCACAATGCGCCAACTTCATGCAGCCCGTCCAGTGCAAGTTAGGGGGACAAGTAGTTGAACACAAGTTTCTACACATGCCAGACTGTCCCGTTTCCCTCTTGGGATGAGATCTGCTGTTTAAATTAGGCGCCCAAATCACCTTCACACCCAAGGGAGAAGTCCATTTAACTGCCGGTAACCAGGAACCCGAAGGTGAAATGTGCCTTGAATACCCTTTGTGAGAGAGGTGGCGCTTGATGGTAGTTCGGGAGGAACCAAGCCAGCTTCCCCAAGACTTCCTAGATCAAGTAAATCCAGAAGTAAGGGCAGAAGGCAACCCCCCGGAATGGCACGGAATATCCCTCCAATTATTGTTCAACTAAAGTCAATGGCTGGCCCAGTATCAGTTCCACAATACCCCATCGGAAGGGCTGCGGCAGAAGGGATATGGGTACACCTGAAGAGACTGACAGAATTTGGCGTCCTAGTTCCTTGTCAATCACAATGGAATACCCCCTTGCTACCTGTCCGAAAGCCCGATGGAACTTTCCGCCCAGTCCAGGACCTCTGCTTGGTCAATGATTCAGTTGAAGCGCTCCATCCGAATGTCCCGAACCCATACACTATTCTTAGTCTAATTCCCCCGGAGGCCAAGTACTTCACCGTTTTGGACTTGAAGGATGCTTACTTCTGTTGCCGGCTGGCACCCCAAAGTCAGCACATCTTTGCTTTTCAGTGGGAAGACCCACAAACAGGGACTAAACAACAATTCAAATGGACCCGTCTTGTACAAGGGTTCAAAAATTCTAGCACTCTATTTGGGGTCGCTCTGGCATCAGATCTTGCCACTTTCCCACGGAAAAAGGGGCAAATAGTCTTACAATATGTAGATGACATTTTGACGGGAGCGGAAACTGAGGAAGATAGCAAGCAGCTCACCATTGATCTCCTAAACCATTTAGCAACAGCGGGCTACCGTGTCAAAAGAAAGAAAGCCCAAATTTGTCAAGAATCAGTGCGATATCTAGGCTTTGATATCTCACAGCAGAAGCGCCAACTCTGGGAGGAGCGGAAACAAGCAATCATTCAAATCCCAGAGCTGAAAAACCGGAGGGAACTCAGAGGCTTTTTAGGAGCAGCAGGCTTCTGCAGAATTTGGATCCCCAATTTCAGTCTTTTGGCAAAGCCACTGCACACAGCTACACGAGGGAAAGAGAGCGATGATTTTCTATGGGGACCAGAACAACGACAAAGTTTCCGAGAGATCAAACAAGCTCTTTTAGAAGCGCCCGCCCTAGGTCTCCCCGATCCTAACAAGCCCTTCTATCTGTATGCTGGTGAAGACGAGGGCGTAGCGAAAGGAGTCTTGTGCCAAAAATTAGGAAGGTGGCAACAGCCAGTAGCTTACTTATCCGAAAAATTGACTCAAACTGAACAAGGATTGCCTTACTGCATGCGTGGGATTGTGGTGCTTATGAACTCCTAAAAAGGCAGACAAATTCACCTTTGGGCAGCCAACTCATTGCATCACTAGGCATGCAGTTTTATCCCTCTTAGACGCCAAGGGTGGCTATCATCTGTACCAAACAGAAATGATGAAATGTCAAAAATTATTCTCAAGAACTGGCCTTACTTTCCAGACTACAGAGGGTCTCAATCCAGCGACCCTGTTGCCCATTAGTGACCAACCAGCCTCCCATGATTGTATCCAAACCATGGATGAAACTTATTCATCACGGCCAGACCTCCGCGACAGCCCGCATCCACAGTGGAGGAATTGGTTCGTGGATGGGAGCAGCTCGATGAGTGAAGGCATAAGGAGAGCAGGCTACGCCGTTGTCGAGCTAGAGGACACTGTCATAGAAGCCAGGCAATTACCCCAGGGCACCTCAGCACAACAAGCTGAACTGATTGCTCTTACCCGAGCTTTGGAACTTTCTGAAGGGAAAAGCATCAATATTTACACAGATTCTAAATATGCGTTTCTTACACTGCATGCTCATGGAGCGTTGTGGAAAGAAAGAGGTCTGCTTACCACAGAAGGCACCTCAGTAGCTCACCCCGAGACCTTGCTGCAACTTTTAGAGGCAGTCTGGAAGCCCAAGGAAGTCGCAGTCGTGCACTGTTACGGCCACAAGACTGGCCCAAGCTTAGAAGCCAGAGGGAATCGGCTAGCGGACCGCATTGCTAAAGAGGCGGCCCGAAGCGATACCGAACTGCAATTAAGTCTTATCCCTGTAAATGTCCTCCCGCCAACACCACCGTCTTATTCCGCCGCCGAAGATCAATTCGTGAAAGAGCAGGGACTCACCAAGACACCAGAGGGATGGTATGCGATCCCCAGTGGACAGTTATGGGTCCCAGAAAGTCTAGCCCATCAAGTGATCCAAACTCATCATGACAGCACACACCAAGGTCCCGATGTAGCACACCACCAGCTAAGCCCATATTTGTATATTGCTAAACTCCGTCAGTTAGCTTCCAATGTTTCCCAGTGATGTGTGCTCTTTCAAAGAAATAATCCCTGATCAGGACATTTGCCTCCTCCTGGCATTCAACACGATGGCCAGGAACCATTTGAAGACCTGCAAGTGGATTTTACAGAATTGCCACAATGTGGCCTATTCCGTTATTTGCTTGTGACTGTATGTACATTCACAGGATGGGTAGAAGCCTATTCCACAAAAACTGAAAAAGCTAGTGAGGTGGTTCGCTGCCTTTTAAGAGACATTATTCCACGGTATGGCTTAGTGATGCGAACTATCGGATCTGACAATGGCCCAGGCTTTGTCCACCACGTCCTCAAGGGGCTTGCAAAGGCTTTGCGAATAAAATGGAATCTGCACACCGCGTACAGACCTCAGAGTTCTGGACGCATGGAGAGAATGAATAGGACTTTAAAAACTCATCTGTCAAAACTGACTCAGGAAACGAGTAGAGGATGGGTTGAAATGCTGCCTATCACCGTCTTTAGATCCAGAACAACTCCGTTGAAACAGTTAGGGGTGTCCCGATTTGAACTTTTATTTGGCAGGCCTGTTCCAATCTCTTATGGGTTGCGACCCGAGGCAGTAGCCTCCATGACTCATGCTAAATATCTTCAGATGCTCGACCGATCTCTTTCTCGCCTCCATAGGTGGATGCTCGCCAGACTTCCGGTGGTCCTGCAGGAGCCCCTTCATCGCTTCCAGCCTGGAGATTCCGTTTGGATCAAAGATTGGAACCAGCAACCGTTGAAGCCCAAGTGGAAAGGTCCTTTCGTCGTCTTGCTCTCAACCCCCACCGCCGTCAAGATATCTGAGGTCGCTCCGTGGATTCATCATACCCGCGTGAAGCAAGCAGCGCCGCCCGAGAGGAGGGCATGGACAGCTCACGCCAATCCAGATGACAGCTTGAAATTAACATTTAGAAGAGTCCATGCCGGGAACGGAAGGCCAGAGTAAAATCCTGCCTTCATGAAGCTGTTGCATGGGTGGCGATTCTTCTCAGAAAGGCCCTGACTTTTATTTTGACATCAGGCATTCTGACATTCAGATTAACCCCCTCTGGCCCAGGAGGGAAGTAGTGGTAGAGGAATCAGGTGATCCTCTCACTGTGCTCAGTCCCTGGCAGCACCCGGTATGTGCTAGACTTTACACCTGTGGTTGCATGCACATTTTCTCCATCAGAGACGAACCTGATGAACTAGTTTTACCCCACACCCACACGAGTTCTCATCATCCCCCTGGCCACATCGGAGCATATTTGCGCACTGTTGGCTACGGTGCCCACCGCTATCACCCTGTGGTTTGGTGCCAGCAGCTGGTAAGACAGCTTGCACGTGAATACTCTGAGGCCTTCAGAGCACTTCAAAGGGACGAGAACAATCATGTGGCCTGAAATTCCATGGTGGGTTTGGTTGGCTCTGATTCCTGTATTCGCTCTGGGATTGGTTATAATCTGTTGCGCCTGGAAGCGCAGATTCTGTGGGTTGCCAAGACCATTGGGAATAGTAGCCCTTTTGTTTCTGTCATCTAAATGTCTGGCCACAACATCTGACCCAACTGAAGCGTGTATCCCTTGCATAGTTGATGCCAACCAGGGCAATAAGGTGGTCAAGACTTTGTTATATTATACCCAGCAACCCTCTGAGTGCAAACATGCTGGGGTGACATGTCTCAATCAAGGTTTAATGTATCACATATGCACTGACACAACAGGAACACACTTATGTTATAAGCCGGAAGTCCCTATACGTTATAACTTTTCTGTATGGACGGGGATGGCGAAAACCACTGTCCCCCGAAGAGACAACCCAACTGGTGGTGGACTCTTATATTATTTAAATTCTACCATTGTCTTAAAACAGGGCTCAAGCCCCGCAATATTATGGTTTGATGCCTGTATCGCCCTTGGAAAAATTAGGGGGTCCCCATGCGGATCCCAGGGACAGATTAATGCCTACAAAAACAATCACAAATATTTGTGTTATCCCCATGAAGGCTGGCAAGCCGGGAACCTAGAAAGGTGGGCACCCTGTGGAAGCACGTATTCGTGCTCCGGTTGGGAGTGTGTATGAGCCTTCAAGGGAGGGGGGTACAAGGGGTGCCCACACATTTCACGCTTCACGAAGCAACTGGGAAACTTTGTTAGCATGGAAATAAGCAGGTCACATCCCTCCATACAGGTTTATGGATTTGGAATAGATGGAAGTGGGAAAGATCCCATGACTTACATTACCATTACACGCTCTGAAATTCGTGACAGAAAAAGAAAAAATCATACGTGGTCTGTTGAAAATGTCTTAGACAGACTACAAGATAATCCCCTCACAATCCCTGAACAGGCTAAGAATTTATTCATTGATATGGCTCAGTCCGTGGCAACTGAGTTGGGAGTGACGAATTGTTATCTCTGTGGGGGCACGAATATGGGTGAACAGTGGCCATGGGAAACCATGGAAATTGCCCCGGAACTCTATAACAATCTTTCCAGAATTGGAAAGATTACAAAGAGAACTCCCTCCCACAATTTGACTTGGACCATCACATCTAAATTGGTTGGTCGTGTTTGTTTCTCAAAGAACGGAACCATTCCTGTAGGGTATCTGACTTGTATCGGAACCTGGGAAAATGGTGTCTGGATTTCCCCTTCTAATGCTTCTCAGCCAGCAAAATTAAATGCCACTCTTTTGTCTTATATTTACTCTAAGACCCAAAAGGCTTGGGAAGCACCTTCAAACATGTACTGGATTTGTGGCAGCATGGCTTACGAGTCATTGCCACCCCTATGGTCAGGATCCTGTGTGCTTGGGTTTATCAAGCCATCATTTTTCCTCATCCCCATCGAAACACAGCAATTCCTCGCAGCTCCTGTCTATGGCCCTTTGAGCAGGAAAAAGCGAGATGACACCCCGTTTGCAGGTTTCTCATGTAAAAACCCAGTTGAATATGTTGGGGACATCTGGGACTCTCAAAGAATTGTATGTATCTATGGCCCAGCCACATGGGCTCAAGATGGATCCTGGGGTTACAGGACCCCCATTTACATGCTAAACAGGATAATCTGCCTGCAAGCTGTGCTACATCTGGCCGGTCAGCGAATAACCGCTGCACTCACCACAATAGCTGAGGCGACAGATCGGCTGCGCACGGCAGTTTATCAAAACAGATTAGCGGTCGACTACCTCTTGGCGTCAGAAAATGGTGTGTGTGGCAAGTTCAACCTGATGAACAGCTGCCTGAAAATTGACCCCGTTGGCAAGGTCGTGGGCCAACTTGCCACGGAAATTAAACAGCTTACTTTTAACCCTGCCCAGGAATGGAAAGGCACACAATGGCAGTGGTTCAATGATCTCCTGCCCCAAGGCTGGATAAATGCCTTGGGTGGTATGCTAATTGCTCCTTTATGTATCCTTTTGCTTCTTTTGATATGTATTCCTTGCCTTATGCAGTTTCTACAATCCACAGTTCAAAAGATTGTTAGTCAGACCGCCGCTCCTAAGCTGATTGCTTTGCTACAAGAATATGGGCAACAAGAATATGAGCAAATGCCTATGGACGACTCAAATTGAGTGTCCATAAGACAGAGGAGGGAATGATGGGAATGACAATTTATATTGCTTTATAACTGCCATTTATATGATCAAAGATGGCGACGCTTATGCTCTCTTGCTATGCTCTCTTGCTCATATGTTATTCAAAGTTACCTGAGTTTCGTTTTCTGCGCCTGTGTAAGCCTGTGCCTGTGTAAACAATTATCTCTGTGTGTGAAACTATCCAATTAACCAGACTGTCCTTGTGAGGGATGCGCTAGGCAATCATAAATTGCTGGCTAACAGCCGATTCTCGTCTCGGGCAGACACGAACTTCAAAGAAGGCTAGCACCATGGCGCCATGCGTACATTCCTCCTTTCTACTTGATTTGTAACTATGTGTATGTTCCCCCTTCCTATTCGATTTGTGGCTTGCAGCTGGGGTGTTATCAGTTTTGGGAACGGGAGGGGCTAGGAGTGGAGAACTCTACAAAACACCTATGTACTCTTTGTCCGGCGCGCCAGATTTTCACGGAGCTGACTCCGCTGGTGGCCCGCTATGATAGCGCAATAAAAAAAATCTTTCTCTGTTCACCTGAACCTTGGCATTCATTGAGCTCTCGACACACCCCGAACTGTGGCGCAGAATCCCAAAATAGGCTACAATCCCAGACTGGAGCTGCCCCAAACCGGCCTGTGAGGGCTTTCTTGGGCCTCCTTATGAACCGGAAGTTACTTCCGGATCACTGAAAATCATTTCTGAGGCCTCTGGCAGCCTTTCTAGCCCTGTTGCAGGCCTCAGAAATGATTTCCGGTTTACTGGAAGTCATTTCCTGTTCGCAGGGAGGCCCTTTTGGGGCCTCCAGAAGGCCTGGGACAGCTCTCACAGGCCCGTTCAGGGTAGGGCCAGGCTGGGGGTAAGTACAAGAGCCACCAGCTAGGCCCCCCTAGACCTGACTCGATCTGCATCCGCATATCACGGATTTTCAATTATCGCAGGTCAGGTCCTAACCCCTGCGATAGGCAGGGATCACTGTAAATGGGTTACTAATATATTTAAGCTATGGGAGCAACTTTCTGACACATTCCTACTGATAGCTATGGCTGGTGCCAGCTAGCAGTCTGTGGGAAATAGATGTGAAGACTTGGCCCTCTTATCTCTCCCCATGTTCAGCGGTGAAAGCTTTTTCTTGGCCCTTTCACAATGATGCTGGGGTGGAAGAAAGGGGGAGTGTCTCTTTGCAGTGCTCATAATTCACTTCACTCAGGCCTTTGCTCTGCTTTCTTTCTGTGCTACAAACATTGAGCCAGCTGAAACAATGCCTTTAAGTAGGTGGATGCTTTGGCTGATGTCTGCCCTAGTGGAATCACTGTATGTTTATCCACTTTACAGCCTCTAAAGTTGCCAGATTTTTATGTGTGCAGATCTCTGTATCTTCCTGTTTGGACAGGCTAATTTCCCCCCTTCTGCCAGGAAGACAAAAATATATTCTCAAGACAAGTAAGATAATTTCTGCTAAAAACAGAAAGATCCTTTCTAGTCATTCATTCGTTTGTTTGTTTGTTTGTTTGTTTGTTTGTTTGTTTGTTTGTTCATTCATTTGTTTGTTTGCTTGTTCGTTCATTCATTCATTCATTTATGCCCAATAGTGTTTTGGAATTCATTTGAAGCTGTGAATTTAACATAACAGACCGTTCCAATGCTGGGGGCATCTACTCCTTAAATACCATTTTCGGAATGCAAAAGGACATCTACTCTTTAAATACCATTTTCAGAATGCTTGGTAGGAAGCCTCTAGCTTCCTACCAGGCATGAACTGCCACTGACCAGATGTTTTTATGTTGCCTCTGGGGTCCTTTGTCAGTGAGATAGCAATCAGTGTTGGGGCCCAGACAGCCCTTCCCTGCTTCCCCAGGCAGCAGGCCACTCTGACTTGGATGTGAGACAGAGTCTCCCTCCACATCCAATGAGTGTTCAGCTGCCTGAGAAGGTAAGAAAGTGCTGTCTGGGCTCCAGCTCTGATTGCCATGCCACCAATGGAGAAGGACACTGGCAGTGTGCAGAGCCTGGTAAGTGGACCAAGCAGCTGGGGGAGCTGGGAGGAAGGGCTTAGAAACACCAAGACAGGGGCACTTCATGCTTTATAGCCATAATGACTTATTAGAAAAACAGCATGACAGCCTAGTACTACACACAGGTATAGTAGGGTTACACTATTTATTCACAGATTTATATAAAACATCAATATCCTATGTTACTGCCAAGCGGCTTGAGGTAATGAACAATTAAACAGAAAAGAAGCCATTATAATTTTGACACAAGAAATGGGTCTAGGTAGTGGCAAACAGCAGAATAAGCAGAAAGGAACAAGAGAGAATTCAAGAGACATGAAGTTTTCCCAGGTCCACCAGGACCTACAGGGACCTAGTCTGTGACTGTGCCAAGTAGAAGGCAAAAAGCAGAATAGGTTCCACCATCACAAAGCGGGACAAATGCTAAGAAAAAGAAGAAGAAAAAAAGAAGAGGAAGAGAGAATTCCATGGGATATGGGAATCATAGCTTCCCTATAAAAACTACTCCTCTAAAGTGTATTGTGGTCCAAATTCTCTTCCTCACCACTTGCATACGGCATATATTAGAGTGCAGGAATGCTGTTCTTGAGACATAGTTCTAGACAGGGATATTTGTAAGTCTTTGGATGTGAGTCCTCAGTCCAAGTGTGAGTCTTTGGTCCCAACTCCCAAGTCTTGAGTCTACATCTTTGGTACCAAGTCCTAAAACCCCAGCCCCAAGTCCATGTCCTTATTAAAAACCATTTAAAAGAAAAGAAAAGAAGAAAGAGAGAGGGAGGGAGGGAGGGAGAAGGAGAGGCCTCTATCTCACCTGGGGGAAGATCCAGATATTGTGAAAGTCCAGCTTTTCTTCTTCCTTGGTCACATAACTGAAGATGTGGGATCTCCGTTCCCACATACAAATATTTTTTTTTAAAAAAAGCTCCGACCAGCCCCAGGGCCAGCAGGTGGCGCTAGGAAAAAAATTAAAAGCGCTGACAGCCCGAACGACAGCTGCTCAGTGCTGGGGGGGGGGGTTTAAAAAAAATTAAAAAGCGCCAACCAGCCCCTAGAATGAGTTGGTCAGTGCTAGGGAAAAAAAGCAGAAAACCGGATCATATGCAAACTCCCATGGACTTCTGGCTCACATTTTTTACTGGAGCAAAAAATTCCCAACTTCTCCAGTAGATCTTGGAAAACTCACTAAAGGGGGCATGACCATTTTTAAAAAGCCTGATGGCCGTGGGGACAAGATTTTTGGGAATGCTTTCTCTTGAAATTTAGTCAGCGTTTTAAGGGACGTGTGATAGAGCACAGAGAGAGAGAATGAGAGAGAGAGAGAGAGAGAGAGAGAAAAGAGCATCCCACTGCACACAAGAGACCCAAGAACACACATGATTTCCAACACTTCAGTGGACAAAAACAACAACAACCTGAGCTCATTCATTCTTGGGTGCAATCACTCTTTTTGGTTGCTTCTTTGAGAGAGAAAGAGAGAGGGGGCTTGGATTATGGATTGTGAATTTGTGATTTTGAATTGAGTCCAATACATTGAGTCAAGTTATTAGTGTGACTTAATTGTGACTTGAGAGCGAGTTCCACACCTGGAGCCCCCATCCTTGGTTCTAGGCTTCCTGTTGCTTTCACCCAAGCCTTGTCAGGCAGGATGACAATACTGCAAAGAAGGGTGGTGTGACAAATTTACTCCACTGAGATTTTTGGGAAGAATGGGTTGACCCTATTCCACACTTTCTGCAGTCATTAGGGAATTTGGAATAAGATGTTTCATATTTTTCTCTGCTCGTGGAACATTTTCTGTAGGAAAGGCGGGGTGGGAGAAGGCTTGGGCACAGGCGTACATTTGAAGAATGTGAAAATAAGTCTTTGTGTGTCCAAATGCTACACAAAACTATCCAAAGGGAGTTAGCAGCTGAAGTAAGGAAACTTCTGGCTATAACCATATCTGGGCATTCAGTAGGGAGGCCTGAACATATCTTATGGAAAATTAGGTTTTGGGCTGCAATTCCCTGAAAACTCTACCCAGCATGACCATGATACCTGGGAGATTATGAACACTTAAGCCAGGCTTGTCCAAACTTCAGCCCTCCAGATGTTTTGGACCACAACTCCCACAGTCTTTTGCCATTGGGGATACAGGCTTGGAATTCGGAGAGCTGTGGTCCAAAACATCAGGAGGGCCAAAGTTTGGTCACGCCTGACTTACGCTCTGGGCCATATCTCAGGCTTCGTTTGATGCCGCCAGGTGGCAATTGTGATGTTCTGTGATGTAGGCTGCATTGCATGAATGTCGATCTGATGAATCGGCCTTTTTGTAACTTCTACGGATTCAGTGAGCCTTCTTTAGTTGCAGCTCTTGGATTCAAGCGCTTGTGTATTCCAATGTTTTTGCAAAGTCCTCAACACTTTGTCCGTGTTGTCTCTTTCTATATAACAATATATATATACAACATATCAGACAGGACACTCACCATCGCAGAGACCAAAGTCCTTTCCAAAGGATTCAACTTTGCAATCGCCCCCAGACACATCCCCACCGAAAACATCATATGCGGAGTGGAAGCCAGCCTAACCAAAATCAACCCAGATGAAGCCAACAAAATCAGACTCGAAGTCACCAATGTCCTCTGCTCCAGCAAACCACCCAGAAGCAATTTACACAAAGAAGAACAAAAAGCCCTCTCCAACCTGAGGATAGACAACAACATAATCATTCTCCCAGCAGACAAAGGCAATGCCACAGTGGTGATGAACACATCCGACTACCAAGCCAAATTATCCAACCTACTACAAGACCCTGCTTACATACCTTTGAACACAGACCCCACCACCTACCTGGAAAAAACCACCAAAGCCAAAATAAAAGCCTCTCCCTTAAGTGAAGAAATCAAACCAAGCATCATCCCCAGAGAGAAATCATCCAGATGCCCCAAGCTCTTCCCAAGATTCACAAAGAAGGAACACCTCTCAGACCCATAGTCAGCTCCATAGGCTCACCTCTATTTTCTTGCCAAACAACTCCAGCCCTATGCAGAATCCATCACTTCATACATTTCCACTTCATAGAAATTATAAAGAAACAAGACCTACAACCCAATGACCTACTGGAGCTTCGATGTTGTTTCGCTCTTCACACAAGTGCCCATTCAAGAAGCCTTGACAGCTATCCACAACAAATACAACCCCCAAACACATCCTAGATCTGACCAACCACTGCCTAACCAACACATACTTCATCCACAATGGACAAAGATACAAACAGATAGAAGGAGCACCCATGGGATCACCCTCACCGGTCATCGCAAACCTATATATGGAACACTTTGAAACCAACGCGTTGGGAAGTCAACATAAACCCAAACTCTGGCTCAGATATGTTGACGACACCTTTGTTATCTGGCCACACGGGAAAGATAAACTGAACAACTTCCTCACACATCTCAACAGCCTACACCCCAAAATACAATTCACTATGGAAATAGAAGCCAACAACCAACTTCCCTTCCTGGACGTCCTAATCTACAAAAACCCGACTTAGGACATACCATCTACCAGAAAAAAACACATACAAACCGCTACTTAAATGCACAATCACACCACCACCCTGCACAGATCAACTCCGAAGCAAAAACCCTCATCTCCAGAACCAAACGCCTTGACAAAGACCACCTAAAAACTGAATTACACACTCTCTCGAATGTTTTAATTGTTTTCCAAAAAACACCATCACCAAACTAATCCAAAAGGAAACACCCCCAAGAACCAAGAAACAGAAGAGAACAACGGCACCGCCTCCTCCCTTACATCAAAGGCACCACAGACAAAATCAGCAAAATTCTCCACAAACACAATATCAAGACAGCCTTTTGCACCGACCAAAAAATAGCCAACATCTTAAGAAACCCCAAAGACAAGATTGAGCTAGAAAACCAAGGAGTCTACAAAATACCATGCAAAGTCTGTCCAGCCACATACATCGGACAAACAAACAGGAGAATAAGCGCACGCATCGCAGAACACAAGAACGCAGTCAAAAAAGAAGAAAAATCTTCCTCTCTCTTCCAGCACATAAAAACAACAGGTCATGAAATTGACTTTGAAAGAACCAAACTCATCTCCAAAACTGAACACTTCAACAGTCGAATAATCATGGAAGCCATTGAAATAGAGAAACACCCAAACAACATGAATAAACGTGATGACACCTCCCGCTTGCCTGACATCTGGAAACTAGCCCTGGTCAACAGACGAGCCTCTGTCACAAAGACTGACACCAGGTCCAAAAGGACACAAGATGCCACCACCTTCCATCCACACCAAACACAAACCCAGACCCTTCCCACAGATGAAACGAAACCACCATCCAATAACAAAACCACGACTGCACCATCTACTGCGGCACCCCACTCCAGTCACCACATGGAGCACACTCACACACCCCAAAAAAACATTGGGAGACCACAGACACGTAGCCAGACCAAAATGAATTCACAAGACACAGGACCCCACTCCACCAAAGCCCAGGATACTGCCAGAACCTACCAGCCATCTAACCCACCAGCATGTAAACAGCCATCTAAACAGCCATCAGCAGTTAATCCCTTAACGATCGCCTCAGCCACACAGCAGATCACAAAAGAACAAAGGAACAAAGGAACCTACAATCAGCAACAGAGCAAGCAAACCACACCCCCAGCAGTATTTATAGAAGGACTTCAACTGAGACCACACTTTGCTTCAAGAAGAAAGAAGCCAGAACACCAGCCTGAAGATGACGAGTGAGACCTCGTCGAAACGTCGCCAAAACAACCAGATTTCTACACGGAAGAAACCCGAATCCACCCTAACATATATATATATATATATATATATATATATATATATATATATATATATATATATATATATATATATATATATATATATATATATATATATATATATATATATATATATATATATATATATATATAAAAAATAATAATTCCAAAGAGATATCTTCAGCCATGTTGCAATGGGTTGAAACACACCTCCAGGAAACTTTTCAAGTATTACATTTATGAAAGTTTTCTCAACTGCTGCTGGATGTGTTTGAGGGAGAAAATGCTCTAATTCTTTATGCTCTTTTCCCCATTCCTTAGAGTAAGGGGTTAAAATGATGTGCTTGGATTTCATAGAAAACAGTCCCAGCGATGTTTTAAATGCTAGGGACTGTTCCACTGCATTTTTGAGGTTTCAACAAAATTCCAGAGAAACCATTGTTAGAGGAGAAACTTCTGTGGAGATCAACTCGATGCAGAGCATTGCACCCTCATCCAACTGTAGCTCGATGTTGTGAGCAATAATTAACTCCAAGCTGTCACAATCTGTCCCTTGAAATTGTATACGTTTGCTATGAACATGCTGTCAACTTCAGCCAACAGCTGTCTACATTACTAAAGTGTTTTGAGAGTTTCCCTCAGCTCTCAGTGTGATGAGGTGATCTTGCAGATAACCTTGTCTTACTATTTGCAGTTACATGAATTTTTATATCTGATTGTTTTCCACTGAAACATTAATAGCAGTTATGTGCTGGCCTGCCTAATTAAAACTGCCTGTCCTAAGCACTTGCAATTGCACCTTATTTTCACTGGCTCCAAATGTCTCACAGCAGACACACTCTGGGGTAAGTATGTAAGAGGAATTTGCTACTCCTCGTTGAAGGGTCTTGGAATTTGGTTATTTCCCTTTTCAGAGCAGAAGAAAGCATGGAAATATCTGCTCCGTCCCACTCTGTCCCTTGGAAAAAGAAAATGATCTCTCTGCATGCTTCTTGGTTAAACAAAGCAAAAGCTTTTACTAACAGTACATGCTTGGGTTCCCTCCTTTTATATCACGTGCAATTCCATCCACATCTATCTTTGGAGAGCAGAAAATGGAGGAGAGAGGAGAGACAGCCACACAAGGAGCATTAGGAAGGAAGAGGCTATTTCAAGGACTCTTTGATAACTATTAAGTTAGGAGCAGGTACAGAGCATGCTTCTCATTAAAAGAGAAGCATGCAAGACTGTATTTTTCCAACTCTCTTTCTGCCCCCAAAGAACTGTATCAAATAGTTGTTTTGAGTTATTCAGGCTGTTTGGCCGTGTTCTGGAAGATTTTCTTCCTGACATTTCACCAGACTCTGTGGCTGGCATCTTCAGAGGGCAAGGAGCTGAGGGAACTAGGAATTCTCTATGTGCTCTGGGGTATAGAGTGAGTGAGATTGTGGGGTAAATTGTGGTAAAGAGGAAACTTGTCCTATGCAGGAGAATGGGTGTTAGTCATTTTATTGTGATGAAGGGATTAAGAAGTTTCACTGCAATCAGGGGGTGGCAGTAATCCTCTGTAGTTGATGGGTGTCATTAGCTGTTCTATTGTGTGAACTGATCACCGGTGCTTGTGGCTGGTTGGGAATAATTGAGTTTTGACCTTTTGCACTCTGCAGCTTTTAGTACTGGAAGCCAGGCTTTGTTGATTTTTAGACTTTCTTCTTTTTTGTTGAAACTGTGCTTATGTTTGTGGATTTCAATGGCTTCCTCATGCGGTCTGACATAGTGGTTGTTAGTGTTGTCCAGTACTTTTGTGTCCTGGAAGAGGATTTCATGTCCAGTTTGTTTGAGTGTGCTTAGCTATTGCTGATTTTTCTGGTTGTTTTATCTTGCAGTGTCTTTCATGTTCTTTGAATCTGGTCTGGATGCTGTGCTTTGTGGTCCCAATATATACCTGGCCACAACTACAAGGTATCCGGTATACTCCTGCAGTGCCTAGTGGGTTCCTTTTGTCTTTTGCTGACTGTAGCACCTGTTGTACAGCAGAAATACTTTGTTTGTTGGAGGCTGTTTTTCCTCTTCAGATTGGTGTTGTATTTTTTTTGGTTTGATGGCTCTTTTGATTTTGTTCTTGGAATAGCCATTTTCCTGTAGGGTCCAATCTAGGTCCCTGAGTTCAGTGTTGATGAATTCAGCTTAACAGTTTTGGTTTGTATGGCCTACAAGAGTTTTGATTATGCCTCTTTTTTTGTCGTGGGTGGTAGTTGGAATTTTTATGCAGGCACCGATCTGTCTCTCTCTGTGTGCTTTTTAGAACTTGTCTCCTAATTGGAGGCCTGTTTTGCTGTATTCCCCTCTATTTCTTTTCCATGGTGAATTGTATATTTGGGTGGATATTGTTGAGGTAGTTTAGAAATCCTTCCAGTTTATCTTCACCATGGCTCCAAATTATGAACGTGTCATCCATATATCAAAACCAGACTGTGGGTTCAAAGGGTGACACATCCAGAGCTTCTTTTGCAAAATGTTCCATGTAAAAGCTTGTTATTACTGTGCTGAGGGGGCTCCCCATGGTACTACTTCCAGTGGGAGAATGACTTCTATGAACAGACAGATGGAGTTGCCATCATTGATCTCTGAAGTAACAATGTGTAATAAATCTGACTCTTTTGACTCTTTGAAGACAATAAAAGTTATGTCTAACTTCCTTTTTTTTCACCCATGGTATGGTTGGGCTCTTTAAAGAGGTTGCCAGCTTCCCTTCCCATTGATCTCATCTGCATTCCAATTAGTGGTTAAGCAGTCTCTGTAGGCCATTTACTATTCCCCTGTGCCAGCTAGTCACAGGAATATATTTTGTTTCTAATGGATTATTGATCCAGTAGGCCATAATAGCGTCCATGGCCATGTGTTAATCTAGCTCCAGAGCATGTCTGTTTCTAGTTTACCTTGTTGGTTTTAACACTTATTAACAATAAGAAGTACGTGCTGATTTGGAAGAAAGAAGTAGTTATTAGAATGCATGCTACAAATCTTCAACCATCAATTCCAATTATTAAGTGAAGATTAAGTATTCATGAACATTGACTAGTAGTGATGATTCCATAACTCAGGCATTGGTTCTTTGTGACAAAATGTGAAAACAAATTCATGAAATTTTCCTCAGTATCCATCAACAGCTCTTGCTTTCCTTTCTCCTCCTCAACCTCCTTTCCTTGTAAGAGACTCGTATATTCATTTAATGATTCAGTAAACCTGGTAAAATGGATCTGCCAAGGTGTGCATTTCTCGTGTTTGTTTGTGTGTGTGAAGCCAACCTCTTGAAGGTGCTCCATGTTGTAGCAAGAAGGAATGCTGAGAAGGAGGAATCTTAGTGTTCACTGAGCTCCTGGTCAAGTTCAAAGAAACTGCTCATTTGAAGCTCTTCCTGGTGCTGCACTTTTTGCACTGGCATAAAATTCTTGGACACAACATATGGAGTCTTTCAGGGATGAAGGTTGTGTGCTGTCAAGTCAATTTTGACTTGTGGTGACCTTTTCAGGGTTTTCCAGATAGTGAATACTCATAGAAACTACAGGATCATTGTAGGTTTGGAAGGGACCTTGGAGGTCTTCTAATCCAACCCCCTGCCCAAAGCAGGAGACATCATGCCATCTTGGACAGATGGCTGTCCAATCTCTTCATGAAGACCTCAAACGATGGGGCACCCACAACATTGGAAGGCAAGCTGTTCCACTGTTTAATGGCTCTCACTGTCAGGAAAATTCCTCTGATTACCAGGTTGGCTTTCCCACGGATGAGTTTCCACCCATTGGTTCTTGTCATATCCCCAGTTGCAATTGAGAATAACCCAATGCCCTCTTCCCTATGGCAACCCTTCATGTATTGGAAGACTGCTATCCTGTCTCCCCTCAGTCTTCTTTTCCTCAGGCTAAAAATGCCTAGTTCTTTTAGTCATGCTTCATACGATTTAGCTTCCAGTCCCCTTATCATCTTTGTTGCTGTTCTCTGCACTTTTTCTAGGGTCCCTGTGTCTTGTCTGTATTGTAGTGACCAGAACTGGACACTGTATTCCAAATGTGGCCTCACTCGTGCAGTATAGAGTACTCAGAAGTGGTTTAACATTCCCTTCTGCTCGGGGCGTCTAGGGAGTGTGCAGCTTGCCCTGGGCCACATAGGCTGACTTTGGCTGCTACTGCACTTCAAACAGCAACCACTTTTTGTTTTGAATCGCCTTCTGCCCTCCCCCGGCCATGTGGTCATTGAAGCGATTCAGCATTCTGCACTTGGCATTTTCTCACAAACTGGTTTCCCCATCCGCACTTTGCTAAACCGCTTTTTGCTCTGATTTTGCCCATCATTTTTTCATCATCTGCTTGTATTTCAGAAAAAAACTTTTAGGGTAACATCATGCCATTGTTCTTCCATTCTAAGTAATGTAGCTAATTTTCTGCTTTTCCAACAGCAGGATAAGGCATACAGAGGGGGAAACCCGGAAATAAATGGTGCATGGTGTCCGCAGTTTTAGCCAAATCGCTTCAAAAAGCGTTCTAGAAATCAGTTTAAACAAACACCACCCCTGGTGGCCGTCGCAAGAAAAACCAACACAGTGGCCAAAAAGGGGCGTGGCCAAGGGGGCTACGCAGAAAAAGCAATTGGAAATGTGGTAGGTGATTTTTAAGGTGATTTGACTTTAAGCAAAAGGCGATTCAAAACCTAAGTGCAGTAGGGCTTGCCATATGACACATTAGGAAATCAAAGTCCCAACCTCTGGCTCTGCAGAGATACCTAACACACTGTGCTCTCCAACCAGCCCAATGACAAAAAGGGTATATCCAATGTATATCCATTTTAGAAATGTAAATGTTTGGAAATGCATACGGTTGAAAAAATATGCAAACTTCAGCAAAGAGGAAAATGTATTCATTGTGTAAAATGTTTAAATGGTGATCCATGGAATCAACAAAGCTTTCCTCTGGTACCATATATTGAAGAAAACTCCCCCCCCTCTCCAGCTTTCACATCTGGACGTAATGCTGGAAATCCAGTAGTAAGTTGCAGCTGTTGTGATCCCATTGAATCAGTGTGAATTTTTCTCTGGAAGTTGCGTCATGGCTACTGGACTTCTTTTCCTTGAGAGATAGAAATGTTTCACTGCTCCTCCAAACAGCTTCATCAGCCTGAATACAGCTAGTGCGCGTCCTCCATCTTATAGTCTGCTTTGACTTCTTGTCACCCTGGTCTGAAATAGGCTCATCAGATGAACAATGGCCTGAATAGGCATGTTAGGTAGACAATAGCATCCATAGCCTTAAGGTGAACAATGGCCTAAGGTGCTGAAACCTATAAAGAATGGGTTGTTAGCTATGGCCTTGGTGGTGAAGGCTTTTTTATTTGTCTCAGTACTGTGGAAAGCACAGCCTGATAAGTAGCAGATAGACTATGACTGAGGCCGCTACCTCTGTTGAGGGAGGGGGTTTCCATGCTCACATGAATGGCTTCCCTGACTCCTCTCTCAAACTGCCGATCTTCTGTGTCTAATATGAGTACATCCTCATCTCTGAAAGAGTGCCCTTTGTCCTTCAAATGGAGGTGTACTGCCATTCATTAGCCATCCCCTTGGTAGGTTTCACTGATTCAATGGGCCTGTTCTAATTGTGATTCATGACTAGATTTCAGCCACTAATTGATAATACAACGGTGTAGGTGATCTTGGCTTTGGTTGTCACTGACATGCCCTGATTGTTGACTATATTTTCTCATTTCTTCATCGTGACTCTGCCAAGTCTCAGTCTTCTTCTGATTTCTTGTCTGATGTTGACATTTGGATTGATGATTGAACTGGGGTATAGAAAATCTTGCGGTGCAGCTCCAGTGGCTTCACTGACATTAAAGTTAAGAAATTATGTAATCATCTTTTTGCTTGTCTCCTTCTCCAGCGGTGCACCAGTCTGGGATAGAGTTTAAGGCTTTCAATCTCCACCTCCTCAGATAGTGAACCACTGCAGTGAGGAGCGGGGGGGAGGGGACAGGAATTCTCCCCACACAGATGCTGAGTGGTCAGCTGCCTGAGGTGATGGGGAAAGGCAACTTGAACTCCTGGCTAGACTGGCATGTGACCAGAGAAGGAGGCCACCAGGGGTGCATGAAGAAGAATGAATTGGCTGGCCAGGTGGGGTGGGTGGGTGGAGGTTATGCATGACACCTCTGTACAAATCAGCAAAAAGCATGACAAAGGCGGTTACTTCACATCCTACCTCGTTCTGCGATTATGTTCATTCTGTGACAGCGTTGTTCACGGTCACATGGTTTTGTCCCTGTTCAGTCCCTGTTTTCATTTACCCACGGCATGATTACTTGTATCATGAAAGCTGTAACTTCAAATCCTTGTTTCATGACAACTACTGGATTTCCCTGGCTTTGTTTATCCTTTAAAAAAATTGTTGGGCTTCCATTTTTTGATATTTCAAATTCCCGCTGCGGGTGTATGGGCTGTCTTGGGAGGCCCGGCAGGAGGAGCCAGGCGAGACCAGGTGGCTGCAACATCACCACTTTCCACGGATGAGCGGTGGTGTCGTGGGCGGTGGGCCAAGACACCCTTGCCCTGAACTCAGCAGTCTGCAGGCTGGCAGGCAAGCAGGCAAGGAGAGCTCAGCACTGCATCCGGGACCCAAAAAGGATGGACCTATGCCTGACAGTGGCTATCCGCCTGTCCCTTCAAGAGCGGCCTTCTCCTGCAGGGACAGGCGGGCAGCCAAGCCTGGCCTGGAGCAGGAATTCCAGTTGACTTTCTTGGTTGTCAGAGTATTCCTAGAGCGAAAGGGGGAAACAGCCATTGCTGTTATGTCACGTCCCTTGTCTCAGAATAGGAACCGGGAACAAAGCATGACAAGAGAATTACCCAGCCCAGGGGCAGGTATGGCTTGTCACGCTCTGTTCCCTGTTCAGGGGGCATGGTCGAGGCAAGGTTTTGCTGTCACGCTATGGAGGTGAAGTAAGTTTTTTGGTACCGGTCCCAAGCGGGACAGCAAGGAGGGACAAACGGGATGTAAGTGCTTTATGCTACCTCTAGTCCAGAACCCTAATTCAGTTGCTAGAAACCTGGATGGGAAAAGAGGGATTCAATGCCACCTCTAAGAGCTAAGCTTTCAAAGCCATCTTGCATTCTCTTGTCAGGATCCATTTGCCTCCATTTCAACTTCTTCCTGACAGTTGTTCAAAGTAATTGGAGAATTTTGGAATGTTCTTTTCCCAAAAACGAAGAGAACAATTTTCTCATCCTCAAAGCTCTTTGATGTTATTAGCAAAGGAGCTACAGGTAGCATTTTTGGGGAATGCATTTCTTTCTTCTTTCTCTAGCTTTTGTCTCCAGTGTAGAAATCAATAAGTTTTCACTGATATCAGCAAAAGTGAGGACACATTATGGAAAAGAGAGAGGGAGAGAAAAGGAGTAAAATGTCTGTTCTTGACCCAACCACGTAAGCTTTGCTGCTGGCACGTTCTGCCATTACTTTAAACGTTTTTGCCCCTAGTTGATTTCTATTGGCAAGCTGTAAATGGATTTACAATAAGAGTGTGTGGCTGACATATTTGAGACTCTGTGGGCCAAATACAGACTTTGCAGAAGAGCAGCTGAGTGTGATATTAGATATTTATTTCATTTTAAGTGAATCGTTACCAGCAGGGTTTGATCTCTACCAGGATTCATCAGGGCATCTGCGTTCAAACAAATGCCAGAACTCTTGACCCTGGAATGTATGAAGTAAGAAGAGATTAAAGTGCTTTTGAGCAGTTGCAAAAATTTATTTCCTCCATCACTGTAATCATGGCAGAGGGATTAGACGTATTCCAGATCAGACATGAATATTTCCATACAGGACAGAGCATTTGGGCCCTCCCCTGAAGGCTCCTGGACCCTGACCAGTTCGTGGAGGCCTTTGGGGAGCTTCCTGACGGTCTGGCGGATGACCCGGTGGAAGCGCTGGTGGATAGGCGGCATGAGGGTGCTACCAGGGCTGTCGACCGGATCGCCTCCAAGCACTTTCTTCGCTGTGGAGCTCGCTCCTCACCGTGGTTCACGGCTGAGCTGAGGGCGATGAAACAAGAACGAAGGAAGCTTGAGAGCAGATGGAGAAATGATCAATCGGCTGTTAATCGGGCTGCTGTTAAGGTGCTGACCAGGCGCTATGTCCATGCGATCAGGGATGCTAGAACAGCTTATGCCTCCCTGAGAATTGGTGCGTCCTCGAACCGCCAGGTGGAGTTGTTCTAGGTGGTTCGAGACCTCACCAATCCTGGTCAGCCTAGGCCTCCTCCTAATGATTTCACTAGTGAGCAATTTGCAGCCTTTTTAGATCTAAAATGGAGGCCATCTGCACCGATCTGGACTCTGGTTGCCCTAACCCCTCCTCTTGTAGGCCAGAGGCTGCACCCCCTTGGTTTTCTCGTCTGGTTGAGTTTGGGCCTGTTTTTCCAGCGGAGGCCTCCAGGGCTTTGGCTTACTGCTGGCCGGCAGCCTCCCCTTTTGACCCTTGCCCATCCTGGCATATTAAATCTGCCGGAGGTAGCATGCCGGACTGGGATTCAGTTATTTCCACTGCCTCCTTCAGGGAAGGAATCTTTTCCTCTCACTGAAGGAGGCAGTGGTAAAGCCCACATTAAAGAAGCCCAGCCTGGCATTGGATGATTTGGCCAGCTATCACCCAATTGCCATTGTTCCCTTCATGGGCAAGTTCATTGAGAGAGTGGCCACCGTCCTTGACCCATTCAAGTCTGGGTTCAGGCCATTTCATGGAACTGAAACTGCCCTGGTCGCACTGCAAGATGACCTCCTCAGGGAGGCTGACAGGGGGTGTTCCTCCCTGTTGGTCCTCCTTGATCTGTCAGCGGCCTTTGATACCGTCCAAGTGAGTTGCGCCTTGCACAGTCCCTGCCCGCCTTCAAAAAAGCACTTAAAACCATGCTTTTTAGGGAGGCATTTGGCGACCTTTAATTTAATTTCTGCTTTTTTTTCCTCCCCCCCCCACGCCCTTTTGACGCCTCTTGCTGAGGGTTTTCCCTCTTATTGTTTTGGCTTCATTTGATCTTACTCCTTGCTGTACTGTTGTTTTTAATTTTGTTGTAAACCACCCGGAGTTCCTCTGGAAGATGGGCGGTATAAAAATGAAATAATAAATAAATAAATAAATAAATAAATTTGTACTAATTCCACCACCACCACCACCACCTTGGATGTAACCACAGGCTATATATTTCAGTCTTGGAATGCGATAATTTATATCTCTCTGAGATTTCTGATGCAGGCTATGCATGGTCACCTCTAAACTTTCATTTTTTTTAATTTTTTTTTATTGAACATAAAAAAGACAAAACAACAATGATAAACAATTATATAAAAAAACAGTAATAGACAATCATAAACAGTACAAAGTGCCCCCCACCCCCAAGAAAGCGTCCAGTATTCTTGCATCTTCTCTTTCTTCTTCATCTTTTTTTTCTTTTTCTTCCAAAAGGCTTCTTAAGGTCCTTTACGCCAGAACTGTGTTGGGTTATAAGTTGGTTGTATCCCTTTCCCTTTTAATAGTACATGATCTATAAATTTCCCCCAAACATCATAGAAAGTATCTTTTTTTATTTCACCTCTCAAAACTTTTATATTACAAGATAGTTTATCATTTAGTGCTATGTCCCACACTTCCTTATACCATTCAGCAATTTTAAGGTCTGATTTCAGTTTCCAGTTCCTAGCAATAATCAGTCTAGCTCCTGTCATAAGATTTGCTATTAATTCTTTAGTTTTCACATCATATTCATTGATAGATGGTAATGATAACAAAGCAATTTCCGGTACACATTTAATATCAGTTTGTAGTATTTCTCTTATCTCCTCAATGATCTCTTGCCAAAACTTTTGAACTATTTCACATTCCCACCATAAATGAAAGTAGGTACCTATCTTTTTTTCGCATTTCCAGCAGAGCTTAGAATATTTTGGATTCATTCTATTCATTCTGACTGGAGTCATATACCATCTTAAAACTAGTTTGAAGTAGTTTTCTTTTATTCTGACTGATAATGACCGTAAAATCCTCAAATTCCAAATTCTTTTCCATTCATCATTATTTATTTCTTTCTCTATGTCTTGTTTCCATAGCTCTCTTATTGTGTCCTGTTCCCTATTCTCAAATGAATCTTGAATTATTTTATATAATTTGCCAACTGTTCCTTTCCCTGTATTTCCTTTCTCTGATTCATATGTTGTCAGAAATTGCTCAGATTTTGTATATCCTCTAAGTTGTGTATTTCTCCTAATCCATTCTTTCGTCCAGCTTTCTAACTGGGCGTAATTCAACCACGACAATTCCTGAGTTTGCAGAATACGTTTAATTTCTTGTTTTGATGTCATCTTTTAATCCAATCTTTTAGTCTTGCCACTTTCCTTAATTTAAATAAGTCTCCCAATTTCTTCATGTTCGTGGGGAAATTTATCTGATCGATCACCGCACCAAGCGGGAACCTTCCTGTATCAATTTCTTTCCATACTTTTTCCAAGTGAGCAATAGGGAACTTAGAAGAGGATTTTTAATTGGGTAACTTTTCCTTTTTGGGGGGAAACTAAACACATATTTATTTATGTCTTCATTTAGTTCCTCTGATTGAAGTTCCCACCATATTAGTTTTTGAGGTTTAAATAGTATTTCCCCCAGGGAGCTAAGCTGATTAGCTATGTAATACATTCTAAGATTAGGTATGCCTATACCTCCCTCTTTTGAGATCTGTACCATAAGCTTTTATTTATTCTTGCTTTTTTCCACCATTGCAGAATTTATTTAAAAGATCTTGATAAACTTTAATTTCAATTTCTGTGTATTGAATAGGTAACATTCTAAAAAGAAAATTTATTTTAGGAAGTATTTTCATTTTTACCATTGCTGTTCTACCAAACCATGATAAGTTTAATTTGGAGTAATTTTGTAATTTATTTCTAATCTCTTCCTTTATTTTTGTGTAATTTCGTTCTTTCGTTTTACTAATGTCTTTATCTAAAAGTATCCCTAGGTATTTTATACATTTACAAACTTTCAGTTCATGATTGGAGATCTCTTCCATGTCTCGATTATCCTGATTGAAAAGCATGATTTCTGATTTCTGCCAGTTGACACATAATCCGGTTGTTTCACCAAATTCCTTTAGGTGTGCTTTTATTCTTAATATATTTTCTACCGGATTTTTTATTGTTAACAAAGCGTCGTCATAAATAAACTAATTTTTATCTTGCCTTCCTTACCCATACCTTTAATAAGTTGGTCCTCCCTTATTGCATTAGCTAGTAGCTCTATCACTATGCAAAACAGAACTGGCGATAAAGGACATCCCTGTCTTGTTCCTCGGCCTAGGGTAATTTTTTTCTGTCATCCCATCATTGACAATGATTGATGAGGTGCTATGAGAATAGAGTTGGTTTATTACACTTAGAAATTTTTCGCCAAATCCCCATTTCACTAATAAAAGTTTTAACGCAGGCCATTGGACACAATCAAAGGCTTTAAATAAATCTAGAGACAAAATGCATGCTTTGTCCTGTGATCTTCCCATCTCATAAAGAACATTCAAAACTCTTCTTACAGTGTCTGACATTTGTCTACCTTTGATAAAGCCCGTTTGGTCTTCTTTAATATATTTGTCTATAAATGTATACATTCTTTTGGCTAGAATTGCTGTAAAAATCTTGGCATCTTGATTTATAAGTGATATTGGTCTGTAAGATCCAACATCTATTGGATCTTTATTAGGCTTGAGAATTAAAATAGTTAAAGTATGTTTCCAGGAGGAAGGAACTTGCTCGCCCTCCAATATCTCATTATAAAGCTTCTTTAACTTAGGAATTAACATTGATTTGAATACCTTGTAAAATTCTGGTCCCAATCCGTCATCTCCTGGAGTTTTGGCATTCTTTAGCTTATTTATAACATCCTCTATCTCCTCCTCTTTAATAGCTTTTTCCATTTCAAGCCTGTCTTCTTCCGCTAGTCTTACTTTTAGGTTTTTGTCAATATATTGTTCCATAACTTCCTTACTACTTCTATTGGCTGTATATAAGTTTTGATAAAATTCTTGAATAGCTTTTAATTTTTCTTTCATTTGAGTAGATATATTGCCGCTAAATCCTTTATCCTTCCTATCATGCTTTTTTCTTTCTTTTTCTGTGCTAATTTTGCTAGCATCTTGGAGTTTTTATTACTGTATTCGAAAAAGTTTCTTTTCAAATATAGTAGATTTCTTTGGGTTTGTTGTAGATCTATATCTTCTAATTCCCTTTTCCTGGCCTCAACCTGAATTAAAATTTTTTTGTCTTTGGTTAAAAAAAATTGAGATTCAAGGTCTGCTATAGTAGCCTCCAATTTTTTTTTATTTTGCTGATCTCGACTTTTTATAATAGCACTTTCTTTTATTATGTAACCTCTAGCCGCTGCCTTCAGAGTGTCCCAGATAACTCCTATTTGACCACCACCTTCTTCATTGATATTCCAGGTTTCTAGCCATTCTCTTTGTATTTTTGTACTGTATCTGGGGTTTGAAAAATTCTAGGTTTATTGTCCACCTTCTAGCTTCCTTATAATTCTTCTTATTTTCTATTTCAACAGACATTAGAGCATGATCAGAAGTTTTTATCAATTCTATATTTGTATTTACAACTTTAGATAACAAACTTTGTGAGACAAATATAAAATCTATTCTCGAGTAAGCTTTGTGGGCTGATGAATAAAAAGTAAATTTTCTTTCATCGCCCTTTAATTCTCTCCAAACATCCTTTAATCCTGTATTTGCGATGAATTTTGTTAAGATTGTATGTCTAGCCCTCCAGTCTACCTTCCTAGTCATTGTTTTATCTTTTATTTTGTCCATAACCATGTTGAAATCTCCTGCCAAAATCACATGTCCTTTCTGTACCTTTTCTATCTGCTCCCATATCTCTTTATAAAACAGGTTGTGATTAGCATTTGGTGCATAAACATTTATCAGTGTATATTGTTCTAGACCAATTGTGGCCTGAAGAATAATATATCTACCTTCCAAATCTTTCACAGTTTTTTCAACAATACAATCACAGTGCTTTGATATTAAGATTGCTACCCCCTTGCTTTAGATGTACCAAAACTTTTCTCATAGATGTTGATGTTGGGTAGTTTCAGTTCGTTTTGGCCATCTTTCGCTTGGTGTGTTTCTTGAAGAAAGACGATGTCCGGTTTATTCTTCTTAATTAATGACTCTATTCTGTTTCTCTTCGTGACAGTTCCTAGACCCCTGGCATTCAATGTAGCTAATTTCAACAGTCTACCCATATTTTCATTCTATTATCGATCTGGAACGGTCTCTTTGTGCATATATACAAACAAACATTACATATAATAAAGAAAAAAACAATGATTACCCAAACCCTACCACCTACATTTATTTTCTGTTCTCCCATCCTCTTGGCTCTCATACACAACCTGTATGCGCCCTTATAGGAGGGAGGGGGAAGGCACCCGTACACTTCCTGATGGCTGATAATGATTCAGAAGCTCTAAATTAGCGTTGGCACTGTCTAGTCTTGCTTACAGTTATATACGTGAAAAGTTGAAAAGAAAGAATGTAATAAAAAGATAACATGATAATGTGAATCTTAAGATCCTTCTATCCTCCTCTTTTCCTCCCTCAGTCCCCCCCCAAAAAGCCAAAAAAATAATATAAAAAAATAATAAAAAATAAAAAATAATAAAAAATAAAAAATAAAAAAATAAAAAATAGAAAAATATATAAAAAAATATAGAGGGGAAAAGGAAAGATATGCTAAGAAAGAATAAGGGATAAGGGATAAGGAACAGAAAGGGAGTGGAGAATTATGGGACGAGCAAGTCAAAATATAAACAAAATAAAACAAAATGGGCTAAGAAAAAAAAAGGGGAAAAAAAACAGGAGGGAAGGGAAGGGAGAGACAGGGGGAGAGAGAAAGGAGGGCTGTCTTCTGTAGTGCAATGCTCTTCAAATCGGTCTCCATTTGCTTGCTCATTGAAAGATTTAAAGAGTTAAAGGGTGACACTGTCTTCACTGCAGACGCTGAATTTGGAGTTCTCTATTCTTCTTCGATTTGAATGTTCCATGCCTTGAGAAGTTGTTCACCTTCTTCCAAAGAATAAATTTTGTGTAGAGTTGGACCCTTCCACACCTTAAGAAAGATCGGGAATCCCCAGTTATATCTGTAGTTGTTGTTCCTCAGAGCAATTGTCACAGGTCTCATAGTCTTTCTCCATTCAAAAGTCTCCCTGGAGATATCCTGGTAAACTTGTAGAACTCTTCCCTCACGCTTCAGCAGGTCAGGCTTTGCCCTAAGAGTTGACATCAGTTGTTCTTTCATGGCATAGGAAGTAAACCTAATGAGAATTGGTCTTGAAGTAGCTGTCTTAGCACTACCTATATAGTGTATCCTTTCAATGTCGGTCTCAGCAAGGTGTTGGGGGAGGATAGAATTAAGCCAAACGAGGATTTCTTTCTTCATTTCTTTTTTATCCTGGAGTTCAAAATTAATTAATTTCAGATTAGACCTACGAGAATAATCTTCCATATAGATAAGCTTCCGCTGTAAGGCATCAATCTCTTCTTCATGCGCAGCGATAACACTTTCATTCTTAGAGGCTAGAGTTTGAACTTGATTGATTTCTCCTGCTAATTTTTTCAGTTCAATGCCATTATTAGATACCTGTGTCTGCAGGGTCTGTATTTCTTGTAACAGGTCCTTCCTTAGGTCTTTATTCTGTGATGATAAGGACTGAAAGCGGTCTTCGATAGTAGAGGTTACATCTTTTAGGGCTGATTTAATAAGGGAGCTGACTTCTGCTTTCAAGTTTTTGAACTCCCTTGAAAAATCCGGCTGGTGTGCTGGCAACTTGCCAGAATCAGACGCCATTGTGTCACTTTCAACAACAGTTTCTGCTCTTTCAAGACGAGCACGTTGATACGTGGCGTCTGAGGGTTTGCGTACCCACTTTTTTATCACAGTAGGACCCTTTTTCTTGGGTGGCATGCAGAGAAACCAAGTAAGTATGCTTTTTTCTTTTCTTTCTAGCCTCAAAGCAAAGAAAACAGTCTCTCGCAGTCCGTCTGCCTGGGACGTGACTTCGGCAGAAAGCGAAAGTAAATCACTGCTTCAGTAATTCATTGTTATCTCTCCCCTTGAAAATACACAGTTTTCAACCTGTCCTCCCCAAAGATTTATGATCGTTTACTCACGATTTTGGTATCATTTAAAGACAGTATTTCAAGTTTTATTCTTCTCATTAAGCGGAGCTGCTGGATCACCCAACCATCATCGTCATGGGCGGAAGTGCCCCCACCTCTAAACTTTCATGTGTCCATTGGGACTTCCTTTGACTTAAATCCTTCCTTTTTCTGCAACGTGGCAGGCCATTCCTCAACCTAGCATAGATTTGTGTATGCTGATTGGCCTCTTCAATTGTTTCAGAGCAGCTGGACCACCACTAGAGTACAGTGTCCTGGATCAGGCATGCTTTCAGCACACTTCTCATGGTCAGATATGCAGAGTTGCCCACAGATGTATGGGGTCTGGGTTCAAGATTGATGTTGGAGTACCTACTGCGGCTGCTTAGAAGGACATGTTTGTGTTTGTTTACAAAGGTGTGGGGCATATTTGACATTCGTTGCATGCACAGACGACTACATCTAGCCTTGGGTTTAGTTAGCATTATAGAAGTGTTTCAGGTTTTTTAAAGCATGCAGATGTGTGAATAATTTTTTTCTCCTTTTCTTACAAGGACGTGACACAGGTATCTGCCGCAAGTATTTTACAAGTTAGCTTCACATCCTGTCTTCTGTACCTTCTGCCTAGCAGCTTTGTGACTAGCTAGAACTAGGGGAAACGTCAAAGACACAAACAGCTACTTTGGTTCTCTAGAACCACATGAGACCTCATCAAAAATTACTTTCTACAGATGGAGGAAGAGGGACCCAGCTGTCCTCTTTAAACTTTTCTGGCAGAGGTTCCTTCTGCTCGTAATGGTGGGGGTTTCTTTGCACGCCCACATGGATCTAGTGTTTAAAAAAAAAAAACACCTGTCCATGAGGTCTCTTAGCAGGGCGAGCTGGTTATAATTTTCAGCTTGCCCCAAGCACACTCTCCCTTTCACCTCTGTATATCCCCACCCTCCCACCCTTTACTGGGAGAATGAGATCAGCTGGTCGTGTATGGGCTGGATGGGAATTGTTGGCTGTCAATTAGATTGGCCCAGATTGACAGTGAGTTTTTGCCTATCCCATTCTCCCATTTGGGTATGGAGTTTAATAATTCCAGTCACAATTTGTTGGGTAATGCAAGAGGTGACAGAGGTAAAGTCCCTTGATAAGGCACCCTAAGCCAGGCACGTGCAAACTTCAGCCCTCCAGATGTTTTGGACCACAACTCCCACAGTCCTTTGCCATTGGAAATACAGGCTTGGAATTCTGGGAGTTGTGGTCCAAAACATCAGGAGGGCCAAAGTTTGGTCATGCCTGACAAGTTCTGGGCCATATCTCAGGCTTCGTTTGATGCCGCCAGGTGGCAATTGTGATGTTCCGTGATGTTGGCTGAAATTCAGTTGTAAGCTTACGAGCGGCTCTACTTATGAGCAATTTGACTTAAGAACAGAAAACCGTTGGGATTTTAAACTGCTGCCTTAGAAATTTTAGATGTGGCTTGCTCCACTTAAGAACTTTTTTTTAAATTTGTTTTATATTATATATTTTGGAAAAATGTTGGCTGAAGATGAAGCATGTTCAGTGTGTCTGCCTACCTTTAAAGTGCACTGAACTGTTCTGTATCATGTTCAAAAAAATGATACGTGTTGTTGGAAATGGTTATTCTTGCAAAGTAATGTTGCTGTGCAGTGTGCGGGTGTTTAAAGTGCACTTTATAAAGAGTTTTGCACACAAAAAAACTTGTGTCTGTGATGTTTTCCAAGCCTCCGGAATGAATTAATCCATTTCCAATGCATTTCTATGGGAAACTGTTGCTCTACTTACGAATTGTTTGAGCTTGCATTCAGAACGGATTAAATTAGAGGTACCATTGTATTTGTCACAACTCATAAACATATCTCACAAGCCCAGGCAGCTGTGGAGCTGTGGCGAGAGGACCAGGTGGGGAAACCCAATGCTTCTTGGACCAGTGGCTGTTCTTCCTGAAGTCTTAGCAGCAGTGCAGTGTCACATTCTAAAGCAAGAATTGTCTATAAAATGTCTATGTAGAGCAGGCATGTCCAAACTTCAGCCCTCCAGATGTTTTGGACCACAACTCCCACAGTCCTTTGCCACTGGAAATGCAGCCTTGGAATTCTGGGAGTTGTGGTACAAAACATCAGGAGGGCCAAAGTTTGGATATGCTTGATATAGAGAAAGTTAATAGCAGTCCAAAGATGGAGTGGTCAGAGCTAAGTTTCAAGGGGATCCAAGACAAAAGCCAGCAGTCAAGCTATAAATTACATACATACCAATCTGTCAGGGGCAAGAGGGCGCATAGGGGAGTCATCTACAGCAGTTCAGATTGACAGACAGGACTTCGGGTTGATGCAATCCAAGCAGGGCAAGGACAGAATGTGATTATAAATGTGGTTTCCTGCTGTCTCGGTCTGATTGGGCTGGTGATATTTATTCACCTTTGTCTGGGATCCCTTCTAGTCAGTTATTGACGCAAGGGGTTTCACCTTGAGAATGCCCTGCTGTCTTATTGTTTCTTTCCTTTAATGCCTCTATTTTCTGTTTTTCTCTAGGGTTCAGAAGTACTTCATTCAACAATTGGAATTGGGTCCTCTTTGACCAGACCAAGCACTTCTTCCATTTCTCATGGTTCTGGAAAGGGGCTGCCAATTGGGGTGTTCAAAATCTTTCCTGGCATTTGTCTCTCCCTGCTGAGGCAGATTGCCCCTGTCTTCCTCCTCTGAAGAGGACTGGGCATGTAAGGACATGACATACACTGCCCAACGGAAATACCCATTTGTGGTGTCTGCTGTAATGCTGTTTAGGATGTTCAAAAAGAACACAAAGAAGGTTGGTGAAGTTACATTATACTTCAAAGATACATATTCCTGGATAGAAACCCAGGAGGATGAGCTTGGTTGCCCCACAGATTAATATAACTGGGTGGAAAAATAAAAGGGACATGGTAGTCAGAATCTGATACAGTAGGACCCCCATATCCACTGATTCATTATCCACTGATTCAGTTATCCACGGTTGGCAGGGGGGGAAATTAAATTATTCAGCAGCCACAAAGCAATCTATTGTCACAGTCATCAGCTGTAAAGCAAGCTATTGTCAGAAATAGCATCTGTAAAGCAAGCTACTGTCACAATCAGCAGTCATAAAGCAAGCTATTGTCAGGAAACAGCAGTTTGGGGGTGGGTGGGCAGGCATTCTCTCTCATCCACAGTTTTCATTATCCACGAGAAGGCCTGGAACCAATCACCAGAGGACACTGGGGTCCTACTGTACTGAATTCCCAATCGAGGAGAAGATAAAGATGTCATCTTTGTAACACTAATTGCAAGAATTTCAGTGACACAATGCAGTTGTATTGGGACATTTCACTTATCCTGGAATCCCAGCAGGTCCACTGTTCTTTCTGTAAGAAGAACCTACTTGGCCAAGGATCTCCACTTTCCCTGTTCTTTCTCTCTTGGGAAAAACTTTGGAACTTGGCCCAACCAATCTTATTTTTTTGTTGCCCTGATATAATAGCAAATTATTGCCTCACCTGTTTTACACCAGGTGAGGCAACTGCATATCTTAACCAGTAAGGGTCAAGACCAGGGAAAGGACCAGGATTTGCAGAACTAACCCCAGCAAACAAGCAGGAAGGCCAATCCATAGTTATAACATAACGGGTTGAGCAAGGCCTAGGCAAGCCACAGCATGGGCAAATGGAATAAAGCATACAGCTGTTGGACAAGTTATTCCCAGAACTTTATGGTTTCAGTAGAATACCATTTTATAGATGTGCTGTTATGTAGCAGCTGTGGGTGCCCTGGAAGCAAGAAGTGCTCAGTCACAGGGTTTGGACACTGGGCCTCCCTGGGGTGAAAAATCCTTCATGAAAAAGCCATCTTCTCTCCAGGAGAGTAGTCAACATCATGACTTCAACTGAGCTCACGCTTTTAAGAACATAAGAACCTGTGAAGAACCATGCTGGATCAGGCCAAAGGCCCATCTAGTCCAGCTTCCTATATCACACAGTGGCCCCACCAAATGTGTCCAGGAGCGCACAAGACTAGATATCTGTTTCTTGATACCACTCGCCTGCATATGGCCCTTGAAGTACTCTGGTTTTAAGCCTGGTGATTACACATCTCCATCATGGTTTGTAACCTGCGATGGACTTTTCCTCCAGGAATCTGTCCAATCCCCTTTTGAAGGCATCCTGGCCAGATGACATCACCACATCTTGTGGCAGGGAGTTCCACAAATTAACAACACACTGGGTAAAAAAATATTTTCTTTTGTTTGTTCTCACTATCCCAGCCCTCAATTTGAGTGTATGTCCCCTAGTTCTGGTACTTTGTGAGAGGGAGAAGAGAGTCCCTCTACCCACTTTACTCATGCCCTGCATTATTTTGTATGGTGCCTTTTTTCCAGTCTAAAGAGCCCCAAATGTTTTAGCCTTTCCTCATATGAGTGGTCCCCCATCCAAGTAATCATTTTAGTCGCTCTCCTTTGCACCTTCTCCAGTTCTACTATGTCTTTTTTGAGATGTGGTGACCAGAATTGTACACAATACTCCAGGTGTGGCCTTACTATCGTTTTGTACAATGGCATTATAATGTTGGCTGTTTTATTTTAATCTTTAGCCTTCATCATTTGTGAGGGCTGGGTGGAGGTCTTACTCTGCCCCTGAGTCCCCACCATCCACAGGTTCTTTGTTCTTTAGGGGTCTGGTAACTTCAAGGTCAAGCTACTCCTTCACCTCATCAGTTTGTTGGACTTGTCCTCATTGTGGGATTCCTCTGCTGAGGCTGATTGAGATGTTCTAACAGCTGGGCGGCAAGTCTCACTAACAAGAAGGCCTCTCTTCCAAATGCAAAGGGTATATAAACACTCAACTGGTGTTTGTTCAAAAGAGTGAACATTTCTCAGAGCTGTGGTCAATGTGGTTTCCCCCAGTTAAGGACCCACAGAACTGCAACATTAGTTTAGCAAGACCACATCAGTTCTGAAGGCTGGTTTTGGTGAAATGGAGAAGCAGCCTCAGGAAAAGTGGAATTTAGCTACTTTAAGGATACTCTTCTGGCAGAATCCTCTTGGCTTCCTTCATAACACCTCGGATGGTCTTTCTCAGAAAGGGAATGTCAAAAGGGCATTTACATTTTGCTTTAGGTGCTATTGCGGAGGCAATGGCAGTTGATGTTACAAGTGAAATTTTCAAAGACCCTTAAACTCTTTGATTGCGGTCATATCTGGGTTTCCTTCATATTTAAATTTCCTGTGTATTTTTTCCGGGAGAGGTCACATGGTTTTTAATGAGCAGTTGGTGTCCTCTCCTCTGCGCCGTACCTTCCTATTCTGGTTCTGTCCTAACCTCTGTACTATGCATTTTGTCCTACTTTCTGGCTCCAGTTTCCAAGGCTCCATCTTTTAAGCCGGGTAGAAAGGAGAGAAAATGAATTTACTGCGTATTTTCAGTGTTCTGTCATTGCAACAGAAGCAAACAAGTCAGCATTTTCGAGCGAAGTTTCTAAATCCAGCCCCTGGCAGTGGTTTAGGAAACTTCACTGAAACTGCTGTTCAAGGTCGGCCAGGAGCAGAATTTGCTTCTCTTCCTGGTTAGCATGTGATCTTTTACTGCGTAGTTCGCCGACGGGAAACTACGCAGAAAACACAGGTATGACCGCGGTCTTTGTGAAGCTCACTGTACCCATGAAGGAATTCTATTAGTATGAATGCATCTCATCCCATCCTGTGTGTGATTGACAAAGAAATATTGACCGAACCCCCTAAGGTAGATTCCACCAGAACCTAATGTTTCTTCCATCAGCATATGCTACTTAGCGGCTGACCTTCAGGTCTTATGGGGGGAATTAACATTAGTGATGAAAGATATCAATGTGTTCAGTTTACTATAAGTAATAGAGTGCTATGAGTTCCTGTCTAGAGGTAGTCAAGCAAAATTTACTCATGCGCATGAGGAAATGCCAAAGAGCAGTTAACGTGCCATTTTAGATAAATTAGATTTTGTTCTTTACAAGTCCATGGCATGTACTGTCTGCTTATCATAGCTGTTATTTCAACGTTTGTGGTGGGTCTGTAGGTTTGTAGGTCAATGGAGGGTCAGTTGTCAACCAAAGTTGAGTGATGGGTACAAATGGAATTGGAGTTGTCCTCTTGCCACACAGGAACCTAGTGGAGCTGTACAATGTTGCTCAGGTAATTACCTATATGAAAGTTCCAACATGGATTTCCAGGCAGCAGATCAATCATAAACGACAGGTCTTTTGTCTGACAGTATGCTGTAGGTGGATAGCGTGAGAGCCCCCTATTCAGAAACACAGTTAAAACAAGATGATTATACCCATTAAAGATATGCTTTAGATAATCATTTCTTTCTGAATAATATAGAGCCATTAACACACATATAGCTCAACCATCATTAAAAATGTTTTGAAGAACTTTTAGAGATACAAGACATATATATGTTTTCACAGGCGATCAAAGGTGCAGTGCTTGAGTTACTCTTTAAAACTGTGTAGTTTCAATTAAATTCTTGTTCTAGATGAATTATGAATGCATTAAGCTGGACAGTAGCTGGTTAGATAGTTATCTGGCTATGGAGTTAGAGGTTGAGAGTTCAATTCCACACTGTGTCTCTTGAGAGAAGAACCAGCTTGTGTGGCCTTGGTCAAGCTGCACCATCCGTGGATGTCCTCAGAACAAAGGAATTGGGAAAAACTTCTGAGAACTCCATATCCAAAATGCCTGAAAAGCTACCACACCATAATACTTTCTTTATGAACTTGGCAATCTTAACAGTCATTCAGTAAGTCTGTGAAGATTCTCAGTCATCCAGGTTAGTTTATCTGGAAGCTGAGTCATGGCAATTGGATGTCTTTTCTTGAGATATCGAAACTAGACATGGGCACAACTTGGCAAAATTCTCATTTCCGTTTCCGTTCCTCGTTTCCATTACGCAACGGAAACGGTAATGACAATTACTCCGCCAGAACTCAAACTCAAACAAAAAAAAAAATTGGGTCTGATTTGTCGTTGTCATTCCTGGCATCGCAGCGATCGCGCGATGCCAAGCGGCACATAAAAAAACTTTTAAAAATAAAAAAAAACCCAATTCCCGGCCAAAAAAGCAGGCGAAAATATGCCTGCCTGAGTGAGGGAACCTACCAGAGGGGTGGTTTCCGGTGGGGGGGGGTCCCCGGCCTCCCCCCTCTCCTGTTCTGGGCTGCTCTGGTGGGGGGCATCCTCGTCGTCTCGCCCACTCGCCATGCCATGTGGTGCAGGCGGGGGATCCAAAATGGGGTGACCGCAATATTTATTTTGAAATTGTGGTCCAAAAACACACCAAAGCACCACAGAAACATGCGAAAACAGCTATTTTAAAACTGCCTGAATTTTTACAGTAGCAGCAGTGGGTTTTTCTTGCAACAAAACATCTCCATTGATTTTATTTTATTTTATTTTTATTTTTATTTTTTACACCTGTGCAATGATGGGCTGGCCATGGGAGTGGACCATGCAAATTTTTGGAGCCATTCCACCAATTGCATGGCCACTTGGCCAGGTTTTGACCGAGACATCTGGGATGTGCCAGTCGGGCATAAAAAGCCCACTAAACCTATCCTGAACCCGAACCCGAACCCTAACTCTAACCCATACGCCAGTACACTGTCCTTCTTAGTGGGTCAGAGAGGCACCCAGAGGTGCAGCCCACTAACTCACCCTAACCTTACCCGTAACCCTAAGCCTAGCCCTTGCGCTAACCCTAACTCTAAGCCAGATCTGTGTACTCGCATTGCACTACAGCAAGTACACTTCCCTTCTTAGTGAGTCACGGGGCGCCCATAGGGGTCCTCTCTCACTTTGTTCCTCCTCCCCATCCCCAGCCCAAGTGCACCATATGCCAGGCAGTGAGTCACAGAGGCACCCGAAAGAGAGGTGCCTCTGCCTGCCACTGCAACTTGGTATGCATATCCAATTGGCTATGCATACCCTTTTGTAGTGGGCCAGAGGAGGCACCCACCCCAGAGAGGTGCCTCCAGGAGCCCACTTTCCCTTCATGGCGGGCCAGAGGAGGTACCCACCCCAGAGAGGTGCCTCCAGGAGCCCGCTTTCCCTTCATAGCGGGCCAGAGGAGGCACCCACCCCAGAGAGGTGCCTCCAGGAGCCCGCTACCCCCCCAAACCAGTACTAACGACAGACAAAAAAACGATAAACAAAATGACAAATTTTTGAAAAATTTCACGACAAATGGAAACGAGCCGAAACAGGCCGGCTCCGACACATGACAACTCGAAACATAATTTTTCCTGGTTGTGCCCATCTCTAATCAAAACGTTTCGCTACTCCTCCAGGTAGGTTCATCAATAGAGATGGGCACGAAACATTTTTTTTCATTTTTTTCATTTTTCATTTTGTTCCCCAACAAAATGGAAAACAAACTGCCCCTTCAAAGAAAAATGAAACAAAACCAAATGAAAATTTTAGATTCGTTCCATTTCATTTTTCATTTGCCCGTAGCAATGCATTCCTACGGGAAACCACTTTAAAAACCCAGCACCTTTTCCCCCTCCAATGTGCCTGATTGGGAGAGGGAATGGCACGGGGTTTTAAAACTTTTTAACTGCCAAAGCTCTGCATGCCAGCTGATTGGCACTTGCTTCTGCAGCAAAAAACAAAAAAACAAACAAACAAACAAACAAACAAACAAAAAACCCTGTGCTTTCCCCCCAACATGTCCAATTGGGTGGGGAAAGTGCAGGCTTTTAAAACTTTTGGGGGGGCACTGAAGCAAGCACTGATTAGCTGGCATGCAGGGCTTGTGTAGGAGACTAAAACAAGTTTTAAAACCCAATGCTTCTCCCCCCCCATGCACCCGATTGGGAGGGAGAAAGCGCAGGCTCTGTAAACTTTTTTTAGTCCCCAAAGGAAGCGCCCATCAGCTGGAGCCCGGGGCTTGCTTAGGGGACTAAAAACAAGCTAAAAACCCTGTGCTCCCCTGCCATGCACCTGATCAGGTGGGGGAAAGCACAGGCTTTTAAAACTGTTTTTTTTTTGCCAGCCACCGAAGCCCTGCCCACCAGCTGATTGGTGCTTGGGGAGGGCAGCTGTGCTGGCTTCCCAACCATTTTCAGAGGGCTCAGTCGATGACAGCTCGGCAGGAGCCCTCTGAAAATGGTCGGGATGCCAGTTCCAGGCTCTCGCACTGGCGTCCCGACCACTGCTTCCTTTGGCAGAATAAAAAAGTTTAAAACCCCTGCGCCTTCCCCCCCCCATTGGATACATTGGGAGGGATGGCACAGGGTTTTAAAATACAATGAAAAATGAAAATAAAAAACAAATGATTTTTTTAAATTTTCTTTAAAATCATTTCAAACGAAACAAATGGGGGGAAACAAAAGAAAATGCCGTTTTGGCGTTTCGTGCCCATCTCTATTCATCAATCTGTGGAAAGTTAGTGCCATGACCCTTTAATACAGTTCCTTTTGTTGTGGTGACTCCCTTCCCTTGCTTGGAAGAGGCTACAAGCCCCCTTGGGCAGGCCACAGCCTCCGGTGCCAGAGACTGAAATCCCCTCCAATCTATCAAGCTGTAACTCACTCTTCCCCCCTTCCTCCTCCTCCTCCTCAGACCCAAGGAGACTAGAAAGGGAGGCAGAATGGTCAGAAACACATTGCATTACATGAATGTGCAACAGCAATTGTACAAGCAACACGAGGCAGTTCACTACCTTCTGTTGCTCCTCCTCCCAAGTCCTATTGCCCAATGGGGTGTGCTAACAGTTGCACAACTGGGTATGTGAACGGCCACCAGCAAGTTGTGAATGTGGAATATGCTGCCACGGAGGGTGGTGGAGTCTCCTTCCTTGGAGGTTTTTAAGCAGAAGCTGGATGGCCATCTGTCGGGAATCCTGTGATGGGGGTTCCTGCATGGCAGGGGGTTGGACTGATGGCCCTTGAGGTATCTTCCAACTCTATTCTATTCTATTCTATTCTATTCTATTCTATTCTAATGGGTTGGAAATCAAAATAAGCTTTTATGCATGGCGTACCGCTTTGAGCAAATGTTCCATGTCACCGCTACTCAAAAAGGTCTCCATGGTAGACCCCCAGCAATTCTGACCATGGTGGGATGAATGAAAACTGGTCTGACCCAGTGTAAGGCAGCTTGCTGGGGACACTTTTGTCAAAACAGATGAAAATGTCTTCCGAACAGCCCTCAAAGGGCCCAAATGCACAGTGTAGAGTGTACATTTGAACCTACCATGCCTGCTTGAAAAAAAAGCAAACTGCATCATCTGGGAGGGAGTTATTATAATTAATAAGATCAGTTCAGGCATGGAAAGAAAGTTTAACTCTTTCTTCCTTTACTCCATCTCTTAAGAATAATCTCTGTTCTGAAGCTAATATTTATTTTAAAGGGAACCACCAGCTGGCACCAGAATGTAAAGTTTACCTTGCATCCACTGAGCTTATTAAGCAAACATAAGAACAGACGTGCACCCTACCCACAATCAGTATTAAAATGGTAAAAAAAACAAATGTGACACTTTCCTTTGTAAATGTTATGTTCTAACCAGTCTCGGAAACGTGTGGTTCAGTTATCTGACTGTGGAGCTGGAGGTTAAGAGTTTGATTCCTCATTGTGTCTCCTTTGATGATGATGATGATGATGATGATGATGATGATGATGATGATGATGATGATGATGATGATGATGATGATGATTTTAAAAATAGAGATTAGGAACATCCAGTGGCCTCTCATTTGAGGCAAAATCCAAATAAGGGCATATGGAGAGGGCCCCAAAATGTCATGTTCCATTTTGGAGGACAAGCCAAACCAGTCTGGGTCCATGACAGTATTAGTTTGTGGATCTCTCAGGAAAATGCAGATGGCTGTGACTATCATAATTATTTTTGGTAAAATGGTTAATTGCCACATCAAGCCCAGGAAACAAAAGGAAGAAAAGAAAGGCCCAGACAGCTATTATGCACTCTTTGATACCTTTGCACCAGTGAGAGAACAGATGCCAATGAATGGTGGAAGAAGTCAAACCCATCACCCTAAAAGGAAGGCTTGCATGTTTTCAAGAAGAAGGTCAATACCCTTTTGATGTTTTGCTACATCAAAAGAAGCTCTTGTCTTTACTACTGCTGGTTAAAAAAATTACAGTGTTTCTACACAACCTAGTAGTCTCATTTGGAGAACCTTGCTGACACTTCCACAGTTGGCATGTGTGGTGGGCATGTAGACCACTTCATTGATGAGCAAAGCTGCCAATGGCCTTTGGCAGTGATTCAGCACCCTCCTTTAAAGGCACCAATAATTTCAGTCTCCACTTCCTTGCTTTTAATCACAGACCCCTAAGCACAATTTCACCTGATGTCGGAAGCTAAGCAGGGTCGGCCCTAGTTAGTACTTGGATGGGAGTAGGAAGTGGCAAGCCACTCTAGTATTTCTGCCAAGAAAACTCCATGGACATGGAGTCACGAAGAGTCGGTCACAAATGTAACAACACAACACAACACACACACACACACACACACACACACACACACACACACACACACACACACACACACACACAGAGAGAGAGAGAGAGAGAGAGAGAGAGAGAGAGAGAGAGAGAGAGAGAGAGACATACACACAGACACCGTCTCTGCACAACAATTTTAACCTTGCCAAATGCCAGGCTTAACCCAAGAGAACTAAGAAAGATCACCATTCTACCTGGCTCTCAGGTCCACCCTCTGGTCGCCTTGGAAATGCAGAGGTAGCTCAGATTTGGTCCGTGATATGGTATTCAACCAAATTAAGTTCATAGAAAAAAACACCACCACTTTTTTGTGGAGAACTGGATGCTTTCCATTGGAAACAGCAGGAAAGAACCCACTGGCCATCCACACCAGAGCTAACAAGCCTCATCAGTTCATGAAATAAAACAAGAAAGCTTGAGATGTAACTAACACAATGAGACATGGTAATGTAAACTGGAAGTACGTCTGACTCTAAACATTTTATTGTTCTTGGAAAGTGTCTTGATGAATGTATATGCTTAGTCTTCCAAATTGGACAAGATGTGCATACAAAAAGAGGCATGCAGAGAAAAAAAAAATCCATTTCTAGCTATACCTATAGATGATCAGGGCTTAGCTAGTCACTTTTGTGGCACTGCTTTTCAGAGTGACTGCTGCATAAGTCCGTCTCAGCAGCGGCAACAATAGAAGCCAAACACAAGACAAAATGATTGGGGCACACTTAAGACTTACACGTATACCATCCGGGCAAGATTTCATGGATTACAATCCACTACGTCAGATAGATGTTTACCTGGAAGATGCAAGGAGTCACAGTCCCCGAAGCAACCATTCCAGGCTTTTTCTGTCAATGATGATGAGTGAGATACACACTCTATTTCGAGAGGCAAACACAGACTGATAGAATTAAAGGTATCTGTATAAAAGTCCAAGCTCGGGTTGTGGTAGGAAAGTTTAATGGTGTTCTGATGGTGTTCCAGTGGACATGGTATTCTTTGGAAGACTCTCATGGCCCCTTTGCTCAGAAAAAAAAAGATGGCAGTGAGTGAACATGTCCGATCTTGCCTGATTTTGGAAACTAAGCAGGGTCGGCCCTGGTTAGTACTTGGATGGGAGACCACCAGGGAATACCAGGTGCTGTAGGTGCCTGGAGTAGGAACTGGCAAACCACTCCAGTATTCCTGCCAAGAAAACTCCATGGACATGGGGTCACGGAGAGTCGGTCACGACTGTAATGACGCAACACACACAGATAAGCAGGGCAGGGACGGTGTCCCAACTGATGTAGCCTTGTCCAAGTCTCCAGTATCTGTCTCCTGCAAAGCAAGCGAATAATCCAACTAACCAGGTGAAGGTAGAGACCTTCTTGTACCCTCCCACTGGTCCTCTTCTTTGGACACAGGCAATGACCTTCTGCTTCCCCAGTTCTGTTGGTACATTCTCCTTGACTCTGCCACCTCCAGCTATTTTTCATCAGCTGCATGGACCTTCTCCCACCAGAATGGTCCTGAGAACCATACCCTCCTCCTCACTGCCTGGTACTTGCGTGCTGGGGTCAGATGGTTGCTAAGGGTGCAGGCCTCATCCCCTCACACTGAATTTTGTTGACACTTAAAATATTGGTGAGTTTGTATTGTCCAAGTTCCTTTGGCTCCATTTTTAAATGTCTTTGCCCATAACTTTATTCTGTTGCTTTTCAACTGTGGTGTGTGCTGCTTTTAACTGTAGTTTGTGTATTCTCCGCCCCCATCTTGAATCCCTGTCACCATTCTGCCCATGTATATGTCTCAGAGGGATGTGGCTGTGCATTGTGCTACACTTGAGGTGGCATATGTATATGAACTGCACACCCATATATAATGGTTTAACGCCTCAAAGCTGAGATGTCATTTCTAGAAGTCTATAGAGACTATGAGAAGAGCAGCATATGTGGGGAATAGCAGTCAGTTGGATTTCAATAACAGGCCAAATTGAATTACATATTAAAATGTATTAAAAATAGCATGTCCCACACTTGATGAGTGAATGGTATGGATAAGCCATACAAAGAAAATTAACATCAGAAACATTCACAAGGGAACATTTGCTAGATTGAATATGGAGCTGTATTTCAAATGTAATAACTTAGGTTCATAATTACTAGTGATTACTGAAATATTACTCTAATGGCATGCAAATGTGACTGCACCTTCTTATTAGATACAATCATTATAGATAAAATGTTTCCTATTACATGTCTGAGGAATTTTTAAGGACTCTAAATGAGATGACACACAGTTCAGGCAATAAAGCATTTCAAAAAATAAAACTGATTTTCAGCCTGCATGAGCAGAGACCGTCTGGGTTTCAGTCCAATACCACAGATACATAACCTACTGAATGGTGATATACCCATAATTATGAAACTTCCATTTATACTGTAGTGTGTTTATTTAGTCAAAGACCTCACATTGTTCTTCTGAGCTGGTAAGATGGCATGGAATGTTCAGGGACATTCAGATTGCTGAAGTTACCTGAAGATGTCTGTCGCTGAACTTCTTTAAAGAAAATAAGAAACATAAGAAGAGCCATGCTGGATCAGGCCAAAGGCCCATCTAGTCCAGCTTCCTGTATCTCACAGTGGCCCCACCAGATGCATCAGGGAGCACACAAGATTAGATCTCTGTCTCCTGATACCACTCCCCTACATCTGGCCCTTGAAGTACCCTGGTTTTAAGACTAGAGATTACACATCTCCATCATGGTTTGTAACCTGTGATGGACTTTTCCTCCAGGAATCTGTCCAATTCCCTTTTGAAGGCATCCAGGCTAGATGCCACCACCACATCCTGTGGCAGGGAGTTCCACAGACTAACAACGCGCTGGGTTAAAAAAATATTTTCTTTTGTCTGTTCTTAGACTCCCAGCCCTCAGTTTGAGTGTATGTCCCCTAGTTCTGGTATTTTGTGAGGGGGAGAAGAGTATCCCTCTATCCACTTTACTCATGCCCTGCATTATTTTGTATGTCTCAATCATATCCCCCCTCAGGCGCCTTTTTTCCAGACTAAAGAGCCCCAAATGTTTAGCCTTTCCTCATAAGGTTGAAGTTCTCCATCTTTTTTTTGGGGGGGGGGAAGAAAGGCTCACAGAAGTTTTAAGGAAGATAGTGTTTATGTAGAAAAAGCTGCATATTGGAAATAAAGGTGCGAGAACATCTGAACAAGGCTGGGGAGAGGCCTGCCCAGTAAATAATGGAAGAATGAAGAATGTGTGAAAAGGATTTTTGAAGGCGAATGAAGCTTGACTACAAAGAGATAAGGAGTTTATGGAGGGAAATGATTTAAAGAAAATTGCCACTCTGAGATGGAAAACTAAACATGGAAAAGCACAAGTCATGCTACAGGTTCAGTCCAAGCAGAGTAATGCATAACAAACGAGTCACTCAGGGAAACTTGACAGAAGAAAATGACTTTGCTTGCTTGTGGAAGAAGAGTCAAGATGGGGCAAGTCTGGCTTCCTGTGGAACAGAGTTCCAAAGTCTAGGAGCAGCAACAGAGAATGCCCTATAGAAAATAACTGTGGACTTGACAGGTGAGGAACATTTTGGGGAAAAGCCTTGTTCTTGTTCTATTTGCCAAGTCTTACCACACCAAGACCTCTCACAGAGAATTTCCCCACACCAGATGCCCTGGTTTCCCACAAAAAAACAAGATCTCTGTTTTATCCCCTCTTTATTTTTTTCTTTTGACCTTGACACATTCTGCACTTCACACTGCAGTTTCTGGGGAATCTTGTGCAAGAAAGATTCCATTTTGTGCTGCCACTGCCATAATTCTGCACAGATCATTGTTTCTTCCAGAAAATGGCTGCCACAATGATAGATAGATAGATAGAGTGGACCCTTGTATAACAAACAGTTTGTATAACATAAAATGTATGCAACATAAAAAATTCCGGAGATAGGGGAAATTTGCTTAAAAGAATTGCCTATGGGGCAAATCCGTACAACATAAAAATGGGATTACTCTGTTTTCAATGCATTCCTGTGGGAATTTGTATACCATTTGCACCACCAAACATTCACAAATCTCCCTGAGGTTTTTAATAACACACCATGCCTAAGCAGCTTTCCTGAAGGTTGGTATATGAAATAAATTCTACGTGCTTTCTTATAAAAAAGACTGTGTGGCAAATTTTGAAGACTTCTGTGAATTTAGAGAGAGGATGAAATGTTTTAATGGGTCTGTTGGGAACGGCTGAATAGCAGTTTGAACAGCTCTTTCTAGTACCTTTGGAGAGCTTGTTTCAAAGAAAGATGCTAGTCATGTCTGGGACATTTTTTGAAAGGTCACGTGCCTGCTTCCTAATGCCTTTTGGGTTCACAAGATTCAGGAGGATGGTTTCAAATTGATCCTCATGGATATCTTCTCTGGAAAAAAAGGAGGGAGAAGTGCCATGGCTCATAGCATCTTTGCAGAACTAGGAAGTCAAAGAGATCAGTAAGCCTTTTCTGACCTCAGTTCATTAGTGCTAAAAAGGAATTATTTTGGCCCTAATAAATCCCTTAAAACATCTGTTTTAAAGCAAAGTTAAATGACTCAAGAGAGAAGAAAAATTGTTAAACTCTCTCTCTCTCTTTCCAACTTGCAAATACATTTTGAAGTAAAACTATGAGGAGAACCAGACTGTATGGCATAATGTATTAAGAAAATGAGCAAAGAATGAATATTCTGGCTTATTATTGTCATATCAACTCACAGAACCCTAGTAGCTTTAGGCAGGCTACCATTTTTCTGTTTTATTTTTCTCAGTAATATTTTGATAATATCAGTAGCCTAAAGCAAAAAGCGAAAGCAAAGTGTTCTGCTTACATACTGCCCCATAGTGCTTCAAGCACTCTCTGTGAGGTTTAAAATTTAATTATGTGGGCTACACATTGCCCTCCCCCACAAACAATGACAGATTAGAATCCTGGGCCAAAGCTAACGGAATGGGGTTCAACAGAGGGAAATGTAGGGTGGCGCATCTAGGTAAAAGAATGAATTGCACAGATATAGGATGGGAGACACTTGCTGGAAAATAGTACCTGTGAAAGGGATCTGGGAGTCTGGGTGGACCACAAATTGAACATGAGTCAGCAGTGTGGTGCAGCAGCCAAGAAAGCCAATGTGATTCTTGGTTGCATCAACAGAAGTATCGTGTCTAGATCAAGGGAAGTGATAGTACCACTCTATTCTGCTCTGGTCAGACCTCATCTGGAGTACTGTGTCCAGTTCTGTGCACCTCAATTTTAAAAGGATGTTGACAATCTTGAATGGGCCCAGAGGAGGGCAACCAGGATGATTGAGGCTCTGGAGGAAATGTCTTACAAGGAGCGGCTTAGAGAGCTGGGAATGTTTAGCCTTACAAAAAGAAGACTGAGGGGGGATATGATAGCTATGTTTATATATTTGAAAGGATGTCACATTGAAGAAGGGAGTGGTTTGTTTTCCATGGCTTCAGAGACTAGGACACTGGGAAATGGTTTCAAGCTACAGGAAAAGAGATTCCATTTAAACATTAGGAAGAATTTCGTGACAGTTAGAGCTGTTTGGCAATGGAATATGCTGCCACGGAGGGTGGTGGAGTCTTCTTCTTTGGAGGATTTTAAGCAGAGGCTGGGTGGCCATCTGTCAGGAGTCCTGTGATGGGGGTTCCTGCATGGCAGGGGGTTGGACTAGATGGCCCTTGAGGTCTGTTCTTACTCTCCCAGCCCTCAATTTGAGTGTATATTTCCTGCTTCTGGTATTTTGTGAGAGGGAGAAGAGCACACTGGAAAAATATCAGTGGCTGTGTTCCACCAGTGCTCCAGTCAATGCCTTGCTGGCAATTCTTCTGTTATTTGAACACAATTCTTCAAGTACTACTAGTAATGGTTTAAACAGTTTCGTTATTCTTTCCTGGAAGAGTATAAATATATCACAGGATACATTATTTGGCTTGCATATACCCCAGAGGTTGCCCTCCAAACACCCAGACCACTTCACACCCTATAATGCATAAGATTCATTCTTAAACTTGCCTGCCTGAAGAACTTTGTAAGCATAATTTGATCTTCCCACGGCAGTAGAGTGGCACACACTGTTGATCATGATGAAAGCTCAGATGTTCCTATTTCTTGTCATAAGCATAACCAATTCCCATCATATAATCATGGGGAGATCAGATTATGCTTACACATCCCTTCCGGCAAGCAAGTTTAAGAATGGTTATGATATTATATGTGGGTGCAAGGACAGAGGTAGCTATTTGGTGTTTGGGTGAAGAATTATGATGAAATACATACTGCAGTAATCATCTTTGCTGTTTTCCTTTGTTTATATTTAGGTCTTTTGCCTTTGGGTCTCAATACCATTCATAAGACAAACCTGACTGGATCAGTCTGAAGGCTGGTCTAATCAAGCATGTTCTTGAACAACAGTGGACAATCAGCTGCCTCATGTGAAGGACTCCAAAGCAATGGTCCCCTCTATTTATTTTGTCCCAGCAACTGGTCTTCACAGCAACCAGAAACTGGAAAATGTACCTTTTGGGGCTGTAGTCCAGGAGTCACCCAGCTTCTGTGGATAACGTATGCTGGGTAGGTCATTCTTTGAATGGCAGTACCAATAAAATCATTTCTCCAAGCTCTGCAAGTAACAACCTCATGCTTGTCTTGGTGGTGGAAATTGGTAATTTCTTTATATACAGCAGCATTTAAGATACAAACAACAGATGCACAGAGGAAGCATAAGAGAAGAGCTCAAGTCTCAAAGCTACCCTCCTTTTCACAGTAGCCCTGAGTGACTTCACTGCCAGATGGTATAAAAATCCAATAACTAACTAACTAACTAACTAACTAACTAACTAACTAACTAACTAACTAAATAAATAAATAAATAAATAAAATACAGTAAAAATTACTCTAAGAGCATCTTAAGTAGAAAAAATATTTTTACTTACAGTTGCGATCTTCAGCTACATTCAGAAGAAGAAAAGAGAAGAAAAAGAAAGAAATTGCTGTTTCAACCATGCTGGGTGACTAAGACCTACTAGGCTGGCTGCATGGTCAGAGAGGTCAGAAGAGAGGGCTACGTTGTCTATTCTGGTTGAAAGTCAGAGAGAGAGAGAGAGAGAGAGAGAGAGAGAGAGAGAGAGAGAGAGAGAGAGAGAGAGAGAGAGAGAGAGAGAGCAAACAAATAACCAGAAGCGAAGCAAACAACAGGAGACGAAAGTTAAAGACAAGAAGAAACATTGTTAATTGTCTAGTGGCAAGGCAAAGTTACAGGCTGTCCCTCCCCTTCCATTGACATATAGTTACCGGTAGATTGCATGCAAGACTGCTATTTCCTCCAACAGTCTGCATATGAAATATTTAATTTGTTGATATTGGATAGGATCAGATGTTAATTTGATTTCAATTGTGCCGAACTGAATCGAAAGCAGTAGAATTTTGATTTTTGCCATACCCTTGATCATGTTTTTGATGTAACTATATTTTAGAAAAATAAGTATTTATATGCAGAACAGAGCAGACTGAGGATTTTTAATTAGAAATGATGCCGAACATAGGGGGAGTGCTGGACAATCATTGGAAAAATATTTTAGTCCTCTAAAAGCTGTTTCATTTCTCCTCTGTCTAAGTGTATCATCTGGTAAATAGTGTTTTTAAAATGTTTTAATTTGTTTAATATTCTGAACCAATGTAGTGCTAGATTGATGCAGCCCTAATATAGAAGCAGATTGAAGTGCATGGTAGCCTGCAATACAACACCTGCTGTACCCAGAAAATCCCACTGATACCATAGATATGATATATTCCAATACTGGCACAGGCCAAATGGAGTAAAATAAAGTGGAATCAGAATCAGTTCACAACAAACAACTCCCAAGTAGGTGTTGAATAAGCCTTGCTTCACAGCCCAAAGAAGAGTGCACTTACTTGGCCATCAGTAGTTGGAGATAGAGATGGGCACGACCAGGAAAAATTACATTTCGAGTTGTCATGTGTCGGAGCCGGCCCGTTTCGGCTCGTTTCCATTTGTCGCAAAAATTTTCAAAAATTTGTTGTTTCGTTTGTCGTTTTTTTATCTGTCGTTAGTACTGGTTTTGGGGGGGTAGCGGGCTCCTGGAGGCACCTCTCTGGGGTGGGTGCCTCCTCTTGCCCGCTATGAAGGGAAAGCGGGCACCTGGAGGCACCTCTCTGGGGTGGGTGCCTCCTCTGGCCCGCTACAAAAGGGTATGCATAGCCAATTGGAGATGCATACCAAGTTGCAGTGGCAGGCAGAGGCACCTCTCTTTCGGGTGCCTCTGTGACTCACTGCCTGGCATATGGTGCACTTGGGCTGGGGATGGGGAGGAGGAACAAAGTGAGAGAGGACCCCTATGGGCACCCTCTGGCTCACTAAGAAGGGAAGTGTACTTGCTGTAGTGCAATGCGAGTACACAGATCTGGCTTAGGGTTAGGGTTAGCGCAAGGGCTAGGCTTAGGGTTACGGGTAAGGTTAGGGTGAGTTACTGGGCTGCACCTCTGGGTGCCTCTCTGACCCACTAAGAAGGACAGTGTACTGGCATATGGGTTAGGCTTAGGGTTAGGGTTTGGGTTCGGGATAGGGTTAGTGGGCTTTTTATGCCCGACTGGCACATCCCAGAAGTCTCTGTCAAAACCTGGCCAAGTGGCCATGCAATTGGTGGAATGGCTCCAAAAATTTGCATGGTCCACTCCCATGGCCAGCCCATCATTGCGCAGGTGTAAAAAAATAAAAATAAAATAAAATAAAATAAAATCAATGGAGACGTTTTGTTGCAAGAAAAACCCACTGCTGCTACTGTAAAAATTCAGGCAGTTTTAAAATAGCTATTTTTGCATGTTTCTGTGGTGCTTTGGTGTGTTTTTGGACCACAATTTCAAAATAAATATTGCGGTCGCCCCATTTTTGATCCCCCGCCCGCACCGCATGGCATGGCGAGCGAGTTGGCGAGACGACGAGGATGCCCCCCACCAGAACAGCCCAGGAAAGGAGAAGGGGGGAGGCCGGGGGACCCCCCCCCCAGAAACCACCCCTCTGGTAGGTGCCCTCACTCAGGCAGGCATATTTTCGCCTGCTTTTTTGGCTGGGAATCGGGGTTTTTTATTTTTAAAACTTTTTTCTGTGCCGCTTGCGCTTGGCATCGCGCGATCGCCGCGTGATGCCAGGAACGACAACGACAAATCAGACCCAATTTTTCTTTTTTCGGTTCGAGTTCGAGTTCTGGCGGAGTAATTGTCGTTACCGTTTCCATTGCGTAACGGAAACGAGGAACGTAAACGTAAACGAGAATTTTGCCAAGCCGTGCCCATGTCTAGTTGGAGATTTCAATTTGATTTCTGTCATGGCAAATGCAATGCCAAAAGAGGGGTATGTTGGTGTGTAATCATGCCCTTGATCATGTCTTTTAATTAAGTGTATTTCTGAAAAGCTGGAAAGTCCACTGCTAGAGATGGGCATGAACTGCAGTTCGACAGCTGTGTAGCTGTTCATAGAATCATAGAATCATAGAATCATAGAATCATAGAGTTGGAAGAGACCTCAAGGGCCATCTAGTCCAACCCCCTACCATGCAGGAACCCCCATCACAATATTTCCGACAGATGGCCATCCAGCCTCTGCTTAAAAACCTCCAAAGAAGGAGACTCCACCACCCTCTGTGGCAGCATATTCCATTACAAAACAGCTCTAACAGTCATGAAATTCTTCCTAATGTTTAAATTGAATCTCTTTTCCTGCAGTTTGAAACCATTTCCCCGTGTCCTAGTATCTGAAGCCATGGAAAACAAACCAGTCCCTTCTTCAATGTGACATCCTTTCAAATATTTAAACATAGCTATCATATCCCCTCCCATGCCCTGCCATCATATCCCCTCCCATGCCCTGCCTCGCATGCCCTGCCTCCTCCAGTGGATACCCACTCAGAGGAAAGGCCCAGAGGGGAGAGGGCTGGGAAGCACCAACGAGGTTGTCGAACCACTGAACTACTCAACTGCAGTTCATGCCAATCTGTACCCATCACCTTTGCCCACCCAGCCTGGAGTAAAGAGGCAAGACACGAAGTTTTGGATAGTAAATGGGCCACACTTCATTAAACACAATATTAAACACATTCAAAGGGGTGCCAATAGTAGGACAGAAGGCTGATCCGTTTGAGGCTGGCCACACCCCAGACGGACTCTGGAATAAAATCTGGGGAATACCCTGCGAGTCCCACCACCTGAGGCTCCCGGCTCTGGGTGATCGCTACCTGTGTGACCCTGCCCATTTCCCCCCTCCCAGCGCTGAGTCCTCAGGGCCTTCAACACTGTGAGATGGGCCACCTTACACCATCCTCCTGTGTCAATTAACTCCTGAACATACCTGCCTTCCACCACTACCCACAATGCAAATAAACACCACACCAGACCTGGAAAATAACCTTTAAGAATGAGATGGCTGAAAACTCACCTGCTCCATTCCAGGCCAATTAGGAGCAGGTCAAAAATTCCCATCCAGGTCCGAAGCAATCAGGAAGTACTCGTCCTTAATACAGGGTGGGCGGGTGGGTGGGGTGATGATCAAGGAAGAAGAGGCAGGCTGAGTGCTAGGAGCCTCCTTTTAAGGTGAGCTCCTTCCTGGCCCAAACGGGCCACCGTCCTGCCTCTTCGTTCTTTGCCTCCTCCGGGCGGGAGGGCAAAATGGCTCCCGCACCGCATTTGCGGCGCTGGTAGAGCATTTCCTTATCCATCTCCATGATTGCTTGGGTTGCTCTTTGAATGACTTTTCCCAGCTGTCAAGTTGTGGACGCGTTTTCCAGCTGCCTGACCTCCAGCTTTCTGCGTGGCTCGTTTCAGAGACATAACAACAGTGGCTGGATTGCCGAAACCTTTCTCACCTCCTGTCCTGGTGACCTCCTGTCACAGATCATTATTTTGCAGCTGGAACTACATGCTACCAGTCCATAAAAACCCAAGTAGATGCTCACAATACATCTTTCTCCACTAAGGCATGAAGGGAAAAGTACAGTGGTACCTTGTCTAAAGGACTTAATTTGTTCCAAATGAAATTATATTAAGCAAATTTTCCTTTATACAAATTTCCCATAGGAATGCATTGAAAACAGAGTGATCCCATTTTTATGTTGTACAGATTTGCCCCATGGGCAATTATGTTCAGCAAATTTCCCCTATCTCCAGAATTTTTTATGTTGTACACATTTTATGTTATATAAACCATTTGTTATACAAGGGTCCACTGTAGATGGTGGTGGTAGGGGGTGGTGGTGGTGGGGAGAAGAACATTTTTCCAGAATTTCCCACAGGATGCCAAAAACAGCATCCCCTGAAATGAAGGACATCAGAACGTAATGATGTGGCATCATATTTTTTGCATTAACAAACGTTGCAGGACAGCGCCAGCAAAGGATGTGAAGCTGCTGTTTTTAGCAGTCGCCACTCGCCACCCATCAGCCCTTAAATTTCATCTCAACCTTGCCCTTTCCTGCTACTGTTTTGACAGCTGATGTCCAAGCTCACAACAGAGGAGTCTCTATTTACTTTTGCCCCTACAGTGATGGTTTTAACCTCTGCCATCCTAACACACAGTCCACCTGCTTTGAATTGCTAATCTGTGCTTTCTCCACTGCCAGCTCTGCTCTTTTCACCCATTCCCTTCCTGATATGCAGCTCTCTACAGATGGCCTTGTACCTTCTGCCAAACAGATTAGCTTGGCTGATAGACTAATGAAAACAAGCGTTGACACTCCACAACTCCCATACCTTGCCTGCTGCGACAGCTGCTGATGCTAGCAATGCCGGCTCCAACTCTATCGATGTGCTACCTCTGCAGGGGGTTGGAACTGAAGAGCATAATAGATTGGCCCTGGGTAATCATTTTACAAGGCTAGAACGAACCACTCTGTGTTACAGAGTGTCGAACTTTTCTTCTAGTTGGCCATATGGGTGGGATATAAATATAAGAGATAAAACAAATAAGGAGTTGTGCAGTAGAATGGCAGGGATTCAGAGAGCAGAATAGCTTAAAGTTCCCTAGATCAGGCCATCCCTTTTGTTCATTAACTGGCACTTACTGTCTCAAGAATTCACTATGAGACATTAATAGCAGAAAGAAGAGAAACAATGTTTCCCTTGCAGTGGAACAACAAAACTAACAGACATGACTGATATCAGCAACAGATTTCAGCAGGCTACCTGCTTTCAACATATTAGCTGACTCCAACAGAGGAAAGAGAGGGGGAAAGCTCAGAGCAGAGAGGTGGGGATGTCTTTGAATTGAGAAGCAGGGAAAGGACAATTGGTTAGTGTTAAATCGATTGACAGGATCCCTCCTAATCAAAATTACTAAAGGCAGCATGTGAGATTGCATAAAACTCCAGCTGAAACAACCACAGAATTTGTCTCCATCTTGTTTCTGAGTCTGGAAGTCGAGTCATGGCTACTGGACTTCTTTTTTCTTGAGAGATAGAAACTCATGACTCAACTTCCAGATAAACTCACCTGGATGACCAAGAATCTTCATAGACATGATGTTCCTGAGTCTTTTACATGTTATTGCTATTACACTTTAAAACATTGGGTCTTTTAAAGTGGATTTCCTAAAGAAGCAAAAGGGAGATTTATCGGGTACACAGACATGCTTCTGACCATGCACCCTTTCATAGCATAATGTATATAAAAACGCCAAGGTTAGAAATGTACTTTATGAAGGTATTTAGAGGCCTCTTTCTAAACATCTGTGGACAGATAGCAATCTATCCCTAACCATGGCTATTTTGATCATCCGGTGACTTCTCAGTCACCTGTGAAGGCAGTAAAGAAGGCAAATGGTTCATGCTGGAAGCCTATTTCCAGGGGATCTGCACTGATATTATTATCTGTGTCTGGAGAAACAGTGACCCAGGTAGGGAAGGCCCCCCATCCCACAGTGGTAGGATGACATGCCTCTTTTGATGGGCCTGTGGGTCACCGTTGTCCTAGAAACAGGAGAAATTGAGCAATATAACAACACCAGGGCATGTCAGCAAGGGGACAAGAGGATGCTTATTCTCCCAGACTCTGAAATGTACTTATTATTTTAATGACACAAAGAGATGCATTGTCCTCTCTTGGTGGGTATTATGTGTGCGAATTTACCTCCCCCGGCTACTTATTCCAAATACTCTAATAGTCCAGTGCTGGCTGCACCAGATGTGAAGCCCTTTCACAAAATCTTCCGGCTATTATTTGGATGAGGAGGTACAGAGAAAATGCTACATGAAAGAAGGACAGAAGAAACATCTGAAAGCCAACAAGGAGAAGAAACTGAAAGTCACCATAGAGACGGATGACACAAAATATGACCTCTTACACTAAGCAAACTTGGGGCTGCTCAATGCCAACACTGTATCTGTAGGATTTTGAAGGGAACTTAACTTCAAGGGGGTTCTTTCTTCAGCTCCAAGACGTTTCCAAAAACAGGGCAGAACAAGGGTCATTCAGAGCAAAAATGTCAATATAAATCAGTTAAATAGGAGCATGGGAATTTGAAAGAGTCTGGAGCTGTCAAATGATAAAAAGAAAGATGAATGAGAAAGAAAAAAAAGCAAAAAACATTGGGTAAAACAATGTAAAACAAAATACCCAATGTCACAATGATGCAATATGGTTTGCAAAACAGTGGTTACCTCAGGTAAACCCACAGCTTCTATCTTTTTCAGCTCCTTTTGAAATACTAGGTGAAAATAATTCCCAACTTTCTTAGACAGTTACTTCACATCCTCCCTCGTGCTGAGGTGAACTTGCCTCCATCTTGAAATCGGTTTTAGCCACGTGACCTAATGCTGGTTCTGCCCCTGTTTCTCTGTACTCACGGGCATGCTCATTGAATCCAGCCGTACTTTAACCGCATGTCCTCGATCCGCGTTTAGCATTTCAAGATCCTTGCACGCGCTCTGCCTCTTTCTCTCCCCTCTCCTTCCCCTACCCACCCACCCACCCCATTCTCTGTCTCTCTCCCTGTGCGCACGTTCAAAACAACACAGTGCATTGCTCCATCTTCCTGCCTTTGCCATCCTTGTGCTGAACTGTAACAAGAGATTCTCCCCCCCTCCACGCAATCAGTCTCCTGAAGCAGCACCGCCGCCGCCGCCGGTCCCATTGCTGCCGCCACCATGTTTTCTCTGCTTTTGGCAACACCAGGACGCCCGGTGGGGTGGTGGTGGTGGTGGTGCCGCCGCCGCTTCTGGGGGTGCAGCAGCACATCCTAGCTTAGGCTTAGAAGAACTTCAGTCCAACAACTTCACTCAGCCAAGTAGAGGACTGTACGTACTGCTTGCTGAGCTGTTTCCAAAAGCTGAAATTTGGATGTAGAGGTTCACACTTATGATATTTTTCTGCTCTAGTTCAGATCAGTCTCTTTTTCCTTTAAACTGTACAGTGTATAACAAAACAAGTGTCTCTGTGACAACATGTCCACAGAGGCATCCATTCTTAACATACTTATTTAAACAAAAGGGTTTGCTGATTTAGGGGATTCTCCTACCTAAGGAGTAGTCGTGTAGCCAGATGGAGTGGTATATAAATAAATAAATAACCAATGTGGAGTACCAGATAGTCTGTCCATATAGGAGCTGGGCTCAAATCCCTGCCTAACCTAGCTGCCACGGAAATGTGGAAACCCACTGGTGTGTCCATGGGAATAAGGGACTACTCTTAGACATGTTAATCCAGCAGGCCATCGCTCTCTGCAAGTGAGATTCCTCTATGAATTTTTTTTTGTTCCTTGAGAAATTTCACAGGGAATCGTGAGGGATTTCTCAGAGGCTTTGGGCAAATTTTCCCACAAAGGGAACACTGATTTGCATTAGAATTATCCAAAAAATCCCATCTTTTCCTGCTTGGAAAGGGCATTGAGCTCAACATAATTGATCAGTTTCAAGCACAAAACAAAAATAAGAAAACCCAAGCAACAAACAAATAATGGGGTGGGGCTCAGTTGTTATTTACTGAGGTTTGTAGGGTGAGGCGTCTCACTGAGGTATCATCCCAGGATGGGACTTGGATGATTATCAACAATGGTAATTTTTTAAAAGTACTTTCTGCCTTCATTGAAAGATCCTGTTAAGGTTGTCATCAGTCACAGGTAGAGATGGGCACGAAACAGAAAAATGGTGTTTCGGTTTTTCGTTTGTCGTTGAGAGGTCTGTTTTGGTTCATTTCCATTTGTTGGGAATTTTTTGAAAAATTTCGTTACCGTTTTTCGTTTTTTTCTTTGTCGTTTCTAACCGCTTTTCCCGCGATTTTTAAAGCATTTCCGTGCGCAGGCATCCCCCAATGCCCCAGACCAGAGGGAAAACATACACAAAAAAAGGATGCTGGCAGAGACACAGTATAGACTAGGTATGCAGGGAGGCTGCAAAGGCAGCGGCGGACGTTGCCCGGGGTGCAAGGCAGCCGCAGAGTGACTGCACTGCGGGGCAAGGGAGGGTACCCACCGAGAGGTACGCAGGATGCACGCACACAGGGAGGCTGCAGGACTGAAGCTAGAGTCGCAGAGACTGCAAGGAGGATGGGGGCTGCCAGAGCTTTTTTTGCCCTCTGTGGCTGCCAGACCTGCCCGCCCAGTCTGCAACCTGGGCATGCTATTGGATGAACATGATCCCATCACATGGCTTGCCTCCATTTTGTGGCTGGTGGTGACATCCATTTTAAAGGGAAAAGAAAAATACATCGCAATGGGAGAAGACAAAAACAAACGTTTTAAGGACCCCAACCCCCCTGGTAGGTATTATCAGACAATATAAATAATTATCGCTGTGTTTTTATGGATGTCCAGGGCATTTTTTAACATTTAAAACAGCTCATTTCATTGCGCATTGCCATTAATGGAAACAAAACGTAACAACCACAATTTTCGTGGTTCTGTTCATTTAGTTGAATTTTCATCACAATTTTTGTTTGTCGTTTCGTTACGTAACGGAAATGACAAACGGTAACGGAAATGAAAAAAATGTTCGTTCCGTGCCCATCTCTAGTCGCAGGTAACAAGGCAACACGTGTATTTATTTTTATTTAAAATAATTTTATCCCACCTTTGTGCTTAAAAGGACCTGACTGCGGCAACAGTGATATGGCAACAATGACAATAACTCAGGACAGATATAGATCCAACCCACTTAGTACCTTTTAATAGAATCATAGAATAACTACTATAGATGCTACTCTAATAGCAGAGAGTGAGGAGGAATTAAAGAACCTCTGAATGAGGGTGAAAGAGGAGAGTGAAAAAATGGGCTGAAGCTCAACATAAAAAAAATAAGATCATGGCCACCGGTCCCATCACCTCCTGACAAAGAGAAGGGGAAGAAATGGAGGCAATAATAGAGTTTATTTTCTTGGGCTCCTTGATCACTGCATATGGCGACTGCAGCAACGAAATAAAAAGACACCTGCTTCTTGGGAGGAAAGCAATGGCAAACCTAGATAGCATCCTAAAGAGCAGAGACATCACTTTGCCAACTAAGGTCAGGATAGTCAAAGCTATGGTTTTTCCAGTAGTGATGTATGGAAGTGAAAGCTGGACTGTAAAGAAGGCTGATCACCACAGAATTGATGCGTTTGAGCTGTGGTGCTGGAGGAGAGTCTTGAGAGTTCCCTGGACTGCAAGGAGATCAAACCTATCCATCCTGAAAGAAATCAACCCCGAATGTTCACTGGAAGGACAGATTTTGAAGCTGAGGCTCCAGTACTTTGGCCACCTCATGAGGAGACAGGACTCCTTGGAAAAGTCCCTGATGTTGGGAAAGATTGAAGGCAAAAGGAAAAGAGGACGACAGAGAATGAGATGGTTGGATGGTGTCATCGATGCAACCAAAATGAATTTGACAAAACTCCGGGAGGCAGTGGAGGATAGGAAGGCCTGGCGAGCTCTGGTCCATGGGGTCGCGAAGAGTCGGACACGACTGAACGACTGAACAACAACAAGAATAAATGAGTCATAAAGGGCCTGCGAAGGTATCAAATCCAAACCCCTGCTTATCTAAATCGAAGCAGATCTCACATAGGGTTATCTAGTTGTCTCTTGGATGTCCCCAGCATTGCAGCACTTACCACCTTGAAAGGAATTGGTTTCATTTTTGTACTTTTCTAACAGTTAAAATATTTTTGTGACCTTCAGCCTAAATCTGGATCCCTGTAATTTGAGATCATCATTACAAGTCCTACAGTCTGGGGCGAGCGAAAACAGATCGTTCATCTGTATGACAGCCTTTCATGGATTTATAAAGCAATATCTTATTTCCCTTCAGTCTTCTTTTCTTCAAGGCTAGACATAGTCAGTTCTTTCAGTCTTTTCTCATAGGGCTTTGTTTTCAGCCCCCTGATCATCCTTGTTGCCCTCCTCTGCCCTTTTTTCATTTTGTTGCCATGCTTTTAAAGTTTGGTATGCTGAACAGATGGGAAGTACCATAGGACCCCCATATCCACTGATTCATTATCCACTGATTCAGTTACCCACGGTTTGCAGAAAATAAATAAATAAATAATTCAGCAGCCGCAAAGCCAGCTACTGTCACAGACAGCAGCTGTAAAGCAAACTGCTATCATTAAACAGCAGTGTAAAGCAAGCTACTATCATAAACAGCAGCCAGAAAGCAAGCTACTGTCTTGAAACTGCAGCCAGAAAGCAAGCTACTGTCACAAAACAGCCATTTTGGGGGAGGTTTTGCCATTCACTCTTATCCACGGATTTCATTATTCATGGGTAGGCCTGGAACCAATCCCCAGTGGATAACCGAGTCCTACTGTAGTTCTTCTGTGGTGCAGTGGTTAAATGTCTGTACTGCAGGTAAAACTGTGCTCACGACCTGGGGTTCAATCCCAAGTAGCCAGCTCATGGTTGACTCAGCCTTCCATCCTCCCGAGGTCGGTAAAATGAGTACCCAGCTTGCTGGGAGGGGGGGGGATGTGCAGCCTGCATACTGTAATTAAAAACTGTAAACTGCCCAGAGACTACTTGAAGTGGTATGGAGCAATATATAAGCAGAACACTTTGCTTTGCATTGCTTTCATGGGATTTGGAAACTATACTTCTGTTAATGCAGCCTAAAATAACATTTGCCTTTTTTATAGCTAGATCACACTCTTTTTAGTATTCCTATTTTTAATTCTGTCCTTCAGACTGAGCTTGTATTGCTAAAAGCAGAGAATGAGGCTGCACTGTGGAAAACAGTAAGGCTTATGATGAATATACAGGGATGGGTGTATGTAGTTCTGTGGGGTTCATCCAATATCTGCTTCTGCCCATGATGAATTAGAGGAGAGAAGGCTGAGAAAATTAAAATGGAGAGCAGTAGCCTTCACATTTCAAAGCCAGAGAGTGGGTGTCTGTTCACAGGCAGAAGAACCGAGGAAGGCAACGCTGACGGGAAAACTGCTAAAGGCAAAATGGCATCCAGACAAACAGCTTAGCAGATGGTCTATCCTGTTAATGGTGAAGCATTCCAAAATCATAAACAACAACTGCAGAGGGAAATATTGCCTTGTCTTTGTTTACAACAGTAACACTATCCTGCAATGTGTGCACATGGGATACACAACCTTTTGGCTGCCAAAGCCAGGGTGTAAAACTTCAAAATCCTTGCTATAAAAGAGGCCCAGTTTCACAAAAAAGAACAGATCATCTTTCCCAAACATTAATTTCTCAACAGTGTTTCTGCACCATCCATGAAAGGGGTGTGCTTAGAGCCTGAGGAAATGGATTTCATCCATGAAAGCTTGCTATTCGTTTTGGATGTTTTTAGTGACCCAATAAAAGGTATCACCTAGTCATGCCTTTGTACACTCTTCAGGACTGCGCCTGCCCTTTGCTTTTTCATTCAAGTTGTTGTTGTTGTTGTTGTTGTTGTTGTTGTTGTTGTTGTTGTGACTGACTCTTCATGAGTCCATGTCCATGGCCTGAACTCCCTTTGGTATCCTTCAAAAAACTACTAAAACACACCAATTTCATCAGCAGAGACTATCATATCTGCTCAGCCTGCTATTTTTCATCACCATCTAATTCTAATTTTATTTTGTATTTAAATTGTGGTGCTGATGCGTAGCTTAGGCTTCATTTCTTTTGTTTTTTAGTTTATTGTACTCTTATATGTTATGGTTTTTAGCTTCCCTGAGTGGCCCTTTAAGCCAGTTGGGTGGGATTCTTCTTCTTCTTCTTCTTCTTCTTCTTCTTCTTCTTCTTCTTCTTCTTCTTCTTCTTCTTCTTCTTCTTCTTCTTCTTCTTCTTCTTCAAGATCTGCCTTACTCTCAGATGCAATCATAACATCATCAGTGTAAAGGAGTGTCCAGGATACTACTGGTTTCTGAAGATCTTGAGTGAGTGTGTACATAACTAGAATGAAAAGAAGCGGGGGGAAATGCTGATCCTTGGTGGATCATGCCTGTACATGACTCTTCGGCAACTTGTAGAGGAGTTTGACCCAACTGACAAGTTCCTCTGGGACTCCGTGATGGGATACAAAATACAATAAATAAATAAATAAATAAATAAATAAATAAATAAATAAATAAATAAAATTTAAGTGGAATCTACCTGGCTTCTTTGCATCACCATCAGAGGAACAGGCAGAGAGAGTCTCATCCTGTCTGCAACTTGTTGTGCTAGGGGTGAAAGGGGACTACATACATTCGAGATATTGCCTAAATTCCAAAATAACAGATCTCAGGCATAGCTGTCAGTAAATAAATTGTAATCAGACAAGGATAAAAAATAGTATTACTGAATATATACCCAAATCATATTTTGTCTGGATGAGATCCTGTTTGGATAACTAAGCCCATGAAAACGTAGCAGCATCTCTAACAGGGGGAAACTTCCAGTATGTTAAAATACCCCCTTCTCATCATGGCTTCTCTGACTTATAAATTGTCTCTTTCATTGAGAGGAAACCATGGGAGCTGCAGATCAGAAGGAAGAAGTATTTCATTACTGAAACTCACCACCACTAGATTATATCACAGACAGGGGGAGATTTCCAGTAGTGAAAGACTTCCTTCTTCCCTCCTGTGTCAATCAAGGCTTCATTTAATGAAAGTTTGTGTTGTCTATCTGGGAGTTGAGTCACAGCAGTTTGATTTGTATTCTTGTGGAATCAAAACATTTCACAACTCATCTAAGTAGCTTCTTCAGTCTGAGAAAAGTGGGTGGGATGCTTCCAAAGTATAGGTCACCTTGGTTTCACCCCATTCAGACCATTTACAATAACTCAACTCCCAGATAACATCACCTGGATGACCGAGAACCTCCACAGACACTTTGTGTTGTTTATATTGTTTGTAAGTTACAAAAGCCATGGGAGACAAGGGGAAAGTCTTGAGCTACTGAAAATCTTCTCTACTGGTGAAATCATCATCTTTCCACAGTGGCTCTCAGCGGCTATCATAGAATCATAGAATCATAGAGTTGGAAGAGACCTCAAGGGCCATCTAGTCCAACTCCCTGCCATGCAGGAACCCCCATCACAATATTTCCAACAGATGGCCATCCAGCCTCTGCCTAAAAACGTCCAAAGAAGGAGACTCAACCACCCTCCGCGGCAGCATATTCCACTGCCGAATAGCTCTAACTGACATGAAGTTCTTCTTAATGTTCAAATGGAATCTCTTTTCCTGTAGTTTGAAACCATTGCCCCGAGTCCTAGTGTCTGAAGCTATGTAAAACAAACCTGTTCCCTCTTCAATATGACATCCTTTCAAATATTTAAACATAGCTATCATATCCCCTCTCAGTCTTCTTTTAGAGAGGCTAAACATTCCCAGTCCATCTCTAGAATGCAAATTAAAAGGACTGAATGCCAGATAGATGTAAACATATGCCTGTTGTGGACAGAAGAAAATAACTCCACATGATTTTCAGAGAACCCCATTACTTATATCCTTACCTTGTTTTTACATACCCTCAAATTAAGGGAAGTACATGGTTTTCCTGAGGCTTCAGTCAGTACCCTAAGAGCTGGCAATCCATGAAAGGCAAATATAGTGAGTTCCAATGATTTTCAGTTATTACTTATCCAGAGTACATTAGCTTTCTTAATTCATGGGATGTTGCTTTATTTAGATGCAAGTCATATTCTTTGCAAATGCAAAAGGTGTTTGTATAGGAATGGATTGTTTCTTTTGCTGCTCCTTGTGTTTCTTCCACAGATTTGGAAATGTGTCCAAATGGATCCAGGCTGCTTAGACTATGTGAAGGAGTGTGTACTGGTGGCTAAACATGTGGAATCAGAGAGAGATTTTCATTATCTAGTTCTGTTCTGTAGAGACATCAGTAGAATATAACATGTTAACTATATGTTTACACTGGCACGGTCCTTGAGCTGTTTTCCATGCAAGCCCATGGAGAAACTGCTCATTTATTAATGTCAAAGAAATCTGAGCCAGAAAAGAAGCAGAAAATGTCTAGGGCCCTTGTCTGATCCTTATTGAGCACAAGTGGCTGTGTATAACACAATTAATAGTCTGAAAGGTAGGGTGCATGTCCCCATGCGTACGAAAAGAGGCCTGCAGACAAAGCGTTCCACTTAGACAAATGCAGGCAATGTTCTGCTTTGACTTCTGATGACTGCTAAATGAACAGACACAATGAGATATCCCTGCCTTCTTGACATAGGAAGATCCGAACTACACAAGACCTTGGGTTACTGGTATATATTGCAAGATTACTTTACTGTTGACTCATTATTTGCTGGTCCTCTATCTCTCTTTTAGGAGTAGGCATGTTCAAATGAGACACCTAGAAGGTTATAACCCGTGATGGCTGGTGCCCATTGTGCAGGATGGTGGGATGATTATGGAGGCCATTCCTCGGACAAACACACAAACACAGATGGCCCAATTGTCATGCATGCACACAGACAGAGGAGTGGACTGCCATACATAGCATGAGGTTATGGTGGGATAGCATCCTGCTTGTCTGAATGAAGTGCCATTGGATATAGCATGGGGAGCTTCCCTGAGTGATGCCTGCCCTATTATATTTTCTGTGCCTTGGGTGCCAGCTATGTAGGAAACACCATGCATTTATTTATTTTTATTCAAATTTTCACCCCACTCATCTAATGGCCCCATCACTGCTACTCTGGACAGCTTACAATATCACACCATAAACATAAATAAAATAAAATAATAAACTGTTGTGAGTTTGGCCATTTTCTGGAAGTTTTTCTTCCTGATCTTTTGACAGACTCTGTGGCCGTCATCTTGAAAGGGCAAAGAGTTCAGGGAACTAGGAGTTCTCTCTGAGCTCTGGGGTATAGAGTGAGTGAGACTGTGGGTTTTAAAGTTGTGGGAAAGGGAAAACCTGTCCTATGTAGAATAGGTGTTAGACATTGTATTGTGATGGAGGGATTAAGAAGTTTTACTGCAGTCAGGGATGGCAGGAATCATTCTCTGTAGTTGATGGGTGTTGTTAGCTATTTTATTATGTGAACCAGTCCTTGTTGTGCCTGGGTGGGAATCACTGAACTTTGACATTTGCAGGCTGTAGTTTTCAGTACTGGCTTTGGTTTTTTTCAGATTTTCTTCTTTTTTGAGAGCTGGGAGAGTAAGAACAGACAAAAGAAAATATTTTTTCACCCAGTGCATTGTTAGTATCTGGAACTCCCTGCCACAGGGTGTGGTGGTGGCATCTGGCCTGGATGCCTTCAAAAGGGGATAGGACAGATTCCTGAGGGAAAAGTCCATCACAGGTTACAAACCATGATGGAGATGTGTAATCTTCAGGGTTATAACTGGGGTTTAAACAAGGGCCAGATGCAGGGGAGTGGTATCAGGAGACAGATATCTAGTCTCGTGCACTCCCAGATGCATCTGGTGGGGCCACTGTGAGATCCAGGAAGCTGGACTAGATGGACTTTTGGCATGATCTAGCATGGATCTTCTTATGTTCTTATGTTCTTATGTTTTGTTGAAACTTTGTGTTTGTGGATTTCAATGGCTTCCCTGTGTAGACTGACATAGTGGTTGGTAATATTGTCCAGTACGTCTGTGTCCTGGAAGATGATTTCATGTCCAGTTTATTTCAGGGTTTGTTCAGCTACTGCTGATTTTTCTGGTTGTTTTAGCCTGAAGTGTCTTTCATGTTCTTTGAATCTGGTCTGTAGGCCGCAATTCAGGTGGCTGAGTTCAGTGTTGAGGAATTAAGCTTCACAGTTTTGGTTTGCACGGTCTAGGAGTGTTTTGATTATACCTCTTTTTTGTCTTGATTGGTGGTTGGAATTTTTAAGTAGGTACCGGTCTGTGTGGGTGGGTTTTCTATAGACCTTGTATCCTAATTGGAGGTCTGGTTTGTGTATGACCATGGCATCTAAGAATGGGAGTTTTCCCTTTATTCCTTTTTCCTTGATGAACAGACAGATGGAGTTGCCATGGGGAACCCCCTGAGTCCGGTAATAGCAAACTTCTACATGGAACATTTCAAAAAACAAGCTCTGGATGCTGCACCCTTTGCACCCACAGTCTGGTTCTGGTATGTGGATGATACATTCGTAATTTGGAGCCACAGTGAAGATAAACTGGAAGAATTTCTAAACTACCTCAACAATATCCACCCAAATATACAATTCACCATGAAAAAAGAATAATGATGAAATTCAATAATAAACCTTGTTATCTGTCAGAACAGCTCCTAGCAGAGTATTGCCCATAACACTCATTCTTCTCAGGTGGGTCATAGGTGATTGCTGAACCCAAAGGAAGCCCGGAAAACTACGACCAGGAAACAGGCTTTCTCAGTTGTCACACCGCATTTATGGAATCAGCTGTCCTCCAAGATTTGTCTGAAAGCCTTTGAAAAACAGCTCAAGACCTGGCTGTATAGAGTCTCTTTCCCTGATTATTGTTCATCATCCTGCTTATCTGGTTTTTTACATTTTAATCCATCTCTGTGTGTCTTTTCTTCTATGTTATTTTAGATTTATCATTGTCATTTTGTTGTCTGATTTAATTATGGTTTATTTGTTGGGTTTTTTATTTATTTATTTATTTATTTATTTATTTATTTATTTATTTATTTATTTATTTATTTATTTATACTGTATATTGTATTATTTATTGAATCATTTATGTTTAAATTTTTGCAAATCACCCATCTTTGGTCAGATGGTGCAGTATATGAATCAAATAAATAAATAAATAAACAGGCCACATCTCACACTAATAGCAAAGAATTCAAATTTCATAAATTACTGTAATTCTTTATTGTATAATTTTTTGCAAATTTCTTGTCTAAACACCTTATTACATGAGCCCTTCCTTCCTTCCTTGTTGGTACCACTTGTCCGGCATGTATATTAATTAGTATTAGTTTTTAATTTATAGGGTCCAGTTTTAAAATAGAAGCATCCAGCAGGGTTTCTCGGAGGCAAAGAAAAGCTGTATTCAGCTATAGACTAAGCATTTATTTATTTATATTTATTTATTTTAAAATAGTGTCTCAAAATGTGTGATCATCAAACCTAATAAAAAGTAAAAGCATTCTGCTTATATATCACCCTATGTGCTGAAATTTCTTCTCTGGGTGATTAACAATTTAAATATTCAGGCTGCACTTTTCTCAACACCAGTGATCTGGGTAGTCAGTTTACCAACCTCAGAAGGATTAAAGGCTGAACCTGCTGCCTGAGACAGGGATCAAACTCAGGTCATGAATAGAGTCTTGACTGCCACACGGCAGTTTAGCCACTGTACAGTTCTGCGAAGCTCCTCTGATACAATTCATGGGTGTTTCATTTCAGAAGTGGTCTGGTTCTGAAACAAAACGAAGGAGCCAAGCTGGTGTTCGGAACTGGACCAACCCTCCGGAATGAAATCAGCCAATCTTGAAATCTTTCCTTGTCCCTGACCCTGGCCAATCAGGAGCTGTGTAGGGAAATGCATCATCTCACCTCCCTGTCTGATTGGCCAGTGCCAGGAAAAGCAAAGATGATGTTGGAGGCTTCTTTCTCATTGGAGTTTAGCCCCGCATGACCCAGAGCAAGGTGGCTGATTTTGTTCCAGAGGGTTGGTCCAGTTCCGAATGCCAGCTGGGTTTCCATGTTTCATTTCAGAACCGAACCACTTCCGAAATCAAACACCCATCTGTGGTGCTGTGGGGGCTTTAGAAATCTTTTCCTGTCCTCCCACCTGGTTTTCACAACTCAGGCAGGCAAAAATGAGATAGTTTACCAAGGTTCCTAATAGGCTGAGCATATTTTATTTAGTAGATAGTCATTCATTAAAACATATCTGAGACTGTAGGAAGACAGATGCCCATAGGGGAAAAATATTTATTGTTTTCCTTACCTGTATTTATATTGTAAACCGCCCAGAGTTCCTTCGGGAAGACGGGCAGTATATATAATAATAATAATAATAAATAATAATAATAATAATAATTCAGGCCCACATTTCTGCTTATGCTATTTTAACAATCAGTGTTGGCATCTTTTGATTTGTGTGTAATAAAAAAATCTACATTGCTCTCCACCCGACCCCTTTATATTCTAATCCAAACCTCTCCCTGGATGATCAGGTTTCATTTAATAAGGCAGCAACTGGTCTTTTACTTTCTTTTCAGGCAATATAAGCAAAATCCTTTAGGTTGTATCATAGCCAATAATTCTCTAAAGTTGCTCCAACTTTCCATAGTTCCAGCCAAAAAGTGCAAAGGTACTGGGACAAAGATCACACATACAATTAAATTAATAAATACCAAACAAGCACAGTTCACATTTTAATTTATTTATTGTTCTTTCTCTCCTGTATCTATGATTTCACAACTACGCCTTTTTTGTGGGGGGTGGGGAGTGTCTCAAATAATTGCACACAAACAAAAGAAATCTTACAATCCCATCTAATTCCATCAGACAATTGAAAGATCCTGATCAAGCTATGGTTCCTGAAGCCTCTCCCCTACCCCCATAACAAGCTTGAAAGTACAGCTGTGTTTCAACTTAGATGGTTACTTCATGTCCATTCTCGTCCCAGGAGGAAGTTCATTGTGTGTTGATGTTGGTCGCGGTCACGTGGTCTTCTTCCGGTTCTGTCCCTGTTCCCGTGTACGCACGGGTGGGATGGATGATACTGGCAGGACTGTTACTGCATGTCCTCATTCCGTGATGAGATGTGAAATTCCATGCTTTTGTTCTCTGTTTTTCTTTCAGCCCGACCTTCCATTTTTCGATGTTTCGATTCTCCAAAGCCTTGCCTTCAATGTATTATGGAGCTAAGTTTGAGGCATTTGTCTTTAAATCTCTCTGCACTGCATTGCTGACTCCATAGGGAATGTACTGGCAAATGACACCTCGCACTCCTGCCACTAGATGGAGAATGGCATGTTGTGTGATGAGCTTTACCTCACAGGCACTCATCTTGGAACGAGAAGCGTGACAAGCAGATTCCCGAGGCCAGGGAGGGGAATCTCTCATCCCGCTTAAATCGCAGTTCAGTGGCCGTGGTTGGGAAGAACTCCCCTCATCCCGCAATGGACGTGCGGTTAGATTACTTCATACCGGTCCCAAGCAGGACCGCGAACAGTGATGTGATGGATGTGAAGTATCAGCCTTAGTACCTAAATGAGCATGCACATTGACATCGGTTGGTGTGTGTCAAGAAACCGGAAAATAGAGGGTAAGGGTTTGAGCTGCCATTTTGAAACACAGACCTGGTATTTCCTACCTGCAATGAGCAAGCCAAGATAGTGGGAAGAAAATGCCCATTAATTGGAGGGCCATACTATCTGTGCTTTATCACTGTGAGGAAGGAATCTCCCATCTTCCTTGGTGCAGATCTAATTAGCAACAAATTGTTTCAGCTGAAGAGATGGGAGGAGGGGAGACATTACTCTTCAGAAGTTACTCTCTTCTTTGAGAAGGTTCAGGCCGATTCAATGCCTGGTTGGTGCAATGGTGCATCCCCTTGTAGGATCTAGAACTGTGGTCCCCAGACTTGGGTCCTCAGATGTTCTTTGACTCCAACTTCCAGAAATCCCGGCCAGCATATTCCAGGATTTTAGGTATTTTTGTTCAGGAGTGGAATATTTTAATTTTGTGTGCGGTGGTGGTTTTGAAAACTGAGCACCAACCCTCGTTCCATTCTTGGATGGTCTCAGGGCTCACCAGCTGAGCATGAATATGACGAGTGTGAAAGGAACGCTGTGTTACTATGCTGCAAAGCCAGAAGTGGGAGGAGCCAGGGCCAGCACTTCCATTAAGGCGAACTAGGCAGTTGCCTAGGGCGCCAAAATGGAGAGAGGGCGCTGGACAGCCTGCCGCCCCCCACTGCTCCCCCTTCTGCTGGCCACCACCGTCCGTCCCCCCACCGCCCGCCAGCCGCCCATTGCCGTCTGCCCGTTGCTGCCTGACTCCCCTGACTCCCTGCCCCCCGCCTGCCACCACCCTGCCCACCCCCTACCCCACCTGCCCGCCCCCCGCCCCACCGCCCCTCACCTAGGATGCAAAAAAAAAACCTAGCACCGGCCCTGGGAGGAGGGAACTGAGGAGAGAGTTGGGTCCATGTGCTTGGCCTACTGTGGCATTTGGAGCAGGATATGGGGTGGAGCTCCAGCACCCCAACTCATGAGTTTTCTTGTTGAAGCCTTGGCAGCAGTGGCCCAAAGCTTAGGAAAACAATTTCTCACAGGCTGTTGGTATCCTTATCACTTGTAATGAAATTTGGACAATGGGTCCCCTTTTCCTTTTCCTGTTTTGCCTGTTTTTTTTTTTTTTTTTACAGACAGGTGAAGCTGCTTGGATGAGTAGCAAAATGTTTCCGTTTCCCAAGAAAAGAAGTCCTGTTGCCATGACTCAACTTCCAGATAAACTCACCTGGATGACCGAGAATCATCACAAACAACTGTGCTAGTTTTAAACAAAAAGCTCCCCCTCTGTATTAACTTTATCCCATCGTGTTGTTTTTGTTTGTTTGCTTGCTTGCTTGATGAAGAGTGGATTTTTTTAAAAACAAACAAACCAGGAAAGGACTTTGGTGTCCTGGTGGACAGTTCAATGAAGTTGTGAACCCAGTGTGCCACAGCTGTGAAAAAAGAAAACTCAATGATAGGCATCATTAGGAAGGGTATAGAAAATAAGGCAGGAAGGGTCATTTTGCCTCTTTATAAATCTATGGTGAGGCCCCATCTGGGGTATTGTGTAAACTTCTGGTCATCATATCTCCAGAAGGATATCATGGAAATGGAAAAGGTGCAGAGGAGGGCAACTATTTATTTATTTATTTATTTATTTATTTTAGAGTACAGTGGACCCTTGTATAACAAACAGCTTGTTTAACATAAAATTTGTACAACATAAAAAATTCCAGAGATAGGGAAAATTTGCTTAACATAATCGCCTACGGGGAGAATCCGTACAACATAAAAATGGGATCACTCCGTTTTCAATGCATTCCTATGGGAATTTGTATAAAGGAAATTTTGCTTAACATAATTTCATTTGAAACGAATTAATTCCTTTATACAAGGTACCACTGTATTTTTACCCTGCGTTTCTCCTTGGAAAAGGACCCAAGGCGGCTTACAGTAATGAGAGATAATATAAAGTCCAGTACAATTAAGACATGTTCAAGTATTTGGGAACAAGGAATTGAGAGACCTATTACAGCATGAATAGACAACATTGTTATAAGTAGTTACAAAAACAAAGTCTATGTGAGCCTATAGATTGATATAAAATACACATGGTAGACCAACATTCAGTGAAAGCTTGCTTGAAGAAAAAGGTCTTTGCTTGTTTCCAGAAGGACAACAGAGATGAGGCAGTCCTGGCCTCTAGTGGGAGGGAGTTCCAGAGTCTGGGTGCAGATTAGAATGATCAAGGGACTGGAACACCTTCCTTACCATCTGAGGCTGCAACGGCTGGGCCTCTTCACTCTTGAATGATGGTGTCTAAGAGGTGACCTGATTGAAGTTTATAAAATCATACATGGGGTGGACAAAGTAGATAAGGAAAAACTGTTTTCCCTATCGCACAGCACTAGAACTAGGAGGCACTCCATGAAACTGTTGGGTGCTAAATCTCATACAAATTAGAAAAACTACTTTTTCATCCAGAGGATCACTGGTCTGTGGAACCCCTTGCCAGAAGAAGTGGTGACAGCTGTCAGCCTTGACAGCTTTAAGAAAGGATTAGATCAGTTCATGGAGAACAAGGGTATCCATGGCTATCATTATGGATGCCTAAGGACAACCTCCGGGTTGGAGAGATAGGCAGGCTATTTCTCAATGCCATTTGCAGGGAATCGTAAGCAGGTGAAGACATCTCCTTGGGAATACCCTGAAGCAAATGGTGAGCCACTGTGTGAGACAGAATGCTTTACTGGATGAGCTGTGGCCTGTTTCAGCAACAATGTTATGTTCTTGTGCTTCAGCAGATTTGTTTGCCCTTTTTTTTTTGCCTAACAAATGTTTGGGTCCCCACTTAGCTATGAAGACCCACTTGCGGGTAGGAATTTGGTAAAACCACACCTTCAATATCTCAAGTACCTTGAAAGCCCTATTAGAGTCACTATAAGCTTGTTTTGACTTGAAGTTACATAACGAGACATAACTATATAAACTATAAATCTCTGAAACTATAAATGTATCACCTTAGTATATAGATTCTAAATCTGTCCCTTCTCCAAAATCTGGGTTAATTTAGAAGATATAGTTACTCATGAGTCAGTCCCACTGAACATTTCCACAGATAAAACCTCCTTATTCATCTACTGCTTGTCTGGCAGCATAAAAACCTGGAGAAACAGAGAAGTTCTCAGAATTCCTGATAGGCCAGTGGGGCAAGAATGTATTCTTTAGGTGACAATTTGAACTTATCTCCATGGAAAAGCAAGAATAGTGAACACTGAAACACAGTGGCCTTGAAAGCCCCATCAATTTCAGGTCTCAAATATTTCAAATTATATGCAATGATGATTCAGTGCATGCAAAGCAAATGGTTTCCATGGGACTAAGTGTCAGAACCAGATGGAGTTCTAAAAATCAATATTTAATAACAATATTTGTTCACTGAGCTCACAGGGAAAGCCAAGCGAGTGTGAAAATATGCTCTTTCGGGCCAAGTACATTTACATATTACCTTTCTGCAGGATAACTGCACAAACTTAAGAGAAACTTTTCAACTAGGTTAAAGTATGGAAGGGGAGTACATGAAGATGTGACATGAAGAAATGCTTGAGGGATGAGATCATCCAACATTCAAATGCAAGCTGCCATCAACTGTACTTCTTGGACTAATTTGCAGCATGGGACTTCGTTTAGCTTCCAGATTTCACAATGATATGAATATTGCACTGTATCTCCTAACTCAATACTTTCTACAGTACAACTGAAAAGCAATATTACAAGAGAAAATAAACAGCTTATAGTAGACTCATTGTCCAAAACCATCCTTCTTTATGCAAATTTGTATGGATTTCAACCCCTTCAACAGGCTTCCCTGTTGCCCAATTTCAGAAAGCAGAATCTGTAGCAAGGATAGAATATTACATCATTGGCTTTCTGTGAGTGATTTTTCTCCAGTTGGATTCACTACAATCAATGTGTTATACTGATTACTGCAATGCACTTTGAATTGGGCTCTGGCAGCAACTGGTAACCAATGAAGGTTATACAGAATCGACGTGATGTGTTCCTTGGTGGTCCTACCACTCACCAGCCGTGCAGCACGATTCTGAACCAGTTGCAATCGCCGGACCATCTTCAAAGGCAGCCCCACGTAAAGCGCATTGCAGTAATCAATATGGGATGTTACCGTATAAAATAAAGAACCTTGCTGGATCAGGCCAAAGGCCCATTTAGTCCAGCTTCCTGTATCTCACAGTGGCCCCACCAAATGCCTCTGGGAGTTCACAAGACTAGATAAATGTCTCGTGATACCACTCCCCTGCATCTGGCCCTTGAAGTACCCTGGTTTTAAGCCTGGAGATTACACATCTCCATCATGGTTTGTAACCTTTTCCTCCAGGAATCTGTCCAATCCCCTTTTGAAGGCATCTAGGCCAGATGCATCACCACATCCTGTGGCAGGGAATTCCACAGATTAACAACATGCTGGATATTTTTTTGTCTGTTCTCACTCTCCCAACCCTCAGTTTAAGTGTGGATGTCCCCTACTTCTGGTATTTTGTGAGAGGGAGAAGAGTGTCCCTCTATCCTCTTTACTCATGCCTTGCATTATGTTGTACGTCCCAATCTTATACCCCTCAGGCGCCTTTTTCCCCCCAAACTAAAGAGCCCCAAATGTTGTAGACTTTCCTCATAAGGGAGGTCCCCCAGTCCAGCAATCATTTTAGTCCCTCTCTTCTGCACCTTTTCCAGTTCCACTATGTATGTTTTTGAGATGCAATGACCAGAATTGTACACAATACTCCAGGTATGGCTTTACTATTGTTTTGTACAATGGCATTATAATGTCTTCTTATTTCCCCCACCCACTTCCTTTATCTGACTTAGTAGATGTGCTCCTTGATCTCTGTTGTCTTCTCTTTTCTTCCTTCCATGTCCATGTTCTTGCGGTCACCTTGAATGGCGTAAAAGCACTGGTCCCCATAGAGGTAAAAGTGATGCCATGGTTGGGGTTAATCAACTTAAAGGGGTTAAAGGGTTTAGGGAAACTGGAGTTAGATAGATCAAGAGTCAGGAACCAGGTGGAGCAACTAGGGCTGTGGGTGATGGCAGGATCCAGAAAATGGAGAAAGGAAAGGCAGGAACGGGGAAAGGACAGAACCAGACCAGGTTTCTTACCTGGGTATCCGGAATTCAAGCCAAACTGAAGCAGAAGCCACAAACTTTGTTCTTAAGGGAAATGTTTGTGGAACGAAGCCAATTCTTATACTGTATAGCTCAGCCCTCAGGCTCCACAGGTAACACTCTAAAGGAGCTTAGTATATGGGAGAGGGGCCAATCCTGTAAGTTTTAGAGCAGCTTTCTTCCACAGGAGCAGAATGGATCCTGCACACAGTCAGATCCTGACAGTGAAGGGTTGTAGAGTGGGCTGTGGTTGTGTGCCCTAGTCTACAGCCTTAATGAAATATCTGTAGAGAAGGACTTGGCCATGTAGACACAAGAAGAGCACTCTAAGGTCTAGACACAAATGCAGAAGAGTACAGTTGAGATTTTAATATTGCCTAATCAGGTTTCCTAGAGCAAACACTCAATAAAGCTGTTATATAAGCTTATTCAAGAGGAGGAAAACACAGATATAATGAGCAGTAGTGGATAGTGCCACTCTAATTTGAAGAGCCTCATGGTGCACTGGTTAAACTTCTGTACTGCAGCCATAACTGTGTTCCCGACTTGCAGTTCAATTTCAGGTAGCCAGCTCAAGGTTCACTCAGCTTTCCATTCTTCTGAGGTTGGTAAAATGAGTACACAGCTTGCTGGGGGGAGGGACAATGTTTACCCTGTGTAATTATTTGTAAACTACCCAGAGAGTGTGTTCAGCACTCTTGGGCAACATATAGGCAGCACACTTTAATTCAAAATGTGCACAGCCTCCTACATTCCAGCACAGAAATAGTAGGGTATTGTTGGCCATTGTCTACCCTCACATCTAAGCAACAAGATTTCCCAACTTTCACAGAGATGTCTGAGTACTTAATTTTTAAAAATAATAATTTGTCATTCCACAGAGATTGGTTTATCAAACAAATTTGAAAGGCCCCTAGATTTTAATTTTAAAAATGATTTTCCTTATCAACAGGGAGAAGGTGATACGTTCAGGGGATTGGATGCCAACTTGGTCATATATGTAGTGGACCTTTTGAAACTGGTTGGGCAGAGAGGCATAGCTAGAGTTTGGAGCATCCATGAACAAAGTCAGTTTTAGCATCCTCTACTTCACCCCCAACCATGCCTCACCTGCCCAGCAAGGGGGGGCAGATCCTGAGGGAACAGTGGGGGAGAGGAAGAAGAGTCTCTCCTTCTTATGCCCTCTTTGTGGGTCTCTTTTCCAGTTAAGGCTCTCCTGTGTAAACTGCACAGTGTGTGGATAGCACCAAGCAGGTGATTTTTTTTCAAGCACCACCTCTGTAGCATGCATCCCCCTCCTCCTTTCTCCTGGCTAAGGCTTGGCAATCATTAGCCTGGGAAAAGGAGGAGAGGGAAGCAGGTGATGGGTTTTTTTTCAAGCAGCACATCTGTGACACACTTCCCTCTCCTCTTTTCCCCAGGCTAACGATTGCCAAGCCTTTGCTGGGGGTTGGAGGAAGGAAGAGGGGGGAGCAATTGACGGAAGTGAGCCTTGGGGAAAAAATTGCCTACTTCCCTCTCCTCCTTTCCCCTGACTAAGGATTAGAGATGGGCACGACTTGAAAAAAATTTTTTTCGAGTTGTCGTTAGTCAGGCCAGTTCCGTTTCGGGTCGTTTCCGTTTTTCGCGAAAATTCGCAAAAATTAGTCAGTTCAGTTTTTCGTTTTTCATTTTCGTTAGTACTAGTTTTTTTGGGGGGTAGTGGGCTCCTGGAGGCACCTCTGTGGGGTGGGTGCCTCCTCTGGCCCGCTATAAAGGGAAAGCGGGCTCCTGGAGGCACCCGTGGGTGCCTCCTATCCTCACCCACTAGGAAGGGGAAGCAGGCTCCAAGAGACCCCTCAACATGGGGGTCTCCCCTCCTCACCTGCTGCTGCAAAATGGCATGCATAGCCATATGGATATGCATACCAGTTGCAGACAGTGAGACCAGTGAACCCAGAGCCATAGGGTGATGCCTAAGGCTCTCGCACCGCCATGTCTCACAAAGAAGGGAATCGTACTTGCGTGTAGTGCAATGCAAGTAGATCTGGCTTAGGGTTAAGGTGGGTTAGTGCAAGGGCTAGGGTTAGGCTAGTGACGGGTAAGGTTACGGTGGGCTAGTGGGTTGCACCTCTTGGTGCCTCTCTGACCCACTAAGAAGACAGTATGTGACGTATGGGTAAGGAGTCAAGGATTAGGGTTAGGGTTAGGGGGTTAGGGCAGGTTTTAGGGGGCTTTTTGGCACATCCCAGAAGTCTCCATGGCCAAGTGGCCATGCGATTGGTGGGATGGCTCCAAAAATTTGCATGGTCGTCCACTCCCACATGACTGGCCACTCCGCCAGCCCATCATTGCGCAGGTGTAAAAAAAATAAAAAAATAAAATCAATGGAGGACAGAGGAGGAGAGGAGAGTCATTTTGTTGCAAGAAAAAACCCACTGCTACTGTGAAAAAGCTGGCAGTTTATAAATTTTCGCGTGTTTCTGTTGTGCTTGTGTGTTTTTGGACCACGATTTCAAAAACAATATTGCGTTCGCCGCCCCATTTTGGATCCCCCACCCGCACCGCATGGCATGGAGAGTCCGGCTGCCCAGGACGGGGGGGGGAGGCGGGACCCCCCCTCCAGAAACCACCCCTCCGGTAGGTGCCCTGTGCCCTTAGTCAAGCAGGCATTATTCCGCCTGCTTTTTTGGCCCGGGAATGGGTGGGTGGAGAGTGTAAAAGTTTTTTCCTGTGCCGTCCGTGCCGCTTGCTTGCGCTTTAATTGCGGTGGCCGGCAGCGAGACTGGGCTTTTTGCTGGCTGCGAGCCTGCGGCGAGTCCCACCAGAGCAGCCCAGGACGGGGGATGGGGGGGAGGCCGGGGACCTCCAGAAACAACCCCTCTGGTCGGTGCCCTGAGGCACGGCAGGCATTTTTCCGCCTGCTTTTTGGCCAGGAACCGGGTTTTTTTAACTTTCAAAAACTTTTTTTCTGTGCCGCGTGGCGTGGCATCGCGCGATCGCGCTATGCAAGGAACGAGCACAACAAATCAGACCAAAATTCTTCGTTCGTCGGTTCGAGCTCGAAGTCTGGCAGAGTAATTCCCGTTACCGTTTCCGTAGAGTAACGGAAACAGAAACGGGAATACTGCTAATTCGTGCCCATCTCTACTAAGGATCACCAAGCCTTAGCTGGGTGAAATGAGGACTGCTGGCAGGAGGGTGCATGGCTTCCTCCTCCTGCCCCCCTCTAAGCACCCCCAGATTGCTGCACACTCCAGGGCAAATTCACTCTTACGCCCCTCCCTAGTTACGCCAGTGGATGGGCCTGTTACTCACAACTTGGATTCATAGAATCATAGAATAATGGAACTGGAAGCGGTGTTTAAGGCCATTTAGTCTGCCCCTCTGCTAAATGTAGCAATCAAAATCAAAGTATATCTGAAAGATGGCTGTCTGATTTCTTCCTAACTGCCTCCAGTCTTGGAGTGCCACTACTTCCCGAGGTAATTCCTTCCATCATTGTATTGCTTCAAGAGTTAGGAAGTCCCCCCCCCCCCAATATTCGATGAAAATCTGTCTTCCTGTAATTTGAGTCCAATATGCGCCCCGCCCTTTGGTATTATTGTGATTATTCTGTCCCTCAGATTTCTTCTTCTTCCCATTAATTTCAACAAAATCTGGATGGAAGGGGATCTTTGGGCATTTGAACTTACTGAACGGGTAGCTGTCATAATATGTAGAATTGACAAAATGGATGTAATATATATTTAACAGATTGAACAGAGAATTTGTAAAATGGAGTCAGTCAAAAATGCAGTGTCATGATGTTAGCCACAAGTGCAAGGAATTAGAAATCACTAGCAGGTTAAGTGATTTAGCACAGGTGAAATAGTTAATGACATCATGGTGTGTCAGGATGTGATTGGTTAAAATTATGTCTGATGAGTTCCAAATGTGTATAAAGGAACTGGCTGGTGTAATGTTAAATTGTGACTGTTTATGGTGAGAAACAGTACCCCACACTCTGTTGCTTTGTATATATGTTATATTGCTTGGTGTTATGCTGTTGTTATGCTTATCTGCTGTATATCTGCTGTATATATTCAATATAAGAGTTTTATTCTAAGTCATGTTTCTTTGTCTCTCTGTCTCTAAAGTTCTGATAATACTTATTGCAATTATCTACACTTTATCTACATGCTACTGCTGTTAAGCTCATTTTTCTCTCTACTCTACACATGTGCAATTGTGTGTATTTCTTTTCATAATCCCCTTACTAATTGTTTGATAGTAGCCCCATAACTTTTGTCCAACCCAACCAGCTATGCGAGCTGTGGCTTTTGGGATCTGAAGTCCAAAATATCCTACAGGAGAACTTCCCCAAATTATTCAAGTGGGATCAGAGCAAGTGCCACCAATCAACACCTCAGGAGGAAGAATGCATCTCTTGTGCAAAATGAAGCAAGGAAGGGTAGTCCATAATTCAGTAGCAAACCCCATTCAATCTGCATTGTTTTATAGCAGTCTTAATGCATCTTGTATATAATGAATTCTCTTGAAGAGCATAGCACTTCAGATACCATGGAACTATATTCCCCTCCCAATTGCTTCTTTGGGGGAAAGCCATGGGAGATTTAAGAATCAGATATAATTGAGGGTATTTCAGAAAAGCAGGGAGAAATAATATGTAATTTTTAAAAAAAAACCCCAAGTTCAAGCTGTACAAACTGTAATAAAAGCAGAACCTTAAAAGGATTGGTACTTAATACCTCTGATTCACAAAGCAGTTGTTTCATTCCCCAGCAGACACAATTTTGTCTTTAGATTATAGACACCAGTCATAAAGCAGAGTCATACTGATGATAATGGGATATGTATGTATGATTTTTTAAAATCCCATATGCTTAACTTCAAGATCTGGGGTGGGTGGGGAGGGGCGGGGAAGCGCACAGAAATAATTCTATATTTGTTACAAAGCCAAACAAATTGTCAGTGACTAATGCAGAGAGTCAGCAGTACTTTGCCAGCTCACAATACTGGGTCAGAGGGAAGCATGGAATTGGTTATGCAGACATAATGATCACTGCTTTTGTGGAGAGAGGGAAAAAACGAGCGGTTGCAGTAAATTTCAACCAGAAAATTATATTAAACTCATCCCAGCTTGGAAATGATGTGCTTGTAGTTGTTAGATTTAACATGCTAATGTTAAGTGCTCTATTTTTGGCTCAGTGATTAAACTACAGTACTGCAGGCATGCCTCTGCTCACAACCCACGTTTCATCCTGACTTAGCCTCCCCTCCTTTTGAGGTCAGTAAAACGAGTGCCCAGCTTGCTGGGGTGGAGTGGGGAGCAAAGCATCCCTTGACTAATCATGTTGTAAACCTTCCCTAGTACAGGGTGGTATATAAGTCAAATCAACCAACCAGCCAATACTTGGGCATTAAAAATGAATCTCTGCAATCTAAAGAGAGCTTTTTAAACAATTATGCTGTATATTTCAAGCACTATTTTGGAATTGTTATTCTTTTAGGGATCTTGGTTAGCTTGTTTTTAGAGATGGGCACCAAACGAACTTTTGATTCGTTTCATTATTTGTTACGTAATGGAACAAATACCGAACGGCCTGCCCTAAAAGAAACAAAATGAACCAAAACGGAACTTTCTATATTGTTTTGCTTCGTTTCGTTTGCTGGTGTCTCCTACCTGGGTCCTGGAGTGGTCCTGTTCCTGGTCTGGTCCTCCTGGCTGTAGCGCGGGCCACGTGGTCGGAACTAAATAAAATAAAATAAAATAAAATAAAGTAAAATAAAATAAAATAAAATATAAAGGAGCGCCAACCCGGGCCCAGGAGTCGCCGGGTCAGCCCTCTAAAATGAAAACAAACAAACAAACAAATAAATAAATAAATAAATGGACCCCGAACCGGCCAGCGGTCTGGCAACAAACAAACAAACAAAAAATGATCTGGTGCGCAGGCCCGGTACCAGCCCATGAGCACCGGACCTGGCCCACGGCCAGCAAAAATTTTTTTAAAGCCATCAGTTAGAGATGGGCACGACTTAGCAGTATTCTCGTTTCTGTTTCCGTTACTCGTATCCGTTACTCTACGGAAATGGAAACGGGAATTACTCCGCCAGAATTAGAGCGCGAACCGATGAACGAACAATTTGGTCTGATTTGTCGTGCTCGTTACTTGCATCGCGGCGATCGCACAATGCCAAGCGGCACAGAAAAAAAGTTTTTAAAAGTTAAAAAAAAAAACGATTCCCGGCCCTAAAAGTAGGCGAAAACTGTCTGAGGGCACCTACCAGGCCAGAAGGGTGTTTTATTTGGGGGTTCCCCGCCCTCAGCCTCTCCTTGGCTATTGCTACTGCTGCGCTGCTGGTACCAGGCTGGGAGGGCGAACATCCATTTGCCATGCAGTGCGGGGGATCCAAAATGCAGCGATCCACAATATTTTTTTGAAATCGTTGCCCAAAACCCCACCAAAGCACCACAGAAACATGCGAAAATTAGCTATTTTAAATGCTTGAATTTTTACAGTAGCAGCAGTGGGTTTTCTTGCAAAAAAAAGTCTCCGTTTTATTTTATTTTATTTTATTTTATTTTATTTTATTTTTTTACACCTGCACATTTGCAATGATGGGTTTTGCTGACTGCCAGGCTGGGAGGGCGCATCCATTTGCCATGCAGTGATCCAAAATGTGGACCCATGCAAAGTTTCCACCAATCGCATGGCCACTTGGCCAGGTTGACCACAGAGACTTCTGGGATGTGCCAATCGGGCATAAACAGCCCACTAATCGTAGCCCAAACCCTAAGCCTAAGCCTAAGCCTAACCCATACGCCAGTACACTGTCCTTCTAAGTGGGTCAGAGAGGCACCCAGAGGTGCACCCCAATACTCACCCTAACCTCACCCATAACTAGCCTAACCTTAGCCCTTGCGCTAACCCGTCTTAATCCTAAACCAGATCTACTTGCATTGCACTACATGCAAGTACGTGAGACACAGCGGGTGCAAAGAGTCTGCCAGTCCATCACTTGTGGCTCTGGCTGACTCCTGCAGCTCCCTCCAGGAGCCTGCTACCCCCCCCAAACCAGTACTAATGACAACGAAAAAACAAAAAAATGAACCGACTAATTTTTGCAAAATTTCACGAAAAACGGAAACGAGCCGAAACAGACTGCCTCCGACACATGACAACTCGAAAACGTCATTTTCCCTAGTCATGCCCATCTCTACCGTCAGTTAAAAACACAAAAACAAAAATTAAAATAATAATAAAATATAAATAAAATTAATTAAATGAATAATAAATAAAAAGGACCCCTGACCTGGCCCCAGGGGTGGCGGGGCCGGCCCTCTAAAATTAAATAAATAAATAAATAAATAAATAAATAAATAAATAAAAAAACCAACGCCAACCCGGCTCCAGGGGCTGCATGGTTGGCACTTGGAAAACAAACCCGAAGTGCTGGCCCCAAGCCAGCACCTCAAAAAGCCCTCGCTGGGGACTTTTAACCTGTCCCCCAATAAAAAAATAAAAAAGGAGTTCCGAAACAACAAAATGTCAATGTACAACATGTGCACAATGAAACAATGAAACAAAATTTCAAAAAAACATTAAAAACGAAACAAAATAAAACAAATTTTAAAACAAACTGAACTAAAATGATTTGCCATTTTTTCTTTCCATGCCCATCCCTACTTGCTTTCATTTGGCTTATTGGAAAACACAAACAATAACAACAGCCCCTTCATTGTTTCCAAAGGGCTTGCCTTCCAGACCTTATCCTTTTCCTCTTGGACCACCTGCTCCAGGTACATTCTAGCTTGTTGCTGTCCTTCTTAAACCGTGGTCTCCAGATCTAGGCAGAGGGATTTAGATAAGTTCTGACCAAAGTGTGTGTGTGTGTGTGTGTGTGTGTGTGTGTGTGTGTGTGTGTGTGTGTGTGTGTGTGTGTGTGTGTGTGTGTGTGTGTGTGTGTGTGTGTGTGTGTGGGGAATGGAACCTTCACTTCCTTTGATCTGCATCCCACACTTCTGCTGAAGCAGACTCTTCTTTTTTGTTGATGCATCACACTGTTGATTCGTGTTTAGTTGTGATTTACTAAGATCTCCGAGATCAGTGGTTCCCGTCCTTGGGTCCCCAGACATTTTTGGACTACAGCTTCCAAAAAACATGACCCAAAGTTGGGATCCACTGCTCTAGATCCTTTTCATAGAATCATAGAATCATAGAATCATAGAGTTGGAAGAGACCTCAAGGGCCATCTAGTCCAACCCCCTGCCATGCAGGAACCCCCATCACAATATTTCTGACAGATGGCCATCCAGCCTCTGCTTAAAAACCTCCAAAGAAGGAGACTCAACCACCCTCCGTGGCAGCATATTCCACTGCCGAATAGCTCTAACTGTCATGAAGTTCTTCCTAATGTTCAAATGGAATCTCTTTTCCTGTAGTTTGAAACCATTGCCTCAAGTCCTAGTCTCTGAAGCCATGGAAAACAAACCTGTTGCCTCTTCAATATGACATCCTTTCAAATATTTAAACATAGCTATCATATCCCCTCTCAGTCTTCTTTTAGAGAGGCTAAACATTCCCAGTTCCCTAAGCCGTTCCTCATAAGACATTTCCTCCAGACCCTCAACCATCCTGGTCGCCCTTCTCTGCACCCGCTCGAGGTTGTCAACATCCTTTTTAAATTGAGGCGCACAGAATTGGACACAGTACTCCAGGTGGGGTCTGACAAGAGCAGAATAGTGTTGTACTATCACTTCCCTTGATCTAGACACTATGGTTCTGTTGATACAACCAAGAATCGCATTGGCTTTCCTGGCCGCCACATCACACTGCTGACTCATGTTCAATTTGTGGTCCACCAAGACTCCCAGATCCCTTTCACAGGTACTATCTTTCAGCCAAGTATCCCCCATCTTATATTTGTGCAATTCATTTTTTTTTACCTAAATGTAGTACCTACATTTCCCTCTGTTGAAATCCATTTCGTTAGCTTTGGCCCAGCACTCTAATCTGTCAAGGTCTTTTTGTATTTTCATCCTATCCTCTAGGGAATTTGCAGCCCCTCCCAATTTGGTATCATCTGCAAATTTAATTAGCATACTCTCTGTTCCTTCCTCCAAGTCATTAATAAAGATATTGAACAGCACTGGACCCAGAACAGAACCCTGGGGCACCCCACTGGTCACGTCTCTCCAAGCTGAAGAGAGGCCATTTATGGTCACCCTTTGGGTGCGATTAGTCAACCAATTACAAATCCACCTAACAGTAGCACTATCTATCCCACTTTCTACTAACTTCTTAGCAAGAATACCATGGGGAACCTTATCAAAGTCCAGATAAACAATATCCACAGCATTCCCCTCATCCACTAGGCCTGTAATTCTATCAAAGAAAGAGATCAAATTAGTCTGGCATGACTTGTTTTTAAGAAACCCGTGTTGACTTCTTGTAATGACAGCATTGTTTGTTAAATAATTGCAGACTAACTGTTTAATAAACTGCTCTAGGATCTTTCCAGGAATTGAAGTCAAGCTGACTGGGCGGTAATTATTCGGGTCTTCTTTTTTTCTCTTTTTGAAGATGGAGACAACATTAGCCCTCCTCCAGTCAATGGGGACTTCCCCTGTTCTCCAGGACTTCTCAAATATTATTGCCAATGGTTCTGAAATTACTTCCGCCAATTCTTTTAATATCCTTGGGTGTAATTCATCTGGCCCCGGAGACTTAAATTCATTTAATGTTTCCAGGTGCTCCTGTACCAGCTCTCTACCTATTCTATGTTGTAATTCCCATCCTACCTCATTTAGTCTTTGTCCCAATGGATCTCTTTCCTCCTTTTTGGAGAAAACAGAGGCAAAGAAGGTGTTGAATAGTTCTGCCTTTTCCTTGTCTCCTGTTAGTAACTGGTTATTATCGCCACACAGAGAGCCTATCATTTCCTTATTTTTCCTTTTGCTGCGAACATAACTAAAGAAACCCTTTTTATTATCTTTAATGTCTCTGGCCAGTCTAAATTCGTTTTGCGCTTTAGCTTTTTTTACCACCACCCTGCATATATTAGCTGTTTGCTTATATTCCTCTTTGGTGCATTTCCCACTTTCCCATTTCTTGTACTTGTTTTTCTTTATAGTTAGCTGAGTTGAAAGTTCTTTAGTAAACCATTGTGGTTTCTTTAGACCTCTCCTATATTTTCTTCTTGTTGGAACAGTTTTAAATTGTGTCTTTAATATCTCGCTTTTAAGGAACTCCCATCCATCTTGGACTCCTTTTACAATAATTAGCTTTCTTAAAGTCCAGGATTCTTGTCTGACTATGCTTAACTTCACCTTCCAACTGTATAACAAATTCCAAGAGGGCATGGTCACTTTTACCTAATGATCCCACCACTTCAACCCCATTTACGAGGTCCTCCTTATTGGTTATGACCAGATCTAAAATGGTTTTGCCTCTTGTTGCCTCCTCTACCTTCTGGGCCATGAAATTGTCTGCAAGGGCAGTAAGGAATTTGTTAGACCTTGCATTCTTAGCTGAGTTGGATTGCCAGCATATATCAGGATAGTTAAAATCTCCCATTAGTACTAGATCTCTCCCTTTTGACTGTGTGGCCATCTGCTCAAAGAAGGCATCATCCCACTCCTCCTGCTGGCTTGGGGGTCTATAATATACCCCCATAGTGACATCTCTCCTGGTTTTTTCACCCCTGATTTTCAACCAAATACTCTCAACATGGTTCCTCTGCTGTTTATCTTGTATTTCTTCAGCAGTATAAATGTCCTTAATATATAAAGCTACACCTCCTCCTTTCTTACTTGTCCTATTCCTTTGAAACAGGTTATAACCTCCAATGATTACATTCCAATCATACGTCTCATTCCACCATGTTTCAGTGATGCCAATTATGTCATATTTATTTTGCTGTATTAGGAGTTCCAGCTCCTCTTGTTTGTTCCCCATGCTCTGTGCATTGGTGTAGAGACATTTGAGGCTGCGTGTGCTTACATGTCCTTTGCTTAACCTGTTTTTCCTCGCACTGATGGTCTGCACTACTTCTTGTTTTGCTTCTATTGCAACATTTGGGCTAGTCTCCACAACCCCTTCTGGATCTCTATAGTTGGAGAAAGCCTGGCCACCCTACTCGAGGTACCTGTTGAAGAATTCCTCCGTGAGGTAGACGTGATCTACCATCAACCTACAGCTTATACCAGAAGAAACAAACTCCCTCTGGAGGTAATAGTCAAACTAGTCAGAAGATACACCCGAGATTGCATCCTCAAGGTTATCCGAGACAAAGAGGTGGAAATCAATAAATCCAAAGTGACAATATTGAAAGACGTCCCCTGGGAAGTCTGTCAACTGCGAAAAGAATATACATTTCTTACCAAACTTCTGCTCAAGCATGATATAAGATACAAGTGGCTCTACCCCCAAGGCCTGTCTTTTCAATGGGAAGGGAAATTACAGAAAATCGAATCCCACCAGAAAGCTAGAACCTTCGCACAAAAAAACGCAGGGAAGTTGGGCTATTCTCCCTCCTCCTCTTCACCATCCTCTTCCAAAGGTGAGGATACAACCGATACTCAAACTACCACCAAAAATGACAGCCGAGATAATCAGACCCCTAAACAAGAGACCCCAAAGCATGATCAAGATTCTTATGGCATAGTGGGAGGTGCCAGGCCGAAACACTATCTCAGGCCAAAACCAGGGAAGAAGAAATATTGCTGGAAGTAAAATAAGATGGCCCAGAAAATTCTAACATGGAATGTTAATGGATTGAACACCCTGCAGAAGCGTCAGAAGACTTTTAATCTCCTTCAAAAACAACAATGTTCAATCATGTGTTTACAGGAAACCCACATATTGAGAAAGCATGAACAATATTTAACCCAAAACAAATTGGGGAATTTATTTTCCACATCAAACAAAGAAAAGAAGCAAAATGGGGTGGCACTATATATTAAACCAGAGCTCTTCCCAACCCTTCTGGAAAAAGATGAATCAGGCAGATGGATCCTTGTCCAGGCAAATATCCAATCTAAAGAAACAATTATTGTTGGTATATACGCCCCCAATGATAATCATGGAAGACAAACCTTTTTTGAAGAATTGGCCCAGAAACTGCTGCAATACGAAAACCATCAGTTAATAATATTGGGAGATTTCAATGCTGTACATATTCCATCTGTAGACAGGAAAACATCAAAAGGGAAAAAATCCAAGACCTCATCCTCCACACTGCCCAAATCGTTCCTGGACATGTCTGACATTTTAGAACTTCAAGATATTTGGAGAAGGAAAAATCCACTAAAAGACGGTTTCACTTTTTATTCAAGACAATATGCCTCTTTCTCCCGTATAGATATGTGCTGGGCCACATCTGATCTTCTACTAAATACAAGGGATATAGAAACCTTGCCCCGAACAATATCTGATCATAATGCCATTTTATGCACACTGAAATCTTCGGGTAAGCCCAGACACTGGAAAATCAACTCAGCCTTGTGGACGGATAAAGAATTTATTTTAGAGGCAGCCAAAGACTTGAACCTATATTTTGAAATGAACCTGAACAAGGATACACCACTGAAAACGGTGTGGGATGCCTCAAAGCCCTTCTTTAGAGGGTTTGTCATTCAATATATGGCAAGACGGAACAAAGAGAGGAAAAAGCAATTAGAATCAATTCTTAATACGATGAAAAAGCTTGAAATGGACTTAATTCACGACCCCCGCAATGAGCAGCTGGACAAAGACTTGGCTTCTTGTAGGCATGAACTAAATCTGATTCTGACTGCAGATATAGTTCACAAAATCAAGTTGGCCAAACTGAACTTTGTGGAAAATGCAAACAAACCAGGCAGATGGTTAGCCTACAGGTTAAAAAAGGTACAATCTCCAAAACTTATATTATCACTCAAAGATAAAACTGGGGAAAATCAGACAGAGCAGTTACAAATTCAAAAAAGTATAGAGGCATACTACCAGAACTTATTCAAGTCGGAGATGATCGATAAAGATGCCATCTTTCATTACCTCGAACAAGCCAATTTCCCAAAACTTACTGAAGAACAGAGAGCCCAGACGAATGCTCCTATTACAATGATGGAAATAACAGAGGCTAACAATCACCAAAAAATGAACAAGCCCCCTGGACCCGACTCAATACCGGCTCAATTTTACAAAAAATTCTCTGAGATAGTCTCTGGAAATATGAAAAATCTTTTTACATCCATTTTAGAAGGCGAAGACATACCAGATTTCTGGAAATTATCACATACGACACTGATTCCTAAAGAAGGGAAATCTAAAGATTTGATACAGAACTACAGGCCAATTGCCCTTCTAAATGTGTATTACAAAATCTTTGCAACCATTTTGGCTAATAGATGGTGGACGATCCTACCCCCTTTGATATCATATGATCAGACTGGCTTTCTTCTGAAAAGGCATCTTCAATCCAACATCAGAACTTTTCTCAATGTGTTGGAATACTACGAATCCCACCCCGAGAAGCAAGTAGCTTTCGCATTCATTGAGGCTGAGAAAGCCTTTGATAACGTATCCTGGTCTTTACTTAAAACTCAGCTACATTATCTACAGTGTGGCCATAGAATGCTGCGAGCAATTGAACAAATCTATTCCACCCAAAATACCAGGATTGTAGTCAATGGGCATCTTACAGACAAAGTTAATATATATAAAGGTACCAGGCAAGGATGCCCCCTCTCTCCCCTCTTGTTTATACTAACTCTGGAGGTACTCCTTCATGTTATAAGAAAAACTCCTGGTATCCAAGGCCTACAAAGCAAAGGAGAAGTTTATAAGGTACAAGCTTTTGCAGATGATTTGTTGGTAATTATGGAGAACCCCCAGACCTCCTCTTTAGAACTCTTGAAGACTTTGGAGGCATAAACTAAAATTTCTGGACTAAAGGTAAATAGAGAAAAAACATTGTTGCTTACTAAAAATATGACTTCATCCATGATTGAAAAACTGGTAAATCAATCGGGTTTCCAACATGCTAGTAAGGTAAAATATCTGGGTATTACAGTATCTAATCGTTGTAACTCTTTACTTAAAGATAACTATGTTAATGTTATAAAAACAATCAAAGCTGATTTCGAAACTTGGTCAAGACTCCAGTTATCTTTAATGGGCAGAATTGCTGCAGTTAAAATGAATGTTCTACCTAAACTGCTTTTTTTATTTCAATCCTTGCCTATATTACCTAACTTTAAGATCATTACGGTTCTGGAAAAAAGTATACGTATATTTATATGGCAAAAGAAAAAAGCAACGATTAAAAATGTCTATCTACAGGATAGAACCAAAACTGGTGGCTTTGCCCTTCCTAATTTAGTATTATACTACAAGGCTGCTGCCATGACCTGGATTAAAGACTGGATTCTGATAACAAATAAAAGAATATTGCAGCTTGAGAGTCATGGCCTAGACAAGGGCTGGCATTATTACATGTGGTATAAGGGTAACATACCTACTCTCTTCAAAAAGCATTGGATAAGGAACGCCTTAGTTAAAATATGGTTATCGATTAAAAAACAATTCTACTCTAAAGCACCATTGTGGCTATCTCCGCTGGGAGCGATTTTTAGCTCCCATATAAGTGAAACTCCAAATGCTATAACTTATAGACACCTTCTGAATGTTGACCTTTCATTGAAACCATTAGGGAAATTAGTATCAGAAGGCTATAATTTAGACTGGTGGAAGTATCAACAAATATATTCACACTTCAAAGATCTCACCAAAGAGGGGGGATTTACGACTATTGATACTCCACTTGACAAAATACTTTCCTCTAGCAACTCCAAGCTTCTTAGTAAATTTTATAGTATATTGTTAAATGAAAAAATGATTGATACACTGGTCAAAGATACTATGATAAGATGGGCAGAAAACTTTGGTTACTCTATTCATCTAAACAAATGGGACTCTCTGTGGAACACAGTTAAAACCTTTAAATCTATTTATTTTAAGGAAAATTGTTATAAGATGTTCTATAGATGGCATCTCGCACCACACCGATTATCCAAGATGTATAATTGCTCACCTAAATGTTGGAAATGTAAATATGATTGTGGTACTTTTTACCATATGTGGTGGACATGTAAAGAGGCAAAGGCATATTGGAAAATGGTAAAACTATTTTTAGAAAGACGTCTGAAAATTAAGATAGAGCTTAGACCAGAACTTTTCTTATTAAATATAGTAGATATAAATATTTCATATGATCAGAGATATGTACTTCACCATGTAATTGTTGCTGCAAGGATACTGTATGCGAAATTCTGGAAACAACCAAACGTGCCAACAGAGAAGAATTTCCACGAAAAGATAAGAGAATGCATTGAAATCAACAGACTCTCTGGCTATTTAAAGGGAGACTATGATGAGATTTCTCGGAAAAGATAGCAAGAAGTAACAAACCTATTAGTACTGTGATAATATTTGGCCATTTATCAATATGTTATATTACTATTTTTACTTTGCTTGACATATTCAATGTAAATTTTAAAATTTTATCCCCCCTTTGCTTTTTCCTCCCCCTTTTCCCCATACCCCCTCCCTTTCTTCCCCCCCTTAAAAACCCAATAAAATTATTAAATAATAAAAAAGGCCCATCAAGTCCAGCTTCCTGTATCTCACAGCAGCCCCACCAGATGCGTTTGGGAGCGCATCTGAGACTAGATCTCTGTCTCCTGATACCACTCCCCTGCATCTGGCCCCTGAAGTACCCTGGTTTTCTCCAACATGGTTTGTAACCTGTGATGGACTTTTCCTCCAGGAATCTGTCCAATCTCCTTTTGAAGGCATCCAGGCCAGATGCCATCACCACATCCTGTGGCGGGGAGTTCCATAGACTTACAACGCGCTGGGTTAAAAATATTTTCTTTTGTCAGTTCTTACTCTCCCAGCCCTCAATTTGAGTGTATGTCCCCTAGTTCTGGTATTTTGGGAGAGAGAGAAGAGCTTCCCTCTATCCACTTTACTCATACCCTGCATTATTTTGTATGTCTCAATCATATCCCCCTCAAGCGCCTTTTTTCCAGACTAAAGAGGCCCAAATGTTTTAGCCTTTCTTCATAAGGGAGGTGCCCCTGCCCAGTAATCATTTTAGTCGCTCTCTTCTGCACCTTTTCCAGTTCCACTATGTCTTTCTTGAGATGCGGTGACCAGAATTGTACACAATACTCCAGGTGCGGCCTTACTATTGTTTTGTATAATGGCATTATAATGTTGGCTGTTTTATTTTCAATCCCCTTTTGATAATCCCTAGCATGGAATTGGCCTTCTTCATTGCTGCCACACATTGGGGAGACACCTTCATGGAGCTGTCCACCAACACACCAAGATCTCTTTCCTGATCCGTCACGGATAACTCAGAGCCCATGAGTTGATAGATGAAGTTTGGATTTTTTGCCCCAATATGCATTACTTTACATTCAGTTACATTAAAACGCATTTGCCATTTCTCAGCCCATTCCCCCAGTTTGGAGAGATCCTTCTGGAGCTCTTCACAATCTTCTCTGGTTTTCACCACACGGAAAAGTTTTGTGTCATCTGCAAATTTTGCCACCTCACTGTTTATCCCTGTCTCCAGGTCATTTATGAACAGATTGAAAAGCACCAGTCCCAGGACCGAGCCCTGGGGCACACCGCTTTTCACCTCTCTTCATTGTGAAAATTTCCCATTGACACCTACTCTTTGTTTCCGGGATCTCAACCAGTTCTCAATCCATAAGAGGACCTGTCCTCTTATCCCCTGACTGTGCAATTTTTTCAGCAGCCTATGGTGAGGGACTGTGTCAAAAGCCTTTTGAAAATCCAGATAGACTATATCCACCGGTTCACCCAAATCCACGTGCCTGTTGACCTTTTCAAAAAATTCTAAAAGGTTTGTCAGACAAGATTTACCCTTACAGAAGCCATGCTGATTTTCTCTCAGCAAGGTTTGTTCTTTTATGTGTTTTAAGATTTTCTCTTGGATGAGGCTTTCCACCATCTTCCCTGGGACAGATGTAAGGCTAATTGGCCTGTAGTTTCCTGGGTCCCCCCTCCTTCCTTTTTAAAAAATTGGTGTGACATCCGCCATCCTCCAGTCCTCCGGCACTGTGGCTGTTTTAAAAGACAAGTTGCATATAACTGTTAAGAGATCTGCAATTTCATTTCTCAGTTCCCTAATAACCCTTGGGTGGATGCCATCTGGGCCCGGTGACTTGTTAATCCTCAATTTATCAATTAGTTCTAAAACTTCCTCTCTTTTAACCTGTATTTGATTTAAGATTCCTAATCCCACTCTTCCATGCCCCCATGAAAGGTAAAAATTATGTTTTTCTATTTTGACTAGAGATGGGCATGAATAAAAAAAATGGCATTTTGGTTTTTCATTTTTCATTGAGGGGTCCGTTTTGGTTTGTTTTTGTTTTTTTGTGATTTTTTTGAAAAAATTCATTTTCACTTATTTGTTTTTTGTTTTTTGTTTTTACCCACTTTTTTCGCGATTTTTAAAGAATTTCCGTGCGCGGGCATCCCCCAATGCCCCAGACCAGAGGGAAAACACTTTTAAGAAATGATGCTGGCAGAGACACAGTATAGACTAGGGTGCAAGGCAGCCGCAGAGTGACTGCACTGCAGGGCGGGGGGGTACTCACCAAGAGGTATGCACGCACACACACAGGGAGGCAGGAGGACTGAAGCTAGAGAGAAATCTCTTCTTTCTCTCCCCTAAGAGCCAGGCTGCAGCCAGCAGGAACACAGAGACACACACCTGCCTGGCTGGCCTAAAGTGAAAATAATGAGTCGCAGAGACAGCAATCCCACCCTAACTCCCACTGGAGACTGCAAGGAGGACGAGGGCTGCCAGAGCTTTTTATGCCCTCTGTGGCTGCCAGACCTGCCCAGTCTGCAACCTGGGCATGCTGTTGGTTGAAGTTGTCCAAGAATTTACATGATCCCATCTCATTTTGTGGCTGGTGACATCCATTTTGTCATCCTTAAAAGGAAAAGAAAAATACATTGTGATGGGAGAAGACAAAAACAAACATTTTAAGGACCCCAACCCCCCTGGTAGGTATTATCAGACAGTATAAATAATTATTGCTGTGTTTTTATGGATGTCCAGGGCATTTTTTAACATTTAAAACAGCTCATTTCATTGCGTGTTGCCATTAATGAAAAATGAAATGTAAGGAACCCAATTTTCATGTTTCTGTTCGGTTTGTTCCAATTTCATCACAATGTTCATTATTTGTTATGTTACGTAACAAAATGAATAACGAAGAACGGAAACGAAAAAAGTTCATTTTGTGCCCATCTCTATTTTTGACAGTATTTTCAATTATGAGCATTATTAGCTAATGCTGCAGTTCTACTCTTGTGAATCCTGTCACCTTCTTGAAGCTTGACATATCTTTTTGTGCCTTTTCTTCAATTGGACAATTTAGGGTGACAATTGATGGGTTTGATTCTGGTTTTTTTACATCACCCCTCTAGATAATACTCACTCTTGTTGGAACATCATTTCTGGAATGTGTTTCCCAGGGGAAAACTTTGAGGAGCACACCAACTCCTCATGGAGTGGGGGGAGCAAACTTTGACCATCACTTTGTAACATGTAGGACCCCTCCCTTTAAGAGAAAGACCTCTCCTTTCTGCATAGGTGAACTTTTCTTAGAAATCTGACGGTTGACTTTTTACTTTAATTGTACACTTGGATTTTGTGTACAATTTGTACAGTAACCTACTTTTTTTTAAAAAAATCTCACTTTAAATAATTTGATAAAATTATACTATTGTTGATTCCCGAAAAGAACACCCATAGCACAGAAACATGTACCTCAACCATGGAAATGGGAACTCAGGTTGTGGGACTTGTCAAGTTGACTCAACATGGAGTTGTCTTGGTTTTGTATTTTTACAATGACTCAGACTCAACTTGTGACTTAGAACTTACCCACCCCTCTTTTTTGTGGGGAGAAAAAACTTGTTTTTAATAGGGACTAGGACTTGAGGTTTTGGGCTTGGGACATGCTACCAATGACTCAGACACAGACTTGGGACTAAATACTCGGGATCAAACTTAGGACTCCGACCCAAAGACTTGCCAACATCACTGCTAAACTGCTAGGGGATGAAGGGTGGAAAATAAGTAAAAACAAAACAAAACACCTGAATATATCTGTGTTGGGGGTGGGAACAAAATATTGTATGGGACCTGCTCAAAACAAGCTTGGTGGTATATCAAAGAGAAACTCAGTAGAACAGCTCTGCTTATACATGCAGATACTTCTATGATTTCCTAGAAAAAAATTTTATGAAGTTGCAAAAAACATTTCTAAAAGGATTCAGGATACTATGCCACAATCAAATACAGTATTTATCTTTCATCGTCTCCAGCTTGTCCTAGGGCATAGTTCCAATACCAATCCATTACATAATCATGTGACCACTAATTCCTTCTTGAAGGCACAAAGTCTGTGTATACAAGAAGTGTCCAGTTGGAGAAAACCACTAGAACTGGAGTGAGCCATTAAGATTCTCCCAAGAAAGTTTAACTATCTTGATTAGGTACACATTTATTCAATTTGTGGGGCATGAGACAAAATAACACATTCGTTTCCTATAATTTGGATGAAACCACAGACTGCAGTGGCTGCTTCTTGCCTTTTTCCTTTTGAAATTGCACAAAAATAGATGAAAACTCCCAAAGAATGTCCTTTAAAAATGTGTACAAAAATGTTTTTAAAAGGATGAGAGTGACAAAAATGTGTTGCAAAATTGTCTGTTATGAACAAAACACATCTAACATGTACAGCTTAGGAAACATGCATATCAAAAATGCACACAAAATTCCACATGAAGAAACACACATTGAAGTCTCCATCCTGATATGAGATGGGGTGGATGAAAATCCAAGTGGCATTTGCAGAAATGCCATGAAACTGACAACGAAAAATCTTCCCTGCTGTTATGTCAGAAAAAAGCAGTATTTTGCATAGAGAAAGATACTGCAGCCAAAACCCTGTTTCTTGGAGTGGTAAATTGTGCTAGAGTAGGTGTGGTGGCTCAGCGGATTAAGGCTCCAAAAACTGTCGGCTGCAAGGTTGGCAGCTCGGCAGTTCGAATCCTGGGTGCCATGCAGTGGGCGAGCTCCCATTCATAACCCCAGCTCCTGCCAACCTAGCAGTTTGAAAGCATGTAAATGCAAGTAGATAAATAGGTACTACCTTTAAAAGCGGGAAGGTGAAACAGTGTTTCCTTGCAGCCATGCTGGCCACGTGGCCATGGACTTGCACAACACGGCTCTTCAGCTTGAATGCAGAGATGAGCACTGCCCCCAGAGTCAGATAGAGCCTGGAAAATGTAGAAGAGAGATAGGGAATAGCTGACTTAACATCAGTTAGATGGGGACAGATAGGGAACTGATGCATGTAAAGATATGGACCTGACATGGGATGGTGTTAGATAGAGATTTGACTAATGCTAGAATAAGCTTATGAAAAAAAAATCATTACTGAAGAAAACTCCATAATTGCTGCATGTACTCAATTTCATTTTTACAATAAACTACACTTATTTATTTTTAAAAGTACAGAAAAAGTGAGACTCCATGGTTTTAACAATACACTCAGGCCAAATAGGAAGAAATTTAAATGGTGGCAGCATAAACATCCGAGCACGTGACAGTCATCCCTTTGTTGACTGATAAAGATGGAGCTACTGGATAACTCCATGGTTTAGGTCATGGGCTGGGAACCTTCAGACTTTCAGATGTTTTGGACTGCAACTTCCAGAATGCCAAGCCTATATTGGCAATGATTGGATGGTTGGAGTTTCGGTTCAAAATATCTGGAGGGCTGAAGGTTCCCTAACCCTGGTTTAGGTATCTGGCTATGGAGCCAGAGGTGGGAGTTTAAATCCCCATTATGCCTTCCAGCTTTGCAGTTCTAAGATTATATAGTGATAATTGTACCATAAAGAAGAACCATGTCATTTTTATCCTTCCCGGTTACATATCATAGCAAAATAGGGTTTTAAATTTTTTTCCTCCCACCTCGTCGCCTTCCTGTTTTTCCTTTTGCTAAATTAGGTCCTGGATTAAAACAGACAAGGAGCCCAATTTGTGTGAGTTAAGGTTACCAGCAATTTTCTACTCCTAGCTTATCACTATCTCTTATTAATGCCTGCTCTGCTATAACTTAGCTCTAGGTGTTCATTTGTTCATGAGAGCAGCTATTAAGTATCTTTGTAGGCATCGCTGCCTATCAGTCAATGACAGACACGTAGATGCATTAGCAGGAGGCAAAGGAACTGTGGAATTCAATTAACTTATTAATAAGACATCAAGATGTTTTAGAGCTTGCTGTGGGATCTGATCCACTCAGATAAATCTTCTGAAGTTCATTACATGGCAAGAGGAACGAATCACCTTGTGAGTGACATTGAGGATGTAAAATGTTTAGGGTGGTTAATACATCTGTTTGGGAGATGAGAAAGATAGGAATTCTGTATGAGACCAAGGTGAAAGCAACAACAAAGCACAAAAAATTGGTTGGTGAATTGAATAATATCCACTAGAGATGGGCACAAAACGAGCAATTTTTGTTTTTATTTTCGTTTTTTCATTTCGTTATGTAACAAAACAAAAAACTGAATTTTGTCTCCAAAATGAAACGAAACGAACTGAAACAACAGAAATTTTGTCGTGCATTTCATTTTCGTTGCGGCAAATACATTGAACTGTAATGAATGCTAATGAAACAGCAATTTTTCGTTTTCATTTTTGTTTTTTCGTTTCATTACGTAATGAAACAAAAATGAATTTTTTTTGCAAAAAATTCACAAAAAACAAAAACGAACCAAAACGGACCCCCTAAATGACAAACGACAAACAAAACACCATTTTTTTGAGTGTGCCCATCTCTAATATCCACTCCCAATTTTAGGTGATGTGTGCTTTTCATAGGTTTCTTTATAACTGGTTAACTCATTGATTCTGCATAGTGATTCTCTATAATGATTAATAATCAGTTATACAGTTAAATTGACCTTGACTTATGAAATTAACCCATTCCCAATGCATTTTCTTAAGTCAAAATTTTCATAAGTCGAAACAGTTACCCATAGAAATACATTGGAAATTGATTAATCCATTTCCAAGTGGGAAATCACCCCCCAGAATGGAAAAAAACACATATTAACAGGCATGCAAATGATGGAAGCTCAGCCCCTACCTTTCAACCGCTTGAGAAATCCTCCCAAAAGTTCTAAAAAGTCCCCAACATGGTGCCAAATATATCCAAAATGGGCAGTTTGAAAAGGTCATTTAAAAAAAGCCCCATTTCTCAGTTTTCCTGTTCAAAATGGCTCCTTCTTCCCAACTGCAGCACTGGAATTGGGTGCTACAACAGCAGTATTGCTATTGCAAACAAGCAGGAGCTGTTTTGAAAAGGAATCTTTCCTTTCCTTTTCCCTTTCATAACTCAAAAAAGCAGGCTTTTTTGTAAGCTGAATTTTTCCTATACCAATGGTTTTCTATTCATAACTTGAATTTTTTTGTAAGTCGTGGTGTGTGTAAGACGAGGTATGCCTCTAAACCATATTGCACAACCAAATTCCTTAATTAGAGAATACTCTGCTCGTGACCCTAATTCAATCCCAGGTAGGCAGCTCAAGGTTCACTCAGCCTTCCATCCTTCCAAGGTCAGTAAACTGAATTCTCAGTTTGAATAGCAGGGACAATGTGTAGCCTGCATAATTAAATTGGAAACTGCTCAGAGATCGCTTTAAGCACTATGGGAGAGAATATAAACAGCAGGTTGTTATTGCTTTTTATCTTAGTATTTCTGAACCAGCATAAAAATGGATAGTGAGAATTTTTTTACAACTTACAATTCTCCATTTTGTGGGGGTGGTATATTCAAAATGCACATACTAAGCTAAAGAGCAAAGAACAATTCATCTCTCTGAGAAAACACTATTAGCATGCTTTTTAATAGGAACGTTGCTTCCAAAATATATACCGTAAATATATAAAAATGCATCCCAAACATCATGCATTAGGAAAGATATGCTTGAGACACACAGAGAAGAATCAGACTCCAAATGTGTCACTCTGTAGGCAGGTACCTAAACCACTAAGATATCCAGCAGTTTTATGGGTTTGGTGTTATAATCCAAGAGGTTTTCAGCCACATATTCCTTCCCTCACTATGATATCAAATATAGGTTGTGAGGTAGGTTTTTCTAGTCATGAAAGATTACCTGGTGACCTTCATGACAGCATGTATAACAATCTCTATGCTACACCACACTGATTATCTGACATCTTAGGCAGGTAGTTACTGCCACTCTTTCATGACATGAACATTCTGCGCCTAACTCCAACATACTACAATAGCCTCCCGCCACATTGCACCCTAAATATCGCAGGCCGTCTATATTGCGGGATCCATCCCCCCTCCTCTTTGGTGACAGCAGACCATGCAGAGGCCTTCTGACCCACACACAGCTGCAGTGGAGGCTTCCAGCCCCAGCCATGGCTCCACCAGAGGTCTCCTGACCCAGGATTGGATGTCTCCACTGTGGCCACTCCTGGGGCTGGTGGCCTCCATGACTGGGACCTCCATCGGGTTCGGATGACTTCACTAGGAGGGATGGACTGATGGACGGAGGAGGAGACATAAGCAGCCAGCCACCAGCAGCCACCACCTGCCTTTCCCCTCACCCACCTGCTTGATTACTCTCTAGCTGGCCCCTTCCCTTCTCTCATTTGCTAGCTGGCTCCTTCCCTCACCCTTCCTACTTTCGCAGCCATGCTGCTACACCAGAAAGCTGTTGAGTGAGCAAGCGGGTGAAAGGAAAGGCAGGTGGGGGTGGCACAGCTGAGAACAGACCCCTTTTGTCTCAGCTTTAGTTGGGGCAGCAGTGGCAGCAACTTCTCCTCCATTTTCCCTACTTCCTTCACCTTTCCTACATTTTCAGCCATGCTGCCATGCCGAAAAGCTGTTGAGTGACTGGCTGGGTGAAGGGAAAGGCAGGTGTGTGTGTATGGGGGGGGTTATGTGGCTGAGAATGGACCCTTTCAACTCAGCCTTAGATGGAATAGCAGTGGTGGCAGCCTCTCCTCCATTTTCCCTCCTTCCTTTGCCCTTTCTTCTTTTGCCTCAGCCAGCTGAGGGAAACAGGTCCGTTTCCACCCCACCACCCTGCCTGACGTTCCCTTCGCCCACCCGTTCGACAATTTTCCAGCATGGCTGCGCCGTAGCACAGCTGGGAGCAGACCCCTTTCCCTCAGCCAGCTGAGGCAAAAGAAGGAAGGGTGAGGAAAGGAGGGCCTCCAGACGCAGCCAGAGCCACAGCAGAGACCTCTGGACCCGACCCAATATGTGGACGCCATCAATGCGATGGCATCCCCATATCATGGATTTTCATTTATTGCGGGTGGTTAGAAAACATAATGCCCATGATAAACAGGGGACTACTGTATTATTTTGACCATGTTGGTCTTCCCACCTCAGTTGCCAAGCCACAGCACACTGTTCATTTCTGAAACGTCATTGGTTCCTCTAGCCCAGTACCAGTAATACCGTGGTTTAGGAGTACCTTGGTTTACAAGTTTTTTACAAGATGAGCTATGGAAGATGGATGGTAAATAAATAAATAAATAAATAAATAAATAAATAAATAAATAAATAAAAAGAGCACCGGAGCAGGTCACATAATCACAAGTGAGCCAATGGTGTCTTTCTCCCCCACTGGATTGTGGGTGATTGTCTGGAATGTTTTCTCTCAGGCAAGCTTCAAAAGCAGAAGGAGCAGAGAGGAATCTCCCTTGCACCATCCAGGAATGTTTTCAAAGGGGAGTCCAGTTAGGGGGTTGTTTTTCTTTTTCTTTTTTTTATATTTAATTTGTTTCCAACATCCATTCTTATTTTTCAAACATTTACCAGTCATGGGGCAGCTAGTCAATTGTGTATGTGGCTACAAATAGCACTTTATCATTGTCACATTAAAAACACAAAGTAAAATCCAGCTGCTAGTCCCAAGCAGACCAGATTCGGCAGCCAGGTACCTGAACCCTGGTGTGGATGGGGGCTTCTAGCCAACTTCATTTGTGGGTTTTGGCATTTTGTGTGTACAGTATGTGATCTATAGGGCCCCAGAATGAATACTCTCCATTTCCATTATTTCTTATGAGGAAATTTGCTTTGTTAGTCTGTGGAACTCCCTGCCACAAGATGTGATGGTGGCATCTAGCCTGGATGCCTTCAAAAGGGGATTGGACAGATTCCTGGAGGAAAAGTCCATCACAGGTTACAAACCAGGATGGAGATGTGTAATCTTCAGGCTTAAAACCAGGGTACTTTAAGGACCAGATGCAGAGGAGTGGTATCAAGAGACAGATATCTAGTCTCGTGCGCTCCCGGACACATTTGTTGGGGCCCCTGTGAGATACAGGAAGTTGGACTAGATGGGCCTTTGTTCTGATCCAGCATGGGTCTTCTTATGTTCTCATGGCTCTTATGATATACAAGTGCTTTGGTTTACAAGCATGTTTCTGGAATGGATTGTGCTTGTGAACCAACGTATTGCAAGCATAATACCTGAATGGCAGTTCTGATTGGCAGCTGCACTTCAAGATTTTCTAGTCCTACCTGGACACCCCTGGTACACCCTGCTGATCCAATGCTAGCCAAAAATGACTCTGCTTCCTAAAATGAGCGTATATTCATGACAGTAAGCTGATGAATTAGTGGATGGATAAAGTACATCAACCCTTGTCTCAAATGTAAGCATGACCGGTGCCAATTTTGTGAGGCCGAAATAGGAGAAATTGCTCATTTCTCAGGGATGTAAAGTCTGATGAGTGGCCTCCAGCTAGGTAACAAATATTGCCATAGATGTTTCTGGAGTAGAACTTTATTGGTTCATTTCTCATTTTTACTGTGCCTTTTGGGGAAGATTTGTGCCCGAAGGTCAGCAGGAAGGTCTAGTATGCACTTATGTTAGCAGTCATATAGCATCTTTGTATCTTACAATAAAAATGTGATTTTTGGTCTGTTGGAAGGCTATGGAGTTCATGTAGTCTTTCTCTAAGCATGTTTATCATAATCTAATATTTTACAAGGGGGGATGGGTTGAAACAGACCTTTGAAAGTTACTCTTTGTCTTGTCTTTGGATATCTTAGACCACATACCAACCAAGCCAGGGCTGATATCTCCTTCTCTGATAGGACTGCGAAGATCTCATTTAAACATGCATGTGTGTCCCAAGTATTTGTGCCATTGGCAGGTAGATATTGCCTGGCAATTATTTCATTTACATTATAGAAAGGCTCTGTGTATTCCAGTGGACAAATAAATCCAAGACTTTGGTCCACAATTTTACCACTGAGAGCCATTCAACACCAGGTAGGCAGTGAACCAAATAATAAGATATTTATTTTATTTTTATTTATTTTAGAGTATTTTTACCCCACCTTTCTCCTTGAAAAAGGACTCAATAAGTATATTGCTCATGTAATCTGTTTGGTAAAGGTTTGACCCTTGAATTTCCTGCTATTCTGAAGCTTGAACATCTATCTATCTATCTGTCTATCTATCTATCTATCTATCTATCTATCTATCTATCTATCTATCTATCTATCTATCTATCTATCTATCTATCTATCTATCTATCTATCTATCTATCTATCTACAATGGTACCTCATGGTGCAGTGATTAAATGCCTGTACTGCAGCTAAAACTGTGCTCATGACCTGGGGTTCAATCCCAGGTAGCAGGCTCAAGGTTGACTCAGGCTTCCATCCTTCTGAGGTCGGTAAAATGAGCACCCAACTTGCTGGGGGACAATGTGTAGCCTGCACACTGTAATTAAGCTGTAAACTGCCCAGAGACTACTTGAAATGGTATGGGGCGGTGTATAAGCAGAACACTTTGCTTTGCTTTGCATTTTTTTAAAAGAAATTAATTCATTCCAAAGGAAATTCTGTTAAGCAATTTTTCCTTTATACAAATTTTCTCATAGGAATGCATTGAAAACAGAGTAATCCCTTATTGCGACCATTTCTATGTTGTACGGATTTGCCCCATAGGTAATTCTGTTAAGCAAACTTCCCCTATCTCCAGGATTCTTTATGTTGTACAGATTTTATGTTATACAAACTGTTTGTCCACTCATCTATCTATCTATCTATCTATCTATCTATCTATCTATCTATCTATCTATCTATCTATCTATCTATCTATCTATCTATCTATCTATCTATGGATAGGGATACTCAAGAATTTTATCTCTCTGACAGTTGCAGGAGGGGAAAACTGCCAAGGGTTCAGGGGTTACAGCTACCATATATTCATTTCCTTGAAATTCAAGGGCCTGTCTTTATCCCTCCTCCCCTGCTTTTTCAGAAAAGGCAAGGATATAATTTCCGTTTCTTTTTTTAAAAGTCTATTTTGAGCTTAATACAGGTCAGGGGATCGCATTGCAATGGAAGCACCCTGTGGGATTTAGTAGGCTGCAGTTGGTCTCTTTTGCCCTGATTTTTATTGCAGGAGGGAGAATGGAAGCTTTGTGAATGAACACACTCCATAGGTTACACAAGTCCCACACTTGATTTGTGATGTTCTGAAGATACTGGCTGCAATCGGACACACTTCTCCCTTGAATCAGATGGTCCGGTTTAGTTATACACTGATCAACCTATCGATCACGATTTCAATAGATAAATAAGTATGCAGTATTTTTTTTTAATTTGATTTATATGCCGCAACCATCTAGCAAAAAAGCTACTCTGGGTGGTTTACAAACATATACAAACTACAAAAAACAGATTAAACAACTTAAAATAGTAAATAAAACTAATCAATCAGACCAAATAATCAGATCATAATAAAAAGAAAAAATAAGCAAATAAGCACAAATACAATAAATCCAAATGATTTGACAATTCAAAATAAGAACAAATGGAAAAATAACAAAAAAATAACTAGTAGAAAATTATCATAAGGCAGGGAAAAAATGGCTTCCTATTTATATAAGTTGGCTGAAACAGAATGATTAGGGAAGGCCAACCTATAAAGCCAGGTTTTCAGTAATTTTTGAAGGCTTGTAGTGAGGGCGCCAGGCAAATCTCTTGCGGAATCTGGTTCCACAGGTGAGTTGCGACCACCAAGAAGGCTCGTTTCCTTGTTGATACTTTCCAGGCGTCCCTTGGGGTCGGTACCTGCAGATAACCCACCTGCCTTGAATGAGTGATCCTGGCAGTTCTTCTTGGGAGGAGCCATTCTATCAGACACTGACAGTATTTATATAAACAATATTTAATAAATATTGTGTTGCTATTCATTTCCAGGAAGTGGACTGAGAAAGGTGGCTCTCAGATATACCAAGGGCCCTGTTGTTCTTTGTATATGGCTACCTCACCTAGCATGGTGGTTCTATGTGGCATGTTGGGAGGTTTGTGTGGTGCCCCTCCCCTCTCTCTGTGAAACAACTGTTTATGCTTTGTAGGTGTGTTTTGGGTGGGCCAAAATAATTATACATGGTTTTTTAAAATTCCACAGGGGTCCACTGTCCCTAACCCCAGTGTTGTTGTAGAGAAAGATGTAGTAAGTCACAGCCAGAGTAGACCCATTGAATTAGGTAAATGTATGCAGGAGCTGTCTCACCAAATATCTACTGTTTCAATGGGTCTACCATTGAAACATCCCATAGGTGCAACTTACCATATTACCTTATTACCATATGGTAACCTATTACCATATGGCAGTGTTGGCGAACTTATGGCACGGGTGCCAAAGGTGGCTCTTGGAGTCCTTTCTGTGGGCACCTGACATCGCCCCTTCACAGCCATCTGTATTCAGGTTCAATTGCTGTATTGGCACTTTGTGAAAAATTAGTGGGTTTTGAATCGCAGTTTGGGCACTCGGTCTCTAAAAGGTTTGCCATCACTGCCATATGGTAACCTATTGCCATAGGTGCAACTTACTACTATTTAAGACAGAGAATTCATGGAAGTCTTCAACTCACTGTTGAACAGTCAACTATGAGAGACATATATTTAGAAGAGGTAGTGGTGTTAGTCTGTGTTTGCATATCAGTCCACAACCAAAATAAAATAAAATAAAGACATAATAGTTGTGGCATCTTAAAGAATTAGTGTTATATTTTAATGTGAGAAGTCCCACTTCTGCAGACACCTTCTTTTATTATTATTAGTTTTCTTTTTCTTGGGCCTGTTGGAGATATTCTATCTTCAGATGTTTTAAAACTGGGCAACTGAATGAGATGGAGTAAGTCCTCCTGTTACTATGATTGTAGGTTTCTTAAGAATGCTTTGCAATGCTACAAATTACTAAAAATTAGCCACCAGTGTGGCCATATGGCCATATGGGCAGGGTAAAAATAAATAAATAAATAAATAAATAAACAAATAAATAAATAAATAAATAAATAAAAATAATGCTGTTTCCTTTTTAAAAAACAGTAATAAATAACACTGATGAGAGGTACCCTTCAGATATTTTAGACTACATCTTGCCTAATTCCCCCAACCATTATCCATTAAAAATATTTCATAGAGGGCATGCAATTCAAAACAATGGGGGGTACCAAGTTGCAAGCCCCTCCCACTGATAATCTGCAAGATTTTTTTAAAAAAAAACTTAATCCATTAAAACAGTAATTTCCACCCCACCGCAGCTTATTTTACTTACTATAAAGCAGTAATTTTTCAGGTTGCTCTCCAAATCTCCTCTTACGCATGCTTATTGCTTTTGTTGTTGATTCCAAGCATAAGGGTAAATTATTAATCACGTTTTTTGGTGCTGAGGGGAATTTGAATGATCTCCAGGTCCCCACAGAGTTCTGAAGAAACTTTCAGCAGTGCATAACTGCTTAATTATTATCATCATTTGCAGATTCATACATGCACTACTTTTCCCAAAGTAAAAATTTGCAGCTGCATTAAAACTTTAAATATCCTCCTGTATTAATAAAGCACAAGCCATGAACTATGGAAACTATGCATACAGAGAAATGTCCTTTATTTAAAGGAATGGAAATCCCGTGTTTCCGAATTAAACTGGAGTGTTCATAAAATTTTAATTCTATTACAGAGATATTCAATATTAGAAAGGGTACCTTTAAGTTTTCAGTACTGTTCTTTCAGCCATCAGTACAAAGGAAAAGCCACAATATTGCTATCAACCATGGGTTGCTGTTTCATTTGATTTCTTTCTTGTCAGATCCAAGACCATCCATTCTAAACTTTTCTTTGGCAATAGCTATAAACACAAAATGAAAGAAACAAAAGTGAAATCAGGATTCTGCCATTAACCCTATACGTTGGTGTGTGCACCAGAGATCCTAAGGGAGCCATATGGCCCCTGTTGACTTCAGCTGTCCTTGACGACAACAATGATAAAGACAACAATAGCAAAAGTAAAATCAATAGTGAACAATCAGACAGACAACAACCATGGGGTTAACAAATGTGTTCATTTCGATTTCTTTCTATCCATTTGCCATTTCCTCTATTTTATTTTTGTTCTGTTTATTGGTCTGAAGGAATTTCTAAAAGCAGACACTGAAAGCTAATTTCATTTCCACCCACACTTCTCCTACCATGTTGCATGCAGCATCATAAGAACATAAAAGAAGAGCCATGCTGGATCAGGCCAAAGGCCCATCTAGTCCTGTATCTCACAGTGACCCCACCAGATGCGTCTGGGAGCGTACGAGACTAGATATCTGTCTCCTGATACCACACCCATGCGTCTGGCCCTTGAAGTACCCCAGTTTTAAGCCTGGAGATTACACATCTCCATCATGGTTTGTAACCTGTGATGGATTTTTCCTCCAGGAATCTGTCCAACCCCTTTTGAAGTCATCTAGGTCAGATGCCATCCTCACATCCTCTGGCAGGAAGTTCCACAGACTAACAACACACTGGGTAAAAAAAAAAATTTTTTTGTCTGTTCTCACTCTCCCAACCCTCAGTTTGACAGGATGTCCCCTAGTTCTGGTATTTTGTGAGAGGGAGAAGAGCATCCCTCTATCGACATTACTCATGCTCTGCATTATTTTGTATGTCTCAATCATATCCCCCCAGGAGCCTTTTTTCCAGACTAAAGAGCCCCAAATGTTTTAGCCTTTCCTTATAAGGGAGGTTCCCCCGCCCAGTAATCGTTTTAGTTGTCTAATACAGTGGTACGTCTACTTATGAGCAGTTCAACTTAAGAACAATTCAATTTAAGAGCGAAAAACTGTTGGCATTTTAACTGCTGACTTACAAATTTTTGATGCGGTCTGCTTACTTAATTTTTATTTTTTTCTATTTTTTATTTAGTTGTTTTAGATAGGACTGCTCTACTTAAGAGTTGTTCAATTTATGTGCATAGATTTGGAACAGATTAAACTTGTAAGTAGAGGTACCACTGTACAGTTATTTTAAAACAAGTTTCCCCTTATATAACAATTTTCTCTCTTTTTCTAGACCTTGTGCACACTTCACACAAATATAGACATTTTAGATCCACCTACAATTCAACTATTTACATTCTATATTTCTGACAGGTGAGAAAAATCAAAGGATAACTCCTTATGGGCTCATATACTTACCTGCAAAGTGAAACTTTTTGAGGTTCTCATCAAAATGTGAACATGATGTAATATAAGAATAGAGCATTTTAAAGGATTCAAAGTATATCGTACGTATGCAGATCCCATTCTTCTTTCAAAATAATTGTGTCAGCCTGGAATTCATCAGCATCAAGCAATTTTCTCCCCTTGTATCTGAAACATCTGTGCTTATTATAAGTGCTGCATGACAGGTGTTGTGTGAGTTTAAGAAAATTAATGATCATTCAGTGGAGTGATAAGAATCTTGCAGAATGCCACACAAACTAACAGAAGAAGAAAAAAACCTTTTCTTTTTGGGAATAACATTCTCAGAAGCCATTTTCCATGTTCTGCAAACTGAAGAGATAAATGCAGAGGTGAGCAACCTATTCCCCCCACAAAAATTTGGGGGTCCTCCTCCAACACCTGTAACCTCCCCCCCCAATTAAAAACATATTTTTGAATCAAGGTTGCAAAATCTGGCCCCGACATGGCCGATTGGAGGGTGGTGGGGATCCTGGGTGTGGTTTTGCAAGGTGCAGAGATGAGCACTTTGGCTCTTGGAAATGCCAATTTTAGCTTCATTTGCTGCACCATTGCATTAAAATGTAAAGGTTTCCCCTGCACATGCGTGCTAGTCGTGTCCGACTCTAGGGGCGATGCTCATCTCTGTATTCAAGCCGAAGAGCCAGTGTTGTGAAGTCCATGGCCACATGGCCGGCATGGCTGTAAGGAAACAATTCCTGCTTTTTACGGCAGTACCTATTTATCTACCTTCCTGCTTTTTATGGCAGTAGCTATTTATCTTGCATTTACATACTTTCAAACTGCTAGGTTGGCAGGAGCTGGGATCATCAGCGGGAGCTCACTCTGCTGTGTGGCACCTGGGATTTGATCTTCCGAGCTGCTGACTTTGCAGCCAACTGTTTTCAGACTGAGCCACCATTGCATTACACAAGCATAAATGACTCAATGCGTTTTGGCTGTTAGCTAGAGGAGACTATAGTCACATAACACATTTTGTTTCAGTGTCTGGCAGCATGATGTTTGTATTTTACTTTTAACACATTTTTGCATTCTGTTCAACTGGCCTAAGCATGACGACATGATACATATTTGAAAATACAACAGATCTCCTTCTGATTCCTGGGTAGCTGCAAGCAAAGAGTAGCATAGGGCTTTCCCTTGTCACTTCAGTACCAATAGGTAATGGATGATTTTCCACAGCGAGGATGGCATAAAGGAAAGTTGGATTGCTCTCTCTGAGTGGAAATCTATCATTCTCTTCTTCTTTCTTTTAATAGAGTGCACAGCAATACTTGTGGGTGTCCCCTTTCACCTCTCCGACTCCTTTTTGCTCAGTTCTTCTGTTGGTCGTCACAATAAAATTGATTTTCTCAAGTTAATTCAAAAGGTAAAATCAAAAGCTTTGAAAAATGGCCTTGATGATGCCAAGCCAGACTTGGCTTGAACATCTTGCTCTAGCCGTTTTCACAGCTTAAGAAAGAGAAGGGCAGTGTGATTCCTGTCATGGAACCAAAGGGGCCAGTTCCTGCATTGTTTTTTTCCTTTCCCTTTTATATTATTATTATTATTATTATTATTATTATTATTATTATTATTATTATTATTATTATTATTATTATTATTATTATTATTATTATTATTATGTTTTTGGTTGTTTGATAAGCTGTTATTGTTAACCGCCCAGAGTTCCCATCTGAGGAAAATCGGATTGCGGTATATAAATAAATAAATAAATAAATAAATAAATAAATAAATAAATAAATATTGTTGTCAACACTTGGATATAACCAAGTACAAACATCCAGTTCCTTGTAATCAACCTTCCTTTTGCAACACCTGGGGACCACGTTTTAGGTCCAAGCCATCTGAAGGACTTCATCTTCCTCCATGAACCTGCTCAGGTGTTAAGATCATCAGGAACCATCATCCCACCACCTTCACAGGTGTTTTAGGCAGGTACGCAGGAGAGGGCCTTCTCCGTCTCTACTTCCAGGCTGTTCCCAATGGACTCCAGACTGGTCCCATATTTGCTGTCCATCTGCAAGAAGGTGAAGTCTTTACACAAGCTTTCCTTTAATGATTGGCTGTTTCAGTTGAGTTTTTAAATTGATTGTTGTACTTTACTACTTTGAATGTACTTTGGTGTTGCTTTTGTTCACCATTATTAGTATTGTATATATTCACAGTTGTTTTAAGTCAACTTGGGTACTTTTTAAAAGGGGAGAGGCAAGGATCGACTACTGTAATGCCCTCTATGTGGGGTTGCCCTTGACCCTTGTCTGGAGGCTCCAGCGTGTGCAGAATGTGGCAGCCAGACTGGTGGTGGGTGCTCATAGATTCGACCACATCACCCCAGTTCTGGCACGCCTGCATTGGCTGCCCATGGCCCTCCGGATAAGGTTCAAGGTCCTGGTTTTGATTTTCAAAACCCTCCACAGCTTGGGACCAGAATACCTGTCGGAGCGTATCTCTCAGAGGTCAGCTGGGACCAGGTCCACTAGAATGGCGCAGGCGTGCTCACTTAGGGTGGCCACACCCAGGGAGGTGCGGAAATCGCTCATACATAACCGCACCTTCTCTGTGGTGGGGCCCATGTTGTGGAATCATCTTCTAAGTGAGCTGCACCTAGCACAGTCCCTGCCCGCCTTCAAAAAGGCTTTGAAAACCTACCTTTTTAAGGAGGCATATGGCAACCTTTTCACTTATTTTTTTTCTTTTTCTTTATTTTTGCCTGTGCCACCTCTTGTGGAGGGTTCCCCCCTCTTTCTGTTATTAGTTTTTTTGTCTCTTATTTATTATTTTCTCTCCCATTTCTTTTATTATTTTCTCTCCCATTTCTTTTAAACCTGTTATATGGAAGATTGTTATAAAAATGCAACTTGTTAACAACATCAACTCAACAACAACAAAACAATAATAATAATAATTCCTTCTGGAAGATGGGCAACAACAACAACAACAACAAAACAACAACAATAATAATAATAATAATAATAATAATAATAATAATAATAATAATAATAATAATAATAATAATAATAATAATAATAATAACAACAAACAAACAAACAAATACCTGAGGCACAACAATAGTGCTTTGATTTCAATTTCATGAGGACAAATTTCACTTCATCTGCACTGAAACATGAGGTTATTTTTACATGGGAATATCTTCACAAATGAACACACCTAAAGAACTTCATGTAACTAGTAGCAAAGGCCAGCAGCTTGTAACATCTGCTGCAGTGGCTCCCAACTTTGTGTTAACCAGGCATTCATGAACTACAGCTCCCAGAAAATCCTGGCTCGCACCGTTAGTGGTGAAGGCTTCTGAGTTTTAGTCTAAGAACATCTGGGGACCTGAGCATGGGAACTGCATCTGTAGATAACTTAAAAACAATAATGTGAATCACATTTATGAAATTTGTAAGGTGCCTAATTTTGCATTAGGTGTAATTGTAATCAACTACTAGAGGAGATTTGAAACTGTAGCTATATGCTTTGGAGTGCATATTAGAGAAATAAAAATCTCTTAACCTACTTCTGCACCCAAGAAACAAGAAGTGCAGCTAAACCACCCTGCCTTGCTTTCACCTAACACCATACAAAAAAGCAAAAGAAGATTGATGCTTATGCTCAGCTTTCTGAAAACAAAAATTATGTCTGCTAAATGCAATCCTACTCTATAATTTCTTTGCACATCCCAGCCTAATTCCCCCCCCCGCCCCAAATCATACCCTTCTCAAGCTCTGATTTAACTTGAGTTCATCTATCCTAGTAGTGTCTACCGTAACTAGCATTATTTCTCAAAAGGCATGCCAGGCCCTAATTATAGGTCCACTCTTGAGTTACAACTTCTTCCTGTGTGGATGTAACTCCTTATGCTAATGAGGAGCACATCAATCTGCTTCCATGTGTTATTCATTCATGAAACCCAGGACTGCTTAATCTACAAATGTGGACACTACCAATTGCCTTTTTTTTAAACTTGTGTTTCTTGGCATCTCATCAGCATTCTCATCCCATCCCACCCAGACTGCACAAAACTGGTGGCCTTGTCATCTGGGAAGCAAGACTGTGCATGCACACATGCACAGATTGAGCATTGGTGCACCAATTTAAAAAACTCGAACAACACCCTTCTTCCAGTCAATCCTGAAAGCTTCACACAAGGAAGCAGTAGCCACTCTAATGTTCTGTTCAAGTATTATTTTTGGCACAGCTTCTACATGTGCCATTTTACTGAACAACAACAACAACAACAACAACAACAACAACAACAACAACAACAACAACAACAACAACAACAACAACCGTGCCCCATCAAGTCAATTTTGATTTATGATGACCCTTCCAAAATGACATAGGCTGGCTCTACTCACAGGCGGTACAATGGGGAATCTAACTCCCAAACTCTCACTCCACAGCCAGATACTTAAATCATTGACCTATCAGCTAGCTATCCATTTTGCTTGACTTGTGCTCAAATCTTCCTTTTGTCAAGGGTGCAACAAAATAAAGCAAAACAAAGTGTTCTGCTTATATATCACCCTGGTAGTTTACAATCTATGCAGGATACACATCTCTCACCCTCCCAGCGAACTGAGAACTCATGTTACCGAGCTTGGAAGGAAAGAAGATTGAGTGAACCTTAAGCCTGCTACCTGGGATTCTACCCCAGGACATGAGCACAGCTTTAGTTGCAGTACAGCAGTTTAACCACTGCACCACAAGGCTCATACCTTGACAATAGAGATGGGCACGACCAGGAAAAATTACGTTTCGAGTTGTCCTGTGTCGGAGCCGGCCCGTTTCAGCTCGTTTCCGTTTGTCGTGAAATGTTTCAAAAATTTGTCATTTCGTTTGTCGTTTTTCGTCTGTCATTAGTACTGGTTTTGGGGGGGCTCCTGGAGGCACCTCTCTGGGGTGGGTGCCTCTTCTGGCCCGCCATGAAGGGAAAGCGGGCTCCTGGAGGCACCTCTCTGGGGTGGGTGCCTCCTCTGGCCCGCTACAAAATGGCATGCATAGCCAATTGGATATGCATACCAAGTTGCAGTAGCAGGCAGAGGCACCTCTCTTTCGGGTGCCTCTGTGACTCCCTGCCTGCCGGCATACGGTGCACTTGGGCTGGGAAACAAAGTGACAGAGGACCCCTATGGGCGCCCTCTGGCTCACTAAGAAGGGAAGTGTACTTGCTGTAGTGCAATGCGAGTACACATCTGGCTTACTGGTTAGGGGTTAGCGCAAGGGCTAGGCTTAGGGTTACGGGTAAGGTTAGAGTGAGTTAGTGGGCTGCACCTCTGGGTGCCTCTCTGACCCACTAAGAAGGACAGTGTACTGGCGTATGGGTTAGGGTTAGGGTTAGGGTTCAGGTTCGGGCTAGGGTTAGTGGCTTTTTATGCCCGACTGGCAAATCCCAGAAGTCTTGGTCAAAACCTGGCCAAGTGGCCATGCAATTGGTGGAATGGCTCCAAAAATTTGCATGGTCCACTCCCATGGGCCAGCCCATCATTGCGCAGGTGTAAAAAAATAAAAATAAAAATAAAATAAAATAAAATCAATGGAGATGTTTTGTTGCAAGAAAAACCCACTGCTGCTACTGAAAAAATTCAGGCAGTTTTAAAATAGCTATTTTCGCATGTTTCTGTGGTGCTTTGGTGTGTTTTTGGACCACGCGATTTCAAAATAAATATTGCGATCACCCCATTTTGGATCCCCCGCCCGCATCGCAAGGAATGGCGAGTTGGCAAGACGACGAGGATGCCCCCCACCAGAGCAGCCCAGGACAGGAGAGGGGGGGAGGACGGAGACACCCCCCCCCAGAAACCACCCCTCTGGTAGGTGCCCTCACTCAGGCAGGCATATTTTCGCCTGCTTTTTTGGCCGGGAATCGGGGTTTTTTATGTTTAAAACTTTTTTTCTGTGGAATCGGGGTTTTGACTATGTTTAAAAGGAGGGGGAGGCTTTTTTCTGGTAGGTGCCCTCACCAGACAGGCATATTTTCGCCTGTTTTTTTGGCCGGGAATCGGGGTTTTTGTTTAAAACTTTTTTCTGTGCGAGGATGTGCACTGAGTTGGTGACTCGCCCACTTTGGAGCCCAGGAGGGGAGGGGGAGGCCGGGGACCCTCCCCCCAGAAACCACCCCTCTGGTAGGTGCCCTCACTCAGAAAGGCATATTTTCGCCTGTTTTTGGCCGGGAATCGGGGTTTTTTTATGTTTAAAACTTTTTTTCTGTGCTGCGCCGCTTGGCGAGTTGGCGACTCGACGAGGATGCGCACTTTGCGCAGCCCAGGAGGGGGGGAGGCCAGGGACCCCCTAGAAACCACCCCTCTGGTAGGTGCCCTCAGGCAGGCATATTTTTGCCTGCTTTTTTGGCCGGGAATCAGGTTTTTATTTTATTTTTAAAACTTTTTTCCTGTGCCGCTTGGCATCGCGCGATCGCTGCGATGCCGCCAGGAACAACCACGACAAATAAGACCCAATTTTTCTTTAGTCGGTTTGAGTTCAAGTTCTGGTGGAGTAATTTTCGTTCTTCGTTTCATTATGTAACGGAAACGAGGAACGGAAACGGAAACGAGGATTTCGCCGAGTCGTGCCCATATCTACTTGGTAATTCTTAAGGTGAGAAAAATAAGTTTGAAGTTCATCAGATTCCTGGGCAAAAATGGTACAAGGAAAAAAAATAATCCCCACTTCCCCCTCCTAGTCAAAACAAGTTGTTCAGGAAGAAAATAGGCCTCCTTTGGTACCTTGCTTTGGGTCTTATGTGGCATGAAAATCCAGTTTTACCTCAGAATGAACAGTGGAGTTTCAAGTAGAGTGGAGGATTGTGTGATTATTTTTATCAGATGGCCACTCCCAGAAGCCTCCAGTTGACATAAATTGCAGTGGCACTGAATCCTAGACCAGGGGTGTCCAATCTTTGGCCCTCTAGATGTTTTGGAGCACATCTCCCACAGTCCTTTGTCATTGGCAATACAGGTTTGGAATTCTGGGCGTTATCCAAAACATCTGGAGGGCCGAAGTTTGGACACCCATGCTTTAGACAGCTACTATGCTGGCTTCCAGGAGCAACCCACCCAAAAGCTTAAAAAACAACAGAAGCAAGACAGAAGTTCTGGCGGAAAGGCAGAAGGAACTCATTCCCCAGCTGTTTATCTAGTGAATGATTGCAAAATGATTTTAATGCAAGGTTTTTATTATTGTTTTAATTATTGATTGATATTCTATGTTTTAACTGCTTTAATTCTTTTGATTGTAAGCCACCCAGAAGCCTTTGGGTAGTGGGCAGCATATAAGTTGTAAAAATGAATAAATAAATAAATAAAAATAAAGGATGGGCTTGTACAGTAGGAAAAAACATTTCTATCTTTAAGTTCCAATGAAAAGGGGTTGTTAGGTAGATTATTTTGGCACTGAAAAATATTGGTCCAGTATTGTAGGCACTAATGTTATTATTTTCCTCCAAACGTTGCACTAGATTTTCTTATCTTGCTTCATTTGCCTCTGCTTTAATGGCATCCAATTAATCTCCTGAGGACATTGGTTCCATACCAATGAGCCTATGAAGAAATTCTTCCGAAACTGCCTGTGCAAGGAATATCTCTGTGTCCTTCTAATCAACACAATATAATAATGCTGTATGCTTAAAAAAAACTCTCTGAGAATCTGCTGACTCATGTGAAATTGCCATTGCATGCTGATCAGATGAAGCCATCATTCAGGTCATTGGATTTTAATGCACAGTTCACAGTATTCTTAAGCATTCCATGTGTATTGCCCGCATTCTTCTATTGAGGTTCAAATAGATTACACAAAAGCAGTTGAGGGTGAAAGAATTGTTTACTGAACACGCACTGGTGATGCCGTCATTAATTCATTAGTTCATTCATTTGCTGATTTGTTGATTCATTGATTCATTAATTTGTTCATTAAATTTATATAGGAAATTGCTGTTCTAGGTGGTGTACAAATAATTTAAAGAAATATAAATTGCCATAAAACACTACACTATCCCAAGATTTAAATATATATATATAAACAAGTCAGGCAGCAAAAAAATAACAAAATGTATTGGAACATATGGCCAGGATTTCTGGGAGTTATAGTCTGAGAACATCTGGGGATCCTAGGTTGGGAAACATTGCATGCTTCAATATAAGAAATCTGAATTTTTAAACATCTGAATGGAAGAAGAAAGTGAAACTGGATTTGCATACCCAGGAATAAGCTAGTGAGTGCTTAGTTCTTACACCAAAGATTCTGGCTTTGAAAGCCAAAGTGTTCAGCCATGCTTGTGTAAATAGGGTTATCACCACATTTTCCTTCCTGGCAGACAGCTTCAACAGCCACATGGCAGCCAAGCACGACATAATTTTTTTGCATCCTGGAAACAGGTGTATCTACTCAATTTGGGAGATGCAGATGGTTAACAATATGGTTCCACTCATTTTTTAGACAGCCATTCCAAAACTGACCAATTTTTTCATCACGTTGATAAAAAGTGTTTGAGAATTTTTTTTTAAAAAGAAAGAAAATAATGAAAAAAAGTGTGTTCCACATTCCACCACAGGTACAGACGAGAAAAAGCAATCAGTATCAGTATTTGTAAGGCCTACATCCTACTGTGTTTTTATAACAGCATAATGCCACCCACTTAAATCTCAATATTCAAGTGCTACAAGTGAAGGAGTCAATTTAGGCATTCAGTGATGTGATGAGTCCCATGAATGCAACAGCAATGGCAAAGGCCTATGCTGGTTTCTTAACTTAACTTATGTTGGGAACTGCCCAGAGTTCCTCCTGGAATGTTGGGCATTCTACAAATATATCAATAAAAATAAAACTTATGGCAATTCACTGCCAGGTTTGTATCAACTGCATCATATCAATGGGTGTAACCATAGGATTCTGGCTCAGGCATGTTTCTGGGAACAGTTCCAAGTGCTTGGTGTAACTTTTAGAGACATATATTAACCGTCTGGGACAACAGAAGTCTGGTTATCCTCCATAACCTTGGTCCTCAACCTTGCTTCCCTAGATGTTCTTAGATTAAAACTCCCAGAAGCCTTCACACCTGTTGGCCAGGATTTCTGGGAGTTGCAGTCTGAGAACATCTGGAGACCCACGGTTTGTGATCCTGCCTGGGCTTTAGTTTAAGAAGGTGTCCAAGGGGTGGACTTCAAAGAACCCTGAATTTATCTGAGGCATGTTTGAGAAGGTCAGCTCCACGACGGGACTCTGCCAGTGGGGCCCCTTTGCTGCTCCCGGGCCAGAATATTGTGAGATGGGATTTCCCATTCTCACAAGGCCTGGGGGCATCGCGAGACTGGCTGGGGCTATTTAAAGTGCCGCCACCATTGCCCCAGCCTCATTTCGTCCAGCACACACCCAGATTGGCAAGGGGGCTAGGAGTTTTTCCACCTATCCCACGCTGATACCTCGGGGGTCGTGGCAGGGCCAGGTAAAGGGTATGGCGGGTAGTGTGGTATTACGTCAGCAGGCGGTGAGCATATTTAACAATGAGCTATAAACTCCTGAACTGGGCATTGTGGATCAGGAGGTTACAGCGTCCTGGTCATGGGTTATGATTACTTCCGGGAGGGGGATTGGCCACATGATGGCACCTAGCTGCCCAGTGGTATAATATTAGCTAATTTGGACTAAGGGGGGCACCCTCTAGGGATCAATCTCTCACCCTAACCTGCAATGCATTGGGGAGTCCAAGACAGCCCCTGGAGCCACGTCATACCGCACTACGTCTGCCCCCGGCTGGTGATGCTCGATGATGCTTGATGACGTGTAATGGTTAATAAACCTGGCCCAATGTTTAGCCCAAATGGTGATGTCTCGTGTATTCATTTCGGCCCTGGGACGGAAAAGGCATGGTAGAGAATATTTATGGTCACTGCTCCTGAGGGGATGGGCTAAGCTGTCCCTCCCTTGTTGTCATCTTCCTTCATTGGAAAGTAAAGGAGTGCTTGTTAAGGGGTAGGATTTAAACAGTGCAGGTGATGGCTTTAATTGTTATTTACCTGGCTGTGATTTTTAAACTGGAATTCCTTCAATTCTCTTTTAATCCTTTGATCTTGTTATGGATCATCAAGTTGAATCTGACCTACAGTGGCTCTCACCTCACCCCGTGGTTCACAACATGGTTGACAAAGAGGTGTAAATAAATAAAACTACTGTACAACAGTCTATGATAATGGAGCCAGGATTAAACATGCTCTAGTTTGAAAATGAGAGCCGTGAATAGAGTGTAAGGGTAGGACTCGGGAGACCTGGGTTCAAATCCCTGCTTGACCCTTAAAAATTATGAGGAGGGCAGTCTTCAACTATCCTCAAACATCTCATGTACAACCATGTTGCAAACAATGGGGCAAGGTGAGAGGGTCATTTCTAAGAAAAAGATAGTATGCCCTGTAATTTGATCAATAAATGACATTTGTACAACAGTTTTAAAAGTGTTCAAAGCAAAGTGTTCTGCTTATATATCACCCCAAACCACTTCAAGTAGTCTCTGGGCAGTTTACAGTTTTTTAATTACAGTATGCAGGCTACACATTGCCCCCCCCCCCAGCAAGCTGGGCACTCATTTTACCAACCTCGGAAGGATGGAAGGCTGAGTCAATCATGAGCCTGCTACCTGGGATTGAACCCCAGGTTGTGAGCACAGTTTTACCTGCATCCACTGCACTGTAGAGTGCTCTTTTAAGGAAACGACTTTCAATACGATGATATACATAGAAAAGGCAGTATAGGGTGGAACTTCATAGTTGTTGCAGTTGATTATTTTTTTCTGTTTGTTTTGCTTTTTGTTATATATTTTTGTCATATTAGTTGTGGTTACTTTATAGTATGGATATGGTTTTATTATTTTTGAATGCTGTAGGCCACTCAGAGTAGCCTTTTAGGCTATATGGGAAAGATGAAATGATGATGATGATGATGATGATGATGATGATGATGATGATGATGATGATGATGATGATGATGATGATGATGATGATGTAGTGACTCAAATGGTCCACTGGAATTTGTGTCAGAACTATCATCTTCCTGTAGCAAAGAACTGATGGGATCATAAGCCTGAAAAAGTGACTGAAAATGTGCATGCAAAATTACTTTGGGACTTCCAAATACAGACAGACAGGGTTTTGGAGCATAATAACCCAGATATTGTGGTTGTGGAGAAGAAAAAAGTGTGGATCATTGATGTTGCTATACCAGGTGATAGTAGAGTCACTGAGAAACAACTTGAAAAAATTACCCGATATCAGGATCTGAAAATTGAACTTCAGAGACTCTGGCATAAACCCGTACAGGTGGTCCCAGTGGTAATTGGCACGCTGGGTGCGGTGCCCAAAGAGTGGAGCAAATATTTAGAAGAAATTGGAGTTGACAAAGTCACCATCAGTCAGCTGCAGAAAGCCGCCTTACTGGATTACAGGCCAGTACAAGCAGGATGGTCAAAGACAGCTGTCTTTTGCTGATAACAGAAACTTGGCTCCGCCCAGCTGTCCCAGATGCAAGTATTTGTTTGACGGGCTTCACAACACATCGCTCCGATAGAAACAGAGACTGTGGGAAAAGCAGAGGAGGAGTATGTATGTATGTTAAAAACAGTTGGTGCACGAATGCTAAAATCATAGACAGTCATTGCTCCAGGGAATTGGAGTATATGACGATCAGATGCAGACCAATATATCTTCCCAGAGAGTTTACTGTTGTCTTAATCACGGTTGTTTACATTCCACCAGACACCAACACTGATTTAGCTCTGGGTTATTTGGGTGATGCGGTCAGCAGGCAGCAAGATAAGTTTCCAGATGCTGTGCTTATTAGACATGGGCACGACTTGGTGAAATTCTCGTTTCCGTTTCCATTCCTCGTTTCCATTACAGGCGGAAACAAGATAAGTTTAAAAGAAAAATTGGGTCTGATTGTCATTGCTGGTGATCACGCGATTAGTTTAAAAAAACATTCCCGGGCAGGCGAAAATATGCCTGCCTGGTGAGGGCACCTAAGAGGGGTGGTTTCTGGGGTGTGTCCCGGCCTCCCCCTCTCCTGTCCTGGGCTGCTCTGGTGGGGGCATCCTCGTTCTCGCCATGCCATGCGGTGCAGGGGGATCCAAAATGGCGACGACAATATTTTTTTGAAATCGTGGTCCAAAAACCCACCAGCACCACACAGAAACATGTGAAAATTAGGTATTTTAGGTCATGATAACAGATTTGGTTGTTATCTTTGGTATGACAAAGTGAAAGTACATAAAAGCTTTATGAATCATTTAGAAAGTCACTACTTCAGGTCTGGGAACGGCTGAAACCCCTCTTAGAGAGACATAACGAGATGGTTATCCCCGAAATTAAGAGGAAAGATAAAGAAGGAGTGGGGATCACCTATGGTGATGTGTTATTCTTTTCAGAAAAATTATGGGTACCATCAACTAAATGATTTTTCAGAAAGATAGAAAGGTTCTGGGTTTGGAGAGAAGGAATCTAAGTTCCAAACCATAATCACGTTGACTAGATGATATAATTTTTTTGTTGGAGTTGAATCTAAAAGATGAACAAGTTAAAGAATGTATGGTAAAATGGGCTATGGATCTGGGTCATAATATTGAGTTAGATGTGTGGGAAAGACTGTGGAAAAAGAATATGAAGTTTACCCATGTATTTTGATAAAAGAAAATCTGTTGAAAATGATGCCTGCCTGGTGATATTACCCCTACCAGAGGGATGACCACTGGTTTCTGGGGGACTTGTGTGAAAGAGTACTGGGCATTGATATATGATGAACTCAAGAAGATGTTAAAGTGTACATTCCCAAAACGACCTGAACTTTTTCCAGATAGGACTCTATTTCTATATGCAACAGCAGCGGCTGCTGTCCTGGGCTGCTCTTTGGTGGGGGCATCCTTTGCAGAGATGGCCAGACTCTTTCCAAAAAGATTGCCATGCATGGAGATTCATTGGGGACTCTTAAAGGATGGCGAAGGACTACTACTTATTTTTCAAATCTTTTTTATAAGTATATAAAGGGGTTTTTTTGAAATCGTGGTGAATAACCAAAAACCCAAGAACAAAAGCACCACAATGTTTTGAACTTGAGAAACATGCTAAATTAGGTATTTTAACTGCCTGAATTTTTACAGTAGCAGCAGTGGGTTTTTCTTGCAATAAACGTCTGTCTCCAATCCCATTGATTTTATTTTATTTTATTTTTATTTTTATTTTTTTACACCTGCGCAATGATGGGCTGGCCATGGGATGGGACCATGCAAATTTTTGGAGCCATTCCACCAATCGCATGGCCACTTGGCCAGGTTTTGACTGAGACTTCTGGGATGTGCCAGTCGGGCATAAAAAGCCCACTATAACCCTAGCTCTAGCCCTAACCCTAACCCTAACCCTAACCCATATGCCAGTACACTGTCCTTCTTAGTGGGTCAGAGGCACCCAGAGGTGCAGCCCATTAACTCACCCTAACCTTACCCGTAATAACCCTAAGCCTAACCCCAACCCTAAGCCAGATCTGAACTTGCATTGCACTACACGCAAGTACACTGTCCTTCTTAGTGAGTTAGAGGGCGCCCAGCAGAGGCATTCTTTGTAGGGGGCCAGAGGAGGCATCCACCCCAGAGTGGTGCCTCCAGGAGCCTGCTAAATGCCTTCCCTTCATAGCAGGCCAGAGGAGGCACCCACCCCAGAGAGGTGCCTCCAGGAGCCCGCTACCCTACCCCCCTAAACCAGTACTAACAACAGATGACAAACGAAACGACAAATTTTTGAAAAATTTTGCTACAAACGGAAATGAGCCGAAACGGGCTGGCTCCGACACATGACAACTCGAAATGTCATTTTTCCTGGTCGTGCCCATCTCTAGTGCTTATTATTGCGGGGGACTTTAATCATGTTGATTTGAGGACAACTCTCCCTAAATTCTATCAGCATGTGAACTGTGCCACCAGAGGAACAAACATATTGGATAAGGTCTATTCCAATATAAGGAATGGCTACAGGGCCCTGCAGTTTCCAAACTTGGGTCTAACAGATCATTTGTCCCTGATTTTAGCAAAAGCTTATATCCCTTTAAGGAAACAAACTGCAATTGTAACAAAGACTGTGAAACAATGGCCTGAGGGAGCCTCACTGCAGCTGCAGGACTGCTTTGAAGAAACAAATTGGGACTTTTTTGATAACTCAGACCTTGAGGAGTATACTGCTGGAATTCTGGGTTATATTAAATTTTGTATAGATACTGTTAGTGTAGATAAACGTGTCCGAATCTATCCAAATCAGAAACCATGGATGACCAAAGAGGTGAGGTGTCTCCTGCATGACAGGAATAAGGCTTTCAAGTCTGGTGATGTGATCAGGTATAGCATTGCTAGAGCAGATTTGAGGAGAGGCATTAAAAAAGCGAAGGTGGATTATAAGAAGAAGATTGAGGCTTGTTTTTACAGTAATAATAATGTGAAGCAAATGTGGCAAGGGGTTCAGCAAGTCACTAGTTATAGATCTAATCATGCTGCCCCTTCTGCTGGAAATGCTTCTTTGGCTGAAGAACTGAACAATTTTTTTTTGCTAGATTTGAGACAGACAAACAGAGGTATTTACATCACAGCCATCAGCATAGTTTAGCCCCTTCCTTCTTGTTGAAACATGGGAAGTGAGAAACATCTTGAGAACTGTGAAACCAAGGAAAGCTGCAGGACCTGATGGCATTTCTGGTTGGATGATTAGGGAGTGCACAGACCACATGGCTGGACTTTTTACTGAAATTTTTAACCAGTCTCTAGTCTAGTCAACTATTCCATCTTGTCTGAAGGCCTCCATTATTGTTCCACTGCCAAAGAAGCTATCTATTAACAGCTTAAATGATTATAGACCTGTGGCACTTACCTCCATTGTAATGAAGTCTCTGGAACGATTAGTCCACCAGCATATCATCTTTTGCCTCCCAGGCACATTTGATAAATATCAGTTTGCTTACAGAGCAAATAGATCCACGGAAGATGCTATAGATATCACCTTGCACACTGCTCTTACCCATTTGGAGCTGCAGGGGACCTATGTAAGGATGCTCTTTGTGGACTTTAGCTCTGCTTTCAATACAATTATACCTCAAAAGCTGATATCTAAACTTAAAGACCTTGGTTTATGTCATTCCATCTGTGCCTGGATCATGGATTTCTTATCAAATCGCTCACAGAGGGTCAGATTAGGTGACTACATGTCGTCAGCCCTCACTCTCAACATGGGTACTCCACAGGGCTGTGTGCTGAGCCCACTACTGTTTAGTATTTACATCTCTGACTGCACTCATACTCATCCTGAAAATAAAATCATCAAGTTTGCTGATGACACAACAGTAGGTGGACTCATCTCTGGTGGAGACGAGTCAGCCTATCAAGAGGAGGTGCATTGGCTGCTACAATGGTACAAAACCAACAATCTGATAATAAATATCAACAAGACCAAAGAACTTATAGTGGACTATCGAAAAAGGAAATCAGACACTCAGCCCCTGATTATTGATGGAGTTTGTGTAGAGCGGGTGATGGACAGTAGGTTCTTAGGAGTTATTCTACAGGAGGATTTGACCTGGAGTGCCAACACTGAAGCACTGGTTAAGAAGGCCCAACAGAGATTATATCTTCTGAGACTTCTCAGGAGGGAACAACTGTCTAAGAAACTGTTGGTAACCTTGTACCGGGGCTTTATAGAAAGCACTATCACTTACTGCCTCTGTGTCTGGTTCGCCAGTTGCACAGTGGCAGATAGAAGGGCACTCCAGAGGGTCATAAACACTGCCGAGAAGATAGTGGGCTGTCCTCTTCCTCCTTTGGAAGAATTATACAACTCCAGATGCTCAAGGAAGACATCTAGAATTTTGAGAGACCGTTCGCATCCTGGCCACCAATTTTTTGAACTGTTGCCGTCTGGCAGGAGATACAGGACTCTTAGGTCAAGGACAAATAGACTAAAGAACAGTTTTTATCACAGAGCGGTATCCAAGTTAAATGCCACAGTTTTAGCACCATCTTAATCAGTTTTTAAGTAGTGTTCTAAATTTTGTAAGCAATTTTAAGAGTTTTTAATATTTTGTATGGTGTTTTATGTGTTTTGTATGTTTAGAGTGTGTAGTGGAACAGCACTCTAATTTCGTTGTGCATATCTTGTGTATGCATAATGACAATAAAACTCTATTCTATTCTATTCTATTCTATTCTATTCTATCTGCTTGCATAATTCGCCAATACATCACATAGTTCTAAACGCTTGGGAAGCGTTTGACTAGTGATTTGTATTACAAAATCCAGTGTAGTTAGCTGTGTGGTTAATAATAATAAATGAACTTTAATAGAAAATATTGAAAAAACCATGAGTGGTAAAGAAGTCACTCCATACTGCAGGTAAGCCTAGGAGCATGGATAAGTCTCTCTGGTGTAAACCTTTTGGAGTGTACGTATGGCTGAGGACCAGTTTTAACCTAGATGTTTTGGCATTAAGTCTACCACATTATTTGCTGCACCCCTCCAGCATCTCATGCCCATCCTTCAGTCTGTTACTGTCTCTCTACATTTGTCCCTCCTCTGAAATCTTGGATACTAAACAGCATACTTGATAAGATGGTGACTAGCCTCTGGCCCTTTCTCCACTCCAAGATTTCACAACATGACTCCGACAGCTGGGATCCAGCCCAGAGAGCAATGCCATCTTTCTCAACCTTCTGCTGTGTATTTAGTGGAACTGACAGACACGCAAATGACAGCTGGAGGCGGAAAGGCTGTTGCCGATACTCTTTGCAGAGAAAACAAATCCACTGGCTATGTTTGATGAGATGAACTCAGTGAAGTCTGGGAGTGGTAACGAAGGAAGGGCGGGAGGTGGATTTGGCTCTCGCAAATGCTGCAATGACTTTACAGCTCAAGTTTAGTAAAGAGCAAGGTGAGAAACCAGGGGAAAAGAAACAGTAAAAGAATGCAAGGAATACTATATTTAGGCAGAGTGAATGTAGAATGGCACTAACCGGGATAAGCTGAGAAGCTGGTCAAACATGAATGTGCCATACATTCTACAAAAGAGGAATGGGGAGTATCAGCTGTGGCCCTCACAGCAAATAGTGAAGGATGATGAGAGTGGTGGTTCCACAGGTTATGGAATGCTGCAGATTCCCTACTTTTCACTTCTCTGTGTTAAATGCCATCAGGTTAGAACTGACTTCTAGCAATGACTTCTAAGGGATCCATAGGCCATCTTCCAGCTCTGCAGTTCTGAGAAGAAGAAGAAGAAGAAGAAGAAGAAGAAGAAGAAGAAGAAGAAGAAGAAGAAGAAGAAGAAGAAGAAGAAGAAGAAGAAGAAGAAGAAGAAGATCTGAGGAATGGTTTTAACAGTTCCTTACATTTGGTGAGCTTCTACAGCTGAACCAAGATTTGGGAAAGTTGAACTCTGTGGGCTAGTGGGCCTCTTTTATCTTCATGATTATCCGACTCTATGCACAGAGATTCAAGTTCATGTTTCCTCGGTCCTAGTCCATCATTCTGTCCACTGCACCACACTGTCCTTTTGGCTTCTTTAAATACATAACAGAAGGTTCAGATGAAACATGACGTCTCTCTCTAGGCTAGACCCAGCTGTCATGATCTTATGGTGAAACCTTGGCGAGCAGAAAGAGCCAGGGGCTAGTCAGCGTCATTATCAAGTTATGATAGGAAATCAATTCCAGTTCATAAGATGTTTGCCCATGTGCAATAATATTAGTAAGCCTTCTGAGACTACTAAACATATGGGTATGTTTTTCTTTGATGAGTTCAAGGCAGCATACCGTACATGGCTCTTTTCTTTCATACCTACATCATCCTCATAACAATCATAGGCTGAGGAGAACATAGAAAACCCATGGAAGCCTGGTGGTGTTTCTCTCATTGTTTTCCACAGTGACAGACTGAGGTGGGCATGGCTGCTGTATCTGTGGGGAGCCAATCTCCCCTATCTCTCCAATTCCAGGTGAAGAGGCTAAATGAATATAGCTGCCTTTTCATCTTTTGAGTCTAGTTTTTGAAAGCAATGCAAAAGGTCATGGGACAGGTGTGCATTTTTTCAATGTATGTGGCCTCCTTATGCCATTTATTTATTTATTTATTTATTTATTGACTGCCCAACTTTCCCTCAGGGAATTCTGGGCAGTGTACAACAATTTACTTAATAAACAACATGCCCAGAAACAAACAAAACTCAAGCAAATAAAGTCATGTAAATAATAAAAACAGAACAGCAACCACCATACAACAAAATAGACTCCAGCAAGGATGGGATGGGTCAGACAAACAAGCAACTAACAACAAACCATTGTGCACTCAGCTATCACCCAACACTTTCCCTGAAGAGCCAGGTCTTTAACGCCCTCCCAAAGGCCAGCAGAGAATCCGCCAGCCTGATCTCCATCGGCAGTTTATTCCATAATGCCAGAGCGGCCACTGAGAAGGCCCGATTCCGGGTAGAACAAGGCTAGTGACTGATCCAAGATCATCCAGTAGGTTCCATGGCTCAGTATTTATGTGAACCTGAATTCCTAATGTCAAACTGGAGTTTCCAGCAACTAACCTCTTCCTCAACTAGCACTCAAATCCCCATCCAATGTTCACACTTTTTGAAAAACAGCCCTTACAATCACTTTGTGTGTGACTGAGAAATAGTTGACAGATGAAAAAGGAGTCAGATTCTGGTATTTTCCTTTGCTTGGTGTCACTTTGTGGATGGTAGTGAGCACAAGAAGGTATCTTCTAGATCATCTTGGCTGCTGTAATTGGTGTTGTCAACATTTAGGCTCCCCTTTGTTATGTAAAGCTTGACATCCCTTTTTCTTTGGGCAACGTTGTTTTGAATCATGGACACAAAATATTCCACATTCATAAACCAGAGGTTGTTTCGAAGAACTGAGTCTTAAAACTCCTGAGTTTGGAATTCCTCTTTTTTAGTTACTGAATTTGGGTTGCACCTTCCCCCTCCCCAAAGGGCTCTTCATCGTCAACATATACATGACAGATACCCATACCATGGTCCTTTCCTTACTGAGAATAAGTAACTTTTTCATTATTTTTTTCCAGAGTGGAAGCAGGAGGGAATCATTTGGGTTCATTTTGAAAAAAATTACAGAATTCTTCTAATGAGAATCAGATCAAAGGGAGGTGCTGAAAATGGCTCAGAAAAAAAAACCAGGAGTATTGGCAATTCTTTAGGTCTGGGTCTCAACTCTGAGTCTTTGGCACCAAGCCCCGAGTCCCAAGTCCAGTTTCCTAATTAAAAACAATATTTATCCGGGGGGAGGGAGTTGAGTTCTCAGTCATGATTCGAATCCAAGTCAAGTTCAAGTCAAGTTGCTGATGTGACCTGAATCCAGCTTGACAGCAACTTGAGTACCTATTGTTGGAGACAACAGATCACTGGCAAGGATGTCCATCTTCTTTTTGTCATGCTTTCTTAGAATCCCCTGGCGGTGTTCTTCTCCATTCCAGCATTGAGGTGTTTCTTTTATTTCCACAAACATACCATAGAAAGTGGTATGTTGTCAAGATATATAAAAGTTGATAAAAACATATGTTATGTATATTTAACAGAATGTGTAAAGAGAATTGTAAAATGGAGGCAGTTAGATTTTGCAGTGTCATGATGTTAATTCACAAGTGTTAGAGACTAGTAATCACAGGCATGTTAAGTGTTGAAGTGCAGGTGGAACTGATTATAACATCATGATTTGTAATGGTTAGATCAGATTGCATCAGATCTTATGAGTGCTGAATAGTATAAAAAGCACTAGGTTGCCATTTGTTACTGGGGACTGTTATGGTGAGAACAGTTTACCCCACACTCTGTTTGTCTGTTTGCTATATTGTATATAATGCTTGGTTGTTATGCTGTGTATATTTTGATGTATATATGAATATATGAGTTTTTACTCTATTCATTGTCATTGTCTTTCTGTTAGCCTAACTTTGCAACCCTTTATATCAATACTGACATTTTATCTACGTTACTGCTGCACTGCTCTGTGGAAAACACAAGTAAATATTATATTTGTTGCTTAAATGCTGATAGGGTTATGGGCCCAGCTGGGTCAGCTGCCTGATGGGTTTTGTTGTACCTGTATAGATAAAGTGTGTGTTGTGTAAAGTTGTGTTTTTGCAGAGGAAACAGGTTGGAGTTGGAACGGAGACAAAGCAGAGCTGCAAAGGATTTCTCTCAGAGGCTTGGAATGCGAGCGGAGGAGAAAAGCAGCTGTTAAGGACGAGCCAAGCAAAACAGAGTGTGATTTAAACTGGAAGCTGTGGAGGCTGAAGAAATATTTGCCGAAGAAGCTGATAAAAAGTGTTACAGGAACGGCAGATAAGGAGCCGGCAATATCAGCAAGAATGGCAAGTATAAATCTCTCTTCAATGCCTCTTGTAAAGCTCTCTGACAGTAATTATCTGAATTGGTGTCTGAAAATGAAGCATTTCTTGATCTTCCATGAGCTCTATCAGTATGTAGATAAACAGCTTACTGAGGAAGCTGATGAGGAAGATTTGAAGAAAGATGAAAAAGCCTTGGCGATTATAATGTTGTCCTTGGAAGAAACGCAGTTCGTTTATGTGAAGGAAGCAAAAACGGCTCATGAGGCTTGGTCGTTTCTCAGAGCAGCTCACATCAAGGACACAGCTGGGAGTAAGGTATCTCTAATGAAGAAGTTGTTCCGGACAAGGCAAAGCCCAGGTGAAACTATTTCTGATTATATAAGGAAAGTAAATAGTATATTTCAGCAATTGTCTGAAGTGGGCATAAATTATGAAGAGGAGTACAAATGCCTTGTTATATTGTCAAGCCTGGATGAGTCATATGACAATTTAGTAATGGGATTAGAAGCTATGAAGAGTGATGAATTGTCTGTCTCATATATACAGTCAAGGCTGCAGCAGGAAGAATCAAGAAGGACTGATTCTAAAGTAAATAAAAAGCCTGCTCAAGTTTCTGGAGAAACAATCCAAGTAGTAAGAAGATGCTACAATTGTGGGAGTGACCAACATGTTTTTCGTTTCTGTGATAAAGTAAACAAGCGGCAAAGGCAAAGAAAAGATGCCGGCACACACTGGAAGAGTGAAGGTCACCAGCTGTCTGTAATTAAAGATAACAGGGAACAGGAGTGCTCAAGGCAGGAATTATTTATTGTAGATTCGGGGGCCAGCATTCATTGTATAAACAAGAAATGTTTGTTTGAAAAACTAACTTTGTTTAAATCTAGAAATGTAACTTTGGCAGATGGAACTCAGGCAGAAATCTGTGGAGAAGGTAATATATTTTTCAAACCTCTCAGATGTGTTTTTGATAACGTCCTGTATATACCGTCTTTAAAGAATAATTTATTGAGTGTGCCTATGCTTGTAAAACAAGGTTTCCATGTACAGTTCAGTGAGAGTAGTTGCAAGATTGTAAAGAATGGGAAAACAATAGCAACTGGACGGCTCCAAAACAATTTGTTTATGATAAGCACTTCTGAGAAATCTTTGAATATGGTTGAAAATAAGCCTCTACATGACAAATGCATACATCTGATGCATAGAAGATTAGGGCACCTAAGTTTTGAAAACATTAGGAAAACTCTGCAACATGTGGAACAAGGGTCAGTGCAAAGCTGTAAAAAGTTTTTAGATTGCCATGTTTGTAAAGGCACAAAGGTGAAGTCTGCTCCCATATCAAGAAAGAGTTTGAGAAAGTCACATCAACCTCTACAGCTGGTACATATTGATGTGATTGGACCCATGGCGAATTCATTTGGTGGTGCCAGGTTCTGCCTTGTGATAACAGATGATTATTCACGTTATTCTTGGGTTTACATAATAAAGCACAAAAGTGAAGTGAGTGCTGTATTTAGGAAATGGTTTAAGATGGCAGAAAGACAGTACAAGCAGAAAATTTTAGCTGTACAAAGTGACAGAGGCAGTGAATTTTTGTCAAAACAGTTTGTTGACTATTTGGAGAAAAGAGGGGTGAAACACAGATTGACTAACCCTGCAGCTTCTGCTGAACATGGTCTAGCTGAAAGGAAGAATGGGATTCTTGAAAACATAATGAATGCAATGTTGACTGATGCAAAACTTCCCAGAGGTTATTGGGCGGAGGCAATGAAGTATGCAAATTATGTGTCTAATAGAGTATGGAATTCAGCTGTCAATGAAGTCCCTTATACTCTGCTACATGGTAAGAAACCTACAATCAAATATATTCATTTATTTGGCTCTGAAGCCTGGGTATTGATTCCAAAGGAATATAGACACAAGAATAGCCCAAAGTCAAGGAAACTTATGTTTATTGGTTTTCAACCTGCTGCAAAATCCTGGCGTTTTTGCGATAATCATGGGAAAGTTTATATTAGCAGATCTGCAACGTTTTGTGAACAGAGAAACTGGGAAGATCTACATGCTAATAATGAAGTGTTTTTGCCAAGCATTTGTCCCCACACTGAGGTTAAGAAGGTTGCCAGTGATGGAGGGGAGTCTACATCATTGCATGATGAAAAAGTGGAAGATGAGGAGCCAGTGTTGCTCAGAAAATCTACAAGATCCAACAAAGGAGTGCCACCTGAAAGGTTTGTTGTGAATTATGTATCCCATGAGCCACAGAATTATGAAGATGTGCTGCTGATGCCTGGAGAAGAAAGGAAGCAGTGGATGATGGCCATGGAAAAAGAGTATGAATCTCTGAAGGAACATCAGGTATTTACTCCAGTGATGTTACCAGAAGGACAAAAACCTGTTGGATGCAGGTGGATATATAAAATTAAGAAGTCAAGTGACAATAATATAACCTGCAAAGCAAGGCTTGTGGCACAAGGGTTCTCACAAGAGAAATATGTGAATTTCACAGATGTTTATTCCCCTACAGTGAAGGCTGAAACATTCAGAATGGTCTTAGCAATTGCAGCGTCAAGAAAATGCCAAGTGCATCATTTTGATGTGGAGACAGCATATTTGAATGCAAGTTTAAAGGAAGAGGTCTACATGAAACAAGTCCCTGGATATGAACTTAAAAATCCACAACTTGTTCTGAAATTGAACAAAGCCTTATATGGTCTCCGGCAATCAGGACTGGCATGGAATAGACATTTGCATGAGAAATTGACTAAAATAGGTTTTTCTCAAAGTAGGGCAGATCCTTGCTTATACACAAAGGGTTCTTTGATATTGATTGTGTTTGTTGATGATTTATGTTTAATGGTGCCTGATATCTCACATGTGAAGTGGTTTATGTCTTCATTAGGCAAAGAAGTAAAAATGAAGCATCTTGGTGAGATACAACATTATTTAGGGGTTGATGTCACAACTGATCCTGAAGGTAATTTCTATCTGTGTCAAAGTGACAAGATAGAGCAGCTAATACAGAAGTGTAAGATGGGAGACTGCAACATAGTCTGTACACCTATGGAAGTGGGGTTCAACAGAGACCCGGATGATGGGGATTTTGGAAATGTTGAACTATACCAATCTGTATTGGGCTCACTGATGTATTTGTGTTCATGGTCTAGGCCTGATATTGCAGCAACTATCAACATATTGAGCCAATATGCTGCAAAGCCATTGATGAAGCATTGGAAAGGTATAAAGCATGTTTTGAGATACCTTAAGGGAACAATGAAAGAAAAGTTGAAAATATCCATATGTGATAACCTTGATCTGATTAGCTATGCAGATGCTGACTGGGGTTCAAGTCCAGAAAGGAGGTTAATGTCTGGATATGCCATATTTTTAGGTAACTCACTAATTGTCTGGAAGGCCCGAAGACAAAGGTACATTTCGTGTTCTTCTACGGAGGCGGAGTATGGGGCTGTGAGTGACTTGTGTTGTGAGTTAACCTGGGTAGTACAGTTGTTAAAGGATGTAAATGTAAATGTAAAACTACGAGTCAAAGTGTATAATGATTCTTTTTCGTGTATCCAATTAACACAGAATCAGAAGGTCGGATCCAGAAGCAAGCATATTGGTATCCATTACCAGAATGTCAAGGACTGCATAGAACAACATTTGATTGTATTGGAATATTGTACAAGTGTTGATAATTATGCTGACATATTTACAAAGCCTTTATGTAAAGATAAACATGTATGTTTTAAAAAAAGTCTAGGAGTTGAAATCTGTTAAATATAGGAGGGGTGTCAAGATATGTAAAAGTTGATAAAAACATATGTTATGTATATTTAACAGAATGTGTAAAGAGAATTGTAAAATGGAGGCAGTTAGATTCTGCAGTGTCATGATGTTAATTCACAAGTGTTAGAGACTAGTAATCACAGGCATGTTAAGTGATGAAGTGCAGGTGGAACTGATTATAACATATGATTTGTAATGGTTAGATCAGATTGCATCAGATCTTATGAGTGCTGAATAGTATAAAAAGCACTAGGTTGCCATTTGTTACTGGGGACTGTTATGGTGAGAACAGTTTACCCCACACTCTGTTTGTCTGTTTGCTATATTGTATATAATGCTTGGTTGTTATGCTGTGTATATTTTGATGTATATATGAATATATGAATTTTTACTCTATTCATTGTCATTGTCTTTCTGTTAGCCTAACTCTGCAACCCTTTATATCAATACTGACATTTTATCTACGTTACTGCTGCACTGCTCTGTGGCAAACACAAGTAAATATTATATTTGTTGCTTAAATGCTGATATATGTATTTACATTTCCCCAACATCTATTGGTTTTTTTTGTATATACGTACTATTTCATGCATTTTCGTTAGTGATCAAAGTCTGCATTTTTCAAACTTATCTTTTTTCAGTCCTGCATGTTCCCCAGATGCTTGCATGGGTTTGCGTCCATTTGTCTTCACTAAAATGCATCACCAGTCTTGGGAATGTTTGGATGCCAGTCTCATGATGGACAATGTGGAAATTTTCATAAAGAAATGCAAGCCCCACAGATTACTCTTGTCTTTCTAATGACCACAGACCAATAGCAGGTATTCAGACTATATATTGCAAATGCCAAGCTGGGAAAGGGGCCAGCCCTGTAATCAGGCAGAGTACAGTCCTCTCCTTAGCTCACAGATGCAAGGAGGAAGCAAGGAGGTCAAGAGTATGTACTGTGTGATCTGCCCTAGGCCACCTATGCTACTGTGCTGCCTTGAGGTGTCCTATCACTTGTGTTGGACATAGATTTATTTATTTATTTATTTATTTATTTATTTATTACATTTACCGTGTTTCTCCGAAAATAAGGCATCCCCTGAAAATAAGACCTACTTACAGTTTTGCCCCACACTGAAATATAAGACATCCCCCCAAAATAAGGCCTCCCCATAATAAGATAACAATAAATGTGTACCGTATTTTTCTTCATGGAAAAATAAGACATCCCCTGAAAATAAGACCTAGCGCATCTCTGGGAGCAAAAATTAATATAAGACACTGTCTTTTTTTCAGGGAAACACGGTATATACTGCTCCATCTAGCTACGTGGCTACTCTGGGCGGTTTACAAAGTTACATACATTTCAGATACAATTCAAATAATGCAATAAAACAATCAAATATAACAGAACATAGAAATTTTACAAAAACAGTATAAATCAAGCCATCAAATAAAAAAGGAGCAATATGGGCTAAAAGCAGATCAAGAAAGTTAGATAGCAGCGAGTCAGTAACAGCATAGATTAATACCCAGGGAAAGCCTTTCTAACAAGCCACGTCTTCAGCTGTTTCTTAAAAACTGGGAGCAAAGAGGCCAGACAGATATCGGGGTGGTGGTGGTGGTGGTGGTTCCAAAGATGAGGGGATGCCACTGAGACGGCCTGGTTCCTCATTCAAGATTTTCAGGCCTGTTTCAGCGACAGCACACTCAAGTGCCCTGCCTGAGATGATCGGGTATTATGGGCAGAATTCTGCAGCAGGAGATTCTTTTTCCAGACCAGTTCATTTTCATTCATGGAATAGAGGGAAAGCTATTTCATTCGTTGCTGCTAACAGCGTATTGTGTAGTGCTGATCATGACTAAGGGTCAGTGACTTGCAGATAGACATGGGCCCGACTTGGCAAAATTTTCGTTTCCGTTTCCGTTCCTCGTTTCCGTTACGCAACGGAAACGGTAAGGACAATTAAGCCGTCAGAACTCAAACTAGAACCGATAAAAGAAAAATTGGGTCTGATTTGTTGTTGTCGTTCATGGCATCATGGTGATCGCGCGATGCCAAGCGGCACAGAAAAAAAGTTTTAAAAAAAACCCCGATTCCCGGCCAAAAAAGCAGGCGAAAATATGCCTACCTGAGTGAGGGCACCTACCAGAGGGGTGGTTTCTGGGGGGGGCTCCCTGGGCTCCCCCCATCTCCTGTCCTGGGCTGCTCTGGTGGGGGGCATCCTCGTCGTCTCGCCATGCCATGCGGTGCGGGGGGATCCAAAATGGCGACCGCAATATTTTTTTTTAAATTGTGGTCCAAAAACCCACCAAAGCACCACACAGAAACATGCGAAAATTAGGTATTTAAGCTGCCTGAATTTTTACAGTAGCAGCAGTGGGTTTTTCTTGCAATAAACGTCTGTCTCCAATCCCATTGATTTTATTTTATTTTATTTTTATTTTTATTTTTTTACACCTGTGCAATGATGGGCTGGCCATGGGATGGGACCATGCAAATTTTTGGAGCCATTCCACCAATCGCATGGCCACTTGGCCAGGTTTTGACTGAGACTTCTGGGATGTGCCAGTCGGGCATAAAAAGCCCACTATAACCCTAGCCCTAACCCTAACCCTAACCCATATGCCAGTACACTGTCCTTCTTAGTGGGTCAGAGGCACCCAGAGGTGCAGCCCACTAACTCACCCTAACCTTACCCGTAATAACCCTAAGCCTAGCCCTTGCCCTAACCCCAACACTAAGCCAGATCTGTACTCGCATTGCACTACACGCAAGTACACTGTCCTTCTTAGTGAGTCAGAGGGCGCTCAGCAGAGGCATTCTTCTCTCACCTCGCTCACAGTCCAAAGTTCCAAAAAACTCCAAACCTGTACGCCAGTATGCTGTCCTTCTTAGTGAGCTAGAGGCACCCAAAAGAGAGGTGCCTCTGCCAGTGCCACTTGGTACGCAATGGCTACATGGTCATGTACCCTTCCTTTTCCCTTTGTAGCAGGCCAGAGGAGGCATCCACCCCAGAGAGGTGCCTCCAGGAGCCTGCTAAATGCCTTCCCTTTATGGCGGGCCAGAGGAGGCACCCACCCCAGAGAGGTGCCTCCAGGAGCCCGCTACCCTGCCCCCCCAAACCAGTACTAATGACAGACGACAAACAAAATGACAAATTTTTGAAAAATTTCGCGACAAACAGAAGCGAGCCGAAATGGGCCGGCTCCGACACACAACAACTCAAAACATCATTTTTCCTGGTCGTGCCCATCTCTACTTCCAGATTCCATGAGTCGCTTCAGCAGAGGTCTCAGCTGCTTCAACAGAGGCCTCCCTACCTCCTCCTCTTCCTCCATCATTGTTCCATCAGCATATGGACAATCCAGGATCATGCAGCACTCAATGAGGGTCATGTGATACTAGATCACCCCAATTAGAGTCCCACAGGCTATCCCACACCCCCTTCCCACTACCCTGTCCCTGCAGTCCCTGCAAACACCTCATCTTCCATCTTTTCGCCAGCTTCAAATGGGCGATCCAGCGTTGTACAACTGCATACCTTACAGGGAACATTGGACCCAGTCAACTGGATGCATGTGCAGCAGAGATGGGCACAAAATGAATTTTTAATTTAATTCATTTTGTTATTTGTTATTCATTTCGTTACCTTACAAAATGAATAACGAACTGACCCATAAAAAAAAAAAAACAAAACGAAACAGAAATTTCTGTTTCATTCATTTTGTTTTTTGTTTTCCCATAGGAATGCATTGAAAGTCCACTGCCACCCGGTGTGGCCAAGGCTGGGTCTCCAGAGGCAGCGGTAAGGCTCCCGCTGCCTGGCGAGGCCTCCTGCCGTCCAGCGCGGCCACTCTCAGAGCCTTCCGGGCCTCCGCCACCGCCACCACTGGGATTGCCTACGCCACTGCTGGGATTGCCACCGTGGTAAGGTAAGTCGAACCAGTTCAGCTCAGTTTGGGTTGGTACAATTTTTTTTTTTAAAAAAAATTCTTACGAACTCAAACCAAACCAAACCGAGGGTGGCCTGAAACAGAACCAACCGAACCATCAGTTTTCTGTTCTGTGCCCAACTCTAATGCGCAGAGAGAGCAGGCTTGCCTGATGGAATCAATGAAAAATGGCCCGTAGTAATGGATGGAGATGCATTTAATGAATCAGTGGGCTAGCTCCTTTGCATCCTTGGGAATGGCCCAAGGAATCTCAAATAACATGTATTGGGTGTACAGTTCTGTTGCTGGTAAAAATTCCCGGCACCAGGAGTCACCCATTCTAAATAAGGAAATGGTAGCAAGCAAAAGTGAAGATATAAGGATGAGATTTTATGCGTACAGAGAGCTAAATCTACTGTTAGTCAGCAGGAGAGTAACAGAAATCAATGGGGTTTATGTTAGTTTTGATAAGCGAGCACCATGCCCTTCACTGAGTCTGCTCTAGATAGATCTAGGCCAGCTATAGCTTAGAAATGCTGATGGTTGATGATGGAGGCTCATTTCCTAACAACCTGCTTAGAAGGTCCGAAATAGCAAGCAGCATGTTACTACTCCACCCCACATCAAGCAGCTTCGCAAAATGAACTCTTTGTCAGCCATCTTTTAAAGAAGGCATCACCAGGAGCAACTTGTTTCATTACAGTAGTGAGCTTCAGTGCAACACCACTGAGCTATCTCCAGTGGGTATATCCATCAGCAGGAAACTGAAGTCAAGGGTGGCCTAGTATAGGCCATATAGTAAGGTGATTGAACACTTTGGCCCCAACAATGATGCTGATTGGCAGGAGCTGTCCAGGTTTTCAGGTGGAATTCTTTACTCCACTCCTTTTGGAAGATTTTGCTGGAAACTCCTATATCTTAGCATGTGGCCACTTTGACATGGAGCTGTTCCTGGAGATGTGAAAAATCCACTTGCACATATTTATTTTCATCCAAAAGGAAAGGGGGTGGGGAAGGGAAGTGTTGGGGATGTTCCCATGTTCTTCCTGATGGGGACAAGAAATTAACAGGAAAGGGCAAGCTTTTGTTAATGTACAATATGAACTGGGTTTGATATGGGCACAAACCAAGACACGAACCTAGGAGTTTGTCATCATCGCTGGTCTGGTGGTTCTGGTTTGTCAAAATTGACAAACACAAACAAATCAAATAAATTGTTTGTTTGTTTGTTTGTTTGTTTGTTTTATTTCTATACCGCCCTACTTCCAATATGGAACTCTGGGCGGTGTACATGATAAAAACAAATAAAAACGATAGATCAAGATGGATCAATGGATGGTAAGCAAATAACAATAGCAACCAACAAACAACCAAAAAATAAAAGAAAAAAAACCTGAATTAAATAAATAAATTGAATTAAATTAAATTAGGTCGCCATATGCCTCCCTGAATAAAATTAAATTTTTAAAACCATTTAATGAACTTCCTTGTTCATTTCACCTTCACCCCTACAGCCTGCCCCCGTCCCCTAACTCTGCCATCTCCCTACATTGCCCTACTCCACTCCAACACTATGTTATCATGGGCACGAGAAGTTGACCTGGCTCCCATGACCCGGGCCTGCGGTGTCTGTGCATGCATCCAGTTGATTAGGGAGATCCCCTGGAACCAATGTTCATTGTAAGGTATGCAGCTGTGCAGGTTCAAATGGGGTGCTCCAGGGCTGCATGACCCTCATTTAGTGTTGTGGGACACCAGATTGCCCATTTGCTGCCGGAATGATAATGGAGGAGGAGGAACTAGGGAAGCAATGGGGGCAGCAGGAAGGGGGCAGGTGGGTGGCATCGGGGGTGAGAGGACTGTTTTTTTAATAAAAATAGTTTGGAATGTTTGTGGCTCGTGGATCTCCATGAACTATCACCAACTGACATTTTTCTGGTTTGTTCCCATCTCTAAACTGGATCAATTCATTGACAATGGATAGTGCAAATTCCTCCGTAGTTGTTCGTTATGAACTTTATGATCAATATTTGACAAGTTGGGGAACATCAACTGTTCTGCCTTGATGGTGTAATTTCCTGCCTCAGTGAAGTCTCAGGTCTTCACAGCATTCCAAGGAAACTCTACCTCCTCGCATCTGTATAGACCCGATATCTGGGCTGTTCTTGATGTTTAAAGCAGAGATAGCCTGGATTCAGTCCAGTATTTCTAGTGCTCACAAGTCAATGAACAAAACAAAGAAAAGGGGTTAAAATGCAGTGTGTGCAAGTGTGTGTGTGTGTGTGTGTGTGTGTTTAATTAAAGTTGTAACATGAATGGGTGCCTGTAGCACTAACCTTTTTGGCATCTACATGTCTTTTCTCCATCATCTGATTTTTGGAAGGATGCAGCAGATATGATCCCTGACTTGGTTATCCTTACACAGCACACAAGACTGGGTGAAAACCTTTCTCCTTGGTGTGAGACAGCAGCAGGGGTGGGTGGGAAGGGGTTGATAACAGAATGAAGATATACCTTTAATTAAATAACTGCTTTTTGCACATTTTTTTTGGGGGGGGGAGTCTTCCATGTTGGAAGATGGGGCATCTGTGTTGCTTTTTCCTGCCCAGCCCATAAATAAAGAGGCAAGACACATGTTTTTGTGATTCAAATTGGGCCACAGTTTATTGATATAGATTCAGTTCTATTTAACAAATCAGAATCCTTAAAGCAGGGGGGCTGAATGAAGTCCAAGGAGGTTTGAAGGATAATCCTTTATCAAATTAGCAGGGTGCGGTCCACCTGTTCAGCACCCACCTTCTTGCACTTCCAACCAAATTGTGACTGAGATATTAAAGCCTCCAGATAACCCACAAAAAGATTGGGATGGATGAAAATGCACTGTCACTCACTGTCCAATCAGAGTGACAACCAAAAATTCCCATCTGTGACCAGCTAATCTCATACTCTTAGTAGGGAGGGAGGGAGAGAAAGACGGTCAATGAATGAAGAGACCACCGAGCACATGGCGTGCTCTTAAATAAGGTTGGTCCCTGGTGGCAGCCATTTCAAAACATCATCTCTCCTGATGGGTGGGAAGCCAAAGGGCCCCCGCCTCGGCACTTATGGCTGGTCGGAGCAGCCGTCTTCCATGAGCTTGTACAAGCATTTGATAGCCTGTTTGTGTCTTTATGATCAATCACCAATCTTTCTCTGCTCACTCCCTGGATGGGCTTAGCCTCAGAGAGAGAAAAAAGTAGCTTTGCACAGAGCTTCCTGTTTTTGCTCCGGTGCAAGGTGGGAACTTTCTCTGGTCTGGTTAGACACAGCTAGGTCCAACTAAGCCTCCAAACCTTCCTATGTTGTTCCAGATACATAATTGGAGATGGGCACGAAATGGTTTTTTGTTTCATTTTTCATTTTTCATTTTGTTTCGGAATGAAATGAAAAACAAAATGATGTTTTAAAGAAAAATGAAACAAAATGAATTGGAAATTTTCTGTTTGTTCTGTTTTGTTTTTCATTAGGTTTCTCATAGGAACAGTGACCTCGCTGTCAGATGGGCAGTATAGAAATCCAATAAATAAATAAATAAATAAATAAATAAATAAATAAATAAATAAATAAATAAATAAATTTAGAGGTCCAGCACTTATCCCCCCCAATCGGAGATGTTGGGGGAGAAGTGTGGGTCCTTTAAAATGTATTTATTTATTTATTATTTTTGGATTGGTGAATTTATTACATAAAAATGTTTTCTGTATTCTGATTGTCTAAGGGCGTTTATACACGACCCCTAAACTCCGGGGCAAATGGCTCCCAGCTCCAGAGATTAAAAATGTTTACCCACCAGCTCCGGAGTTAACAGGAAATTAAGTGCGACCCCGCCCACTTTAGTGCATCCCAGCGCAGCTTTCAGGTACCTGCTTTTTGGATGTGACAAATATTTGATCCGGTGTAAGGAAAGTGAGTGCGGGGCTCTCCTGGCTTCTGTTTGTTCTTTTTTTGCACCCCGCCCCTTTAAGAGATCTGAATGCTGCTGGGAACAAAACGGAGGTAAACCAGCATTCTTTTCTTTCTCTTTTTCTGCCTCCCCTCATGCAGCCAGCAACCAGGAAGTGCGGAGGGGGGTGGGGACAGAGGAAGAGCGAGGAACCCCTAAGATCTCTGGTCCGAATTTAAGTGGCCAGCGGATCTTAGGGGTCGTGTAAAAAGGCCCTTTGACTATTAGTTAATTGGTATGATATGGGAAACAGAAAATGGAAATGTGATGACAAACCTGATCTATAAATAAATCTTAATCTGTTAGATTTTTAAAAGAATAGTGGCAGTAGGGTATAGATAAGAATTTCTATGCATAAAGTGAAACATATAGCCCATGAGGTAGCTCTTTTATAATAGCCCATAAAGTATTAATTTGAATTACAGATGATTGCTGAAATTAGGCACTCATTGGAAGAATAGGTAAATATACTGTGCATGATATATAGAAGATATATAGTTAGTCAAATCTATCCTAAATTGCTTAGTATTGAAGAGCTAAACAGCAAGATTGAATAGACTGCTGAGATTAGAAAGGCTATAGTCTTTGTATTAAAAAGAGATGTAAGTAAAGATAGATAGAATATGGATGCGATAGTAAGGAAACTAAGTATGAAAGTATGCTCATTTAAGCTGGGAAAGGAGATATGAATTATATTGGGCTCAATGTTCAGAAAAACGATAACACAACAGGAGACAAGCAATATATTTTTTATGTAATTTAGTGTAGAAAATAAATAAAAATATGTAAAGCAGAAAAAAAAATATATTTAGCCACCGAGGCAAGCACTTGCCTTGGTGGCTAAAGACATTTTAAAGGACCCACACTTCTCTCCCAATGCACCCAATGGTGGGGGGAGTGGCAAGTCATTTAAAATGTGCTTCAGTGGCCAAAGACATTTTAAAGGACCCACACCTTCCCCCCCAAGGCAGCCTCGGTGGCTCCAAGACATTTTAAATGATCCATGCCTTTCCCCCTGATCGGTTGCATTGGGGGAAAGGTGTGGACACAATAACAAAAAGTGAAACAAAGCAAAAAACAATTTAAAAAAATCATTTCGAATGAAACAAATTTAAAGGAAGCCCAACAAAATAAAAGATGAAATGAAATGCCAGTTTTGTGTTCCGTGCCCATCTCTATGCATAATATGTATGTCTTTTTAAGGGCTCTGTAAGATAGGTAGGGCTACCAGAAGGGAGAATTTTGCCATTTGTAGTCTAGAAATATCAGAACAGAACATCCCTAGATTAGCATTTTCTCTTTCAAGGGCTCAGACATCCTTTTTTAAAAATAGGCAGCACTCTGGGTACCCAGTGTCATGGAGTGAATGAAAGACAGATTAGGATTCAGGAGACCTGGGTTAGAATCCAGTCTTGGAAGCCCACTTGGGGAGTGGTACCCATTAAACTGCTTCTTCAATATCTCATTTCCCTTGAAAACTCTATTAAAATAAATGATGTCAGAAGCAACTTGATGACCCATAACGCTCTCTCTCTCTCTCTCCTTCTTCAACAATGCTCCTGTTTTATTATGATTTTATACGCTGCTGTGTTTTTGTTCCATTCTACTTGTTAAGCCTTGGCTTTGTTAAGCATTGCCTCCTGCCCTTATTTTGTATTTTATTTATCATATGCTGTCCAAAGAACTGCTGCTATTGCAATCTAAAAGATATTAGATATTTTAAAAAAACAAATTAGCATTTCAAAAAGTGCAACAGCATCTGTAGCAGCAATCACTGAGAGGAGAACTGGAATTTATGGCGGGGGAGGGGAGGGAGAGATGGCTCTTTCTTCCATAAGTAATATTAGCCAGGCTGGGCGAGAAAGTGAGAGGCGAGATATCTGATAATAACAAACAGCCAGAGGAAGCTCCTTGAATAGCAGCGGGAGCTTTCAAAGTCATCCCCTAATTCTGTGGAAACAGGGACATTTTTTGCATTTTCCATGTGTCAAACACAAGATATGAGAGCTGACATTAGAAACTTCAAGGCAGAGGAACGCAATGATGAGATGCATCCTTTGATGTAATGTGTTGTGCTGGCAATAATCTTATATTCAAGCCCATTTAGGTGTGAAGAATTCCAGGCCTCAAATGGTCTCTGTGTCAGACCTCTGTTAATAAACAGAAGCTGTCTGAAGCCAGCAATTGGCTCTATGATTTCCTCCCGCTTTTCTTTTCCTGTCTCCCATTACCTGTCAAACAGTTTCAGAGGAGTACAAAGACATCTTCTCAGCCATTAAGTTAGACTGTTTGCTGACATATTTTCCATGTCAGGAACCTTGCCTCAACGTTGAAAGATGGTGTGAGGGAAACTCCTTCCTCACATACTGTTTAGGAGACAATCACATGACCCAACAATGCCAAATACAGTATCAAGGGCAACTTCACCTGCTTCTCACCCAATGTGATCTATGCCATCACTTGCCAACAATGCCCATCTGCACTTGACATTGGACAAACAGGACAAACATGTGTTTGGTTAGGAAGGCATTAAAAAGTTATCTTCCTGAGAGATGGTTCTACTCCCCAGCTATGGTTTTCCAAGCCACTCTAGAGGATGGCATGGATGGACATTTGTCAGGAACCTCCAACAGAAGGCCTTTCTCCCAAAGAGCTCTGTCATTCTCCCTTTGCAAAGAAGGTCAATCACAGTGTATAATAATGCCTGGTTCTCACACCTTATTTTTTTCCAGGCCAAAATCCTCTGAAGAGACAGGTCTATGTCAAGATGCTCAAAGTTCTGGCAGCAACACTGGGTGTAATCCTATTGATGATTCATGCACATGCAAGTAAAATTGTTTTACGTTGTGGCAGTGAACCACCGTTGATTAACAAGAACACATTCCTGAACATGCACTGGGCCCCTGAACAAAACCTCGAGCAGTATGTTGTTAAAGAGAGTCTATTTTATTTACACATATGCAGAACTACCAGCAGGATTCTGCCTACTGTTCTTGATTTATGCTCCCCTTGATACAATTTAGACTGGTGTAAGTTATCAAAAAAGGGGATTGAAAATAAAACAGCCAACATTATAATGTCATTTTACAAAATGATACTAAGGCCGCAGGAACTGGAAAAGGTGAAGAAGAGAGGGACTAAAATGATTACTGGGCTGGGGGACCTCCCTTATGAGGAAAGGCTCAATCATTTGGGACTCTTTAGTCTGGGAAAAAGGCGCCTGAGGAGGTATATGATTGAGATGTACAAAATTATACAGGGCATGAGTAAAGTAGATAGAGGGACGCTCTTCTCCTTCTCACAAAATACCAGAACTAGGGGACATACATTCAAATTGAGGGCTGGGAGAGTGAGAACAGACAAAAGAAAATATTTTTTCTTACCAGCGTGTTGTTAGTCTGTGGAACTCCCTGCCACCGGATGTGGTGATGGCATCTGGCCTGGATACCTTCAAAAGGGGATTGGACAGATTCCTGGAGGAAAAGTCCATCACAGGTTACAAACCATGATGGAGATATGTCATCTCCAGGCTTAAAACCATGGTACTTCAAGGGCCAGACGTAGGGGAGTGGTATCAGGAAACAGATATCTACTAGTCTCACGTAGAGATGGGCACGACTTAGCGGTATTCCCATTTCCGTTTCCGTTACTCGTATCCGTTACTCTACGGAAACGGTAATGGGAATTATTCCACCAGAATTCGAGCTCGAACCGATGAATGAACAATTTGGTCTGATTTGTCATGCTCGTTACTTGCATCACGGTGATCGCGCAATGCCAAGCGGCACAGAAAAAAAGTTTTTAAAAGTTAAAAAAAAAACCGATTCCTGGCCCTAAAAGTAGGCGAAAACTGTCTGAGGGCACCTACCAGGCCAGAAGGGTGTTTTATTTGGGGGGGGTTCCCCGCCCCCCTCTCCTTGGCTATTGCTACTGCTGCGCTGCTGGTACCAGGCTGGGAGGGCGCATCCATTTGCCATGCAGTGCGGGGGATCCAAAATGGTGATCGCAATATTTTTTTTGAAATCATTGCCCAAAACCCCACCAAAGCACCACAGAAACATGCGAAAATTGGCTATTTTAAATGCTTGAATTTTTACAGTAGCAGCAGTGGGTTTTTCTTGCAAAAAAAAGTCTCCGTTGATTTTATTTTATTTTATTTTATTTTATTTTATTACACCTGCGCATTCGCAAGGATGGGCTCGCCCATGGGAGTGGACCATGCAAAGTTTTGGAGCCATTCCACCAATCGCATGGCCAGGTTTTGCTGACTGTATCAGGCTGGGAGGGCGCATCCATTTGCCATGCAGTGTGGGGGATCCAAAATGGCGACCGCAATATTTTTTTTGAAATTGTTGCCCAAAACCCCACCAAAGCACCACAGAAACATGCGAAAATTAGCTATTTTAAATGCTTGAATTTTTACAGTAGCAGCAGTGGGTTTTTCTTGCAAAAAAAAAGTCTCCGTTTATTTTATTTTATTTTATTTTATTTGTTTACACCTGCACATTTGCAATGATGGGCTCGCCCATGGGAGTGGACCATGCAAATTTTCCACCAATCGCATGGCCACTTGGCCAGGTTGACCACAGAGACTTCTGGGATGTGCCAATCGGGCATAAACAGCCCACTAATTGTAGCCCAAACCCGAACCCTAAGCCTAAGCCTAACCCATACGCCAGTACACTGTCCTTCTAAGTGGGTCAGAGAGGCCCCCAGAGGTGCACCCCAATACTCACCCTAACCTCACCCATAACTAGCCTAACCCTAGCCCTTGCGCTAACCCGTCTTAACCCTAAGCCAGATCTACTTGCATTGCACTACATGCAAGTACGTGAGACACAGCGGGTGCAAAGAGTCTGCCAGTCCGTCACTTGTGGCTCTGGCTGACTCCTGCAGCTCCCTCCAGGAGCCCGCTACCCCCCCAAACCAGTACTAACGACAACGAAAAAACAAAAAAACAACCGACTAATTTTTGCAAAATTTCGCGAAAAACAGAAACAAGCCGAAACGGACTGCCTCTGACACACGACAACTCGAAAACGTCATTTTCCCTAGTCGTGCCCATCTCTAGTCTCACGCACTCCCAGACGCATTTGGTGGGGCCACTGTGAGATACAGGAAGTTGGACTAGTTGGGCCTTTGGCCTGATCCAGCATGGCTCTTCTAATGTTCTTATGTCTTTTCTTCAAGTTTCAGTTGCTCAGACTTGGCTGAGAAGGAAAAACCCTTTCTCTTCAGGACATAGCCCGAGTGTTTTTATGCCTAAGCCCAGTTTGTCTTCCTGGTGCCCTTCCTGTTCATAGAGATCATGTGAAATTTGGAACCCTGTGCCCTCCAGAAGCTTACCCTGGAGGAGAAATTAATAAATCAAACGCATTTGCGTTTTGGAGTCAGCGTATCTTTTCTTGATATGTTTTCTCGAAATCAACATTTTATGCACAGCTGTCCTCCATCAAGACGCACAGAAGGCACTTAGTACAAAATTGAAGACAGCTCTGTGAGGAAATATATCTCTATCGTTGTCCAACGTGACCTTTAACATGCTTCGGCAATTCAAACCAAAATGGCATTAAATTGCATTCTTCCAAAAGCTGCCCTCTGCATAACACAATCAATATTCTTTAATTACAGGATGATACTATTGATTCTAATTAACCAAAATTGCCTGCCTCATTCATTTGCAGTTCATTTATGTTCGTAAGGCTGGGATGATTTAGTGCCATGACTTTGACTGGGCACTGTAGGAAAGAGATGCCTGGTTTTTTAAAAAACAACAACCCCAAATTGTTTTGTTTTGTTAATGTTCTCTCAGGCGCTTGGCTCCTGGTATCTCATTTCTCTCATGACAGAAGGCTAAATAATTGTATATAAACATATATTTAAAATAATAAATTATGTATTTGGTTGGCTAGAATGTGCAAACTGAGACCTTGCTGTGGGGTGGAGATGAATGTAAAAATGTGCAGTTGTGTTATTGTGGTGGGAGCCTTGCCATATTTATTAATGGCACATTTTAATATATCTCAGAACGAATATTTCTCACTCTAAATAATGTGACAAAGGATCTTATTTTTTTGTTCCTTCGAGGGGTGCTGCTTCTGTTCAAAGGGTGCTAAATGGTGAACCTTAAGAGCATATCCATCAATTTATTTTAAGACAAGAACCTTGGTTAGATTGAAATACTAATCCATAATGCATAATACAATCCACATGTAGAAATCATTTTTCATTTGCTTTCGTGCTAATGTTAAACTCCAGGTAACAGGGTATTAATGGCCTTTAAAAATCTTCAAAAGGCTGTATATTAATTCTTATCAAATGATGTTTCCCACACACAAAAAGCAGAAACAGAGGGAAGTATTTCTCCATTAAGCTCCCAAATGAACACACCTTAAGCATCATGTATGTAATTATTTAAGTTTTAAATGTCATTGGCTTGTAATGAACAAATTATGATGTGTATTTCAAACAGGCATCTTTCCAAAACACAATGTGCAGGAATGTGGAAAAAGGATGAAATCCCAATGAAATGTCCTTGTCTATGGATCAGTTATATTATCATTAGCTGGGGGATCCAGTTCTGTTATCAGGCAGAGTGAGTCAGCTACCCCAGATAGTAGCTTTGGGATGGCATATGAGGGTAAAAATTTGAAAGATTAGAAAAACTACTTTTTGGGGTGATAGCACAGCAGGTCAGGTTGAGCTGAAGGATTCAAAATTAATTTTCCCTTCCCTTTATCTGGGGCATACTGGGACTGTGCAACTTGTCCAAGGCCACACAGACTAGCTCTTCTGGGTTGCACATTAGGGGACTGAACTCCCCATCTCTGGCTCTGAAGCCAGACACCTAACACACTGAACTATCCAGCTGGCCAGCTAAAGCATCAGATCCATTTGCTAAATTCTTCTTCCCATTCATTTAGGCTGCCTCAACCCGATGGGATATTTTAGCAAGGACGTCTCAAGGCACGACAGCAGTCTTCCGATACCTGAAGGGTTGCCACAGGGAAGAGGGCATTGATTTATTCTCAACTACACATGAGGATATGGCAAGAACCAATGGGTGGAAACTCATCAGAGGGAGAGCCAACCTGAAGGAGAAATGTCCTGATGGTGACAGCCATTAAATAGTGGAACAGTTTGCCTCCTGATTCTGTGGGTGCTCCATTGCTGGAGGTTTTCAAGAGAAGATTGGATGGCCATCAACTCCCGAGTTTCTATAATTCACACATATTTTCTCTTTGAAACACCTGCATACAGTAGGACCATGGTATCCATGGGGAGATGCCAAATTGCAGAAGTATTGAATGCTATATGTTGCATGCTCTCTGGCCTTCCTCTAGTTGCCTTTGTGTAAGTCAAAACAAATGCATGGGTCAGTTGGGACTTCATAAGGCCCTGCAATGATGGAGTCTGGCAGACCTATTCTATCAGTATTTTAATCAGTTAAATATGCTATTTACTAACTGCACTGGTATGCTTGGGGTAGTTCCTGATGTGGGTATCAAGGCTGTGGTTGAAATTAATTGTAGGTCTTAAGTAGAAGAGGTGCACTGTATCAATGGCTCTTATGTATTGTAAGTGTTGACTCACAAAATCCCCATGGATTCAAGTTGTGATTTAAAACTAGCTTTCAGACCATGATTGGCCTGTCTTAGCCTAAGTACTGGTTGGCCAGTGTCTGGACGGGGGTGGGGGACAGCACAACCCAGAAGTGTGGGGGATTCTCCAGCTGATATGTGGACACGGGCATCTTATCTTGCTATTGCCAAAATAGGCCTGTTCCCCTGCCATTTTTCAGTTAAGATACATTATTTTTTCATGTATCAAACTATACAGTATTTTTCTCTAAAATTGTTATACTAAATTTTGAAAGTCGCCTTACAAATGGAAGTAAGCTGAGGAGAGAACCATGCAATTACAAAACTGTAATTTTGGGTTGAAAAAGTTGAGGGTGTCTTATAGATGGGGAAGTCTTATAGTTTTCAATCTGGCTTCAAGCCTGCTTATGGGACTGAGACAGCACTGGTTGCCTTGGTAGATGACCTACGTAGGGAAATGGATAAGGGATCTGTGTCCTTTTTGGTTTCACTGGACCTTTCAGCTGCTTTTGACACTATTGACCATAGCATCAACTTGAATCATTTCTCTGAAATGGGACTTGGGGGCACTGTCTTACAGTGGCTTCAGTCCTTCCTGCAGGAGAGAATGCAGAAAGTAGTGTTAGGGGACTCATGTTCATCACCATGGCCACAGGCCTGCAGAGTCCCTAAGGGTTTGGTCTTGTCTCCCATGTTATTTAACATTTATATGAAACTACTGAGGGAAATTATTCAGAGTTTTTGGGGTTAAGTGTCACCAGTATGCTGATGACATTCAACTCTACCTCTTGTCATCTCCGAATTCCAAGGAAGCTATTTCAACTTTTGATCAGTGCTTAGATTCAGTAATGAACTGGATGAGTGTAACAAACTGAAACTAAACCCAGACAAGACAGAGCAGCTTCTGGTCAGTCAAAAAGGAGATCAAGGGATAGGGATGCAACCTGTACTGGATGGAATATCCTCCCATTGAAAAAAAAAAGAGGTGCATAGCTTGGGGTTGCTCCTGGACTCATCCTTCAGCCTAGATGCCCAGGTCACAGTTGTGGCCAGAAGTGGATTTGCAAAATTAAAACTAGTATGCCAGTTATGCCCATTTCTTGAGAAACCTGCTCTGACCACTCTGACACATGTTCTAGTGACATCACGGCTGAACTACTGTAATGTGCTCTATGTGAGGCTACCAATGGAAAGTCTCAGGAAACTTCAATGAGTCCAAAACGCAGTGGCCAGATTGCTGATAAGGGTGGATTACAGAGATCAAATTATACCCCTACTAAAGCAGCTCCAATGGCTGTCAATCAGTTATCATGCACAATTCAAGGTGCTGTCTTTAACCTACAAAGCACAAAATGGCCTGGGTCCAAGCTATCTCAGTGATCGAATCACGCAGTATGAACTGGCTTGGGTGCTAAGGCCACCAGGAGAGGCCTTTTTCTCCATTCTGGCCATAGTGATATATGCCCTAGTGACATCCCAGCTAGGCAACTGTAATGCGCTCTTTGTGGGGCTACTATTTCCCCATTTAAGCATGCTGGAATCCTGCCCTGTTGTAAGGAGGCATTCACTACTCTTCCCAACCAGTCTACCTTACCTTCTCTGGAAGCTTTTATGATCCAAGAGGGGCAAGGATCCAGCAGACATGTAGTGGCCCTCATCTCCCCAAGGGTCCTGACCACATCATCCAGTTGTAGTTGCTGAAAGTCATCTATTAATACAGGACAAGGAGGGCGGGGTGTTTCATTTACTGTCTCTGCACCAATAGCCTAATCCAAGATAGCCCGGATCTGTTCAATTTTGCTTGCAAAGTCTTGTGCAAATTCTTTATAGCAAGATACAGAGTGGTCTGTGTTATCTGCCCATGGGTCAGTGTGTAGCAGACTTTTAACTATTCTGAAAAGCTGCCCAGGGCAATTTAGCACTAAATCAATGACAATAGAAAAAATATATTTCTTTGCTGCCTTGGAGAAAGCCTTCCAAAGCCTTCACTGTTTCTTTGTCTGTTTTAATCTGGGGTTTCCGCCAATGCCTTTCAGCTCTATGGGCCATGCATCTCAATTTTGCCAACTCCCCAGTAAGCCAAGCAGCCAATTTGAGTCTATTTTGAGGAAGGAGACATTGAGGAGTTATCTGGTCAATGGCTTTGCTCATTCCCGCATTCCAGAACTCAATGAAGGATTCCATAAAATCACCCATCAGAGAGGTAGGGAACTCCCCAAGGGAGGTTAAAAAATCATCTGGATTCATCAACCTTCTGGGACATATTGCTTTTGTCTGACTTCCTCCCCACTCCTACCCCCTGGCCAGGCTGTGAGTTACAGTGAGCCTAAAGCAGGCATGCCCAAACTTTGGCCCTCCTGATGTTTTGCACCACAATTCCCAGAATTCCAAGCCTGTATTTCCAATGGCAAAGGACTGTGGGAGTTGTGGTCCAAAACATCTGGAGGGCCAAAGTTTGGGCATGCCTGGCCTAAAGCACACCATATAGTGGTCTGTCCAGGACAATGGGACTACAGAAAGTTCCTTTACCTCAGTGTCCCCACTGTCCATATCAGGGCAAAAAACCAGGTCTAATATGTGGCCTGCAGGATGGGTTGAGGTAGATACTATTTGGGCTAGACCCACTGTTGACATGGAGGTCATGAAGTCTTCAGACACCCTGACAAAGCTGCCTCAGCATGGAGGTTAATGTCCCCAGAATGATGAGCCGAGGGGACTCCAATATCAGCCCAGTTATCAGTGCAGTAAAGCTGAGGTAGAGTAGATGTTTTGTCAGAGGGAGGGCGATACACCAAGAGAATTCCTATTTTGTCACTGGCTCCTATTTTTAAGTACATACATTCAAAACCAGGAAATTGGGAAACCTGGCATCTAGCAAGAGGGATGGAGTTGCGGTAGACTATTGCCACTCCACCACCCGTGTGCCCCTGGTCTGACCTGTTGTTCCACAGAGAAACCCGGAGGACAGAGTTCAGTGAGATTACCGTTTAATGTTCTAAGATGCCTCTTATTCCCTGTTCTTAACTTTAATATGTCTTAAATAGACATGGGCACGACTTGGCGAAATTGTCGTTTCCGTTTTTGGTTATCGTTTCCGTTACGTAACGGAAACAGTAACGATAATTAAGCTGTCAGAACTCGAACTCGAACCGAAAAAAGAAAAATTTGGTCGGGTTTTTCGTTTCCGTTTGCGGCATCGCGGCGATCGCGTGATGCGAAGCAAAGAAAAAGTTTTAAAAGTTTTTTTTAAAAAAACCTGACTCCCGGCCAAAAAAGCAGGCGAAAATATGCCTGCCTGAGGCCTTGCCACCTACCAGAGGGGTGATTTCTGGGGGGTCCCCGGCCTTCCCCCCCCTCTTCTCCTGTCCTGGGCTGCTTTCACCAGGCTGGGAGGGGGGTCATCCTCGTCGTCTGTCTCGCTGCATGCCATGCGGTGGGGGGGGGATCAAAAATGGCGACTGCAATTTTCTTTTGAAATCGTGGTCAAAAAACACACCAAATCACCACAGAAACATGTGAAATGTATTTATTTTAAATTCCTGAATTTTTATAGTAGCAGCAGTGGGTTCTTTATAGCAATAAAACGTCGTATTGATTTTATTTTATTTTATTTTATTTTTTATTTTTTTAGACCTGCCCATTTATTTGGGCTGGGCATGGGATGGGGCCATGCAATTTTTTTGAACCATTCCACCAATGGCATCGCCAGGTTTTTGACTGACATTTCTGGATGTCTCGGAGGGCATAAAAAGCAGAGGCACCTTCCAGAAATCGCAGTCGGGTGCATGGATGTGGTTGAGGGAGGAGGGCTGGCTGCTGGTGCTGGTGTGATCCAATCGAGATTGAGATGGGAGGCTGGAGGCTTTAGGATTTAAGTTAGGCAGGCAGGGAGGGAATTGAATTTAGAAAATAATTTCTTTGATTCCCTGCAGCTTTGTCTGCTGAAGGGAATAGCAGTTTATTCTTTATTTCTTCTCTGGCAGTTTGAGGATTTTTTTCTGATATTGGATAAAGGGGGAGGTTCGACTGGGAGTGGGAGGTGTGGATTTATTTTAAAAATATATTATATACTACCGTTTATTTTCTATTTTCCCAACTTCAATTTGCTTGCACACACACACATTTGGGGTGCAAGCCAAGAACAGAACCTCTATCCTTCCTAAGTGATATCCTAACTGCCCACTCGCCAGTCCGCCTGCACCGCTACCCGATAATCGCCCACCTGCGGCCGCCGCCCACCCATGGCCCCCTGCCACCGCCCACCGCCCGCACCCCCCCACACACCCCGCCGCCTAGGGCGCAAAAACACCTAGCACCGGCCCTGATTGCGGGACGCCCCTATGCTCTGGGAAGTCAAATCGCGCTAAATCGCAGTGGAAATGACAAACGACAAACGGAAACGACAAATTTTTGAAAAATTTCACGACAAACGGAAACGAGCCGAAACGGACCCGTTCCGACAAATGAAAACTCGAAACGTCATTTTTTCTGGTCGTGCCCATGTCTAGTCTTAAATGTTCTGGGCCGTATATTGTCCCTCACTATTGTAAGCCACCTTGGGTCCTTCTCCAAGGAAAAAGGAGGGGTAAAAATATTCATAAATAAATAAATAAATAAATAAATAAATAAATAAATAAATAAATAAATAAATAAGATGGAAAATTTGAGAGATCTTAATGTTTACCTGCTTCAGATTATTCAATTGTATTTCAACTAGTGTAGAGTTTAATTGGTGAAGGTTTTTTTACTGTTCAACTCATTATGATTTTAATTCTGTTCTCTTAATATGTTGGGCCACCTTATCAAAGGAAAGGCAACCTATAAATAAAGCAAACCAAGGAGAAAGGTGGGGTTAAATACTCTAAAATAAATAAATAAATAAACAATAACTAAATAATAACAACAGGACTGTCTCTTTGTAATATGGTATCTTTATAATATAAGCATCCCTACCAGACCTTTCATTTTTCTCTGGTGATCTCTTTGGTTTCCTGTCCTGTGTCTACAGTATGCAGCAACCATTTAGCTGATTACCAAGATGAAAGGAGAAGGGCTGCAGTGAATTTCAGTCATTCATTGATCTTGCTGGAAATTAGTTTTAAAAAGGGAGGGGGGCAGAATGGGGAGGGAATCAATTGGAGAACCTTGGTTGCTGGCTAGCAACATATTTACAGCATGAACGGGGTCCATTTAAAGGGCATGGCCAATATCTGACATGATAGAATATAATAGTCATTGTGGAGAAGCCGTTATGCTATTGACAGAAACACGCATGAGGGCTAGATAAGGGGGAAACAAATCCAGATAAAGGCATTCAGAGGGAGAGAGATGGAGCTCAACTGAGCACCACAAATGACTCTTAAAAATATTCCCCAGGTATTAGGGCTGTGTTTTTTTGTACCTCAATGGCCCAACCATTAAAGCCAGTTGTCAATAATGAGGTTGATAGCCAGGGGTCAAACAGGGGGAAAATGGAGTCTAACCAGTTTGGGGTAAACTGCAAAACCATTTCATATTGGATACAAAATCAGTGTAAATATAATATCTGACAGGCAACTGCTACCTGTCTTGTTGGCAGACATTTTAAAATAGTAATTGGAGAGACCTCGCTATAATATCCACTGAATTTCTTCCCTGAAGATGTAAGGGGGAAAAAACCCTACTTTTCCAGCAAAGGACAGGTGAATCGAATGCATTTTCTCTTGTTTCTGTCACTTGCATGTCTCCATGCATACATCAGTCCATTCTATCCTGCTTCTTTTAATTTAAAAAACAAAGCTGCAAAAACATTCAAAGTGAAATGCTTTAAGATCATTTTCTCTACACACACACACACACACACACACACACACACACACACACACACACACACACACACACACACACACACACATTTTACTTACAACTTTTCCCCCTTTCCCTCTTAATTTGAAACAAGGTGTGGTGCAATTTTAGTACATATTTTCATGATTGAGGGACTGGGTTGGAATCAAAACTTTGGAAAGGGGCTTTTAAGAAGACTGGATGTTGCACTGAAGCAGTCCATAAAGAGAGACAGAGTGCAGGATTATATGAGGGATCATGGCAGAATGTTAAAGACCATACTTTACATCTAGAAGGCTGCAGGCTCAATCCCTAGTACAGTGGTACCTTGTATAAAGAAATTAATTTGTTCCAAATGAAATTCTGTTGAGCAAATTTTCCTTTATACAAATTTCCCATAGGAATACATTGAACACAGAGTAATCCCTAATTGCGACCATTTTATGTTGTACGGATTTGCCCCATAGGTGATTCTGTTAAGCAAATTTCCCCTATCTACAGAATGTTTTATGTTGCACAGATTTTATATTATACAAACCGTTTGTTATACGAGGGTCCACTGTACATTGAGGTACATTGCAAGGCAATGTTAAAAACATTGGGCTGAATAGTGCAAACAAACCTCTGATTCAGTATAAGGCAGCTTTCTGTGCCCCAGACAAATTGTAATAGGATGATGCTTGAGAAACCATTGGGGTATGTTTAGCTTTGAGAAAAGAAGAATGAGGAGAAATGGGGCAGCACTTTTCCAAGCCTTGAAAGGAAGTCATACAAGAGAAGAGTAGGATTTGTTCTCGATCATCTTGGAGTGCAGTGTGCATAATAATGGGCTCAGTCTATAGGAAGACGGGTTTAGGATGGATATTAAAAAAAAAAAAGCAGTACAACAATGGAACCAATTACGGTATTCTTCCATGTGTAAGATGATATTTTTGTGTCAAGTTGTTAGACTAAAAATTGAAGGTCATCTTATACCCAGAAGTATTCCAATGAGAGAACCACATGGTTGTGAGACTCTGATTTTGGGTTGGAAAAGTCATCTTATACATGGCTGCTTCTTATAGACAGAAAAATACAGTACCTCAGGAGGTGAGGAGCGCTCCAATGCTGGAGACCTTCAAGATAAAAAAAATATGAGAGAACCATCTGTCGGGTCTGCTTTGATTTGGATCCACGCCTTGACCAGAGGGCTGGCCATGATGTCCTTATAGGTCCTTTCCAAATCCATTATTCTGTGCTTCTATGATTTAAGAAGTACAAAATAGAATGGAGAATCAGCCAATGGCCTTATATATTGCCCATGTGTATCCTACGTAAGCTTTTAAGAATGACTTTTTTATATATCAGTCCTTATCTATAGTTCTCACTGGCCTGAACATTCCTTTCTTGCCAATTAGGGAAACTTTTTGAAAAGATGGATTTTAAAAGATGGATGTTAATGTGGGGCCTTCAAGGCTCACCTGGATGACAGAGTAGTCACTCCGTCTGTTGCTCCCTCAAGGCTGTTGGCCCAGCCTTCTTTCTTGATCAATAAGCTGTCTTCCTGTTCTTTCCTTCCTTCTGCTTTGCCTTCTGATCCTGGCTTCTGTCCTGGGTGCTTTTCTTTGTTATTGCTTCCTCTCATTTGGCTTAATTAATCCCATGATCATGGATCCAAATTGGCTGTAATATGTTGTACAGTAAAGGCCAAAGGAAATAATTACTGTGGCACCTCTCCAGGGATGGGGGCCAGTTGTGTCCATTCCTGACAACTCAACTCAGGTTTCATGTTTGATTTTATGTACAGAAAACTGGGTTCACCTACATCCTTTTTTTTTAAAAGAAAGAGGGGATATGGGGTGCATGACAGGGGGAGCATAAGAACAAGAACTAGTACCATGGATTGCTTGAGTAATCAAAATGGCAGCAGTGAAAATGAGAACCTGTGTGCTGAGAAGTACAGTAATGTCTTGGTTTAAGAGTAACTTGGTTTAAGAGTGTTTTGCAAGACAAGCAAACATTTCTTCTAAAATTTGCCTTGATCAACAAGCAATGCCTTGCAATACAAGTAACTGGAGCCGGTCACATGATCACATGATCACAAGTGAGCCAATGATGGCTACCCCCCCCAATTGTGGGTGATTATATGGAATGTTCCATCGCAGGCATGCTCCAAAGCATAGGCAGTAGAGATGAACAGAGGTCTCCCTTGCACTAGCCAGGAACATTTCAAAGGGGAGTGCAGAACAGAATAGAGGTTTGTTTTATTTTTCTTTATATTTTTCTTTAATTTGTTTTCAAAATCCTTTCTAATGTTTCAAACTATTTCTAGTGATGGGGCAACTAGTCAAGTGTGTATAGGGCTACAAATTGCATTTTATAATTGTTACCTTAAAAACACAATGTAAAATCCAGTTGTTAGTCCCAAGCAGAGCAGATTTGCGAGGCAAGTACCTAAACCATGTTGTGAACATGGACTTCTTGCTAACTTCTTTTGTGAGTTTTGGTTTTTTGTGTGTGTAAAGTACGTGGTTTTAGTGGACCTTCACCACCAAGTGGGACAAACACTAAAAAAAAGAAGTAATATGTTATCTATGGGACACCAGAACTAGAGATGGGCATGAAACAATTTTTATTTATTTATTTATTTATTTATTTATTTATTTATTTATTTATTTATTTATTTTCAGACTTATATACCGTGACCTATTTCCCTAAGGGAACTCAAGGCGGTTTACACAAATTAAAAACAGTAACAATATAACCAATAAAAACAGTATTGGCAAAAGGCGGTGGGGTGGAAGGTACTCCCCTAGCAGTTATCGAAGGCGTCCCTGAAAAGCCAAGTCTTCAGTTCTTTCCTAAAGGACGCCAACTAAGTTGCCTGGCATAACTCGCTCGGCAGAGAGTTCCAAGCTGCAGGGCCAGCCACCAAGAAGGCCCGCTTACGAGCAGACACCTTACGGGCCTCCTTTGGAGTGGCGACACAGAGCGAGTAGGCCATAGAGGATCGGGTGGGTCGGGCCAGGTCTAATCGTCGGGAAATACGCCAGATAGTCAGGGGCCAAGCCACGGAGGGTTTTGTAAACCAAAACCAACACCTTGAACTTTATTTGGGAGGCAACGGGCAACCAGTGCAGGCGGAAAATGAAACAAGAATGAAACAAATAACGAACAGATGCAGGAAAATTTCCGTTTCTTTCGCTTCATTGCAATGCATTCCTGTGGGGAAAAGTTGGCAGTTCCTCCCAACACGGAAGAAACTGCAGGGTCCCCCCCCCGCTGAAGCCCCCACTGATCTGCTGGAGCACGGGGCTTTGGCGGGGAAAAAAGAAGTTTAAAAAGCCCGCCCTTTCCCCCAACCGATCGGGCGCATTGTAAAATAAAATAACCAGTGACTTAAAACAAATTGTATACAATCATAGCAGTCTTCTAAATTCAAAATGCTGATTTTATTGTATAGAGCCCTAAACTGCTTATGTCCAAGGTATCCAAAGCTTTAAGATCATTAAGGGGGGGCTTTTTCTTGGTCCTACCACCTTCACAGGTATGCTTGGTGAGGGACACAAGAGAGAGAGAGAGAGTTCTCTGACTTCTGCTCCCTGACTCTGAAACTCCTTCCCACAGGAAGGTAAGCTGGCCTCATTCACCTTTAATGTCCCTCCACAAGCAGGGAAAGACCCTTCTCTTCAAAAGGCTTTCTTTTTGAGAGGGTTTTTTTTTAAAAAAAATGGATTGTTGTGATCTTTTGCTTTTAGATGTGTTTTAGTATCAATTTTATTTACAGTTTTTATATAATACTTGTTTACATTTTAAAAATATATATATGTATATATACTATGTTCAGTTTTTAAATAGTTTCTTTTAAATAATGTAAGCCACCTTGAGTCTTTTTAAGGAGAAAGGTGGGGTAAAAATATTTTAAATAAATACTCAAACTGTTGTATCAGAACTACCTTTCTGCTTTTAAATCCCTTGCCTTACTAGGTAGGGCCCTTGTGAATTGGCCACAGCCCTTTAAATGTTTATGGACCTTTAAACATTACCTTCATTATTCTATGACACAAAGCCACAGAAAGATGGATCCTAATATGTGACTTTACCATTTACAACTTAAAATGGATTGATTGATTGATTGATTGATTGATTGATTGATTGATTGATTGATTGATTGATTGATTGATTGATTGATTGGATTTATATACCACCTATCTAGCCAAATGGCTACTCTGGACAGTTAAAAGATGCTGTATGAGCTCTTTTAGTTCCAGGAAGCACTTGCTTTCAAAACTGGAAGCAATTGGATGCCACTTCCATGCAAAACCATGGCCAAATTATCTTCCATGCCCCCTGTAGACTATGTGGGAGCTTTTAGAGCCTTTTTTTCTTAAATGGGAAGGAACAGGGAGGCAGGTGGGATTGCTCAATGATTCTTCTGGGCCTGGAGGGGGCATATATAGTATGCAAGGTGGGTTTTTATATGACTTACACAATAGAACATACGTCCAGGTAGTGGTTTCAGCTTATAAACAGCTACGAAGCAATTACTCCTGCCTCCTTGTGAATATATATATGTGGGAGGAAAGAAACCTGTTTCACCTGTGATACAATTTCCCCAGAATATCCCTTCCATTTGCTATCTTGGCTGTCACATGAAGCACCATTTATATGTGTAATTGGTGCAATAGGCATAATATAATGAGCTATGGGTTGTTCATTAATTACAACTGATCCATAAGAAGATCTAGCTTTCAGGGGAGGTATAAATCTGTCTCTCCTTGTACACACCTGTCGGAAGTAGCAGTGAGAACTACGGGGCTATATTTCATCTTGCAGTAACCTTTCAAATGAATGGTCAGGCATTCCAAATCCACTCCTTACACAAGTGAACGGATGTGAGGACAATTGCACCCAAAGAATGAACGCACTCAATTTTTTTTTGTCCAGTGAAGCATTGGAAATCTTGTGTGTTCTTGGGTCTCTCGTGTGCAGTGGGATGCTCTCTCTCTCTCTCTCTCTCTCTCTCTCTCTCTCTCTCTCTCAGCTATAAGGATATCATCATTTCCATGGCATTTTGAAGCAGTGCTTCTGCCTTCAGTGTAACAGACGATGACCTGAATTATGGTCTGTGTCTGTGTTTTATATTGGATACATCTCAGACTGTGCAAAACAGACCAATTTTGGTCCATCTGAAGATTCATTCATTGACTCTGCATGATTCATTTCAGTCTACTTTCACCCAACTGTGAGCCGCTCCCAGCCTGGTGGTATGGAAGAGTTCCTGTCACAATAGTATACCGAAGGCACCCACTCTCACTTGACGTTGGATGTTAAGCAGGGCTAGGTCTGGTTAATTTACGAATGGGAAGCCATCAAAGAATACTAGGGATTTCAAATGCTTGGATGGGGTTTTAATATGAAACTCATTAGGTATACAAGGTCTCAAGGCTCCAGATTCTGTTATGTTCTCCTTGACCTTCAGGAAGGGAGAAAACTCTCCAAAAGAGTAGAAAGAGAGGAAAAGAAATGTTGATATATTCTTTATTTAATGTGAGGCCACTTAAACGCTTGGACACCCATTCCCAGGGGGCTCTATTTGAAGATGTTTCTATGTGCTTTGCACTCATGTGCAAGAGTGTTTTTGAGTGAGGGATGAAGGTTGGGAAGTGAGTTAGAAGAAGTGCATACTTAGACCCATTGAGCCACAGGGGACCAAACAGGGAGGGGAGCACCGACACTGCCACTCATGAGACTTTATAGGTTGCATAAGCAGCAGTAATGCAAACGTTTGGGCATTTTTTCAAGCAGCTAGTCCTGATATTATTCATGTATGCTGCAAATCTGCATGGGATGCAAGTGGTAGCAGGAAATTGTGGTAACCCATGTGACGACTAAGTGCATCTGGAAGTTGAGTCATGGCAATTGGACTTCTTTTCTTTTTTATTTTATTATTATATATAAAGGGTAAATAGGTAAGAATAATTTGATCTGAATAGGTCCGTTAGGTGGATAATGGCCTAGGGAGATCTTGGTCCACGAATGAACCCATTTAAGCTATTGTCAACCTAACAAACCTATTCAGGCCATTGTCCAATTTATAAGCCGATTCAGACCAGGGTGTGTGTGAAATCAAGGTGAACTATAAAATGGAGGACTCACCACTAACCTTCCTTAGATGGATGAAGCTGCTTGGAGTAGCAGCAAAATGTTTCAATCTCTCAAGAAAAAAAAAGTCCAGTTGCCATGACTCAACTTCAAGATGAACTCACCTGGATGACTGAGAATCTTCACAGACCTATACACAAACACAAACAGACACCCCCCCCAAAAAAAAAATCTGTGCACCAAATCTCATTTATCTGGATTATTTTCATGTCCTTTTCCACACTGAGGTTCTCAGACAAAGCTCAGGCTCCTTACATGGTAGAAACATTATCTCCTGTTGGTGTACCTCTGGGAGACCAAACTATTGAATTCACCAGAATAGTTCAAGAGGATTGTGGGAGATTAAAAAAACAAGTGCTAGATCCCTTTCCTCTTTTGAATACCATTGGTGTTTGGAGATGTAAACTTTGACACAATACCAAGACTCTAACAGCTCTAAAGACTAAGAAATGCTGACCTTTGGAAGTGTATATAACAACAATGGGGTATATAGGCCGATTGTAGCCAGGTGGTTGTATACCTCGTCCTTGCCTCTGACCTTTGGAAGAATGATATTATTGTTGTATCCCTCACTCAGCTTCCTCCATGAAATGTGTAAGAAGTCTTTGTCAGTCTACATATCTGAAAGCCATTTAGCCAGCATGCTTGGGAAAAGGCTTGCTTCTCTCTTTCCACACTGCGCTTGAAAAGGGTTTCTTCAAAACTTGCCCTGACTTGTTCTAGGATGTCTACAACTGGAACTATTTAACCTATCTCTGATATGTTACTAAGTATGTGTGCATATGTCTTTCAAGATTCTCAATCATCCAGGAAAAGAGATTCAATTTAAGCATTAGGAAGAACTTCCTGATGGTTAGAGCTGTTTGGCAGTGGAATATGCTGCCACAAAGGAGGGTGGTGGAGTCTCCTCCTTTGGAGGTTTTTCAGCATAGGCTGGATGACCAACTGTCGGGAGCACTGTGATGGGGGTTCCTGCATGGCAGGGGGTTGGACTAGATGGCCCTTGAGGTCTCTTCCAACTCTATGATTCTATGATTCTATGATTCTGTGACACTGAATCGTGGCAACTGGACTTTGTTTCTTGAGAGATTGAAATGTTTTGCTGCTCATCCAAGCAGCTTCGTCAGTCTGAGGAAAGTTAGTGGTGAGTCCTCCATTTAATAGTTCACCTTCATTTCACACACACCCTGGTCTTAATAGGTTCATAAGTTGGACAAAGGTCTTTGTTTGCTTGCACAGATGGGACAGTCCTAACTTCCAGTGGGAGGGAGTTCCAAAGTCTGGGAGCAGCAACAGAGAAGGCCCTTTCATGTGTTCTTATTAGACACACCTGTGAAGGTGGCAGGATGGAGAGAAAAGCTTCTCCTGGTGACCTTACTACCGTCAATTCCCCATTCTTAAACTTGAATATGTCTTAATTGTGTGTGTGTGTTATGTCATTACAGTCGTGACTGACTCTTCGTGACTCCATGTCCATGGAGTTTTCTTGGCAGGAGTCTTAATTGTACTGGACTTTATATTGTCCCTCATTACTCTAAGCCAGCGTTTTTCAACCACTGTTCCGTGGCACACTAGTGTGCCGCGAGATGTTGCCTGGTGTGCCGTGGGAAAAAATTGAAAAAATTCTAAAGAAATTCAACCCAGGGCCGGCGGGTGGCCCACAGCTGGGAGGTGCTATAAATAGCGTCCAAGGGCCAGCTTGGCTCCTCCCCCCTAGGCCCGCAGCGCTGGCGTCACTTCCTCCCCAGCCGGACCTGGCCCCGCTCATTCTCTTAGTGTTTGCCCTGTGCCTGCCACCGCTGCCGTGACTCGCTCGCTTCCCTCTCCCCACCTCCTTTTTTTACCCTGGACCACCACCACCCCTTTCCTGGGAGCTACCAATGGACTGAGCCGCCCGACAGCCCGCCCACCAACACGAGCCGGCCCGGGAGCCCCAGCCCAGAACAAACCACCAGGTGAGGGGAAGGGGAGGAGGGGCGCCCGGCTGCCCCACGAGCACCACGGCAGGGCTGCGAGGAGGAGGGGATGGAGGAGGCCTCCGCCGGGCCTGGGCTAAGAAGGCGGGCAGGCGGGGGCTACTGGCATAAATAAACCTCTCTCTTTCCATTCGTATAAACGTGCTCATTTCTAGCCTGCATATGTGTATGTCTAGCAGCCTGCCTACTGTAATTAAAACTGTAAACTGCCCAGAGACTCCTTGAAGTGGTATGGGGCCAGAACACTTTCTGCCTTCTTTCCTTCCTGCCTTCCTTCATCCTCCTCCCCTCCTGTCGCTGGACTTGCTGAAGGCATCTGCCTTGGCCACAGTGTGGAGAGCAAGATGGGCTTTTGGGTCTTATTTGTGTTCCTGGACAGTCAGTGCCCCTTCTCAGGTCTCCACTGGACACAGAAGTCCATGCAGGGCAAAATGTCTTTTAAAAAACAACACAGGTAAGTGGGAACTGGGTGCTAGAGGGCGGGCTGCCTCAATCTGTGGCCCCTCTGTCCTGCTTCTCCCTACACCAGCAATGGGAACCTTTTAGAGACTGATATAGGCACAGAGTTAATTTTTTTAACATTTTCTAATGGTGGTGTGCCTCGTGATTTTTTTCATGAAACAAGTGTGCCTTTGCCCAAAAAAGGTTGAAAAACACTGCTCTAAGCTACCTTGCATCCTTTTCCAAGGAGAAAGGCAGGGTGAAAATACTCACAAACAAACAAACAAACAAACAAACAAACAAACAAACAAACAAATAAATAAATAAATAGTGTGAGATTCAGTCTTTGAGATAGTCTTGAACCAGTCCTCTTGAGTGCTTTATACAATGAAACCAACATGATGGCACAAAACAAGAGTCTTAAACACTAATCTAGTGGGTTTTTAAAAAAAAAAAAATTAGTTGAGAGTAGAGATGGGCACGAAACGAACAATTTTTTGTTTCCATTTTTGTTTTTTCATTTCGTTACGCAATGAAACGACAAACGAATTTTGTCTCCAAAATGAAACGAAACGAACAGAAACACCGGAAATTTTGTCGTGCATTTCGTTTCTGTTACTGCAATACAGTGAACTGCTTTAAATGCTAAAGAAAAATAAAAAAATTGAAATTAATGGTAATGAAACAGTAACGAAACAAATGAAAACGAAAATGAATTTTTTTGCAAAAATTCACGAAAAATGGAAACAAACCAAACGGACCCCCCAAACAACAAACGACAAATGAAACGTCATTCTTTTTATTCATGCCCATCTCTAGTTGAGAGTGTGAGTAGGACAGAAAAATTTATCTCTGTCGGAAGAGGGATTTATATCATCATAAGATTAGGGAGTAGGAGAAAGAGGCAAACAGTTTTTTTAAAAGATGACGTGATGCCTGTTTTGTTAGACAGTCTGGTAGGGAGGCAAGATGGAATCCATAGATCCAGTGTGAAGCATGATGCAGTTTGATATAAAGCTATGTGTGCAAGCACGCTTGATTGGAATGGGAAGTGACTGAGGGAGATAAAATGCTTGTATACAGGTGAATGTTAGAGAATACATAGAATCATAAAATCAAAGAGTTGGAAGAGACCTCGAGGGCCATCCAGTCCAACCCCCCTGCCATGCAGGAACCCCCATCACAGTGCTCCTGACAGATGGCCATCCAGCCTCTGCTTAAAAACCTCCAAAGCAGGAGACTCCACCACCCCCCTTTGTGGCAGCATATTCCACTGCCAGACAGCTCTAACCATCAGGAAGTTCTTAATGCTTAAATTGAATCTTTTTTCCTGTAGTTTGAAACTATTGCCCTGATTCTTAGTCTTTGAAGCCATGGAAAACAAACTAGTCCCCTCTTCAATATTACATCCTTTAAAATATTTAAACATAGCTATCATATTAGCTTTTTGAAAGGCTAAACATTCCCAGCTTCCTAAGCCATTTCTTATAAGACATTTCTTCCAGACCTTTAATCATTCTGGGTGTCCTCCTCTGGACCCGCTCAAGGTTGTCAATATCCTTTTTAAATTGAAGTGCACAGAACTGGACACAGAACTCCAGGTGGGGTTTGACCAGAGTAGAATAGAGTGGTACTATCACTTCCCTTGATCAAGACACTATGCTTCTTTTGATGCAACCAATAATCGCATTGGCTTTCTTGGCTGCCACGTCACAGTGATTACTCATGTTCAATTTGTGGTCCCCCCCAGACTCCCAGATCTTTTTCATATGTACTATATTCCAGCCAGTGTCTCCTATATCTGTGCAATTCATTTTTTTTTTTAACTTAGATGCAGCACCCTACATTTCCCTCTGTTGAAACCCATTTCGTTAGCTTTGGCCCAGCACTCTAATCTGTCAAAGTCCTTTTGGATTTTCATCCTATCCTCTCGGGAATTTGCAACCCCTCCCAATTTGGTATCATCTGTAAATTTAATTAGCATACTCTCTATTCCTTCATTGAAGTCATTAATAAAGATATTGAATAGCACCAGACCCAGAACAGAACCCTGCGGCATTCCACTAGTCACGTCTCTAGAAGTTCAAAAAAAGAAAAGAAAATGAACCCAAACTAAAATGAATTACAAAATGATTTTTAAATACAAATTTGTTTCGTAATTAATGAAACGTGCCTTTGGGCAAAGGCACAAATTAGGAAATGAAATGCCATTTTGGGGCCTCGGGCCCATCTCTACACATCACCATTATGGTTTGTTACCTCCAGGAATTTGTTCAATCCCCTTTTGAAGGCATTCGGGCCAGATGCCATCACCGCATCCTGTGGCAGGGAGTTCCACAGACTAACAACACGCTGGGTAAAAAAAAATTTCTTTTGTCTGTTCTCACTCTCCCAACCCTCAGTTTGAGTAGATGTCCCCTAGTTCTGGTATTTTGTGAGAGGGAGAAGAGCATCCCTCTATCTACTTTACTCATGCCCCGCATTATTTTGTATGTCTCAAACATATCCCCCCTCAGGTGCCTTTTTTCCAGACTAACGTGCTCCAAATGTTTTAGCCTTTACTCATAAAGGAAGCCCCCAGCCCAGAAATCATTTTATTCCCTCTCTTCTGCACCTTTCTCAGTTCCAGTATGTCTTTTTTGAGATGCGATGACCAGAATTGTACACAATACTCCAGGTGCCACCTCACTATTGTTTTGTACAATAGCTATATAATGTTGGCTGTTTTATTTTCAATCCCCTTTTAGATAATCCCTAGCATGGAATTGGCCTTCTTCACTTCTGCCACACACTGGGTGGACACCTTCATTGAGCTGTCCACCAGCACACCAAGATCTCTTTCCTGTTCCGTTATTTATTTATTTATTTATTTATTTATTTATTTATTTATTTATTTATTTATTTTAGAGCATTTTTATCCCACCTTTCTCCTTGGAAGAGGACCCAATGATGGATAATACACAATCCAGCACAATTAAGACATGTTCAAGTATTTGAGAACATGGAATTGAAGGACATTTTACAGCATTAATAGACAATATTACATTAAAGCAACACGATTATCAGCAGTCATAAAGAAAAAATCTATGTGAACCCATAGATTCATATAAAATACACATGGTAGTCCATCATTCAGGGAAAGCTCAGAGCCCATAAGTTGATAGATAAAGTTTGGATTAATTGCTCTAATATGCATTACTTTACATTTGGCTACATTGAAATGCATTTGCCATTTCGCAGCTCATTCCCCTAGTTTGGAGAGATCCTTCTGGAGCTCTTCACAATCATCTCTGGCTTTTACTACATGGAAAAGTTTCATGTCATCCACAAACTTGGCTACCTCGCTGCTTTTCCCTACCTCCAGGTCATTTATGAACAGATTGAAAAGCACCGGTCCCAGGACAGATCCCTGGGGCACACCGCTTTTCACCTCTCTCCATTGTGAAAATTTCCCATTGGCACCTAATCTTTGTTTCCTGAATCTCATCCAGTTCTTAATCAATAAGAGGACCTGCCCTCTTATCCCCTGACTGTGCAGTTTTCTCACCACCCTTTGGTGAGGGACTGTGGAACTCCCTGCCAGAAGAAGTGGTGACAGCTGTCAGCCTTGACCGCTTTAAGAAAGAATTGGAGAAATTCATGGAGAACAAGGATATCAATGGCTATCATTATGGATGCCTAAGGACAACCTCCGGGTTGGAGAGATTGGCAGGATATCTCTCAATGCCATTTTGGGGGAATCGTAAGCAGGTGAAGACATCTGCATGGGAACACCCTGAAGCATATTGTGAGCCACTGTGGGAGACAGAATGTTGGACTGACGGCCTGTTCCAGCAAGGCTGTTCTTATATTCTTATGTCTTATGATGGGCCAATGATAATTTTGTGCATTGTCTGGCCAATCAGAAGCTTGAAGAAGGCAAGAGCAGCCATCCCAATGGCTGTTCAAGATGTTCCACAGGTCCTTGCCATGGCTTGCACTGGAGTTTCTCCTGAAATTTCTCTAACATTTGTTTCCGCAAGGAGATTAATTGAACACTGGGCTATGAGGCAGGCCAATAAAAGTCTTTGTTTAAATGGTATCAAAGGCTTCTGGCCGCAATAAGAGGCTAAGCACAGATGCTTGACTTTCATTTACTTCTACGAGGAAATTATCTGTCCCCAGGTGGGAAGGCAGATGGTTTTTCTTCATAGAATTTGAGATGTTGTTATGAGCGTTGGGTCGCGTTCCCCAGAACCTTTAACATTTTGCATGCTACTACACCTTAATGGAGCAGCTGCGCAGAATATTCAGCGATTCTCCCAAACCAATTTCCTCGGAGCAGGGATATTGTAAATGTCTTGCACGATCCATTTTGTAGCATGGAGGAAATTTGGTGGGTGATTTTGTTTTTACAATCCAATCTGTTCTTTTATGGGACCCAACTTGGTCAGGTTCTTGTGTGTTGTGGGGGAGCTAGCAGAAGACTTGAAGTAACCCAGTGTAGCACTGATAATCAGGGCAACAAGGTGTTATGTGTATGATCCAGACAAATTTAAAACTAATCCTTTTGTAATGTTTTGCACATGGGACTAGCTTAAAAAATGTTTGGGAACTCCAGGTGACTCAGATGTGGGTGAATTGAAAATTTATAATTAGCCAGAGGAAGATGGTCACTCTATACTGGCTTTGCATCTATTGTGTAGGGTTGTGGTTGATACTTGCCATCAAGTTACTTTCAAATGATGGGAACCTTATGAGTTAATGAGTTCCAAAATGTCCTATTATGAACCGCTCTGCAAACTCAGCTCTGCGGCTTCCTTTGTTGAATCAGTGTCTTATATGTTTGGTCTCCGGACTCTGTTTTCCCACCAGCCTTTTTGCAGGACTTCAACTAATCTCGCGGCCCAGCTGCATTTTCATTTTGGTCTTTCTAAATCCCCAGTGAATCTTGCCTTGGCTTCTGCTTGTGTTGTAAGAGAAGAGGTGGGAGGAAAAAGCAAGCAGAAGAGAAAAAGTATAATGGAGCTCTTGGAAGCTTTAGCATTTTTCATTTTCTTGGGGAGGAAGGAAGAGCAACGAACCCCTAAGATCTTTGGTCCGAATAAAGATTGCTCATGTGAAAAGGCTGGATTTTGATCCATTTGAACATTTTGGAAGAACTTCCTGATGGTTTGCTTTAGTCATTTTCTTTCTGCTAAAGATTGCTCAGGCTGGATTTGATCCATTTGAACATTAGGAAGAACTTCCTGATGGTTAGAGCTGTCCAGCAGTTGTCACAGAGGGTGGTAGAATCTCCTTCTTTGGAGGTTTTTAAGCAGAGGCTGGATGGTCATCTGTCAAGAGTTCTATGAAGGGAGTTCCTGCATGGCAGGGGGTTAGACTGGACGGCCCTTGAGATCTCTTCCAACTTTATGATTCTATGATCCAGGGCCTACTTGTTTACCTATCTGGTGCTCTGTGATATCTATAATGCTGTTGTTTCAAATAACTCAATTCTTTTACCTGTTGGCTTTCTTCAAAAACCAATTTTCACACATTGCAATTAGGATAAGTTACCAATTCTTTTTTTAAATGATGACACGGATCCAGTCCTTATCTGTTTATGGTTTTAAGTTCATCTTCAGCATCACCAGTTGGCATAGAAATGTTATGTCCCATCCAGATTGATCTCTGCCCTTAATCTGAATGGAGCTCTGAATATGGATTCCATCAGCCTCCTAATGAGTTGGAAAACAGAAATGGCTATTGCCACCCTCAGGACGGAATAAAGATGTGAGACTCAGGTGCTGGGTAAACAGGGCCAATATTTATTAACCAATTAAAGCCAATAGCACATAACATGAAAAGGAGGGGGTAGCCACAGTGTGGAACCATTAGGGACCAGGAGGTCAGTCCGGGACCTCCCCCTTGGGAATTTGCTTTGGACGAGTACGAAGCCCCACAGGGGTGCCAACCCTAAGTCGGCACCCCTGCAGTTGGCCAGTGCTATGTATCCTCCTCCGAGAGGACTGGTGCCCTCAGGTGGCATGTCCCTTCCCCTGGATTTGGATCACAAAATACCCCCCCGTGTGCTGTGATCTCCTGATCCTCGGCACCCGTGGGGTTTGGAGATCATAGCTTGCTGAAAATTAATACTCACTGGATGCCATAATCTTCCACACTACCTGCCTCCATGTGGGATACCCCTTGGCCTCTAATACCCCACCCAACCTCGAGCCGGCCAATCACCCGGACCGGGCAAAAATTCCTATCTGGCCCCAAAGGCCACCAGAAAACTCCCACTTGCCATTCTTTGAGGGTGGGTGGGTGGGGAACGCTGAACCGGAAAAAGAGGCCGGGTCGCTGAGGGCGCCTCTTTTTATAGGCGGCACCTCTTGTGTGGCCGCCCAGCCTCGCAAGATCCAGCTCCATGACCTCACGTCTTCCGCCTATGTAATTACGTGGTGGAGCCGGCCATTCTGTTTTGATTTTTGCAGTGATACACACAAAATAAGGATATTTGATCAACCATACCCATATGAACTGCTGTATAGCTCAGTAGTTTTGGTCTCTGATTGTGGAGATGTTTGAACCACCTCTCTGGCTTCTTGACAGGGGTTGGAATGCAACTCTGAGAAACCCCTTCCAGCACAGAGAGTGGTAGAGGCTTCAGGGAGTTGCAGTTCAGGAACATCTGGGGACCCACAGGTTGAGAACCACTGATCTACATGGCTTCTTCCAGCTCTGCAGTTCTACGATGATGATGTTCAGGAGGGGGAGGAGGAGGAGGAGGAGGAGGAGGAGGAGCCAAATTTCTAATAAGCAACTTCAAAGGATTGTGTGCCAGATACGATAACAATGTCTTTGATTAGAAACGAAAAGGGAGAGAGAGATTTGGGCCCCATCATATTTGATTTGTGGCTCACATTTAAATGAACTTGTAAATTCACTCATCAGAGCCAAATTTGGTCATTCTGTATCAACCCAGAGCACATATACTTCATTTATACACATGGTGGTCGTTGTACTTTTTGCTTGGTTTGGTTTTATTTTTTTGGATTGTGACGTGATTAGATGTCATAGTTTTGTTGTTGTTCAGTTGTTCAGTCATGTCCAACTCTTCGTGACCCCAGGGACCAGAGTTCGCCAGGCCTTTCTATCTTCCACTGCTGCTCAGAGTTTTGTCAAATCCATATTGGTTGCATCGATGACACCGTCCAACCATCTCATTCTCTGCCATCCTCTTTTCCTTTTGCCTTCAATCTTTCCCAACATCAGGGACTTTTCCAAGGAGTCCTCTCTCCTCATGAGGTGGCCAAAGTACTGGAGCCCCAGCTTCAAAATCTGTCCTTCCAGTGAACATTCGGGGTTGATTTCTTTCAGGATGGATAGGGTTGATCTCCTTGCAGTCCAAGGGACTCTCAAGACTTTCCTCCAGCACCACAGCTCAAAAGCATCAATTCTGCGGCAATCAGCCTTCTTTATAGTCCAGCTTTCACTTCCATACATCACTACTGGAAAAACCATAGCTTTGACTATCCTGACCTTAGTTAATTTGATTTAATTCAATGTGATTCAATTTCTATTTTAGGGATTTCATTTATTCACATTGTACTGCTTTGTATTTTATAACTTTGTCAACTGCCCAGAGTGGCCTCTTGGCCAGATGGTTATGCAGTATATAAACCAAATAAATCAATAAATAATACAACTAAATCAGGACGGTGAATAACCTTTTGACTAAAACTGAAATACAGCCTTAGTATCAAAAGATGTCTAAAAATATTATATTAATGATGGCATGCCACTGACTGTGTATTTTTGGGGATGATGCCAACATGGTGGAAGTTTCTCATCGGGCAGCACATCAACCGCTCTCTATCCCTGTTTTTGGACTGCATTGAAAAACCACTGCTGCCCCCTGGTTCAAGCAGGGATCGAGTCTCACACCATCAAGCAAGAGGAAACTCTTTTTAAAAAAATATTTTATTGTTTCACACATAGAAGGTATGTCTGTGAAGATTCTCAGTCATCCAGATGAGTTTATCTGGAAGTTGAGTCACGTCAACTGGACGTCTTTTCTTGAGAGTCTGAAATGTTTCACTGTTCATCCAAACAGCTTCATCAGTCAGACTGACAAAGCTGTTTGGATGAGCAGCGAAATGTTTCAATCTCTCAAGAAAAGAAGTCCAGTTGCCATGACTCAACTTCCACACATAAAGAGTAACTAATGGGTATGGGCCATGGGTTGGGATTCTATAGGTAAAAAGGGGAGCATTACATGACATGTTCACATCATTCCCATTATCTTGATACTAACAGATTATGAATCTAATATACTGTTGAAGTAATCCAGTTATGGAGTTCTTTTACATAAAAGCCACAGAGTGGTCTTCAGCTTTCTTGTAAAACTTTCTCTCTCAACAATTCTGACAGTATGTCCATCTCTGCTGTTTCAAAACACTTTCCCAAGGCTTCTTGCCGGTTGCGTATTCCTGTTGTTTTACGGTATTTAGTAAATAAAATTCTTGCTATAGTAATCATATGCATCAGTAAATGTTTCATCTTAACATCCTTGATTTCTGGCATGATATTTAACAAAAAACATTCTAGGTTTGAATGGGATGTTGCGTTTCAGCGTTTTTGGTAAAATCACATGCACCATTCTCCAGTATTGCCTTACCTCATCACATGAGTCAAGGGCATGAGTCAAGTGGATAGAGGGACACTCTTCTCCCTTCCACAAAATACCAAAACTAGGGGACATCCACTCAAACTGTGGGTTGGGAGAGTGAGAACAGACAAAATATTTTTTTTTACCCAGTGCATTGTTAGTCTGTGGAACTCTCTGCCACAAGAGGTGGTGATGGCATCTGGCCTGGATGCCTTCAAAAGAGGATTGGAAAGATTCCTGGAGGAAAAGTCCATCACAGGTTACAAACCCATGATGGAGATGTGTAATCTCCAGGCTTAATACCAGGGTACTTCAAGGACCAGATGCAGGGGAGTGGTTGCAGGAGACAGATATCTAGTCTTATGTGCTCCCATAGGCATTTGGTGGGGCCACTGTGAGATACAGGAAGCTGGACTAGATGGGCCTTTGGCTTGATTCAGAATGGCTCTTGTTATGTTCTTATGTTCTTATGTCCACCACATAGCTGTGGGAGGCAAATATTGATGATGAGCCCGTGTGTTGGTAGTACGGGGGAGGGGGAGACTTGTTAATTCTCAAAAGCTTTTCATGGCTAAATTTATATGGGCTTTATTTTCAGATATTTATGGCAATGGATGGTAATTGTTCCTCTTAGCTGGAAACTTTAATTACGCAGACTACACATCGCAAGCTGGGTACTCAGGGTACTGACCTCAGAAGGATGAAAAGCTGGGTCAGCCTTGAGCTAGCCGTCTGAATCCAGGATCACACTCGAGATATGAGCAGAGTCTCCAACTCTATTACTGTTGTTTAACCACTGGCCTCCAATGAATCATTGTGAATATGATTCTCGTTGGTGAATTGAAGAGCAGAAAAGGGTGAGTCCAATTGCATACATTTAATCAGTGGGTTCTTCTAATCCTAGACACCCTTCTGCAGTCTCTTTTTGTTATCTTCCTTCCATTTCATCTGTCATTTAAAAATGTCAGTTTATTTGGCCAGAACCAACCAGCTTTATAGCTTATAAGGGTTAATAATCCAAGGGCATTGGTATTATTAGATAAATAATAACCCTGTGAAGGGGAAACCATTGTGAAGACCACTGGCTTTTTTTAAGTTAACTGTTTCATACTCCGACACAAAGCAATTGTCAATTAGACAAGCCACAATGAACCCTGTGTGCCTGGGGTACGTGCATGCAGCGCTATAGCTCTACCCATGCCATGTCAAGTCATCGGACAGAGACCAAGTTCTGGATGAAGAAGTGCATTTCCTGGCTACTAAATCACCGTTTCTGCTCCAAGTGGAAATCATTAACGTTTAACATCTGCCTGGCTTCTCAAAGCTGAGATAATGTTGACTCGGCTCACTATGATTCCCAAAGTGCAATGAAATTGTACGTGGAACACAATCGATTCATTTATCGATTCCAAAAATTATAACCTCATTAACAGAGAACAGCGAAGCAGAGATGACATATTAATTTTTGTAGTGAAAACGGGGGGGGGGGAATAGATCTTTGGTTGATTTTTTTAAAAAGGCAACATTTAAACAGTCTGTTTTGAAGCTATAGGTCTCCGTCAAAGTCCTGGACTGAGAAAGACAAAATGCTGCAAACAGCAGATACGAAGCTTGCATGAAGGTGTGAAGAATGAGATGCCATTAATTATCATAGAAGAGCCCCATGGTGGGTTGATTCAACTGCTGTACTGCAGATAAAACTGTGCTCACGACCTAGGACTCGGGGCAATGGTTTCAAACTACAGGAAAAGAGATTCCATTTGAACATTAGGAAGAACTTCATGACAGTTAGAGCTGTTCGGCAGTGGAATATGCTGCCACAAAGGGCAGTGGAGTCTCCTTCTTTGGAGGTTTTTAAGCAGAGGCTGGATGGCCATCTGTCGAAAATATTGTGATGGGGTTCCTGCAAGGCAGGGGGTTGGACTAGATGGCCCTTGAGGTCTCTTCCAACTCTATGATTCTATGATTCTATGACCTGGGGTTCAATCCCAGGTAGCTGGCTCATGGTTGATTCAGACTTCTGTCCATCTGAGGCCAGTAAAATGAGTACCCAGCTTGCTGGGGGTTGGTGGGGGCCATGTGTAGCCTGCATGATTAGATTATAAGCCATCCAGGGAGTACTTTAAGCACTGTGGGGTGCTATATAAGCAGAACACACTCCTCTGCTTTTTTCCATGCAGAGGAAATTGTATTCTACTTTATAGGTGCATGGTAGTGCAGCTATGATACTGTGCAACAGAGCAAATCAACATTCCACAAGGTAATTCTAAAAAAGGAAGCATCTGAAACAAAAATATATACATTTGAATCTAGACTTTAGACTAGCATCAGATGTGGCACAGACCTGTGCCAGCCTGGAGGAAGTTTGGTCAAAGAGATTTCAAGTAATGATTTCTTAAACATAAAATTATTTACCCCCAAGTAGAAAAAAGCAACCTTGAATGTCTCCATATTTAAATCAAATTAAATAAATTATATTGAAAGAGAATGGTTGTTCCCCACACATTTTTTTATTCTTTGGAAGGAATGGGTTTAAGGGACTAAAACACTAATTCTCAAAAATGGCCATTCAAAAAGGAAAAACAAGATTAAGCATACATCGAACAGGTTTACTAGCAGGAGCATTGAAAAGTAGATACATTGTTGTATCTTCCTGGGTCAGGAAGGGTGATGTTTTAAGGTCAATGAAAGGGCTCGGAACATGTAAAAAACCAGGATTTCTTGGACTACTCAAAGAAACCGGTTTGCTTTAAAGAAGGTTATAAAGTGGCAGTCCTTCAAAATGGGATATTTTAACATGCCTTACCTGGAAGTTAGCATACAATTTTGTAAAGCACATTGAATTACAGTATTGCAAAATCAAAAGCAGTTGTGATTGTCCTAGCTTTGAGCATGTTCTGTAAACATTGTCTCAGGATTTCTGAGAGCAGGTTCTTCACATGTCATCAAAAAAGAAATCAGCTTCATGTCTTGGACAATTGGAACTTCTGTCCCTCAGTCAATTAGCTGACTCTCAGGATTAGAGATGGGCATGAATAAAAAAAAATGGTGTTTTGTTTGTCGTTTGTCGTTTGTCGTTCAGAGGTCTGTTTCGGTTCGTTTCCGTTTTTCGTGATTTTTTTGAAAAAATTTGTTTCCATATTTCATTTTCATTTGTTGTTTCTACCCGCTTTTTACGTGATTTTAAAGCATTTCCGGGGGCTGCCAGAGCTTTTTATGCCCTCTGTGGCTGCCAGACCTGCCCAGTCTGCAACCTGGGCATGCTATTGGTTGAAGTTGTCCAAAAATTTACATGATCCCATCACATGGCTTGCCTCCATGTTGTGGCTGGAGTGGCGACATCCATTTTGTCATCCTTAATGGGAAAAGAAAAATACATTGCGATGGGAGAAGACAAAAACAAATATTTTAAGGACCCCAACCCCCTGGTAGGTTATAATTTCAAATAATTATCACATTATCGCTGCATTTTTATGGATGTCCAGGGCGTTTTAATACCGAATAAATCAATATTAGAGATGGGCACGACTTAGCGGTATTCCCGTTTCCGTTTCCATTACTCGTATCCGTTACTCTACGGAAACGGTAACGGGAATTACTCCGCCAGAATTCAAGCTCAAACCGACGAACGAACAATTTGGTCTGATTTGTCGTGCTCGTTACTTGCATCACAGCGATCGCGCAATGCCAAGCGGCACAGAAAAAAAGTTTTTAAAAGTAAAAAAAAAAACGATTCCCGGCCCTAAAAGTAGGCGAAAACTGTCTGAGGGCACCTACCAGGCCAGAAGGGTGTTTTATTTGGGGGGGTTCCCCGCCCCCCTCTCCTTGGCTATTGCTACTGCTGCGCTGCTGGTACCAGGCTGGGAGGGCGCATCCATTTGCCATGCAGTGCGGGGGATCCAAAATGGCGACTGCAATTTTTTTTTTAAATCGTTGCCCAAAACCCCACCAAAGCACCACAGAAACATGCGAAAATTAGCTATTTTAAATGCTTGAATTTTTACAGTAGCAGCAGTGGGTTTTTCTTGCAAAAAAGTCTCTGTTGATTTTATTTTATTTTATTTTATTTTATTTTTTTACACCTGCACATTTGCAATGATGGGCTCGCCCATGGGAGTGGACCATGAAAATTTTCCACCAATCGCATGGCCACTTGACCAGGTTGCAAAGAGTCTGCCAGTCCGTCCCGAACTTGTGGCTCTGTCCTTGACTCCCAGAGGTGCACCTCCACCCTAACCTCACCCGGAGCCTGCTAACCCCAAACCAGTACTAATGACACATGCAAAAAAGACACAGCGGGTGCAAAGAGTCTGCCAGTCCGTCACTTGTGGCTCTGGCTGACTAATTTTTCCAAAATTTCGACAAAAAAATGAAAAAATGAACCGACTAATTTTTCTGAAATTTCCAAAACGGACTGCCTCCGACACACGACAACTCGAAAACGTCATTTTCCCTAGTCGTGCCCATCTCTAATCAATATTAGGCATCTGGGAGCCATTTTGGGCCAATGTCCCCTAACTCTCCTTAAAGGAAAAAAAAGATACAGCGATCTGAGAAAAGACATAAATGCATGTTTTAAGGCCCCCAACCCCCCTGTAGGTATTATCAGACAGTATAAATAATTATCGCTGCGTTTGTATGGATGTCCAGGACATTTTTTAACATTTAAAACAGCTCAATTTCATTGCACACCGCCAGTAACAAAAACAAAATGTACGAACAAAATCTTCGTGGTTCTGTTCCTTTCGTTTCATTTTCATCACAATTTTTGTTTGTCATTTTGTTGCATAACGGTAACGGTAACGAATAATGGAAATGAAAAAATGTTCATTTCGTGCCCATCTCTACTCAGGATGATGCATTTCAACTCCTTCCTGTTGAAAAAAGTATTCATGTTTACAAGGAGAGTCTGTGTCTGGTTATAAAACAATGGAGTTCAAATATTTAGAAGCTCACTCATTTAAGCTGTGAAATTACTGCTTTATGCTTTCTATCTGGAGATAGTCTTAATATTAGCAGAGTTTTGGTTCCTCAATGCTCTTCCACTTCACCTGTCTTGTCAGTTTACAATTGTCTGGTAATTAAGAAAAAAACTCCACATATGTTCTGTGCCGTCAAGTCACTTTTGATATGTACTGACTTTATGAGATAATGACACCCAAAATATTCTGTCATTACCAGCTCTGCTTACATCTTACAAACTAATTAACATCTCATGTTAGGTTGTTCTCTCTTCCTACTGCTTCTCCCTACTCATCTTTCCCAGCAATATTGTCTTTCTTTTTGTTAGTTATGCATTTTCAATATATGTGCATGTTATAACAGCCTCAGTTTACAGATGTTTGTTGTGGCTTGACTTGATTGAGGACCCACATTTCTGCCTTTCTGTCTGTCTGTTGTATCGGTAAGGCTCTCCTCCGACACATTTCAAATGAGATTATTTTTCTCCTTTTCTTCCTTGTCTTTCTTTCATATAGTATAGATGATTTTGACTTTGATTTCTAGTGACAATCTTTGCTAACTCCCAGGCCCAGAGTGGACACACTGGTTGTATAGAATAGTGCTCTTACTTTGAATTACTTTTCTTCCCACATTTAGGACTATGGTGTGGATTTCAGGGCCATGTAATGCAAACAAAGCATGTATGTATTCATAGAGCAGAATGAATGCTAACAATGCACATTCCTGCAGGCCACGTTTATCTAGAGCCATGTCATACGGATTGTGGGATTTAATTGTTGTCAGCAGCACACAAAAAGACTTGTTAGGCCAGCCCAAATGTGCCGGATACAACCAGAATTCAGCAGGAGAAATTGGTCAGCTATGGAGCTGACAGTAAATTCTGTCTCTGAGTAATGGATTCAAATTGAAATGGTTCTGGCAATCATCTTTTTAGATCATTGCCAGGCAGAAATACTTTATTTGACTCCAAACACCTTGGCAAACTAACAGCAGGTGCTGGTACCAGGCAACCAGAGTTCAGCAGTGCGGGGGATCCAAAATGGGGCTGTTATGGGGCTGACAGAAAATTCTGTCTCTTAACTAATGAATTTTTAAATTGAACTGGTTCTCTTGCAATCATCTTCTTGATTTTATTTTATTTTATTTTATTTTATTTTTTTACACCTGCGAACAGAATGACAACAAACTAACAGCAAAGTGTTTCTTCCAAAGAGATGGCACTCACCAGGCTGGGAGATGCCCATTTGCTGCAGTGGCCAAAATGGCGACCGCAATATTTTTTTGAAATCGTTGCTCAGAACAAAGGCCAGAAACATGATAAACCTCCAGCAGTGACCAAAAAAGTCTAATTTTAATTTTATTTTATTTTATTTTATTTTATTTTTTTACATCAAATTTGCAAATGGCACCAAGGTAGGTAATTATTTTCCTTTAACTGTTTATTGACAACATTTTCTCCTGGGCATAAACAGCAAATGCCTGCCTTTCAACCCGAACCCTATAAGCAGCCATTTCTGCAATCCTGTCCTGCTGTATGGGTCAAATTTGCACCCAAAAGCTCCTTTAAAATTGTCTGCCCGATTAAAATGTCAAATATTATGATGCTAGCCCATCTTAATCCTAAGCCAGATCTAATTGCACACATGCTAAAAGAGACACCCAAAGAGTTGTAGTGACTGTGGCTGGCTGACTGTTATTTAAAAACCAGTTGCTGTATGAACATTTTTTGCATTCACATGATGCCCAGGTAAGATTGATTCATTTGTCCCCACACAAAACCTCGTTGGCAAAATGTACCAATACAACCAGAATTCAGCAGGAGAAATTGGTCAGCTCTGGAGCTGACAGTAAATTCTGTCTCTGAGTAATGGATTCAAATTGAAATGGTTCTGGCAATCATCTTTTTAGATCATTGCTTCGACAGGAATACTTCTGACTCCAAACAACAAACTAACAGCAGGTGTGTCGAATCCAACCAGAGTTCAGCAGGCGAAATTGGGCTGTTATGGGGCTGACAGTAAATTCTGTCTCTGAGTAATGAATTCAAATTGAACTGGTTCTGGCAATCATCTTCTTATATCATTGCTTCGATAGGAATATTTCTGACTGCGAACAGAATGACAACAAACTAACAGCAGGTGTTTCTAAAGAGATGGCACTCACAGGCAGCCAAGATGCCTCTGGGGGCCAAAGAATGTGGCTCAGAACAAAGGCCAGGATAAACCTCCTGACCAACTAATGGGAAGGAAGAAAGCATCAAAAGCAAATGGCACCAAGGTAGGTAATTATTCCTTTAACTGTTTATGCAACATTTTCTCCTGGACTCAAATGCCTGCCTTTCATTAAGCATACAGCCATTTCTGCAATCCTTGGTGCTGTAACAAATTTGCTTACCAAAAAGCTCCTTTAAAATTGTCTGCTGATTAAAATGTCAAATATTATCATGGTAGCCACTAAGGGCTCAATCACACATGCTAAAAGAACCCCAGTTGTACTGATGCTGCTGTTATTTAAATTGCTGTATGCATTTCCATTCACATGATGCCCAGGTAAGATTGATTCATTTGTCCAGCCAAACTTTCCCCACCACCACCTCACTGGCAAATGTACCAATCATGTATTGCTTCATTTCTTCTTACTTCAGTATGTGTGAACGTTGCTGTCAATTTATTTGATTTGCAAAGGGGTTGGGTTCTGGTTCATTCATGTTTACAAGGAATTACTTCATGGCCACTGCATCTGTACCATTTGAAACCTTTTAAAAAGAGAGATATAATAGATGCATTGCTTGCAGCAGCAATAACAGTAGCCACAAAAACAACACAAATAGGTTGCTCAGAAAGAGACAGGCTCCTTCCCTGCCATATATGAGTGTAAAAAAAAAGGGTTAGAGAAAGGTATGTTTCCTGCCTTGAATTTTTTTGAGAGTAGAAAGAAAGGTGTGTTTCCTTAGCATATATTCCCCTCTCTTTTTAAACCCTGCTCTTCACATTGTTTTGAAAGTCTTTCAAAACCTGCTTCCTCCTCCTGTTTCTCAAAATGGAAACATGTCCCTGGATGGATGTGGCCCCTTCCCCAGGATACCCTTGGTTGTGCTTCTCAGCTTTTCCACATTTTTTGCGCTCATCTAAAAGGCTGAGGTGCTTATTCTGATGTTTAGTTAATAAGAGCCTTCAGTACCCAGTATGGTGTGGTGGAAAGGATGCATTAAGACGATGGAGAACAAGGTTTGACTCCCCACTCAGGCAATTCCACTGCCTCAGTAGAAACTTACTGAGGGAGTGGAATTGATAAGGCCACCCCTTAAATATCTCATTTTCCTTCAAAGTCTAGTTAGGGTCTCTATGTCAGGACTGCCTCATCTCTGCTGTCCTTCTGGAAACAGGCAAAGACCTTTCTCTTCAGGCAACCTTTCCCTGAATGATGGACTACTATTATGTGTTTTTATATGAATCTATAAGTTCACATAGACTTTGTGCTTATAATTACTTATAACCTTGTAGCTTTAATGTAATGTCTATTAATGCTGTAAGATGTTCCTCAATTCCTTGTTTTTAAATTACTTGAACATGTCTTAATTGTACTGGTCTGTATATTATCCCTCATTACTGTAAGCCACCTTGAGTCCTTTTCCAAGGAGAAAGGTGGGGTAAAAATACTCTAAAATAAATAAATAAATAAATAAATAAATAAATAAATAAATAAATAAATAAATAAATAAATAAATTTTACCCCGCCTTTCTCCTTGGAAAAGGACCCAAGGCCAGTATGGGCATTTAATCACTGTGCCATGAGGCTCCTTAAATAGAACAAAATGGTGTTTGTCTGTCTAAATCCCTCCCCAAGGTTCCCAAGACCCTTGTAACAAAACACCAGATGTCGTAATACAGAGGTGATCCATGAGAGACCTAGGAGATGGAAACTTGGCTTCTACATATTGCCACAAGACTGTGTAGATCCTAGAACTAGATATTATAGATGATTTGGGAGCAATATGCTAGATGCAAAAGCTTTTGATGCAAAAGCCTAGTTAAGATTTGATTCCTTAAATCAGAAGTCATTGTTTTTAGGTTCCAGCAGTTTGGTGCCTTGAAGCCAGATGCCTGGAAACATTCACTGGCCTGTGTCTGTACTTAATGAAACTTAGAGAAAAATCCATGGGAAACATGGCTTAAGTTGCTCATTAACAACTGGTCCTATTAACTTCATTGGGTCTACTTGAAGCATGAATAAGTCTGGATCTAGTCTGTTGTTTTTAAACATAGTCCTGTTGGAACAGTAGTAACTGCATCAGTTACAGCAAGAAAGGGGAGGAATGTATATCCCATCTAATCATAGCACCCAAAATGATGTAGAGCTGTAGACATTTTTGATGACAGAGCAGCTTCCCAGCCCTGACTCCAAGTGGGCATGCTCCAGAAGAGACAGGGCTGGGAAACCACACTGCTGCCTCTTGTAAGGCCACCAGACTCAGGGGGCAGGACTGAGTTGGAGTGGCCAACGAAGGGAAATTGGAGTGGCCAACGAAGAAGCCAGACTGTCAACTGAAATATTTTTGATCGGACATTCATGGATCAATCACTCTTTCCCACTGTCTTCCAAAAAATTACTTTTCCCTGAAATGTCACATATTTCTGGCAGTGGGCAGCTGAGCTCCAGATGCTGCTGGGTGGCCAGGCAGCAGGTGGCCCGCCAGAGAGCTCTTCTCCCTGTGCAACCCCTAACCCACACATTACCAGCTGTCCGGATTGGTATATATATCCCCTAGAAAGCCGAGACACCTAGGTCACAGTGAGCATTTTGAAGCCACTACAAGGGATTCTGGGGATCCTGTATGCAAATGAGGCTCCACCCCCTAGCTGAAGGGCCCAGCTGCCAGTGCCCCGCCTCCCTGGAGCTCCTAGTCCCGGGCAGCCATGGGGAACACTTGACAGCTATGGAAGAAGCTGAGCAGCCGAACCATGCCAAATCATGGAACAGTGGTTTGTGCTCATTTCTCTGGACCTTTCATTGCCTTCCAAGCATTCTCTTCCTGGATGTGCAACACTAGATTGGACCTGCAACAGTAGATTCTTGATTAATCTACTTTGAAATGCTCTTGCTGTTAAGTCTGTTCCATGCAAGATCAGTCTTCTTTGGCCTTCAAGCACACAGCTTTCCTTTTTTAAAAAATAAATAAATCAAAAACATGTGCACCCATGTCCTCTACAGTACCATAACATGCTCAGATCCTATCAATCCCAAGTCTACAGGCACATGTCAAAAAGCATGGAGATGCAAGACCACACTGGGTTACATTTTCTTGCATGCGCTCACCGGTCTCTCACTTGGGGGCTGATTAACCTCTTCACCCAAACAAGCTGAGATGCACAAGCTCCTGATTTCCTCCCTGCCTAATCTTGAAACCCATGCTTGCTAAAGGGCATTTTGCAATCTTGCCTGGGTATCCTATCCGGCAGCTGAGAGTAGTCCTCCAATGAATAATAATCTGAAGTGAGGTCCCCAGGTCTGTATTCCCCCTCCTGTTAAATTGTGAACCATTCTGTGTAATAATTGAAGGTTGCCAGCCCTTGTCAGTTCACATCCATGTCAGGCAATTTGCCATCTGCAAAATAATCCCCCCGGACTTCCAAAGGTACTTAGACAGGGAGGTTGCACGAGTGAGTTTATCTAATGCATTTGCTCTGCATCAACTGTTATTTGCTCTTTTCATGTCACCGACAGAGGGATTTGTTTAAGCAAAAATGAAAGGGCTATCCCTCAATAGTGCTGGCATTTGAAAATTTGTTACAACACATTCGTTGCTTCAGGGATGCAGTGTGTCTCGTGTAGCAAGCAATGGTCCAGTGGATGCACATACGTATGTGTGTGTGAAAAATAACAAGAAATAAACTTGTAGCTCTCTGACTTGCTGAAGGATTAATGATCATGTCTCATCAGTCAATTCTGACTTATGGCCACCCTTTTCAGGGTTTTTCCAAGTAGAGAATACTCAGAAACCATTTATATTCCATTTTTTCTAGAGGCATCCTGAAACTGTGTGGCTTCCCCAAGGCCAAACAGGTTGAGTGTATTCACAGGAGGCCCAGTAGGGAATTGAACTCCCAGCTAGAGATGGGCACGAAATGAACTTGTAGTTCATTTAGTTCATTTAGTTATTCATTATTCATTTCGTTAGGTAACAAAATGAATAACAAAACACAGAGTGATTTTAGAACGAAATGAATTGAACTGAAAAAAAATTGGTCGATTAGGTTCGTTTTGTTCTTCCCCTCTGGCGAGGACTGTCTAGAGAGAGCCCTGTTCCCACCTATATATATGAGATTGTAATGTGGTAAAAGCAGAGAAGGGATTTTTCAAGAGAGGTTGTTGAGAGAGGGAGATATGTTCTAAGCAAGAATATTCATCTTGAGGAAAAGAAACAAAAACAAACCTGAGAAATGTCTGTGGAAATTCTTAGTCATCCAGGGAAGATTATCTGGGAGTTGAGTCACAGCAACTGGACTTCTTTTCTTGGGGGGATCAAAATGTTACACTAGTCATCCAAGTAGTTTCTTCAGTAGGAAAAAAGTTCGTAGAATTGCAGAATTATAGAGTCAGAGAATCACAGAGTTGGAAGAGATCTCAAGGGCCATCCAGTCCAACCCCTGCCATTCAGGAACCCCCATCACAGGACTCCTGACAGGTGGCCATCCAGCCTCTGCTTAAAAACCTCCAAAGAAGGAGACTCCTCCACCCTTTGTGGCAGCATATTCCATTGCCAAACAGCTCTAACTGTCATGCAATTCTTCCTAATGTTTAAATTGAATCTCTTTTCCTGTAATTTGAGACCATTTCCCAGTGTCCTAGTCTCTGAAGCCATGGAAAACAAACCACTCCCTTCTTCAATGTGACGTGCTTTCAAATATTTAAACAAAGCTATCATATCCCCTCTCAGCCTTCTTTTTATTCCCAGCTCCCTCATGTGAGGTTTACAATTTATAGTTCACTTTGGTTTTACCCAACCTCGGCTGAATAGATATGTTAACTGCACAATGGCCTGGGGTATGTGAAAGTCACACCTATGCAACCTGTGAACTATAAACTATGAACGTTCACACACACCAGGCCATTGTCCATCTAACGAGCCTATGTGATTGTCTCAAACAGAATGATAGAATTATGGACTTAGCAGGGGCCTTTACAGGCACTGACTTCGACCCTCTGACCAAGGCAGGAATCCAACTGAAAGCAGGTCTGGCAGATGGTTGTCCAGTTTTCTCGTGAATGGTTCCAGCACTGGAGCACTTACTGCCTCCTGAGGCAATTGGCTTCATTGCTGCACTGCTCTCACAGTTAATACCCCCCCCCTCAGTTTGTCTGTGAAGATTCTCAGTCATCCAGGTGTGTTTAACTGGGAGTTGAGTCATGGCTACTGGACTTCTTTTCCTTGAGAGATAGAAATGTTTCGCTGTTCATCCAAACACCTTCATCGGTCTGAATACAGCTAGTGCAAGTAGTCCTTCTTATAGTCAGCTTGACCTCTTGTCCCCTGGTCTGATTGGCTCATAAGATGAACATTAGCCTGAATAGGCTCGTTAGGGAGACATTAGTGTCCATGGCCTTAAGGTAAACAATGGCTTAAGGTGCTGAAACCCATCAAGAATGGGTCATTAGCTGTGACCTTGGTGGTGAAGGTTCTTTGATTTGCCTGGGTACTTTGGAAAGTACAGCCTGATAAGTAGCAGATAGACTATGCCGGAGCCCACCACCTCTGTTGAGGGAGGGATTTTCAATGCTAACATGAATGGCTTTCCTTGCTCCTCTCTCAAACCACCTCTCTTCTTTGTCTAATATGTGTACATCCTCATCTTTGAAAGAGTGGCCTTTGTCCTTCAAATGGAGGTGTGGTCCTGAGCCGTTACCCCTCCTATGTTGGGCCATTCTTCTGTTTAATGGCTGTTTAGTTTCTCCGATGTAGAGGTCTGAACACTCTTCACTGCATTGGACTGCATATACTATATTGCTCCTTTTATGGTTTGGTATCAGATCCTTTGGGTGGACCAGTCTCTGCCTTAGTGTGTTCCTGGGTTTGAAATAAACAGGGATGTGGTGTTTGCCAAAAATCCTTTTAAGCTTCTCCGACACTCCCACCATGTAAGGAATGACCAGGTTCTTTCATCGGGTCTGGGTCAGTTATTCAGCTGAAATGGCTCTTTATAACGTCAGCTCACTATATCATGCCCTGCAATCTAGGGTGACTGCTACCAGATCCTCCCCCTCCTCTATATGACTTCCTTTCACGTATTTGAAGAGTGCCATCAGATCTCCTCCTCCCATGGCTGGACCAGGCCAGTTCTTTCCAGTCTTTCCTCATATACAAATGGCATAACTCACATGGGATAGGCAAGATCCATGTAAGTCAATTACCATAAATACTCGAATATAAGTTGAGTTTTTCAGCCCTTATTTTGGGGTGAAAAAGGCCCTTGACTTATATTCGGGTGAAGGAGAAGCAGTGGGCTTTTAAAACTTTTTCTCTCTCCCAAAGGAAGCGCTGATGGTGGACATCGGTGCTTGTTTCGGGAGAGAAAAACAGTTTTAAAAGCCCACCGCTTCTCCTCCATTGGGCGCGTAGAGGGAGAACTGGCCGGTTTTTAAAACTTTTTTCCCTCTCCCAAAGCAAGTGCCAATAACAGACATTGGCACATGCTTTGGGAGAGGTAAAAACGTTAAAAACACCAGCTGCTTTTCCCACCCCCATTGGAAGAAGAGGAGGAGGAGGAGGAGGAGGAGGAGGAGGAGGAGGAGGAGGAGGAGGAGGAGGAGGGGAGGAAGGGAAGGGGAACAACTGCAGGTTATACTTGAGTCAACCACTTTTTAAAGACAAAAGTAAGGCCTCGACTTATACAAGGGCTGACTTATACTTGAGTACATATTGGTTACTTGTAAGTAAACTTTCCCAATCACATCTTCATGGGAAAGAACTGAAATGTTTGCACATCTCTTTCTGAGGCTTTTTCACTGTTAACTGAAAATGCCCTTCATGGCATTAAAGTATTCAGAAACTAGAGGAGGAAGTCAGTGTTTCTAAATTTCAGCAAAAAAAAAAAAAATCACATGAGAAAATGTCATCCGAAGTTATCTGGAGCGAGGAAATGGCAGGTGGAGAAAGGAATACATATCCTTTCTCCTTATTCTTCTTCACTCCCAGTCACTCCATTTCCTGAAACAGCTTTTCAGAGTCTACAAATCCAGCCAGGCTACTGCTACATATGGATGCAAATAAGGCACATAATATGTGGTTTATGCCTAATATATGCTCCAAAGCCTGATATTTGCTCAATGCTTATAGACAGCTTATTCATCTTTCCCCAACTGCAATCTGGCAAATGTGAAAAGTATTTAAGATCTATTGAAAGCAGTTGAATTTATGAATGCTCGGTTGCCAAAGGATTGGAGCTTGCAGCAAGGAATGGATGTCTCGGTCTGTTTCCAGGCTGTGTCACTTTTGCATCCTTTCGCCCCCAATTGTATTCTGTTTTCCCCATTGATCCTTTTTAAAGAAAGGCCTGATTTTAAATGTGTTTCTTGTTATGTGCCATCAAGTCACTTCCAACTTATGACAACCATATGAATGAGTGGTCTTTCAAAATATTCTGTTCTCAACAGCCCATCTCAGCTCAAGATCTGTTGCTTCTTTGAGGGAGCTATTATCTTTTCCAGAGAATCCTGCCTTCTCATTTATATTTATTTATTTATTTTTATTTATTTCTTACACTTATATACCGCTACCTACTTCCCAACGAGAACTCAGGGCGGTTCACACAAAAGAAAACACAAAAAGCAAAGACAGCAACAGCGGCAGGGGCAGACTTACACCATGTGGGTGGGGGAAAAAAAAAACAACCCACCCCCCAAAAAAAACCTCTAGTCATTTTTAAAGGCATCCTTGAAAAGGAGAGTCTTCAAGCCCTTTCTGAAAGACGCCAGCGTTGGGGCCTGCCTCAGCTCGCTGGGTAGCTTGTTCCACATAGGCGGCACCGCCACCGAGAAGGCCCGCGCACAAGTGCTTGTTTTGCCACCCTCGGAGGGACCGTCTGCAGCGAGAGGGCCAGAGATGAACGGGTGGGTCGGGCCCGATCTAATTGTCGGTGAAGCCGCTCTGCCAAATAAACAGGGGCCAAGCCATGGAGGGGTTTGTAAGCCAAAACCAACACCTTGAACCTATTCGGGAGGCAACGGGTAGTGGAGCCAGCCAGGATGGGAGTGATGCGGTCAAAACGACGCAAACCACCAGCCTGGCCTGGACCCGCTGCAGTCTCCGAACAAGGTTCAAGGGGAGCCCCATGTAGAGGGCGTAAAAGCAGGCCAGCCTCCACTGCAACATCCTTGCCTCCTGAGGTAGTTCAGGCTTGATTGGAAGTGTATATTGTGGCATGCTTAAACTAATAAGGACTTTCTGCAACATTTAGCAAGGGGACATAAGAGGGTTAGTGATGTCTGTTCTGCACTTTAGTGGGAGAGACAGCTGTGGAAACTGTCCCTCCAGATGTGGTTGGAATGCCATCAGCCCCACCTAGCCAGAAGTGAGCAGAATAGAAGATGCATTTAATCAACGTCAGGAGGGGTTCTTGTTTGGTCTGGCAGATCAGACTATGCTAGGCAGGATTACTTGAATTCTTCAAGTAGCACAGCTATGCGGGGCTATGATAAAAAAAGAAGAAGAGAAGAATATAAACCATGCTGTGGTTTTATCTTTGTGCAGTAAATGATATGACTTAAACAAATTTCCCCTGGATGCAAGCCCTGGTAGGTGTTGAGGGAGGCACTTGGTCTCTGAGGAAATTTGTGTGTTTTGATTTATGGGTTTTTTTCACAGTTCTGTATAACTGACAGTGCTGAATATTGACGGCTGCCTTGTCGTCAAATTGGAAGCTTTTGATGGGTTGCTTGTGTCTTTATGATCAATCAATCCCTTTATCCTCGGGATGACACTTAGATTCATACAGTGAAGAACACTAACTTTGCACAGAGAAAGGAGTTTCAAAGACAATATGGACTTGGTCTTATGCTGTTGTTGAGATCTCTCAAGGGGGCTAAACAAATCCTCAAGACATGTCTTGTGTTGCTGAGATAACAATCCATCTGGGTGGATCAAATACAGAAATAGAATAGAAACAGAATAGAATAGAATAGAATAACAGAATAGAATAGAATAGAATAGAATAGAATAATACTTTATTGTCATTGTACAAGTACAACAAAATTTTAAAAAGTGCCATCCAGTCTGCACATCACTAACCCTCAATATAAACTTCCAAAACATAAAGCCTACCATTAAAAGACAAGCATCCATAAACATACTCCTGCATCCTTGTACCCATTTAAAACTCTAAGACATAAAACCAAATATACACACAAACACAACCCTACACTCTCTCACTTAACAGCATTCATACCCAATACACAAAAAAACTACAAAATAAAAACAAAACATACACACACACAACCCTGTTCTGCACAACAAGAGGGAAAGCAAGCTAGCATCTTCCCTCTGTGGTAGCTTTGCTTTAACAAAATGGTGGCTCAGAAGGGAGGAGGTGCACCAATTCATGAAGCATCTGCACTCAAGTTGGAACCTTGACTGCCTTGAGTGGAGAGCCTGCATAAATGGGTATACCTGGTGTACCAAGACTGGTGAATGCGTCCCCTTTGGACTCGTTCTTTTGTTTGAGCAGAATAGGAATAGGACTGGCAAAGCTGGTTCAAGCTCCCTCTCAGCATGCTTAGCCCATTTCTATACAACTCTGTTCTGCACTAGTCAGACCGCACCTGGACTACTGTGTCCAGTTTTGTGCACCTCAATTTAAAAAGGATATTGACAATTTTGAACGGGTTCAGAGGAGGGAGACCAAGATGATTGAGGGTCTGGAAGAAATGTCTTATGAGGAGCAGCTTAGGGAGCTGGGAATGTTTAGCCTTACAAAAAGAAGACTGAGAGGGGATACGATAGCTAGGTATGTTTAAATATTTGAAAGGATGTCACATTGAAGAAGGGACTGGTTTATTTTCCATGGCTTCAGAGTCTAGGACACAGGGCAATGGTCTCAATTTCAAACTAAAGGAAAAGCAATTCAATTTAAACATTAGGAAGAATTTAATGACAGTTTGAGATGTTCAGCAGTGGAATATGCTGCCACAAAGGGTCCTTCTTTGGAGGTTTTTAAGCAAAGGCTGGATGGCCATCTGTTGGGAGTCCTGTGATTGGGGTTCCTACATGGCAGGGGGTTGGACTACATGGCCCTTGAGGTCTCTTCCAACTCTATGATTCTATGATTCTATGACGTCACCTCTGAACAACTGAACAGAGCTCTTACCTTAACCGAAAGGACTGTGAGGATGAGATTTACAGAACTCTTTCTCAGCCCATAATCATCTACAAAGAAGCCAGCGTCCACCACAATTCTGAGCCTATTCTTGCAGTCAGGCTTGGGCTACATCTCTCTTGACTGTAATGACAAAACTAGTTCACACCCAGGGCAGGGCATAGGTTAACACCCTGTTCATGGGTGTGCTTTTGGAAAGTCAGAAAGCTGGAAAGCCACAGATGCAAAGCATATTTCCCTCGGCACCCTTCGACTGAAACTGAGAACAACAGTTCTGCCATCTGAAGATTAGGTTTCTTTTGAGGTTTTCTCTTAAAAAAAAAAAAAAAGGAATGGTGGAAGAAGGATCACACCAACATGCGATAATTGCTGCTAGAATAATGGGAAAATGTGCAGCCGTGCCGTTTGTTTCTCGCATATGCTTCTGGCAGGCTGTTGAAACCTTATTACGTTTAATTTTATTTTTGGTTACAACACCTTATTGAGTTGTGTTTCAAGGGTGGCGGGAGAAAGAAAAGAGCTGCTGCACAATAAAAACAGCACCAGGCTGCCCATCAGGTGCTGCCGCCCTCAGTCAGTTGTGTAAAGGGTGAGAGAAACCAGACGCCCCGAACTGTGCGTGTGGGTGAGCTGGCTTTGGTGATTGTTGCTTCTGAGCAGGCAACTGAAACCCCTCCTCCTTTCCCACTTCAGATATTGAAAAATGAGATATTATGAGTGTTCTTCATCTCAGAGGTGTGATTACAGTAAATCAGCATGGAGTGGTTTTGTGCAGGTGCGACGGAGGTGGAGCGGCAGGGAAAAGCTCTCTTCGCACAGGCAGGGAGGGGTCCCAAGGTCACCTTCACCTGCAACTTGGCCATCTGTCCACTTTCACAGGGGGTGTATCATAAAATAGATAGAATCATAAAATCATAGAATCATAGAGTTGGGAGAGACCTCAAGGGCCACCCAGTCCAACCCCCTGCCATGCAGGAACCCCCAACACAATATTTCTGACAGATGGCCATCCAGCCTCTGCTTAAAAACCTCAAAAAAAAAAAAAAAGAGATTCCAACACCCTTTGTGGCAGCATATTCCACCGCCGAACAGCTCTAACCACCATGAAGTTCTTCTGAATATTCAAATGGAATCTCTTTTCCTGTAGTCTGAATCCATTGCCCCGAATCGTAGTCCCTGAAGCCATGGAAAACAAACCTGTTCCCTCTTCAATGTGACATCCTTTCAAATATTTAAACAAAGCTATCATATCCCCGCTCAGTCTTCTTTTTGAAAGGCGAAACATTTCCAGTTCCCTAAGCCGTTCCTCATAAGACATTTCCTCCAGACCCTCAACCATCCTGGTTGCCCTCCTCTGCACCCGCTCGAGGTTGTCAACATCCTTTTTAAATTGAGGTGCACAGAACTGCACACAGTACTCCAGGTGGGTTACTCTTCTACTTTACCGCCACACTAGATGTGGGGCAGACTCTCGGGCCCTGGGAACAGATCTAGCCTTCTGCCCTTCTCCAAATGGACACAGTGTCTTCACTAGAATCTGCAGGCCTTCTCAAAGGTTGCAAGCAGAGATGAGCATGCACCTCGTTTTGGAAGTTTGTGCTGGTTTTGTATGTGCAGCACCACAGGTGCTACATGTTCTCTTCCCCCACCTCCCTGGCCTGTGACCCACTCACCAGCTGGAGTGTGCACCTCTACTCTTCCTCTTTGGATGCTCGACCAGTCACAAGCTTGTCTGTCTCATCTTCTTGTCTAGCTAGGTGATCTGCCAAGTTGATGGAGCAGGGAATCTCCTGCTCCTGCTGGAGACTGGTCAAACAGCCAAAGAGGAGGAGAGGAGCACACTCCAGCTGGTGAGTGGGAGATCCAGCCAGGGAGGCAGTGGAAGGGAAGGCGCTGTCCATCTCTAGTTACAATGCCTCAGCTAAAATTTCATGACTGGCAGTAAAAGCTGATGACCAAAGCTAAAATACAAAGATATTTTTGCTCCTAGCTTTAGCCATTGGTGCCATCTTTTACCAAGAATGGATGTTGCTGCTGACATGGCACATTTGGGGTGCATCTAGAGTCAGGAGCATTCTTCCGTCACCAGAAGACATGGGATAGAACAACAACCACACTTCATGGTGTTATCCACACAGATTAGCCAGGGAGGATTTGCTTTTTCCTGGTTTGTTAGTCCATGCAAGTTCTGTATGTTCTACCTGTTTTTTTCCCCTTACTTTCCTTGTTTCATATCAGGTTGTAAGACTGTGCTTTCTTCCAGCACTGATTTTTCTGTGCTTTATTTTATATATATACAGTGGACCCTCATATAACAAACAGTTTGTATAACATAAAATCTGTGCGACATTAAAAAATTCGGAGATAGGGGAAATTTGCTTAACAGAATCACCTATGGGGCGAATCTGTACAACATAAAATGGTCGCGATTAGGAATTACTTTGTTTTCAATGCATTCCTATGGGAAATTTGTATAAATGAAAATTTGCTTAACATAATTTCATTTGGAATGAATTAATTCCTTTATACAAGGTACCACTGTATTTAAAATATTTTCACCCTAACTATCTCCTTGAAAGGACCAAAGAGGAATGGCATCATTAAATCTATCAACAGTGATTGTACAAATGCAAAAAAAAAGGGGGGGGGTCAAACAAAACCATACTAAGAAACATAAGCCACACCAAAATGCATTCAGTGCAGTTAGGTACAAAATTCCATTTAAAAACTACATTGATGGAAAGCTTGCCTGAAGATATAGGTATTTCCTTGCTAGCAGGACAGCAAAGGTGAGTCTAGCCTAGTCTCCAATAGAGGGACTCCCAAAGTCCTGAAGCAGCCACAGAGAACACCCTCTCTTGTGCACAATGATACCCTAGTTTATGAGCACATTCCATTCCAGAAGCATCCTCGTAAAACAAAATACTCGTGTATCAAAGCAAATTCCCTATAGGAAATCATGGAAACTTCCCCAGTCTGTTCTGGAGTCCCAGTTTCCATGATTTCCCATGGGGAAATTTGCTTTGGCCTGGGATCTGCAGCAGCCTCCAGAGCTTGCCCTGGCCCTAGTGCTGTCCAGGGTGGGCTGCAGACTCTGCAGATGGGCAGTACCAAGCCTGGGGCAAGCTCTGGAGGCCGCAGATGGGCGGCACTGGGCCCACAGAGAGCTCTGGAGGGCACGGACAGTGCTGGACCTGGTTGGATAGCCCAAAGGCCCATTCCGGGAATCGCTGGACCCACTGAGAGCCCCAGAGGTAAATTCAGTCAACTGGAAGTCACTTCTGGTCCACGCAGAAGCCCAGGAATCCTGCCACAGATGCACTGTGTGGCCCGGAGGCCCATTCTGGGCAGCACCAGGCCAGGCCAAGGTCCAGAAGGTCAAGAAGCCCTGCACAGGTCCACCATTTCCCCATAGATAGATATTCAATTAGGTACATTGATAGCAGTGGACAATCTCTGCTTCTTCTTCTTAGAATGGAATCCTCCATTACTCAACCGTTTCAACATGCTGTTTATCATGTGCGCCCAGAAGAGGCAGCCTCTTGTTTCCATGGTGTCCTTTCCCAGAATCACCCTCATGATAAGCAAGTTAACCGCCTCAGTCTAGCCAGCCTAAAGACAGAGTAATAAGAGACAGATGCTACTTGAACCATTGAGACACAACATCTTCTAACCTCACCAAATACATCGGGGAAACCAGCTGTGGTGGGTCGTCACTTGGCAAAGAAAGGACAGCTGTATATTAGTCAGGCCGTGACCTTGAAATACTTTGAAGCCCAGGATTGTGAGGTTATAGCTCTGGGGTTTAAAAAGGAAAACATCAGACTTTCTGCCCTTCTTGGCAGCATCACACACATTTTCATGGTCTTAAAAATCTAGATGATCAATGCCCTAAACGGTCTGAGAAAACAGCTTCACAGACCACATCTCCATCCACAGAAACATCCCTGGATCTTCAGAGGCTTTCTTGCTTGGTGCTCTCTACCTTTCCATAGTTTAAATTGGTGTCTAGCAGGATCAGGTATGCTCTCTTTCAGAAATGCACCAGGATCTGTTGTTTCTTTGACTCAAATACTACTGGATAGGCTGGAGAGCTCAGTGATCTAGGAATCTGGCTGTGTAGCCAGAGGTTGGGAGTTTGATTCCACACTGTGCCTCCTGTGAATAGGGCCATTCTGCATGGCTGTTGGCAAGCTGCAAAGTCCCAGGGTTGCCCTAGAACAGTGATGGCGAACCTTTTAGAGACCGAGTGCCCAAACTGCAATTCAAAAATAATTTTTTTGCAAAGTGCCAATACAGCAATTTAACCTGAATACAGGTGGCTGGGAAGGGGCGATGTCAGGTGCCCACAGAAAGGGCTCCGAGTGCCACCTTTGGCACCTGTGCCATAGGTTCGCCAACACTGCCCTAGAAGAAGGGAAGCGTAAATTTATTTATGTACTGATTAGTGAGCCATGTGGCACAGTGGTTAAATGCCTGTACTGCAGCTAAAACTATGCTCATGACCTGGGCTTCAATCCCAGGTAGAAGGCTCAAGGTTCACTCAGCCTTCCAGCCTTCCGAGATCGGTAAAATGAGTACCCAGCTTGCTTGGGGGTGGGGGAGCTATGTGTAGCCTGCATACTGTAATTAAAAAACCTGTACATTTCTCAGAGACTACTTGAAGTGGTATGGGGCGGTATATAAGCGGAACACTTTGTTTTTTTGCTTTTGCTATTAGACCTGTATACCACCCATCTGGAAGCCATGGCCACTCTGTTTTTACAACAATTATGAAATATAAAAATTTAGAGATAATGAAAGATTGACAAAACACAACACATAATCTCAAATATCTAATACAATGAATAAAAAATAAAAAATAAAAATGCACAACACTTTTTAGTATTCCATGACCAGAATAATATTAAAAGGGCCACCAAAGTCAGAATTGACTAGATAGCACATTCTACTTATTATTACCATATTTTTCTGTCTATAAGACACTGCCTTTTATTGGACATACCTCCTAGTCTTGCATTCAGCAACAAGCTGGTTTTTAAGCAGCTACATGTGCAAGACGGATGGTAAAAAGACCACATGATGTTTAAAGGATGTCTCCTTCTACCTACAGGTCTGTTTTTTAAAAAAGCATTCCGATGACACTACCAGTACCATCTCCAACCTTGTATTATCCATGAAAGGTGGATGACACATTGACTGACATATTTATGCAATAAAACATCCACTCTTTATGCCCATTGGACAGGTATTGTGGGAAATAAAAGATTTTATGTGTATCCTTTTCTAAGAAGGACAGGATATCATGTTTTTCTCTTTCACTATCTCAACCTGTATTTGTGCATCTAGTGTCAATCAACAACTGTCACGAGGATTTCCCCATCACATGTGAGCTAATTCAAGCCCAAGGCCTCCCTAACAACCCACAGAGAGTAGATTTAAGAATAAAAAGAACCCTACTTCATCTAACTTATATTTAGTCCAAGACAGAGCATAGAAAGGGTCAATCTCCTAAGTCCAGTATTGTGAAAAAAGAAAAAGAAAAGAAAGAAGAAAGAAGTACTGCTTTTGTATATTAAAAGACACTCCCCACCCCCACCCCCAGAAAACAAGGTTCATAGACCAGCACACATACTGATTTACATGACAGTCATCTTTATTAGTGGTTGGTCTCCATGTTTGGGCAGATACCATCTTCTAGGGATGTAAAGACTGCTTGTTGGATTGTTTTTGGTTGCTGGTTTTATTCATTGGGGATATATCCACTTCATGAGGGTACAACTATACAGTGAGGAAAATGTAAATGAACTCACATTCTTTCATGAGAAACTTGCATTGAGGCACTAGAGGATCACTTCAATATAAGTGACCAGAGGAACAGAAGAGTGAAAAAGCCTTCTACTTGCATTTCCATTGGAAGTGCCTGTAGGTGGAGGAGAATGGAGGAACTGCCTTAAGAAAACTTTTTTTCCTCCCAATCACTCATTTCTGTATTTTATCTTGCTCAGGGGAGTGTTCTTGAAGCTGGAAAGAAAGAAAGAAAGAAAGAAAGAAAGAAAGAAAGAAAGAAAGAAAGAAAGAAAGAAAGAAAGAAAGAAAGAAAGAAAGAAAGAAGAGGACTTCCCACTGGGGGAGGGGAAATGGTTAAAAAAGAAGATTGTGGGAGGAGAGGCTTTGTGGAGAGAGGTGAGTCCTGGCACTGCTACTCTCTCTCTCTCTCTCTCTCTCTCTCTCTCTCTCTCTCTCTCTCTCTCTCTCTCTCTCTCTGTATGGGTGTATGGGTGTATGTGTGTGAATGTGTGCATGCTCTTGAGTTCCTTGTCTTCCTTTCAGAGGTATGGACAAAGGAGCTCTGTAAAAACACTGTTTGTACATGCATGTGCTTGCTTGATGTTTCCATAGAAAAGTTTTTCAGAAATGTAGTACAGTAAAGCTGCTATTTCATCTGGGGAAGATCCGGATCTTCTGAAGGTCCAGCTTTTCCACTTCCTCCCATCACGTGACTGAAGATGTGGGATAGCAGTTCCCATGTACAAAGGTGTTTTTTAAAGCACTGTTCAGCCCCATGGCCAGCAGGTGGCACTATGATTAAAAAAGGACCAGCTGGCTGGCGGTAGAGCTTGGGGAAGTTAAAAAGACCCAGCACCCAATCCAGCTTCCTGGTGCTCAGAGGGTGGGGGGAAATTTAAAAAATAAATAAAAAAACAGCGCTGATCGGCCCCAGGAGCAGCTGGTAGGACTATGAGGGAAAAAAAGAAAGAAAACCAGATCATCTGCGGCAGGCATGTCCCAACTTCGGCCCTCCAGATGTTTTGGACCACAACTCCCACAGTTGTTTGCCATTGGAAATACAGGCTTGGAATTCTGGGAGCTGTGGTCCAAAACATCAGGAGGGCCGAAGTTTGGACATGCCTGATCTACGGGATCCCACAATGTCTGCCTCTTTAAGAGGTGGATTTTTTAAGCAAGGCAAAAAATTCCCTACCTCTCTGGTAGGTCTTGGAAACCTTGCTTAAGGGAATTTTCTTTTCTTTTTTCAAAAAGCCCTGTGGCCATGGGGACGGCATTTTTGGACATGACTTATCTACATATTTAATCTGCATTTAAAGGGACGTGGGATAGGGGCCCATCTGACAGCGAGCCATAATCACAATGGTTTGCCTGCCCCGGTGTGAATATTAATCCTCCCACCTACTCCCAATCAATGGTGCCACACAAACAAACAAACAAACAAAAACAAAATAGCTCCCCACCCATCTGCTGAGGAGCAGAAGAAGTGTAAATCTGCTAGTACATGAAGTGGCTCACTTATTAAGCCACTTCAGGAGATCCAAAATTCCAACAGAAGGATCCTTGGTAGCTGGGAAGGCCCCTAATAAGTCTTTTCCTTGCAATCATACATGCTGGAAGAAGATAAGCAGAGTTATATTAGCTGCACCAACAAAGTAGGAGCTTCTGACAGAGACTCAAAAAATGTGCAGGGAGGAGACAGTTTGGTTTACTCCAGTGATTATGTTGCATGATTGCCAGAAAAAAGGGCAGACTAAACAACAAGATAAATGCTAGTCTCATTGAGCCCTACATTTCTGGCTGTTATATATATTTCGACTTCCCTGGTATGATTTTTGATGACACAGAAAAATGATCTCTCAATGACAAGGGCAATAGGAAAAGTGTATCTAAGGTAAAGGTCAGGCCATGGACCCCTGGGATTGGCTCTTAGCCCTGCATGAGATCATTTGGACTCAACTAGATTGACCTATGTTGTTGGTAACTGTTCAATTTCCTCTTTTCAGAAAGAAGAAATCCTGCCCACAGTATTTGACTTAATGATCTCCTGTAGCAGTCTATTCCAAAGGTTGACTCCAGGCTGCATAAAACAGCATTTGTTCTAAATTGGCTGCCCTTTCATTTAATTGAGTGTCCCATCATTCTCCGGATCCAGGGAGAGTTAAGAAGCAGGAGTCAGGATGGGACTTTGCCGATGCCCTTTTATAATTGTGAATAGCTCAGTGTGGTCCCCTGCTGCTTCTCTTTCCATCCAGGCTAAATCAATGAAAGCTATTCTGACTTTAGAGATCCCGTCCTAAGCATTTTATTATTCACTACCTCTCCTCCACCTACACAATGTCTTTTTCAGGCTGTGCTATTTGGCTGCTGGGTTGTTTTGAATCCCTGTGGGAATTAGCAATGGCTCTTCTTTGCCAATTCATTGGTTCAGCTTCCCCGAGCGCTCTTCAGGCATCTCACATCAGCCATCAGCAGCAATTCCACCATTTGCAGGGTTTGTTTGAGGCAAAAGAATCCAGGCAGTGCTTATGTGCTTAGTTTCTCAATCCGTCTCATAAACGCACCAATTTCGGGGGTTTTCCCCCCAGAATGTATATTTCCATCCAAGAAAATCTCCAATCTTTCCTTTCCCACATTATTTTGGACTTCCAATTTAACAAGGGAGGGGGGACATCATGATGGATTCTTTTTCTTTCTAACTTGTAGGGCAGCTGCTTGAACTCATGAACAGAAATTTGAAATTACACATTGGATTTAAGGTGTTAACATTAAGCTCATTACTTTTACATCAACAGCAGGACAAGCAAATTGATGGAGCTAAAGCCTAACCTTTTGAGGGGAAAATGTTTTTCATGTTTTAATATTACCTACAAGGCATCTCTCAAAATATTTGATGCATTCCTGCTGTCAATAGAAAAGGAACTACGGTATTTGAAAGTTAGCACGCCAAATCTAACATGTGTTGTATCGTGCCATAAGAACTGGCACAGGAACTCATTAAAAGTTTGGGATTCTGATTAAAGGAATTCTTCTACTTGAAAAGAGAGAGCTACATTTAGTCTTAATTTTTTTTTAAATAGATCACTTATACCAATATGGTTAAAGCATCATTCCCAACAAGCATTTGAATAACTTTGTAAAAAAAAAATCACCTTCTCCAAGCAAGCCACCAGCGAATCAGGTGGGGAGGCTTTTTTGGAAAGGAGTCTAAAACTGTAGGACTGTCTCTTCCATCATTTCTGAACCTTGAGTAATTTGGGTGTTTTTGGAACTGCAACTCCCAGAAGCTTTCATTACTAGCATTGCTATCTGGGGTATTTGGGAGCTGCAGTCCAAGGGCACCTGGGTTATCCAGGGTTGGGACCACTAGAAGTGGTCACTGCTACCAGCTCCATTGTAAATGATCACAATGGCCTGGACTTTCATTTTGGATTACAATAAATGTCAGGCACAGGGCCCCTCAGCCTTGTCCTCCTAATGTTTTGGACTTCAGTCTCCAGTAGACCTAGCAAGTATGACCAGTAGGCAGGAAATTTGAGAACTAAACTTTTGATGGAGCAATCTTTGAGAAGTAGGCTGGCACAGCTGATTAGCATTTATACAGTAGAGATATGCTGAATTCAGCCTTCCATCCTTCCAAGGTTAGTAAAAGGAGTAAAACGAGTTTACTTGCGGGGTGGATGTTGCTTGCATAATTATGTTGTAAATCACCCAGAGAGTAGTCTAGCACAATGGCACCAGTCATTTGTAAGTCATTTGTTGTTTTGTAAATCAGAACAACGATTAATACAAAGAATACAACTTGCTTTGAAATGAGGTGGTTGTTATCTGGTCTAACTTTTAACACTAAACCATTATTCTGCGCCTGCTCTCTCTTTGTGTGTGTATGAGTGTGTGCCTCTGCATCCATGAGCACTTGCCAGTACTTTTGAAAGGGAAAAGACTCCAAATTTGTACAAAGGGTTAGTGCAAGTTGTAATGGTCTTGGTATCTCTGTATAGGTATGGAAAAATGCCGGGACCTGTATCGCATCCGCTTCTAAGCAATTAATCTAAACGGCAAGAAAATCCCTGACTGAGATGTTTCATGACAGCCTAAATTAATGAGAAGGGAAAAATATTTAGGGAGTATTCTTCTAACCCTTAATCCAAATTAAGTTGTCTGAATCTATTTCCCATTAAAATCAAGTAATTCATGGCTTAGGTCCTACTGATTTTTAAAATAAAAGTTGTCCCAATGTGAGACCCGCCTGGCGCCGACATTGATAACATTTCGGCACCAGGTAAAAACCTTCCTGTTCCAGAAGTTTTTAAACTGATGATTGTTGGTCCTGATGCCAATTTTAGTGTTGTGTTTTTAATGTATTGTATTTATATGCTTTTATTGTTCTAATTTTATTGTAATTTTGATGTTTTAAAATTGTCTATTTTGATTGTAAGCCACCCAGATACCTTTGGGTAGTGGGCGGCATACAAGCTGTATAAATAAATAAATAAATAAACTTGAATCCAACCACTGGAAACCATATGTCCATCTCACTGTCTCTCTGTTCCTGATCTTTAGACCTCACCAGTTGCTATCCTCATGGCACTGGGTGAGCTGGGATCAAGCTGTACTGGCTGTCGTTCTGATGCCGTCAAAAAGTGAAATACAACCTGGCATGGTGCTCAGTCTCACAGAAACCTGTCCATTTTTTTAAATGCAGTTATTCTAAAGCCAAGGGCAAATCAGAGAATCTGCTGCCACCTTCCTTCCTCAGGTTAGTCCTTGCTGTGTTTGGCAGGTATAATATCTCAAAACGAGGAGGTCTTAATCACCCGAACCAAATAGACTGGTACGTAGCAGAGTTGTGACAGGCAGTCAATCCAGTTGGTATCAAGCAGTTTTTGATAGCGGGCAGGTAGGAATTAAGCAAATGAGAACAATTTGGGGAGCGGAGTTATTTTGCTTTAATGTGGAGTTCTACAAATCACACTGCATGCTTAATTACCCTCCATTAGCTAAAGCCATCAAACTGCAAAATGCTGATTTCACAACCATTTTTGGAGCTGCCGACCTGACGCATCCTTCGGCGTCTGCTGAAGAGTACACTGGCAAGAAACGCGCTAGGAGAAGTGAAAGTGTGCAGTGAGCATGGAATAAGATAACAGACAGCCTAATACAGGAGCCTTCGGGTGGCTTTTGGAATGCAAATTTCAACTGTCACATCTTAATTAAAAAGCACCAGTCAGCAATGTTTAGCAAGGAGATGGGAGCTAAATGGGAGGTTGCTTGGAATGTCATTGGGGAAGTGGGGGGATACGCAACTTCCAAATGCAGTCAGTAAGGTGACAGGTATGTAATTTGTATCTGATCAAGAAAAAAGACAAGAAAGTGATGGCAGTTCCTGAGCCAATGGCACTTTGGTAGTTTTCAGCCTTGGCAGAGGAGGGATCAGCATATGGAATTTAGCTGAGTTTTCTTGACATCCAGACAAAAGCAACAAGTTTATGTGGAAAATCCGTTTGGAAGGATGAGGTTCCTAGACAAGGAAGGGGTTATAGTGGTCCCCAAGGAATATCTGCCAGCTTCCCACCTCAAATATATGGAGATCACACCAAGAGCCGGTGCGTCCATTAAGGTGAACTAGGCAGTTGCCTAGGGCGCCAAAATGGAGAGGGGGTGCTGGCCAGCCTGCTGCCCCCCACTGCCCCCCATCGCTGGCCACCGCGGTCCATCCCCCCATGCCCGTCACCGTCCCCCACCATCCGCGGTCCCCCACCGCCGCCCGCCCGATCTCCCTGCCCCTCACCTAGGGCGCAAAGAAAAAAAAACTAGCGCCAGCCCTGATCACACCACCAGGCCATGAATTTCACTGGTATCAGTAGCAAACCTGGGAGATGCCTTGGGCCCCAAGTGGTCCATGGGCAATATGCGTTACCCACACTTGGCACAAATTGGCATAGGTCTCTCAGTTCATCAAGGGCTATTGCAGGGGCTTTCCTTTATGTTTTCTCCCAAACCAGCTTAAATGAAGGGGGTGTCAAATGCAGGGCTGGGGACTTGAATCCTGGGACTTGCTGCCAATTCACACTCAGACTCATCTCATTTTTTAAAAAAAACCAAAGACTCGTAAGAACATAAGAACATAAGAAGAGCAATGCTGGATCAGGCCAAAGGCCCATCTAATCCAGCTTTCTGTATCTCACAGTGGCCCCACCAAATGCGTCTGGGAGTCCACAAGACTAGATATCTGTCTCCTGATACTACTCTCCTGCATCTGGCCCTTGAAGTACCCCGGTTTTAAGACTGGAGATTACACATCTCCATCATGGCTTGTACCCTGTGATGGACTTTCCTTCCAGGAATCTGTCTAATCCCCTTTTGAAGGCATCCAGGCCAGATGCCATTACCACATCCTGTGGCAGGGAGTTCCACAGACTAACAGACTCAGACTTGACTTCTGAACAGGAAGCCACAGGAGGAAATCTTGTTTCTAATAGGGACTTGGACTTGGGGCTTTGGAAACCGGACTTGGTACTAAAGACTCAAACTTGGAACTTTGACTCAAAGACATGCCAGCATCCTTGCTCCAATGCAGAGAAACCCTGTCCAGTTTTGGTACCCCAGCTTTGGAATTCTCTTCTCATGTAATGGGGAATCCTACCTTGCATGTTTTTGTTGTTCAGTCATTCAGTCGTGTCCGACTCTTCATGAGCCAGGCCTTCCTATCTTCCACTGCCTCCTGGAGTTTGGTCAAACCCATATTTGTTGCATTGATGATACCATCCAACCATCTCATTCTCTGTCATCCCCTTTTCCTGTTGCCTCCAATCTCTCCCAACATGAGGGACTTTTCCAGGGACTCCTCTTTCCTCATGAGGTGGCCAAAGTACTGGAACCTCAGCTTCAAAATCTGTCCTTCCAGTGAACATTCTGGGTTGATTTCTTTCAGGATGGATAGGTTTGATCTCCTTGCAGTCCAGGGTACTCTCAAGACTCTCCTCCAGCACCACAGCCCAAATGCATTGATTCTGCAGTGCTACACCTTGCATACCCCTTGTCTTTTGCCGGCCAGCTCAACACTTCTTCTGGGATTTCCAAATCTCACAATTGCATTAAAACTACTGTATATTGTTCAGCAGAGGATTTCACACTGTACTTCATTTTTATGTTCATAAACTTTCTGGAAATTTTTATTGTTGAAGACGTAGTATATATAAGTGTATCTGGAAGTTGGGTCATGGCAACTGAACTTCCAAGCAGCTTCGTTAGTGTAAGTGTATTCTTCTTATGGAAATGTATTAAATACATGAGCAAACAGGTAAATAAATGAATAAACAAAACATAACATCTTCATTTCCAGTGTGTCTTCATATTCCACCTACTACGAATACTGCTTCTAGCCTTGTAAGACATTTTTCTTCTTCATTCCATCATTTTCAAAAACAAGAATGAATGACACAGGATGGATCCCTCTACATTGTTATTTTTTTCCTGCTGACTTCCTCTGGGCTCTGTCAAAGAAAGATGGCTGGACCACTGGGACAATTAGCTTGACCCGGCATGACATCCCCCTCTATTCTTGGGTACCGTTGTGAATTAGTGGCTTCTTTTCCTTTGATCTAGTGAAGCGGCAATGAGAAGGCTGCTTAATTTGGGAGGGGGAGAAGACACCATACTGGGAAGATACTGAAAAATTGGATGGACTTTATAGCAAAATAACATACAATTAAATTTTGACTAACGAGGGATGAGTGGAAAGAGCTTAAACAAAGCGCAAACGACCCTTAGGAGGGTGGGAGCTGAGTGAAGAACAATAATAACCAGGGAAGGAGATGAAGAATATTAATTGCTCCAGAAGGGTATAATTATGAGTAATGGGATGATCACATAAAAGAGAATATTTGAGTCAATCAGTAGGAAGAACCATCCCTGCTTGTAAAATCTAGGAAGAAAGAAGAATATTGAAGAAATACATTTCTTAGCAGGTGAGAAAATTTAAAGAAAACATTAGGTGGCCTTTAAAAAAACAGGATGGTCAAAGGTCAAGAATAACTCAGGGTGAGTCATAACTTTGTGGAAATATATCACTGCTGAGGAAAGAGTACTTGTTAAAATTTCTTTACCTCACTTTATGTCTATCAATATTCCATGTTAATGAGGAATTTCAAGCTGCATAAGATTTCTCACCTGCATAGATAGATAGATAGATAGATAGATAGATAGATAGATAGATAGATAGATAGATAGATAGATAGATAGATAGATAGATAGACAGATAGATAGATAGATAGATAGAACCTTTATTGGCATATGTAAAAGAGCATAACTATTATAACATTGATTGTGGGTCCTGATGGCAATTTTAGTGTATTTGATTTAAATGTTTTTAATTGTTTCTAATTATTCATTGGTATTTTAATGATTTTAATTGTTTTAATTGTCCATTTTACATTTTAATTGTAAGCCACCCAGAGACCTTTGGGTAGTGGGCGGCATATAATAAATAAATAAATAAATAAATAAATAAATAAATAAATAAATAAATAAATAAATCATTAGGTAAACACATTTACAGACACCAAGAGAGCAGAGAAGTATTATACATTCTTGAAGGGGCAACAATTTGTCTAATAACAATAGAGTCAAGGAAGTCTGTCACACTTTCTACAATATCAGTCATCTCAGCCACTAGCATATCATGATCTCGATCCAGCTCTGACCTCCCTTCCAACTTGAGTGAAGAGGGCAGTGCAAAAACATATGAACTGAGGTTTCCAGCACTCCTTTTTTCACTTGGGCATTGTCTTGTGGAGTATGGAATTCCATTCAATCTGCCATATACTACTATAGCATTAGGCATGGCATGGCATCTCCCCAAAGGAAAGGCCCCATGTTTTCAGAGCAAGGAAAGGTAGGCAGCTGGTTGCCCCCTTTTAAAAAGGAACATGGAAAAACAGTGGTGAACAGAATTTGTTGGCAACACTACAAAGGAGATAAAAAGTTCTACGATGTGTGCAAAATCTTCTCTGCGTCCTTTGAGTTTGAAAAGTAAAGCATTAGCACACTGAGCAAGCATGGGAGGACTGCTGTGTTAAAACAGATGCAAAACAACCCTCTCATTGCATCAGAGTCTTAGATAAAGCGACTGCCGTCCTGGTTCTGGCCAATTTGGCCAACCGGCCAACTTGAGCAACTTGCACGATTTTGCACAAAAATGGACTGTTTTGGACAAAATGTGGTTCTTGCTGTGTCATTCCATTGAAACATTCCTTATACACAGAGGAGAAAAATGTTGCTGTTCCTTGTACTTCCATGTGGAGATGTGACAACTGAGGCTTCACATCTCTCATCATTGCCACACCCAAAGAAGTGCTGAGTTTTGAAGGAGGCATAAGAACAGGTAAACCACAAAACTGCGATTGTTGGCCAAAGATGACCTGCTTTCTGGTTTCTTTGGGTTCTTTGGGTCCAGGTTGACTCCTACAGTTTGAATGGTGTTTAGTGTATTTGCTTTCCTACATTCTGTGGAATCCTGTAGGAGAAAGAAAATATTTACAGACACTCAGGGGCCCAGTTCGACACTCACATCTTCACATCGGGGCTCCGGATTCTTAAGTGCAGAAACAAACTGGTGTTTTCCACACAATGTTGCCTCCTGTTTGAGTTTATTGAAGTAACTGTGCAGCCTGAATAATTCAATATATTTTAACAAGCCAATGTTAATGAGTGAAAACTCATTACAGAGCCTTGAACTGGGCCATGTATTTAATTCACTTTCAGTTACTTAAACACAACTGATTCATTAATCTTCTAACCCCGAAAGCAGTCTTTCCAGGTGAGCTGTCTGCAGCAGTTATAATTTAGTTCTATCGAGGACAAAGAGGAAAAGGCCTTCAGAGGTCTGAGATACTAAGATTTTAGTTTAGGGGCTAAGAAAAAAATCAGGTCGGTATGATTATTCACTGGCCTGTTAGGAGTTCAGTGGTAAGGGGAAAACATCTTTTAACACCTCCATCAACATATACCAGGAACACACACCCTGTGGCTCTCTGGATGCTGTTGGACCCTAATTGCAGGACACACAACAATGGGGACATATTATAGGAAGCCTGGAAGTTGAGTCATGGTTACTGTACTGCTTTTTCTTGAGAGACAGAGACGTTTCACTGCTTACCCAAACAGCTTCATCCATCTAAATACAGCTAGTGCGAGTCCACCATCTTATAGTCAGCTTTGACCTCTTGTCATCTTGGTCTGAGATAGGCTCTTAAAATGAACAATGGCCTGAATAGGCTTGTTAGGTAGACCATAGTATCCATAGCCTTAAGGTGAACAATGGCCTAAGGTGCTGAAACCTATACAGTATGGGTCGTTAGCTTTGGCCTTGGTAGTGAAGACTTTTTGATTTGTCTAGGTATTGTTGAAAGACCAGAGTGACAAGAGGTCAAAGCTGACTAAAAGATGGAGGACTCGCACTAGCTGTATTCAGACTGATGAAGCTGTTTGGATGAGCAGCGAAACGTTTCTGACTCTCAAGAAAAAGAAGTTTAGTAGCTATGACTGAACTTCCAGATAAACTCACCTGGATGACTGAGAATCTTCAGAGACATTATAGGAAGCCAGAATTCAATGGAATATCAGGAAAAACTTGAATGAAGACTGAAAGAATGGAGCATGTTTAGCCTGGAGAAAAGAAGACTGAGGAGTGATATGATAACAATTTTCAAATATTTGAAAGGCTGTCATACAGATGTGGGGCAGGATCTGTTCTTGTTCATCCCAGAGTGCAGGACACACAACAATGGGCTCAAGTTATGATAGCCCAGCCTTTGGCTGAATGATAGGAAAAACTTCCTAATGGAACCAATGGAACCAATTACCTCAAGAGGTGGTGAGTGGAGACATTTGAGAGAAATTTGGACAACCACCTGGCAGGTGTCCTTTTATTTGTATTTTTGCATTGACTAGGTGGTTGGACTCAATTGCCTAATAGACCCCATCAAAATTCATTACTCCATGATTTTGAGCAATATGGAAGACTTTCTGCCCAAAATACAAGGTTCTTTGCACAAAATGGCTTAAATGTGGGTGGGTGTTTGCAAACAGCCTCCCACAAAAAATCCACCTGTAAATATTTTGCAAAAAGTTCCCAAATGCGTAAAAATTAGTAATCCAACAAAGCAGGGGTAAACTTTTAAATTTTTCCATTCTCACCTGCAAGAATAAAATCTGTGAAGGCTTACATCCCTACTTTGTAGGACAAAATTCTTCACTCCACAAGAAAAGAACCACAGAGGGAATGGAATCATGGAAGTAAAATGGAGAACCTTGTAGCCATTACAAAAGACAAATGCAAAACTACACTATAAGGTGATACCTTCAGGGACTACGAATAAAAAAAAATTAAGAAGCATTGCCAGCTTTCATGGACAATATCCACTTCTTCAAAGCAAGTACCCCAAGTCCAGCTATGGTAATATGTAGGTTACTCTGTCCTGTTCATGACATGTTTATTTTAATTCTTTCACAAATCACCAAATAGAGTTGTTCTTTAAAGCAGTGTGATGCGGCGGCCAGGAAAGCCAATGTGATTGCACGCTCCGCGGGTGGCTTGTCCGCCTGCGGAGCAGATTTGCCCCTCGCGAGAATGGCGAGGGGCGAGACAGGGCTTCGAAGTCTTGGGGAAGAGGGGGAGGAGCGCCCTATAAAGGGCGGCTCCTCCCCCCAGGTGCCAGCCAGTTTCTTTCCGGCGTTCGGTAGGGAAGACCTCCGAACGCCGGCTGCGCATCGGGCACCACGAGGCAGGCGCCATCTTGAAGGCCACAGCGGCGGCAGAAACGGTGGGGAGGCTCCGCTCCCTGGTCGGGGCCTAGCAGAAGCAGTCGGCTTGGCCCGGACCGGGGGGAGCAGGGGCCTGGCAGGGGTGTCTCGGCGCCGCGTGGCCTTGCGAGCGCTACGCGGGCGGCGCCATGTGAGGCGCTGGAGCTTCAGCCCCTTCAGCAGGGCCCGACCGGCTCCCGCCGACTGCTGCTGCTGCGCTACCGCGCGGCACAGCTGATGGTCGGGGGAGCGCGGTAGCATTCGGCACAACCCCGGCCTCTGCTGCTGCGCTGCTGCGCAGACCAGCTGGGGGCCAGGGGAGCGCGGCAGCAATCCCGGCCTCTGCTGCTGCGCTGCTGCGCAGACCAGCTGGGGGCCGGGGGAGCGCGGCAGCAATCCCGGCCTCTGCTGCTGCACTGCTGCGCAGACCGGCTGATGGTCGGGGGAGCGCGGCAGCAATCCCGGCCTCTGCTGCTGCGCTGCTGCGCAGACCAGCTGGGGGCCGGGGGAGCGCGGCAGCAATCCCGGCTTCTGCTGCTGCGCTGCTGCGCAGACCAGCTGGAGGTCGGGGGAGCGCGGCAGCATTCCCGGCTTCTGCTGCTGCGCTGCTGCGCAAGACAGCTGGGGGTCGGGGGAGCCTGGCCGCGCTTCCGTGGCTGTCCTGCCTGCACCGTGCCCCTCTGCTTCCCGCGTGCGGGCGGCGCGGAGCCTCCGGGTGCCGGGAGTGGAGGGCGACTGGCGGCAGGCGCCCTTTCAAGAGGCCGCATCAGCGGCCGAGCAGGACATGGCGCGGCAGCGCTCCCCAGGCCGAAGCAGGCCGGTAGGGCCTGGGGGCAGGGAGCAGACGCAGCGCGTGTGGAGCAGTGTGGCGGCTGATCCCGCTGAGGTGGGACGACGGAGCGGGGGAGAGGCCTCAGCCCTCCCCCACGGAGTGAGCGGGGCCGGGTGGTGCGGGCATCGCGGCGTGCAGCTGGCCGTGGTTAACCCTTCAGGGGGCGGGGGACCACCGGAGCGTACAGGGCCGGCGATGGGGCGGGGTGCCGGCCGGGCTGGGATGGACGCGCGCACAGGTGGGCGGGCTCCTCACCCCCACCCTTACCCATGGAGCGGCGGAGGGCCTGAACCCCACCTGGGCCCCGGTCAAAGTCCAATCGGATTGGGGGAGCGAGCCGCGAGCTAGCTCCTCACCCTCCCCACCCTGCACCCAGTCCAGACCATAGTCTGTTTGGATAGTGGAGTGGAATAAGGAATTCGGAGTTCCAAATATGTAATTATGTAATTTATTGGTGGGGCACGCTGCGCCTAGCACTATTTCTGCAGTGGGTCGGTAGCGCCTGAGTGTATAATTTGCAGCCCTTTCATTAATCAAACACCTTTTAACTGGCCATTGGCTGGGTCATGGATTTCATCAGCTTTCCATGAATTATGTTAACCTTTTCCACTTGATCCCCTCAGATAGCTTAGGGAACACGTCTCCCATAATCCCAGGAAAACGGATGACCTCGCTGGGTGGTTTCAGGTTTGCACCAGCCTTGAGCCAGTCCTGACAGGGAGCAGGACTTGACTTTCTGCAGTGGCGAAGGGCCACTGGTACATTTCACCCCGTATCCTCGTCTCACCCCTGTATGTTCCTAGCCGAGGTCTGCACTGTAGCTTATATGCCTGTTCAGGGGAACAGATTCTCTGTTTTTCAGCGATGGGCAGCCATTCCTTATCAGAGTTCTTGGTCACGTTTAGGGAATATTGAAGGTCTGGGGGGCTTTTGGAGAGCTGGGAACACAGAAGGTGACCACGTTCGCTAACTTGCCTTAAAGCCCTATCTAAGGTCCGGTGTAAACGCAATGTGGGCTGCTTAGATACTGCCTATCAATCCAAACATTCTGCCTCTGTTCTTATCCTGTTGATTTCTTTACTTCGTAGTGTGTATACTGTTGTTCACTATAGGGACCCAAAAGGGCTTACAAAGCACTTTAAGACGACCCGAAAGCTTATTGGGAAACGGCAAACTGGTACAGTATGGCCAACTGCATAAGAACATGAGATGGGCCATGCTGGATTAGGCCTAAGGCCCATCTAGTCCAGCTTCCTGTATCTCCCAGTGGCCCCGCCGGATGCGTTTGGGGAGCGCGTGAGACTAGATATCGGGCTATTGATACCACTTCCCTGCACCTGGCCCTTAAAGTACCTTGGTTCTAAAGCCTGGAAATCACACATCTCCATCATGGGCTGAGACCTGTGACGGAAGTTCCCCAGGAATCTGTCCAATCCCCCTTTTGAAGGAGAGCTAGGTTGGATCGCGCTAAAGGCACACCTAATTCAGCTAGCAGTTTCCTATAGCTCACAGCGGCTCCGCCAGATGCATTTGGGAGGGCAGGAGACTAGATAGCCGTCTCCTGCTGCCACTCCCGGAGTACGCGTCCCGTCAGGGTTTGTAACCCGTGAGGGACCTTTCACCCAGGATCCGCCCAACCCCCTTCTGGGGGCATCTTGGCCAGACGCACTCACCACATCCTGTGGTGGGGAGTTCCGTAGACCTACCAAGCGCTGGGTGACAATCTGTTGGCTTTTGTCAGTTCTGACTCTCCCAACCCTCCAGCGGAGTGTCCCCTAGTTCTGGTATTTTGGGAGGGGGAGAGGACCTGCCCGCTATTCATGGTACTCATCTTCCGAGGGGCCGTGCCCGAGCAGGACACAGGCCCAGCCAGTCCAGCTTGCTATAGCGCATAAGTGGCCACGCCAGAGGCCGCGGGAGCACCTGAGACTTGATACCGGTATCCTGATACCTCTCCCATGCATCTGGCCCTTGGGGTACCCTGGATTCAACATCATGGTCCGAAGTAACCTGGTGGGAAGTGCCCGGGTTTCCCGTCAAGTGAATGTGACAGCAGTGAGACAGCCCCCATAGCTAGCCCAACACAGGGCAAGGGTCGCAGGCGACGCGATGCCACCCCTTGGTACACGGGGAGGCTAGCCCTAAAGCGGGGTGGACACCGGAGCCCAGCTGGGCCCAACTCTCTGGACAGGAGCGCGTCCCACATGTGCATGTCGACGGGGAGCAGTGGGAAGCCTTGATTCATGATACGCCGTCTCGTTTACAGGGCCTGAGCAGAGGAAAGTAGCCGGGGCCAGCCGGTGGGTCCAGCGCCCACGTCCGACCCCACAGAACGAAGACGAGGAGGATGCCCGGACAGTGGAATCAGGGAAGCCCCTGAGGCCGGCTACGGAGAGCACAGCACTCAGTGAGTTGATGTGCACACATGACGCCGCGCCCACTATCGCTTGGCTTTGGCCGGGGGGTAGTTTCCGGGCCAATAGTCGCCCGGTGCAGGGAGCAACTCGGGCGCCGCCTGCCCAGCTGCCAGTGGCCAGGCCTCCGGGAAGATGATCCCATAGTGGATGTCCGGCTGGCGCTCCCACAGGAGGGGGCTGAGACCGCCCGAATGACACTTGCCTGGGGGCGGCCCAAGACAGCACCAACCACCTCTGCTAGGATTCCCCCCAAGGGGAGCACCTGGCCAGTTGCCGAGCTGGTCTGTGATCGGCCGTATGGCAGAGGTAATGGCACCACGGCCAGGGATGGGGGGCAGCCCTGGGCTACCCTGGGGTAGCAGTGGCCGCCATGCCATATGGCGGCTACGCCTCCTTATTGGGGCACCATTGGCCAGGTCCGCTAGGGAGAAAAGCTAGCGGGGGGCATTGATAAACATCCTCAGCTTGCTAGAGCGGGAGCTGGAGATCAAGGAATGGAGTGGGGAGGAACCACAAGTCAGGGAGCGCAGGCGCAGGACATAGCCGCTCGCTCCTGGGCGATATAGAGGCCAGCATACTTGGATTTTATGTCTTTGACCTGGCAGGCAGACACATGGGGGGCCCCGGACTATGCTTAGGGATCTCGGTATTATACGCAGGCTGGGAGGTATTTTCCTGGCCATACCGGGCTTCCGTACGACAGGGGATTTTGTCGCAGGGGGGGGCACGGGGCCCCTACATCCGCTGCGAGGAACCACTGCCACCCATTGGCAGCAGTGCTGGACCACAGTCAGGCTGATACTGCCCCTGGACGGGGCGGTGGGGGGGCAAGGACAGCATCCCAAGGAAGTCCGTGGGGGCCGTATCCACGCCCCCTTCTAGGAGCCACCAGCATCATACTTGCGGGGTCCTCAATGGCCCCATTCCCCGGAGGACTTCGAGGGGATTGGGTTCTGATTCCAGCGCCGGTTGTATGCCGGCTGGGCCCTCACAGGGGTGGGAGTACATGGCCTTTCGAGTCACACAGGGCCTGGACTAGCGTCCCCCCACGCCCACGGGGCACCTTCGGTGATTTTTGGTCCACCTGCTTCACAGGGGCTGGCCGCAAGTTCCTTGAAGGGGTAGTTGTCCGCCAACGGCGGCGGCGGTGGGCCAGGAGTTGTCCCCATTCGCCAGCCGGGTGGGGGGCCTCGCCATCTTGGACAGATGCGTGCGGCCGTTGCCGGCACTTTAACGTGTTATCCTGTTTTCCCAGGAGCGGAAGGCTGCCCAGGGCGGGCGAGAATGAGTATGGTGGGTTACAGCTCCGGGTACCACGCCATCTTGAAGGCCACAGCGGCGGCAGAAACGGTGGGGAGGCTCCGCTCCTGGTCGGGCCTAGCAGAAGCAGTCGGCTTGGCCCGGACCGGGGAGCAGGGGCCTGGCAGGGGTGTCTCGGCGCCGCGTGGCCTTGCGAGCGCTTCTGCGGGCGGCGCCATGTGAGGCGCTGGAGCTTCAGCCCCTTCAGCAGGGCCCGACCGGCTCCCGCCGACTGCTGCTGCTGCGCTACCGCGCGGCACAGCTGATGGTCGGGGCGCGGTAGCATTCGGCACAACCCGGCCTCTGCTGCTGCGCTGCTGCGCAGACCAGCTGGGGCCAGGGGAGCGCGGCAGCAATCCCGGCCTCTGCTGCTGCGCTGCTGCGCAGACCAGCTGGGGGCCGGGGGCGCGGCAGCAATCCCGGCCTCTGCTGCTGCACTGCTGCGCAGACCGGCTGATGGTCGGGGAGCGCGGCAGCAATCCCGGCCTCTGCTGCTGCGCTGCTGCAGACCAGCTGGGGGCCGGGAGCGCGGCAGCAATCCCGGCTTCTGCTGCTGCGCTGCTGCGCAGACCAGCTGGAGGTCGGGGGAGCGCGGCAGCATTCCCGGCTTCTGCTGCTGCGCTGCTGCGCAAGACAGCTGGGGGTCGGGGGAGCCTGGCCGCGCTTCCGTGGCTGTCCTGCCTGCACCGTGCCCCTCTGCTTCCCGCGTGCGGGCGGCGCGGAGCCTCCGGGTGCCGGGAGTGGAGGGCGACTGGCGGCAGGCGCCAAGAGGCCGCATCAGCGGCCGAGCAGGACATGGCGCGGCAGCGCTCCCCAGGCCGAAGCAGGCCGGTAGGGCCTGGGGGCAGGGAGCAGACGCAGCGCGTGTGGAGCAGTGTGGCGGCTGATCCCGCTGAGGTGGGACGACGGAGCGGGGGAGAGGCCTCAGCCCTCCCCCACGGAGTGAGCGGGGCCGGGTGGTGCGGGCATCGCGGCGTGCAGCTGGCCGTGGTTAACCCTTCAGGGGCCGGGGGACCACCGGAGCGTACAGGGCCGGCGATGGGGGGGTGCCGGCCGGGCTGGGATGGACGCGCGCACAGGTGGGCGGGCTCCTCACCCCCACCCTTACCCATGGAGCGGCGGAGGGCCTGAACCCCACCTGGGCCCCGGTCAAAGTCCAATCGGATTGGGGGAGCGAGCCGCGGAGCTAGCTCCTCACCCTCCCCACCCTGCACCCAGTCCAGACCATAGTCTGTTTGGATAGTGGAGTGGAATAAGGAATTCGGAGTTCCAAATATGTAATTATGTAATTTATTGGTGGGGCACGCTGCGCCTAGCACTATTTCTGCAGTGGGTCGGTAGCGCCTGAGTGTATAATTTGCAGCCCTTTCATTAATCAAACACCTTTTAACTGGCCATTGGCTGGGTCATGGATTTCATCAGCTTTCCATGAATTATGTTAACCTTTTCCACTTGATCCCCTCAGATAGCTTAGGGAACACGTCTCCCATAATCCCAGGAAAAACGGATGACCTCGCTGGGTGGTTTCAGGTTTGCACCAGCCTTGAGCCAGTCCTGACAGGGAGCAGGACTTGACTTTCTGCAGTGGCGAAGGGCCACTGGTACATTTCACCCCGTATCCTCGTCTCACCCCTGTATGTTCCTAGCCGAGGTCTGCACTGTAGCTTATATGCCTGTTCAGGGGAACAGATTCTCTGTTTTTCAGCGATGGGCAGCCATTCCTTATCAGAGTTCTTGGTCACGTTTAGGGAATATTGAAGGTCTGGGGGGCTTTTGGAGAGCTGGGAACACAGAAGGTGACCACGTTCGCTAACTTGCCTTAAAGCCCTATCTAAGGTCCGGTGTAAACGCAATGTGGGCTGCTTAGATACTGCCTATCAATCCAAACATTCTGCCTCTGTTCTTATCCTGTTGATTTCTTTACTTCGTAGTGTGTATACTGTTGTTCACTATAGGGACCCAAAAGGGCTTACAAAGCACTTTAAGACGACCCGAAAGCTTATTGGGAAACGGCAAACTGGTACAGTATGGCCAACTGCATAAGAACATGAGATGGGCCATGCTGGATTAGGCCTAAGGCCCATCTAGTCCAGCTTCCTGTATCTCCCAGTGGCCCCGCCGGATGCGTTTGGGGAGCGCGTGAGACTAGATATCGGGCTATTGATACCACTTCCCTGCACCTGGCCCTTAAAGTACCTTGGTTCTAAAGCCTGGAAATCACACATCTCCATCATGGGCTGAGACCTGTGACGGAAGTTCCCCAGGAATCTGTCCAATCCCCTTTTGAAGGGAGAGCTAGGTTGGATCGCGCTAAAGGCACACCTAATTCAGCTAGCAGTTTCCTATAGCTCACAGCGGCTCCGCCAGATGCATTTGGGAGGGCAGGAGACTAGATAGCCGTCTCCTGCTGCCACTCCCCGAGTACGCGTCCCGTCAGGGTTTGTAACCCGTGAGGGACCTTTCACCCAGGATCCGCCCAACCCCCTTCTGGGGGCATCTTGGCCAGACGCACTCACCACATCCTGTGGTGGGGAGTTCCGTAGACCTACCAAGCGCTGGGTGACAATCTGTTGGCTTTTGTCAGTTCTGACTCTCCCAACCCTCCAGCGGAGTGTCCCCTAGTTCTGGTATTTTGGGAGGGGGAGAGGACCTGCCCGCTATTCATGGTACTCATCTTCCGAGGGGCCGTGCCCGAGCAGGACACAGGCCCAGCCAGTCCAGCTTGCTATAGCGCATAAGTGGCCACGCCAGAGGCCGCCGGGAGCACCTGAGACTTGATACCGGTATCCTGATACCTCTCCCATGCATCTGGCCCTTGGGGTACCCTGGATTCAACATCATGGTCCGAAGTAACCTGGTGGGAAGTGCCCGGGTTTCCCCGTCAAGTGAATGTGACAGCAGTGAGACAGCCCCCCCCCATAGCTAGCCCAACACAGGGCAAGGGTCGCAGGCGACGAGCGATGCCACCCCTTGGTACACGGGGAGGCTAGCCCTAAAGCGGGGGTGGACACCGGAGCCCAGCTGGGCCCAACTCTCTGGACAGGAGCGCGTCCCACATGTGCATGTCGACGGGAGCAGTGGGAAGCCTTGATTCATGATACGCCGTCTCGTTTACAGGGCCTGAGCAGAGGAAAGTAGCCGGGGCCAGCCGGTGGGTCCAGCGCCCACGTCCGACCCCACAGAACGAAGACGAGGAGGATGCCCGGACAGTGGAATCAGGGGAAGCCCCTGAGGCCGGCTACGGAGAGCACAGCACTCAGTGAGTTGATGTGCACACATGACGCCGCGCCCACTATCGCTTGGCTTTGGCCGGGGGGTAGTTTCCGGGCCAATAGTCGCCCGGTGCAGGGAGCAACTCGGGCGCCGCCTGCCCAGCTGCCAGTGGCCAGGCCTCCGGGAAGATGATCCCATAGTGGATGTCCGGCTGGCGCTCCCACAGGAGGGGCTGAGACCGGCCCGAATGACACTTGCCTGGGGCGGCCCAAGACAGCACCAACCACCTCTGCTAGGATTCCCCCCAAGGGGAGCACCTGGCCAGTTGCCGAGCTGGTCTGTGATCGGCCGTATGGCAGAGGTAATGGCACCACGGCCAGGGATGGGGGGCAGCCCTGGGCTACCCTGGGGTAGCAGTGGCCGCCATGCCATATGGCGGCTACGCCTCCTTATTGGGGCACCATTGGCCAGGTCCGCTAGGGAGAAAAGCTAGCGGGGGCATTGATAAACATCCTCAGCTTGCTAGAGCGGGAGCTGGAGATCAAGGAATGGAGTGGGGAGGAACCACAAGTCAGGAGCGCAGGCGCAGGACATAGCCGCTCGCTCCTGGGCGATATAGAGGCCAGCATACTTGGATTTTATGTCTTTGACCTGGCAGGCAGACACATGGGGGCCCCGGACTATGCTTAGGGATCTCGGTATTATACGCAGGCTGGGAGGTATTTTCCTGGCCATACCGGGCTTCCGTACGACAGGGATTTTGTCGCAGGGGGCACGGGGCCCCTACATCCGCTGCGAGGAACCACTGCCACCCATTGGCAGCAGTGCTGGACCACAGTCAGGCTGATACTGCCCCTGGACGGGGCGGTGGGGGGGCAAGGACAGCATCCCAAGGAAGTCCGTGGGGGCCGTATCCACGCCCCCTTCTAGGAGCCACCAGCATCATACTTGCGGGGTCCTCAATGGCCCCATTCCCCGGAGGACTTCGAGGGGATTGGGTTCTGATTCCAGCGCCGGTTGTATGCCGGCTGGGCCCTCACAGGGGTGGGAGTACATGGCCTTTCGAGTCACACAGGGCCTGGACTAGCGTCCCCCCACGCCCACGGGGCACCTTCGGTGATTTTTGGTCCACCTGCTTCACAGGGGCTGGCCGCAAGTTCCTTGAAGGGGTAGTTGTCCGCCAACGGCGGCGGCGGTGGGCCAGGAGTTGTCCCCATTCGCCAGCCGGGTGGGGGGCCTCGCCATCTTGGACAGATGCGTGCGGCCGTTGCCGGCACTTTAACGTGTTATCCTGTTTTCCCAGGAGCGGAAGGCTGCCCAGGGCGGGCGAGAATGAGTATGGTGGGTTACAGCTCCGGGTACCAGGCCGGGAACGGCGCACGGAGTACACACGGGCAACCTGCAGTGGTGGGGAATGAGGGGAGCGGGGTGGATGGAGTGCCCGGAATAGCTACGGCTGCGGCTGGGGGCATCTACACAGACGTTCCCTGGACTCGCTCGGGGAGAGAGGATTTGACCAGGCAAATTGGTGAGTCCCTAAGTCTCATATGGGGGTGACCTGGTGCCTGAGGGGGACCGGTTCACGGCCTGCAGGGTGCTCCGGGTAGTGATGACTCTGCGCCAGGTGGGGAGAGCTAATGGTGACCCACACACAAAACGGACCCACTCCTGAAGTGGGGGTAAACCAAGTGGTTGGTCGGGGGATCTGCCGGGTTTGTGGGGCAGTTATGGGCCACCCGGAGATCAATGGACGCAGGACGGAGCCATGTGGGCCGGACAGTGCATGCCTGACGGACACGGGCACCGAGTAGTCCCTGCTGGAGGGGAGGAGGGGCCAGGCTATGGAAGTGGTTATTTAATGGGTGACCGGGGCCATAGCAAGGCTAGGCCCTCGGCAGTGGCGGCTAAAAGCTGAGGGAGGGCACCGGCGAGCATAGAATTAACAGCTGAACACAAACCTCCTCATCCACAGCACCGCGGGCCAAGAGGTCTCGGTGCTGGGGGTGGGAGAGAGGAAACGCCTCCCTGCCCTGGGAATCTCCCAGATGGGTGACAGAAGGGGCACGGAGGATCAAATAAAGGAACCGGCCTGGGTGCTGCTGTAGGAAGACTGCACCACCCGGGGGTTAGTGGCTCGCCCAATGCGGCCCGGTTGGAGGGGTCCCGGGAGACCCCGGGGTTCCAACCAAGCTATGGATGCCTGGCCCCTCCTGTTGTTGTTGATGATGTTTGGATATATGTGTTAATAAAGTGTGGCCCAGTTACCCCCAACATACTGTCTCGCCTGGTCATTTCGAGTGGGGGGGCAATCTTGGTTGCATCAACAGAAGCATAGTGTCTAGATGAAGGGAAGTGATAGCACCACTCTATTCTGCTCTGGTCAGACCCCACCTGGAGTACTGTGTCCAGTTCTGTGTGCCTCAGTTTAAAAAGGATGTTGACAACCTCGAGCAGGTGCAGAGGAGGGCAATCAGGATGATTGAGGGTCTGGAGGAAATGTCTTATGAGGAACGGCTTTGGGAACTGTGAATGTTTAGCCTTTCAAAAAGAAGACTGAGAGGGGATATGATAGCTATGTTTAAATATTTGAAAGGATGTCATATTGAAGAGGGAACAGGTTTGTTTTCCATGGCCTCAGAGACTAGGACTTGGAGCAATGGTTTCAAACTACAGGAAAAGAGATTCCATTTGAACATTAGGAAGAACTTCATGACAGTTAGAGCTGTTCGGCAGTGGAATATGCTGCCACAAATGAGGGTGTTGGAATCTCCCTTTTTGGAGGTTTTTAAGCAGAGGCTGGATGGCCATCTGTCGGAAATATTGTGATGGGGTTCCTGCATGGCAGGGGGTTGGACTGGATGGCCCTTGAGGTCTCTTCCAACTCTATGAGTCTATGATTCTATGAAACTGTGTGTCTGTGCCAAGCAGAGGTTGAAGGCATGGCTTTCTTTCAGGGTAACTCACTGTATACCCAACACTCCAATGACAGTGAAACTACATTAGCATCTCCATCAGCATGATGCCTACGGCAAGCACCCTCCCCATCCACTCCCAAGGATCCTTAGTGTTTCAAGCAGTAAGTTGGAAGGTCACAAGCAGTTTGGCTGTATTCTTTCTCCGTAGTCTTATACTCTGAGACTGCTTCTTGCCTCTAGGCCTCATCTCCTGCATGCCACACTGATTTGCTGTGCCTCTTCCTATCCACTTCGACGTAGATTTTTACCAAGCATTAAAAGTGCAAGAGCGATGCCCAGTTAAGTAACTAAGCAATATAAGACAAACATTAAATCTGCACTTCTTGAAGGAGGCTCCCTTAGCTGAAGGCCACTGTCTTGCAGGATAAAGAGCTTTCTCTTTGTGCCTTTCATGTCACAGTATAGACAAAAGAACAGATGGGCTACACCTTGCTACTCTATTCCTGTGTTTTGCAAAGTGGTGTGGTGGAATGCTTAAGGAGCTACAGTCAATTTGGCAGAAATAAAGGAAGGAACTTTTAATACAGTTACTCTATCAGAAGCTGGGATAGTTGCATAGGATGCAATACTATAGAACCACCTATCCCCTTGATAGGTGTCCATTGATCCATTTATCTGCTGCCTAAAAATACAGTGGTACCTTGTATAAAGGAATTAATTCGTTCCAAATGAAATTATGTTAAGCAAATTTTCCTTTATACAAATCCCCATAGGAATGCATTGAAAATGGAGAAATCCCATTTTATGTTGTATGGATTTTCCCCATAGGCGATTATGTTAAGCAAATTTCCCCTATCTCCGGAATTTTTTATGTTGTACAGATTTTATGTTATACAAGCTGTTTGTTATACAAGGGTCCACTGTACTAACTAAAAAAACTCAGAAACCCATATGTATATACATTTCCAGGGTATAGTCACTAGAACAAGACACTACATGGAGCCAGAGACCATGCAATGTAGAGCTTCCAATACTTGTGTGTTTTTCAGCATCTCTGTGTGTGTTCAAATGGATCCCCTGTGGGTACTGTATTATGTTACCAGCTAGAAAGATAGCTTGAAGGTCATTGAATGGGGAAGCAAAGGAAATCACCCCTAAGAGCAACCAAGGGGAGAGAACAACTGAAACTCACAGGTAGCTTACTGTAGTAGAGCGGATTGTGACTAGAGATGGGCACGAAATGAAAAAAATTATTCCGTTATTCGTTATTCATTTTGTTATGGAATGAAACGAATAACGAAAATTGTGATGAAATTGGAAAGAACCAAATAGAACCACGAAAATTAGGTTTGTTAGGTTTCATTTTTGTTAATGGCGATGCACAATGAAATGAGCTGTTTTTAAATGTTTAAAAAACATCCTGAATATCCGTAAAAACCCAGCGATAATTATTTATTCTGCCTGATAATACCTACCAGGGGGCTTGGGGTCCTTAAAACGTGCATTTATGTCTTTTCTCAGATCGCTGTATTTTTTTCCCTTTAAGGGGAGTTAGGGGACATCGACCCAAAATGGCTCCCAGATGCCTAATATTGATTTCTTGGGTAATAAAACGCCCTGGACATCCGTAAAAATGCAGTGATAATTATTTGAAATTATTACCTACCAGGGGGTTGCAGTCCTTAAAACGTTTGTTTTTGTCTTTCTCCCATCGCAATGTATTTTTTCTTTTCCATGCTCCCTCCCGCCAGCCGTCCTCCTTTCCTGAGGCTAAGGCTTGGCAATGGGACCCACTCCAGCACAGCCTCCTCCTCCTCCGCACACCAGGTGAGTGGCGAAGCAAGAAGGCAGGCAGGCGTGTGGGGAAAGTGTGGTGGCTGCGGCACCCCCCTCCTCCTTACCTTGCTCTGGTCCCACCACAGGAGAGGTAAGGCACGCACGCACACACACACACACACACGAACACCCACCTGCCCACCTGTCCCATGGCTGCAGGATCGCCCCCCTTGCTGGGTGGATGTGATGGGGTTGGGGAGGGCCGGAGGGCCACAAAAACAACATTGACCCCAGGCAATCCAAAACCTTGCTACACCACTGGATGAGGATGAACAAAAAGAAACTAAACCCAGACAAGACAGAGGCGTTCCTCATCAGTTGAAAGGGAGAAGAAGGGATAGGGATGCAACCTGTATTGGATGGGGTCACCTTCTAATTGAAATAATAGGTACGTAGCTTGGAGTGCTCTTGGACTCATCCTTGAGCTTGGATGCCCAAGTCTCGACTATGGCCAGGAGTGCATTTGCACAATTAAGGGTAAGACGCAGGCTTGTTTTTTATGCTCATTTCTTGAGAAACCAGCTGCACCCAGGATCTGGAACTCCCTCCCACTAGAGGCCAGGACTGCCTCCTCTTTGTTGTCTTTCTGGAAACAGGGAAAAAAACTTTCTCTTCAGACATGCTTTCCCTGAATGATGGCCTAGTATATTAGGTGTCTTTTCTATGAATCTACAGGATCACATAGACTTTAACTACTTATAACCTTATGGGTTTACATTGACACTATGTTTTCAATGTTAGTTTCCATCACTCATAACTTTACATGGAACTTTACTCCCCTTTAACTGTTTGTGTTTTCTTGTAGCATTAATGTAATGTGGTCTATTAATGCTGCAAGATGTCCCTCAATGCCCTATTCTCAATAGTTGAACATGTCTTAATTGTACTGGACTGTATATTATCCCTCATTCTGTAAGCCTCCTTGGGTCCTTTTTCCAAGGACAAAGGTGGGTAAAAATACTCTAAAGTAAAATAAATAAATAAATAAATAAATAAATAAATAAATAAATAAATAAATAATACAGCCCCTCCGTACTTTATCAGTCCCATCATTGCTATATTACCTTCCATTTTATATTAACAGTGCCTTTGGGGGGAGGGGTTATTGCTAATTGGTTCCCAATTTTAAATTATTTCTTTGAGGAACCTTGAGAACTGCTAGGGAATCTTGTGTCAATTTGCTAAGTTTTCCATTTGTTTCACCCTAAATGAAGTTGCACAAACAATAAATATGAGACTTCTCGCTTTCCTGGATTTCAGTCCATGGAGCTGCCTGGGAGCTGCCTGGGACCTAGAAGACCACCGTTCCTGTTGACCCAAGAGTCCAGTGCCATCTGCCGCTCCCTCTGCCCCTGGGTGAGAGACAGGGGACCATTCTGTGGCTTCTCTGGGGTAGTTTGGCCTCTTGGACTCCTGAGGCAAGTCAGGACTGGAGGAAGAGGTGGGCTGATGAGGTTGAATTGCTAGGTGCATCTGTTTTTTGTATTTGTTTGTTATTGTTTGCTTTCTGTTTGTTGCCATTAGGTGTAGGTGGCAGGAACTGAAGAGAACAGGAAGGGGGAGGGCAATGGAGGGGGCAGCTATTGAAATTGTGCTGGGTAGGGGAAGGTATGGTGGTAGGAGTGGAACATGCCTGCGTAGGAGAAGAGGGGTTAGATAATCTTACATCTATCCCCCCTTCTGGTCCCACTTCTAGCCAGAAGGAATCAGGTGACCATGTCAGCAAGCCCATGAGCCACACGGTGCTGTTGTTAAATGCCAGGTCAATACAAAATAAGACCGCCCTCATCCACGATGCTATTTTGGATGAGGGCGCTGACCTGAGGGTGCTGACCTGGGTGGGAGAGGAGGGTGGAGTCCCCCTTTCCCAGTTATGCCCACCTGGGTACTCAGTCCAGCACCAGTGTCGCCCGGTGGGCCGGGGTGGTGGAGTTGCTATAGTCTACAGGAAATCTATCTCCTTGGCCAGGCTTCCTGTCTCCTTGGGGAAAGGAGACAGATTAGGGATTCTGTTGGTGTACCGCCCACCCTGCTGCGTACCAACAGTCTCCCTGCCTGAGCTGACAGAGGTGGTCTCGGACCTGGTGTTGAGGACCCCCAGACTATTGGTACTGGGGGACCTCAACATCCATGCCGAGGCTACCTTAACTGGAGCAGCTCAGGACTTCATGGCCACCATGACAACCATGGGACTGTCTCAACATGTCATGGGCCCAACACACCAGAAGGGCCACACTCTGGACCTAGTTTTCTCAACGGGACTGGGGAATGGTGGTTTGGATGTGGAGGGGTTGGCTTTGACTCCATTGTCATGGTCAGACCACTTCCTGGTCAAGTTTAGGCTATTAGCTACTCCAACCCTCTGCAAGGGTGGGGGATCCATTAAGTTGATCCGCCCTCAGAGACTAATGGATCCGGATGGTTTCCTGAAAGCTCTGGGGGACTATCCAGCTGACATGATCGGCACTCCTGTCGAAGCTCAGGTCGCCTTATGGAATAAGGAGATGACCCGGGCAGTTGACATGATCGCACCTAAGCGCCCTCTCCCCCTACGCAGAGCCCGGACAGCTCCTTGGTATACATCTGAGTTGCGGGCAATGAAGCGGGAGGGGAGACGGCTGGAGCACAAGTGGAGAAAATATTGCAGTGAGTCTGATCAAATACGACTAAGAGCCCACTATCGGGCCTATTCAGTGGCTATACGGTTGGTGAAAAAGCAGTATTTCGCCAACCGTATCGCTTCCTCAGAGTGCCGTCCAGCGGAGCTGTTTCGGGTGGTCTGGGAACTTCTTCAGCCAGGAGATAGGGTGGAGGCCCAGGACCATTCGGCGGCATGCTGTGAGGAGTTTGCTGTTCACTTTGAGGGAAAAATTGCTCAGATTTGCAGTGAACTGGACTCCACTATTGATACAGTATCAAGGGATGTGTCCAGTGCACCGTGCTTAGGTCCAGTGTTATTGGATGAGTTTCAATTGTTGAGACCCGAGGATGTGGACAGGGTGCTTGGATCTGTCCATTCCACCACCACATTGCTCGACCCTTGCCCTTCTTGGCTAATTGAAAGATCTGCCAAGGGGGTTCGCACCTGGGTCCAGGAAGTTGTAAATGCCTCTTTAAGAGAGGGAGTGGTCCCTGCTGCCTTGAAAGAGGCAGTAATTAGACCACTCCTAAAAAAACCTAACCTGGACCCAGGACTGGTGGCTAACTACCGACCAGTAGCGAACCTCCCTTATTTGGGCAAGGTGTTGGAGCAGGTGGTGGCCGGACAGCTCCAGGCGCTTCTGGATGAAACGGATTTTCTGGATCCATTTCAATCTGGTTTCAGGCCGGGTTTCGGAACAGAGACTGCCTTGGTTGCCCTGTACGATGACCTTTGCCGGGAGAGAGACAGGGGGAGTGCAACCCTGTTGATACTCCTGGACCTCTCGGCAGCTTTCGACACCATCGACCATGGTGTCCTTCTGGATAGACTGGCCGGGTTGGGAATTGGAGGCACCGTTTTGCGGTGGTTCCAATCCTTCCTGGCTGACCGTGTCCAGAAGGTGGTGCTGGGGGATAGTAGCTCTGCTTCATGGCGTTTACGTCATGGGGTTCCACAGGGCTCAATACTATCCCCCATGCTGTTTAACATCTACATGGAACCGCTGGGAGAGGTCATCAGGAGGTTTGGGCTGAGGAGTCAGCAATATGCTGATGATACTCAGCTCTACCTCTCGTTCTCCACCAATCCAGGTGAGGCGGTTTCTGTTCTGAACTTGTGTCTGGACCAGATAATGGACTGGATGAGGGTTAATAAATTGAAACTCAATCCAGACAAGACGGAAGTGCTGTTAGTGGGTGCTATGTCTGACAGGCTAGAGGGCCATTTCCCTGTCCTGGATGGGGTTGCACTCCCCCTAAGGGACAGGGTCCATAGCTTGGGGGTGCTCTTGGACCCCGGTCTAACTCTGGAAGCCCAGGTGGACTCGGTGGCCAGGGGTGCCTTTCTCCAGCTGCGGAATATATACCAGCTGTGCCCCTACCTAGATGAACGGAGCCTTATGACAGTTACGCATGCACTGGTAACATCCCGTAGTGATTACTGTAATGCGCTTTATGTGGGGCTGCCTTTGAAGACGGTTCAGCGATTGCAGCTGGTTCAGAATCGTGCTGCATGGCTGGTGAGTGGTAGGGCCACCAAGGAACACATCACGCCGATTCTGTATAACCTTCACTGGTTACCAGTTGCTGCCCGAGCCCAATTCAAAGTGCTTGTTTTGACATATAAAGCCCTAAACGGCTTAGGACCTAGATACCTGAAGGACCGCCTCCTTCCATATGAACCTACCCGGCAACTAAGATCTAGTCAGAGAGCCCTCCTGAAAGAGCCATCCCTTAAGGAGGTGAAGGGGATGGCTTGCAGGAATAGGGCTTTTTCAGCAACTGCCCCCAGACTTTGGAATGCCCTCCCAAATGAGACTCGCCTAGCACCGACGTTGATATCATTTCGGCGCCAGGTAAAAACCTTCCTATTCCAAAAGTTTTTAAACTAATGATTGTGGGTCCTGATGGCAATTTTTAGTGGTGTGCTTTTAATGTACTGTATTTATTGCATTTACTGGTTTTATTGTTCTGATTTTATTGTATTTTGATGTTTTAATTGTTTTGATTGTGAGCCGCCCGGAGACCTTTGGGTAGTGGGCGGCATACAAGCTATATAAATAAAATAAATAAAATAAATAAATTCTCCAGAATTTCTCTGGACAGAATTTTGGAGCCTTTGAGCAAGTCCTTAAAAGCCTTACATGAATTTTCAGTTACTTAAAGCTGAGCAATAAAGACTCTATCAGCCATCTTGTTCCTTTGAAGAAAACAGAGAAAAGGGATGAAGTTCCATGAGAACTATAAGGGATTAGAGGACTGCTAGTCTCTCCACCCATTAGGTTTGATATGGGTAACTCTCAAAAAACCCGAAAGCTTAGAAAGGACCATTAACCCTTCTGCTCCCATCTTCTCTTTCTTCATGTGGACAACAACTTGTGTGAGGAAGGGGGAACAGGACCCCTCTACAGATATGTTGTTCTCCATGGAGAGAAAGTGATAATGTAGAAGATATTGGGTTAGGTCAGGGGTGCCCAAACTTTTTGTAAAGAGGGCCAGATTTGGTGGCTGAGAAGGTGTCAGGGGCCGGTTGCTCCCCAACCCTGCCACCCCACTGCAAGCCCCACCCACTGACCCATAAGCCCCACCCACTGACCTCTTGCAACCCCACCCACAGGAAGGAAGGCAGGGACCAAGGGAGGAAGGGAGGAAGGTGGAAACTAAGAGAGGAAGGAAGAAAGGTGGAGAATAAGGAAGTGAGGGAGGGAGGTGGGGACCAAGGGAGGCAGGAAGGAAGGAAGGTGGGGACCAAAGGAAGCACAGGGAGCCGTGGCCACAGGTCACCCTTTGGAAGAGGCAATCTGTGCGACTTTGCACCCCTCAAGCTCCCCAGCGGTGGCGACGGCTCATCCGCCATCCCACCCCAAAGCTCCTTGGCGGTGGCAGAGGCCCACTGGCTTGCCAACCCCCACACATTCCCCTGCGGTACCGGTGGCAGCAGACCACCCATCCGCCCATCCGCCGAAGCTTCCTGGCGGTGTCAGTGTTGGCAGATTTTTTTTTTAAAATAAAATGGGGCGAAGGAGGGGGAGGGAGGGGCAGGCCAGCCAGCCGCGGGCCACTCAGAATAGCCTGATGGGCCAGATTTGGCCCCTGGGCCGGACTTTGGGCAGGCCTGGGTTAGGTGATCTTCTCTATGTTGCTGACAACATATGCTTTATGATTTACTGGGTTTACCAGATATCCTAAATTCTAGTAACCTGGGTAGCTCTGTGTGTTAGTGACTGGGAGTTCAACACTCACGGTTACTTTCCAAAGGAGGAGATCACCCTCTCAGTTTCTTTCCATATAAGAGGCATCCTGTGTAGCCCTGGACAAGTTGAGTAGTTCCTAGAAAGTCCAAGGAAAGCTGGAATGGTAAGCAACTTCTGATTATTCTACTCCTTGACAACCCCGAGGAGTATCTCCGAATTAGCTTGTTAAAGCAAAAGTTCTGTTTATATACCGCCCCATACCACTTCAAGTAGTCTCTGGGCGGTTTACAGTTTAATTACAGTATGCAGGGTGCATATTGTAGTAACTGTTAGTAACAGAGGATGAGAAAAGGTGGAAATGAACAAAAGGAAGGAAATTCTATGCTAAAAAATTACCTGATAAATGGTGAAAAGAAACAACAACAAAAGCATCCAAGCTAAACAGCAAAATTTCCCACAGACATTTCCTGGAATAAATAATATAATGTTTAGTGGTTGAACAAGATTTAGGAATAGCAGACTACAGAATAGAACAATCCCAGTGGAACAGGTAAAGAATGTGGTGAGCATTTGCACATCAAGGGGGAGGGATTCTGTTGTTTATGTGCAAACTGTGATCTACAATCCAAGAACACAAAGCTGCCTCATCTCCTTAGAAGATTTGCAAGTTCGCCTCAGGTGAGCAGGTGTCACTCAGGAAGTTTCTTAAGAATTGTTAATATATTTTTCTTTGAACATCACATTTTGTGCGATATCTGTGATGTCCTGGGATATTCCCATTCCTGGAAAATGGGTAATATTTACTTATTAGGCTTGAATATGAATTTGTGGAGCAAATTAGGCAAATCGGTTTGTCCCTTTGAATGTCCGCCTTTACACACCTGCCACTTTTTTGTGCCATTTTATCAGTGTGAATCCTAGGTGGATATGAGATACCAAATCCGAGAGACAACCCTTATTTTTCAGAGTGTGGTATTGCAGCTATTGTTTAGTATTCATGTTCCATCATGTGCAGACTGAGGTATAGAACTGAATGGAAATGATTGATAGCATTGTAAGCAATGGCAGCCTGGACATCCCAGCAAAGACATGGGAACCCCTATAAAGTTTGAATTCTTTCACCTACACTGAAAAAAAGGGGGAGGAACCCCACAAACGATAGAGTCATTTCTCTATGGTATATGTGATCTATGCATTTTGCCAAGCTCTTCCAGCTTTTCCAAGCATGAAACCTCACCTCCCCAACCCCTATAGCAGTGGTGGTGAACCTTTGGCACTCCAGATGTTGTGGACCACAACTGCCACCGTCTTTTATAATTGGCAGTCTAGGCTCAGAATTCTGGGAGTTGCAGTCTAAAACATCTGGAGTGCCGAAGGTTCACCACCACTGCTCTATAGCTTGTACAGAGATGTATGTGATGGCTTTCTAGATAAGCAAATATGTCAGTTTGTTTCTTTCATATTTAAGTTAAAAATGACGACAAAACATCAATTTCAACATTCCCCGCATACTGTTGATAGTTATTAAAAGCTTGACAACTTGCTAATCCACCTCTGCTTCTGTTCTTTTGCTTTATTACTTCTATTTATTTTGATTCTGATATTGTTTAATTGTTTTTTCCTATTTACTGTGGTTTATAAATAAAGAAAATAGCATGTTAATGTTGTTTTCATTATTTATCCTTACTTTGCATATTTTTGTATATAAACAATTTAAAATAGTTCACTGCACAGAGTGGCCTTTGGGCCAGATAACTGTAGTATAAAAATCAAATAAATAAATAAATAAATAAATAAATAAATAAATAAATAAATAAATTCTATCTGAATTAGAAAGAAATGGTCCAAATCCTGTTGCATCATGATACCTATAGAAGACAAAAAGATTGAGGATTGACGAAAGCACGTATTTACAGAAATTGATAATAGATAAAATTTATAAAAAATTTGGAAGAAACTTGGAAGATAAATGAAGATGGGGAAGAAGAAACAAGTATAATTTGAGATACAATGAAGGCAGTAGCAAGAGGATATGGATGGGAAGAGGCTTGTATTTTAAAGCAAAAAGCATATAAAAATCCAAGATTTGGAAAATGATATTAAAAAAATAGAAAATATATTTATTTCAACAAGGGATTAATAAAACATTAATGGAGTTGCAAGTTAAAAGGAAAGAACTAGAGGTAATTCATTTAGAGCGAGTGCTACAAAATTTCATATATCTAGTAAGAGACTATTACGAGCATAATAATAAAGAATATTAGCAAGAATGGCACAAATAAAGAAAATAAAAAAGGATAGGAGTAATACAAGATCTGAAAGGTAAAAGATGTAACAAAATGGAGGCAAACTTGGAGGCATTCCAAGAGTATTATAAGAATCGTTAAGCAAGTAGAATTTATGAGTTTGCAAAGAAAAATATTTAAAAATGGATTCAGAATGAAGATATCAAAAAAGATGGATCAGTTAATAACAGATGAAGAGATTGAGGGAATCATAAGCAAGTTGAAAATAGGCAAAACACCGGGATATGGTGGAATAGGATTAGAGATGGGCATGAATGGAAAAAAGTGGTGATTTCTTTCGTTTCATTTCGTTTTCCAGTTCAGTTCATTTCATAATTACAAAATGAATTTTTAGAAAAAAAATTCATTTTGTAATTCATTTTAGTTTGGGTTCATTTTCTTTTCTTTTTCTTTTTCTTTTTTTGGAACCCCACCAGTCGAGTTTTTTAAAATTATTTTATTATTTTTGATTATTTTTTTTAATCCTACAGGCCTGTAGGCTAGATCGGGTTATTTTTATTTTTATTTTATTTTATTTTATTTTATTTATTTATTTTTACTGCAATGCATGTGGCCCACCTACCAACTGTAGCACAGGCCCGTTGGCATCCCCCCTCCTGCCACCCGTGCTACAGCCAGGAGGACCATACCAAATCCACTCAAGGTAGGAGACACGGGTGGAACAAAAAATGAACCAAAATGAAATGGAAATTTCCATTTCGTTTCATTTTCCTTAGAGGGGGCAGTTTGTTATTTGTTTCGTTACTTAATGAATAATGAAATGAATCAAAAGTTCATTCCGTGCCCATGTCTAAAGAGGATCAAAATTTTTAAAAGTGTTTAAGAAATTAGTAACAGAACGAAAGAATTATTCAATAAAATTATTGAAGGGGGGAAATCCCCCAGTCATGGTAAGAATCAATAGTACTGATCTTAAGGACAGGTAAGGATCCAACATCTATGGACTCTTATAGACCAATTTCATTGATTAATCAAAATGCAAAGATATTTACAGCAATTTTGACTAATAGATTAAATAGTTTTGTAGGTAAATATATAAATAAGGACCAGAATGGTTTTATTAGAGGTAGACATATGGCAGATTTAGTTAGAAGAGTTTTGAATAATATGCATTTAGCAAATAATACAAAAGGGAAGTTAGGAATAATTTCATTAGATATATTTAGAGCATTTGATATGGTAGAGTGGAGTACCTTAAAGATTTTGATTAATCATTTAGGTTTTAGTGTTCAATTTAGCAATATAATAAATCAATTGTATTCTTATAATAAGGCTAGAATTTTAGTAAATTATGGAGTAACTGGTACTATTACCCTGGGCCAGGGAACAAGACAAGGTTGCCCATTATCTCCAGTTTTGTTTATACTTATAATGGGAATGTTGGCTAATGTAATAGGAAATAGAAGTGGTAAAAGAGGGAAAGGCAAACAAAATTAATTTATTTGCTGATGATACGTTAATAATTAAGAACCCATTGACAAGTGTTTATAAATTACAGAACACTTAAAGGCTTTTGAGGATGCAACAGGATTAAAGGTAAATTGGAATAAATCTGAATGTTTGTTGGCAAATTATAAAGAGGAAGAGAAAAGTAGTTCAAGGAAGTATTTAAAGGTAAATTAACAAATAGTATTAATTATTGGGGGATAAAATTAGCATGGGATTTACAAGTTAAGTTTAAAATAAATATACAGAAAATAAAGAAAGACATTACTGAACAAATAAAAGAATATCAAAAATTAAGGATTTCCTGGTTTGGGAAGATTTCAGTATGTAAAATGAAAATTATCCCTAAACTGAATTTTTATTTTGGATGTTACCTTTAAAATGGGATGAAAGAGCTAAAAGGAATCCAGGGGAAAATAAATATTTTTGTAATGGTAATAAAAAAAACTAAGATGAATAAGAGTGTATGGTATATATCCCAAAAAGAAGGTAGTTTAGGTTTACCTAATATTAATCTATATTACATAGCCAATCAGTTAAGATATATTCCAGATATAATAATAGAAAATGATAACCTAATTTGGAGAGACCTAGAAATTATGCAAAAGGCGAATGTATTTTTTTAGGGAATGTATTTTTTTTTGTCAAATGACAAAGATAGCTACCAGTAAGCCATTCTTGAAAAACATGATGAAATGCCAGAAGAACTTTAGCAAGATTCTAAGTCCATTGGTTTCATCTTTGATTCGAGTAACATATATTAATAGCTTTCCAGAAAATTTAAAAGGGAAATTAAATAAGGTACTGCAAGATTAAAAAGTTATATATTTATGGGATTGGTTAAAACAAATGTGGATTAGACAAAGTATAAAGGGGAGATTAGGAGAAAATATTTCCTGGTTATATATTATACAAATGGAACATTAGAATAAAGAATGGATAACTAAAGTAGGAGATTGCAGAAACTTTACTAGGTTTGAAGAAATTATAGATGGGAGAAATAAGATAGAGAATAAAGAACAGAGAAAAGGTATAGTAAATGAAGTGTACAAGTTATTAATTCAGGAACATTATTAAAAGGTTAAGAGAAATTTGGCAAGAAGATATTAATAAAGAAATAAAAGAAAAAGAATGGGGGAAATGTGGAATAAAAGAATAGTGAAAATATGTCAATGAGAGTAAAAGAAAATTGTTATAAAGTGTATTGGAGATGGCATATAACACATGCAAAGTTAAATGTAATAAATAAAAAATCTCCAATATGCTGGAAATGTAAAAAGGGGACATATTTACACATGTGGGGGGAGTGTGAGATAAGGAAAACAGAATGGACTTTGGTTTTTTTAATGAAATGCAAGTATTAGGGAAAAAGATTCAAATGTCTGCACAATTGGTATTGTTAAATATGATTGTGGATATGCAACTGAAGAAAGAGGAGGTGGAATTGGTAATTATAATGATAATGATGGCAAGGTTGATTTTTGCCAAGTATTGGAAATCTAACAACCAAATAACATTGGAGGAGTGGTATAAGGATTTATGGAATCAGGCTATTAATGAAAAATTGACTTGTGAAATTAAAATTAGGAAAGGTTTGAGAAAGTCTAATATTTTAATGCAATATGGGATAAACCACAGAACATACAAAGATACAGGTCTATAAAGCTTGTGTACTGAGCACACTTTTGTATTGCAGCGAGTCTTGGACCATCCATGCTCAACAGGAAAGAAAGCTTAATACCTTCCATATGCGCTGTCTTAGGCGAATATTCAACATTACCTGGCACGATAAAGTTCCAAATAGCATAGTCCTGAATCGAGCTGGAATCCCTAGCATGTACACTTTATTGAAACAGCAACACCTACGCTGGCTTGGACATGTTGTGAGAATGGATGACGGTCGGATCCCAAAAGATCTTCTATATGGAGAACTAATGAAGGGAAAGCGCCCCAGAGGGAGACCACAGCTGCGGTATAAGGATATCTGTAAGAGGGACCTGAAGGCCTTGGGAATGGACCTCAACAGCTGGGAAACCCTGACCTCTGATCGCACTGTCTGGAGGCAAGAGATACAGCATGGTCTACATAAATTTGAAGAGCCATTTGTCCAACAGGCAGAGGAAAAGAGGCAGGCACGGAAAGAACGAAACTCGAGGACCAGGCAGGAAACAGAATACATCTGCCCCCAGTGCGGTAGAGACTGCCATTCCCGAATTGGTCTATTTAGTCACACTAGGTGCTGTTTTTAGGATCTCTACTCCAGGCATGATACCATAGTCTTTTGAGACTGAAGGATGCCAATGATGATGGGATAAACTGTTGGTATATTTATTTCAAAAATGTAAAGAGTATACACCCAGAGATTAGTCAATGTATTTCTGGAAGGAAATGGGCTGGTCAGTACCATAACAGTTGTAATTTTGTTTATCATTACAAGATTTTACATTCCAAATTGAGTATATTCCAGGATGTCCAAACATTTTTAGCTGACAGCTTGTCAAGAATGCATTTTGGTATTGAAGCTACACCAGAAGAATAAGATGCATCCATTCCTGAGTAAATTCTCAGATCATTATAGTTTCTATTTGATGTTATACAGTTTTGCATTGATGATAATTGTATCTCAGTGTTTTCATGCCTAATCTTTCTTTTTATATGTTTCAGATATTTGCAACCAGAATTTCATCATTTGTTCATATATTTTTCTGTATTCATAGTATACTTCATGCTTAAATTGCTTTTAATGCACGTCTATATTATTTCTGTTTAATTTATAGCCTGTGTAGCTGTTTGTTTTCTAAAAATGTTAAATAGCATTAAAGAGATGCACATGGACTGACACAAAAACACGCACGTGAATTTAAACCAGCTACAAATTAACCCAGCTCTCAATTCATATCAATCATGTAACCGCTCCCTAAGCAACATTATTTCTCAGCAAAGCGAGCATTCTTGCTATTAGTGCAAGCAAATGGCAAAGAGAATGTTACAGTGTTTCGACCTTGTAGAAGGATAAGCAAAGATTTGCATCCCTAATTTACACGCTTAAGAGTTTTCATCTCTAATATCATGTTACCAAGTTGTTTTTCAGAAAGAAATATGTTTAATCAGTTTGATAGGAATTTAATCAGGACTCAGGCTACAGACTGGATCTGCTTTTCTAAAATAAAATATGTTATGTCAATTAATTAGATGTTCTAAAACTCATTTAAATTGCCACCAATGCATTATACATTCACCTTCCCCTAGTCGTACTAGCCAATATCCAAAGATCAACTAAACAATTGCCTATGGATTTGGGGATGGCATATGATACCTTTAACACAATGGCCAAAATCCTTTTCTGTAACTTATGTTGGTGGAAGGATGATAACATCATCAGCAGGGAGTGGCATTTGATCCTTTAAAATTCCTTACCTATGTCCTGCTATTTTTCTCACTCCCAGATAATACTTTTCATCTAAATGGGGGCCTTGAGAGCTGTGGGATAGGAGGAAAAAGTCTTTAATTGAAAAAAACCCTTCCCTTTTTGACAATGTCCTCTGCAAGGTGCCTTGGTAGCCTTTATGAACTACAGTATTTGTCTTAGTCCACTGCATGGGGAAAACAAAGAGCTAGAAAAAATGGAGAGAAGGAATTAGTCCTCTGTAACCAAGATGGTTCAGAATTGACTAGATAGCATGCTATTATTGGTACAGTGATACCTTGTATAAAGGAATTAATTCGTTCCAAATGAAATTATGTTAAACAAAATTTCCTTTATACAAATTTCCCATAGGAATGCATTGAAAATGGAGTAATCCCATTTTATGTTGTACAGATTTGCCCCATAGGTGATTCTGTTAAGCAGATTTCCCCTATCTCCGGAATTTTTTATGTTGTACAAATTTTATGTTATACACACTGTTTGTTATACAAGGATCCACTGTATTAATATAATATGGCAAACAAAAGCTACAGGAAGGGGGACATTTATTTATTTATTTATTTATTTATTTATTTATTTATTTATTTATATACCACCAATCTGGCGTCATGGGCATATGGAACAACCTTTCAAGAACAGAATGTACTCAGAAACTACAGTGCCTGTCACCATTCCTGCTTAGGTTTTAAGGCCAGGCTTTTCACATAGGTGGTTACTTCGTGTCCGTTTTGTCTCTGTAAGTGTTGCGCTTCAGACCGGTACAAAAAAATCTTACTTCACATCTATCACACAACTACTGAAATGTGTATCGACCACACTTGCAGAGTAGGATCAGAGTGTGACAATACTGTACCTGGTGCTGGTTTGGGGTATTCTCTTGTCACAGTTTGTTCCCAGTTCCTGTTCTGAGACAAGGGACCGTGTGGTAACAACTGTCATGCAACAACCAGTGTCCACCTAGTGGTCAGTGGCTGAAGCAGCATTTGACATTAGTTTCCCTATGGGAAACACCATGCAGCACAAATATTTATTAAAGAAAGTAGTGAAAATTCTGTAGCATTGACGTGTAAATCCCGGAAGACAAGTAAATTGATATATCAAAAAGTTGTATTTACAATTTTTTAAAGGTTAAGAAAGCAAGAAAATTCAGAATTTGTCATAGAACAAGACCGTGAAGTAACAGTTGTCAAGAGAAAGTTATCACGACTTTGAGAAAACGGAAAGAGGGACTAAACAGGGACAAAATCACGTGATCGCGACCAACACTGTCATGGTACAAAACTAGTTGCAGAACAAAGAAGGACGTGAAATAACTGCCATAGAGAAAAATCAAAACGTCTCCTCCTTTGTGTTGGTGACCCTGAGATTTGTCTTCCTAAATGGGAAGCCTGGAGAAACTATTGCCAGCCATTCCTCAAGACTGGTGTCAGCGCTCCGGCACCCGGCAATGCTACAATGATACTTCCATCTTTAAAGGCAGGGTCAACATGGGGGACTGTTGGCCCATGTTAACCCCAGTAGGCACTGGAGATGATCAAATATCACTTGGCTTAAGCCACACACATGCAGTGGAACAGTTCTGCGAGCACAAAGAAAAGAACAGTTTGTGGACACAACCACAGGCAGGTCAGATGGAAACGTATCACATCATCCCAGACGAAGTCAATCAAGGAGAAACTCTCAGAAGGGAGATGACTTCAGATCTGACAATGTGCTGAAAAGAGTTTGAAGTGTGAATTTCGTTGATGAGCAACTCTAAACTACGCTCCCGAAAGATGACAAGTGCAGAATATCACTGTCATTTGTCTTCAGTCTCTTGATTCTAGCCAAATGCCCCAAATATGAGATAGCAAAATATTTCTTCCTCTTCTGTTCAGCTAAATGTTCCAGAGAGGCCTGAAAAATTAATCAAATATCAGGGGAAATTGATGTGCATGTGTTAAATCAAAGAAAATCTTCTATTTAAAAAAATCATTTGTGGCTTGGTTTGGTGGGTTGCTTTCACAGATACAAAAAGGCATCTAATGACAGACATAAATTATTTGTATTATATTAGAAAGGGAGAAAAATAGACACATTTTGAAATGGCATGTGTGTGTCGTGTCTACTGTCTAAAGAATTAAAGATAAAGAACACAATCCACTGATGCAGATTGTGCATTTGTAGAACAGCTAAAATTTAGTTAATGCTGCACCCATGGGATCTGCACAGAATGTTACAGAATGGAACCACTCCAGTGATATTGATGGAACACCCAGAGCTCTGTTGAGGTTCTCCCATCACCTAGGTTTTCTTTCCTTATTTATTTTTAAGCTTCTGCAAACCCTGGGTTTTCCTAAGTATCAATCATGTGTATATGGGTAGATGTGTGTATATGGGTAGATAGATAGACAGTCCATACCCCCATAGAGCCTTGATCTGTTTGGCTTTTCTTAGACCCTACTGGTTACTCACTCTGTCACCCTCCTCCTCCCCTTCCTTCAGGGTGGCCTCTGCATTTACATTGACCCTATGTGCTGGCCATGCATTGTCCCTATCCCCTTCATATGCCCTTCAGCTGCATTGAAAGGCTTCTGTCTTCTGAGCCCAGGTGCTTGTGTTATTTCTCTGCAGGGTTAGGGGCAGCCCGACCAGGCTTGCACAGGTTCCAAACCAGCTTGGGAGCAGAAGTAGGAGACATGGAGGAGATGCACGCCGTTCAGGACCACCACATCCTGCCTATAATGATAATTCATAATCAGGACTTCTATAATTTCCCCACATTCCCCATTCTATACTGTGCCATAGTCTCATTATATTTAAACTTTGTGTGCATGTGCAGAACATGCTAAAGAGAAAAAGAACCACAGGTGTTTAATTGTAATGAGCAGCTGGCAGGGACCAACCCAGAATCTTAGCACGCAGGTGTCCAGTTCTAGATAACAGAACAAATGGATTGTATATACAGTATATAAAACATACATTTGCCCTGAGCCCACACATCTTCCTCAGCTTTGCTGTGCAGGAGGAAAAGCTAATGTTTGCACTGAAGGTTGACATGTTCTTTTGCCTCAGATTTACAGGGAAATGACTCAGGATATTAAATTAGATTTCTAATCTGCAAGGAGGCCCAGCTACAATGGAACTATGCAGGGTGATAGAAATGTTTCATAAACCTGCCACTGAATGGATTTCCGTAATGGAGGGGTTTTGTTAAATATATATATCCCCAAGCTCTTTATGTCAGCAGGCAAACAGAATACCATCTCCATGAACTAGCCCATCATAGAGTGATTGCACACTCTTTCCAGTGTGACATGACAGCGATGAAAAAGGGTTGGGAAATGACAGTCCTGCTGTTCACATGGATGCAGACTGTAGCTTTGCTTCCATTATCCTTGTTGCAGCCTGGCCCAGGTATTAGTCAAACTGAGTCTGTAAAGATTCTCGGTCATCTAGTTGAGGTTATGAGAGGTTGAGTCTTAACAGCTGGCCTTCATTTCTTGTTTGGTCGAAATGTTTTGCTGCTTATCCATGTAGACATTCATTCAATAGGTTTTTCTACATCTGAGACTCTTTCCATTTTTTGCTAGAAGTTTTTAAAATGATGGGCCAACTCCCCTCAGCTTCATTTAAAAAAAATTGGATTAATAAACCAAGATATGAAAATAGAACTAGAGCATCGTCTGCAACATTGCAGGGGCAAGGAGACTTGGAACATTATTGCCAGAATGCCTGATGTCCCCACTCACAGTTCTCACTAAATCTGCGTAATTACTTGCTTGCTTGCTTGCTTACTTATCAAACATCTGGCTACCCAAACTACTCTTGTTAAGACAGCCCATCTCAAATTTTGAGGATTACTCAACCACTACAAGTTCTTTTCTCCAGAATGCGAGCAAGATACTATTTAGGCATATCCAACCTTTGGTCTTCCAGATGTTTTGGACCACTACTCCCACAGTCCTTTGTCATTCGCAATCTAAGCTTTGAATTCTGGGAGTTGTGGTCCAAAACATCAGGAGGACCAAAGTTTGGACATATAGTATACATCTTTCCCCATCATGTTGTGAGTGATATGGGCAAAATGTCTCCATATTGGCCAGGCAAGCAAAAAGCAGAGCGGGTGATTGCTCACAAAATACCCTCTTGGTATAGTGGTTAAATTGCTGTAATGCTGCCAAATTCTGCTCGCATTTTGGGATTCAATCCCAGGTGACTTTTATATGGATTACCATTAGAGATGGACACAAAATAGAAAAATGCCATTTCATTTTTTTTCCGTTTCATTTTTTCCTGTATTTTCCCCCATTTCCCCCATTTCCCATATTTTTTTTACTCCTTGCAGCAAGCAGCTGTAGCAGAACGGCTCCACCACCACCGCTTGCCGTGAATACTTTTTGAAAAACCCACGGGTCCTTTAAAATGCCTTTGAGCCACCAAGGCAAGCACTTGCCTCAGTGGCTAAAGACATTTTAAATGACCCGCTACTAGACATGGGCATGGAATGAACTTTTTTCATTTCCGTTATTCATTATTCATTTCATTATGTACCAAAATGAATAACTAACATTGTGATGAAATTGAAATGAACCGAACAGAACCACAAAAATTAGGTTCGTTACATTTCGATTTTTCATTAATGGTGACACACAATGAAATGAGCCGTTTTAAATGTTAAAAAATGCCCTGGACATCCATAAAAATGCAGCAATAATTATTTATACTGTCTGATAATACCTACCAGGGGGTTAGGGTCCTTAAAATGTTTGTTTTTGTCTTCTCCCACCGCGATGTATTTTTCTTTTCCCTTTAAGGATGACAAAATACATGTCGCCATGCCAGCCACAAAATGGAGGCAAGCCATGTGATGGGATCATGTCAATTCTTGGACAACTTCAACCAATAGCATGCCCAGGTTGCAGACTGGTCAGGTCTGGGAGCCACAGAGGGCATAAAAAGCTCTGGCAGTCCCCATCATCCTTGCAGTCTCGGGTGGGAGTTAGGGTGGGATTGCTGTCTCTGCGACTCATTAGTTCCACTTTAGGGCAGCCAGGCAGGTGCATGTCTCTGTGTTCCTGCCGGCTGCAGCCTGGCTCTTAGGGGAGAGAAAGAAGAGATTTCTCTCTTGCTTCAGTCCTGCAGCCTCCCTGTGTGTGTTTGTTCATACCTCTCGGTGAGTACCCTCCCCTGCCCTGCACTGCAGTTCACTCTGCAGCTGCCTTGTACCCTGGGCAATGCCCGCCACTGCCTTTGCAGCCTCCCTGCATACCTAGCTTATACTGTGTCTCTGCCAGCATCATTTTTTTTAGTGTTTTCCCTCTGGTCTGGGTCATTGGGGGACATTCGCGCACGGACATGCTTTAAAAATCGCCAAAAAAGTGGGTAAAAATGAAAAATGAAAAACAAATAAATGAAAACATTTTTTTCAAAAATTCACAAAAAAAAAAAACAAACCGAAATGGATCCCTCAGCGAAAAACAAAAAACCAAAACACAATTTTTTTGATTCGTGCCCATCTCTACCCGCTACTTCTCCCCACCAATTGGACACATTGGGGCAGAAGCCATCGGTCATTTCAAATGTCTTTAGCCTCTGAGGCAAGTCTTCAACATTTCTTATGTTCATGCAACAATGAGGCAACACTGGAGTTTAAAATGGGCATGTTCTCTCAAATATTTCAAAACCCCCACATGTTTATAAAGTTTTTTTCTTATGTGCTTTCCTATTTGTCATGTCGGTGTCAAGCAAGTCAGAATTTACATCACCACGGAAGATGCTGGTGCCTGGGAAAACTGCATTTCTCAGGCTCTCCAGATTTAAGATCTTGCTGCAAAAATATCCAGCATTACCAGATGGGATTGCATCAACTAAGATCATGCTACAAGCCAGAAAATAGTTGGTGGCAAACGTGTTACCGATGAAGCTGTTTGGATGAACAGTGAAACGTTTCTATCTCTCAAAAAAGAAGTCCAGTAGCCATGACTCAACTTCCAGACAAATGTGTTGTTCATTACATATTGAAGGTGGGTGTTAAGACCCGAAACGTCTCCAAATACAACCTTCAGCAGCATTATTTGCTTTTCACCAAAGGGTTAATGGAGACATTTCAGTCAGCAGCACCATCGAAATGTATATGAAACCAGTTGTTTCATTCATTTGTGCATTTATCCATGAGCAAATTATCATTCTGCGGGGGTGGGGGGAGGATCAGCAAAAGTTATATAAATGGAAACAGCATACAAAGCAAATGTTTCCTATTCATATTTTCAAAAACCTTTCTGTACGTTTTTGCATCAATGGAAAGAACATGCTTCCGTAAGCATGTTCTCTATAGCCATATGGTTCTCTCGTTATCTGGAGAAATTCCTCTCAAGAATGCAGCCAGTCACTTGGGCCTAAAAGCTATGTTATTTATATATGACAATTCCAAAACACACACACACACACACAGAGACAGAGAGAGAGAGAGAGAGAGAGAGAGAGAGAGAGAGAGAGAGAGAGAGAGAGAGAGAGAGAGAGATGGATGAAATACACAGAGTTAATAGCCATCCTGGTCTGGGCAGAATTTCCTCTCAGTCCCAAAGATGGCAATTAGTGATATGCTATCCAGTGTTTAGTAGGAATATGACAAAAATCATTGATGTTCTGCCTTTGGTGCTGTGGTGCCCTATTTTTGGAACAGGCTTCTTGAGGAGGAGCCAACTCTGACCCTTCCCCTCATGATCAGATTTTAAGCACAAAATTAAAATATTTTATTTCTTGTTCCTCTGTTAGCTGACTTTGGACATCATCATTCACTACCTATTATGACTTCAGATATGCAGCTTTCCGCCATGAATTTGTGCTGTTTTCTGAACAATCTCCTGATTTTCATTGTGCTGTTTTCTTCATTTTGTTTTAGTGTTATTGACTGGGTGTTGCCTTGAGGTGAAGAACACTGTGCAAATGAAATTAGATGCTGTGCACAAGAGTTCCAAAATGGGAGAAAATATTAGTGATACATCCACAACCCACGTTCTGTTCATTGATCCCACCTTCCTTCACAACACTGAGGAAAATGTTCACGGTTTTGACCTTCCCAAATTTTAATTTCAGATCCATCTTCAGGGATAGGTAGCCAAGTGTTGGCCTATCTGAAAGTGATTCCCTGAAAATGTGAGGAGACACTATTATTGTGCACAAAAGGATATTTGTAGCTAGAAAAATTGGATGAAAGGTGGGGGGAGAAAGAGCATAATATGAAAAAGGTAATTAAAACGTCTCTCCTTTCTCCTATAAAATGCCTGTTGCCTGGCACAGAGCATGAGGAAGAAATGGAAGAATCCTAAAATGGCAACACCTGGCACAGCTTTGGACACCATTTTGTTTCTTCCATCATGGGAAGGATTATACAGCCAACTGCTAGCACATTGTCAGTTCACTTCTTGCTGTGTTTGTGCGTAGAGTGCTTATGTGTGTGTGTGTAGGTGAGCATAGAGGCTGTCTGAAGGACCTGTATCAACCCAAATGAATCTTCCAGCCCATTAAGGTTTGGAGAGGATGCCCTTCTCTTGCCATAGAAGGCATGGTTGACAGGGACACAAGAGAGGACCTTCTGTGTGGGTGGTCGCTGTTTATGGAATGCTCTCCACCAAGAGGCCCCCTCCCATTTATTGTTCTGCCAACAGGTGAAGGCCCACCAATTTAAACAGCCTTTTAAATGATGATGATGATGATGATGATGATGATGATGATGTTGTTGTTGTTGTTGATGATGATGATGATGAAGAAGAAGAAGAAGAAGAAGAAGAAGAAGAAGAAGAAGAAGAAGAAGAAGAATGACAGACGGACTGATTCCTAGATGCTGTTATTTTGGTTTTTAAAGTTTGTTTTTACGATTGTCAATATTTTTAAATTCCTTAATGGATTGTTAATTAGTAATGTAGACTATTGCTTTTTATCAGTTATGTATTGTGTTTCTACTTTACCAGGGTGAGGATTGCTGACCGAATTGGCCTTGCCCCCCCATAGGCGAATGAAGATGTGAGACACAAGAGTTGGGTATAAACTGGGCCACACTTGATTAACTGTTTCAATGAAGTTTCAACCAAACTTTAACCAGGGCTTTCCTCCCCAAATCTCAGAAGGGCCATATGTAGTGCAGGTTACTGCTTGGAACCCTGGGGTGTCCCGGGACTCCTCCAACCCACCAGGCTTCTTGGGCGAGTCATGACCCCCAGGTGAGCTGGTCCCAATGTTTGCACTACCCAGGCCAGTCGGATACTCTGCAAACCCCCTCTGGGCAGAAGACCTTCCTCTTTGTTCTCCTGTCCCGGGGGGGGCATTCCAATGCCTCCTCCCGCCAATGCTGTAAGCTCAGGATCTGCAGCACCAGGAGGTTGGACGGGCTAGAACTGGATAATTCCGTAAGACCTCACCAACTTGTTGCCTTCCCGCACTACCACCAGTGTGACCAACTTAAATCCTATGGGTAAGAGACCCAGCCACCAAGTACCAGTGTGGGACAAGCAAAAAAATCCCCATTCACCACAGTTCCAATCTCGGGAGTGTGTCAAAAATTCCTAGAGGTGGCCAGCCAGGCTCACATTAGTACGATAAAGCAATGGGTGGGCAGGGAACACTTGCCTCCAAAAAAAGCTGATGTGGAGGAGGAGTCCCGTTATATACAGGCTTCCTCCCCCTCCCTTCTCAAAATGGACACTTCTCACCCTGTCTCGTGACGTCTTCACCCAGGGGGCAACGCGGGTAGAAGCCAGACCTTTTAGGTTTAGGGTTAGGGTTTTACTTTTACCCGTTTTTACATTATGGTTATATTGGATTCCTTCACTGGGAGATAAATGACCTATAAATGATATTAAACAAACAAATAAATAATAAATAAATAAACAAGCAGGATCTCAAGCCTATGTATTCCATTTCTAGACAAACACTCTCTGGCTTCCAATTTTGGTGTCCAGGGAAATGTCCGTGCTTTTGAATAGGAATGCAAGGAATATTTTTTAAGGATGGGCAATTTTTGCTGGAAGTCACTTCCAGTTCACTGGAAACCACTTCTGGTGCCTCCGACAGGCTCTGGACGCCTGCCAGAGGCCCATTTGGGGCAGTGCCAGGCCTGGGGTAAGTGCAAGAGGCCTCAAACAGGCCCAAGCAGCTTACCCCAGGGGGCCCTGCATTTCATATACTGTGGTCCTGTGATATACCAGGACTACAGTATATGAACTGCAAAATGGTGGGGGACCACTGTATTTGCAAATGTTAGTAAAATTGCAGAAAAAATCCACTGAAACCAAATTCAGCTCCACCATCATGGGTGATTCCATCATGGACAGGGCCAACACTGAACCCATTTGCACTATGGGATGATGGAAAACAGAATCCTGCCCTTCCTCTGTATGACAATGTTTCAAATTTTTTAAAAGTGCTATCATATCTTCTTTTCTCAAGGCTAAACATGTCCAGTTTAGCAGTCATAGGCAGTGTACAGTGGCTTCCTTTAAATAGGAAGGTAAATGGCCCCTCCCATAGAGATCCATTAGCGATGTGAGTAGCTCATTCCACAATCATTTCCCCCTTGATTTTAAGAGACATGATGGGGAAGGATTTAGAGATGAGATGGTGGCTTTTCAGAATGTACATACCTTTCTCAGATGGTATCAATTGACTACAAACAAATCACCATGTTCCAAATTGCATTTGAATCTGAGAAAAGCAATTTTGGTCTGTTCAGTTGAAGCTGCACTTCAAATGATATTCCTGTTGTCCTCACTCATGTCTCCCAATTTCTGTATTTCTGTCCCCAGGGTGAAATTGTTTAGTTTCATTCTAACCTGCATAGCATGCTAAGCATTTTTTAGTTCACACCATCAAATCACGTATTAAATGTATTTCAAAAAAAAGTTTTATAGCTAAACAATGAGAATTTTATCAAGAATAAGAATTGATTACAGAAGTCTGTGCATTCATAGCTTCAGCATCTGGGTCTCTGGTTTGTTGAGTACTGTACAGGCACAGAATTTTGCTGAAGAAAATATTTCGGATGGAAGACTTTGCTTGTAATTCAACAGAATAGCAGAAGCTTGACAAACCTGCATGCCAATTTATAAACTTTGATGCTGTCACATAGAGATAGACACCACAAAACAGCTGGCACTCAGAATCTAGTCCCACCCTCCGAAACAAAATTAACCACTGTCTTACCTTGCACAGCTCCTGATTGGCCAGCACCAAGGAGAAGGAAAGATTACACATCAGAGGATGCTTCTTGGTTGGAATTTCACCCAGTGCAAGCTACAGCAAGGTAAGACATTGGTTGATTTTGTTCCAGAGGGTGAGACTGCATTCTGAGTGCCAGCTGTGCTGGTGTATTTCTTTTTGGAACCAGACACCTTCTGAAACAAAACACCCATGGTGTTTAGTTCAAGTTTTCCCTGAGGGAGGGATTTGCAACAGCAGTTCCTTCTCTTTGCACTGATATTTTGACCTTTGCATACACTGCAGTCTAGTTTGTGGTTCATTAATCCTGAAAAGTAAATACAGTATGGTGTGTTTCCTTATGTATATGGATATGTTTGCAGTACAGATGCAAAACTTTGTTGCACATCTCTATGCATGTTTGCCTGCATTCTTTACCTGACTATACAACAGCCAAGGGAGAGAAATTAGTCTGAGATGTACTGTTATAAGAATGTTCCAGAATTACTATTGCCCAATGGTAATGATATTTTAGTCTGAAAAATATTGACTCTAGGTGAAGCAGAAAGTTTGAGATGGAGCCATAACTGTTCAGGATGTTAAGTTGCTGTTACCTTCTTTTAAGTTGCCTCCAATGTGTGTCAATTCTAGAAATGAGTGATCTTCAAAACATCCTATACTCAACAGACTTGTTCTGTTCTTGTAAATAGAGATGGGCACGAAATGAACTTTTAGTTCGTTTTGTTATTCATTATTCATTTCGTTACCTAACAAAATGAATAACAAACCCCAGAGTGAATTTAGAATGAACTGAACCAAACAAAAAAAATTGGTTCAGTTTGTTTCATTTCATTAATGGCAGCAATGTCTCCTACCTGGTGTGATGACACCTCCCTTTTCACTTGTGTGATTGTGACTAAAACATGTGTAAAGACTCAATTTATTAATCTTCACAGGAGCTTCTTGGTAATGCTGCCACCTTTTAAATCGCCGCCTTATGAACTGGGACAGATTCAGATGTATAACATAAAAATAATAATGACGTTTATTGAGAAAATAAGTAAACACAATAATGTCTGAAGTTGGTATGCGTTGCCTTAAACATGAAATAGATTAAATCAACTCTTCCAGCCTCCCTGTCTTTAATAACCAGTAAACAGTAAAGCCCTCACTGCCTGAATGAACTCTAACAGAGCTGTGCTCTTTCCCAGTACTCACTCTTAACTCAACTCAGGGCCTTTTCACACGACCCCTAAGATCTGCTGGCCACTTAAATTCAGACCAGAGATCTTAGGGGTTTGTCGCTATTCCTGCATTCCCACCCCACCGCACTCCTGGCTGCGTGAGGGGAGGGAGAAAAAAAGGAAGAAAAGAATGCTGTTCACCTCTGTTCTGCTGGTCTCGCTCTGTTCCCAGCAGCATTCAGATCTCTTAAAGGGGCGGGGGGCAAAACAAGAACAAACAGAAGCAAGGAAAGCCAGGCAGTCACTACTGTTATATCCGCATCAGGAATTTTCACCTCCGGAGAGCAGGTACCTGAAAAGTGTGCTGGGACGCGCTTAGGTGGGCATGGTCACACTTAATTATCTGTAAACTCCGGGGCTGGTGGGGAAATGATTTTAAGCTCCGGAGCTGGGAGCCATTTGCTGCGGAGTTGAGGGGTCATGTGAAAAGGCCCTAACTCAACTGAACTAACTGACTCTCAGAGACCAGGCTCCACCCTTTTTAGACCACACCATCCCCCACCCTCCTGATGGGATTGGCTGATGATTTACATATGCATTTCTCCTGCTTCCAGGGTGTTGTCACACCTGGTGCTGGTCTTTTATCTTCCTGGCTGCAGGGAAAAGCAGAGCCCCAAGCCAGCCTCAAAAAGCCCCTGCCACGGGGACCAGGATCACCCCGCCACTGCTGCCGCCGCTGCAGCCCAGAAAGGATGATTGAAGATGAGGATGAGAATGAGGATGCTGTCAGTCCAGTTTGTGAGTCGTTGTCAACATCTGTGTTTTTTTATTTTTATTTTTGAATGGTTTTTCCTGCCCACATTGTCAAATGGATTAAATCACACAAAGCAGGAAAAATGAATAACAAATCAACAAACCAACAAAATGAATTTTTCAAAAAAATTCATTAAAAATGAAACAAAACAAAACAAACCCTAAAATGAACTGAACCAAGATGAATCGCCATTTTTTTCAGTTTGTCCCCTTCTCTACTTGTAAACTCAAGCCCATGTACCTTTAGGGAGTCAATACATTTCCCATACCTGCCCCCTGACAGCTTTCTTTACTATCCAGCTTTTCATGGTGTATAGTGATAAAAATAAATAAAAGAATATAGATAATCTTATTCTCCAGTGACATCTTCACACCTGATGGCTGTAAAGATTTTCAGTCATCCAGATAAAGTTATCTGGAAGTTTAGTCATGGCAACTAGACTTGGATGAGTAGCAAAATGTTTCAGTCTCTCAACAAAAGAAATTCATTTGCCATGACTCAACTTTCAACCTGATGATCCTTTCTAATTCCTTCATTGTTGCCTTTCTGAGTTTCAATCTCCTTCTGTAGTCTATGGATCAAGGACTACGAAACTCTATCAACTTCATTTTTTTCAGTGTCAACATTAAAGACAGCGGTGGATAATGATTCTAATCATCCAAAGGCAGCAAATCCTCACCAGCTTTTAGATGCTAGCTAAGTTTTTGAACATATTTTGGAATAGGTTTAAGTCCCTTGGATAGCCCTAGTTAAACTGAGATGATTTCTTTATTTCTTAAATTTATACTGTATATCACCCCATTAGTCCTATGTACTATCTTGGATGGTTCACAAAAACAGTAAATAAAACATATACTGTTAAATGACTAAAATACAACTAGGTACTTTAAAACAATTACTGATAAAACACATGGTGCCAATGAGAGGTTCTCAGGACTGGAGGGTCACTGTGGAAGGTCTCCCTGAAAAACAGTGTTTTAAGTTGCTTTTTAAACATTAACAGGGATGGGGCCAGGTATAGCTTCCACAAAGTTGGTGCCACTTTGGAGATGCCTGTGATCCCTTGTGGATAGAGATGGGCACCAAAAAAACAAACAAACAAAAAAAACACCACCAAATGCTGTTTTATAATTTTGTTAAACATCTCCATTGATTTTTTTTTTTTTTTTTATTTTTTTACACCTGCAACAAATCGCATGGCCACTTGGCCAGGTTTTGACCGAGACTTTTGTATCAAATCGGAATAGTAGAATGCATTTCATGACAAAATGAACTAATTGCATACTTACTGCCCGAACCGAACCCGAACCCCTAACCCTGAACCACCATTTTTGGATCTAGAAATGAAATTATTTGTCCTAGAATACCTTCCTTAGACTCTTCCATTTAAGGTTTGAGATTTAGCAGGCTGAGTTATTAAACTCTAAAGTGGGTCCCCCATGGGAAAAGAGGAAGAGGAAAATTTTGTCATTTTAAACTCAAGCTTCATTCCCCTATGTGCTGTGGAATGTGAAGGAGGTGAGTTGAGGTGAGTTCTGATAGGTCTTGCTTGGAAGGGTTTCTAAGTGATAAAGCATTAAAAACCTCAGTTTCAGTCACTGAAGGAGCAAGAGAAAATTTACAGCCTTGAGCCTGTGCTTCCTTCCTTTAGGGAAAGGCAAGTGAAAACAGAACAGAACAGAATCATTTCACCACTCGCTTCAACCCCCTCCTTTGCATTCCACAGGACAAAGGGGAATGAGACTTGAGTTTAAAACCCCCATTTTTGCTCTTCTTCTTTTTCCATGGGGACCCACTTTGAAATTTAGTAACTCAGCCTCCTGAACCCAAAACCTCTCTAAATTGGAAGGGCTGACAGGGAAGAGTCCAGGGAAGCTACCTGCCAAATGTGGTGCCTCTAGGACCTAGGGGAGCCATTTTATAGTGTAATGAATTGTTTCAATTTGTTTCATTTTGTTCTGAAAATTCTTTTAAAACTTTTGTTAATAACAAAAGGAAAGGAAAGGAAAGGAAAGGAAAGGAAAAAAAAACAAAACAAAACAAAACAAAACACTATATTTTTGTTTGGTGCCTATCTCTACCTGTGGATAACTTGTGGGCTCCCCAAACCAGGATCTGCTGATTTGGGTAGATGACACGGGGAGAGACACTTGAACAATTAACATGGTCTCAAACTGTGATGGACATCACAGAATCACATCCTTACAACAGTGGTTCCCAACTTTGGTTCTTGGACTAAAACTCACAGGAGTCTTCACCAATGGTGGTTTTCTGAGGTGCAAAAATCATCTGTGGACCCAAGTTGGATAACCACAGCTCCATGTAATCAAAGTCACGAACCTCCACCAATGTCAGATGTCATAATCCTTCTGAACTGGCACTGCTGAAGGACCTGTGCCCTGCTCAGCCCAATACGTCTTCTCCTACGCAATGCACAATTTCATATATAAACAAAAGACTTGAGATAGAGACTTTTTTCTGAATGGGACAGCGCCTGTCATCTGTAAGTTCTTCATGTCTCTATGATTTCAGAAATTGATTCTCCCCTCCAGTCTCTCTTTGCAAGTCAATGTGCTTTAATGCCATAAAAGACTATTTCTCCTTCTTAAAAGAAAGTCAGTAGAAGGAAATAATATTTATTGCTCAATTTATCCACCTCATTCTGCAATAATGTCTAGATGCATTATTCATGGCTTTCACCCCCTCCACTCTTCCTTTCCCATTATTCACAAATGTTTGCAGAGCTAATAATTGGTGAATATTCATTGCACAACTTATTCAGTCCATTTCTACAGGAACTGGCTCAGATAATAGGAGCAGAAGAGTCATTTTTCATTATCTGTCCAGTTCTAATGAAGAAAGCAAGGTGTGTATGTGTGTGTGTGTGTGTGTGTCTGGGGAAATAACAGATCTAGCGGTGGTGGTTGTCTTAAGTGCAATATTAATTTACAGCCGTACTCTCACATTGATACTGATAAATGATAGCTTCAGGCATAAGCAAATCTGTCTTGGTTGAGAGAACTCCACATGAGACACAGAATCTCTGTACAGGTAGTCTGGCTTGTAAAAGTTTCTTCTAAAATAGGCCTGGGCAATTTTAGTCTATTACACTGGATTAAGTGTGCTTATTAGACCTGTGTCCAGTTTTTAATCCAAACTAGAGTAAGCACAGGGAATCAATGGAAACATGACAGTCCAACACTTGTCTAGTTAGTAGCAACCACTGGATTTAGACCTGAAGAGGGGGTCTACACTACATAGTCATAGCAGATTGATACCACTTTAAATACTATGGCCACATACAATAAAATCCCAAGATTTTTGCTGGGCTGAGATGTTTAGAATGCTCTCCTGGGAACCTCTGATCCATCCTAAACATGACACTAAACTATACTGCCTGTGATTCCATAGGAGAAATCCATGGCAGCTAAAGTGTTGTCCACCTTTTATAACCATGTAGTACAGTGATCGTTTTAGACCAAGGGCAACCAGTATCCAAGAAGGTCTACATGCTGTAGGATCTAAAAGCTACAGCAAAACACATTTTTCAGAAATCTGTTCTGATGGACTTTTGGTGGGTTTTGTCTGAATTTCACAAAATCTCTGCAGGGCAAAACTAATTTGTACTTTGCAGCCCACATGTTGGTGAGCAGACATGGATGTGTTAAAAATGTACATTTGAAAGATCCACAGAGAAATTTGCAGACAAAATTTCTGCAACTATGAGCAAAAATCTCACTTTACCCTATACTGTATTCAATTTTCAATAAAAAGCAGTACATTGGAAATCATATGTGTATATATCAAACAAATAGATAGATAGATCACACACACACACACACACACACACACACACACAGACACACAGAGAGAGAGAGAGAGAGAGAGAGAGAGAGAGAGAGAGAGAGAGAGAGAGAGAGAACATGTGATGGTGGATGTTGTCCCACACGTAGAAAGAGAAACTGGATGGAATCAGGCAGATATATTCATTATGGAAAAGAAAAAGATCATGGGATACTGGCTAGGTAGAGGTGCATTTTTCATCTACCAAATCCTGATACATTTAGTAAATATTTGAGGGCAGGAGACTTGCTGACTCTGTCTTTCCATTTCCAGTGCACGGTGTTGTTCCAGCTTCTGATTGGCCAGAATTCCTGCTGGAAATTCCCAGACATTCAGCCTAGCCCTGGTTTTATGAGAAAGCTCAAGTGATTAATGGTCATCATGACGGAAGGCATTCTTGACAATATTTGTAGAGAGAAGTGGCTAGTCTCTCTCCTCTCCATCATAAGCTTCTTCTTATGGACAGCAGTATGTTGGGAAAGGGGTTGTTGTGTGTGTATATATGCCTACTGGAGAGTAGGAACCTTTGTAGACACATCACTCCCCACATGGAGAAAGTGAGGATGGAAGGAGGAGGTCTCGTTGTTGTTGTTGTTGTTGTTGTTGTTGTTGTTGTTGTTGTTGTGTTGTTGTTGTTGTTGTTGTTCATTCAGTCAGTCAGTGTCTGACTCTTTGTGACCCCATGGACCAGAGCTCGCCAGGCCTTCCTATCCTCCACTGTCTCCCGGAGTTTGGTCAAATCGATATTGGTTGCATCAATGACACCGTCCAACCATGTCATTCTCTGCCATCCTCTTTTCCTTTTTCCTTCAATCTTTCCCAACATCAGGGACTTTTCCAAGGAGTCCTCTCTCCTCATGAGGTAGCCAAAGTACTGGAGCCTCAGCTTCAAAATCTGTCCTTCTAGTGAACATTTGGGGTTGAATTTGACTTCTGAGAACCAGGCAAATAAGAAATGCACAGGGCTCAAGTAATCATGGAGAAGCATTTAGCCCTCTGTTTTGACCTGCACAACATAATTTGTTTGCTGTGAAGAAACAGAGGGCTTTTTTTGGGGGAATTCCCCTTAATTTAATTTGTGGATTTCCTGCATTTCACACTTGCTTTATTATACAAGCTTATTGAATAACCTGTTTTGCCATTTACTTGGTCAAGGGGAGGTCTCAAGGAAGATGGTGTCTTGTTGAAAGAAGTGTGCCAGAACCTCTTGGGGAATTTTCTGAATTGCTAATAAATTGGGGAAAGGACTGTGGACAAATGATCCATCTCAAAACAAAGCAGACAAGGAAAAGCATGCATGTTGATTTTGTTTTTAATACCCGTCAACGTTCACTTTGAAAGCACATGTTTCTCCCTTTGCTTTCGGTACTTTAGTACACATCCTATAGAGAATGGTGTTTTCCCTCCCCGTTCTCCCCATGTGGAGATATAGAACATACTGTATGAGAAAAATATTGTTTTAACAAATGCACAGAGCTTGAACGATTATGCTGAAAACAGACATCCACCTGGCAGCACTGAGCACCAGAATTTATTTTAAGCAGGACCACAGAGTAGATGACAATTCCCCCCACGCTCACAAAGTGGGGGGAAACCCAAACACAATAATTTGCCCACTTGCCAGCCTATTTCTGTGCTACATTTCATGGGAATCTTGTGGATACAATAGGCTTCTCCATCTGGCAATACCATTACTGTGATTTTTGGAGAGATAAAATAAAACTGGCAAAAGTTACCATAAGCTCAGGGACACCTCCCTCTTCTATAAAATTGGGAGAGATATTTAATATGAGCAGCTGTGTAGGGTAAACGAATTAAGATTATTAATAATATGATTTTTTTTAAAAAAAAACTTTATTTAGTCAGGAAACATCGGGTTTTTAATTTCCTGGCCTTGCATGTATTTAGCAACAGTGATAAAAATCAAGGTAAAAAGATTAAAATAAAATAGAATACTGTAGTTTCCTTCTTAACTCCATAGATGTTTTCTTGACAAGAGTAAAATCATGGTGCTTGTTATCAGTCCTCAAACCGGGAAAGCCTGTATAATCAGATAAGTAACTTTTAATTTTGTAACTCTGTGGGCATCTTGGTGGATTTGAACTGGCAGTATTTATTTTTTTTACCTTTTCTTTCAATGTAAGGATATATATTTTAATGCCCCCAAAGGCAATCAAAGCTGAATAGGTTATTCAGTAGTAATTAAATTCTTAACTCAACATCAGATGGCTTTATGACCTCCAGGGTTTTCAGAAAGTTTTCCAAAGTGACCAGAGAAGAATCAGGATGTTCGGCCAGTAAAGAGCGGGCAATAATGGGTAGGGTAACAGGAGAATTTTGCAAACTGCCTCTGAGTGGGTACTCACCAGGAGAGGCAGGGTTTTTGTTGTTGTTGTTCAGTCGTTCAGTCATTCAGTCGTTCAGTCATGTCTGACTCTTCCTGACCCCATGGACCAGAGCTCGCCACACCTTCCTATCTTCTACTGCCTCCTGGAGTTTGGTCAAATCCATATTGGTTGCATTGATGACACTGTCCAACCATCTCATTCTTTGCCGTCCTCTTTTCCTTTTGCCTTCAATCTTTCCCAACATCAGGGACTTTTCCAAGTAGTCCTTCCTGCTCATGAGGTGGCCAAAGTACTGGAACCTAAGCTTCAAAATCTGTCCTTACAGTGAACATTCGGGGTTGATTTCTTTCAGGATGGATACATTTGATCCATCCAGGGGACTCTCAAGACTCTCCTCCAGCACCACAGCTCAAAAGCATCATTCTGAAACAATCAGCTCTCACTTCCATACATCACTACTGGAAAAACCATAGCTTTGACTATCCTGACCTTAGTTGGCAAAGTGATGTCTCTGCTCTTTAGGATGCTATCTAGGTTTGCCATTGCTTTCCTCCCAAGAAGCAGGCGTCTTTTTATTTTGTTGCTGCAGTCACCATCTGCAGTGATCAAGAAGCCCAAGAAAATAAACTCTGTCATTGCCTCCATTTCTTCTCCTTCTATTTGCCAGGAGGTGATGGGACCGATGGCCATGATCTTAGTTTTTTTGATGTTTTTCACTCTCCTCTTTCATCCTCATTAAGAGGTTCTTTAATTCCTCCTCACTTTCTGCTATCAGAGTAGTATCGTCTGCGTATCTGAGGTGGTTGATATTTCTTCCGGCAATCTTAATTCCGCCTTGTGGTTCATCATTTAAGTTCCTAATTATAAATTTTCTAAAAATTCTCATCTGTGAACCTATTTTATTTTAAAAGGCATGCTTCTGGATTGGCAGCATTCTTTCTACTGTGCAGCTCACTCCTCATGGTACTCTCCATGTTAAACCTGTTAGATTCATTAAGAGTATCTCTTGTGCTTTTAGCATGGATTTGAAAGACCTTGAATCTTAGGCTTGATTGATCTTTAGACCAACTTGTCATGGCCCAGCTGTGTGTGAGTTGTTAACTGCATGGGAAACCTTCAGAAGAGCTGCACCTCCATTCCCTGGTGTTCAGCCCCAAGACACAAGACTCCAGGGCCAGGAGTTGGCCAACCTCTCACCTTTGTGCAGAAACCTATCATAAAGAAAATACTGTTACTTCAATTACAGGATGGAAAATGATCATTTCCAAATAGTGTCTAGATTCAAAACCTAACAGGAATATGCCTAGTGGTCGTATTTGTTGCATGGTGTCATGTTGCATTTCTTCTGACTTATCGGAAGCTTTTGAAATAATGAGTTCTAAAAGGTCCCATTCAGGTTTTGCCAACTACAGGCCATGTCTTTGCTTTCAGAATAGAGATGGGCACGACTTAGCGGTATTCCCATATCCGTTTCCGTTACTCGGTTCCGTTACTCTACAGAAACGGTAACGGGAATTACTCCGCCAGACTTCGAGCTCGAACCGACGAATGAACAATTTTGGTCTGATTTGTCGTGCTTGTTCCTTGCATCGCGCGATCGCGCAATGCCATGCGGCACAGAAAAAAAGTTTTTAAAAGTTAAAAAAACCCAGTTCCCGGCCAAAAAGCAGGCAGAAAATGCCTGCCGTGCCTCAGGGCACCTACCAGAGGGGTTGTTTCTGGAGGTCCCCGGCCTCCCCCCCATCCCCCGTCCTGGGCTGCTCTGGTGGGACTCGCCGCAGGCTCGCAGCCAGCAAAAAGCCCAGTCTCGCCGCCGGCCGCCGCAATTAAAGCGCAAGCAAGCGGCATGAACGGCACAGGAAAAGCTTTTAAACTCTCCCCCCACCCATTCCCGGGCCAAAAAAACAGGCGGAAAAATGCCTGCTTGACTAAGGGCACAGGGCACCTACCAGAGGGGTGGTTTCTGGAGGGGGGTCCCGCCTCCCCCCCGTCCTGGGCAGCCGGACTCGCCATGCCATGCGGTGCAGGCGGGGGATCCAAAATGGGGCGGCGAACGCAATATTGTTTTTGAAATCGTGGTCCAAAAACACACAAGCACAACAGAAACACGCGAAAATTTATAAACTGCCAGATTTTTCACAGTAGCAGTGGGTTTTTTGCAAAAATGTCTCTCCTCTCCTCCTCTGTCCTCCATTGATTTTATTTTATTTTATTTTTTTACACCTGCGCAATGATGGGCTGGCCGAGTGGCCAGCCATGTGGGAGTGGACGACCATGCAAATTTTTGGAGCCATCTCACCAATCACATGGCCACTTGGCCATGGAGACTTCTGGGATGTGCCAAAAAGCCCCCTAAAACCTGCCCTAGCCCCCTAACCCTAACCCTAATCCTTGACTCCTTACCCATACGTCACAGACTGTCTTCTTAGTGGGACAGAGAGGCACCCAGAGGTGCAACCCACTAGCCCACCGTAACCTTACCCGTCACTAGCCTAACCCTAGCCCTTGCACTAACCCACCTTAACCCTAAGCCAGATCTACTTGCATTGCACTACACGCAAGTACGATTCCCTTCTTTGTGAGACATGGTGGTGCGAGAGCCTTAGGCATCACCCTATGCCTCTGGCAGGTTCACTGGTCTCACTGTCTGCAGCTGGTATGCATATCCATATGGCTATTGCATGGCATTTTGCAGCAGCAGGTGAGGAGGGGAGACCCCCATGTTGAGGGGTCTCTTGGAGCCTGCTTCCCCTTCCTAGTGGATGAGGATAGGAGGCACTCACGGGTGCCTCCAGGAGCCCGCTTTCCCTTTATAGCGGGCCAGAGGAGGCATCCATCCCACAGAGGTGCCTCCAGGAGCCTGCTACCCCCCCCCAAAAAAAACAGTACTAATGAAAATGAAAAAACGAAAAAACAAACCGACTGATTTTTGTGAATTTTCGCGAAAAACGGAAACAACCCGAAACGGAACCGGCCCGACTAACGACAACTCAAATTTTTTTTTTAAAGTTGTGCCCATCTCTATTACAGAATCAATCCATTTCATAATTGGTCTTTCTCACCTACTTATTAATGTAAGCTTGTCTTCTGTATATTTATTTCCATCTCTCTCTCTCTCTCTCTCTCTCTCTCTCTCTCTCTCTCTCTCTCTCTCTCTCTCTCTCTCTGTGTGTGTGTGTGTGTGTGTGTGTGTGTGTGTGTGTGTGTGTGTGTGTGTGTGTGTGTGTGTGTTACAGTTGTGACCGACTCTTCGTGACCCCATGTCCATGGAGTTTTCTTGGCAGGAATACTGGAGTGGTTTGCCTGTTCCTACTCCAGGGGCGACCACCAGGGAATACCAGGTGCTGTAGGTGCCTGGAGTAGGAACTGGCAAGCCACTCCAGTATTCCTGCTAAGAAAACTCCATGGACATGGGGTCACAAAGAGTCAGCCACAACTGTAATGACACAACACACACACTCCAGGCACCTACAGCACCAGGTATTCCCTAGTGGTCGCCCATCCAAGTACTAACCAGGCCCAATCCTGCTTAGCTTCCGAAATCAGGCAAGATCTGATGTGCTTAGGGCATCTAGGCAGCTAGGCACCTGGAGTAGGAACTGGAAAACCACTCCAGTACCCCATGTCCATCGGATGTGCTTAGGGCATCTAGGCATTTCTATACCATCCCATTAATGTTGCCACTTTAGACAATAGACCATAAAATCCCACACTATATTAAATCATACACTAAAACACTATGTACTATAATAAGCACAACCCCTCCCCCAAAAAAAAAAAAACCCCATCTACAATTAAATAGGAATACACAACTTAAAACCTATTTGAACATCTCAGGACAATATTCCCACTAAAAGAAATCAGCTTTATATAATTTGGTCTTACTTATCTTAAAAATAGAGAAGGATGGTCACTAGTGAACTGCTGTAGGAAGCTTGTTCTGGAGGGAAGGAGCCATGACTGAGGAAGTTCAGTCCTAGTGCTAATATTTTTAACCTCCCTGGGTGTTACGATTCTTAGCTTCAAGGAGCTTGTGCCATGGGCAGCTATTTTCTATAAGATACATTCTGGCAAACCTTGAGGTCCTAAACCATTAAGGGTTTTATAGGTTTTGACCAGCACCTCACAAAAACGCACAGGAAACCATTGAAGGTGTATCAAGATTAGAAGTTTTGCACCTGCTGAAGTTTCTACACTGACTTCAAACGTAGTCCTATGTAGACAATATCACAGTAGTCTATTGTAGTGATTACCAATGCTTGAATTGCTCTTGCTAGGTATTTTTTCTACAGGCAGGGGCAAGTGGGACAATCAACCAAAGGTGATAAAGTTGAATACAACAGATAGTTGAACTTCCATAGGCAGAGCAGGGTTGAAGACCACCCACAGTCTGCATACTTGGTCCTTCATGGAGATCAAGCAAACTTTCCCTGAATGATGGACTACCATGTGTATTTTATATGAATCTATGGGTTCACGTAGACTTTGTGTCTATGACTACTTATAACCGTGTTGCTTTAATGTCATGTTTGTCTATTAATGCTGTGAGATGTCCCTCAATTCCTTGTCCTCAAATACTTGAACATGTCTTAATTGTACTGGACTGTATATTATCCCTCATGCCTGTAAGCCTCCTTGGGTCCTTTTCCAAGGAGAAAGGTGGGGTAAAAATACTCTAAAATAAATAAATAAATAAATAAATAAATAATCCTGTCGAGGCCAGGTAAATAATCTCTTTAAGTAGTCCAATGGTCTTCCCAACTGTATGACTGCCATCTTATCCCAATTCAGTTTCGGTTTGTTAGCCCTCATCCAGCCCATTATTGATGCCAGGCAGTCCTCAAGGACTCACACAACATTACATGCACATGAAGAGGAGAGGTAGAGTTAGGTGTTTATTCAGGTCTTGATGACGACAAAGTGTAAATCTCTGTATGACTTCTCCTAGTGGCTTCGTATAAAAATTAAAAAGCATTAGAGAGGTGGCTGATTCCTGTTGGATCCCATAATGGAGGTCCCAAGGAATGGACAACACACCTTACCTAGCAGTATCATCTGGGACCAGCCCTCATGGAAGGATTCAAACCACCCAAGAACGGAGCCTTCATGTCCTAAACCAGGCATGTCCAAACTTTGGCCCACCAGATGTTTTGGGCCATAACTCCCAGAATTCCAAGCCTGTATTTCCAATGGCAAAGGACTGTGGGAGATGTGGTCCAAAACATCTAGAGGGCTGAAGTTTGGACATGCCTGTGACCTAAACCTAATGGCCAACCAAGAAGGTTGCTGTAGTTTATCTTAAGTTACTTATTTATTTAAAATATTTTTCCTTAAAAGGACCCAAGGTGGCTTACATCATCAAAAGATAATATTGAAATCTTTTTTTAAAAGTGTGCAAACACTTAAAAAGATCCAATAAATACCACACTAGAGAACGGTAAATAGAAGCAGCACCAAAAACACATTCAAAGCAATGAGGCATAGGCGTCCATGATATATCTGAAATATGGTAGACTCAGTGCAGTCATGTTACCTTTTAAATAGGTTAGGCTTGATCTAGAACTGATTTATTTGTCTTCCTGGCAGTCTCTGGAACCAGATCACCCAGAAACTGGTCTTATTTCAGAAAGCCAAAATAAAGATCACAGCACTACAGTCCAGTGGAGTTCAATGGGATTTACTCCCTGGAAAGTGAATACGGGATTTTGTATATTGGCTGCTATTATGAACAGATTCCTTCAGGTTCCTATCCTCCATGCAATCCGAGCACCAGACTAAACATTGTGCAGGCCTTGTATCCCATTGTGTCCAGCTGTGTGTCTTACTTTCCCCCCCTTATATTATGAAGAGACAACAAAGAGGGTAATGGTTTCGTGATCCCAAAATACGTGGGAAAACAAAGGGTTATCCCATGTTGCCTCTGTACTTCCTCTTCTCAAATATGGCTCCCTCTACAGCTATAAGTCACAATTTAAAAAACCCAATTACAGTGGTCCTCTGCCCATTTGCAGAGGACCACTGGGGGACCACAATATATATATCGTGGGACCACAATATATGAAAAAAAAACCCTGGGGTAAGGGGGAAAGGCCTGTTAGTTACTCCAGGACTGGTGCTGCCCGAATGGGCCTGCAAGAGCCTTTCTGGGCCTGTCAGAGGCCTCAGAAATGATTTTCAACAACCTGGAAGTGACCTACAGTTTACCGGAAGTCACTTTCAGTTCACAGGGAGGCCCTTTTGGGGCCTCTAGAAGGCCCGGGAAGGCCTTACAGGCCTGTTTGGGGCTGCGCCAGGCTCGGGGTAAATACAAGAGCCCCCAGCTAGGCATCCCAGGCCCGAGCTGACCTGCATCTGCATATTGCGGATTTTCAGTTATCGTGGGTTGGGTAGGGTCCCTAACCCCCGTGATAGGCAGGGGGTCACTGTATAACCACTTAATTTTTTTTTAACTACTGCAACTACCTGTGTGTGGGGAGCTGTTTTTCCAGGGTTGTGGCTGGGAAGGAAAAGCACAATCCTTTGTTTTCCATACATTCCAATCTCCTAAATCTGCCCTTTGCTTGTAATTAGTTTTAGAAACAGAGGAGTTGTAGGTTGTGTCATAAACATAATGAATAATCTGGCTTTCTATTTATCTTCATCCTAGAGATGAACTTTTAAGCGGAGGGGATCACTGAGAAGGAAATGGTACAAAAATCATTAGCATTGTTTTTGCTAGCTATCTACAGAGAGGTAGATTCATATGAATTATCCAGCTGCATCATATTCAAATGCCATTTAGTCGATGCTATTAACTGCAATTTTATAATAGCTCAGGGCAAGTAGATTATCATGAAGTAATTCAATCACTGAAAACAGGTCTCTTAACTCCCGTAAGAGCAAATCTTTAATATTGATCAGCAGAACAAGATGCAAATGATGAGAAAAGAACAGCAACCATTATGCTACATACAGAATATGACCAAAGACCAGTAAAATAATTCCTATCATTAAATGCCAAAGAGTGTTTTATACATAAAGAAAATGGTAATACCAGAGCTTACTGAAATTTTACTTACTAAGGGTTCTTAAATAACAAAGGTTGAAATCCTATTGGTTCAGTAAGTCACCTGGAGTAGGACTATTGAATCAGTGGGTGATTTGGTGAGTCAACTGTAGAGATGGGCACGACCAGGAAAAATGACGTTTCGAGTTGTCGTTTGTCTGGATGGGTCCGTTTCGGGTCGCGGAAATTTTCAAAAATTTGTCGTTTCCGTTTGTCGTTTGTTGTTTGTGTTGGGGTTGGGGTTGGGGTAAGTGGGCTCTGGGAGGCACTTCTCTGGGTGCCTCTGACGTCTGACCCACTAAGAAGGGAAGGGAAGGGAAGCGTTTCGCGTAGCCGCCGCGTACCATACATTATGTTAGGGTTGGGGGGTAAGTGGCAGAGGCATCTCTCTGGGTGCCTCTGACGCACTAAGAAGGAAAGCATACTGGCGTCCTAGCGTACAGGTTAGGGGTAGGGGTAGTGGGCTCTGGCTGGGAGGCACCTCTCTGGGTGCTGCTACTCTGACCCACTAAGAAGGGAAGCGTACTTGCGTACGGATCTGGGTTAGGCTTGGGGTTAGGGTAAGGGCTAGGCTTAGGATTACGGTTAAGGTTAGGGTGGGTTAGTGGGCTGCACCCTGGGTGCCTCTGACCCACTAAGAAGGACAGTGTACTGGCGTATGGGTTAGGGTTAGGGTTAGGGTTAGGGTTAGGGTTAGTGGGCTTTTTATGCCCTCTGGCACATCCAGAAGTCTCAGTCAAAACCTGGCCATGCGATTGGTGGAATGGGTCCAAAAATTTGCATGGTCCCATCCCATGGCCAGCCCATCATTGTGCAGGTGTAAAAAAATAAAAATAAAATAAAATAAAATAAAATCAATGGAGACGTTTTATTGCAAGAAAAACCCACTGCTGCTACTACAAAAATCAGGCATTTAAAATACCTAATTTTCAAATGTTTCTGTGGTGCTTTGGTGGGTTTTGGGCCACGATTTCAAAATAAATGTTGTGGTCGCCATTTTGGACCCCCCTACCGCATGGCAAATGGAGACGACGAGGACGCCCCCCCCAGCCTGCTACCAGCAGCCCAGGACAGGAGAGGGGGGGAGGCCGGGGACCCCCCCCAGAAACCACCCCTCTCTGGTAGGTGCCCTCACTGAGGCAGGCATATTTTCGCCTGCTTTTATGGCCGGGAATCGGGGTTTTTTATTTTTAAAACTTTTTTTCTGTGCTGCTTGGCATCGCGCGATCGCCGTGATGCCATGAATGACAACAAAAAAACAGACCCAATTTATCTTTATCAGGTCGGGTTTGAGCTGGAGCGGAGTAATTCTCGTTACCGTTACCCGTTACGTAACGATAACGAGAACCGAAAATGGAAACGAGATTTTCGCCGCTCCGTGCCCATGTCTAGTCAACTGCTCCATAAATTTCCATTCAGACATGTCCAAACTTCTGCCCTCCTAATGTTTTGGACCAGAACTGGCAGAGCAGCAGAGAGGAAGGAGCTGGTCAGAGGAGCACACGGCCAAAGGGCAGAGCTAACGTCTTCTTTTTGCAGGAGCAAGGGGCGGAGTTTTAGCTTTAAATAGCTGCTACCAGCAGTCTCTCAGTCCTTTTCTGGCAGAGCAGCAGAGAGGAAGGAGCTGGTCAGAGGAGCATACGGCCAAAGGGCAGAGCTAACTTCTTCTTTTTTCAGGAGCAAGGGGCGGAGTTTTAGCTTTAAATAGCTGCTACCAGCAGTCTCTCAGTCCTTTTCTGGCAGAGCAGCAGAGAGGAAGGAGCTGGTCAGAGGAGCACACGGCCAAAGGGCAGAGCTAACTTCTTCTTTTTGCAGGAGCAAGGGGCGGAGTTTTAGCTTTAAATAGCTGCTACCAGCAGTCTCTCAGTCCATTTCTGGCAGAGCAGCAGAGAGGAAGGAGCTGGTCAGAGGAGCACACGGCCAAAGGGCAGAGCTAACGTCTTCTTTTTGCAGGAGCAAAGGGCGGAGTTTTAGCTTTAAATAGCTGCTACCAGCAGTCTCTCAGTCCTTTTCTGGCAGAGCAGCAGAGAGGAAGGAGCTGGTCAGAGGAGCACACGGCCAAAGGGCAGAGCTAACTTCTTCTTTTTGCAGGAGCAAGGGGCGGAGTTTTAGCTTTAAATAGCTGCTACCAGCAGTCTCTCAGTCCTTTTCTGGCAGAGCAGCAGAGAGGAAGGAGCTGGTCAGAGGAGCACACGGCCAAAGGGCAGAGCTAACTTCTTCTTTTTGCAGGAGCAAGGGGCGGAGTTTTAGCTTTAAATAGCTGCTACCAGCAGTCTCTCAGTCCTTTTCTGGCAGAGCAGCAGAGAGGAAGGAGCTGGTCAGAGGAGCACACGGCCAAAGGGCAGAGCTAACTTCTTCTTTTTGCAGGAGCAAGGGGCGGAGTTTTAGCTTTAAATAGCTGCTACCAGCAGTCTCTCAGTCCTTTTCTGGCAGAGCAGCAGAGAGGAAGGAGCTGGTCAGAGGAGCACACGGCCAAAGGGCAGAGCTAACTTCTTCTTTTTGCAGGAGCAAGGGGCGGAGTTTTAGCTTTAAATAGCTGCTACCAGCAGTCTCTCAGTCCTTTTCTGGCAGAGCAGCAGAGAGGAAGGAGCTGGTCAGAGGAGCACACGGCCAAAGGGCAGAGCTAACTTCTTCTTTTTGCAGGAGCAAGGGGCGGAGTTTTAGCTTTAAATAGCTGCTACCAGCAGCACGCGCCTTACGGCGCGTGCAAACTAAAAAAAAAAAACCGGGTTTAATTGAGTTCCCAAGCCAAGCAACTCGTCAGGAGGTCCTACACTTCCTGACGTGCTTGCAGTTGGAGTAGAGGTGCTTTAGCGGCCCCTACACTGTTAGATTTTTACTAAACAATAAAAGAAGTAAAGAGTCTTACTAGATTAAAAATAGTGCAAGTTTACATTTTTGAGACCTTGAATACACTTTATTGTAATCGTTAAAATGGAGTTGGAGGGAGCAGCTGTAGTTACCTGCAGTACTTGTGCCATGTTTGTTATCTTGACAGAGCATGTGCAGAACTACATCTGCTGCAAGTGCAAGCTGGTAGCGCTATTGGAAGAGAAGGTCCAGCAGCTAGAGGCTCGCATAGTGGACCAGCAACATATTAAGGAGCTTGAGCAGTTCCTGGACAGAGCGGAAGAGACTATCCAGGTCCAAGAAGAGACAGGGCACACTTCAGAGGAGGAAGTCACTCCCCCAACTCAGGAGGTGGATGGGTGGAGGAATGTGACTCAAAGGAGTAGAAGGCCAACGCATCGCTCAGAGAGTCTCATCTTGCACAATCAATTTGAAGCTCTTTCCCTCAGCACACCTCATGAGGCACACATAGAGGAAGAAGTGGTTCCACCGGAGGATCTCTCCCTCATCACTATTGATGAGATACAAGATCAGGTACATGTTGATGAGCAGGCTGCAGGAGAGAAGCTCACTGTGCTAGGGGATTCTATCATTAGAAATACGGAGGGATGGATTTGTGAGGAGCATGACAACCGTATGGTCACTTGCCTGCCGGGTGCAAAGGTTGCAGACATCACCAGAAATATAGATAGCTTGTTAGAGAGAACTGGGAAGGAGCCAGTGGTCATGGTACACGTCGGTACCAATGATGTCGGGAAGGCCAAGCGGACAGTCTTGGAAGCCAAATTCAGGTTGCTAGGTAGAAGATTGAAGTCCCGGGCTTCCAAGGTAGCATTTTCAGAAGTGCTACCTGTTCCTTGTGCAGGTCCCGCCAGGCAGGCAGAACTCAGAAGCCTCAATGCATGGATGAGGCGATGGTGTTGAGAGGAGGGCTTTAGATTTGTCAGGAACTGGAGAACATTTTGGCACAAGCCAAACCTGTTCAGGAGGGATGGGTTGCACTTGAAACATGATGGGACCAGATTGCTGGCACTCAACCTCAAAAAGGCAGCAGAGCAGCTTTTAAACTGATAACTGGGGGAAAGCCGACAGGAGCTGTGTGGCATCCGGTTCGGAACACCTCATCCTCGGGGAATGAGGTTGGAGAGGGTAGAGAATCACATAGAGATGACATAGCAAGTATTAACACTGGCAGAATAGCGGAATGTGACAGTTCGTCTACTGAAAATAAAAGCTGTGGGGGGAGAAGAACAAGGCAGCAGCTGTTGCGGGACCCACTGTACAAGTGCTTCTACGCCAATGCTCGAAGCCTCCGAGCAAATATGGGAGAACTTGAACATCTGGCAGCTAGGGATAACATTGATAACATAGCCATAACAGAAACCTGGTGGAATGTGGAGAACCAGTGGGACACAGCAATCCCAGGCTATAAACTTTATAGAAGGGATAGAGAGGGGCGGGTTGGAGGAGGAGTGGCCATCTATGTCAAAGAAGGCGTAAAATCCAGCAGAATGGAGATTGACAGAGGGTCTGACTCTACCATAGAATCACTGTGGGTTAAAATACCAGGTCCAAAGAGTGATGTGATAGTTGGAGTATTCTATCGTCCACCAGATCAAAAACTTGAGGGGGACCTTGAAATGAGGAGAGAAATCATGGAGGTGGCTAAGAGGGATAGGATAGTAATCATGGGGGACTTTAATTATCCCCACATTGACTGGGCCAATGCGAGCTCTGGGCAAGAAAGAGAAACTGGGTTTCTCGACTTGCTGAATGACTGTGCCTTAGAGCAACTTGTCATGGAGCCCACCCGAGAACAGGCAAATCTAGATCTAATATTGTGTGATACTCAGGACCTCATCAGGGATGTGAATGTCACTGAGCCTCTGGGGAACAGTGACCATGCTGCAATTACCTTTGCCATGCATGTCGGAGGAAGAGTGTCAACCAAATCAGACATAAAAACCCTTGATTTTCGAAGGGCAAACTTCCCTCAGATGAGGAAACTAGTTAGAGAGAAACTGAAGGGGAGGGTTAGAAGAATCCAATCTCTTCAGAGTGCATGGAGCCTGTTTAAAACAACAATAATAGAGGCCCAGCACAAGTGCATACCACAAAGAAAGAAGAGCTCATTTAAGTCCAAGAGGACACCGGCATGGTTAACGAGTGGAGTTAGAGAGGCTCTAAAGCACAAGGAGAGGTCCTTCTGTAAATGGAAATCCTCCCAAAACGAGGAAAATAAAAAGGAACACAAACTCTGGCAAAAGAAATGTAAAAAGATGATAAGGGAGGCAAAGAAAGACTTTGAGGAACGCATGGCTAGCAATATAAAGGGTAATAATAAAAGCTTCTTTAAATATGTTAGAAGTAGAAAACCTGCCAGAGAACCAATTGGGCCTCTGGATGGTGAGGGAGGAAAAGGGGAGGTTAAGGAGGACTTGGACATTGCAGAGAAATTGAACGAGTTCTTTGCGTCTGTCTTCACGACAGAGGACCTTGAGCGGATTCCGCTGCCTGAGCCGCCCCTCTTGACTAAAGAATTAAATCAAATACAGGTTAAAAGAGAGGAGGTTTTAGGACTAATTGATAAATTGAGGATTAACAAGTCACCGGGCCCAGATGGCATCCACCCAAGGGTTATTAGGGAACTGAGAAATGAAATTGCAGATCTCTTAACGGTTATATGCAACTTGTCTCTTAAAACGGCCACAGTGCCGGAAGACTGGAGGATAGCGGATGTCACACCAATTTTTAAAAAAGGAAGGAGGGGGGACCCAGGAAACTACAGGCCGGTTAGCCTTACATCTGTCCCAGGGAAGATGGTGGAAGGCCTCATCCAAGAGAAAATCTTAAAACACATAAAAGAACAAACCTTGCTGAGAGAAAATCAGCATGGCTTCTGTAAGGGTAAATCTTGTCTTACAAACCTTTTAGAATTTTTTGAAAAGGTCAACAGGCACGTGGATTTGGGTGAACCGGTGGATATAGTCTATCTGGATTTTCAAAAGGCTTTTGACACAGTCCCTCACCAAAGGCTGCTGAGAAAATTGCATAGTCAGGGAATAAGAGGGCAGGTCCTCTTATGGATTGAGAACTGGTTGAGATCCCGGAAACAAAGAGTAGGTGTCAATGGGAAATTTTCACAATGGAGAGAAGTGAAAAGCGGTGTGCCCCAGGGCTCGGTCCTGGGACCGGTGCTTTTCAATCTGTTCATAAATGACCTGGAGACAGGGATAAACAGTGAGGTGGCCAAGTTTGCAGATGACACAAAACTTTTCCGTGTGGTAAAAACCAGAGAAGATCGTGAAGAGCTCCAAAAGGATCTCTCCAAACTGGGGGAGTGGGCTGAGAAATGGCAAATGCGTTTTAATGTAACCAAATGTAAAGTAATGCATATTGGGGCAAAAAATCCAAACTTCATCTATCAACTCATGGTCTCTGAGTTATCCATGACGGATCAGGAAAGAGATCTTGGTGTGTTGGTGGACAGCTCCATGAAGGTGTCTCCCCAATGTGTGGCAGCAGTGAAGAAGGCCAATTCCATGCTAGGGATTATCAAAAAGGGGATTGAAAATAAAACAGCCAACATTATAATGCCGTTATACAAAACAATAGTAAGGCCCCACCTGGAGTAGTGTGTACAATTCTGGTCACCGCATCTCAAGAAAGACATAGTGGAACTGGAAAAGGTGCAGAAGAGAGCGACTAAAATGATTACTGGGCTGGGGCACCTCCCTTATGAAGAAAGGCTAAAACAATTGGGCCTCTTTAGTCTGGAAAAAAGGCGCTTGAGGGGGGATATGATAGAGACATACAAAATAATGCAGGGTATGAGTAAAGTGGATAGAGGGAAGCTCTTCTCCCTCTCTCATAATACCAGAACTAGGGGACATACACTCAAATTGAGTGCTGGGAGAGTAAGAACTGACAAAAGAAAATATTTTTTTCACCCAGCACGTTGTAAGTCTATGGAACTCCCTGCCACATGATGTGGTGATGGCATCTGGCCTGGATGCCTTCAAAAGGGGATTGGACAGATTCCTAGAGGAAAAGTCCATCACGGGTTACAAACCATGATGGAGATGTGTAATCTCTAGGCTTTAAGCCAGGGTACTTCAAGGGCCAGATGCAGGGGAGTGGTATCAGGAGACAGATATCTAGTCTCATGCACTCCCAAACGCATCTGGTGGGGCCGCTGTGAGATACAGGAAGCTGGACTAGATGGGCCTTTGGCCTGATCCAGCATGGCTCTTCTTATGTTCTTATGTAACTCCCAGAATTCCAAGCCTGTATTTCCAATGGCAAGCAACTGTGGGAGCTGTGGTCCAAAAGATCTGGAGGACCGAAGTTTGGACATGCCTGTATGTGTCTACTCTAGTTGCAGCTAGACCTTCAATATGCTGTCGGCATCTTCCATCATTCTTCATCAGTGGCTATTCATGTGGAGGTCATATAATCCCACATGAGCCTTCTCACCGTTTAAGATTTTCTGGGAAGGCCCTTCTCTCATTTCTACTATCCTCCCAAGGTCCTTTGGTGGGGACATGAGAGAGGCTTTCTTGAGCATGGCTGCTCCCCAACTTTGGAATGCAGGTTGGCTTCCTCCCTCTTGCCCTTCCATCATGAGGCAAAGACATTTTCAGGCAGGGTATTAAGCAGCAAGGTATCACAGGAATGCTGTTTTTTAACATTCAGAGTTGTAACTGTTTTAGAATTGTTTTAAATAATTTTTAATCTTGATGTAGGCATTATTGTTTTTCTTAACATGACGTGTGTTTTATAGTTTATTGTCTGCACTTTTAATCCAAACTTTACAGGAGCTGTCTCGGGAGCTAGACCCTACATCAAAGATGGGCACACCACTTCCTGTCAAGTTTGGACTTGAACCCAGAGTGGATGGACATCTGAGACACCTGCTTCTCTAGTCCTCCCCTTGAATGGCAAAGGTTATATTTATTTATTTATTTATTTATTTATTGGGCTTATATACCGCCCGTCTTCCCGGAGGAACTCCGGGCGGTTTACAACATAAGAAAATGCTAATGACAACTATTGAGTTAAAACAATTAAACAATTTAAAAACAGTTTAACACAAGTAACCAGACTAAACGATAAAGAATGGCTTTGCAGATGGCAGGGGAAAAAAAAAAACCTTCAGTCACCAAATGCCTCCTGGAAAAGGAGTGTTTTTAATGCCTTCCGGAAGGCTGGCAGGGACTCTGCTAGATGCACTTCTGCTGGGAGATGGTTCCACATGGTGGGGCCAGCCACAGAGAAGGCTCGGGTATGGGTGGATGTTCTCTGAGCCTCCCTGGGCGTGGCCACACGCAGCATGTGCGCCCGCGACAACCTAGTCGGACGGGCCGATGTTGACCACTGGTCGATCCGCTCTGTCAGGTAGTCAGGTCCTAGGCCATGGAGGGTTTTTTAAACCAAAACCAGGACCTTGAATCTGATTCGGGCCGCAACGGGCAACCAATGCAGGCGGGCCAAAACTGGGGTGATGTGGTCGAACCGACGCACACCCACCACCAGTCTGGCCGCCGCATTCTGGACCCGCTGCAGTCGCCGAAGGAGAGTCAAGGGCAACCCCATGTAGAGCATGTTACAATAGTCTAGTCTCGAGATCACGAGTGCTTATAGTTACCACCAGCTTTCAGGGCAGCAGTTAAAGGGAAATACTTTGTTTCTTTGGATCTCCAAGATAGAGAGGTCAAACTATGGTTTCCCTCCATGATATGGTTTTTAAGGCAGTAGTTACCAACTACTCCAGATGTTCTTGGACTAAAACTCCCAGAAGAATTCAGCACTAACTGTGCTGCCCAGGATTTCTGAGAGCTTTCGTTTAAGGGCATCTGGGTTCAAGAACTCATGGTTGCTAAACACTGCTTTCAAGACTAAGGTCCTGATTGTACTGGTTAAAAAACCCTGATATTTGAATCATGTTTAACTGCAATTGCATTAATGTTTAAAAAGTTGATAGCATGACCACAGATGGGGGATAAATCAAGAATGGCGATTCATCATGATTTGATTTGTCAGGGCCGATGAATTGATGACTCAATGAATTTGCAGTGACAAATCAACAAATTGATTTATCTCTCCTTTAAAATTCTATAAAAAAGACAACCCCCTTGGAATCTGGAGACCTCAAATATATAGGGACGCTTCCTTTGAGACTCCTGTGTGTGTTGTGTTGTTACAGTCATGACCGACCCTTCATGACCCCATGTCCATGGAGTTTTCTTGGCAGGAATACTCCTGTACAAGCCTCAAAAGTTTGGCAAGTACTGGAATTCAAAGTCTAAGTTATGAACCCACAAAGAGCCCCCCCCGGAAAGTGCCCCCCACATACCCAGAGATACCAAACTTGCAGACAGGCATCTCCAAAGTCTCTTCTCTAATCTTTCCAGGTTTGGTGAAGATTGGGTTTTGGACTTCTGAGTTATACACCTACAAATTCTACAAAGTGAGGGCCTCTAGGAACTGCCCTTGAGCCACTGGGTTGGGGAAACTCAATTTTCATCAGACTTAGAGGGATTGTAGAAGACAGTCAGAAGATGGTTCTCTGTAAGTTTGGAGCCTCTAGGTGCCTGAGGAGAACTTTCCTCACATGGGCCATTTTGGAAGTGCATAACCTAGACATCAAAAATGCAATCTCCTCCAAACTTGGAGAAAAAGTAGAGGAGTTTCAGGGTGCTTTGGGGGCCATTTTATAGCCTGATGAATTAACAAATCAAATTGTGCTAAAAATTTATCAATTCGTATACATTGTGGGACTCCATTTATGACAAATGCAAATTGACAAATTTTGACAAATCAGCCAAATTTGTCAGTAAACGTGATTCTTTTTTCAATTCATACCCATCTCTAAACATGACACAAAGTGGGTCATGTCTCCCCACCCCATCCCCTGGACTCACATTATTCTGTTTGGAAGTGTGCAGTTCCAACTCCTCCTGGCAGGGTTATTCATTTTAGCTCAGGGTTCGAGTTTAATGTCTCAAATGTCCCAATATGCCCTCCTCTTCTGTCAAACATTGCCCTTGGCTGGATGGCCTTCTGTAATTCTATTCACTTTCCTCCATTCACTCCCACCCTCCCTCCCTGCTTGTTCCTCCCTCCACAGCACAATCAGCCCCCTAGCTTGCCCTCCCTGCTTGATCCCTCCTGTCAGCATGCTCGCCAACCTTCCACCACCCCCTTGCTTTCCCTCCCTGCTCTATCCTCATATTAACGACTATCTCAAAGATATGCACACAGAGATTCATATATCATGTGACTTTAACATCACAGGAATAATATGCATATCACAGGTATAATCAATAATATAGATAAGCCTTAGCTAGGCACCCATCTGTTACATTTCTCAGCTGACTTGAGCGGACATAGAATTACTTGTGCAGCTGATATGAAATATTATTTTCCTTCCGTTAACTCCGGTTTGCTGGTACTATCTGGTTAAGAAGGTTCTACTTCGATTCTGCTCTGGTCCAAGTCATTTTGTGTCCATTTATACAATCGGCTGGCCCATAAGCAGTTCCAGCTTCAATCTAGAGTGTCAATCTTCTTTGGACCTCACACAGGCCCACTTCTCTGACACCATGGAAATCCATCTTCGGGTTCCTGCTCTAAGAAGTTAGAGAAGAGTAGGAGGCTTCTTAGCATCAGTGATGGGAAAGACCACCAGGTCACTTTGTAGGGTCTCCCTGCAGGGAAACAGACCTACCTCCATTAACAGTTCTTCATTAACCTCTTCTGTAACACAGAGCAACATCTGACTTCAAAGAAACAGATCAGCTTAACTGAGCAGGTTTTCCTTGACTGGTAATACAGCTTGAGGTTTTCTTGTTCTCTAAAGCAGTGTTTTTCAACCTTTTTTGGGCAAAGGCACACTTGTTTCATGAAAAAAATCACGAGGCACACCACCATTAGAAACTGTTAAAAAATTTAACTCTGTGCCTATATTGACTATATATAAAGTAATTCTCTTGAATAGGAATCAAATAAACACAAAGAAAATATTTTATAATTACTTTATTATGAAATAGTAAGTAAACAGAAATATGAAAAATTATAAAGTACTTTTCAGTGCGCAACCTGGGCCTGTTTGGCTGAACACAAAGCTGATATTCTGGCATGGGTGCTAAAGGTGGCACTCAGAGCCCTTTCTGTGGGCACCCGACATCTTCCCTTCACAGCCACCTGTATTCAGGTTAAATTGCTGTATTGCCACTTTACGAAAAAATTAGTGGGTTCTGAATTGCAGTTTGGGCACTCGGTCTCTAAAAGGTTCGCCATTGCTGGTGTAGGGAGAAGCAGGACAGAGGGGCCACAGATTAAGGCAGCCCGCTCTCTAGCACCCAGTTCCCACTTACCTGTGTTGTTTTTTAAAAGACATTTTGCCCTGCATGGACTTCTGTGTCCAGTGGAGCCCTGAGAAGGGGCACTGACTCTCCAGGAACACAAATAAGACCCAAAAGCCCATCTTGCTCTCCACACTGTGGCCAAGGCAGATGCCTTCAGCAAGTCCAGCGACAGGAGGGGAGGAGGATGAAGGAAGGCAGGAAGGAAAGAAGGCAGGAAGTGTTCTGCTTGTATACCTCCCCATACCACTTCAAGGAGTCTCTGGGCGGTTTACAGTTTTAATTTCAGTAGGCAGGCTGCTAGACATACACATATGCAGGCTAGAAATGAGCACGTTTCTATGAAGAGGGGAAAGGGTATGAATGGAAAGAGAGAGGTGGGGGGGAAAAGAAAGAAAAGACAGAGAGAAGAGGGTGACCCAAGACAGAAAGAAAGGGGCAAGACTTCAAGGAACCCATCGCGGGGCCCCTCAGAGATGGCTCTTCCCCTCCCGGACCCTAAAGGCCGGCCGGCCAGCCGGCCAGCCATGCCAGTAGCCCCCCGCCTGCCCGCCTCCTCAGCCCAGGCCCGGCAGAGGCCTCCTCCATCCCCTCCTCCTCGCAGCCCTGCCGCGGTGCTCGTGGGGCAGCCGGGTGCCCCTCCTCCCCTTCCCCTCACCTGGTGGTTTGTTCTGGGCTGGGGCTCCCAGGCCGGCTCGTGTTGGCGGGCGGGCTGTCGGGCGGCTCAGTCCATTGGTAGCTCCCAGGAAAGGGGTGGTGGTGGTCCAGGGTAAAAAAAGGAGGGGGAGAGGGAAGCGAGCGAGTCACAGCGGCGGCGGCAGGCACAGGGCAAACACTAAGAGAATGAGTGGGGCCAGGTCCGCCCGGGGAGGAAGTGATGCCAGTGCCGCGGGCCTCGGGGGGAGGAGCCAAGCTGGCCCTTGGATGCTATTTATAGCGCCTCCCAGCTGTGGGCCGCCTGCCGGCCCTGGGTTGAATTTCTTTAGAATTTTTCAATTTTTCCCACGGCACACCAGGCAACATCTCGCGGCACACTAGTGTGCCGCGGAACAGTGGTTGAAAAACACTGCTCTAAAGAGATAGCAGGATGCCAAGGACTCCTATGTGTTCTCCACAAAAGAAAAACATTCTCATCATTACCGAATCTGCTGCTAGCTCTGAGGTTTTCTGTCTTTGCCTAAACCAGTGGTTCTCAACCTGTGGGTCCCCAGATGTTCCTGGACTGCAACTCCCAGAAATCCTGGCTAGCTCAGCTAGTGACGAAGACTTCTTGGAGTTGTGGCCCTGGAACATCTGGGGACCCCACAGGTTGAGAACCACTGGCCTAAAACATATTAAGAACTTCAAGAAGGAGAAGAGGGTCTTTATAGCTGCCCACCAATTGTTAGCACTTGGGAAAATGATGATGGAAGTGTTTTTTTTTTAAAGCAATCTTCCAGTGCTGACTTTTTGCTGGGAGGGAACTTTCGGGGAGGGGGGGAGTTAATAATCCAGCAGTAACCAATTGTTCCGAGTGAGATTCACCTCGCACAGTCCCTGCCTGCCTTTAGAAAAGCGCTTAAGACCTTGCTTTTCAGAGAGGCATTTGGTGACCATTAGGGTTTTTGTTTTGTTTTGTTTTGTTTTGTTTTGCTCTGTTCTGCTATCTTGCCAAGCATTATTTTTTCTTTAAATTGGTTTATGTGTTGTTGCTTTTTTAAGTTTTTTTAATCTTTTATTGTTTTCTGTGATTGTTATACACCGCCTGGAGTTCCTTCGGGAAGACGGGCAGTATAAAAATACATACATAAATAAATATAATAAATAAATCTCTGCCTCAGATTATGAGGAAAGTCACGCCTCTCTGCTTAACAGTCCTTTCCATGCTCTGTTTCAGACAGTGGACAGTTAGAGTATGTAGTCAGCTACCAGTCATTATTTTTCCAAATAATGCTGTTCATTTTGATCTATTCAGAAGTGTGAATAAATTGCAACTTTTTGGAAGAGAAAGAACAAAAAACTTGCAGTTTATTCACACTTCTGAATAGTTCTGAATAGATGATGGAGATGAGTTATCTCTGAGTTATCTCTGAGTTATCTCTGAGATGAGTTATTGAGACTGTGAGTGCCAGTTGATGAGAACTAACAATAAAGAGCAGCCCACTCAGGAGAACCTTGTAGCTAATTCTACTCTATAGGTCTCTGAACATTTTCCACTGGGTGGAAAGTAAGTAGAGGGTTTTAAGTCAAAATGTTTCACGCCCTGCCAAGAGCAGATTGAGGACACATACAGATCACATGGCTGTAGTTTTCTTTGGTCAGAGTGGTTGTGTTTTCAAAACTGATCTGCTACCTTAGATGTTTATGTCTGAGCAGTAATTTCTAAATTTGGCCCAAATGTTAGCTTAGACATACATACACAATAATATATTTTTAAAAATGCATTGGCAGTTTCAAAGGGTTATTATTGGAAGCCTTGTAGAATTGTTGTGGTTACCTTGATCTCCAAATGGGGAGACAAATCTCAGTTTGATTTTATTTTATATTGTGGTTTAGATGTGTTTTTCAACCTTTTTGGGGCAAAGGCTCATCCCAGGCTTAGAAAATGTTAAAAATTTAACTCTGTGCCTATATTGACTATATATAAAGTAATTTTTCAATTTTTCCCACGGCAAACAGGAACAGTGGTTGAAAAACACTGGTTTAGATGACTCATCCCAGCCTTAGCTAGCTACCTGCAGCTACCATACAAAATAAAACCAGATTTTCTGTTTTCCTCTAGCATGGCTCAGCATGGAGATGTTTGCAAGTGTGTTGTGCCCATAATATTTTTGATGAAGTGGTGTAGAACATCCACATTGTCTGTCTTATACCGTTACGTACACCATCATATTGTTTTGCACTTTTTACACAATTCTGGTAACATCACATTGCTTTGTCCAATTGTTTTGGCCATGAAAGGTCCAGAAATGGGGAACCTCTCTGGTCTGTTATGGCTACATGCTTTTGTGCTAGCTTCTTCTGACTTAAGACAGCCCTATGGCCTAAAAATCCTATTATGCTTGGTGATATGTCTGTGAAGATTCTCAGTCATCCAGGCCATAGCTAACGACCCATTCTTGATAGGTTTCAGCACCTTAGGCCATTGTTCACCTTAAGGCTATGGATACTATTGTCTCCCTAACGAGCCTATTCAGGCCATTGTTCATCTTATGAGCCTAATTCAGACCAGGGTGACAAGAGGTCAAAGCTGACTGACTATAAGATGGAGGACACGCACTAGCTGTATTCAGACTGATGACGCTGTTTGGATGAGCAGCGAAACATTTCTATCTCTCAAAAATAAGTCCAGTAGCCATGACTCAACTTCCAGATTATGCTTGGTGATGTGTCAAGTTATGGTTAGTGGCATCCCAGGTAAGACTTCCACTAGACTTGCGCAACTTCAAATTCCACTTACTTACTTTATTGTTGTACGGTCATGGACCCAAAGTTAAAACAAGTACAGCTAAAACAGAGATAAATAATTGACTCACTTCAGAAGTTAAAACCAGTTCATTATCTTAATGGAGCATTTTATAAGATCTTACAACCCAGACTAGAAACTTCGCCACTGTCTCCGTGACTATCTGATTTGTACCTACCAATGTAGTCTTTAGATGTTCATTAGGACACATACTGGGACATTTATTCATAATTGGATGAATAAGTTGAATACATTTGTCCCTATAAAGGCTGCATTCTAAAATGATATATATCAGGGTCTCTCCTGTGTCCTCATCACAAGGACACAAATGATCTTTATTGGGGGGTTATGAAAGCGCCCTTCCAATATACTGCCAAAGGGCAGCAGTTGAATCTAGCCCTAGAGATAGCATGCCTGTGTTTTGGGATGGTGAGTTTGTATAAATATCCTGCAGATTTGGGGAACTCAAAATTTTTTCCAAAGTGTAGGGGTGAGCAGGATCTCTGTGCATTTGCTAGGGTGTACTGTAGATCCATGTCTTTGGTTATAACAAAATATTCATATATGAATTACTGTTCTCGATAAAGTCCTATGGTCTACAGACCTGCTCTGCTCTTGTGGAATGTTATACAGTAAACCCCCGCTGATCACGGGGCTTAGGGACCCACCCCAGCCGCGATGCATGAAAATCCGCAATACACGGAAGCAGGTGGGGGAGGGGGCTTCTCTCGGGGTGCGTTGGAGGGCCACGCAGAGCGACCAGATCACTCCCGGTGGCCCCCCACCCGGCGTGGCCTGCCAGAAGGGGTGGGGGGCATGGAGAGCGACCGGATCGCTCCTGGCGCCCCCCCCAGCATGGCCTGCCAGAAGGGGGGCACAGAGAGTGATCGGATTGCTCCCAACAGCCCCCCCACCCGGCGTGGCCTGCCAGAAGGGGCAGGGGGCTGTGGAGAGCGATCGGCCGGAGGCTTTTCCGGGGTGCGGGAGGGCCGTGCAGAGCAACCTGGCCGCCCCCCACGGTTCCGGTACTGCGGTCCCGCAATGTAGTGCGACCGCAATGCCAGAACCGCGAAATGGCGGGGGTCACTGTACTTGTTAACCGCCCTGAGTTCCCATTTGCGAAAATCTGGCAGTATATAAAATATAAACATAAATAATAACAAATAAATAATAAACTCAAGACATTGATTTGCTTTATTGGGGCAATCTTTCTTGTATTTTCTTATTCTTCTTTTTCTCTTCAGCTTTCCTCTTCCCTTCATTGTTATATTTTTCCCAGAGAATCTTGTCTTTTATGACTTGCTGACCTGGTACCTCAATTTAATGTTGAACTTCACTCCACAGTTTCAGATTCCCTCAACATTCTGGCACTCTTTCGTCTTGCCTGATTCTCTGGATGGGTCCCAGATTTTGCTTCTAATAATAACCTTTATTGTCAGTGTACAACCCGTGTACAGTGAAATTGACTGAGCCTCCCCCAAAAAAAAACCATCCCACTAATAAGCCACTCAATCTCATTTCACTCGGTGTGCTTGCTGTACAATTCACCGGCCCCATGAGTTTATCACAACTTATCATGTCTCATTCAGCAGTCTAACAGCCCACAGATAAAAACTATTTTTTAGCCTGTTGGTATGGCTTGCTAGTACTACACTTCTGTATCTCCTACCCGAGGGTAGGAGAGTAAATAAGTGCTGACCAGGGTGTGAATAGTCCCTGATGATTTTCCTTGTTCTCCTAAGACAGTGGTCTCTGGTAATGTCATCCAGCTGTCATGTCATCTGGCAGCCACTCTCCTTGTTAATCCATTCCTGAGGAAACAGGCATGTGACAAATGTCCCTTCTAAGCAAGGACAGCAAGACATTTTCTAGGCCCAACAGTCTCCTATATTTAAGTATTAATAAAAACACCCCATTGGTGCCCTGAGACTTGCTAAATCTTATTGCAATGGCACGCTCATATACTAAGCAACAATTTAATTAAAACCATGATAACAGTGGTGGTGCTTCCTTACCCCTCAGGGATCTGCGTGGATTAGCACCTGAGAGAGCCAGCTCTGGAATCAAATATATCCAATAAAGCAAGTTAAGTTAGGCAGACACTGAATTATTGCAACTGGCAATTACAAAATTTCATTGCACGTCGCTCACTCACTACCAGTGGTATCGTGTTACACGGCTGTTTCGGTCTCTGAAGTATGTCTCCTGCCAGAACATTCTGGAGAAATCTGTATTCTGTTAACTGAGAAAGGCATACATCTATCACATGTCACAGACCCCTCATAGATCACATATCTGAGAGGATAAATGACAACTGTTCATTTCAGATTAAGTATTCTAAGGAGCCACTGGAAGGATTAACAATACTTGCATTTCCGCAAGGCTGACCCAAGCCGTTTTTGAGGTGCAGGAGCAAATGGTACCCTTCTTCCCTCACATTAGTCACATTTTTTGACACAGGTGGCCTAGGTTCCTTCTAAGGTACGGACTCACACACTTTCACACACCCCTATGTGAAGCTTCCACCTACCTATGCACCCATTGTGACTTTTTATGTTATAGTCACTCCAGAACCCAGTGTTATAGTCACTCCAGAACCCAGTGGGGGGGGGTTAGAATGAACATTGTATAAAGCAGGAAAAACTCTAACAACAACAACAACAACCTTCCCTCAGACTGCAAAAGCTGCTTGGATGAGTTAAGAAATGTTATCAGTCTCTCAAGAAAAGAAGTCCAGTTGCCATGACTCAACTTCTGGATAACCTCACCTGGATTACTGAGAATCTTCACAGACAGCAGCAGCAGCAGCAGCAGCAGTGGCATGCAGAAACGGGCACAAAACAAAGGACAAAACAGGAAAAAAAATCATGAACATAGGACTGTGTAGCTTGTTAAAGTCTAATCAGACTAGCTCTTTTCCCCCAGTGGGGAACTGGAACTCACAATCTCTATCTATACTACTGAACCAGTCAGCCAGTCTTAAACTGTTATTTATAAATAAAAGAAACTAATGCCGAATAAGCAAAAAGCAAATCTAAAATATTGAACCATTGGTCCACATTTTTGGGGAAATGTGATGGCTAGAATGGAAAACACTTCCAAAAGAAGCATATATTCTCCCCTTGTGTAATATTCCTCACCGAGACGTATGCACACACACACACAGGGAGGCTGCAGGACTGAAACTAGAGTAGCAGAGACAGCAATCCAACGCTAACTCCCACCGGAGACTGCAAGGAGGATGGGGGCTGCCAGAGCTTTTTATGCCCTCTGTGGCTGCCAGACCTGCCCAATCTGCAACCTTGGCATGCTATTGGTTGAACATGATCCCATCACATGGCTTGTCTTCATTTTGAGGCTGGCGACATCCATTTTGTCATCCTTAAGGGGAAAAGAAAAATACATTGCAATGGGAGAAGACAAAAACAAATGTTTTAAGGACCCCAACCCCCTGGTAGGTAATAATTTCAAATAATTATTGCATTATTGCTGCGTTTTTACGGATGTCCAGGACGTTTTAATACCCAAGAAATCAATATTAGGCATCTGGGAGCCATTTTGGGTCGATGTCCCCTAAATCCCCTTAAAGGAAAAAAAATACTGCGATCTGAGAAAATACATAAATGCACGTTTTAAGGATCCCCCCCGGTAGGTATTATCAGACAGTATAAATAATTATCACTGCGTTTTTATGGATGTCCAGGGCATTTTTAACATTTAAAACAGCTCATTTCATTGAAACTAAAAATGTTCGTCGCCATTAACAAAAATGAAACATGTTCAGCTTTTGTGTTCCAATTTTTGCATGGTTTTGTTCATTTGTCGCCATTAACAAAATGAAACATTTTCATCACATTTTCATCACAATTTTCGTTAGTTGTTTTGTTACATAACAGAACAAATAACGAATAATGGAAACGAAAATGTTCATTTCATGGCAACATCTAATCAGCATCTTTCTCTACTCCAGGATGCACAGATAGACAGGGGACATTAAGGTAGATGGAATTGGGAGGAGACATTCTTTTTACAAAGGACTTTAATGGATTTAGCAAGTTCATTCAGATTTAGCAAGTTCATTCAATAAGGCATTCTTTATGGGAGTATAAATGCTATGCACAATTTGCACGTGGAACACTGGCATTTATGATGCTGTGCATTTCTGAATTAATATTCCTGGTTGGCTGAGAGTCACTTAGCATGCATGGAAGGTTCTTGGGAAAAGGGGGTTGTGTCACTTTAAATTGATTGCCATTACCCTGGCTAGTTAATTGGGCCAATTAAGGCAGCACCTGGAATTCAAATATCATGGGCTTCTTTTCAAAAGAGGAGGAAGAAAGGTCAAAGTGTTATGCATTCATGGACTTGAGTCCTTTAATACCCCCATAGAGGGAAAAACCATATCTATAAGGGAAATAAATGAATATAGTGAATTGTTTCCATATCAGGTATCAAGAGCTATCCAGAATTAGCCATCTGGAATGATAATACCTTGTTATTCCCTGGCATTAATGTTCCATGTCTGTCTGTCCTTCTGTCTGTCTGTCTGTCTGTCTGCCTGCCTGCCTCCCTGCCTGCCTCCCTGCCTGCCTGCCTGCCTGTCTTTCTTTCTTTCTTTCTTTCTTTCTTTCTTTCTTTCTTTCTTTCTTTCTTTCTTTCTTTCTTTCTTTCTTTCTTTCTTTCTTTCTTTCTTTCTTTCTTTGGAAGCCAAAATGTTGCTGCTTCAAACAGGAAAGATTCCTCTGAAATCCCTTAAGAGTGCTTCAGTAGGAAAAGAAGCAACACTCAGGACAACAACTGTCCTGTTTTGGGATGGGCAGTGCTCTATGAGAAGGGACAGTCATCTTTTAAAAAAAGAATCCTGCCCTCGAATTCAGCCCAATCCAACATCAGTGCAAAAGTGTAAGAGCCATAAGGAGGAACCCAGGGACATTAATGCTATCTCAGTTGCAGGTCTCTCCTACTCCAACGAGATGCATGGTAAATTGTTTTAAACTATGAAAACTATTTTTGTAATTTTGTATTTGTACATACTCATGGGCTATAAGACAGAATATTTTCTCATGTATAAAAGCAAAGTGTTCTGCTTATATACCACCCCATACCACTTCAAGTAGTTTCTGGGTGGTTTTACAGTTTTTAATTACAGTATGCAGGCTACACAATAATACTATATTTTCATCTAATATTGTTGGACTAAAATAGAGGGTCCTCTTAACCACGGAAGTCAGCTGAGGAGAGAACCACATGGAAAAAAATGTGGTAAATACATATGAACATTTATGCAAAGCAGTCTTATCCATTTTGTCTTCCATTTTGGGTGGAACACAGCTCTTTCTTTTTTTGGTAAGTGGTGAACAGCAACAGGATTTTCAGAATTTTTCCATGAAAAATTCCAAAATTCTCCATCTTGGGAGTTTACCAGATAAATGCAGCTCATCATGGAGAAAGGCCATAGTAGGAAGGCTTTTAGGCCTAGCTAAGGCTACCTCTGTCCAGACTTCCTGTTCCTGCCCCAGTGCTACCTGGCAGCTTTTTTTTCTGATCAGGAAGGTTAGATGGGGCTAGGCCAGTAGTGGGGAACCCTAACCTTTGGCACTCCAGATGCTTTGGACCAAAACTCCCAGAATTCCAAACCTTTGTTACCAACTAAAAAAGGACTGTGGGAGTTGTGGACCAAAACATCTGGAGTGCTAAAGGTTCACCACCACTGGGCTAGGCCTAGTTCTGCCTCGAAGCCTTCTAGTTGGTCTGTTTCACCCAGGTGAGCCACATTTAGAAATCTGTCCGACAGAACTCCCAGAACAGAGAATTCTGGGGTTTATATTTAAAACATTGCAAAAATCCCATCTCTAATTCACCCATCTAGTGATGCCCATCTTGCATTGCCCAGGGAGTGTCACTCCTTATGCCAACCAGGATGCCTTGTGCTCCATGGTCCACATGGAGGATGTTACTATTAGCCAGAGGAAGAGGAGTAAGTAGCAGCAGCAGCTCTGCGCATAATGGCAGAAGAGGCGGAGGAGGAGGAGGAGGAGGAAGAAGAAGAAGAAGAAGAGTTGCAGTTCATTGGGACTTATGACAAGACTGGCTCATACAGTAGGCATAAATGGAATGGTCGGGTTTTCTTCTGTTTTCAGTCTATGTCATTGAAATAGAAAACCAGGATTTGCTATGAAAATGATATTCTAATACTGAGAAATTCTATTGCTGATCTAAAAGATGTGTACACATTTAAATCAGAGTATCCTGCTTATATACCACCCCGTAGTACTTAAAGCACTTGCTGGGCAGTTTAAAATGTAATTTTGCAGGCTACACGTTGGCCTCCTCCAGTTAGCGGGGTAGCGGGATACTCAGTTTATTTACCCACCTTTGAAGGATGGAAGGCTGATTCAACCAAAAGCCAGCTACCTGAGCTTGTTGGGATGGAGCTCAGGTCATGAGTAGACCCTTAATTGCAGTACTGTAGTTGAACAACAGTGCCACAAGTATTTATTAAACTGCCCCCAAAAAAATCAAACTTAGAGTATCTCAGCAAGGTTGGCCATTTATCTTATGCACAATAGTTGTCTTTCACGAGGAACAAATTGTGAACTATTCAAGTTTTATTTTACAACACCATGGTCAGAATCTCACTGGTGTTGCTCAACAGCTGGTTCACTTAGTGTTGCTAAGTGCAGCTAATTGGTGAGGTGGCAGAGTACAACTTGGACCCACCCTGGTCATGTACCTCACCAACTAGCTACAATTTGCTGCAGAAAGTTATGCAGACTTTGGAACAAGGGTTCCCAAATTGGACTCAGATATTATTGGACTAAAACTCCTAGGTTTGGAACCACTTTTTAGAAAAACAACAAAAAGGTTCTGGACAGGACCTGTACCAAGGGTAGCAGCCCTGGTATCCTCCCAGTATTTTGCATTATAACTACCAGCTAGCTTGCCCAGTGTTAAGAGATTATGACACTTGCAATCAAAACACCTGGAAGGCATGATTGTCTACCTGAATCTAAAAAGAATACTTATGAACATCACACTCCCCGCCGCACTGAATGGGCTGACTCGGATCACTGTAATTTAAATGATATTCCTTGCATTGTTGACAACTTAATGAACTCATGTGACAGAACAGAAGTAAAGGAGACAGGTGCAGAGCTATTTCAGCAGAATCCTCAAAGATCTGCAAATAAGGGAGAAAAACGGGAAAAATTCCTGAAGCTAAGATTGGAACAGTTGCTTTGCGGGCTGTAACATCTTGATTTCCCCTGCCAGCATGAACACTGGGGATTCTGGAAGGTGTAATCGGAAACCAACTTTCTCAAGTGACACTTGGACGTGTGTGACACATGCCTAATGAAGAGGATTTCATGTTTTCGAGCAGAATTCCCGGTTCCCATGTCCTTTCCTTGTCCTTGCACCTCACCGTGTTGAGCAGATGCAAAGTACATTATGCAAAATAAGATGTGGCTTTATTTGCATAATATATATAAGTAATAGAATTGAGCTTTTGTTATTAAAGGCTGATTGCTTTTTAGAAAGAATGAAACAAAAAATAATTATAGGAATACATATCACTGGGTAATATTTGATGCATCGTGGGAGTGTTTTGAAAAATCACGCAATTGAGTAAGACTACAACTGTCCCTATCTCAGTGGTATTCCTTCCATTGTTGACAGCTTAATGAATACATGTGGCAGAACAGAAGTTGGTACATCAGGCAGGGGGAGGAGGTATATGTATGGCAACCTACTCCCACTACCATGGCTTTGTAGCAGAGCAGAACCATATGTGTCCCATTGGGGTGCCTATGAAAAGACATATGCTGATTAAGTGTGATAAAACAGATAATGCCATTAGGGATGCTGTGAGAATTTGTACAAAGCTGAGCACTCAAAATTGTCAGGCTACTGATTCCTTACACGGATCTTGGATGTTGCTACATCTGTTCTTTGTTATATCTCACATCTCTCCCCACCCAACCCCCCTGGAATTTAGATTCATTCAAATCTCTTCCTACAGTACAATCTCTGCAAAATGCAAGCTTTTCCTGAAGGAGCCCTGTGGTGCAGTGGTTAAATGCCTGTACTGCAGGTAAAACTGTGCTCACAACTTGGGGTTCACTCCCAGGTAGGTAGCAGGCTCATGGCTGACTCAGCCTTCCATCCTTCCAAGGTCAGTAAAATGAGTACCCAGCATACTGGCGGGGCGAGGGGGGGATGTGTAGCCTGCATACTGTAATTAAACGATAAACTGCCCAGACACTACTTGAAGTGGTATAGGGCAGTATATAAGCAGAACACTTTGCTTTTTTGCTTTTCTATTTCTATCAGGTGGTTATAGTCATCTTATTAGTACCAGAGTCATCTTATTAGCACCAAAGGACCAGAGTAAATTCTGATTTGTCCTGCCTTTGCATCCAAAGGTGAGGAACATCAAAATTATGACAGAGTTGGGATTTTGGGGGTGCCTTTGTGTGTGTGTGTGTGTGTGTGTGTGTGTGTGTGTGTGTGTGTGTGTGTGTGTGTGTGTGTGTGTGTGTGTGTGTAAAAATTAAACCATTTTGAGCAGCAGGGATGGGATTTGGGGATTTTAAAATTATTTTTGTTACATGCCTTCAAGTCACCTCCAACTCAAGGCAACCACCAACATGTCCTCTGCTAAACTGTCCTCCCTGGATCTTGCAAACTCCAGCCAGTGGCTTCCTTTATGGAGATAAAGATCTCATAATTCAACTTCTTTTTTCTGGCTCCTTTATAGTTTTTCCTATGATAGCATTATTGTCTTTCCCAATGAGTTTTGCCTTCTCATGATGTGCCCAAAGTATGACAGCCTCAGCTTGACCAGTTTTTGCTTTAGGCTTGATATGCCCTATAGCCCATTTGTTGATCTTTCTGGCAGTCCTGGTTATCCACAAAATCTTTTTAATTAAATTTGTCCTGAAAATTTCATAAGGCTCCATCATTGTATTCCTACCTGATTGAGAGACACCTAAATATGTTTTATCTGGGAGAAAGGCCTCAATCTGGAAGGCTTTGAAACTGAGCCTGACCTAGCTCCATCTAATTTTATGTTTAAGAAGAAAGCTCCCAGTTAGCATTGGGGCAGGAAGAGGACCTCTGGACAGAGCTAGACCTAACTCAGCCACAAAGCTTTCCAGGTGATGCCTTTATCCCAGGTGAGTCTCATCCAGGTGCCTGCAATATGTTTTTCTGACATGGAGAATGGAGAATTTTAGGATCTGTCACCCCACTTTATCCATGGCATGGGGCAACCAACACTTTTTTGAAATAAGCAAGGAAGAAAAGGATGAACATTTTATTCATTCTGTTCCTCAAAGATTTTGTTTTTGGTACAGCATCCATTACAACTGGATTCTTTGCTTCTGCAGGCTAAAACTGTTAAATGGACAAATAAACAAACAGATTAATCGTCGTTCGTCAGTGGAAAATGAGAAAAGCCAACTGTTAAATGATTTTATTTTTGGAGAAGCTCAGTTCATGGACGTCAGGGATGTAGATGGATTGATGACCTTCAGGGGATCTAGGAGGACCTTTGAAGGAAGAGAAGATAGCACCCATGGATGATATGGAAGGTCTAGTAAGATGGAGGACTCACACTAGCTGTATTCAGACTGAGGTAGCTGTTTGGATGAGCAGTGAAACATTTCTATCTCTCAAGGAAAAGAAATCCAGTTGCCATGACTCAACTTCCTGATGGTCTAATATTGGCATGCGGATGATGACATGAAAAGACACAGCCTTGTGAGGTATACTTCTCCCAGTAGATGTGTGCAGTACCTTGTGAGTTACTAGTCCCTCTCTATTTGGCACAGGTCAGGCCTCATCTTGAGTATAGTTCTGGGGGCCACACTTTAAGAAGGATGCTGACAAACTGGAACAAGTTCAGAGGAGGGCAACAAGATGATCAGAGTTCTGGACACCAAGGCCTATGAGGACAAACTAAAGCAGGCATGTCCAAAGTCCAGCCTGTCAACCCAAATGCGGCCCGATTTAAAATTTTGAGTGGCCCTCAGCCTCTTCTCCCTGCTAGCTCAGCCTGTTACTCATCCCCACCGGCTGGCCCTTCCTGTGCTGACTAGAGATGTCAGCTTGCAGTTTTATGGTTTGCCTGCCCTCCCTGCCCTCCCTGCCTCCGCCCATCCCCTCAGCCACCCGCCCTGCCTACCCACTCCTGGCTCCATTGCTGTAGCATGTTCCCCACCTCCTTGTGAGGGAGGGCAGCATATGCAAGCAGTGGTGTGTCTTGTGTGTGTGGGGGCCGATTCTGGGACCGTGCAACAGCTGCTGGGCCCTTGGGCACCTTGAAACCGGAGCTTTTGCAGCTGTTGCAATGCGCACAGACCACACACTTTCTCCCCCCCACCCTCCAGGCTGAATGGTTGGCCCCCACACATTTTCACCTACCAAATCTGGCCCTCCTTGCAAAAAGTTTGGACACCCCTGAACTAAAGGGACTGGGCATGTTTAGCCGAGAGAACACAAGACAGAAGAGAGATATGACAGCAATGTTCAAACACTTGAAAGACAGTCGTACAGAGGGCAGGAAGGATCTGTTCTCAATCATTCCAGAATGCAGGACAAGTAATAACAAACTTAAGTTAAGAGAACCCAGGTTTAGGCTGCATATAAAAATGTCTTAACTGTTAGAGCAGTATGGCACTGTAGCTAACTACTTCAGGAGATAGTGAGATATGTTTGATTTGGATTCCTTCACTGATCAGGAGATTGGACTTGATGGCTTTATATGTCCCTTCTGACTCTATGGTTCTATGATCTTCTAGTTTCAACTGTTTGAACTTGAGTCTTGAAGTTAGACAGTGGTTAAAATTAGGGCCACTAAGAGTTGGATCCAGCTTGGCAGCAGAACACACCCACATGCAATCAAGATGGAATTATATAAAGCTGCCTCCTATCCATCTTGAACTGTTGACCTGATGTGTGTCATTGTGTGCAATTCTACTTAAAAGTAGGTTTATTGGTTTAGCTAGTGACAGGGTTTTTATTGTATTTATCGTACACTGTAGTTTTTCTTTTATTGTCTGATTTTATTGAGTGTTGTGAACCATCCAGAAAGTGTTTGCACTAAGCAGGCAGCATAGAAGTGGAAATAATGAATAAATAACAAATAAATAATATGACAGTTTTTCTGCTGCCTAAAATGGTTGTCAATCCACCACTCACTCTTTTCTTTTTCGGATTAAACTCGGCCAGCGCTCTCTCTCCATTTTGTATTATTTGCCATGATTTTGAAATGATTTAAAAACCTTTCACATTTTGTTCTAGATGGCCATTGGGCTGGAAAGGTGACAGCAGTAAGGTGAGAAATAAACAGATAGCTACACCTTCAACCTCTCATTCTTACTAAAGTGTCCCATGGTTTTTTTTTCCTTTCATAATAGGCTCCTCTTCAGTCACCAACTCATCTTGTAAAAGTTACAGTTCTCTTACAGAAGATTTATATTTCTATAGCTTCTCTTCCTGTGTACGCTTTAAAAAGAATTTGCATTCATTTCCAAATGACATATCTTGCTTTACTTTTTATTTATTTATTTATTTATTTATTTATTTATTTATTTATTTATTTATTTATTTATTTTTACAGCTTATATGTCACCCACTACCCAAAGGTCTCTGGGCAGCTTACAATCAAAAGAATTAAAACAGTTAAAACATCAAAATGTCAATAAATAATTAAAATAATAATAAAAACATTACACTAAAAATTGCCATCAGGACTCACCATCTATATTATGTCAATTAAAAAACTTCTGGAACAGGAAGGTTTTTACCTGGCACTGAAATGTCATCAGTGTTGGCACCAGGCGGGTGTCACTTGGGGGGCATTCCACAGCTTGGGGACAGCTGCCGAGAAGGCCCTGTGTCTACAAGCCATCGCTCCCACCTCCTTGAGGGAAGGCTCTTCCAGGAGGACTCCATGGCTTGATCTTAATTGCTGAGTAGGTTCATATGGAAGGAGGCAGTCCTTCAGGGATCTAGGTCCTAAGCCATTTAGGGCTTTATATGTCAAAACAAGCACTTTGAATTGGGCTCGGGCAACAACTGGTAACCAATGCAGATTATGCAGAAATGGCATGATGTGATCCCTGGCACCCTTCCCCCTTAACAGCCATGCCACATGATTCTGAACCAGTTGCAATTGCTGAACCATCTTCAAAGGTGGCCCTACGTAGAGCGCATTGCAGTAATCAATATGGGATGTTACCAGTGCATGCGTAATTGTCATGAGCTTCTGCTCATCCAGGTAGGGCAGCAGCTGGTACATTTTCTGCAGCTGAAGAAAAGCACCACTGGCCACCAAGTCCACTTGGGCTTGCTTCCAGAGTTAGACCAGAGTCCAGGAGCACCCACAAGCTGCAGACCCTGTCCCTTAGGGGGAGTGCAACCGCTTCCAGGACAAGAATATAGCCCTCTAGCCTGTCCAGTGAAACACCCACTAACAGCACTTCCATCTTGTCTGGAATGAATTTTAATTTATTAACCCTTATCCAGTCCATTATCTTGCCCAGACATGAGTTCAGCACAGAGACTGCCTCACCTGGATTGGTGGAGAAGGAGAGGTAGAGCTGAGTATCATCAGCATGGATGTTGAAGTCCCCCAGCACCAACAGTCTGGGGGTTCTCAACACCAGGTCCGAGACCATCTCTGTCAGCTCAGGTAGGGAGACTGTTGGTATGCAGCAGGGTGTGTAGTGCACCAAAAGAATCTCTGATATGTCTCGTGAGCCCAACACACAATACAGGCCTCCAGACCCTCCTTTCTCAAAGAGACAGGAAGCCTGGTCAAGGAGATAGAAGTCCTATAAAATATAGCAACTCCCCCTCCCTTACCCTCTGGGTGACACTGGTGCTGGATCAAGTACCCAGGCAGATATAGCTGGGAGGGGGGACCCCACCCTCCTCTCCCACCCATCTCAGTGATATATGCCAGGTTGGCACCCACATCCAGAATAACATCATTGATAAGGGTGGTCTTATTTTGTACCGACCAGGCATTCAACAAGAGCACTGTATGGCTTGTGGGTTCACTGCTATGGTCACCTGATTCCTTCTGGCTAGAAGTGGAACCAGAAGAGTGGATAGATGTAAGATATCTAACCTCTCTTCTCCTACACGGGCACATTCCACTCCTACCACCATACCTTCCGCTACACAACATAATTTCAATGGCTGTCCCTTCCACTGTCCCCCCTTCTTGTTCCCTCAGTTCCATTGTGGGTCCTTATCCCTTATACTTGATGGCAAAAATCACACACTAACAAACCAAAACCAAAACCAAAACCAAATGCATCCACCAATTCAAACCCATCAGCCCACCTCTCCTTCCCCCTCAAATCTGCACCGCATCTTAAACAGAACTGGGTGCCAGTAGAGTGTTGAACAAGTGACACGATGGTAGTGCTTGGCTATGGGTGGCTAGGGAGTCCACCAAACAGATGTCCTGGGCACAGCGCCTCCACTCCAGCAGTGTGAAAGCCAGCTGAATCCAGTGTCTGTCACCCCCATGGAGCCACAGCTGGTGAAATCCAAGCAGGAGCTTGTAGGTGGCTTAAAAAGCCACAGGATGAACATCCTGGGCCCAGCTCCTCCCCACCAGGCAGCAAGTGGCCAATTGCTCCGTGACTCTTACTCACCTGGAGCAGCAGCAGCAGCACAGATGGAGTCTGGGGTGTTGGCTGCAGGTTTTTTAGATGTTTAAATGTTTAATTTTTGTTTATGGAGAGAGATGGCTGCGGTCTTATATTTTTCTATGCGAAATCGCTATCAAGAGATTTCGGAAGTGTAATTTTTGTTCCAGGGGTAGCTGGTAATTGCTTGTTCCGGTTCCCCGCAAAATTATTTTTTTAAAAATTGTTTAGATGTTTAAATCCTGCATTGTTAGATGTTTAAATGTTCACATTGATGGTTACCTCATAAAGAACGTAAACCCCAAAGAGTAGGGATGGGAATCAGAATATCCCCTGTAAAGTTCACAATAAAACTGGGAGTGGATTCGCTGCCCCCCTGGGTATTGGGGATGGAGGATTCTTCTCCTTTTAGAGCAGGGCCTCTGAGACAAATTTTATCTCTCTCTCTCTCTCTCTCTCTCTCTCTGTGTGTGTGTGTGTGTGTGTGTGTGTGTGTGTGTGTGTGTGTGTGTGTGTGTGTGTGTGTGTGTGCGTGCACAAATTTTTTAAAGACCCTTCCCTTCTCCATTTTCTGCACTTAAGGCCCAATGCTCTTATATTCCCTTGGAATTTATTGCTCCACAATAAAAATAAATAAATATAAATAAAATAAAAGAGGATAAGAGCTGAGAAGGCACATCTGATTTGAACATCTATGTTTATGCGACAATGAAGATAACAAGAAAGAATTCAAATTGAAACATCCTTCTGTATTTTAACACTAATCAGATCATCAGAAGATATACAGTAAGTATTAGTTTTTAAAAAGGATGACAAACTTACTATTTACTTTTTTAAAAAGAGCTATCCTGGCCTTTGTGTGTGTGTGTGAAAAATTTCAAATTACAGCATGAAAATTAATGCCAATGTTTGATTCAAAACTTAGCCTGGCCAAATCCACAAGATGTTGCTGAGACATATAGATAATTCTTAATTAGTTTAAGTTTGTTAAATCACCTGTTTCAGGAAGCTACTGTTACTGGAATTATTAAGAGTATTGTTAAGGTAACACAATAATTTGAAAGCAGGTTACCAAGTCTCTACTCTGTTAAGAAGTTCAAGAGATCCAATGGCTTTAACCATGCATTTACCAAATTTGTTTTAGGTAACGAGGATAAATGTCGCATTGATTTTCCAAAATAATCACTATTAATGTCAGCAGGATATTGAATAAAAGAGAAGACAAGAGAAGACAAGAGAAGACAAGAGAATGTATTGTCATTTTATAAAATATGAAATTAAAAAGTGCTTTGATACAGTTAAAACTTTTCCCTCTATGTCACTTTTGGACATGGTCAGACATTTCAACAAGATACCATATTTTTCTTCAACTGCCTGAGAGCATGGGAGCAGACAATCCTGTCATAACATGTTTTACCAAGATGTAAAACATACTTTCTGAGGGAGGCCTCTGATGGAGTATCATCTGTGTCATTCATTTCCCCCCAAGATGTCATGCAGTCTTACCCTCTTGTGCAAAACTCCATCTTATTTACAGAAGAATTTTATTTCTATATTTCAGTTTGATGTAACCTGTTTGGCTTCATTCCATGTACATTTCCAGTTGTTTTGAAATTTTGTCTGTAAGGAGAGTTTCTGTTTGCTGCCTCAACATCTAGTGTGGCATCTCTAGCTTGGATGTCCTTGTTACAAATATCTAGGCCAGTTAATGTTTTACACCATACAGCTGACATTTATACACAGGCAAAACATGTCACATATTATTCATTTGTTCGTTCATTTGTTCGTTCGTTCATTTGTTCATTCATTTGTTCATTTGTTCTTTTACTCATTCGTTCGTTCGTTCGTTCATTCATTCATTCATTCATTCATTCAATCTATATACCACCTATCTAGACGAGAGTCACTCTGGGTGGTGAACAACCACCAAATAAACTGGTCATAACACAACCAAATAATAAAACAACAACAACACAACAAGATTAACATCAACAAAGGAAAATAAACAATAACAACCCAAATGAAAACAAAACAGAAAAATCTCCATGGACCTCATTTCTTCCTTTGGCCATCAAATTTAGTTCTAGGAGGTCTTCCAGTGCTAAAGACGGACCAGAACTCAGTAGCGCAGGTTATTCTTGGTGCTCTAAGATCGGCACACGTAACACCTTTGTTACATGAGCTGCATTGGCTACTAGTTTGCTTCCGTGTCCAATTCAAGATGTTGGTTACTACATTTAAAGCCCTACATGGTAAGGGGCCAGGTTACCTGAGGGACTGCCTCATCCCCATTACATCAACCTGTCCCACCTGATCGTGCAGGGCGGGCATGCTACGGATCCCGTGAGTAAGAGAATTTCACCAGACTGGGTCTAGGAGATAAACCTTCTCTGCAGTGGCCTGAACCCTCTGGAACAGCATGCCCCCCCTCACTCCTGGCCTTCCGGAAAAGCCTAAAGACATGGTTCTGCCAGCTTGCCAGAGGTGGAACAAGCAGCTGTCACTCATGGATATGGCTAACATCATAGACTCTCTCTCTCTTTTTAAAGCTTTGGCACTTATCCTGAATAATTATTTATATTTATATTGTTGTTTTGTATGGTTTTTAGATGGTTTAATATTTATTGTTTTATTTATTTTTATAAATAAATGAGCAGCGACAAATCTAAATAAATAAATAAATAAATAAAATCTGATTAAATCTTACTGTCTTGTTCCAGGCATACCATGAATATAACAACCAATACAGTTTTGTAGTAATTCCCACTACTTAGAAATGGAACAGGTGGTACACAGTTTAAACTGCTCCAGCAAAGGTTATTGCTCCAGGTATGCATTCAGCAGCAGCATTTCCACATAAGTTGAGTGTGTGACCACAGCAAGGTGAAAAAATGGCTGTTGAGCACTGTTGTATTATTTTTGCTTGCGCACCTTTGTATTTTCTGGTCATATCCTCTATTAGCATAGGCTTGTGCTCTACAATCGCCGAGGGGAGCAGCATGTTCTTTCAATGTGTCAACCCTTCATAGAAACCCTAGGAAAAGCTAAAGATCTGCAGCTTTGCTTCTGAAGACAGCTTTAGTCAAAACGTGTAGCGCTTGAGTATTTTCACAGAAGACCTGTGAAAGATCTACGTATTTATTTTCTACACCCTGAGGCTAGTTTTCTGTTTTGCACCCTTGCCTTTCCAGTTCTTACCAAACTAGGTAACATCTCTCTGTGAGTGTTGCCTTTGGGGACTTGTGGGAAATTTCCCGCCACTTCCCATTAGAACCTCAGCCTTCAACTTCAACAGATACCACTGCCGACAAAGATGCAGAAGTAGCAGTATTGTCTGTGTCGAGCCAAAATAATCTACTTGGAAAGGAATACAAAGCTTGTTTCTGTTAACCCCAGACCAGCCCGTCTTTTACATGTCGTTCTCCATTAGTGCTTTAAAATGTCCGCACACGTTCTGGGAGAACATGATTGTGGGTGTCTTTGGGAATGTTTTAGGCAGAGGGATGTGACCATTTGTAACTTGCGGTTTTATTTCCTTTTGAGATGGAAACTCAGTTATTATGACACATGCAGTGTCAAGGCCTACAGTATGATTGCTCCTCTCGTCTTTCAAATTTGCTTCTACATGTGCCTGCCTGTCTGCTTCTTTCTGTTCTCCATTTCCATTTTCTATATCTGGAACTGCCCCTTCATCAAAAATACGGTGCGATGATTACCCAAACCAATTGCTTCTTGTCTGGAGATTAGGTTTCCAACAGTTTCATCTTGCTCTGAGTCTATTTTCTTGTCTTGTCTTTTCTGGGCTCCTGATTTGTGAGAATGACTTTTGGAGTGGTGGTTTATAATTTATACTTTGTATAGTTTGAGAAAAGAATAAAAAGGTTAGTAAGGCCAAAAACTGTGTATATTAAGAACTTCGTCATAGTCAAAGTAGTAGTTAAATCACACTGATGCTATGATGAAAGTGGTGACACTATGGATGGTGCAGGTTAATTCTTCCCCTCCTTTACTGTCCAGAGAAGAGATGGGTTCATACCTTCTTTCCAAAATGAGGCCTGTGGAGCATGGGCAGAGGGAGAAAACCTTGGAAAGTCTTTCCCTGACCTCCTTGTACATTGCTTCTGTCTCTTCCACCTTGCAGCTACCTCAGTAGCAGTGTGTTTTGTTGCTAAAAAAACAAGGTGCACACTCTGATTTCTTGCCCCTCTCCCGGGGGACCACCCCGATTACACGTCTACATATCCCAACACTTCATAAAACAAGGCATCATGATTTCTACGAAACACGATGTATAACATTATGGGCTTACACAAAATGTCAATGCTAGTCTTAATCAGACAATGTACGCAACTAGGCATGAGTCCAGTTCTGAGACGAAATTCGGGAGCCCAGCTGGCATTCAGAACTGGACCAAAAAGAAAGAATTCAGCCAATCCCTTAACCTTGTTCTGGGGTTGTGCGGGGCTAAACTCCAAGAAGGAAGAACCCTCCAATGTCATCTTTCCTTCTCACTGGCACTGGCCAATCAGGAGCTGTGTAGGGAAATGCATCATTCCACTTCTCTGTCCAATTGGCCAGTTCATCCTCACACAACCCTAGAGTAAGGTAAGGGATTGGCTGAATTCAGATGGTTGGTCCAGTTCCAAATGGCAGCTTGGCTCCTGCAATTTGTTTTGGAACAGGACCACTTCTTGAACGAAATGCTCATGCCTATATGCAACAATTTTCTGAGATCCCAGAAAATTTCTGGATCCCCTCCTTTGGCTCCTGGGCCACCTTTCTGACCCTGGGCCCAGGTGCAATGTACCCCCTGGAAGCCCTCCCCCCGGGCCCAGTTCTGAAGGAAGGCCTTTTGCTTCTCCTGAGTACTCTTCATATGAGATTTACTCACTGATTTGGAGAGCCTGAACATTGCTACCTAGAAAACCCTAGAAAGAGCCACCATAAGACAACATTGACTTGATGGCATAGATTAATAATAATATTCAATTATAATGTATCTATTACTATTTGCAGTATCTACTATTTTTGCAGAAATGGAAACCTCACTAATTTAAATCACACAACGATTAAGTTCGTCTCCCCTCTTTTTTACAGGGGCATGGTTTCAATAACTAGTGGAGGGGAATCATGATATAGTTCACATGCTAGTTTGGTCCACACCACACCTTTTGTTACTACTCTATTATGGGTACAGTGGCAACTATGAGGCAAATGAGAGGAAAGTGTATTTTGTACCTTTAAGGAGTAATAGTGGAGTGTGTGAAACATAGCTACATAGTTATTTTTCTGTTGCTTTTTAAAAGAACATGACTGCAACAAGTAAGTACAAAAACAATTATTCCATTCCAAAAATAGTTACATAATTATTACATTCCAAAACTAGTTACAAAAAGTTACTTTTGCCAAACAAAAGCAATGCAACTGCTGCTAATAACTTAACTGTTCTGGAGGTCTTTGGAGTCATGACCATAACTAGTAACTTTTAAAAAGTAACTTGAGGCCCTTGGCTATAATGATGCTTGAGCACTCAAGTGAAGGAGTGAAAGTGCTGGAACCACTTACTCATCCTGTAAATGCAGGTGAAGAACTCAAGCAAGTAGCTTACATGCTGTGCAATTCGATGTCACTCAAGCTGTTTTAAAAGTTTATTTTTAGGTGTCTGTGAAAGGTACTTGGTGAAGGTACTTGTTAATTAGGGCTGTTAGTTTCTCTATAGAGGGAACTCAAGGGTTAGTGCTATTCACAAATTAAGACTCTCACATCCTGCACATAGTGAAACTTGAAGACAGTGGCTGTGAGGGAATGGGTTGTGCCGCTCTGTAAAACGACTGACCTTCTGCTTGCTGTTGAAGGAAAAGCATATAGCACTTTCATTATGCCCCATGTTGCCCATCACGGAAGAATGAACTGTGATCTGTGAAAAAAGAAGGTAGAGGAAGTCTTGGCTTGGTAATCAGTGTGAAATGAAAACCTGTTGAGTTGTGGAGGCTGCATTCTGCAAAATGAACCCGGAGACTGACTCGACAGTGCTCTTTATCAGAAAGTTAAATTCCTCCTGTTTTGCCATGTGAGGGAGAAACAAGGCGATTACTGATTACTGAGCAAGCAAAGAATCAGGGATTCCCGGTGAGCTGTAGTGGAAAGGGTGACAGACTATGGCCGCTACCGCACTTCAAACAGCAACCGCTTTTTGTTTTGAATTGCCTTCTGCCCTCCCCCGGTCATGTGGTCGCTGAAGCGATTCAGCATTCCGCACTTGGGCATTTTCTCATGAACCGGTTTCCCTGTCTGCACTTTGCTAAACCGCTTTTTGTTCTGATTTTGTCCGTCATTTTCCCATCATCTGCTTCTATTTCAAAAAATAATTTTTAGGGTAACATCATGCCATTGTTCCTCCATTCTCAGTAATGTAGCTAATTTTCTGCTTTTTCGACGGCAGGATAAGGCATACAGAGGGGGAAACCCAGAAAAAACGGTGCATGGTGTCTGCAGTTTCAGCCAAATCGCTTCAAAAAGCAGTCTAGAAATTGGCTTTAAAAAACCACCCCTGGTGGCCATCACAAGAAAAACCGACATGGTGGCCGAAAAGGGGCATGGCCAATGGGGCTCTGCAGAAAAAGTGATTGGAAATGCAGTAGGTGATTTTTAAGGCGATTTGACTTTAAGCAAAAGGCAATTCAAAACCTAAGAGTGGTAGGGCTCTATGACTCTGGAGAACAGGGTTCAAATCCCCACTTGGTCATGGAAACTCACTGGGAAGGGAGTAGAACTGGTAAAACCACTCCTTAAATCTCTCACTTACCTTGAAAGCCTTGTTAAGGTCATTATAAGTTGAGTCCAACTTTACAGCAGGGGAGGGAGAATTGGGAGACATTGTGTGTGTGTTTTGCGTTGTTACAGTCATGACAGACTCTTCTTGACCCCATGTCCATGGAGTTTTCTTGGCAGGAATACTGGAGTGGTTTGCCAGTTCCTACTCCAGGCGCCTACAGCACCTGGTATTCCCTGGTGGTCTCCCATCCAAATACTAGCCAGGGCCGACTCTGCTTAGCTTCCGAAATCAGGTGAGATCGTATGTGCTTAGGACACATTCAGGATGCAATGTACTGCTCATCTTTGCATTCATCTGAAGGGACAAATCCAACATTATCCCTGATTGCCAATCACTCATGTTTTTTCACAACTGCAGTTATTTTTTTTTTTAAAAAAAGTATATCTGGCACCTACATGAACAGGCTCTCCTGTCAGCCAATCAGGTGCTCCAACTCAAGTACTCACCAAAAATTAAAAGGAATGTATATATCCTCATTTCCCCCTCATTATAGGTCCCTTCCCTATTTGCATGCTGAATTCAATATATGCAGTTGAGAACATTTGTATTCTACAAACAAACACGTGTCTCTCACCATCTCTGTTGCTCTGCATATTGTCTAGTATAACCCTCAGAAATTCATTACATAGTAACAGCTCTGTGTATATGTGTGTGAGTGGGTGCCATGACCCTTTCGTTTGAGCATAATTTCAAGAAAATGGTTACAAGACAAAGAACTAAATGTAGTAATGAAGACAAGACAGGAACCTAAGTGCTGCAAATAATATTTCAAGCTGCAAGTATCTTCATTAAATGTCAGAATTGGTGATTTGTCTTAACCTTACTGAACATGCCTGCAGCTTCAAATTACGCTACTTTTCTTCACCGCATTTTAAATAAAACGCTAAGGGCTTATTCAGAATCCTGTATGATGATTTGCTTCCTGTCTGAATGCCTTTCCCTCAAAACATCTATCCATCCCACCTGCATAGTTTAGGATACTAGGAGTGCAACCCCAAGGGAGGCCCAGAAATCTGTCACCTGAAACGGGGCCTTTTCTGCAGTGGTCCCTCCATTCTGGAGCTCGCTCTCATTTGAGATGCCATTAGCTGTGCCCTTCCATGGTTTCAGGAGACAGATTAAAACCTGGCTGTTCTCACAAGCCTTTTTTTGGCTGTATCCTATCTCCAGTAATCATCCCTACCTCCTTGTGCCCATGTATAGGCTGTTCTCTGCTGCGTTATGATTATTACTACATTCTGTACTTACTATTTATTCCTTTGAGTTGTTTTGGTATTTTTTTTTTTTACAGATGACATTTTTGTACATTGTGTTGTGTCAATTTCATTATTGCATTTGTAAGTATATTTATTATGTATTTGTACTTTGCCTAGAGCAGTGGTGGCAAACCTTTTAGAGACCGAGTGCCCAAAATGTGATTCAAAACCCACTAATTTTTCACAAAGAGCCAATACAGGCATTTAACCTGAATACAGGTGGCTGTGAATGGGTAATGTCAGGTGCCCACAGAAAGGGCTCTGAGTGCCACCTTTGGCACCCATGCCATAGGTTCACCAACACTGGCCTAGAGTAGTGACCATGCCACTAGTTGGATGGAATGAAAATATAAATACAGTGACACCTTGTATATATATAAAAAAATCTTTCCAAATGAAATTGTGTTAAGCAAATTTCCTTTGTACAAGTTTCCCACAGGAATGCATTGAAAACAGATTAACCCCTAACTGCGACTGTTTTTCTGTTGTACGGATTTGCCCCATAGGCGATTCTGTTAAGTGATTTCCCCCTAACTCGAGAAATTTTGTTTCTTTAAGCGGATTTTCTGTTAAACAAACTGCTTGTTATACAAGGGTCCACTGCAAATAAAAATGTGTGTGTGTGTGTGTGTGTGTGTGTGTGTGTGTGTGTGTGTGTGTGTGTGTGTGTGTGTGTGTGTGTGTGTGTGTGTGTGTGTGTGTGTGTGTGTGATACTACGTTATCTGAACTGGGTTATATTATTTTACTCCTGTCAAATTTTTGCTAGGAAAAAAGTACAGTTCCATCCTTCCCCCAAGTTATTTGTGGATGATGTCTTTACACTGATAAGAATTAATAGAATTAATAAATATGAGAATAAAGCTGAAAACTATTATAAAGTGTTAAACCCAACTGTGGGTATTAGGTCATTTAAACACTAAAGAAGATGCCAGCCTGTAGAGTGTAACAAATACTTGTGGTTAACTGAGATAAGAGCCAACGGGGAAGCGAAGACAACGCAGACATGTGGGCACCATCTTATGGCACCAAAAAGCGCCATTTTGTTGGCAGCAGGCAATGGGAACTAAAGCCATTTCTAAGAATTATGATAACTTACCAGGTATGATTACGTATGGCATACGCACGAAATCATGCGACTAAGAAAAGTATAAAAGACCACGGAAACCATCACTCGGGGTCCAGGACAGCAAGGCCTCTGGCCTGTATGCTGTGCCTAGGATCCTTAGACTAACCTATTTTCTGTACTGTAGGGGGTCCAGGGACAGCAAGGCCTCTGGCCTGTATGCTGTGCCTAGGATCCTTAGACTAACCTATTTTCTGTACTGTGGGGTGTCCAGAGCAGCAAGGCCGTCAGGCCATGCTGCGCTCGGATCCTAAACTAACCCACTCTCTGTAATGCCTAAATGTCCTGTGCTGTATATTTCTATCTGTCTTTAATAAACCTTTTGCTATAACTAACTAAGCGTGGCAATTTTGATGAACCACCAATGGTGCATTGACAATTTATCAAGGTGCATTGGCTACTTACAAAGAAAACAACCAATACCAATTTTTAGATCAAATTTTATTCTTATCAACACTTACTTCTTAATTGACTTTGGATAAGCAAGTTGAACACTTAATGTTACACTATCATTAGCACGTTTATTATTCATCTAAATCATACAATTACATCAATTAAACAGAGCTGCCTTTTAAAGTACTCGGTTCATTGATCTTTAATTAGACTTCTAGGAGCAGAGTTGGATGTGAAAGGTGCTAAGCACTGTGATTTTAGTGATATGACTTTTATTTTAACTGCCTTGTGATATGGAAACCTCTTGAATAAATCAGGAATAATGGCATAACATTATCTCGTTACCTTGTGATTGCGTGAGTGATCAGTCTGCAAGGGAAGCCAGTGTGATCTGCTTCTTATGAAAGATCATTTAAAAATCCATGTTTATAGATTTCTTGAAATTCTGGCCCTGTTGCCACCATAGTATGTCTACTCAGTAGGTGTGGGAATGCCCATCTTTTGAAAACATTGTGAGAGTTTTGTGCTATTTGATCAGCCAGCAGAAGCACTACTTATTGAATAAATAGTTAACCAGAGACAGAGTTTTCTTAAAACCAAACAGCTATATTACAAACTGTACAAAATATATCACAGCATCACAGAACTTCTACAAAGTTCAACAGCATAAGAGCATACATTACATTTACAAAATATATGACAGAGAAACAAAGTGGGTGCCTTACTTACAGAAGGCCCAATGAACAATGATTTATTGAACATTTTTATACATGTGTCTGTCCAATCATAAATGACATTACCTCATAGCTATTGCAACCCCTCACATCAGCCAAAATTCATAATGTTCATTCTTAACATCTGCACTCCATTAGAAAAAAACTATACATTCAGTCACTGTAACTTTGCACTTTTACAGACTCCATCTTTAAATCAATTAAATACATATCAGATATTTATAGGACATCCTGTCTAATACATATATTTCACTAACTAATATCTGACAAACATAGTAGTGTAAATCAGCAGAGTTTAGGGATATGATAACTGGGAGGGAGGTCACTCCTTGAGAGGATTCTGTGGCCAATAGGGATGAGCAGAAAATGAAACCTGAAATGCTGTTTTATTGTTTTGTTATGTAATGAAACAAAACAAAACAAAACAAAACAAAACAAGGAAGCAGAATTTCATTTCAGATGAAATGAAACAGTCATTTTTCCATTGAAACAAACCATTTCATTCAGTCATTTTTGGGCTCCTGCCACTCTGTCAATGGCTGGAGCCCTTTCAACCTGATCCATTCGGTACCAGTGGAACCCTCTGGTACTGATTGGGCCAGGTTTGGGGTCCAGTCATTGACAGCTTGGCAGGAGCCCTCAGAAAACAGTCGGGTAGGAAGTGCAATCCCATGGAACTGCCTACCTGACCATTTTCAGAGGGCTCCTGTCAATGATTGGACCCCTTTAAACCTGGCCCAGTCAGCACCAGGGGGACCCCATAGTGCTGACTGGGCCAGGTTTAAAGGGTCCAGCCAATGACACTTCAGCAGGACCCCTTTAAAAATGGATCCCAGAGTCCCAGGCACCAAATCTGGTGCCTCTAGGACCCAGGGGAGCCATTTTGTTTCATTTCATTTCATTTCATATGAAATTTTTTAAAACATTTCATAAGAAATGAAACAAAACATTATTTTCTGTTTTGTGCCCATCCCTAGTGGCCAATTTAATATTCGGGGTACTAATGTCTTTTACCCTGAGGTTTTAGGGGGAGTACATTTTAGGCTTTGGACTCCCACTCCCACAGCCCTTTATCATTGGCAATGCAGGCTAGGGATTCTGGGATTTGTAGTCCAAAAAATCTGTCATGTCAAAGGTTCACCACCCCTGATGCTTGTATGCTTGTGGTCTCTCTCTTTCAGTCTGTGCTTTCCCTTTTAAAAAGGAAAGGGCACTCATTTTGCAGAGACTGGAATAGGGAACATTGGGGTAGTTGCCAAGACCTCGAGATGGAGGAAAATCACTCTCTATCTCCATCCTCCACTAGCAGTGAGGAAACATGAGGGGTTAAAAAAATTCCTTGCTGAGGCATTTATTATGGTAAAAGAGCAGCATTTTTACTAGTATTCCTCAGATCCCTAGTCACAACCCATTTCTGTCTGGTGGCCTTGAGAGATCCCTTCCAGAGAGAAAGGCTTTCCTTCTCTGTGATGATCTGTATTTTCTGCAGTAACCTTTGCCCTTGAAAAACAAGGGCATCCTTCCATGGGAAGGATGTGTTAGCCCTGCTTCCTCCTCCCCTCTGAGCTGCTGCCAAGGAAAGGTGCAGGCAAAGCAGAAGCAGGGTGGATGCTTTGGCTTGGACCCTGGGGCTGCATTGGCAGTCGCGGGCACACTCGCTTCGGGTTGCCACCCCTAGAGAGGCCCAGAAAACTTCCACATGTAACCGGGCCTTCTCGGTGGCTGGCCCCTCTCTTTGGAACAGCCTTCCAAGCGAAGTGTGCTCTGCAGAGTCCCTGCTGGGCTTCCGCAAAGCGTTAAAAACTCTGCGTTTTTGCAAGGCCTTCGGCGAGTGAGTGTAATTTTCTTCCTTTTTTTTTTTCTCCTTCCCCACCATCTGTGTCCACGCTTGCTACCTAGAAGTTTTTTTTTGCTGAGCTTGTGTACTGAACGCCAGGGTGCCAAAAGTTGTTTTAGACTTGTTTTATACTGTTGTCATTGTTTTTCTTTGTTGTTTTTTACTGTGTCATTGGCTGAATTGGTCAGCATTTGTAAGCCGCCCAGAGATCCTATGGGAAGATGGGTGGGGTATAAATTCAATAAATAAATAAATAAATAAATAAATAAATAAATAAATAAATAAATAAATAAATAAATAAATAAAAGTGTGCACTCACTGCAAGCACAGGACAGGCTGTTTGTGAGAAGCAAATAAGCTAATTCAGTGTTTAAATGGCCAGGTCTGGAAGTAAGCAGTAATCCTCCAGGTTATGCACAATTAATGTGCCCAACATACTATCTTATGTGTGTGTTTGTGTGGGTAGGTGGATGGGTGGGGGAATGCCTAACATAACTGCAAAGAGATTCAAGAGTACAGGAACTCCTCACAGGCTGTAGTCTTACCAGTGTTTTCTGCGTAGTTTCCCAGCGGCGAACTGTGCAGAAAAAGATTGCGTGCTAACCACAAAGAGAAGTAAATTCCAGTCCCGGCCAACCATGCCCCTGAAACAGCAGTTTCAGTGAAGTTTCCTAAACCACCACCAGGGGCTGGATTTAGAAACTTTGCTCAGAAATGCTTACTTATTTGCTTCTGTAACCACGACAGGACCCCGAAAATACGCAGTAAAATCTGTTGTTCCCCTTAAACACTATGGAGGCTTGGAAAGTAGAGCTGTAAAGAAGAGAAAATGTGAAGTAGACAACTAGAGACAGAACCAGAATAGGAAAATATGACGCAGAAGAGAGGACACTGACTACACATTAAAAACCATGTGACTGCCCGAAAAAAATATGCATGAAATTTATATACAGAAAGTTCTGGTAAGATGGAGTTCCGTTCTGTCATCATTCCACCTTAATGATGGAGTTCCGTTCTGTATGACTAGATCATTAGGTGGATTATTGTTAAGTGAGAAGCTTAAAGTGGATGTATTTTGGTGGGTGGAACCCTGCTCTCCTTGCAGACGGGCCAGAGGGGGGAGGCTCTCCGGGGAGCAGATCAAAAAAGGAGGGGGAAATAGAGACAGAGGTGGCTGACAATCTGCCCCGCTCAGGGTATTCTCCTCCCTGGCGAAGACATGACGATGCTCCCAGCAACACTGACTCCTTCAAAGCAGAGAAGGAGGTGGAGGAAGGCATGAGAAGGATGTGTTAGCCCTGCTTCCTCCTCCCCTCTGCGCTGCTGCCAAGGAAAGGTGTGAGCAAAGCAGAAGCAGGGGGACGCTTTGCTCGGACCCTGGGGCTGGAATGGCACGTTCTTCCTGAGACAGCAGTTAGGCTCCAGTGGCCTCCACTGCTGCTTGTTAGTCTGAGTGGTCATTAAACAGGTAGGTTGTTAAGTGAGAAGTGGCTGCAGTGGAAAAAAATCTCAGCCAATCTTCAGTAGCAAGAAAGAATGAAGGAGTTCCTGCATAAGACAAGTTTCCTGAACTTTAAAAACCTAAGTCTCACTCACATTATAACCCAGAGCACAGAGAGAACTCCTAGTTCCCCAAGCGCCTTCCCCTCTGAAGATGCCAGCCACAGAGTCTGGTGAAACGTCAGGAAGAAAAAACTTCCAGAACAATGCCAAACAGCCCAAAAAACTCAGAACAACTATCAGATCCCGGCTGTGAAAGCCTTCGAGAATACACAGAAAACTGATTATTTGCATCCTTGTTTTTTAAAATTGCAGTTCTGAAAATCTCTAAATAGCATGGCCCATGACTTTCCTAGCTGGAGAAACCAGGAACTATATTAACCCAACAAAGGGAACATTTCTAAAATATATCTACGCCTTTGTGCGATGACCTCTTTCACGGGCCACTGCATTTCCATGTACACTCCTCACGACCCTTGGGTGGATGATGCTTGATCATAGCCAGTCTTGACCACAGAACACCCTTCTATGCATTCTGAATAATTCCTCACCAATGCCCCACCCTTCTCTTCATTCAAAGCCTTTTCTGCTCCTGATGTCTTGAAATCCCGACGGTTCCCATTTGTTCTCTGCAGCTTTAAACCCTTGTAGCCTCCAAGAGTTACAACCATGAAATCTTAGATGCACCTTTCCCCTTCCCCCCAGTTGATTTTCTGTGTGCAAAATACATTAAGGGAGGCTTGTGTGTTGTGGTTTTGACTCTGCAAGGATTGAAACAAAAAAGATATCCTTTGTTGGAATCTTTCCCGGCACTCTTCAGATGGTTCTATGATGTTTTCCTTGGGTGCCTCCCGACCTTAATCAGCCCCCAAAAACTTGAAAAATACAGCAAACAGACCCGCAGAAGCATTTCTAAATCTTTTTTGTCGAAGAGGTTTAGAACTACGTTTGAAGAGGAAAGCCATACAGCAGTCCTTGGCAACAGAAAAATTGCATGGGTCATTATTTAGATTTTGGAAACTTGCTTGTACCTGGAAAACTTTACTGTTATTTTAACCCTCAAAAATCAAAAACAACTTGCTGTGAGTAAGTTGTCTTTTCTGACCTCAAGAGAATTCTAATATATTGAGAGTTAGCTTCAGAATTAACGTTAGGGTTAGAGTTATAGTTTAATGTATGGATAATATATTCCTGGAACCTTCTGAGAATTCTAATTCTGCTCCACCTCATTGAGCCGAACTACTGACAATTAGACATGGGCACGACTAGGCGAAATTCTCATTTCCATTTTCGGTTCTCGTTATCGTTACATAACGGGTAACGGTAACGCGAATTACTCCACTCCAGCTCGAACCCAAACCAAAAAAGAAAAATTGGGTCTGATTTTTTGTTGTCGTTCATGGCATTGCGGCGATCGCGCAATGCCAAGCAGCACAGAAAAAAGTTTTAAAAATAAAAAACCCCAATTCTCGGCCATAAAAGCAGGCGAAAATATGCCTACCTCAGTGAGAGCACCTACCGAGGGGTGGTTTCTGGGGGGGTCCCCGGCCTTCCCCCCCTCCTGTCCTGGGCTGCTTGCACCAGGCTTGGGGGGTCATCCTCGTCGTCTCCATTTGCCATGTGGTGGGGGGGATCCAAAATGGCGACCACAATTTTTCTTTTGAAATCGTGGTCCAAAAACCCACCAAAGCACCACAGAAACATGTGAAATTTATTTATTTTAAATGCCTGAATTTTTATAGTAGCAGCAGTGGGTTTTTATAGCAATAAAACGTTGTATTGATTTTATTTTATTTTATTTTATTTTTATTTTTATTTTTTACACCTGCGCACGCGCAATGATGGGCTGGCCATGGGATGGGACCATGCAAATTTTGGAGCCATTCCACCAATCGCATGGCCAGGTTTTGCTGAGACTTCTGGATGTGCCAGAGAGGGCATAAAAAGCCCACCAACCCTAACCCTAACCCTAACCCTAACCCTAACCCTAACCCTAACCCTAACCTGAACCATTACCCTAAGCCTAGCCCTAACCTTAACCCTAACCCTAACCCTAACCCTAACCCTAACCCCAACCCCAACCCTAACCTTAACCGTAACCCTAAGCCTAGCCCTTACCCTAACCCCAACCCTAACCCAGATTGGGACGCAAGTACACTTCCCTTCTTAGTGGGTCAGAGTGATGCACCCAGAGAGGTGCCTTCAACTCAGAGACCCACTCCCTCCCTCACTAAGCGTAACCTGTACAGCAGTACGCCAGTATGCTTTCCTTCTTAGTGAGTCAGAGAAGCGCTGACGAGGTTCCTCTGACACACTAACCCCCAAATGTTCTTAGTGAGACAGAGAAGTGCCGACGAGGTTTCCTGTCACACTAACAACAACAACCCCAACATAATTATAATGGTGGCTACACGTTACGCTCCCTAAACCACTGTACAAATGACAGACGACAAACGGAAATGACAAATTTTTGAAAAATTTCGCGACAAACAGAAACTAGCCGAAATGGGCCCATCCCGACAAACGACAACTCGAAATGTAATTTTTTCTGGTCGTGCCCATCTCTACTGACAATCATCACAGTATATCATTTGGGAACCATGGCTTACTAAATGTGTTCAGTATATATATAATTCTGGTTCTAGTATTTTACTCTGGCCAGTATGAAAAACTACTCCAACTTTTAGATACAAGAAATTTGTTGTGACAAATTTGGAGCTCTTTTGTTTGTTTGTTGGCCTGTTTTAAACCCAAACAATACAAACCACAAATATAATACCAGTGACTGAACCTTGGGGACATTATAAAAAATTCTTCTGGGAAAAATACGGAAGAATATCTTCCTTGTAGGTCTGGTCTTGTGTGGATTTTGGAAGAAAAGGTGGTTCCAAGGGATTTACGTGCTTAAGAGAATTGCCTATGTGGTGAATCCGTACAACAACAACAAAGTCACGATTAGGGATTACTCTGTTTTTAATGCATTCCTATGGGAAATTTGCACAAAGGAAAATTAGCTTACCAGAATTTCATTTGGAATGAATTAATACCTTTATACAAGGTACCACTGTAATAGCAAATGATCACAATACAACATAAAATATCACAAATAATCACAATACCATTAAAACAATAAGAAAATTAAACCAATACATAATTTACCCACAACTTGAGCCCATGGTTCCTTTCTGTTATTGATACCCTATGAGAGATCTTGTCATCTGCCCATTCTTGAGCATATTATCAGTCAAATTATAGAAATCAATTATGGCAGCACTATCACAGGGGCTCAATGTGCACCTGTCAGCTCATCAAAAATGGAAATATAATTCCTGAAAGTATTTTTATAACAGGGAAAGTTTTGTCACTTCAACACCCCTCCCCCTGCCTCATTTCCAAATGTTTGACAGGCACATTAATAAGAAGCCTTTAAAAAATCAGAACCCAAATACTTTGAAGCAATTGCCTGAGTTTTTTCCCCCTCTTAGGTGCATAATAAGAACAGAAAGTATGCAGTTATTCTTATCTTAAAATGCATGATAAAATGAAGGACGAAATGGCTTCCTATTGTCTGTATTCTTCCTTCAGATGATTATCACATTTATTTCACAAGATTTCTCCGTCCCTACCTATCAGGGCCATACTTTTCTGATTATCAAATGTTTCATAGTTAACAATGCATTTTTAATAGCTAACTTTGCAGTGCCGAGATTAGTCCTGAATTCCATGCAAAAACTAGTAGCACCTGTCAATAATACTATATTTCTAATAACTTGTTTCTTAAACATGTGTAGTAGAGATGGGCACGACTAGGGAAAATAACGTTTTCGAGTTATCGTGTGTCGGAGGTGGCCTGTGTCGGCTCGTTTCCATTTTTCGCAAAACTTCACAAAAATTTGTCATTTCATTTTTCGTTTTTTCGTCTGTCGTGAAACTGGTTTGGGGGGTAGCGGGCTCCTGGAGGCACCTCTTTTTTGGGGGGGTGGGTGCCTCCTATCCTCACCCGCTAGGGAAAGCAGGCTCCTGGAGATCCCTCATACATGGGGGTCTCCTCTCCTCACCTGCTGCAAAAGGGCATGCATGCATAGCCATATGGCTATGATTGCATACCCAGTTGCACGCAGAGACACAGCAGACTGGCAGAGGCACCCCTCTTTTTGGGGTGCCTTCCCTGCATCAGTCAGGCCTCGGGGACATGGTTTGCATGATGTCACACATGCTGCCGGCCGAGCCAAGCCTGCAGGAGTCACCCAGAGCCACAAGTGGTGGACTGGCAGACTCTCTGCACCCACTGTGTCTCACTAAGAAGGGAATTGTACTTGCTATAGTGCAATGCAATATGCAAGTACAGATCTGGCTTAGGCAACAGGGTTAGCGCAAGGGCTAGGGTTATGCTAGTTATGGGTGAGGTTAGGGTGAGTATTGGGGTGCACCTCTGGGGGCCTCTCTGACCCACTTAGAAGGACAGTGTACTGGCGTATGGGTTCGGGTTCGGGTTCGGGCTATGGTTAGTGGGCTTTTTATGCCCGGTTGGCACATCCCAGAAGTCTCTCCGTGGTCAACCTGGCCAAGTGGCCAAGCAATTGGTGGAATGGCTCCAAAAAATTGCATGGTCACTCCCATGGCCAGCCCATCATTGCGCAGGTGTAAATAAAATAAAATAAAATAAAATAAAATAAAATAAAATAAAATAAAATAAAATAAATGGAGAGAGGAAAGAGGAGACATTTTTTGCAAGAAAAACCCACTGCTACTGTAAAAATTCTGGCAGTTTTAAAATAGCAATTTTCGCATGTTTCTGTGTGGTGCTTGTGTGTTTTTGGACCACGATTTAAAAAAAAATTGCGGTCGCCGCCCCGTTTTGGATCCCCCACCCGCATGGCATGGCGACTCGAGTCCGGCTGCCCAGGACAGGAGAGGGGGGGAGGCCGGGACCCCCCCCAGAAACCACCCCTCTGGTAGGTGCACTCTGCACTGCAGGCATATTTTCGCCTGCTTTTTGGCCCGGGAATGGGGGGGAGAAGTTTAAAACTTTTTTTCTGTGCTGCTTCCGCTTGAATTGCGGCGGCCGGCGGCGAGTCCGGTGCTTTGCGAGCGACTACGACGAGGATTTCCCCCACCACCAGAGCAGCCCAGGACTGGAGAGGGCACCTACCCTCTGGTAGGTGCCCTGAGCCCTCACTCAGGCAGGCATATTTCCGTCTGCTTTTTGGCCGGGAATCGGTTTTGTTTTAAAACTTTTAAAAACTTTTTTTCTGTGCCGCTTGGCATCACGGGATCGCCGCGATGCCAGGAACGACCATGACAAATCAGACCCAATTATTCTTTAGTCGGTTCGAGTTCGAGTTCTGGTGGAGTAATTCCCGTTACCGTTTCCATTCCGTAACGGAAACGAGGAATGGAAATGGAAACGGGAATTCCGCCAAGTCGTGCCCATCTCTAATGTGTAGTAAAAATGTCAGCTGGTTGTATGTGCTAGGCAGGGATGTTGCAAAGTCTTTGACTCCAAACCCCAAGTCTGATCTCTTTTAAAAAGACCCCACCAATAAAAAAGGAGAGAGAGTAGGTGGAGTCCAAGACATAAGCTGAGTCTAAGTCATGGGGAAAACTCAAAAGCTGAGTTCAAGTTGAGCCACCAGTGTGACTTATGTCTGACTTGACAGCGAGTCCCAGGCCTCAAGTCCCCAGCCCTGTGTGCTAGCTTTGCCCACACTATCAGTTCTTCTCTTGCTGTCAACACATACACAGTGAAGAGTCTGCAGTTGAGACACTCCAGTTTATTGGAGACTTCTAGTATGAGTTGGGACTTTGGAACAACAGAGTTTGGATGTAGGGAAGAAGTGAGCAACTGCAATGGGCTTATTCATAAAATTATAGAATTACTGAGTCCCCCCACCGCCACAATTACCTACATACCAGGGACAAGATCTACTTCTCCTTGATACAACTAATTAACCATCCAATCAATTCTCAGTTATGGCAACTAGAGATAGGTGTTTGGTTCGGAAGAGGTCCGGTTATGAAACGAAACATGGCAGCACAGCTGCTGTTCAGAACTGGGATCCAGCCTCTGGAATGAAATCAACCACTGACTTACCTTGCTTTGGGTTGCATGTGGCGACAATCAGGAAGCAGCCTCCAATGCATCATCTTTCCTTCTTCCTGGCACTGAACAATCAGGAGCTGTGCAAGGACATGATTCATCCCACCTCCCTATCTGATTAGCCAGTACCAGGGTGAAGGAAAGATGACACATTGGAGGTTGCTTCTTGTTTTGAGCTTCACCCCGCCCAATCCAAAGGAAGGTAAGTCAGTGGTTGATTTCATTCTGGAGGCTGGGTTCCAAACAGCAGCTGTGCTGCCTTGTTTCCTTTTGGAACCAGGCCGCTTCTGAAATGAAACACCAATCTCTAATTGCAACCCTTTCCAGGATCTTCCAGATAGACAACAGAACCATTGAATAATTAAGTTGGAAGGGGCCTCTAAGGCTGTTGAGTCCAACTTCCTGCTCAAGGCAGGAATCCAAATCAAAACAGATCTGACAGATGATTGTTCAACTTTCGCTCAATTGCTTCCAGCAGGCATACCCAAACTTCAGCCCTCCTGATGTTTTGGACAACAACTCCCAGAATTCCAAGCCTGTATTTCCAATGGCAAAGGACTGTGGGAGTTGTGGTCCAAAACATCTGGAGGGCCGAAGTTTGGGTATGCCTGGCTTCCAGCATTGGACTGCTAACCACCTTCAGGGGTCATTGCTTCCACTGTTGTACTGTTCTATTGTTTTTCTTGATGTTCAGCTGAAATCTGGCTCCCTGTAACTTGAACCCATTGTTATATGTCAATCTTCCTTTCTAAAGGCAAAACATGCCCAGTTCTTTCAGTCTTTCCTTATAGGGCGTGGTGTCCCGCCCCCTGGTCACCTCTCTTGCCCTCCTCTGAACTTGATCCAGTTTGTTTTCATCCTTCTCAAAATGCAGTGTCCAGAACTTGATACAGTACTCTAGATGAGGCCTAATCAGTGCCACATAGAGGGTTATTGTGATCCACACAGGATATTTAAGGAGTGGTTTCATCAGTTTCACTCCCCAAGTGAGGTTCCATGGCCAAGTGGTGTCTTGAACCCTGACCTTCAGAGTCTTTGTCCATCACTCTTTCCATTGCACTACAATGGGTACAGTATATGTAAAACACAGCATATCAATCTGTTACTCAGTCTGGATCCAGTAGTCCAGATGGAAGCAAATATGAAAAGTGTTGCTCTATGCCACATGAGAATCAGTGCAGTGTAAGAGATGGAATTTCAGACTCAGAATCAGGATCCACATCCCCAGTGTTGGTGGAGACTCATTGGGGGTGGCTGTAATAAACCTTAGACATCTCACATACCATGACAGTCCTGTCAGAGTCACCATACGTTTGAAATGAGTTGGTAGCACATAACAGGAACAAATAGCTGCATTCACGAATGGTTCACGAAGACACCAGAAAACGTTTTTGGGGAGAGACACCACTTCCAAAGTAGTCCATGAGATTCCCATAGCCCAATGCAGGCCTTTACTGGCCCACACATTACAAATTATATCACGGGAATAGGGATAGAAACAATGCTCATTAAAAACTCATTTCTCCGCAATGTAAGCTGCTTGAACAGGATGATACAAATGAAAAATCTAAAAGCTTGGCAAAATTCCTTTCTTCCAGCCAAGAGTGTGAGAAACAACCTCTTATTTATAGGTCCCTCAGATTTGTACAAGCTAACTCTGGTGTCTTTTTCCTTTGAAAAAACAAAGTGCAATGCACATTCACACACATGCACAGCAAGGGCAAGAGGACCACCTGGCTGTTGAGAAAGATGCAAGCACACAATCCAGTGCTTCAAATTCTTAAACAAAACAGAAATATTCCTTCACTTCATGCTGTTTACACAATTTGAACAATAGGATAAATTGGGCATTATTTCTCAAAAAGGGGACTTTTAGAAGTGTTGTGGCAACTCTCATGCAGCATGGAGCCTCCAGGGAATATAGTCCTTTCCTTCCTTCTTCAAGCCAGACAAAAACTGGAGCAAAGCAGACAGTGGAGGTAGGGATCCATCTCGTTTGCTTTCCCACCCACAGAATTTGGCCTCAGAGATCCAGAGCAAATTCTTGGAGTGGTATTTCTAGGAACACAAAAGACCCATACTGAACATTAATCAATATCAATATATGTTAATAGAGATGGGCATGGAACGAACATTTTTTCGTTTCTGTTACTGTTTGTCATTTCCGTTACATAACAAAACGACAAATGAAAATTTTGATGAAAATGAAACGAAATGAACAGAACCATGAAAATTGTGGTTGTTACGTTTCGTTTCCGTTAATGGCGACGCGCAATGAAATGAGCTGTTTTAAATGTTAAAAAGCACCCTGGACAGCCGTAAAAATGCAGCTATAATTATTTATATTGTCTGATAATACCTATCAGGGGGTTTGGGGTCCTTAAAACGTTTGTTTTTGTCTTCTCCCATTGCGATGTATTTTTCTTTTCCCTTTAAAATGGATGTCGCCACCAGCCACAAAATGGAGGCAAGCCATGTGATGTGGGATCATGTTCAATGAATAGCATGCCCAGGTTGCAGACTGGGCAGGCAGGTCTGGCAGCCACAGAGAGCATAAAAAGCTCTGGCAGCCCCCGTCCTCCTTGTAGTCTCTGGTGGGAGTTAGGGTGGGATTGCTGTCTCTGCGACTCTAGCTTCAGTCCTGCAGCCTCCCTGTGTGCGTGCGTGCTGCGTACCTCTCAGTGAGTACCTTCCCTGCCCTGCAGTGCAGTCACGCTGCGGCTGCCTTGCACCCTGGGCAACGCCCGCCGCTGCCTTTGCAGCCTCCCTGCATACCTAGTCTATACTGTGTCTCTGCCAGCATCCATTTTTTTTTAGTGTTTTCCCTCTGGTCTGGGGCATTGGGGGATGCCTGCGCATGGAAATGCTTTAAAAATCGCGCAAAAAGCGGGTAGAAACGACAAACGAAAAAACGAAAAATGGTAACAAAATTTTTCAAAAAATTTGCGACAAACGGAAAAGAACCAAAACAGACCTCTCAATGAAAAACAAAAAAACGAAACACCATTTTTTTTTGTTTCTTGCCCATCTCTATATGTTAATACTCCACTGACAGACTGCTTTTCGTATCACTTAAGGTATTGTTTGAAGTACACTTTCAAAGGCAATTTGAAACTTTGTTTAGTATTGTAATAATAATTGTGCACCATCAAGTCGGTTCTGACTTATGCCAACCCTTTCCAGGACTTTCTAGGTAAAGGGCAGGTAGAAGTGGTTCACCATTCCCTTCTTCTGGAGGTGTTCTGGGAGCATGCACCTTGCTCAGGACCATATAAGTTGACTCTCCTGGGATGTATAGTGAAGAACTGAACTCCCAATTTCTACCTAATTTCACAGCATTATCCAGCCAGCTCTGGCTATTACAACTGAAATCTAAAATCTGTAGTTTGCACTTTATAATCAATCATGTTCTTGTTAATGATGTGACCAGAAGAATATAATCTAAACAGAGGTGTTGTTGTTATGTGCTGGTCAAGTTGCCTCTGACTTAATGACAACCTTATGAATGAGTTACATCCAGGCAACCTCCTAGGTTTTTAGCAGAGGGTTGTTTCTCTTTTCTTTAAGTCCCATAGAGGCTTCCTCCCAAACTACCAACTACCGCTCCCCAAATCTTAACTCTTCCCACTGTGCAAACATGGCTCTATCCATGCACATGCTTTAATGGTTGTCTGCAGGAACAGGTTAGTTAGGATTCCTCTAAAAACTTGGATTTTATTTTTCTTTATGGCTAAAGCTGCCAGCATTCTACCTGGGGGAATTCCTGCTGGTTTCTGGTAGTGACAGCAAATATATATATTTCCCCCGAAGTAAATATAAACATCCCATGCCTGATGGCCCAAGCAGAACTGGGAAGTCAACCTTGCAAATAGTTCTCACTGTATTAAAGAGACAGGCCTGGGGGAGGTGACGTTGCCCTATCTTTGACAGCATGCTGAACTGTGATGGGAGACTGATAAGGAGAGTTAATTAAAGGGCATTTTGTCTTTATCACAACCAGAAATGAGTATTTGGAGGACAGTTCTAGAAATTAGAAGTTGCCACTTGCTATCTCTGTTTCCTGTACCTTTAGGGGAAATTGACACAAGGAAGATGTGATGTGCATCTTTAACATGTCAGCAGGAGCGATGCTCTTTACCTTTGATAGAAAGGAGGTGGAGGCAGCACACAGGCTGTGGACCTGGCTATCACAAGGGTAGTGATTTGCTGTATGCCAGAGTCTGAACCCCGATGATTCAGTGCCTTTGATGCCTGCTCTAAAGTTTGGAATAAATGGGAAGGGATTAACAACAACAACAACAACAATGTGCCATCAAGTCAATTATCTAATAGTTAGGGCATTTTTTTGATAATCAAACAAAATTTGCCTTCCAATATTCCATGTCCTGCACTTTGGAATGATTGAGAGCAGATCCTGCCCATTTTCTCTATGACAGCACTTTCAAGTATTTGAAAACAGTTCCCTCGGTCTTCTTTTCTCAAGGCTGAGCATGTCCTCATAGCACATCTTACCATGACAGCAGTCAGACTATGTTTTAGCTGTGTTTTGGTTGACATATGAGTATGAAAGGTGCACCGTCAGCTAGTTCAGATTAAAATGTGAACGGAATTGATCTCCCTTCACTTTCTTTTGTCAAGAAATGCAGTTAAACGTCTTTATTTGATGAAAGGCATCCAATTCATCGGTAGCAAATAATGCTTGAACCTGGTACTGGAGAGCCCAGTTCTGTCCTTGATCTACCGAGATCACTCACATGATAGAAAGTAAGCCAACAGGACCTTGTAAGCTACCGTTAGCTTTAAAATATCCAGCTCTAGGGAAGATAAGACCTTGATGTTTTTTATACATATTGGTACCAATCTGAAGCAATGTCCTTGTGTAAATTAGAAACTTCTAGAAGGAGGGGGAGGGAGGGAGAGAGAGAGAGAGAGAGAGAGAGAGAGAGAGAAATGCATATCGCATTACTTTGCATTACCCTCTGAGCAATGCTCAAATCTCTATATCAAGTCTTGCCAAAGCTACAGCGGATGTGTTTGAAGAGCTGTTTGCAAAACTCCAGAAAGAATTCTCTTCAAGATGAAGGATGAGCGCAACTGGTGTGTGCCAAGTGTTATCTCAACTGAACAGTTGAACAGAAGTCAGGATATGGCAAGGGTGTACATTTTGTGTGTTTGGGGTGTGTGCACACACAGATGTGAATTTTACCAAGGATTATTTATTAGGTTTTTTTAAAAAAGAATTTCATAATATAGTATGCAAAGGGGGGCAATGCTTAAACCAATAACAATTAGGAAAATAAGAACAGATACCGTATTTATTGGCATATAACACGCACAGGCGTATATCACACACCTTCATTTTAAGAGGGAAATTTTAGGAAAAAAATTTAAATTTAAAATAAAGAACTTTGAAGCAAAATAAGGGTATGCATTGAAACTGGATTTAATCCGTTCCAATGCGGTGCTACGTTTTTGGGGGTGAGGGGGGGCGGGCGGGCGGTGGACCCCCATGCAGGTGCCAGGTAAGGGTGCCCCTCCCCGGCTCACCCCCCTTCGTGTCTGCCGCCCCTCCTCTCCCCTCCCTCCTTCCCTCTTTCCCCGAGCGGCCACAGGTGGTCGGGCGGAGGTGGCCACGGGGGGAGGGGGTGCGGTGCGCCGCTTGGCCTGGGACAGGGGGCTTGGGTGCAGGACCACACCGGGAATTCCCCCGGCTCACCTCTTGCCGGAGGAGGGTGAGGCGAGGCGAGGCGAGGCGTGAGGAGGAAGAGGGGGGAGGGCAGTGTGGTCCTCCGCCTTTTCCAGCAGACAAAGGCACCAAGCGGAGCACAGGCTGAATCCGGAGCCGCAGCCGAACCGTGCGTCAAGAAGGGCCACCTGGAGCCGCTGATCCGAAGCGGTTCGAGCACCGTTGGGTCTTTGGCCCTCGCCTTCCGAGGTCTCCCCGCATCCCCACCCGACAGCCTCGCCCCCCAGCCTCCTGCCTGTCTCTCCCCCCCATGCTCATTTGCCCCTTCTTCATCTTCTTCTTCCTCCTCCTCCTCCTCGCCACTTGGTCCCCTCCGTTGCCATGATGATGGCCAACGGTCACTGCAGTCGGAGCCGCACCGGGCGCTTCTTCGGCGGCACCGAGGACCGCCTCTCGTGCTTCGCGCAAAGTGTCTCCGGGGCCGAGAAGTGGAGCGTCCACCTGGCCATGCACCCCTGCCCTCCTCTCTTTCCCCGACCGCCCCGCGTCCTCTTCCCAGGTGGCCGCAGGTGGTGGGTGGAGGTGGCCGCGGGGGGGTGCGCGGTGCGCCGCTTGGCCTGGGGCAGGGGGCTTGGGTGCAGGACCGCACCAGGAATTCCCCCCGCTCACCTCTTGCCAGAGCCCCGGAGGCGCCCGGCAGGCAGGTGGGTGCACCGCCGGCCCGCCCCGCCAGGAGGAACACCAGCCTCCACGGCGGCGGCAAGCGGAGGACCCCCGCGCAGGTGCCAGGTAAGGGCACCCCTCCCTGGCTCACCCCCCTCCGTGCCTGCCGCCCATCCCCTCCCCTCCCCTCCCCTCTTTCCCCGACCACCCCCGTCCTCTTCCCGGGCAGCCGCAGGTGGTGGGTGGAGGTGGCGGGGGAGAGGGGGCAGATTTTTTGCTTCTTAACATTATATTGGAGTATAACACACATACATCATTTGCCCCCTATTTTCAGGGGGGAGTGCGTGTTATACGCCGATAAATACGGTAATTAAAAATATATATAAAACCAATCTTAAGGGAAATAAGAAATAGACATGGGCATTTTGTTTTAGAAGAGGACTGGTTTTGAAACAAAACATGCCAGCACAGCTGGCATTCGGAATGCAGTCCTACCATCTGGAACGAAATCAATCCCTGTCTTATCTTGCTTTACCTCACGCGGGGTGAAACTCCAACCAGGAAGCAGCCTCTGATGTGTCATATTTCCCTCTCCCTGGTGCTGGTCAATCAAAAGCTGTGCAAGGACATGCCTCCCTGTCTGATTGGCTGCCACCACAGAGACAGATGCGTTGGAGACTGCTTCCTGGTTGGAGTTTCACACCACACAAAGTAAAGCAAGACAGTGGTTGATTTCATTCCAGAGGGTGGGACTGCATTTTGAACACCCGTGTTTCATTTGGAAACCAGTCCCATTCAGAAATAAAATGGCCATCTCTAGAAATAAAATAATTAAAGCAATAGCAAACTAACAAAAACAAGAAAAAAACCAACCAACAGCACTAAAATTACTTATTAAGATCCCTGTTTCAACCTGTGCTTTAAAAGCAGCAAGGGCAATCCCTTGGTCTCACATGGATCTTGGTGATCTTCCTCTTGATGTCAACTCTGAAGGAGCTCCAAAAGTCTTCAAGAAGAAGGTAGGCCTTCTCAGTGTTGGCTGTTATCTCTGACCACTGATCAGAGAGTCTACTCCATTTGAAGCAGAATGGCTCCCTGATCTGACCTCAAAGAAACTACAGTGGACCCTCGTATAACAAATGGTTTGTATAACATGAAATCTTCTCCTGGGAGAAGAGCCATCCTGTGTAGTCTTGGGCAAGCCGCAGAGTCCCAGGATGTCCCTCCGAAGGAGGGAATGCTCATCCACTTCTTAGTATTCTCTGCCTGGGAAACTTTGAAAAGAAAAGGGAACTTAACAAGTTAGGACCTAGATACCTGAAGGACCACCTCCTTCCATATGAACCTACCCAGCAATTAAGATTGAGCAAGGGGGCCCTTTTGAAAGAGCCATCTCTCAAGGAGGTGAGAGGGATGGCTTGTAGACATAGAGCCTTCTCGGCAGCTGCCCCCAAGCTATGGAATGCCCTCCCAAGTGAGATCCGCCTGGTGCCAACATTGATGAGATCTCGGTGCCAGGTAAAAACCATCCTATTTTAATTGATACAACATAGACTGTGGGTCCTCTGATGGCAATTTTAGTGGAATGATTTTAGTGTAAGGTTTTTATTATTGTTTTAACTATTTATTGATATTGATGTTTTAACAGTTTTAATTCTTTGATTGTAAGCTGCCCAGAGACCTTTGAGTAGTGGGCAGCATATAAGTTGTAACAATAAATAAATAAATAAATAAATAAATAAATAAATAAATAAATAAATAAATAAATAAATAAACTTATTGGCTTTTATGGTGGAAATGACAAGTGGTGCAAAAAGTACGGAATAAGATTTAAGAGGAGATTAGAGATACGGTATATTAAAAGTTAATATCGAAACATCACCAAAATAGCACTATTAGCCATAATAGAAAATGATGATGTCAATAAGGCAAAAAAAGACAGCAGCACAATTGCTCACTGCAAAAAAAAAAGGAAGCAAAACTAGATCTTCCAACTGCATGAATGGTATAATGAAATTTGGAATATTGCAATTAAGGATAAATTGACTTTGGAAATTAAGTTTTAAAAAAGGAGAGCTGACGATTAAAAGATTTAATGAGATATAGAATGAATTTATAAATGCTGTATTGGGTAAAGGGAAAGGGAGAATGTCAAACCTTGATTACATGAACTTTTGGAAGGGATATGGGTACAGGTTTTTTTTTAATGGAAAGAGCATCAAGTTCTTAAGGGGAAAAACTGAGTAGGATGTATTGATCCTGAGTAGGATCCCCAGGGTGATGGGAGCAATGCATTCTGTTGCTGTTTTGTTGTTGTTTAATATTTATTAAAATATAATTAAAATTAAAAAAGAAAACTTTGAAAAGGGTACTAGTCATAAATTGGAACTGACTTTACAACACACACACACACACACACACACACACACACACACACACACACACACACACACACACACACACACACACACACACACACACACACAGAGAGAGAGAGAGAGAGAGAGAGAGAGAGAAGAGAGAGAAAAAAAATGCTTGATTCTTCTTCCCAATGCTAGGAAAATGCAAACATATTTTCTATTAGATGAATTGAATTGAATTGAAATTGAATTGAAATTTTATTTACGGTCAACGACCAAAAACCAAAATAAAATCATAAAAATAAGGATGTTCAAATATGCATTCCAATAGACAGCACATGAATCAAACCTTATTACAAGATATATAGTAAATACAATTTTTAATACAATTTAAAATACAATTTAAAATTTATTCTGGTCCGAAATAAAAGTGGCCATTAGCTACGATAAAAAGAGTCATCAGTAACTACTATGTTTCTTTATAAATTTGTTTACGAACTCTTATTGCAGCAGCACAGAATTTGGCAACTTGCCTAGTTACCTGGTAAGTGTTATCAGAAAGGAGCAACTGTATATAGAATTCTATTGACCTCCCAGGATATTTACCTATAATTGGGGAGATAATCTCCTTGCGTAGATCTTGATAATAGGTGCAGAATAGAAGCACATGTTCTACACATTCCAATTGGTCATTGGCACATGGGCAATTTCGATCTGAAAAAGGTAAACCTTGAAACCTCCTCCCAGTAGCTTGGAGGGAAGGACATTTAATCTAGCCAGAGTAAAGGCCCTCCTGGAGACAGGAGATATGAGCCTATCCAGATATAGGGAGGCAGTAAATGCTGGTTTCTTAAGAAATTCCATTTTCCCCAACTGGGCAACATGTTTCTGCAGTTCTATATCTCTGATTCGTAATTTTACCTCATTCATGGCTTTACAAAAACCCAATGTTTGGAGGGTACAAGGAGAATAACCTAATTTATGTATAACTTTTATTACCTGTTTTTTCCATTCAGACTGAAAAGTATCTGTCAAAAGCAAGGGAGTTAAGCCCTCTGAAAGGAAAATGAGCTTAAGCCAGTACTTAACCATAAGGAATTTGGCTTGTGCTTCAATGGGAATAAGCCCAACCTCTAAACGAAGTAAAGTGTTGGAGACACATGTGGGAATGCCCAAAATGGCTCTTGCAAATCTGGTTTGAACAGTCTCCAGAGGTCTCAAGTTAGCATATCCGAACAGCTGTGAGCCATAAAGCATTTGGGTAATGATTTTAGCCCTGAAAACTTGCAAAGTAGAGGGAACATGTTTCCCCCCAGTCGAATTAAAGAATCTTCTAATGGCTTTGCTGTTGCCTTGTGCTCTCATTGCAGCACAGCTTATATGCATGGACCAAGCACCAGATGACTGAAATGTTATACCTAGGTACTTATACTGCTGGACCTGTTCAATTGGGTGACCATTAAGGGACCATTTATGTTTAATTCTCCTCCTGCCAAAAACCATTATTTTGGTTTTAGTATAATTAATTTCTAAACATTCCTGAGTACAGTATGAGGAGAAAGCTCTCAGGAGCCTTCTAAACCCAACACACGAGGTCGACAAAAGCACAGCATCATCTGCATACAGAAGTATAGGAATTGGGCGAGATGCCAGCTTGGGTGGGTGAAAATCTACGTTGGATAAACTCTCAACAATACCATTAATATATAGATTGAATAAGGTTGGGGCTAAGATACATCCTTGCCTCACACCCTTATGTACAGGAACTGGGTTAGTTAGGATCCCATCAGAATTACAAAGAACCTGTAAATAGGAATTCTCATATAAAAGACGGATTAATATAAGAAGTCGTTTGTCAATATTCATAGACTGCAGTTTTAACCATAATATGTCTCTAGAAATAGAGTCAAATGCGGATTTAAAGTCTATGAAAGCAGCATAGAGAATCCCACCTTTGGGGGCTGAGTATTTACTAGCTAAATGATGAAGAACATGGCACTGATCAATTGTGGATTTCCCTTGCCTAAAACCTGCCTGTTCTTCTACAAGAATATTCTCTACCCGTAACCAATCTTCTATTTTTTCCAACAGATGCCTTGCATATAATTTACTGATGGTACTTAATAAACTGATAGGACGATAATTGGCAGGATCCCTTCTGTTTCCTTTTTAAAAATTGGGACAACAATAGCTAATTCCCAGTCCTTTGGTATACAAGCTGTTCTATCAATCCAGGTAAACAGGGTAGCTAGTATAGGAGCCCACCATTCGGCATTTGCTTTAATAAGATCCGATGGAATATAGTCAGGCCCTGGGGCTTTACCTGGTTTTAAACGATCAATTACCATGAGTACTTCCCGTTTAGTGACTGGAGGCCACTCTGGGAGGTCTTCTAGTTCAGTTTGGAAGGCGGAAGTACGGGGTGATTGAGCTGCGTAGTGCCTGCCAAAATATTCTTCCCATACTGTCGGCATTATATGGTAGTCTGATTTAGGAATAAAAGTTAAAGTTCCCCTAGATACTATCTTCCAGAATGAAGCCGAGTCTCTCAAATGGGCAGCAGTTAGCAAGCATTGCCAGGCCTTCCTCTGGGCTTGTAGTTTCTTAGTTTTAATCAAGGATTTATACCTTTTTTGCACTGATACCAATTTTCTGGGATTCTCCCAAGATTCTGATTCTTATAGTCTCTATAGGTCTCCAGTAGCTCATTCTTTAATGCTCTACATTCTGAATCAAACCAGTGCTTTGAACAGGTGGTACGAGGCAATAAGGTACCGGATTTATTACAAGTTAAATGGGGTTGCAATGACTCTACCAAATTAGAATATGTATTTAGGGCTTGTTTTGCTGATCTCGCTGTGGTAATAAGATTTCTAAAATGCATATAAGGGTTGGTGGCTAATAGATTCCTTGTACAGGCAGACTGCTCATCAGTCCACCTTATTCTAATCTTTCTTATATCAGCTGCTATGGATACAATTGGAGCACACTCTGCTACCACATTATATTGATTATAATTCAGCTTAATCATCAGGGGTAAATGATCACTTTCACCCCGATATTTTATCTCAAACTCTAGAATGGAATCAGCCAAATCCCTTGAAATCAGCACATAATCTATTATTGAGGCTCCTAATGAAGAAATAAAGGTAAACTCTCCCGGTCTATCCCCATTCATACTTCCATTTAAAATAACTAGTTCTAAGTTAAAACCATCTTCATAAAACACAGACCAGAATAATTAATACCACAATCCTTAAATTGTCTCTGATAAAATTTAGGATGTAAAAAGGGTTCAGGAAATGACATATTAAAACGATTAAAAAGTGCAACATTGCTACTTCCAATCCTTGCATTGCAGTCCCCAGCAATTATAATAGAGGCTCCAGGGAATAACTTTAAAACTTGCTCAATGAACTCTTCCAGCTGGATCCACAAGGATTCCGCTAGCTCATAGGATCGTTGAAAGGGAGCATAAATGTTAACAAGCAGTATTATGGATCCAGCAACTTTTAACACCAATGCAGTGGCTATATTAATTAAAGAATCCCAAAACAACACAGTGGCCTGTAACTTGGTGGACAAGAATGTAACTAACCCCCCCATGGCTCTTCCACCCCTAGAGCTCGGTAAGGCATTTAAGAAGTATGCCTCATATCCATTCAGCATTGGAGCATCCAGAGCCCATGTTTCCTGTAACAGTATAATTTTGAAATCCCCTAGGAATTCCATGAGCTCGGGATCTGATGCTTTAGAGTGCCAGCCTGCAATGTTCCATGACATACAGTTAAGTACAGATCTGTTTTGCTGTGAGGAAGGATCTGCAGTAGTGTTAACAATAAAATCGGAATGACAGAAGGCCCTCTCTGAGTCAGCTTTGTCTCTTTCACCCAGTAAAATAGAATGGGCATTATCAGAGATGTTTCCACTCTCAGCATGCATCAGGCACAGTTGATTGTGTGGCTCCTCAGGCGAGGCATCCTTCTTCCTGTCAAACAAAATGATGATAATCATATCTTAAGTCAGATGCCTTATTCAGTTGGCCACAAGAGGGCTCCTGTCTTGTAAGTTGATTACGCCATCTGCTGCCCCTAGTGTTGTATCTTTTGTTAACAATCCTTGTCCTTATTATGACGGGAATGGGGTAGCCTTCTGGCCTATCAGTAATTTCAGGAAGTTGAGTAGGCTGTGGGTCCTTATAGGGTTGCCACTGTTGAGTACCTCTAACATCCGAACAAGGCCTTGGTGTACATATAGCATGAGTTAGAGACAAATTATCAGGCTTCCTCATCTGTTTGAAGTTGGTGTCCATGTGATAATTTGAAGAATCAGCCTTTGCACGAGCAGGCAGTTGGCTATCTTTAGGCTGGATGATGTCATTTTTGGAGGTACTTTTTGTAGTGGGTGCTGAGGCTTCTAATAACTTGAACAGAGGTTTAAAGTTCAATTTCCCCTTCTTCTTCCTTTCTTGGATACTGGTTTCGATGGCTCCTTCTTCCTCTTCTTCTTCTTCTTCATGTGTTTGGATTGTGCTTTCTCTGTTAAATTTGTGGGTAGCTCCTGTTCTTGTGCCTCTTTGTTTGAGGTGACAGCAGTACATGATGGGATAGGACATTCTGTTGGATTAGATATAATGGGGGCAGAGTTTTCTGACGCCACAGGCTGTGGACCCACACATAGGAGTAATTCCTCCAGGGAGAGTTTCCCAATTCTATCAATAGTTCCTGGGGATAAGCTGTAATAATTAGTTATATCTCTCTCTGGTTGTGATATTACTTCCTGGCCGTGTTTCAGCAGATCACCCTTGTTCACTGACAAGGATGACTTGAATTCCTTCATATGGCCTTCTATCGAGAAAACTAATTGTTTTAGCTCTCTCAATATATCTCTGATTTCTGGTAACAGAGCTTTTAATCCATAGCTATCCGGGTCCTCTGGCATAGACAAATTTGTATGATTAGAAGGTAACAGTTTATTTGATCGACATGAGTCAACTCTCTTTGTAGTTAGTGTAGGATTTGCAGAGACAGGTGTTATCACACTTTCACAGTTTATCACCTCAGACCCAAAAAAAGCTCATCTCATTTTGAGGAGCCAAGTTACTCATTCTCAAGGATGACTCAGGGTTGAAGTCCAGCGTTTTTATGTTGCCAAAATCTATATCAACTGTACTGTTTAATAGATTGCTGATTGTCTGATGCTCCTCCAAGAGATGGTTACTCCTTGTTAGACTATCAGGCAAGTCGAGAGGAAGAGGCTTTGTTGTCTTTGGGCTACTTAAAGCAGTTTGACAAGGTAATAGAAACTCAGTCAGCTTAGTTTGTCTCAGCCTCCTAGTAGCAGCTTTGTAAGTCTTAACTGGAGCACAAAATTTGGAGGACAGTGAGTAGCCACGAGAGGAGGGAGGTATATTAAAGGAAGGCATTTCAATGTTAGGAGACTCTAATAGATGTAAAAGCTTGCTGTTAAGTGTATCACTATTAGATTTGTTAGTCCTTAAATCTGAAATGGGAGTAATTCTTATTTGGGTATTACCTTGTATGCTCTTAAGCACAGGTGGAGATAAGGTAAGATCGAGAACTTCCAACATCCTATCGAGAGCTGTTTCCCAGGTAAGTTGGCAGACAAATCTTGAAAAGTAGTGCAGAGACCGAACGTTTTAAGACACAGATATAGTTCCTGTATTGCTTGCCAGCCACCCCTCACAGGAACCTCAAGGCCATACGTCTGCAAAAACTGCAAAACTGCAGAGCTGAAGTGTATAAAGCCTGCCAGAGCTTATCTCAGCTGAGGAGTAATGACGCAGTCCCGGATAACACTCCCAATTACAGCAACTCCAAATAGCCGCCTTCTTATCCAGAGAAACGTTATAGGTTAAAACAGTTCAGTAAAATTAGTAAATAGTAAAAAGACAAGATAAAATAGCTATTAGCATAAAAACAGAATAAAATAAGTAGTTTATCACCACGAGCTCCTGCAGGGAGCTGTAGGCTGCGCTCCGCCGGAACCCGGAAGTTCTTGTTTGAGATGCACAAAGATTTGAGCTGATAATTTTGTCATAAAAAGGGTTCATATGAATTTATTTTCTACCCCTGTGTCTATGTCTCCTTTCTATTTCTGTTTCTTCTTGTTTGCTTTTAACCCACAGAACTGAAAGAGGCAACAAATGCCCTCCGTACGAAACAGACATCTGAGCAAGCTATTTTCTCTGTTTCAAGTGTGATGCTGAGATAGTTGATTGCATTGGCAAAGAGAGAAAATTACAGTGCTCCGAGTCAGCAATCAGCTTCTCTAGGTATTTTTTTAAAAAAAAGGCTTTGGGGAGTCAGCCATGCTGTAATCGCACACGCCCAACGAGCAGTGACAAATTATTTGTATTATTTCCAAGAGAAATGGCTGGCATTTGCTTGGTGTGATGCCTTTGTTAGTCTATGAATAAGAAATGTAGTTAATATATTATACACCGTGTGTCTCCCAACCTTACCCAGAACCTAATTACACTTTATGGGAAGTTAAGTAGGCAGTAAACAATGTCCTATGGAAGGTACGTACAGGGTTTTGTTTTGTTTTGTTTTGTTTTGCTTTTTTAAAAAAACTCAGCAAAAAGCACCGCTCTCTGTTGGCTGCCAACACCAAATGGTTGTTTTTGTCCATACTCTTTGGAGAACTTCATAATTATACATTTAGTGCCACTGAGAGATCCACTGTGTAATTACATAGCTCGACTTTAATGGCTTCAGTTCCTGTGCAGATACAAGGCGTTAACACAAATTAAAATGAATTTAAAACTACACAAGTTGAGAAGGAATGCTCTCTCTCTCTCTCTCTCTCTCTCTCTCTCTCTCTCTCTCTCTCTCTCTCTGTGTGTGTGTGTGTGTGTGTGTGTGTGTGTGTGTGTGTGTGTGTGTGTGATAGGAGGGAGGAATAATAGACTTCTGCCCCTGATTACTACATTTGGAATCAAAATTTTGATACCTACAGGATTTGTTAATCATTCTAGGGCAGAAAGAGACCGTGACCCTTGTACTTATTTACTTATTTCATTGCTAACAGATGCCCAGTCTTCTTTATTTATGCAGTTATTGTGAAGTTGATTTTTTAATGATTGCTTTAGCAGGTACTCACTAGATGTGCTATATACCAACTAGCTACTAGTCCTGAATGGGATGAACAGACACTGATACACCCCCCCCCAATCAAGAGTAAATTGATTAATTTTCCAGCTATCCAGAGACAGATGAAACACTAATCTGGGTTTTGGATTATGTTGAGGGCAGGCTTTTGAATAAAGTAAAGCAAAGCAAAGTGTTCTGCTTATATACCGCCCCATGCCACTTCAAGTAGTCCAGGCATGTCCAAACTTTGGCCCTCCAGATGTTTTGGACAGCAACTCCCACAGTCCTTTGCCATTGGCAATCTAGACTTGGAATTCTGGGAGTTGCGGTCCAAAACATCAGGAGGGCCGAAGTTTGGGCATGCCTGAAGTAGTCTCTGGGTGGTTTACGTTTTTTAATTACAGTACTATACAGGTTACACATTGCCCCCCCTCCCTCAAGCTGGGTACTCATTTTACCGACCTCGGAAGGATGGAAGGCTGAGTGAACCATGAGCCGGCTACCTAGGATTGAACCCTAGAGCACAGTGAGCACAGTTTTACCTGCAGTGCAGGCATTTAACCACTGCACCACAAGGCTCTTATAGAACATGAATGCAATAGGAAGTCAACATACTGCTGTTGCAGCCTCACCACCAACTAGATCTTGACACTTTCCTCTGACTGCAGCCATCCAGCTCACTTAATCCAATTGGGTGAGTAAAGATTAAGAAGGATCCATCTGGTCAATATGTGCTTTTGTGCTTTTCTATGCCATCTTTAATAATTTTAACAGCTTGGGGATACAACATTTCTCATCCTGACATGTATACCGAATTCTTAGTTCAAAACAATTTGCAAGAAATAAAAAAGGTCCAATAATCAAACGGTTGAATTAAATCTGGGAAAGAGCCGTCAATGCTAATTTGAAATCGGATATAAAATAAAAAAAAGTGGCCGGTATAAGATACTTCTATTTGCTGATGATTTTGCAAACAAAAATAGTGTCCTTAGCTTCCAAAACAAGATGAGTTCGAGTTTGTTCAGGTTTATTTTCATATTCTCTACCCATCACTTTATCTTGTATAATGTCTGCTATGCTATAAACCTGTGGCTAGAGACTAAGCTTGTTTGGGTTTTTTAAGAAAATCTTTGACATCACTTTAGGAAACTTTAATGCTGGTACATTCACTTATAAATTATTATTATCAAAAGGCATATCAGGAACAAAGATTTCTACCTTCTTTTTACTGCTCTGCTCCTGGATAAAAAGAATTACAGCCCTCCTGGGACTGGTTTCAATCCACTTATTTATGTTCCTTTTATAGGTTTCCATCATTTGCTTCTTTCATTATCTGTTGCAAAGTCTGTATTGTAAGTTCTCCTTTTCAATCCAAACCTGACCTGAGCCTGGAACAAAGTGGAGATTTACCAGTCGTACTTGCCTGAAGAGAAAGGTCTTTGCCTGTTTCTGGAAGGACAACAGAGATGAAGCAGTCTTGGCCTCTAGTGGGAGGGAGTTCCAGAGTCTGGGTGCAGCAGTCAAGAAGGCCCTTTCATGGGTTCCCATGAGATGTACCTGTGAGGGTGGCGGGATGGAGAGAAGGGCCTCTCCTGATGACCTTAACACCCGAGTCAGTTCATACTGTGAGATTCAATCTTTGAGGTAGCTAGGACCCAGGTCATATAGTGCTTTGTAGGTCAAGGTCAACACCTTGAATTGTGCTTGATAGCTGATTGGCAGCCAGTGGAGCTGTTTTAATAGGGATGTAATGTGATCTCAGTACCCCGCCACAGTCAGCAGTGTGGCTGCTGCATTTTGGACCCATTGAAGATTCCTTCCTTCATTTTAAAAATCATACTATAAAAGAAGCTATTACACAGCTCCTGAGTAGAGCTTCAGCAAAACAAGTTTCAGGTGGCCAACAATTATCTTGCATAGATTAGAGCATAGTTCTCCCTTTGGGTACTATAGCCATTGATATTTTTTAATTAGGCACCTGCTTTTTTTTGCACCAGGTAATAAAAGGGGCATGGTGGCTCAGCAGGCTAGAACATTGAAAACTGTCTGCTGCAAAGTATGCAGCTTAGAAGTTCAAATCCCGTGTGACACGCAGCGGAGTGAGCTCCTGCTGTTAACCCCAGCTCCTGCCAACCTAGCAGTTCAAAAGCATGTAAATGCAAGTAGATAAATAGATAATGTCATAAAATGCAGGAAGGTAAAACAGTGTTTTCTTGCAGCCATACTGGCCACATGGCCATGGACTTGCACAACACTGGCTGTTTGGCTTGAATATGGAGATGAGCACCGCCCCTACAGTCGGACACAACTAGCATGCATGTGCGGGGGGGGGGCAACCTTTACCTTTTTAATAAAAGTCCACAAAGTAGGAATTATCCACTACTGTAAAATACTCTGTTTCTTTGCTTGTTAACTATACTATGCAATACAGCCAGATACTAAACACTGTTTCTTGACTGCTCTAACGGACAGCATCCCCCAAATCTTGAAGCTGATAATATGCAAGTTATGCTTGAATGGCTGGTTATCTCAGTGGTCTAGTTACTGGGATGCAAAGTCAGAGGTTGAGAGTTCATTTCTCTCACCACCTTCTTGAAAAAAGTTGGACTTAGTGATTCATAGGTTCCCTTCCTGCTCTGCAGTTCTAAGATTATCCATCCATCCATCCATCCATCCATCCATCATCCATCCATCCATCCATCCATCCATCCATTCTATTTTGAATACCCTTTGAGAAACAGTGGGATAGACATGGGCACGACCAGAAAAAACAATGTTTCGAGTTTTCATTTGTCGGAACAGGTCCGTTTCGGGTCGTTTCCGTTTGTTGTGAAATTTTTCAAAAATTTGTCGTTTCCGTTTGTCGTTTGTCGTTTCCACCGCGATTTAGCGTGATTTGACTTCCCAGAGCATAGGGGCGTCCCGCAATCAGGGCCAGCGCTAGGTGTTTTTGCTCCCTAGGCGGTGGGCGGTGGTGGTGGTGGGCCATGGGCAGGCAGTGGCCGCAGGCGGGCGAGTGGGCGGGCGGCAGCGCGGGCGGACGGGCGAGTGGGCAGTTAGGATATCACTTAGGAATAGGATCTGTTCTTGGCTTGCACCCCAAATGTGTGTGTGTGCAAGCAAATTGAAGTTGGGAAAATAGAAAATAAATGGTAGTATAATATATTTTTAAAATAAATCCTCAAACTGCCCCTTTATCCAATATCAGAAAAAAATAAACTGCCAGAGAAGAAATAAAGAATAAACTGCTATTCCCTTCAGCAGACAAAGCTGCAGGGAATCAAAGAAATTATTTTCTAAATTCAATTCCCTCCCTGCCTGCCTAACTTAAATCCTAAAGCCTCCAGCCTCCCTCCTCATTCTCAATCTCGATCGCACACCAGCACCAGCAGCCAGCCCTTTTCCCTCAACCACATCCATATACCCAACTGCGATTTCTGGAAGGTGCCTCGGCTTTTTATGCCCTCCGAGACATCCAGAAGTGTCAGTCAAAAACCTGGCGATGCCATTGGTGGAATGGTTCAAACAATTTGCATGGTCCCATCCCATGCCCAGCCCAAATGGACAGGTCTAAAAAAATAAAAAATAAAATAAAATAAAATAAAATCAATATTTATTTATGACGTTTTATTGCTATAAAAAAACCCACTGCTGCTACTATAAAAATTCAGGCATTTAAAATAAATAAATTTCACATGTTTCTGTGGTGATTTGGTGTGTTTTTGACCAGGATTTCAAAAGAAAAATTGTGGTCGCCATTTTGGATCCCCCTCCCACCGCATGGCATGCAGCAAGACAGACGACGAGGATGACACCCCCTCCAGCCTGGTGCAAGCAGCCCAGGACAGGAGAAGGGGGGAAAGGCCGGGGACCCCCCAGAAACCACCCCTCTGGCAGGTGGCAAAGCCTCAGGCAGGCATATTTTCACCTGCTTTTTTGGACGGGATTCGGTTTTTTTAAAAAAAAAAAACTTTTAAAAACTTTTTCTGTGCTTCGCATCGCGTGATTGCCGTGATGCCACAAACGAAAATGAAAAACCTGACCAATTTTTCTTTTTTCAGTTCAAGTTCGAGTTCTGACGGCTTAATTATCGCTACCGTTTCCGTTACGTAACAGAAACGATAACCGAAAATGGAAACGACAATTTCGCCGAGTCGTGCCCATGACTACAGTGGGGCATTGTGGATCTGATGTTCAAAGGGGAAAGGTCTAAAATATATACAATCTTGGTTGCTGTTGTTATCCTTCATATTGTATTCTAGTGGAATACTGCACCAGCTAATATTACAAATATCTTACAAACCTTATTATAAACATAGAGCTGCAGACCTGGGAGGGACTTTATGGATCACCAAGTCCAGCCACTGTCAGGGAGGTATAGAGGGGAATTGAACTCCCAAGCCTCTGGTTCTGCAGCCAGAGACCTTAACCACTGAGCTGTCCAACTTACAGAAGTGAATGTAATTGCCTGCCAACTAACCAGTACTGTAAGGTCAAGGTATAGGACACTGATGCATGCCCACTCAACTATCCTAATTATACCCTTTAATGAAAGCAAAACGGTGATACCATAGCATGCTAAGCAATGTATTTAGTACATTGCTCGATGCTAAATTCCATTACATACTAGGCATCAAATCAACAGCATCCCATATTTAATATATGCAAGCAAAGGGGAAGATGTACTCAGGTCAATGACCATCGTCCGTCAAAAGCAGTTGATATTTGGCCATTTGGGAACTATCTGGAAAGCATCCCGTAGCAGTGATTGCCAAGGACAAGAAGATCTAAAAGCAAATTTGTTTCAGTTCTAATGCATTCATTCTACATTACATGGCAATTTTAGTGCCTACATTATGAAGAGCCGAATAACCAGTAAGTATTTTGCTTCCTTGAATAACAGCAAACACAAATGATAGATGGCATGAGAGACAAAAATGCTGGATTTTGCAATTATCACATCTGAGGAGCTGGCTATAAAATTAAATAACACCCGTGAATGGCAGACGTTTTTCAACTCCATGGGGTTCGGTGGTGAACAGCTGCACGACACTGCCTCCCACCAGGCAAAACAAGACAGGTATGATGAGAACACACGTGAGAACAATTCTACTAAATGCATCGCTCCCCTGCTCAAGTTACTGCTATCTGAAAATATCAAGAATCTAATTTATGTGGCTGGACAGGAATAGTAATTCTTAAAAGACAGCTTGAATCCATATGATATATCCGAGGTGGGCACAAGCTGAACTATAAAGTGAATTCAGCCAGGCTGGTTTGTGGTTTGGTTCGTGGTTCTGTTTGTGCTGAACCAAAGCGCTGAACTTTTGCCAAAGCAAACCATAAACCATGCCTGATTCATTGTTTTTCCAGTGTGTGCCCATCTCTAGTACACACTAATTTCAGTAGAAGCCATGAGCTGTCTAGATTACTTCAGGTTGCACAAATAGCCATAGATGCTCCACACCAACATTACAAAATATTTTCCCCTTTCAGGATGCAAAGAGAGCTTGTCCCAACTTGTGATATTCTAAAAGTGCTCCTGTGCTACCCTTTGCGTAAGTCTTATGTTTAACTGTTGGTGTGTAACATGGCATAATTATTGAACAGTTAAGCCTACCAATATGCCCTTCTAATGCTGACTAAGGAACTAAAGTCTCTCCCCCCACCTAGCTCCACCAACTAAGTAGATCTCTTCAGAAATCAAGTCCAGTAGCTTCAATGTCAGTAGTCTGTGCCAATTTCGGTAGGCAAAATCAATCACAAAATGGATAAATTAGATGTTCCCAGCACAAAATGGTGAAACATACATAACTACATATCTCAAGCAACTAACTGTGGGCAATCCCTTCCCCAAGGAAACTATAACCAAGTCTTCTACTTGGATGCAGACAAAAATTATTCAATTACACACACACACACACACACACACACACACACACACACACACACACACACACACACACACACACACACACACACACACACACACACACACACACACACACACTTTCATTGACACTTTCTGCACATGAAAATCAATGCAACTGCTGCTGTGATGTTACTTCTCACCTCAGGCTCTATAGGAATACAAGCACTGGTTATCATTTCATTTCATTTAATTTTTTTTCATTTTAGAGGGCCGACCCAGCCACCCCTGGGGCCGGGTCAGCACTCCTTTATTTTATTTTATTTTTATTTTTATTGTAATTTTATTAATGCTGACCGGTTGGCTTTTTAAAAAAAAAATTGCCAGCCCACAAGCTGGGTCTGGTGCCCATGGGCCAGGTCTGGTGCTTGCGAGACGGTACCAGGCCCACACACCAGATTGGGGGTTTGGGGTTTATTTATGGGGCAGCAGCCCATGGGCTGATTCCGCAGGCTGCGGGCCAGTTTGGCAACCCACGGGCAGGTGCTGGTGCTCACAGAGCAGTTGTCAAGCCCCACACACAGAGCACACACACAAACAGGGTTCAGTTCTTTGCCAAGATCTTTAGTGGAAAGCCAGGCAAGTTCAAGTAGTTTGCTAACAATCAAGTGCCAGATAAATAACAGAATTCAACTCCCAGCAATTAACAGTCCAAGTCAAAGCCAGAATATCTCACGGAAAGCAGATGCCAAACCCAAGGGAACAGATCAAGCCATGGTCCAGGAAGCCAGTCTGAAGTCAGGAAACAGAGCCAAGGTCACAGATAGGAACATGGTTGCAAGTTCAAATGACACGTTGCTCCCACATAGAGCTCAAGGTGAGCTTACCAGCTTTATCCCAAAACAGGGAACACACCCTTACTTCTGGAAAGGCTTCTGCTAGTACTCAGGGCTTCCCAACCTGATTCCCTGTCTAGCATCAAAGACCCTTTCCCTAGCTCTTCTGGTAGCACATCTTTTCAGAGTCCTGCTCATGGCCCTTCTAGGAGGAGAAGATATGTTTTCAGCTGAGTCATCAGACCCAGCTGCCTGCTGATTTGAGCTGCAAGGCTCCTCCAGCAGCTCTTCACCATTTAACCCCTCAGAGTCAGGTTCTGTGACAGGCAGGGTCCTGGCAGCAGTACTGGGCCCCACACGCCAATTTTTATTTTATTTTATTTTATTTTATTTTATTTTATTTTATTTTATATTACTGCTGACCACAGCCAGCTACCAGCTGTAGCGCAGCTGGTTGGCTCCCCCCCCCCGGAGCCCCCTACCTGCAGCCAGTAGGACCGGACCTGGAAGAGGATCACTCCAGGACCCAGGTAGGAGACATCAGCAAACGAAATGAAGCGAAATGAAACAAAAATTTCCGTTTCATTTTGTTGTGTTTCTCTTAGAGGGGGCAGTTTGTTATTCATTTTCTTACATAATGAAACGAATAACAAATAATGAAACAAACCAAAAGTTCATTTCATGCCCATCTCTAATCCAGACTCATAATTTTTCCTTGTTCAGGATGAGATGGTCAATGTTCTCCTCATTGTTCTCCACTAAAATGGAATAACCATTTCCCTCCAATAATTTGCAGCTCAGCTTTATGTCATTATACCTGTGTCTGTGTAGATCTACAAGAGGATTATGGCCTTTGAAACAGCAACATTCAGCCATTGTTTTTTAGAGCTAACTACTCCTATGGTTCAAATCCCCACTTGACCATGGAGTGGGAGTGGAACTGGCAAAGCCATTGTTTAAATATGTCACTTTTTTGAGCCCTATTAGGATCTCTATAAGTTTGTCCCAACTTAACAGGACACTACAGCAGCAGCAACAACAACAAACAACATCAACAACAAAGAAGAAAATGGGATAACCCTATTCCTTCTGCCATTGCTTTGGTCAAGAGAAGAGTGATGTTTAAAGAAAAAGATGTACTATTATATGGAAGCACACTATGTGTACAGGCTCGGCACAAGCCTGAACCCTTATCCTTCTGGTTTCTGACTCATGTAGGGAGCACTCCAAACATTTTTTCTTTTCCAACTTGTGCTTGTCATGTGAGCAAAACTCTGATGATGGGATTTAGTCAGTGTTCTCCTATCATCACATGTAGAATTAATGTGAAGATCTAATGAGAGAAGTGAATGAGAATCCCAGAACAGGGCTGAGGTCTAATCTGAAACAGCAACTGACGCAGAAAGGAGCAAGAGTGTGGAAATGGAGCTGTGGAAGAAACAGCAACGTGCCAACAAATGAAGTATGCACATTACATCACCACTTTGTGATCATTAACACACGCAGCGCTGCCAGAAACTGGTACACAGAATGGGAAGGGATAGTTTCTTAGGAGTAGTGTGATCTACACATAAGTTTCTGTTCATATTCAGAAGCTCTCATATTGAAGCTGGCATATTGTGGTCCTCATTTTAGTTGCAGCTGTGATGGAACTTCACAGTGTTGACTTTGCCAGAATCTCTCTTGCACCATAGAGTGCTTTACCTAGCTCAGGATATGTTTTAATTTGTGGTTTCAAAATTGATAAATGTTTAGTTGTTTTTAATATAGTTTTCTTTTACAGAAATTTTCACATTATATCGTTGTGTTCCACCTTGGGTCTCTTATGGGGAAAAATAAATCAAATAAATAAATAAATAAATGGGCTGAAAATGGTTTTAGAAATGCCCACCACTGTTATCGGGAAAGAAGTCAACAAGAGGAACACTGAATCCAGGTTTGACAAATTTCTTCCCCCCACCTTAAAATTATCCTGAATTATTTACAACCTCTTTTTAGTTTGAGTGACTACCAGGGAATTTTTCTGGCTGGGGTTATTGTAGGTTAGAAAACATGTCTTTGAAGACGCATATCCCTCCATATGTCTGCTAACATATACAGGTACACAAATTTGATAGGTACACAAGTGTGCCGAAGACTAGGTCTAGCCATAGTTGTCAAGTGTTTCCCATGGCCGCCTGGGACTGGGAGCTCCAGGGAGGCGGGGGCTGGCAGCAGGGCCCTTTGGCTAGTGGGTGGAGCCTCATTTGCATACAGGGTTCCCAGAATCCCTTGTGGGGGCTTCAAAATGCTCACTGTCACCTAGGTATATATACCAATCTGGACAGCTGGTGGGGTGTGGGTTAGAGATTGTGCAGGGAGAAGTGCTGTCTGGTGGGCCACCTGGAGGCTGGCTGCATGTCTGCCCAGCAGCATCCGGAGCTCAGCCACCTGCCATCGGAAATGCAGGACATTTCAGGGAAAAATATTTTTTTCTGGAAGATGGCAGGAAAGAGTGATTGATCCATGAATGTCCCGCCCAAAACATGACACTTGACAGGTCTGGATCTAGCCCAGTTCTGCTACAATGGAACCCTGGATACTGTTTGGTTCTTTTCAATGTTTCATCAGCAGGAAGAAATAGACAGTAGACTGGACTAATAGAAGAGATTACGCAGAACTCTCTAGTTTTTCATTGAACACAGTGGAGAAAGAGAAGCCGATGGAAATTAAGCATGTTCCTCCTCCTCCATCCCCCACCACCCCCAGTACCTGTGATTTAAAAACTGCTGGGCTCGAGTGTGCTTCTGATTAGCAGGGAAATATTCAATAACCTGTCTGGTGTGATACATGGGAATTTAGGCACCAGCACACTTCCAGTTAAGACCACCCCACACCACACTGAAATCAGATCCCTCCATCATAATTGGAAGTTTGTTTATCACATGAAATTGTTTAAGCTGTTGTGGAGTTTCCAGGCTTTAAACTGTGTGTGTATGTGCATGTTCACCATATACTTGGATGGCTTCTCTCTCCACCCACACCCCAATCTTTTTTTTTTTCAGTCTAAAACCAAATGTCCTACCGAGTTTGCTCCTTTTGTCTCTGGTTTTCACCACACACACTGTGGAATTAGGCACCCATGCAGAAGGGAGGGGGTCTCACTTTGAAATCGTGATGCATATAATGGTACTTAATTTATTTCATTAGGCTTTCAACCATTTGGTCTGTGCTGATCCATGAATAATCTGTTGCTGCCAAGATATTCTTCTTCCCTAACTGTATAGTATGAGCGAATCTATCTTTCTTTAGAGACAACATGACTACTCAGCTGGTTCTGTTTATAGTGCATGCCTATGAATGACATTAGCTAGCTGGCCACCTCAGTGGTTTAGATATCTGGCCATGGAGTCAAAGGCTGGGAGTTCAATTCCACATTGCACCTCCTTGGAGTAGAGCCAGCCTGTGTGGCCTTGGGCAAGCTGCACAGTTTTAGGACACCCCCCAGAAAAAGGGAATGGGAAACTATTTCTATTTTCTACCTGGAAAATCCTGAAAAGTGTTGCCATAAGTTAGAACTGACTTGACAATACATCATCATCATCATCATCATCATCATCATCATCCTGGGTACCATTAAGCAGGCAATGACTGAACAGAGCTTGGGAAAATATGTTTCCAAGGTGTGTGTGTGTGTGTGTGTGTGTGTGTGTGTGTGTGTGTGTGTGTGTGTGTGTGTGTGTGGTGGTGCGGGTGCGGGTGTGGGTGCAGGTGTGTTTTGTTTGGTTGTTTTGGTTGTTAAGCCCTGGGGTTATAGGATTGCCTTGCCGGTTATCTTTAGTTTTAGTTTTTGAGTTTTGATTTTTTTGTTGATATTGACTTGATTATTTGTTCTTATACTCTAAAATATAATAAATAAATAAAATAAATTGCTGTAAACCACTCAGAGTTCATCTGAAAGATGGGTGGTATAAAAATGTATAAATAAATAAATAAATAAATAAATAAATAAATAAATAAATAAATAAATAAATAAATAAAATTTGGTTTACAATCTCATTACCTGTAGGGCAGTTATAGTCCAAAATAAAATAAAATCCCCAGCACTGAAGGTCTGTTATTTGCCAGATAACTTAGCATCCTGAAAATTTTATCTTTCCTACAAAAAGTAACCAGCTCAGGCCAAAATTGTTACGTGTGCTGCCTCCCCCACCACCAGCAAAACATCTCCATGTGTGGATAGTTTCTGATGAAGGCCTAGTTTAGGTTTAGGAAGGATTTCCCATTATTATGACACATGAGAATCCAGTGCATCTGTTCTCCTCTTTACTCTTTTTTCCAGCAGCCTGCAGCCTGATCCTGTCAAGTCTTTGCTGCTTACAGTCACCTCCTGCCACTTGTTTATAAGCATCTCCTTGTCTCATATGCAACGCAGGCCTGGGAATGGTGTCCAACCAGCTGAAAAAAGCAAAGCAAAGCAAAGCAAAGCAAAGCAAAGCAAAGTGTTCTTCTTATATGCCACCCCATACCACTTCAAGTAGTCTCTGGGCAGTTTACAGCTTTTAATTACAGTATGCAGGCTACACATTGAGCCTCCCCCAACGCCAGCAAGCTGGGTACTCATTATACCGACCTCGGAAGGATGGGAAGCTGAGTCAACCATGAGCCTGCTACCTAGAATTAAATCCCAGGCTGTGAGCACAGTTTTAGCTGCAGCACAGCCATTTAACCACTGCACCCAAAGCTCTTCTAGAACATGAATGCAGTGCATTTTGGCATTTTAAAGTTCCAATGGTCATCTAGTGGCAAGATCAAGAAAAGTTGTGAAAATCCAATCAGCTTATCAGCTTTGAATGCTCCTGACTTAGGGTAATTGATTGTGTTACCTAATGATTCCTTGTGTGGTGCAATCGACAGGATTGTGGATGAGAACAGGGTTTGAACCCCGCACTCAGCTACAGAAACAGACAGAGTGAGTGAACTGGTAGAACCATACCTTAAATATCACACTTATTTATTAGGGTTGCTATAAACTGATCCTCACCTGATGGCAGTGAATGCACATATACATCAAGGCAGCTTACAACCATCGGACAAGAATGAAAACAAATCACAGCCAAATTTGACCACAAAACCATTAAAACCAAGAAAAACCAACTGCCCACCATAAAATCCATCAAAATGACAAAGAAGAACAGATGAGACATCATAGACCAGTTTGGAAAAGTGTAGTTTTTACATCCTTCTTAAAAGCACTCAGAATGGTAATGGACTAGAGATGGGCATGAAACAAACAATTTTTCATTTCCGTTTTCATTTTTTCATTTTGTTACGCAATGAAACGACAAACAAATTTTGTCTCCAAAATGAAACGAAACGAACAGAAACACTGGAAATTTTGTCGTACGTTTCGTTTCCGTTACTGCAATACAGTGAACTGCTTTAAATGCTAAAAAAATCACAAAAAATTGAAATAAATGGGAACAAAATGGTAACAAAATGAATGAAAACAAAAACAATTTTTTTGCAAAAATCACAAAAAACAGAAACGAACCGAAACGGACCCCCCAAACAACAAACGACAAATGAAACGTCATTTTTTTGATCCATGCCCATCTCTATAATGGACCATTAAGACTGTAGGGAGTGCGTTCTACTGTCTGGGAGCCACTACAGGTTCTTTCCTTTTCAAACACAGTATGAAGACATTTACAAATGTTAGGTTAGTCAATCCATTAAAATAATGAAAATCTTGAAAGAAAATACTCCCAGATTTGAGCTGGCCATCTCCAATAAGTCCAGCTTTCCCCTGTATTCAGAGAACTTGGTTGTACCTCTGTCACATATCATTCTTAAGCTCAAGAAGCTTCTTGGATAACAAAGTTTCTGAGATTTTTTTAAAAAGAGATCAATATATACAAATGCAGATTGAGCCTTCTATAAACCCCCCTCTGTGCAGACAGATAAATCTATTTGTGTTTGGCCTTGAGTCACCCATAAATGCTGGCCGGATAACAATTATATCCTACCTGTTGGAATGGAAGGAAAGGTGATTCTTTTTGTTTCAGTTTCTATACTGCTTCCTTCACCAAATATGTGATATTTTCTCTCAGTTCCCTGCAGGTTTTTTTTAAATGTGCATGTGCCAAATCCTGCCTGAATAGAAATACTCTTTGTTGGCAAAAGGACAGCAGAGAGCAAGCCAGCCTGGCCTATTGTGGCATGAAGTTCCATAGCCTGATCTACAGTATACATAGGGGTATGTTTTTTTTTTTTAAAAAAAACAACAGGGCATTCCTCCTTAAAAATGGGAAAGTGTGAAACCCAGAAATAACTGTGTTCCATTTGATGCATCCCTCTACATTTAATTTGTCAACTGCCAGAGTAAAATACCTTGCAGTGAGTGACGTCTGAATTATTTTTTCAGCAGTATCCTACTCTTACTGGAGTCAATTTGTTGAAGCCAATCTCATTTCTGCTTCTTGGCATCATAGTTTGCTGAAAATTTGGGTAACTCAGGTGTTCTTGTACTGCAAACTTCAGAAAACCTGACCAGTATAGCAGGTACTGAAGGATTCTGGAAATTACAAAGCAAAAGCAAAGTGTTCTGCTTATATACTGCCTCATAGTTCTTAAAGCACTCTCTGGGCAGTTTACAATTTATTTATACACTTGCAGGCTTTGTTTGCAGTACAAGAAAACCTGGGTTACTCAAAGCTGGGAACCACTGAGGTAGAGAATACTCATAAGTTGTTTACCATTTCCACAGGATCATTCCCAGGGGGCCCAGTGAAGAACTGAACTTGCAGCCTCTGACTCCACAGTAGAGATGGGCACGACTAGGCAAAATGACGTTTTCGAGTTGTCGTGTGTCGGAGGCAGTCCGTTTCGGCTCGTTCCGTTTTTTGCGAAATTTCACAAAAATTAGTCGGTTCGTTTTTTTGTTTTTTCGTTGTCATTAGTACTGGTTTGGGGGGGTAGCGGGCTCCTGGAGGGAGCTTCAGGAGTCAGCCAGAGCCACAAGTGACGGATTGGCAGACTCTTTGCACCCGCTGTTTCTCACGTACTTGCAAGTAGATCTGGCTTAGGGTTAAGATGGGTTAGCGCAAGGGCTAGGGTTAGGCTAGTTATGGGTGAGGTTAGGGTGAGTATTGGGGTGCACCTCTGGGTGCCTCTCTGACCCACTTAGAAGGACAGTGTACTGGCGTGTGGCTTAGGCTTAGGCTTAGGGTTCGGGTTTGGGCTACGATTAGTGGGCTGTTTATGCCCGATTGGCACATCCCAGAAGTCTCTATGGTCAACCTGGCCAAGTGGCCATGCGATTGGTGGAAAATTTGCATGGTCCACTCCCATGGGCGAGCCCATCATTGCAAATGTGCAGGTGTAAAAAAATAAAATAAAATAAAATAAAATAAAATAAAATAAAATCAACGGAGACTCTTTTTTTGCAAGAAAAACCCACTGCTGCTACTGTAAAAATTCAAGCATTTAAAATAGCTAATTTTCGCATGTTTCTGTGGTGCTTTGGTGGGGTTTTGGGCAACGATTTAAAAAAAAAAATTGCGGTCGCCATTTTGGATCCCCCGCACTGCATGGCAAATGGATGTGCCCTCCCAGCCTGGTACAGTCAGCAAAACCTGGCCATGCGATTGGTGGAATGGCTCCAAAACTTTGCATGGTCCACTCCCATGGGCGAGCCCATCATTGCGAATGCGCAGGTGTAAATAAAATAAAATAAAATAAAATAAAATAAAATCAACGGAGACTTTTTTTCCCCAAGAAAAACCCACTGCTGCTATTGTAAAAATTCAAGCATTTAAAATAGCTAATTTTCGCATGTTTCTATGGTGCTTTGGTGGGGTTTTGGGCAACGATTTCAAAAAAAAAATTGCGGTCGCCATTTTGGATCCCCCGCACTGCATGGCAAATGGATGTGCCCCCCCAGCCTGGTACCAGCAGCGCAGCAGTAGCAATAGCCAAGGAGAGGGGGGCGGGGAACCCCCCCCAAATAAAACACCCTTCTGGCCTGGTAGGTGCCCTCAGACAGTTTTCGCCTACTTTTAGGGCTGGGAATCATTTTTTTTTTACTTTTAAAAACTTTTTTTCTGTGCCACTTGGCATTGTGCGATCGCCGCGATGCAAGTAACGAGCACGACAAATCAGACCAAATTGTTCGTTCGTTGGTTCGAGCTCGAATTCTGGCGGAGTAATTCCCATTACCGTTTCCGTATAGTAACGGATACAAGTAACGGAAACGGAAATGGGAATACCGCTAAGTCGTGCCCATCTCTAATCCACAGCCTAATACCTAAACCACTGGGCAGAACCAGAAAGAGTACAGCTCAGAAGGGTAAACAGAATTCTTTGCTTTACCTCTAAAACACTAAGTCCATAAATGTCCACAAAAGCTTTTGCCACCATAAATTATAGCATCTCCCCTACATTAGCACTGAATGGTGAGTTGGAAGAATTGGCTCAGCCAATTTCATTGTACACTGGTTGTACAATGACAATAAAGGTTATTATTATTATTATTATTATTATTATTATTATTATTATTATTATTATTATTATTATTATTATTATTACCCTAGAATGAGATATTCTTTTAGGTCTCCATTCACTATGGAATGAGAAAGTCTTCAGCTTACTGGTGGACAATGATGCTCCACAGACATGTGATGGAAACAGCCTTCTAGATTGTATGGAATGAATCCTTAGTGAGAATTCTCTGGATTAATCTACCATTTATTTCCAAGGGTATAAAAAGATGGGTTTAATAATATTTTGGAATGCCATCTTCATGCAATATAAATAGCAGGGAAAAAACTACTCTCTCTCTCTCTCTCTCTCTCTCTCTCTCTCTCTCTCTCTCTCTCTCTGTGTGTGTGTGTGTGTGTGTGTGTGTGTGTGTGTGTGTGTGTGTGTGTGTGTGTGTGTGAAATGTGGTACAAATCCAAGCATTATCCACCAGACTGAGAAAGCTGCTTGGATGAGTAGCGAAATGTTTCGATCTCTCAAGAAAAGAAGTTGCCATGACTCAACTTCCAGATAAATTCACCTGGATGACTGAGAATCTTCACAGAGTACAAAGCACATCCCATAGTACAGGGATGCAAAGCCTGTGGCATTCCAATTATTCTGGGGTTACATTTCCCATCAGCTCTAACCAGGATAATCAATAGTGAAGTATAATGGGAGTGACATCTGGAGCAACCACACACATCCCATTCTTGACCTTGAGAGAGGTCACAAATGGTCTGTGTGACTTCTGGATGTGAGTATGTCTTGAGAGGTTTATACTATATTCATTCCATTCTGAGCCCCGTAGAGCTGAAGATTACTTGAAACAATGGTGCCTTATGGTTGATTTCAAACCATTCCTGTTGATATATTCCTTTCGTCAGACAAGAAGACGTAAGGCTAATTTCGTTAACTACAGGCATAATGAAGTATGCACACAAAGTTGGACTCTTTGCAACTGGGAAATGCTGTTTCTTCCCTGAAATCTGGAAACAATTTTACATGGATAATTAGAATCTGTTTTAGAAGAGGGCTTCTTTTCTTTAAAAATGTGTTTACTCTCTTCAGGATTTCATGAATTTTGTTATGGGACGGTAGGGGGAGAACACTGTGTTTGACAGTTTTGTGATCTAAACAGACAGAAGGGAAATACCTCCTCCAAAATTGCAGCACAGGGAATCACCATCCTTTCCCCAATCTGTTGCTACATTTAAAGCAAAAACACAAGGAAGGAAGAATGGAATCAAAAGGCTACTGGAAGTAGTTGGTAAAGAAGATGACACAGCTGCTGAACATTTGCCAGCTAAGCAGAAGATGTTAGCTGAGAGAGTGGTCAATAGAGATGGGCATGAATTAAAAAAATGACATTTCATTTGTCATTTGTCATTGAGAGGTCCGTTTCATTTCATTTCCGTTTTTCACAAACTTTTTGGAAAAATTTATTTTTTTTTTTTTTTTTCATTTTTTGTTTCTACCCACTTTTTGTGTGATTTTTTAAAGCATTTCCGTGCATGGGTGTCCCCCAATGCCCCAGACCAGAGGGAAAACACTAAAAAAATGGATGCTGGGAGAGACACAGTATAGACTAGGTATGCAGGGAGGCTGCAAAGTCAGCGGTGGGCATTGCCCAGGGTGCAAGACAGCTGCAGAGTGACTGCACTGCGGGGCAGGGGAGGGTACTCACCGAGAGGTACGCACACACACACACACACAGGAGGCTGCAGGACTGAAGCTAGAGTCACAGAGACAGCAATCCCACCCTAACTCCCACTGGAGACTGCAAGGAGGACAGGGGCTGCCAGAGCTTTTTATGCCCTCTGTGGCTGCCAGACCTGCCCGGTCTGCAACCTGGGCATGCTATTGGTTGAAGTTGTCCAAGAATTTACATGATCCCATCACATGGCTTGCCTCCATCTTGTGTCTGGAGTGGCGACATCCATTTTGTCACCCTTAAAGGGAAAAGAAAAATACATCGCGATGGGAAAAGACAAAAACAAACATTTTAAGGACCCCAACCCCCTGGTAGGTAATAATTTCAAATAATTATTGCATTATCGCTGCATTTTTATGGATGTCCAGGGCGTTTTAATACCCAAGAAATCAATATTAGGCATCTGGGAGCCATTTTGGTTCAATGTCCCCTAACTTTCTTAAGGGAAAAAAATACAGCGATCTGAGAAAAGACATAAATGCACGTTTTAAGGACCCCAACTCCCCGGTAGGTATTATCAGACAGTATAAATAATTATCGCTGCATTTTTATGGATGTCCAGGGTGTTTTTTAACATTTAAAACAGCTCATTTCATTGCATGTTGCCATTAACGAAAACGAAACATAACAAACACAATTTTTGTGGTTCTGTTCATTTCATTCCATTTTCATCACAACGAATAACGGAAATGAAAAAATGTTCGTTTCGTGCCCATCTCTAGTGGTCAAAACTCACAAATGGGATGAAAAGTGCTTTGGAAGGTAGACCATAATTGTGAAATCATGACTGTCATAGGCCCATTGAATCAGTGGGGCTTTGGTAAGTCAACCTCTCCTTAGGTTACATTGATTCCATTGGCCTATGCTACTTGCAACTTGCCATTGGCTTTTAACCTAACTGTCTGTGTCCCATCTTCTGTGATTCTCTGCTCAGATTCTGCTCTTTTCATTCTTCCTTCAGGAGAAGTCCAGAAGTTGGGTCATGGCAACTGGACTTCTTTTCTTGTGAGATCAAAATGTTTCGCTACTCATCCAAGTAGCTTTGTCAGTCTGAGAAAAGTTAGTGGTGAGGCCTCTGATTTATTGTTCACCTTGATTTCACATCACCCTGGTCTGAATAGGTTCATTAGATGGAAAGTGGTCTGAATAGGTTCATTGGGTGGACAATGGCCTGAATAAGCTTGTTAGGTGGACAGTGGCCTGGGATGTGTGAAAGTCCCACCCATGCAATCCTTCCCAACACCCATTAAGAATGGGCCATTAGCTGTGGCCTTCCTAGTGGAAGTGTGAAGTGCTTCTGATTTGTCTGGCGAATGAAGAAAGGCAGTGGCATATTTAGGGGGTGGGGAGACGCATCTACCCTCAGGCGCAGCATCAATTAGGGTGCCAGTGTCCCACTCAGCCTCGATGGGGTCTGGCTGGGGAGTGCTCCTTGCACTATAGCCAGCAGGAGGGCTACAGGCCCCAGAGGCTCACCCTGGGCAGTTCCAGCCAGAAAATGGCCTGCACTGGGCTGTCCACTGCATGGCTTAGCTCCCCTGCTTGATGGGAGGGAAGCTGTCTGACCTCCCTCCTGCCACGTTGCAATGCCGGTACCGGAGCCGGAGACAAAACAGGCAGCAGAGCAGCCAGGAGGGGGTGCCAGGGAACGGGGCTTTGCCTGTGCCCCTCCGCTGCTGCAGCAGCTGCAGGGTGTCCAGGCCAGAAAGGAGGTGCCGTGACCCTGGAACACGGGGTTCCCACTGGCCTCACATCTGCTTAGCTCCAAGAAGCTGCCCAGGATGCTGCGTCCGAGGTGTGTGTGTGTGTTTGCGTGTGTTTGTGTGTGTGTGTGAGAGAGAGAGGGGGGTCACAAAAACTGATTTTGTCCCTGGGTGCTGAAAACCCTAACTACATCCCTGATGAAAGGGCAGCATGAAAAGTGGCAAAAAAATTATCCCTGAGTCTCCCACTGCTGTTGAGAGAAGGGGTTTCAATACACACATGAATGGCTTCCCTGACCCTTCTCTCGGACCACCTATCTTCTCTGTTCAATAGGCGTACAATAAAAGAAGTCAATTTGCCATGACTCAACTTCCAGATAACCTCACCTGGATGACTGACAATCTTCACAGACATCCAGGAAAAGTGAGAGTTAAGAGGATGCAGCAAATAGACATGGGCCTCTTTTAAAAGAAAGGCTCATAACATTGTCAAATCATGTCTTTTCCGACACGCAACATCAAGCCGACCAAAACGAACAAATCCTGACTGAGTCTGGAAATGAAGTTAGCGCTGAGACAGGAGACCACCAGGAAATGCAAGGCTTTCCACCTGAGTTCTGAAAGGATCTTTCTTAAATCCTTGGGAAAGCACTGTTAGTCTATAGCTCCTTTGTGAGTCATCGTCACTGGGATAAAGGTGCATAAAATGGAAATAAATATATAAATCTGGTATGCGGACCTAGGGAAAAAAAGGGGGGAGGTAGTGTTCATAGTCAAGTGGTATGTTCTGCACAGGAGTGTGAGCATGACTTCATTCAGTTCCCTTTCCCCACCCCACTTACTAATCCCAGAATCCCCCCTCCCCAGTTGAGATGGGAAGATAATTCTGGGACTTGTTCTCCAGAAGAAGATATAAGGAGCATCTCAAAGGTCCAATTCAGCTGGGTGTCTGCATTATCATTTTTGTATCAGACCCCTTCTGCCTTCAATGAACCCCACAAAAGCAGACAGACAGACAGACAGACAGACAGACAGACAGACAGACAGACAGACAGACATAGCCATGCACACATACCAAAAGCAGCAGGTAGCTAGCTGTGCAAGATGACATAATCAGCCACCTCCCTTTTATTGATGCCTGAATCTCACTGCATATGAAGCAGAATGCTGGGTGGGATCCCATAAATCCTCCGGCTTCCGATAACAGAAATGTGATGATGATCTTTTGCAGAACACTGGCTCTTCTAACAGCAAGACACCCTGCTTCCTCCCCACTCTCCCTCCATTCCCTTTCTGTTTCTCTTCATTGTCATAAAACTGTTAAAATTCTGAAGCCGGAGGCCTCTTGTGCCTGTAATTTATTGCCAATTATGAGGTCCTAAAAAGCTTGTTTAGATTCCGTATTCTTGTGTTCCCTCTAGGTGTGCCTTCAGCTGGACTCCAGTTGTTTTCTTACCATGCTTTCTGGGCTCTGCTCTGTCTCTTCAGGGAGGTCTTTCCCACAGCCTGGTGACATTGCTCCCAAAGCAAAGTAAAGGGATTTGGATGGAGACCTGACCTGGAGAATTTTGTAGGCAGCCCGGGAGAAGTCAGGTAGACTCAGTCAAACACAGAAGGGTTTTGTTGTTGTTGTTGGGCTGGAGCTCCAGGCATTTTTAACATAGGGTTTTTTTTAAGCAGCTGAGACTCTTAGGCGGTTACTTCACATCCCGTTTGTCCCTCCTTGCTGTGCCGCTTGGGATGGGTACAAAAAAACCTTACTTCACGTCCATAGCATGACAGCAAAAAGTTGTCTCGACCACACCCCCGGAACTGGGAACAGAGCGTGACAAGCCGTACCTGCCCCTGGGCTGGGGAATTCTTTTGTCTCTGTTCCTGTTCCAGGACAAGGTCCCGTGAGATAACAACTAATCACGTAATGAAGGCAAACTTCCGCTTGTGAACTCGTGTCCATCCATTTCTCTCATACTTTTGAGTGCTGTGGATCAGCATTTTGAATAGACGAAGCACAGGGGGTGTGGTGTGCCCTTTATTTTTATGGGTTTTTTTTTTTTTTTTCAAAAAAGCAGATCTTGTCACGAAACAAGGCTGTGAAGTAACACTTGTCACGAGACAAGTTATCACAACAGTGAGTAAACGGAAACAGGGACTGAACAGGGATAAGACCACGTGACCATGAACAATGCTGTCACGGTGCAAACGTAATTGCAGTGAAGTAACTGCCTTACTGGACTTTCATTTCAATATAAGGACATTGTACATTTTGCAAGTTCTTTATATATTAAATGGAAGGAACAGAAAATTTTAAAAAATCAGGTGGGGATACAATGGAACTGGCTGTTTCCATCCACCAAGGAAGATATCCTTAATTCTTTAACACTCCCCTCCCTTCAAATCTGATGCAGCCTACAACATCCAAACTCCGAGCCTCAATTAAGAAACTGCCTGGCTCCCCCCCCATCTTGCCAAGGACCTTACATCTGAGAAATAACTCCTGGAAAATCCTTCTTTTGCCATGTTATAACCTATTGGTACTAGAGATGGGCACGACTAGGGAAAATGACGTTTTCGAGTTGTTGTGTGTCGGAGGTGGCCTGTGTCGGCTCGTTTCCGTTTTTCGTGAAACTTCGCAAAAATTTGTCATTTCGTTTTTCGTTTTTTCATCTGTCGTTAAACTGGTTTGGGGGAGTAGCGGGCTTCTGGAGGCACCTCTTTTTTGGGGGGTGGGTGCCTCCTATCCTCACCCGCTAGGGAAAGCAGGCTCCTGGAGACCCCTCATACATGGGGGTCTCCTCTCCTCACCTGCTGCAAAATGGCATGCATGCATAGCCATATGGATATGATAGCATACCAAGTTGCACGCAGAGACACAGCAGACTGGCAGAGGCACCCCTCTTTTTGGGGTGCCTTCCCTGCATCAGTTAGGCCTCGGGGGCATGGTTTGCATGTCACACATGCTGCCGGCCGAGCCAAGCCTGCAGGAGTCACCCAGAGCCACAAGTGACGGACTGGCAGACTCTCTGCACCCGCTGTGCTCACTAAGAAGGGTATTGTACTTGCTGCGTGTAGTGCAATGCAAGTACAGATCTGGCTTAGGCAACAGGGTTAGCGCAAGGGCTAGGGTTAGGCTAGTTACGAGTGAGGTTAGGGTGAGTATTGGGGTGCACCTCTGGGGGCCTCTCTGACCCACTTAGAAGGACAGTGTACTGGCGTATGGGTTAGGCTTAGGCGGGTTCGGGTTCGGGCTCACGGTTAGTGGGCTTTTTATGCCCGGTTGGCACATCCCAGAAGTCTCTCTGGTCAACCTGGCCAAGTGGCCATGCGATTGGTGGAATGGCTCCAAAATTTGCATGGTCACTCCCTCCCAGCCCATCACCATCAGGTGTAAAATAAAATAAAAAAAATAAAAAATAAAATAAAATAAAATAAAATAAAATCAATGGAGAGAAGAAAGAGGAGACATTTTGTTGCAAGAAAAACCCACTGCTATTGTAAAAATTCTGGCAGTTTTAAAATAGCAATTTTCGCATGTTTCTGTGTGGTGCTTGTGTGTTTTTGGACCACGATTTCAAAAAATAATTGCGGTCGCCACCCCATTTTGGATCCCCCATCCACACGGCATGGCATGGCAACTTGAGTCCGGCTGCCCAGGACAGGAGAGGGGGGGAGGCCGGGACCCCCCCCCCCAGAAACCACCCCTCTGGTAGGTGCACTCTGCACTGCAGGCATATTTTCGCCTGCTTTTTGGCCTGGGAATGGGGGGGGAGTTTAAAACTTTTTTTCTGTGCCGCTTCCGCTTGAATTGCGGCAGCCAGCAGCGAGTCCGGTGCTTGTTGCGAGCGACTACGACGAGGATTTCCCCCACCACCAGAGCAGCCCAGGACAGGAGGGGGGTCAACCACCCCTCTGGTAGGTGCCCTGAGCCCTCACTCAGGCAGGCATATTTCCACCTGCTTTTTGGCCTGGAATCGGGTTTTTTTTAACTTTTAAAAACTTTTTTTCTGTGCCGCTTGGCATCGCGGGATCGCTGCGATGCCGCCAGGAACGACCACAACAAATCAGACCCAATTATTCTTTAGTCGGTTCAAGTTCGAGTTCTGGCGGAGTAATTCCCGTTACCGTTTCCGTTCCGTAACGGACACGAGGAACGGAAATGGAAACGGGCATTCCGCCAGGTCGTGCCCATCTCTAATTGGTACTGCTCTGAGGAAGAGGGTTTAACCCTCGAAATATTAGCAACATTTTTGGTATTTTTCTAGTAGCCTAAAGATATCACCTGTTCCACTTTTTTATTTGGTTTTTGTGATGGCTACATGGCTCCTCAACTTGTTTTGCTTTAATTCTTTAAGATATTCTTAAAATATCTGGCTTCCAGTCCCTCCATACTGCATTCAGCCATTTCTCAGATGCTGAATTAGAGTTACCTGTGACCCAAATGTAAGAGCTATATGACAACCTTGTACCATAGGAGCTCTTCACAACTGAGGTAATTATCCCTACTGAATTTGCAGGACTCAGAGAGGTGGGGTGGTTTTGGTAAATATTGGTATTGTTTTAAAGAGTATCTAACCTTACCAAGTATACTTTCTGCATTCCTAAGGTAGAAAACCGATGTATTTCCTGATGCTGAAGGCCCATCAACACCCTGGCCACTGTTGAGGCATGACTGAGGTAGCAACCCATCAACATTTGCATACCCAAATATTTCCGTACCTTAGGAGTGGCCGGTTCTACAAGCAGCAAAATAATAATAATAATAATAATAATAATAATAATAATAATAATAATAATAATAATAATAATAATAATAATAATAATAATAGCCTTTGAACTGCAGAACTGGAAGGGACCCAATGGATCATCAACCAGCCTTTGTCATAAGAACATAAGAGCATAAGAAGAGCCATGCTGGATCAGGCCAAAGGCCCATCTAGTCCAGCTTCCTGTATCTCACAGTGGCCCCACCAAATGCCTCTGGGAGCGCACAAGACTAGATATTTGTCTCCTGCAACCACTCCACTGCATCTGGCCCTTGAAGTACCCTAGTTTTAAGCCTGGAGATTACACGTCTCCATCATGGTTTGTAACCTGTGATGGACTTTTCCTCCAGGAATCTGTCCAATCCTCTTTTGAAGGCATTCAGGTTTAGATGCCATCACCACCTCTTGTGGCAGGGAGTTCCACAGACTCACAACACGCTGGGTCAAGGAGGCCCAGTGGGGAATCAAGCTCCCAAACTCTGGCTTCCCAGCCAGAGAGTTCAACTATGGGCTCTATAACACAGCTGAAATAAGCGAGTAATAATTAAACCTGGTTTTTCAAACAAAGTAGTCATGTGACAGAAGATGCATGTCTTGCATCCCAATGATAGATGCATTAGGGAGCTCTCATTAACAGCATTAATTCTGTCCCCACCACCTTGCCCTTCCACCCTGGAATAAGAGGTGAGACACAAGTGTTTGGTTCAAATGGGCCACACTTTATTAACCATTAATTAACTTTAACCAACAAGGGGAGCTGCAGCAGTGTGGAGTAATGCTTGGGCCACTGACGTGACATCTAACTTCTCCAACCTCCATGCCATCCAACCAGGCGAGTCCAATACCCTCCCCCCATTTGTGTCATCAGGCAGATGGAATGCAGGGGCCAGCAGAATGTCCCCAAGCACCCTGGGCTTCCAAGCTCCATTATTTGGCAACCCTTGGCTTGGGAAGGGTACCCAGCACGTCCTTCCCCACAACACTGTAATTTCCAGATCTGCAGCATCATGAGGTCGGATGGGCTAGGCTGATATTTCATCTGGACTCACCGACATTTTACCCTCCACACTACCCACCAGTGTGACCAAACATAACAAAGACCTCAACCATCCTGCCCTACTGCCCATCTAGGGGAACCACCTTGACCAGTAGGCGATAGGCGGGGGGGGAACCATCACCTCTCGCCAATTATGTGATGAGGGTAAAAAAACCATATCCGGCCCCAATAGGCGACCAGATAACTCACACTGGTTACAGGGTGGGTGGATGCTATCCTTGTCATCGGAAAAAAAGGCCAAAGTCTGGGCTGGGGAGAGCTAAAGCCTGTCTCACACGATTCTGGCTGGGTGGGGCAAAGCCACTCCAATCACCAGATTCCCCAGCTGCGGAGCAACGCATTGCTTCACATTTAACTCTTGGTTCCCCGGGTGCTTCTAGTGAAAATTTTATAGCTCGACTGTGCCAACGCTCGCCATCCTGGCCACATGGCATGTTGTCCTGAGCTGCCCCTTTGTCCTGATTCACTCTTTGTTCTGCTGCCACGCACTGCACCTTTTCCATTTCTCCCAGCACAAGTTGCTTTAACTGCCCTTTGAGTGTGTGTGTGTGGGGGGAGCGGGCTCGTCTGCCTTTTCGGTGGCAGTAGCACGGCGGCAAAATTGGGGACTGCCACTCCATTCTTAGCTGGAGCCAGAGCCAGCAAGGCCTTCACCACTCGCTTATCTACAGTCCAATTTCCCAGGTGATTGATCTCCCAGGCTTTATTCTACTGCCTGCGGTCTCCCTTGCCAGATCTCCCAGCTGATCAGATTTCCCAAGCTTTGCTCTTGCCTTGAAAGAGCGCCGGGGAAGAGGAGACCTAGGCACTACTGCTGGCTCCCCTTTTGAGACCTCCCAGGGAGCCGGCAAGCACTTCAGTGGATGCTCTTTCATCTCGCCCAATGTCCTAGCTGTTTGGAGACTGAAGTGCTCCTCAGCCAGCTCCCCTTTTGATCTGCTGCCAAGCATTTTGGAGGGACAACAAGGGAAAAGCCCATTTTTGGGGTGACCCCACTATCCTTTGCCTCCTTTTTAAAAGCGCATTTGGAGCTGGATTTTAAAATGCCCAACCTTCGCCTAGGGTTTTTGAAAACTTGCTGGAACCCAGTTAAGTGGGTGTTACTGGGTTTTCTTTTTTTAAAAGCCCACTTACCGTGGGGTCACGATTTGTGGAGGTAGTTTAAAGGTAAAATAAATCTGGATTTTAAAGTATGTGAGATAGAGCCCTACAGAGCTATCCAGCAGTTCAAGCATGGATAAGTAGACTGCGAAGTTATTCCTCTTCAGAAAAAGTTAGTGTTGTTCTGCAGTACAAAAAAAAGAGAAAAGCCTGGGGATATTTCCAGAATGTAGTTTTAGGAGAAATTGCTGGTCTATTTACTACTGAGAATCCGGATTTCCTGGACAACACCACCACTTCCATCTTGTCCATATTGAGCTTCAGAGGGGATGTGTAGCGCACAGACATCTCACCTCCTGAGCTCCATTTGCTCCCAAAGGTTGAGACAGGGTTCTCCTCTGCTCAGCTCACAAACTGTCTCTGGTTTATTTCACTCCATCAACCACAGCCTTACATTGTGGGGAGAGAAATACACCACCAAGCAGAATCCACATGTGGATGACAAACAATCTAAAGGCATGTCTTTTAGATGCTCAGTGGTGTTTCCTTGAGAAAATCTGAGAAGGGATGAAGCTGTCTTGAGCGGTACCAGTAACATAATAAATAAAAACAAACCTCCTTCAGAAGCCACTGATAGGAAATTTATTGAGATCAAATACACTGGTACCTTGTGTAAAGGAATTAATTCATTCCCAAGGAAACTATGTTAATTTCCCATAGGAATGCATTGAAAACAGAGGAATCCCTAATTGCAACCGTTTTTACGTTGTACAGATTTGCCCCATAGGCGATTCTGTTAAGCAAATTTCTCCTATCTGCGGAATTTTTTATGTTGTACAGATTTTATGTTATACAAACCGTTTGTTATACGAGGGTCCACTGTACACACAAGATGCAGGCGTCGCAGCTCTCTGGAACCATTCCTTGGGCTGGATGGTTTTTTTTTTAATGGTATTTCAAGTAATGGAGAACTATAATTGAAACCCCAGCTTGTAAAGTGGTGCTTGAATCAGACGGCCATGCAGGAATCACATGACCTACAGCCAAGGATGTAGTACTAGAGTGAGAAGTGCAGGTACTCATTCTGACAGTCCCTATAGCCATACATAAAGAGGATTTAAAAAGGCACGCAACTGGAATGGCTCATGCCAATACATGAGAAACAACTCTTTTCCTAAAACCAATGGTTCTTAACTGCAGACTCAAACATCGAGCCAATCTCAAATACTGTACACTGACTATAAGGTGGCTGACTATAAGATGGAGGACTCGCACTAGCTGTATTCAGACTGATGAAGATGCTTGGATGAACAGCAAAATGTCTCTGTCTCTCAAGAAAAAGAAGTCCAGTAGCCATGACTCAACTTCTAGATAGACTCACCTGGATGACTGAGAATCTTCACAGACATTATAAGCTTTGCTGCAGTACAGTACAAAGAAACCAGGGGAGCATATGTGGTGTGCAGAGCCTCAGGGACACGTTATTTAAGTTAAGCCTACACCCTATGGTGTTTTGTGGTTATTGCTGTTGCTCTGTATTTATGATTTAAGAGTTTATTTATTTATTCATTGATGAATATTTATCCCTCAAGTGAAAAGATAAAATAAAACTTGCACGAAACATTTTGTGGACTATTTTGTGATTCTCTCTGAATTTGAAAATGCTAAGAGCAGCAGCATTAGCATTAGAGTTAGGGTTAGGACTCGGGGTGAGCAGAAAGATTTAATATTCACTTCTTGTATTTGCTGCATCTGATAAGCATTCCACTCCCACCTCCCTGTTGAAAGAGGCCAACAACTGAACAGCCAAATGTGTCATTTTGGCTTATGAGGATCGTGACTCCCCAGAAAAACAGCATGGGACACTTTTTTTTGTGTCCTGTTACATTACTGGAAGAAAATGGTACCCAAATGGGAAAACACAATAGATTTGTAAGGAAAAGCTTGGTACAATCTTTTTGGTCCTTTGTTGTTGTTGTTGTTGTTGTTGTTGTTGTTGTTGTTGTTGTTGTTGTTGTTTAACTATACATGAAATTGGCTGAAAGTTTGTTGAAGGCTTTGTTTCTAAAACTCTGCACAGATGGCAACACTGTTGAAACTTACACTGTAAATCTCCTGTGTAGATTCTGAAACAAAATGGAGGTGGTCAGGAGATTACAATGATTGGACTTTCTGCAAACTGCACTCCAAGAACACTTGGAGCCCCTGGTCTCTTGTCTGATTTGCTTTCTTGATTCCTTTATGATGCTTATTTTGCTCCTTTTCTCCTTTGATAATGGATTGTATTGCCTTGTTACCAGTATTTCTTCTACATAAGAAGGCAATTCTGGAGGAGACCTGGGGGATGGTGGTTTGTGCCATTATTTTCAAATCCTGAACCAAGCCAAGTAAATGAAGAAGACCAGGGAATCAAAGATGTTAAAGAATACCTGAGGGGATTAACTTTAGGGGGTGACAAAAAGCCTAGGAAAAGAAGGGTTGGGACTAGGAGGAGTCCTGATGGGGAAAAGATAAGAATAGAAAAATAGACAAGCATGACTGAAGAAAGCTTGTGGGCCAAAGAAGCAAATATTGGGAGGGAGAAGGAGAAACAAGATTGGGTTGAAGTGCTGAAAGGGGATGTATGGAATGGGGAATGGATTAAGGCATCCTGTCGAGAAACCCCCATATTGGGGAAAGATGTATAAGAGGGCTACACGTAAGAGAAAACTAGAGTGGAGAGAAAGGGAAACATGAAACTAAGAGACATAAGAACATAAGGAGAGCCAAGGGCCCATTTAGACTGACTTTTTGTATCCCCACTAGAGATGGGCACTCAAGTGAAAAGATAAAAAAATGACATTTAGCATTAGAGTTAGGGTTAGGACTCGGGGTGAGCAGAAAGATTTTTCACTTCTTTTTTGCTGCATCTGTTTGGAGGGTCCATTTCATTTCGTTTCTTTTTTTGCAAATTTCAGCAAAAAATTCATTTTTGTTTTCGTTTGTTTCATTACCATTTCATTATTTCATTTTTTGTGATTTTTTTAGCATTTTTTTTCATTTTTATTAAGAAATTTTAATATACAAAAAAGAATTATATTCAAAGCATTGACAATACAAAATCAATCTATCACTATGGTTAGGCTTCCCTCTGTTCTTCACGTGGTTTTAGCGTTTAAATATGCTTTTATTAATCTATATTGATCTGCTGATTATGTCTCCTTATTGTGTTGTAGTGTACCTATTATGTGTATTTCCTGATTTGTTTTGCTATGTTTTCAAATCCTGAACCAAGAGTTCCCGAAGGGAAGATGGATGTTAAAGATATAAATTCAATAATAAATAAAATAAATAAATAAATAAATAAATAAATATTCATCTCCTAGCCTTCCTTTCTAACAGAAGTAGTCCTTCGAGTTCTACCCTAATCCGGTAAGAGTCTTTAATTCCTTACAATAAGTCTCCATGTAGTTCTTAAATTTTTGCCAGTCTTTTTGGAACCTCTGGTTATCTTGATCCCTCAGTCTGCAAGTCAGTCTGGCCATCTCAGCAAAATCCAATATCTTCGCCCTCCATTCATCCAAAGACGGTTATATATGTTTTATCTTCCAGTTCTGTGCAAGATATTTTGCATTCTTTTGATCTTGCCACTGCAGTTGCATATAAAAATAAAGTCCTATCTGCTCCTTTAAGCTGCGAGGGAGGGGCCCCGCGCCCCACCCATTGCCCACCAACCCTAACAAAAAAATTCAGGTCGTTTTGGGAATGTACACTTTAACATCTTTTTGAGTTCATCATATATCAGTGCCCAATACTCTCTCACTTTCTCACAAGTCCACCAAATAAATGATAAAAGTCACCTTGTTTCTCTTTACATTTCCAACAGTAATCATCTTTCATCCTATACATCTTTACTAATCTCGTTGGGGTAATATACCACCTGTACATCATTTTCAACAAATTTTCCTTTATCAAAGTACATGGCGGTAAATTTCATGTTCTTTTCCCTTTGAATCTTTCCAACCAGTCTAACTCAATGTTGTGACCCAGATCCATAGCCCATTTTGTCATACACTCTTTGACTTGTTCATCTTTTTCTCTTCCACTCCAACAAAAAAATTTGTCGTAATCCAGTCAACAATTTCTTTTTGGGCCCATGATTATGGTTTGAAACTTAGATTCCTTCTCTCCAAAATCCCGGACATCCTTCTATCTTTCTGAAAAATGTCATGCAGTTGATGGTACTGGAACCAACCTGTTAACTTCTCTTTTAACATTTCATAAGATTTCAGTCTAGGACCTTTTTCTGAAAAAATTAACACATCCCCATAGAACTGTGATCCCCACTCCTTCTATATCTTTAATCTTGATCGCAGGATGCTTCAGTCGGGATAACCACCTTGAAAGGAGTGTGTCTTTCTAGTAAAGGTTTCAAACGTTCCCAGACCTGAAGTAGTGACTTTCTAATTACATGATTCATAAAACTTCTATGTACTTTCACTTTATCATAAAGGCAAAGATAAGCCCCAGGCCTGGCACTGCCCCAAATCTATTATCATGACCTTCTAAATTCAAAAGATCCTCATCAGCTAAAGTAATCCAATCTTTTATCCAGCAGAGACAGGCCCAGGAACCCTTGGAGAATTTGGGGCAAGGCTTCAAGTCTGGCATGGCAAATCCACCCCCCAACCTGACCCAGCATCTGCAATAATTTAAACCTTATTCTGGGTCTTTTACCTGTAATGAAACCAGGACTTTTTCAGGCTTACCTGTTTCCTCTGAAGCTAACTGCTAACTACCCTAAATCAGGTTAAGAAAGAAGTAAGTTTTGCTAGAAGCAATATACTGCTACAAATTATCTCTGTTTTGGCATTAGGGGAGCTGCCCTCCATTGAGCAATTAAGTGTCATTGACTTTACAAAAATCTGTGGTTTATTTATTGATCTGTTTTATATTTCAGGAATTCCATGGGGGATGTTGTTTGATGGGCAGCTATACTTCCAAACTTATCACAATGCCACAGGTTTGAAGAGTGTATGCCCTGCTATGGGGTTTATCTAAGTTAACTGTGACCCTGCTTTTCTGGGATCTTGAATTAAGGTCAGATTTTGGATTCTTCTTCAGATTTGTCATTCTTTGCATTTAGCAGGGGAGCAGAAGTAATGACAAAAAAAAGTTCACCCTCAAGTATTCCATTGTCTAAATCAGGGCTGCCCAACTTGGAATAGCCCGCGGGCTCCTTTTGCCCATGACACATCCCCAAGCATGGACATGCAAGTGCACGCACACACACAGTCCTCGCAACTGCTCCGCCCACCCACTGCCCACCAAGCTCCATAGCACTGGTGGTAGTGGTGGCAGAGGAGGAGCACCTGCTCACCCCCACCAATCTCCGTGGCGCTGGGTGAGGCGTGCCTGCTTGCCCCCATGACCCACCAAGCTGTGCGGCACTGTCAGCAGTGGCAGAGGGGGAGCACCCACTCGCCTCCCCAGCCACCAAACTGGGCGGCACTGGCGGCGGTGCACCCGCTTGCCCCCCCACTACCAACCAAGCTCTGTGGGGCTGGCAGAGGAGGAGAAGCACCCACTCATCTCCCCACCCACCAAGCTCCAAACCTCTGGCAGCAGCAGAGAGGAGCAACCCAGGTCATGAGGCGGGTGGGGACCTGGTGGGCGACTTCTTAGCACCCCACAGGCTACCAGTCACACATGGTCAACGCGTTGTGCAGGCCTGGTCTAAATCAATGGTTTCTAATCTTTGCATCCTCTCAGGTTTTCTAGGGCTCCTTGAAGCCTTTACCACTAGCTGTGGTGATCAAAATTTCTGGGAGCTGTAGTTCACGAATGCACGGTGAACCAAAGTTGGGAACCACAGTTCTAAATAGTCAGTATGCTCAAATTATTTTTCAAGTCCAGGAGACACAGTGTGGAATCAAACTTAACCTCTGGCTCTTCAGCCAGATACTTAAACCACTGAGCTATCCAGCCAACAAAATCAAAGGCAGGGGTATTACCCCTGTTTCACTCTTGACATGAAGATCATCTTCCAAGGTCAACAGGCTAAATTGGATGACTATTTATTTATTTATTTATTTATTTATTTATTTATTTATTTATTTATTTATTTATTTATTTGCTAGTGGGCTTACCAAAGTGATGAAGCATATCTGTGGTGCACAGTGAATGATTTTCCTCTCCTAGCCTAGCTCTCTCATGTTTACCATGGTTTTTATTTGTGATTAATTGTTGGAAGCTGAATAGGGGCTTAATTTGAAAACCTGACTGCGGAGGTCCATATCACTGAGAAACTCCAATTATTCAAGAGGAAATGTGTTAATTACAGGATATATGCATTTCCATTAAAAATAGATTGACCTTGAGACCTTCCAACTGTTATTGAATCAAGCTAGTATGTAATCAAATCAGTGCTGATTTGGACAATGTGTAGTTCATGTTCTTTTTTTTCCAAAGCAGGGCCATGTTTTTGAAAGCAAGCAGAAAAATGTGATCTGTGTTCCTTATGACTCTTTTCCTTTATTTAAAAAACAAAACCCTTACATAACCATGCAAAATGGATTTTTTAAAAAAATAATATTAATTGACATTTTGTTTTTAAAGATGTACACTTCCATGGCAGTTAAAATATTTTTAAAACTACACATACTTTATGATGGTATTCTTCTCTATTATATGGTTCATCACTGAAGCCACTACGTGAACTTTTCATTTTAAGGAGGCATATAAATACCATAAAAAAGAGAAAAAATGCCAAAAATTGTTTCAAGCTATCCTTTCTCAGTGGGCCCCCCGGAATGGACTTCCATTGGAGGTAAACCAGGCCACATCTCACTGAACGTTCAGGAAACTGGTGAAGGCAGAGCTGTTTAAAATGTTTTTCATAACATGCTTCCCTGAGATAATTCATGACCTGTAGCTTACCAGCCTTAATAATTCATGTCTACCAAATTTTGATTTGGTGTGTTTGGATTTTAAGTGCTATAGGTTAGGGGTTGACAATGAGCATAATCAATATTCTCATAGTTTATTCTTATTGTTGTAAATCATGTAGATAGTGGAAAACAAACAAACAAACAAATTTTCTCTTGAATGTCACCAGCGTTGGTGTTTGTGGCATTCAATTGAAAATTGAACAACCATCTGTCAGATAGCCTTTGGTTTTGATTCCTGCATAGAACAAGGGATTGGAGCTGATGGCCTTATAGGTCCCTTCCAACGAAATTATTCTATGAATTTATAATTCTAAATTAATTATTTTATTTATTTATGTTACAGTAATTTTACCCTGCCTTTCTCCTTCAAAAAAAGATTAAATTTAATTCAATCTTTTGCATTTAGCACCCTAACCCTAACCTCAACCCCCAACCTATATGCCATGAATTGTGGGCCTAACTGGTGAAATTTAGCAGAACTAAGCTGTGCTCACAAATATTGGTATTATGAACTAATATTCATGTGTACTCACATTTCTGAAAGCATCGCCTAGAGATCATGTCCAAGACATGCTTCACTTTGTTCTTTTACTGCTTACCCATAAATGTGCTGATGTTATCTTTGTCTGATTATCATAGTTTAGTAATTTTTCTTGTGACAGCAATTGAAGGCTGTGGTGTGAAACCAATTTCTGCATAGACTGGATTTCCCTCCAAAATTATATATATATATATAAAAAATTGCTCATTCCATACAGCATAAAAACTTTACATTGAAATAAGTTAATCTTGTACAGCTAATTAAGCATTATACATTGAAGCGACGCTCCAGTGAGCAGAATGATATCAGTGGACTTTTCCATTTATTGAGGCTGACATTTGAAGTTCGTAACCACAATGATAAATGGTTTCCCTTCACACAACCAATGCTTCACCTTGGCAAGTGATTCCCCTCCCTCCTCTGGTAGCACATTCCCTTCCTCCCTCCTTCCTCTGCCTCGGAAGCAATTTGGCAGGACTTTCCATAAACATTTGTTTCTGGGATTCTTCCCCTTGTTCAGCCTCAACAGACCATCTGTTTCATCGAAAACTTTAAATACATTTTAGAACTGAAAAGCTGGAAGGACCCTATGGATCCTTGAGTCCTGCCTCTGTTAAGGAGGCACAGTGGAGAACGACACTCCTGCCTTTTGGATCCACAGCTAGACTGATACTTCACGTCCATCTCATCACTGTTTGCGGTCCCACTAGGGACCGGTATGAAGTAATCTAACCGCACGTCCATTGCCGGATGAGGGAATTCGTCTCGACCACAACCCCCAAACTGCGATTTAAGTGGGATGAGAGATTCCCTCCCTGGCCTTGGGAATCTGCTCATCACACTTCTCATTCTGAGACAAGAGCCCATGAAGTCATGCTCATCGCGGAACGAGTGACGATAGGAGCAGAACCCATCAACCCATGGGGCAAAGCGTGAAGCGACATTCGCCAGTAAATTCCCTATGGAGTTAGTGATGTAGTGAATAGCTTTTAAAAAACAAATGCATCTATGGCTGATACTTCACATCCCTCTTGCTGCAGTTTGCGGCCTTGCTGGAGACCGGTTCGAAGGAACGGAACCTCAAGTCCTTGTGGGGTCAATCCGAGTTCGAAGGAACGGAACCTCACATCCTTGTGGGGTCAATCCGAGTTCACCCCAACCACACCCCCTTAACTGAGCTCCATGCGGGGTGAGAGATTCCCGTCCTGGAGCTTGTGTGGTTCCTCTTAACCCGCATTGAGAAAATACTTAGAATAATAGAATCATAGAGTTGGAAGAGGCCTCAAGGGCCATCTAGTCCAACCCCCTTCCATGCAAGAACCCCATCACAATATTTTTGACAGATGGCCATCCAGCCTCTGCTTAAAAACTCCAAAGAGGGAGACTCCACCACCCTTTGTGGCAGCATATTCCACTGCCGAACAGCTCTAACTGTCATGAAGTTCTTCCTAATGTTCAAATGGAATCTCTTTTCCTGTAGTTTGAAACCATTGACCCGAGTCCTAGTCTCTGAAGACATGGAAAACAAACCTGTTCCCTCTTCAATATGACATCCTTTCAAATATTTAAACATAGCTATCATATCCCCTCTCAGTCTTCTTTATGAAAGGCTAAACATTCCCAGTTCCCTAAGCCGTTCCTCGTATGACATTTCTTCCAGACCTTCAACCATCCTGGTCACCCTCCTCTGCACCTGCGGTTACTTTTTGTTTGTTTGTTTGTTTGAGAAGGGGGGAGGAACATCAGTATTTCGATGTATCGAACAACAGGAAATATAACTCCTTCTTATGAATCCATTTCCCCTGCTTATCGACCAAGATTCTTCCTCGAACAGTTCACCCTGGTTTGTGTTTGTTCCTTACCACCAGGTAAGGATCGAGGAAGTGCGCTTAAAGTACTGCCGGTTTCAATCAGCATGCCTGTGAGAACAGAGAAACAGGGGCAGAACCGGCATTAGGTCACGTGACTAAAACCGATTTCAACACGGAGGCAAGTTCACCTTGGCTCGAGGAAGGACATGAAGTAACCATCAAAGTTTGCTCCGTAACACATTGAAGGCAAGGCTTTGGGGAATCGAACATCGAAAAATGGAAGGTCGGGCTGAAAAAATGGGAACAAAGGCATGGAATTTCACATCTCATCACGGAATGAGGATGTGCGTTAACAGTCATGCCAGTATCATCAATCATGCCTGTGCGTACACGGGAACAGGGACAGAACAGGAAGAAGACCATGTGACCACAACCGACATCAACACACAATGAACTTCCTTTACTTTAAGGAGGATGACAACAAACTGAAGCAAGTTCAGAGGAGGGCAACATGGATGACCAATGGATTGGAAACCAAGCCCTGTGAGTAAAGACTGACAGAACTGGGCATGTTTAGCGTTGATCAATAGAAGACCGAGGGGAGGTAGGATAGTGCTCTTCAAATAGCCATACAGAGGAGGGGCAATATTGTTTTTGTTCATCCCTGAATGCAAAACATGCAACAATTGTCTCAGGATAACAGATTAAGGCTGAAAATCAGTAAAAAAAAACCTTCTTACTGTTATAGCGACAGGAGGGCGAGGAACAACGACAACAACTTATTTGAGTGAATGTTGTGGTGGTGGGGTTGTAGGTTACTTGACTGTCATAAAAAGGAGTCATGACTCAACAATGTTTGGGAACTATTGTGTTAGATCACAGTGGCTATTTTCAAGATTATCAGTCACCACCAACTGAGTCTTCCTCATCAGGCAACTTCCTGTTGAGGTTTTATGCTGGTTTAGCACACTCTTGGCAGCAAATTGCCACAAGTTAGGGTAGGAATGTGCTGTTGAGCACTGACTAGTGCAGGCATGTCCAAACTTCGGCCCTCCAGATGTTTTGGACCACAGCTCCCACAGTCCTTTGCCATTGGCAATCTAAGCTTAGAATTTTGGGGGTTGTGGTCCAAAACATCAGGAGGGCCGAAGTTTGGACACACCTGGACTAGTGGGAATCTTCATGCAACAGCCAATGCCTATTTCATTTATTAGATTTATTTAATATTATTATTATTCATTTATTAGATTCATTTATTAGATCTGGCTGTCTGGCCACTCTGGGTGACTTACAACAGATAAACCAATTGCGTATCAAATAGATGCCAATTTTTTAACTTGTCACAACTTACCAACATTTACATCAAATTTATTGAGCCTCTTGATACACCTAAAAGGATTTTGACCATCCTTGTCCTCCTATCATCATTTCAGGCTTTAAATGGTTAACTTCTGGATATTTTATTTGTTCCCAGTTTCTAATATCTGAGGGTTTTTCTTTTAAAAAGTGTGTTGTTGTTGTTGTTGTTGTTGTTGTTTTTTTCTAGGCCACCTTTCTCTCAATAAGGAGACCCAAGACAGCTTGCAATATTAAAAGAATAGAATTTAAAACAGATTAAGTGAAACAGTAAAAACAATTAAATGATACACTAATTAAAATACAACTGGATAAGTAAAAGCAAGTGAATATTACAAATGATCTTAACATAACAAAGGCATTCAGGGATTCGCTCATGTTCAGCCTGCCTGAAAAGATACATCTTCAGCTGTCTGCAGAAGTATAACAGGGAAAGGGGGCAGCTTGCTTTTTCTTATAATCAGTTCTACTACTACTACTTCCAAATTGCTTTTATTATCGTGCTATGTTTAACTTTTAAAAAAGTCAGATCCTCTTGAGGATATGCATATTGTATTAGACATTGAATATAAATACAGTGGACCCTCATATAACAAATGGTTTGCATAACATAAAATCTGTACAACATAAAAAATTTTGGGGATAGGGGAAATCTGCTTAACAGAATTGCCTATGGGGAGAATCCGTACAACATAAAAATGGTCGCGATTAGGAATTACTCCGTTTTCAATGCATTCCTATGGGAAATTTGTATAAAGGAAAATTTGCTTAACGAATTTCATTTGGAACAAATTAATTCCTTTATATAAGGTACCACTGTAGATAGGTAGCTAGCCAGCTAACTAAAATAACAAGGGTTGGTGACTTCTATACAGCAAGAGTGTGTGCATATGTGGGGAGAAATGATGGTTTGAAGGCTAGTCTCGTCCAGTTGCCAGAAATTGCCAAATCCCCCACAAAATTTGATGCGTGCGAATGCATCGTTGATCGGCGGCCTTCTTTATCACTTGTAAAACAAGACTGCTAAATGTTTTCCAATTGACAGCTCAGTTTCTGTTTCACATTTAAACAGCCTTGATTTCTGAATCAAGATGAGAAGGGCAAAGCAAAAAAATCCCTGTCTCCTTGCGAAACCGGAGTTTTGTTTTCTAAATGGTTCTGTCTCCCCTGAAGATGCACAAAGCTCAGTGAAAGCAACCTGGCATCCTCTTTGATGGAAATAATGTATGAATGAGGCATCCACGAAGCTCAAGAATAATCTTATGTGTCAGGTGTTATTAAGATAATCGATGCTCACAACGTCTGGGGGAAAGAAGTGCCTTTTAGAACCAGTAGAATAGATCAAGATCCTGATGCAAACAACAACAATGTCAACAACAACAACCCTCCTCTGAATCTAAGCCTCCCTTTAAAAAAATAAATCATCACAATTTCCTCTAGGATTCAGGAAATAAAGAGCTGCAGACACAAGGCCAGACCAGGCATTCATCCCGCCCTGAATTGTTTACTCTTACTTGTCAGTGGTCTTCCAGGGTTTTTAAGAGAGGTTAGGCTCATAAGCAGAAGCATCAGAGACAAAGATTCTCCTGGAGAGTCAATGACTTAGGCCCCGTGGACAATGGTCAGGATCAGGAATTTAATTCCCCACTTTGCTTCCTTGGAAAGACCTGGACTCATTGAGCCATGGACTCACTTCCATCTCTGCAGTTCTGAGATAAAAGATTATAACCTTTGGGCATGTAAAGTATACACATTCCCCATGAGTTATGACAGAAGTGGACTCTGGGTGACTCTAGTTTCACCAGCGAGTGTCTGAGCCCTTTCGGATTTTAGCCCAAACTTTAAGGTAGAGAACATGATAGTGACCTCTTACACTGCATGGAGAGAACTCAACTATCCGGACAGGTGATATTTTCTAACACTAGTAGAGATAAGACAGCATCCTTCCATGCCCTATTAGGAAAGCTTGAGGGGTGCAGGAAAGGCTGTCCAACACATACATTTCTCTTCTCCTCCTTCACGAGTCAATGTTGTCTATTGACTTTGCATTGAATGGGTAATTCAGTGGGGTCCCTCCAATCTTGGGGTAGAGATAAAAACTGCTAGGACTGGTCAATAGAGATAAGCACTTCTTACCTGTGAAGTGAAACAGTTGTGATGCACATGAACACTTCGCCTTTAGGTCTAAAGTGAGCCTTGCTGTATTAGTAAAAAAAAATATGGGGGGGGGATGTTTCCTAAGCAATGGCCACTATAAGCAAAACACACTGTTTCGTCAATATTTATTACTACAATACAGTACTGTATATCTGTCTCCTAACATGCCAGCTTAAGAGTGCTTATGCTGATTCCAATAAGAAGCTTCAGATTCTATTTGAATCTCTTAATCCAGGCATGTCCAAAGTCAGGCCTGGGGGCCAAATGTGGCCCATTTTCAAACTTTTAGTAGCCCACAGCTTCTTCTCCCTGTCGGCTCAGCCTGTCATGCATGGAGGCGTCAACGTCAGCTTACAGTTTTATGGTTTGCCTGCCCTCCCTGCCTCCATCCACCCACCCACCCACCTGCCCAGCCTACCCGTCCCCGGCTCCATTGCTGCAGCATCCTCCTTGCCTCCTTGCATGTCCCTAAAGGCTTGTCCAAAGTCCGCCCCGGGCCCCAAATACGGCTGAATGGTCAGCCTCCACACATGTTCACCTCACCAAATCTGACCCTCCTTGCAAAAAGTTTGGACACCCCTGTTTTAACCTCATAATGAGATTTGCCCCTGTGGTGAAAGGAGCAACCAGAGATTATCTCAAGTGATCCACAGGTGCGATTAACTTGAAGATTGTTAAGGACTGTACAAAATGGAATTGTCCTATTGCAAGTTATGATGCAATTTGGGAATGATGCAAGGCAGAGTGGGCTACACACCTGTGTAACTATATTCTGCCAACTAGTGAAGTCAGGTGATAGTTTGGTCATGCTCAGTTATCAATTTGCTGCGTAATGATTGCATCAGACACATACATAAAAGCAAGAGAGTTGTTCAGTAATGGTGTGGGACGTGGTTGGAAGCAGCAGCTCGTTACTCTGTCAGTTTGGATCCCGGAAAGTTTGGACTACTGGACTGTCTATCTAGCTAACGAGGTATATGCCTGCCGATTCTGTTTTTGCTGGACTTGTATATATTTTGTAAATACAGTTCTTGGTGATGGGAGTCATCGCTGTGTTGTGTCTTTATTTAGCATTGCTATCTGGCTGTTAAAGCCCACACTCTTTACACAGTCCTCACAGTCTTCCACTGAGAAATAACCACTCTGTGACAAATATTTATTTATATCATGGCAGATAAACAGAGAATAAGATCCATAAAATAAAGACACGAAAGGAAATCAAAGGAAAATCAATGAATCTCTCACCCAGTCCAATGCAGTGGTGAAATGAAAAGGGCAAAGCAGAGCAAGCTGTATTAAAATATCAGGTGAAGTTGTTATTATGCAAAACTAGACCTTAGTTAGCCTTTTGTCAATGGTGTATTGTTCTCAAAGCCAAGATAGAGGGCAGCTGGAGGAGAAAATGGTCTCTATGGTGGTACCTCAGTACCGAAATGTCCACCTGGTGCCAGTTTTGATGTGTGTTTCCCCCCCACACAAAACTGAATTATTTCTCCCTTCTACACCCTTTGAGGAGCAAATCCCCCAACAGCTCCAGAGCTGTCACACGCCCTACAGGTCCTCCTACACAAATCCATCCATTTGAGCCAGCAACTCTCCACAATGGGGGGGGGGAGATTGTGGAAACACAACCCCTTCTCCTACAACTAAAATTGCCTGGTATCAAATTGACTGCATTGCAGCGCTGTGCTTAGGGAGATGGGGAGACACACTCCTGGGGAGTGAATGGCTTTCATGAGGAAAATAGCTTCATCTGGCAGAAAAAGCTTACAAATTGGTAGCAGCTAGTATGTGATGTTTAATACATAACAGCGTTGAGGTGACTAGTCGGGGGAATATTCCGCAGTCTAACGTGGCACTAGCTTTTGTCTTTCTGAGGAGAAATGTTTTGACAGGGTAGCTAGAGAATGGATTTAGGCGACACATATACTAAGAATGGGTTCTTTCCCATTTCCCACCCCCTCCCCATCCACACATACTTTCCAGTTAAGGAGTGAAAATTAAAGGTGACAACCACAGCTCATTTATTCAAGGGACAGTAGTGTTCCTCTGAGGGGAAAGATTGCAGATGATGGGCACACTCAACATACCTTTATCCCATCAATAAAAAAATGTGTTCCATATATAGAAAAAAAAAAAAACTTTCCACTTAGGAAGCTCTCTCTATTATCTTCAACTGTGTGATGCATATGTCCATAGGTGACAGGCATCTGAATATTATGATATTTACAAATTTGTCTCGTGTTAAAAAGAAAAGAAAAGGAGGTGCAGACCAGCCAGTCAGAGGTTCGTAGTTCCTGGACAGGGCAATTGAGATGCTGAGAATGTAGCATGTGCTTCCAACGATAATTGTGTTAGAATGCTTACTCTAATTTTCCTTAATTCAAAGTAAATTTGCTGGCTTAAATAGGAGGGAAAACATCTGAAAGGTTTTGGGAGACGTCAGAAAGTCTGGATAGGATAGGATAGGATGGGTGAGTGGGTGGGTGAAGGCTCTTGGTGTTATTGTTCTCAGTTATTTTCCAAGAACACAAAGGAAAGCAAAAGGGACTGAGACATAGAAAATGCACCTCTGGCCCTCTGAATGTACCCTTTCCCATATTTATTTGCAGCCATTCAAATATATACTGATTTTCCTCATTTACTGACATCCTCATTTTCTTTTTGGATTCACATAGTTGGAAGCGGCCCCCAAGGCCATTGAGTCCAATGCCCTGCTCGAGGAAATAATCCAAATCAAAGAATATCAAAGGAAGTTGTCTAAATTTCTCTTGAATTGCTCCAGTGTTGGAGTGCTCACCATCTCCTGAGGTAACTGGTTCCATTGCTGTAATGCTCTAACAGGATATTTTTCTGGATAGTCAACAGAAATCTGGCTTCCTTGAGCCCATTGTTGTGTGCCCTGCACTCTGGGATGATCGAAAACAGATCCTGCCCCTCCTCTGTATGACTGGCTTTCAAGTATTTTAAAAGCGCTATCCTATTGGCCCTCAATATTCTTTTCTCGAGGCTAAACATGCCTAGTTCTTTCAGTCTTTCCTCATAGGACTTGGTTTCTAGCCCTGTATCATCCTTGTCTCTCTTCTCTGAACATTTTCCAATTTGTCAACATCCTTCTTGGAGACAGTGCTCAAGAAGAGACATAACTGGTGCTGAATAGAGGGGAACTAATACTTGCAGGATTCAGAAATGATATTTCTATTAATGCAGCTCAAAAAAAAATTACAGTGGTCTCCCACCACATTGCGGCTTTACAGGGACTGCAGGCGTGGGAGGGCAGCAGGGCAGCGGGCAGGTGGCGCTAGGCCTGGGGAAAGCTCCAGAGGCCCTGCATAGGCCCACCACATGGCCTTGAAGTCACTTCCAGTCCACCAGAAGTCACTTCTTGGCCCTGTACAAGTCTGGGAAGACTGCCATAGGCCCGTTACAGGTAGTGCCAGGCCTGGGGTGAGTACAGAAGGCCCCACACAGACCTACCAGTCCCATCCCAACCTGCAAATAAAGGCATCTGCACATTGCAGATTTTCCTTTATTGCAAGTGGGATGGAAACCTAGTCCCCACGATAAACGGGAGAGTACTGTATCCTTTTTTGGTAGCCAGATCACATTGTTGCCCCATCATGATCTCAGTCAGGGTTCATAACTGCAATATGACAAAACCATGAAACCAACAGACTTGTGATGGACCCGCTAAAGGCACCTGGAGTCTTTTGTTCACCCTCACTCAGAATGAACCAAGGGAGGAGATAAATATGACTCCCACCTGTTGTGAACATGGCTTGTTGCTTCACAGATAACCTGTTTGCTCCACAGATTGTTTGAACCCCCGAAACTGCCTAAAATACAGAAGGCCACGAATACAGGCAAAGCTCACTTTGTGCTGAGATCCACTAAAGTCTAGATTGTCACTGGGTGTTGCCTTCAACAAAATCTTAAGCAGGCTGGGTGGCTTTTTCTCGGGTAGAGCCTCTCACTTATCTGAGGGAGGCCAACCAAACTCTTGAAGTTTTGGCTGCAAGGATGGGTGTCCATGCAAACTTAAATTGTCTGTGAAACACTTTCACCACCTTTTATTCTGAATAAGCATTATGAAGAGATCTGTTTTTTCCCGTGTGTTCCCTCAAAGCTACCCATCCTAATTCATTCATAGTCTTGCAGGCCAAGACTGTGTATATTTACTAGAGGTGGGCACGGAACAAACATTTTTTCGATTCTGTTACCATTTGTCGTTTCCATTACGTAATGAAACGACAAACGAAAATTGTGATGAAAATGCAACGAAACGAACAGAACCACGAAAATTGTGGTCATTACATTTCGTTTCCGTTAATGGCAACGCGCAATGAAATGAGCTGTTTTAAATGTTAAAAAAATGCCCTGGAGATAAGAGAAATACTACAAACTGATATTAAATGTGTACCGGAAATTGCTTTGTTATCATTACCATCTATCAATGAATATGATGTGAAAACTAAAGAATTAATAGCAAATCTTATGACAGGAGCTAGACTGATTATTGCTAGGAACTGGAAACTGAAATCAGACCTTAAAATTGCTGAATGGTATAAGGAAGTGTGGGACATAGCACTAAATGATAAACTATCTTGTAATATAAAAGTTTTGAGAGGTGAAATAAAAAAAGATACTTTTATGATGTTTGGGGAAATTTATAGATCATGTACTATTAAAAGGGAAAGGGATACAACCAACTTATAACCCAACACAGTTCTGCGTAAAGGACCTTAAGAAGCCTTTTGGAAGAAAAAAAAAGATGAAAAGAAAGAGAAGATGCAAGAATACTGTTTTTTGTACTGTTTATGATTGCCTATTACTGTTTTTTTTTAAAATCATTGTTGTTTTGTCTTTTTTATGTTCAATAAAAAAATATTTAAAAAAAATAAAAAAATGCCCTGGACATCCGTAAAAATGCAGCGATAATTATTTATTTTGTCTGATAATACCTACCAGGGGGTTTGGGGTCCTTAAAACGTTTGTTTTTGTCTTCTCCCATCGTGATGTATTTTTCTTTCCCCTTTAAAATGGATGTCGCACCAGCCACAAAATGGAGGCAAGCCATGTGATGGGATCATGTTCAACCAATAGCTTGCCCAGGTTGCAGACTGGGCGGGCAGGTCTGGCAGCCACAGAGGGCATAAAAACTCTGGCAGCCCCCGTCCTCCTTGCAGTCTCCGGTGGGAGTTAGGGTGGGATTGCTGTCTCTGCGACTCTAGCTTCAGTCCTGCAGCCTCCCTGTGTGCGTGCTGAATACCTCTCAGTTAGTACCCTCCCTTGCCCCGCAGTGCAGTCACTCTGCGGCTGCCTTGCACCCTGGGCAACACCTGCCACTGCCTTTGCAGCCTCCCTGCATACCTAGTCTATACTGTGTCTCTGCCAGCATCCTTTTTTTTTTTAGTGTTTTCCCTCTGGTCTGGGGTATTGGGGGATGCCTGCGCACGGAAATGCTTTAAAAATCATGCAAAAAGCAGGTAGAAATGACAAACGAAGAAACGAAAAACGGTAACAAAATTTTTCAAAAAATTCACGACAAATGGAAACAAACCAAAACAGACCTCTCAACGACAAGTGAAAATCCGAAACGCCTTTTTTTGTTTCATGCCCATCTCTAATATTTACTGATGCAGCACCCTTAGGCAGCTTGCAAATTAGCGCATCACATCAGGCCAGGCCAGCGTTCTGCTTTCTGATTCACCTTTGCTTGAAATGAGATGGTTGGATGGATGGGCAGACAAACACACATGTGTTCCATATGATAATCCCCTTTGCATGAAGGACCATTGAAAAGGCAATCCTAGCTCTTAGGCATCACACAACCCTTTGATTTCATGCTCTATTCTTCTCTTTGCAGCCTCCCATGTCTCTTTAAGCACAGATGCTTCACTGTTTCAGCTGGGGATCAAAAGCATGGACCCCCCCCAGAGGAAGGTTCTCTTTCTCCCCCCCCCCAATACATCTGCATGCACACCCAAATGAAAAAATGGTTCTGTACTCCTTTCTTCTCATGGAGGACAACTGTTCCAAGGATGCCCAACCTTGGAACAGAACAACTCCATAGGTCAGCCAAAGTTTAGTTCTTTTAAATCCTGTTTATTTCATTGCAGTTTGAAGCAATTTAGAAGTACTTCTTTAGAATCGCGGAATAATGGAGATGGAAGGAATAAATGGCCGTCGGGTTTGACCCCCTGCTCAATGCAGGAACCCAGATTAAAGCAGATGGTTTCCAATTTTCTCTTGGATGGCTCACCACCATCGTCGTACTGCCTGTAGCCTCATGGTGCAGTGGTTAAACAACTGTATTGCAGTCTAAACTGTGCTCATAGCCTAAAGATCAATCCCAGGTAGTTGGCTCAAGGTTGACACAACTGAATACTCAGCTTGCTGGGGAGTGGAGGCAATGTGTAGCCTGCATAATTTAATTGTAAACCAACCATAAATGCCTCCCGAGACTGTTTTCAGCATGATGGGGTATAGTTATTTATTTATTTATTTATTTATTCATTCATTCAATTTGTATACCACTCGTCTGGCAGAAAGCCACTCTGGGCACCTTGCTACAACATAAAACAAACTGTTAAAAAGTACAAATACAACAATATAGTAAAACACAAAAATATTACAAATGAAAACATAACTGAAACAACGTTCATAAAGATCAAAAGTAAATAAGATAATACACGTTTTCTTGTAACTGAACTGTGGATGAAAGGCATGCCCCCAGGAGAACAAATATTGAAGCATCCAATGGGCCACTGAGTTTATAAAATTCCTCCCTATTCACAATATGCCATAACCACAGCTTTGTTTTCATCCTTCCTTTTCAAAGCTAGTTCAAAATCTGCCAAACTTGAGAAACTGTTGATGGTCTGAGCCTCCAGGTGCAGGCTAGTCAAGCATTCCTACAATTTGATAGAGTAACTTACTTAGAGTAGGCATAAATCTGATGCTTTGTAGGAAGCAGCAGTTTGGTTAAACCTGGCTACTCAGGATTGGCAGAGGTGGCACCATCACAGCCACTCTTGGTCCTTTTAAGGAGAAAGGTCGGATAAAAATATTGTTAAATAATGTTGTGTTTGTTTCATTCAGAGGCTGCCTTTCTCCTGATAAGGGGACCCAAGGAAGCCTATAAATAAACAATAACACAGTTGGGGAAGCCTATTAGGACTTAATGACAGACTGGGGGAGGGGGTCCATCAGAAAGCATGATGTCAAAGACTTTTAACCAGAAGCTGACACGTGGTTCCAGTCCTTCATAATGTTTTCCCCAGAGGTTACAGATTCTGGAAGTCAGGACATCCTCATATGACCTCTTATCCCCATTGCCCATCTATCTATCTATCTATCTATCTATCTATCTATCTATCTATCTATCTATCTATCTATCTATCTATCTATCTATCTATCTATCTATCTATCTATCTATCTATCTATCATCTATCTATCTGTCTGTCTATCTATCCATCTATCTATCTATGGCCATGGTCTCACTAAATTTTTCTGCGCATCTTAATTTGATGCGTAGTTGTTTTTTTCAGGTGGTCACATGGGGTATGAAGCGCAGTTAGTGTCCTGTTGACAGGGTAGCATTTTACTGCTCTGTGCCCATCTCTACTTGCTTACTGCACATCTTTCCCCTTTTTTCTGGGTTGATTTTCTAAGTCTCTGTTGCAGGAAGTGGCAGGAAAAGGGGTACGAAGCTAATTACTGAGTATTTTCTGCGGTCACACCTCACTAGAGTAGCAAACAACTGTGCATCTTTAAGGGAAGTTTTTTAAACCAACCCCTAGTGGTGGTTTAAAATACTTCAGTGAAAGTGCGTCCGGTAGCTGTGTTGGTTGGGGCACCAAATTACTTCCCTTCACGATTAGGATGCAATCTTTTACTGCATAGTTTGCTGCAGCAAAAATGCGCAGAAAATGTTGGTGAGACCACAGCCTCTCTCTCTCTCTCTCTCTCTCTCTCTCTCTCTCTCTCTCTCTCTCTCTCTATCTATCTATCTATCTATCTATCTATCTATCTATCTATCTATCTATCTATCTATCTATCTATCAATCCAATCACTTTATTCATGTTATGCACTATTCTAGGCAGTTTACAGAATCTGAAAACATATAATAATCACATATTAAATCAGTAATTTAAAATCACAAAAACCTCAAGAAGAGTAAATTGAAGGAATAGAACATGGGACACAAGGCATATGTTGGACTGGATGGCCCCTGAGGTCCTTGCAACTCTATGATTCTATGATTCTAAGATTCTGTGATTAAAAAACTGTCAAAAACTAACAATATTTAAGGGGAAAGGTTCTCCACCTCCAATGCAAGTCAGCGAAAGCAAACCCCATCCATTTTATTTTTAAATTGCAAACAAGGCAAGGAATTTACAGACAAACCCTGGTCCACTTCCTGACTTCCCATCACTGAAAAAGAGCAGAGAAAGCATGCAAGAACTATCCACAATATCCAGCTGTCTGGATGCTCCCTATCAGATAATACACAAAGTAAGTAACAATATAGGAATTGGCACAGTAAGGCGTTATCTTGCATCCACAGACAGAGCCATTTGAGAAAACCACTCTGTGGAATTTTTTTTTAAAAACTAGGATTTCCCTGACTTTGCACCCTGCCAAACTGAACGTGGAAACTGTCACAGTTTGGGGTCTGGGCTTGTAATGTTGTTTTGTGAAAAGCAGCATCTAGTAATAACGTGCAGATTTCAAAACTGACCCAACCAAAAGGAGTCATTGCAGCATTTGGGTGGTGGAGGGAGAGTTTACAGGTTTGAAAACGGTTGTGGACTTTTCTAAAATGCGCTCAAACACACGAACCCACTAATTGAAAAAAATGGCACAAAAACAATGTACAATGTTTTACCCCCTGCATGGAACCAGCACAGGATGGACTTGGAGGTAAAATAAAAAAGGTGGAATTCTTCAGAATCTACTGCACAGCATCTACCTGTCTTTAGTTGCACAGAAATATATGTGCATGTGCAGACAGAGGTACCCTATAGGCCTTTGGTATTGCTTTCAAAACCATCTCATTTTGTGTGAATTGGAATTCTTACTTATTTCATATGCCTGTTCTTGGCCCCTATGTAAGATGTAGTCAGTTGGTAACTAATAAAGCTACCGAGGCTTCATGTTGTGTGTTAGGGTCATTAATTTGAGTCCCCAAGATGGATGTCTCTCTTAGCCACTTTTTTCTCCTGTGCCGTATTTGTGATTACCCAAGGGGACAGAGCAAATGAAAAAGTGCCTTATTTTCTCTGGTTTCCTGGTTATTACTCCGGAGAGACAGTGCATCCTTATCAAACTGAAAGCTGATGGAATGGGAAGCCTGAGGTTAGGCTAAGAACAAAATAAATAAATAAATAAATAAACAAACAAACAAACGCTGGAACATTAAATGCATTCCATTTCTTTGCTGTTGTTCTCACTGTTGTTGTTGCTTCATAATATATTTTAGATTTATTTTTGTGCTGTTTGCCCATCTCTTTAAGGACAAAAAGACATGTTCTAGCAGCTTGTAGAGAAGGTTTAATAGACATCAAAATGGAAGTTGTTCAGAATGGAGGGTTCACTTCCTGCTGTGTGGAGGTCAAGGTATTATGATAATATGCATCTTTTAATACTCTGATTTCATATGCCTGTTTATTAGTTTTCTTCCGCTTCCATTACGTAAAGTAATTAGTTAGGAGATAATGGCACCTTAATGGCCGGACAATAAACATTCATATGAGAAAGGGACTTTACAGGATAATCTTGGTGGTTTTCCATTCCCACCCACCCCACATTTAATGCTTTCTGGGGGTCTCCCTCATTTTTTGTCTTTTGTCTTTTTGAAAAGGAAAAGAATGTGTCATAGTCACAGTCTGTGGCAAACCCTAATGGATTGTGTGTTGTTTTCTATACGTTTGTGAGAAATTAATTTGTTTCTCTGTTATGCTCCCGAAGAAAATATTTGGCAATCCTACCAGCAAGGGTTAAGGACAAAATGATTGCAAGACAGGAATGGGAATTAGTAGCTCTCCCCAATATATACTGTATTTACAAAAAAAAAAAAATTGTCAGCAGTGTCAGAGACTGTACATGTTCACAGAGTATTTTCTATAATCTCCGGGGTCTTCAGTGGAACCAAAAGAGTGATCCAAATCCTGTTACAATTAGATTTAGATGATCTTGCTGCTCTTTTTTGCTGTGAAAGACTGTGCAGCAAAAGATCAGGCCTTCACTCCGAAGAGCGGTATTTTGGTACCCCGGCTGACCACGCCTCAGGAAGTGCACCTTAACCGCCCCTATGGGTTGTGTTAAAATACTTCTGTTGTTGATGCTCATTTTTTAATGCTTCAAACGAAGTGCAACCCCAGAAAATTTGCACCAATTAAATTTGTACCCCTTTTTGCCACTTCCTGCAGTTCTGCCTTGGTAATCGTTTATGCTACTGAATTGGTGGCATACTGGCTTGCCGGGACACTTTTTGCTAGCTTTCCTCTGGCAATTAAAATCAATTTCAAGAAGAAAGACTGCTACCTGGCTGCAACGCATGTATTTGCCACAAGGAGGCATCATGTTGTATGGAAGAGAAAAAATGCGCAGTAAGCAAGTTGGGACAGACACAGAGAAGTAAAATACTGCCCTGTCATTGGGGCACTAACTGCACATCAAATGTCACATGACCGCCCGAAAAAATAGTACGCATTACATATCATATTAAGATGTGCAGATAACGGTAATGAGACCAGGGCCTAAATGCAAGTTGAACAGCATAAATTGCTATGCTGAAGTGCTGCCATTTAAGAAGTCAGCTCTAATATTTCCTGTCACCTGCTTAAGCACATGATTGGTTTGTGATGAGAAATAGGGGCTTTGACTTCTTGACATTGCAGGAATTTACGCCAGTTGACACTGACAGGCAGAAATACTAGGGTTCTGGACATCATAATTATAGATGGACACGAGACAATATTTTTGTTTTTTTTATTTTTCATTTTGTTTCAGAATGAAACAAAAATGAACTGATTTTTGAAGAAAAATGAAATGAAACAAACTGTAATTTTTTTCATTTGTTCCATTTCAGGTTTTGTTCATGGCAAGGTTTCCCATAGGAATTCATTGAAAAGCAATGCATTCTTATGGGAAACCACTTTAAGCAACCCACACTTCCCCCCCCCAAAAAAAATCAGGCACGTTGGGGGAGAAGCGTGGGTCCTTTTTTAAAAAAACATTTTTTTACAGCTGTCCAGCCCTGCTGGTTGGCACTTTTAAAAAACCTAGCACCAACCAGCTGGTCAGTGGGCCAGGTCAACACTTTTTTAAAAAAACGTAGTGCTGACCAGCTGGCCCACAGGCTGGCTCAGCGCTTTTTTCTTTTACCTAGCACCGATCAGCTAGCCTGCTTATTTTTATTAATGAACAAAAATAAAACAAAAAAGTGTTATGTAATGAAACAAAAAAAGAAACAAAAATCATTGCATGCCCATCTCTACTTCTGATTAACAGGCTGCCTTATTATGTAAATCAGGTAAATTAATCAATGACTCTGAAATTGATTTTAAAAATCAGTTTGTTCATATTTGTTGGTGACATTGCATTTAATAAATATGAATCAAATAATTTCTGATGAATCAGCATTTTTGGTGAACATCACAGTTTGTGCTTTGGTTCTTGCCAATATCTATTCTAGACTGGAGGAGTCACATGACTTTTTCTACTCCCTCCCTGAATTGCAACATAGAATAGGTAGGGAGGTAGTACAGGAACATCTGGAAACATTAAATGCATTGAAGTCTCCTGGGCCAGATGATTTACACCCAAAGATATTAAAAGAACTGGCAGAAGTAATTTCAGAACCATTGGCAATAATCTTTGAGAAGTCCTGGAGGACAGGAGAAGTCCCCATCGATTGGAGGAGGGCTAATGTTATCCCCATCTTCAAAAAGGGGAAAAAAGAGGACCCAAATAATTACCGCCCAGTCAGCTTGACTTCAATTCCCGGAAAGATCCTAGAGCAGATTATTAAGCAGTCAGTCTGATATTATCTAACAAACAATGCTGTCATTACAAGAAGTCAACACGGGTTTCTTAAAAACAAGTCATGCCAGACTAATTTGATCTCTTTCTTTGATAGAATTACAGGCCTGGTGGATGAGGGGAATGCTGTGGATATTGTGTATCTGGACTTTAGTAAGGCCTTTGATAAGGTTCCCCATGGTATTCTTGCCAAGACGTTAGTAGAAAGTGGGATAGATAGTGCTACTGTTAGGTGGATTTGAAATTGGTTGACTGATCGAACCCAAAGGGTGATCATAAATGGCCTCTCATCAGCTTGGAGAGATGTGACCAGTGGGGTGCCCCAGGGTTCTGTTCTGGGTCCAGTGCTGTTCAATATCTTTATTAATGACTTGGAGGAAGAAATAGAGAGTATGCTAATTAAATTTGCAGATGATACCAAATTGGGAGGGGTTGCTAATTCCCTAGAGGATCGGATGAAAATCCAAAAGGACCTTGACAGATTAGAATGCTGGGCCAAAGCTAATGGAATGGATTTCAACAGAGGGAAATGTAGGGTGCTACATCTAGGAAAAAAGAATGAATTGCACAGATATAGGATGGGGGACACTTGGCTAGAGAATAGTACCTGTGAAAGGGATCTGGGAGTTTTGGTGGACCACAAATTGAACATGAGTCAGCAGTGTGATGCAAAAAGCCAATGTGATTCTTGGTTGGATCAACAGAACCATAGTGTCTAGATAAAGGGAAGTGATAGTGCCACTCTATTCTGCTCTGGTCAGACCCCACCTGGAGTACTGTGTCCAGTTCTGTGCACCTCAGTTTAAAAAGGATGTTGACAACCTCGAGAGGGTGCAGAGGAGGGCGACCAGAATGGTTGAGGGTCTGGAGGAAATGTCTTATGAGGAACGGCTTAGGGAACTGGGAATGTTTAGCCTTTCAAAAAGAAGACTGAGAGGGGATATGATAGCTATGTTTAAATATTTGAAAGGATGTCATATTGAAGAGGGAACAGGTTTGTTTTCCATGGCTTCAGAGACTAGGACTCGGGGCAATGGTTTCAAACTACAGGAAAAGAGATTCCATTTGAACATTAGGAAGAACTTCATGACAGTTAGAGCTGTTCGGCAGTGGAATATGCTGCCACAGAGGGTGGTGGAGTCTCCTTCTTTGATGGTTTTTAAGCAGAGGCTGGATGACCATCTGTCGGAAATCCTGCATGGCAGGGGGTTGGACTAGATGGCCCTTGAGGTCTCTTCCAACTCTATGATTCTATGATTCTATGATTCTATGATTCTATGATTGATTTTGGTTTACAAAACCCTCCATGGCTTGGGACCTCACTATCTGTCAGAGAGGATCTCCCAGAGGTCAGCTTGTCCTGACGAACCAGAACTTAACTTTCCTTTTCACTCTGGGTGGCCACTTTGACGGAGGCCTGTTGGTTTTCTACCTGGAATTGGGCCTTATTGATGGCCGCCCTAGCACTTTGGAACAAACTGCTGATGGAGATTAAGCTGGCGGAATCCATACCAGCCTTCAGAAGAGTGTTAAAACCCTGGCTCTTTAGGAAAAGCTTTGGTGATCGCTGCGTGTATGATGGCATGTTGTTTGTCCCAGCCTTTTTCTTGCCAGATTCTATGTTTGTTGTATGATTGTTGTAGTTATTGTTTTTATATTTTATATCTGATTTATTTTGTGAGGGGTTGTGTTATTTTGGGGCAAGATGTACTTTGCAATTTGTTGTATGCTGCTGAGAGTTCCTGAGGGAAAGTAGGGCAATCAACAAGTATTTAAATAAATAAATAAATAAATAAATAAATAAATAAATAAATAAATAAATAAATAAATCACCTGGGTTATCTAGGTCAGGAGGGGGAACCTTCAGTCCTCCAGATGTTTTGGACCACAACTCCCACAGTCCTTAATCATTAGCAATAAAGGCTCAAAACATTACTAGGGGCAAAAGTTCCCCACCCCTGATCTAGGTTCATTGGGTGAGCTTCAGTGATTTATGGGGACTGAAACCCAGACCTGTCACAAAGGGCCACCTTCTGCACCAATATACACCACAAAATTATATAGCTTCATCCTCTAGGGTTGCAAACAACGAGAGGGGAGGAGATGAGTTAGTATCTGAAAGAGATGCAACATGAAGAGGAAATGTCTTCAGAAACTGTGTTAATTTCTCTTTTATTTGCTATATGCAACACTTATGTATACAAGTAATGAGTAGCCTTGAGAAAACAAACATGGATGGCCATTAGCAATCTGTTCCTATGCTTTATCCCTTGGCTATAGTAAAATAACTTACAAAGTGTAAAAGCATGCTGGGACATTCAAATGTCTTGATCAGATGAAGCAAAGCAAGAGTCTGGCATTGGGGGAAGGATGCCAATAAACTCAACACTGAAGTGATGATGTCGTAAGCAACTTCTCCTTCTTATTGAAGGATTCAACTGGGTTTGTACTGATGCAGGTATATTCTATACAAAACAAACTCCCAGCATAGAGAAAGCCAAATATTAGGAGGATACCTGTTCAAGTGCTAATGTAGAACGTTTGTTCTGTTTCTGTGAAGGGTGTTCTCTGCAATGTGCTCCAGCTTGGAGGAAATGTAGTGCTTTTGTGACCATTGAAAGTAGGTGCAAGGTGGCATTTAGTATGGCCAAGTCAGATAAGTGATCAGTTGGTTGGATGCCACAAGATCAGGGCCCAGGATCAGGGCCCATAGAAAGAACCATTGAGCCATTCCCCAGGGTAAGGGGTGAAAGGTGTAAAGGGAATGATGAGAAAAGGCAGGAGGGCGAGGAGCTCAGGAAACTAGGAGTTATCTCTGCACTCTGGGGTATAGAGTGAGTGAGACTGGGTTTTTTTAAGTTGTGGGAAAGAGGAAACTTGTCCTATGCAGGAGAATAGGTGTTAGTCATTGTATTGTGATGAAGGGATTAAGAAGTTTCAATGCAACCAGGGGTAGCAACAATCCTTCTGTGTAGCTCCTTGACTTCTGAAGGTGCCACCTACAGAGGCTGTTGAAATGTCAGGAAGAAAAACTTCCAGAACACGGCCAAACAGCCCCGCAAAAACTCACAAAAATTATTATTTTTAGCCTCGTGGTACAGTGGTTAAATGCCTGTACTGCAGGTAAAACTGTACTCAGTACCCAGGGTTCAATCCTAGGTAGCTGCCTCATGGTTGAATCAGCAGACCATCCTTCTGAGGTCAGTAAAATGAATACCCAGCTTGCTGGGGTGGGGGTAATGTGTAGCCTGCATAATTAACTTGTAACCCCCCAAGAGAGGGCTTTAGGTGCTGTGGAGTGGTATATAAGCAGCACACTTTGCCTTTTTTTTACTTTGAATTTGATCCCCCAATCTCTGGCTTTGCGACTGAGCAATCCTGCCAACTTGAAGAATGGCATATCAATTGCTTAAATAAACACGCAAAGTTATAGTCATATTTTCTTGCTTAACAATGAATGGAACGTACACAAAACCTTCTGTATGTTAGACATGTTTGATTGTTTGTCGCATATCTGCCGTATGCTACACTTTTTCAGCTGGCAAATTCAACATTGTATTTTATTTTATTTTTTGCTCCTCCTAATGACTCTTGGAATTTACTACACAGAGGTTTTCCTTCTTGCCAATGTTTTTGCTTCTCCATCCCACTTTCCGAAGCTGGAAGCAGACCACTGATATACAAACAAAAGGAAACCTGCAGAAAACCAGGTTCTGAAGCCTAGCCGACCTATTCTGTTCCATCTGGCTATTGGATGTAAACAGACAAACCTCCCTGCAACTGAGTTTCTATATATACAGTATATGTAAAGACAAAACAGAGATACAGAACTAGGATTCCTAGAATGCTCTGATGGTTGCATTTGTATTCTTTTTTGTGTGTGTGTGTGTGTATGCTTCATAAAGAGATGTAGAAATGGTAAACTATGGCCCCAGTCTCACAATGGTTTTGCTGCTGTTTTTGCTGCGAAAGACTGCGCAGCAAAGGATCGTGCCTTCACTCTGAAGAGCAGTATTTTGGTACACTAGCCGACCATCCCCTGGAAGTGCACTTTAACTGCAGCATTTTGTACCACCATTAGGGGTTGTGCTAAAATACTTCTGTTATTGATGTGCACCTTTTAACACCTCGAACGAGGTGCAACCCCAAAAAATTTGCACCAATTTGATTCGTACCCCCCTTTTACTACTTCCTGTAGTTCTGCCTTGGTAATTGTTCATGCTACTGAATTAGTGGCATACTGGCATGCCGGCACATTGGAGGACCGTGAAAAATAATAAACAGCAGTGACACCCAATGGCGGTTATTGACATTGTTCGTTCGTGTAAATTTGCCCATAGAAAACACATAACACATGGGGAAATAAAACAGACACTTCCACATGAGGACAGAGAGTAGTGATAGAAAGCCGGCATGCTGGTAATCAACCAGCAAATAATTTTTTTAAAATATATGTAAGCGTGATGGAGAAGTCCAACTTGAAAAACAGGGGAAAATGTAGTAAGCAAGTTGGGGGGACGGACACAGAGAAGTAAAATACTCCCCTGTTGTCAGGGTGCTAACTGCACATCAAACATCATGTGACCGCCTGAAAAAATAGTACACATCAAATTAAGATGTGCATATAATGGTAGTGAGACAGGGGCTCCTGGTGAGGACCCTCATGGCACAGTGGTTAACCTGTATTATTGCAGCCAGTATTCTGCTCGTGATTTGAATTCTGTCTCAACAGGTTCAGGTAGCCGGCTCAAGGTTGACTCCGCCTTGCATCCTTTCAAGGTCAGTAAATAGAGTACGCAGCATTCTGGGAGAGGTGTAGGGGATAGGTCTATAGCCTGCATAACTAAGTTATACTACACAGAGAGTAAGGTAAAGGTAAAGGTTCCCCCTGCACCTGCGTGCTAGTCATGTCCGGCTCTAGGGGCGGTGCTCATCTCCGTATTCAAGCTCCATATTCAAGCCAGTGTTGTGCAAGTCCATGGCCATGTAGCCAGCATGGCTGCAAGGAAACACTGTTTTACTTCCCCCTTTTTACGGAAGTACCTATTTATCTACTGGCATTTACATGCTTTAAAACAGCTAGGTTGGCAGGAGACACAGAGAGTGTTTTAGCATTAGGAGGCAGCATCTAAACAGCACACTTTGCTTTGATTCTTCAACTTATATCTTCAACTATTCAGCTTAACTCCCGGTAATATGCTCCACCTAGCAAGGGGTCTCTCCCCAATACATTTGGGAGGATGTGTGCATCTTTTAATGATATTTTTGGATTGGTGTACTTGACCATAGTTTTTATCTGTGCACTTTTAAAGAAATGCCAAGTCTTTAAGAAGAAGGGTGAGAACCCTTTCTTGAATTCCCATTTTACTTGGCACTGAAAGGTGTTTAGAACAGAACAGGGAAGTCTTAAGTATCTGATTTGAACCCAAGGTTCAATGTGCTTGACTCAACTCTATATTTGCTTCCTTAAATGAGGGTCCATAGCTTAGTAGTCAAGCACATGCATTACATGACCCAGCTTATAGGTCGAATCCTACATTGGCCATGTAGAAGTTAGGAATCGTCTTGCCTGAAATCCAGAAGGAAGTGGCTGCCAGTCAGGGTCACCAGCATTGATCTCAATGGCCCAAGGACCTGATTTCTGAAAATGGTGTTCCTTTACAGGCAATGTCTTGCTTGCAAAGGTGTGCAGATATGGCTTTGGACTACTACTCCCAGAGTATTTCAGCAGCACAGCCCGAAAGCCACAACCACAGCAAAAGTGAACAAGTACAGAATTTATGGAAAGGATAGACAAAACAGTGAAAGGGGGGGAAAGAGTCCAAAAAAGCAAAAACTTTCTACTGCATTAAAAATAGTTGTAAATAATGTTTAAAGCATAATAAAACAGACACATTACATGTATTAGGAAAACAATAATGTTTAAAGTATAGCAAATGAGGCAGTTACGCTGAGATTACTAAGAAAGCAAGAGCAGTATAAGAAATGGAAGAAGATAAAATTGATTACAACATAAAGTGGATATATCCTCAGCAAACCTGAGGAGTACTATTGAATGAATGAAAAAATAATTATGAAGTCTCCTGGCTTCAAAATAGAACTACAGAAAAACAAACAACCAAATGTGTTAATGGGACATCAAGAAAAGGACTCACCCTCCTTCGATTTCTTCTCCAATATTTATGGTGGCTTTCCTTCAAACTGTTCTTACACTCTCTTTGGTCCATTTTTACTGGGCCAGTGAGTAATTTACACAACTGGACAGAGCGATGGCTGAATCAAAAGTTTTACTTATTCTTTGTTCTCCGCTTTTTAACTGGAAAGCATATTTGTGCTAGATAGCTAGACGTTCGATCTAAACACTAACTGTAATCAAAATCTATAAGCTTGATCTATCACCTCTTCATTGGCACTTTAAAAATATTTTATTGAATTTTTTAAACCTAACAAGTTTAAACAAACACATTGCTTATCATTGCCATGTTGCATAGCTCAAATGCAAATATTTTCCCAGTATTTCGGCCCAAGTGTTTAATATTTCCAAATTTACATGTTTCAATATATTCAAAGGTTTAGAAAAGTATTAAAAAGTAAGCTGAATGGTGGTAACACCATCAAGGCCATTAATAGCTGGGCCATTCCAGTCACCAGGTATACTGCTGGCATTATAAACTGGACTCATATGGAGCTAGATAGTCTGGATAGGAAAACAAGAAAACTGATGACCATTCACTGTGCATTACATCCATGCAGTGATGTTGATAGCTGTATTTACCTAGAAAATTAGGTTCTAGAGCTCTTCTGCAAGTGAAGCAGACGGTTGAAGAAGAGAAACATCCGTTGGCAGATTATGTAAAAAAAAGCACAGAGCCAGCATTATTGGACGTTAAGAACAGGGAGGTGTTTAAAGTAAAGCAAACAAAGGGTCAATACAGTAAAACAACGATGCAAGTACAAGCTGATAGCTGGCATAATAAAGCACTGCATGGGCAGTTCCTTGAAAAAATCAGAGGAAAAGTAGACGAGGAAGTGTTCCATTATGGCTCACCAATGGAACACTGAAAAAAGAGACAGAAGCCCTGATTTTTGCAGCTCAAGAACAAGCTATCAGAACAAATGCAGTTATGGCTTGAATAGAAACATTAGCTGAGTCCCCCACATGTAGACTCTGTAAAGAGGCGGATGAAACTATCGACCATATATTGAGTTATTTCAAGAAAATTGTTCAGACCGATTGCAAACTGTGTCATAATGTAGTAGATCAAATGGTCCACTGGAATTTGTGTCAGAACTATCATCTGCCCATAGCAAAGAACTGGTGGGATCATAAGCCTGAAAAAGTGATTGAAAATGAGTATGCAAAATTACTTTGGGACTTCCAAATACAGACAGTCAGGGTTTTAGAGCATAATACCCTGGATATAGTGATTGTAGAGAAGAAAAAAGTGTGGATCATTGATGTTGCTATACCAGGTGATCGTAGAGTCACTGAAAAACAACTTGAAAAAATTACCCGATATCAGGATCTGAAAATTGAACTTTAGAGACTCTGGCATAAACTGGTACAGGTGGTCCCAGTGGTAATTGTCATGCTGGGTGCAGTGCCTAAAGAGAGTTGAGAAAGTCACCATCAGTCAGCTGCAGAAAGCCACCTTACTGGGATCTGCTCACATAATTCACCGATACATCACATAGTCCTAAACGCGTGGAAAGTATTGGAGTAGTGATTTGTAATACAAAATACAGTGTAGTTATCTTGTTTGCTGTGTGATAATTTGATGATGATGATGATGATGATTACGATAATAATAATAATAATAATAATAATAATAATAATAATAATAATAATAATAATAATAATAATAATAATAATAATAATAATAATAATAATAATTTGCAATCTTTTGTGGACAGGTATACACTACTTCAAAGCAGGTACCAAAAGTCCAAACATCACAAAAGTTGTGGTTTGCCAGGAGATTATTCTTAGATGTAAATTCTTGGCAAGATAGTTTTTGCCAGGAACGTCTGTTTTAGGTGAGGGCGGAAGCAGCAGGGCTGCTGTAAATTTGTTGAAGCGAAGAATTGGATTTCACACCAGAGTCCTTTAAACAAAAGGACATATGGTTTGAAGAAGTGGATAATTGTCCACAAAAGTTTGCAATGATTTTTTAAATTATTTTTATTGGTGGTCTATAAAGTTATCGGCTATAGCCTAGTCTTGCACTTGTATTTTGTAATGGCCACATGGCTTCCCCTGTTTAATTTCTCTCAAGTGAAAAACGGATTAAGGCTCTCAACGACACCAGCTTTGAAGAAGTAGACCTGGTCTTTTGGCTCAAGTCTAGAAGAGGAAAGTACATAATAACTGCTTTGGGGAGTGCTAAAGATGGTATAATAATAATAGTATACTTGGTTGCACCATTCGTTCATCTGTAAACATAACAGAATGTGGATATTGCTGGAAATAAGGTTCGTGTGACATCTTCACCTCTCCTAACACCATGTCACCTACACTGATCATCTCCTCACAACCTACAGAGGAAAGATTGATATAATTCATTTCCTAATAGAAATTCTACGCCTTAGGCCGTGTATGACAAGCAAACATGTTAAATAGTAGGGGAGCACTCTCATATTACCTGCCTTTCCAATTGCTGGATTCTGCTTCTCATACATTATTCTTGATAGATGGTAGGAAGGAAGGAAAGGTCAACTTGTGATCAGGAGAAGCATAATAATTCCCACGTATCAGTGGCCATTTCTTCATGGTTGAAAAATGAACATCATTTGTCCTGAAGAGTCTGTGCATAGCATGACATACCTCTTTGACCTTGTGGTTGATATATATAATGTTTTTTGCTTGTAGAATTGAACCACCATGTTTTGTAGGAAACTCTTACGTGCCTGGCCGAACCGGGAGACAGTGAAAGATGATTTTATGGAAAGACATGGGCCCTATGATTCTTTTACTGTAGAAGATGAATATCTCCTCTAAGCTCTGTTTTAACCTCAACATGGCTTACCTATGTCAAAATCAGACCAATCAATTCAGCATCCACTTTTTATTCCCAGTGGGCATTTCTAGCGGTATTTTGAAATGGACTGGGGAGAGTTATTGGGCAACCAGCACTTGAATCCTGAGTTGGGTTATTTGTTTGGATAAAAATAAATTTAGCTCTTAAATTGCAGTGGAACCCATTTGTTAAATAGGCTGAAAGGGGTTTTGAAATTAAACAGCAACGTTATTGTGATTTATTAGAACGGTGCTCAGACTGTAATACAATACGAGCCTAAGAGGGGCAAGGCAGGCTGTTTAGCCAACTGTTTGTCGAGTGCTTCGAGGACTAGCTAGTAAGCTGTTAAATATGGCAATTGGATAAAAATATTAAAATAGTTGGGTTCAAAGGCCCTTAGAAGGCCACCAGGTCCAACCTTCTGCTGGAATCCAGATCAAAGATCTGACAGACGGTCGTCCAATTTTTCTCTCGAAGGTCTCTAGCATCGGACCGCTCACCACCTCCTGAACTAATTACAGTGGTACCTTTTGTAAAGGAATTAATTTGTTCCCAAAGAAATTCTGTTAAGCGCGTTTTCCTTTGTGCAAATTCCCCATAGGAATTACTCCCTAATCACGACCGTTTTTCTGTTGTACGGATTCACCCCATAGGCAATGTGGTTAGGAATTTTTTTCTGTTAAGCAAACCACTGGTTCCATGAGGGTCCACAGTACTTCCATTGTTGTTCTATGGTTTTCCTGATATTCAACCAAATCTGACTTCCTGGATTTTGAAGCCAGAAGTCCTTCACTCCACATAACAGGAAAATGAATGAAGGGGGGGGGGGGGGAAGAGACCCTAAATGAAAAACTGAAGGGGAGAAAAGCAGTGGTTACAGCCCTGTGATGTGACTTAGGGTTGATCTACGAATATTATTGATTCCCACAAAATGCCTAGAGATTTTTTTGCTGCAGTTTTTAAACCTGCAAGCTATATGAACTGCTGGTCTACCTCTCTTTGAAACAGGGGGTGGTCGTGAATGAGGTGGATGGGTGCCAAGCAAGCAGGGTGCCAAAATGGGGAATCATGTAGGGATTGTGAGCAAGAGATCTGAGATGCAAGCAAGTGTGTGGGCAGGAGGAGGATCCGGGAGGGAGGGCAAGGAGGCAACTGGGAGGTAAGTAAGCGGGATGGCAGAGGGTGATAGGGTAGGGAACAATTTATGGCAGGTGAGGAGGGCACATTGGACATGTTGAGGCATTAGAACGTGACTTGAGTCCTGAGATAAAATAAATGACTCTTCCCAAGAACAGGATAAATTGCATATTTCCAAAGAGAATAACACACGTCCAGGGGGGAGAACAATGTCCATATTCTATTGTGCCATCAGCTTTTTTTTTTTTTTAGCACTGATAGGAAATTAATTGTTTTATTACCAAACCCTATAAATCGGCCTCCAAGGCATCTAGAGACACCAAATGTGCAGGGAGGGTTCCCTGACTCTTTCCTATAAACCTGGCAAGTTTGATGAAGTTTGGTTTTCCGAGGTCTGAGTTATGCAACCTTGAATAGCTCCCCCAAGGAAAGCACCCTTAGGTGCCTAGAGATAATTCACAAGGAAGCACCCCACAACTCTCCTCTACCATCCCTCTGGGTTTGGTAAATATTGGGTATCGAACAGATACAATCAATGTGGTCTGCTGTAGGAAAATGCCATTTAGCAACTGGCTTGGGGAAATCCAATCTTCACCAAACTTGGAGGGATTGCAGAAAAAAATATGTCAGAGTAAGCTTCTCTGAAGGTTTAATGTCTCTAGGTACCTGGGGAAAACTTTCCTGGGGGGAGGGACTTTGGGGTACATAACTCAGACACCATAAATCCAATCTTTCCCAAGCTTGGAGGGAAGGTAGAAAAGAGTCAGGGGGCTTTTCCCTGAAAATCTGGTGTTTCTAGCTGCCACCAAATTTGATGAGCATTTTGGTTCGATTTTATAGCTCAACAAATTGATGAATCAAACATAGCAAATATCATCAATTTGTATTCATCAGTTTGTATGAATGCGAATTGAAGAATTTTTGAATGAATTTTGTGATTATTATTTTTAAATTGTGCCCATTTCTAGATAGAATCTTAGTGTCAGAAGGAACTAAAGCTAAAGAACCCCAGCTGCTATCTTCTAGCCTTTTATTTTTTGTTTTGGGTATAGTTGTTTTGGTTTACACTATACCCCAAACATTATTGTATGATAAACCCTTTACCTCTGCTTCAGAGGGGCGACCTATTTAATCTAAGCCAGCTATAGAGGTCATAGTGACCCACTTCTGCTTATCCAAAAATATAAACAAACAAACAAACAAAAACTCTGGTTTCCATCTTGCATGGATAATATTTGACACATAATTTAGTTAGAACAAAACCAGATGCCATCAACCTCTGTACGAGAGGGAGCTAATATTATTTGTACACTCTACCACCACATGTTTCTCTAAACAGGATAGCTCAACCTACTTTTGAGAGATCTAGCAAAACTGACCATTCAGTGGCTGCCGGAAAAAAGTATGTTGGAATGAGACATTGAATGAAATGACTGATTAATGAACATGAAAGAGAAATATAACAAAAAGTTTGTTTCTGAAAAGAAGGGCACCTTTTCACTTGGAGCTGATTGAGGGATTCAAAATGTAGCAACTCGACAGTCTGCATTTACCAATTCAGCAATAAACCCTCAGTAATGTGCTTAATGGAATATTTTGGATTTAAAACACTGGCACTGATGAGTTCGGTTCCCAATTTTCAAATGTTTAATAATTGATTTTTTAAAAAACCATTCCAATTTTTAATGTTCCAAGTTCCGGTGAGGAAAAAGTAGTAGTAGGAGAACCATGTAGGCACATCACATGTAAGGTGTGATTGAATGATGCAATCGATTAGTTTATCTAATGAGCGAATCTGCTTTCTATCTGAAAATATGCATTGTATCACTAGGCTATGTCCCTTCCAAAATGGTTCAGCTATTGAACACCCATAAATTATACTATTTTGCATTTGAAGGTAGCTTGAAAAGATTTGATTTCTGAAGTCATGTGACATTTGATTCCTCAGATGGCTTCAACAGCTAAACTCCTGTTGCGCTATTACACAAATGACATGACTTTTGAAAGCAAAATTACTCCATAATAAGAATTTTCCAAAGACATTATTTGCTGCACACTGACTTGTGTAACTCAGTGGGCAATGGACAGTGTATGACAATTTCTTAATTTACAGAAACTTGGCTCTAAAAGTTATGTTGCCAATGCCATGTAGTTTGTATAACTGCACAACAGGACTTCAGCAACTGTGTCCTGCCCTGTCAACTGATCCTTGACAAAGCATTGCTTCAATGATATACTGCAGCTAATGACCAATGTTTTACTAGAACTGGAAATATATTTTGTGCTTCCAGTGTCTGTCTGTCTGTCTTCCTGTTTCCCTGACACCTTTCCTCCCCCCCCTCCCCTGAGCAGATCCATGGAACTTTTAAACATAAGTTTTTAACCAAATAATCAAGGGAGCCTTTCTAATGGTGTTATGTTTGGAAGCAATATTTTGCAAAATACACAGAAACAGGAAGAAAACGCATTCAAATCTCAAGGAAGTAGACTGAGTGTGATGCAATCAAAGAGTATCATTTCATGACAGATGATTGGATTGTAAGTAACTGAGGATTCCCAATGGTCCACGGATGATTGGGGAAGGGAGCCACATACCACTTTTTTTGACTTTTCTAGACCGTTTCTCTCTTTTTTTTTCCCCAACAGAAACTATAACTGCATAGTGCTAAAATGTGAAGCTCTCAGGAAATTATGATGAAATTGGACACCTCCGGGAAATTGGCTGGATCCATTACGAACACAGTAATAGAGATTTTTCCCCCCAAAGACTGGCTTTGTTTCTAAAGATTCAACACAAAAGATTCATCTACGTCTTAGAGGATATACTGTATGCATAAACACAATTGGTCTGGCTTTAACAGGAATTATCACTACCTTCAGGTACAAAATTAAACTTCTCTCTCTCTCTCTCTCTCTCTCTCTCTCTCTCTCTCTCTCTCTCTCTCTCTCTCTGTGTGTGTGTGTGTGTGTGTGTGTGTGTGTGTGTGTGTGTGTGTGTGCTGTGTGTGTGTGTGTGTGTGTGTGTGTGTGTGTGTGTGTGTGTGTGTGTGAGAGAGAGAGAGAGAGAGAGAGAGAGAGAGAGAGAGAGAGAGAGAGAGAGAGATTGTGATAAACAGAGAAAGACTGACCAACAGTATAAATATCACCACCAAGTCAGGGGTAAGGACATAAATTATGGCTCAATCCATTCTTGGAGATTAGAATCAAAATCTTAAGGAGTTCTGCTTCCACTGACCAAAATTATCAATTTGCATTCAATACCTTTCTTTGAATGAATATTTGCTAAATACCATTTAGCAAATGCCAATTTTATTTTTATTTTATTATTTTGGTAAGAAGCTTGCATTTTTACAAAAAGACAAGCAAAGAAAAAATTACATTGCCAGTATCCTATTTGGAGCCTAAGGGGATCCACGCAAGCAGTCCCTCGCCTGAACAGCCTTCTGTTGTCCTACTTCATGTGAGAGGTGATCGTGTGTCTAATGACACCTTGTATAAAGTGGAGTGTGATGCTGTTGTTTTTATGACCAAAAGTGGATGCTGCTATGGGATGGTAAATTCTCTCTCCCCCTTCAGCTCCCCACACTTCTGCCTTTGTGTTGCCAGGTTCAGAACTTTAACCTTCTGCACACAAACTTTTATGAGAAGCGAGAATGACAAATACATTTAACTTGTGACCATCTCATCCTGCTATGTCCCATTTAATATGCTAGTAGTAACAAAAGAAGCAGCCATATACCAAATCAGAATGTTGATCCACTCAGCTGACTCCTGACCAGGACGGTAAAGCACCTCACTGTGAGGCATCCATTCTACCCATTTTAGGCCACAAGCCAGCCCCCCAATTGATCCATCTAACTCATCATTATTTTACATGGACTGACGTTGGCATCACGGTTTCAAAATGGAGTCTTTCTGAGCCCTCAGGATGACAAAGGATTTGACCTGGCATTTTCCTGGTGCAGGTAAGATCCAGGAGGGAGGCTTCTTACCAAGTAACCTCCTACCTTAAGTCATTCTGGCCACCATAGGATGGTCTTTTTGATCTCCAAAGTCCTCAGTGGGCCCAAATGCATGTCTGAATTGGCTCTCTCCTCCTGAGGTTCTAGCCAGTGCCCTGAGGTGTGGCAACCATTTTAATTGTGAATTAGGGTTCCCACTTCTTTCCCCCTCTCCTTTAAACCTATATGGCTGATGGAGAGAATGCAGCCCCCCCCCAATGGTGAGAATAACTGTACATATTGAACCTGTCATTGTAGAAGAGGACTAATTTAGCTCGCAATTGAATTACCAATGTCTAAAATGTCTTCCTGCCTTGAAGACAGTGGATCTGACACTTAAAACATATAAAGCCAGGAGTGGGGGAGAGATGGGACCCAGCACTGATAGATTCTCTCAACTCTTCAACTACTGCATTCCGACAAATGATGCTAATTTAATTAAAGCTTGTTTAATTTTCCTCAAGCTCCCCATAAGCAGATCCACTTGAACAGAGCCCCTCACAAACAGACTCAGAGTCATCTCAATTTTACCTTGAAAATATATCAGTTGGAAGCTCCATTTGTTGCTGGAATGTTATACTTCTTAAATAATAAGGATGTCCATCAGGTTTTTTACCCCCTTTGAGTAATTTTTTAAAGAAATGTAAAAAAGAGAATACAACCAGTTATTCCCCAATGTAGTGAATGCATACATAAATGAACAAAAGTTCCTAGCTCAAATAGCTTGCATTGTTTTACATTGCGAAACGATTATTCCTTCACCACTTGGGACAATTGCTTTGGTTTCTTTAAACTTCCTGCACTATTCTGTTGAACAACTTAGTAGTCTCCTCTTGCTTGCCCTATTTGCATTGGAAGCAGACTGGTAATGTTTTCCAGATGGCTTCTATTTCATCACTTCTTTTATAATGCAATATATATTTTAAGAAGAAACACACACACACACCGTCTTTTCAATTGCTCACCTCCGCCTTTGCAATTGACTACCTGTTTGTCGAGTTTTACAACACCTGTGAGTGCAAAGCTCATTTGAACTGTAATATGTAAATCTCCTTTCATCGTGGCACACTGCGTGAAATGTTTAAGTAGGGCGCACACACTGCATGGGAAAGAGAACAGCAGGAGAATATAACACCTGCAGGAAGACAAAGGCCTGAGTTTCTGATGCACCATTTCCAATGGCCAATGCTCATGAACGCTTATCCACAAATTCATAGATAGATACACACATTTCTTTGTTTTCTCCTTAATTGTTAAAGCAGTATGACAATGAAACCGATTACCTTGGGAGGTGGTGAGTGTTCTAAACCTGGAGGCATTCAAGAGGAAATTAGTCCATCATCTGTCAGATTTGCATTGAGCAGGGTGTTGGACTCAATGGCCTTATATTCTCCTTTGAACTCAATTATTCTGTGATTCAACACTTCTGGGCATTATAGTTAAAGTGGATAGAGGGAAGCTCTTCTCCCTCTCTCAAAATACCAGAACTAGGGGACATACAAACAAATTGAGTGCTGGGAGAGTAAGAACTGACAAAAGAAAATATTTTTTCACCCAGCGCGTTGTAAGTCTATGGAACTCCCTGCCACAGGATGTGGTGATGGCATCTGGCCTGGATGCCTTCAAAAGGGGATTGGACAGATTCCTAGAGGAAAAGTCCATCACGGGTTACAAACCATGATGATGATGTGTAATCTCTAGGCTTTAAACCAGGGTACTTCAAGGGCCAGATGCAGGGGAGTGGTATCAGGAGACAGATAGCTAGTCTCGTGCGCTCCCAAACGTATCTGGTGGGGCCGCTGTGAGATACAGGAAGCTGGACTAGATGGGCCTTTGGCCTGATCCAGCATGGCTCTTCTTATGTTCTTATGTTCTTATGTATTTATATGTACCAGGCTGGGCTACTCAGTAGAGATATAAATATAGAAGGGAGGTATAGGTCTCTTTCTCTTTGTGGAATTGATAGATGCCCATTGGAGAAAACATACCCAAACTAATATTTTTAACACAAGCTACCGTTGAAGTTCCTTTTCAGATGTTATTTTGGGATATTTTGATATGCATTTTCTGATGTTGATCTAAAAAGGTAGATAGTTTGCATTAAAATATTACTATGATCACAGGTAAAGGTAAAGGTAAAGGTAAAGGTAAAGGTTCCTCCCAGAACATGTGTGCTAGCTGTGTCCGACTCTAGGGGCGGTACACATCTCCGTTTTCAAGCCAAATAGCCAGTGTTGTGCAAGTCTGTGGCCATGTGTCCAGCATGGCTGCAAGGAAACACTGTTTTACCTTCCCACTTTTTACAGCTGTACCTATTTATCTACTTGCAATTACATGCTATTGAACTGCTAGGTTGGCAGGAGCTTGGGTTAACAGCAGGAGCCCATTCCGCTGTGTGGCACCCGGGATTCGAACCTCTGAGCTGCTGACTTTGCAGCCATCCATTTCAGCCGTCTCTAGTCTGCTGAGCCACCACACCTCTTGCTCTATGATCATATATGTGTGTGTTATTTCTAGTCTCTGGACATGATGCTTGAAAAGAACTCAACGGATTTATTTTAATGAACCACAGCAGCAATGAAAGGAAAGAGGAAGAAAGAAGCCAAAATAATAGTCACTCCTGCAATGCACAGAAAACTAGAGAGCCATTCATAAAATTTGCCCTAGGATTATCAAGGAAACCTGTCAATCACACTGTCCCACTCCCTTTCCCCCTTCTCCAATATGCTGGCCATTTTTCATAGGCAAAGAAACAAGACTCTCCACTTCTCTGACGTATGGAGTAGAGATGGGCACGACTCAAAAAAATGGTGTTTCGTTTGTCGTTTGTCGTTTAGAGGGTCCGTTTCAGTTTGTTTTCATTTTTTGTGAATTTTTTGCAAAAAAAATCATTTTTGTTTCGTTACGTAACGAAACAAAAAAACGAAAATGAAAATGAAAAATTGCTGTTTCGTTAGCATTCATTACAGTTCAATGTATTTGCCGCAACAAAAACGAAACACACAACAAAATTTCTGTTGTTTCGTTTCGTTTCATTTTGGAGACAAAATTTGTTTTTTGTTTCGTTACATAACGAAACGAAAAAATGAAAATGAAAATGAAAAATTGCTCATTTCGTGCCCATCTCTAGTATGGAGTTTAAAAATGGGGCTTTGAAAAGTCAGTTTCTGTTAACTTTGGAGAAAAGCTTGCTTCAACAACTGGAAATGCCCATGCTGGTTGGAGAAGATTTAATTATATTCAGATACTGGGCTTCAGCCGAATCTGTTCATCTGAATGACTTCATCTAAGGTCTACTTACACATCTGGATGTTTCAGAAAGAAAACCATTTCAGGAAAGACCAGAACTGATGATCCAAAGAGTCTTCGTGTTTACACGGCATTTTTAATGTGCATCCCTCCATAAAAGGGTGATGTGGCTGAGCTTCTCATTAACACAATGTCTCTAACAAATGAGAGCTAAAAACTTGAAAAAGGACATCATGATTTCCCCAGGAATCTGTGATGTCTAGATCTTACTTGAATAGGTTACTTTTAAAACACAAACTTCTTTTCCATACAATTTCTGGGGTTTTTTTTGTCTCTTCTTGAATAAAAAACGGACATGAATACAAAATTCCTACTCCGGTATGTGCAGAAAGCTTCTGCTCCCCCCTCCCATTATATTAAAAATGATGGGTGGGAAATGAAGCAATTAAATTTATTAGGAACCTGAAAAAGGATACATCTGTTTTAAGAAAGAATTCTGGGTTTGGGGGCTTCTGAAAATAAGGATTAAGCTTCATAAACCAGAGTTGAAATAAAGAAGTGATTTATACATTGCCATCAGGTGTAACATAAGCACCCACCTCCTGAAATATACAGCTCAGCTGGAAATTTGTTAGAATTTACAGGAGCTAGTATGTGCAAAGAAATGTGATAGCTACTCTTCAAACAACCCCATCTTGTTAATACTACTTCACGGAACAGCATTGCTAATTTAATCCTCCTTCTCAGTTAATTAGCATATGCCAGACCTACTTTTTTAAAAATGCTAACTTACAGCTACTGGAGATATGTAGGCCAATTTGATGTGTCATTTATCTGCTTTCAGTGAATGGGAATCACTTTGGATCCCTCCTGCCAGATGTTTGTCTTTGGCTTCTAGGGGAGAGAGGAAACTGTTGTATAGATTAATGGTGTGTGGCAAAATTGCTCACATTTCACTGGGTCGCACACGCATGCACTGAGTGTAACAGGAACAGGGAACAAATGCATAGGTCTCATGATCTATAAAGCTGACTAGAGTCCACCCAGGGCTGACCTTCCATTAGACCAACGGTTCCCAACCTTTGTCCCCCTCCTAGTGATTTTTAAAATACAGCAGACCCCTTGTATAACAAACAGCTTGTATAACTTAAAATCTGTGCAACAAAAAGAATTCCGGAGATAGGGGAAATTTGCTTAACATAATCACCTATGAGGAGAATCCGTACAACATAAAAATGGGATTACTCCATTTCAATGCATTCCTATGGGAATTTGTATAAAGGAAAATTTGCTTAACATAATTTCATTTGGAACGAATAAATTCCTTTATACAAGGTACCACTGTACATTTTCCAAAAGCCTTCACCACTAGATGTGCCAACCAGGATTTATGGAACAGTACTCTGAGAACATCTGCATTAGTTTGATAACCACTGTTTGAGAACCACTGGATCAGACAGTGTGACACAGGCACCTCAAGTGGCACCTATGGATGGCAGGAAGCTCCCAGAGTGCTATGGTATTTCCTGCTGCCCATAAATGATGCTTCTTGGGAGATGCTATAAAGTCACAATTATCAGCCTTGGGTCTCCAAATGCTTGTGGACTACCATAGAATCATAGACTCATAAAATCATAGAGTTGGAAGAGACCTCAAGGGCCATCCAGTCCAACCCTCTGCCATGCAGGAACCCCTGTTACAGTATTACCCACTAATAGCCATCCAGGCTCTGCTTAAAAACCTCCGAAGAAGGAGACTCCACTGCCCTTTGTGGCAGCATATTCCACTGCCGAACAGCTCTAACTGTCATGAAGTTCTTCCTAATGGTCAAATGGAATCTCTTTTCCTGTAGTCTGAGATCATTGCTCAGAGTCCTTGTCTCTGAAGCCATGGAAAACAAGCCAGACCCGTCTTCGATATGACATCCTTTCAAATATTTAAACATGGCTGTCATATCCCCTCTCAGCCTTCTTTTTGAAAGGCTAAACATTTCCAGCTCCCTAAGTCAGTCCTCGTAAGACATTTCTTCCAGACCTTTAGCCATCCTAATCACCCTCCTCGGGACCAAAAGAAAGAGGTTAGAATCAGTGGACTTGGTGAGTCTTGTCTAACTCCCAGAAGCCTTCACTAATATGTAAATAACAAATCTCAATCATTCTAATATACATATGAGCATGCTGTATAACTTTGTAGCTATGTATCATCAATGTAACATCAATGACTGCACTCTATTGGCAGATCCTTCTGCTCTGGATGCAGCACTGGACTGATGGCCAGACAAATGAAGCATAAGAACATAAGAACATAAGAAGAGCCATGCTGGATCAGGCCAAAGGCCCATCTAGTCCAGCTTCCTGTATCTCACAGCGGCCCCACCAGATGCGTTTGGGAGCGCATGAGACTAGATATCTGTCTCCTGATACCACTCCCCTGCATCTGGCCCTTGAAGTACCCTGGTTTAAAGCCTAGAGATTACACATCTCCATCATGGTTTGTAACCTGTGATGGACTTTTCCTCCAGGAATCTGTCCAATCCCCTTTTGAAGGCATCCAGGCCAGATGCCATCACCGCATCCTGTGGCAGGGAGTTCCATAGACTTACAACGCGCTGGGTGAAAAAATATTTTCTTTTGTCAGTTCTTACTCTTCCAGCACTCAATTTGAGTGTATGTCCCCTAGTTCTGGTATTTTGAGAGAGGGAGAAGAGCTTCCCTCTATCCACTTTACTCATACCCTGCATTATTTTGTATGTCTCAATCATATCCCCCCTCAAGCGCCTTTTTTCCAGACTGAAGAGGCCCAATTGTTTTAGCCTTTCTTCATAAGGGAGGTGCCCCAGCCCAGTAATCATTTTAGTCGCTCTCTTCTGCACCTTTTCGAGTTCCACTATGTCTTTCTTGAGATCCGGTGACCAGAATTGTACACAATACTCCAGGTGGGGCCTTACTATTGTTTTGTATAACAGCATTATAATGTTGGCTGTTTTATTTTCAATCCCCTTTTTGATAATCCCTAGCATGGAATTGGCCTTCTTCACTGCTGCCACACATTGGGGAGACACCTTCATGGAGCTGTCCACCAACACACCAAGATCTCTTTCCTGATCCGTCACAGATAACTCAGAGCCCATGAGTTGATAGATGAAGTTTGGATTTTTTGCCCCAATATGCATTACTTTACATTTGGTTACATTAAAACACATTTGCCATTTCTCAGCAAAGGGGGAGGAGTCCCAACACCTGCATGGAGCAAACATCCTGCTTGACTTTTTTTTTTTTTGCAAAGTGTGCAAAATAGATCTATGCTTAGGTGGGATCTAACACCTGGAGGGCCTAAATTAAACAGTCCACTTCCAAATACATCCCAAGCAGATCCACTGAATTAATAGGACTTTGATAAACCAGAGTTTATGTAACTTCATTGATTTAGTTGGTTCGTTATAACTGTGACTAACAGATGGATTCAGCCAAGCAGCTTAGCGCGCACACACATGGAAATGTTTTTTTTTCTGCACAAAACCTTGTGCTGTGTACATCTATTCTTGCAAAAATTATGGATTTTGAGGGTTTTTTTCAAAAAGAAACACACAAACCATTTAAGAAAAAATGCAAAATGATTGCCGAAGAGTTTTTTTAATTATTTATAGAAAACATTCCAGGAAGTTTTGGCAAAAAAAAATGCCAAGAAAAAAAGGGGTCAGTTGAAAGCTCTAATAAACTTGGCCAGTGAGAAGGAAACAGTGTTTTGTACTTCACTGTAGGAATGAAACACATGTGAATTTATATCCTGAATTCAGAGTCATTGGTTCCCTTTTGCCTTGTCTCTAAAAATCAGAGATACAGTGCAAGAATTCACATAGAGAAATCAGATTTTGGTTTACATTTACCATATGTGCAACATATGTATGAAATGGGAAATGAACCAACCATGGCCCTTACCCCACACCAAGGTTGCTCCTAAGGCACATACCTATGTGTCCATGAACTGCCTCACTCTGTGCATCCTCTGTCTTCTTCCATGCACCAAAAGAGATCATTTTCAGCCCTTCCAGTTCCGGTTGCGCATGTGGGGGGAAAGTTGCATATGAGAGGCAGAGCCCCACTCTGCAGGACTAAAATTTAGAGGTAATGCTGCCCCACTGCTAAGAGTGGAGATGTGTGAAACTTTCTCCTTGACAATTACATGATTGTTGTTTTTGTTACATAGGAACATGAGAACAGCCTTGCTGGAACAAGCCACAGCGTTCTGTCTTACACAGTGGCTCACCCGTTGCTTCAGGGTATTCCCAAGCAGATGTCTTCACCTGCTTATGATTCCCCGCAAATGGCATTGAGAGATATCCTGCCTATCTCTCCAGCCTGGAGGTTATCCTTGGGCATCCATAATGATAGCCATAGATACGTTTGTTCTCCATGAACTTGTCCAACCCTTTCTTAAAGCTCTCAAGGCTGACAGCTGTCACCACTTCTTCGGGCAGGGAGTTCCACAGGCCAGAGATCCTCTGGGTGAAAAAGCACTTCCTCTTATTTGTTTGAGATTTAGCACCCCAAAAAGTTTCATGGAGTGCCCCCTAGTTCTAGTGTTGTGTGATAGGGAAAACAGCTTTTCCTTATTTACTTTGTCCACACCGGGAATGATTTTATAAACTTCGATCAGGTCACCTCACTGTCGTTCAAGAGTGAAAAGGCCCAGCTGTTGCATCCTCAGATGGTAACGAAGTTGTTCCAGTCCCCTAATCATTTTGGTTGCCCTCCTCTGCCGTTTTTCCATTTTGATAATATCCTTCTGGAGGTATGGTGACCAGAACTCTACACAATACTCCAGATCGGGCCTCACCATAGATTTATAAAGAGGCAAAATGACACTTGCTGACTTATTTTCTATACCCTTCCTAATGATCTCTAGCATTGAGTTTGCTTTTTTCACTGCTTTGGCACACTGTGTTGACACCTTCATTGAGCTGTCCACCAGGACACCAAGGTCCCTTTCTTGGTTTGTTGGACAGAGTTCAGACCCCATCAGTGTATAAATGTAATTGGAATTTTTTGCCCCAAGTTGCCTCTCTCTGCACTTAATAATGTTGAAGCTCACTTTCCCCTGGTTTGCCCACTCCTCCAGTGTCAAGAGATCTCTCTGGAGTTCCTCACAATCTCTCTCACTTTTTACTACCCTGTATACTTAGTGTTGTTGGCAAATTTGGCTAACTTGCTGTTTACTTCTTCTTCTAGATCATTTATGAATAAGTTGAAAAGCAAGGGTCCCACTACTGAACCTTGGAAGACCCCACTCTTTACCTCCCTCCACTTGGAGAAGTATCCATTTAGTGCTACTCTCTGTTTCCTGTCCCTTAGCCAAAATTCCATGGACATGGGGTTATGAAGAGTCGGTCACGACTGTAATGACACAACACACACAGCCAGTTGCTGATCCAGAACAAGACCTATCCCTTGATTCGTTGACTAGCAAGTTTATTCAAGAGCCTTTGGTGTGGGACCTTGTCAAAAGTCTTCTGAAAGTCCAGATAAACAATGTCAGGCACAACACCTGATTTGAGGTACAGATTATATATTTTGGATAGAATACCAACAATTTCATCTTTAAGCTCCTTGAGAACTCGTGGATGGGTGCCATCTGGTCCTAGTGATTTTCTCCCTACGAAGGTAGGCACTGTTTTAAGTATGTGGTCTCTTCTTCTTCTTCTTCTTCTTCTTCTTCTTCTTCTTCTTCTTCTTCTTCTTCTTCTTCTTCTTCTTCTTCTTCTTCTTCTTCTTCTTCTTCTTCTTCTTCTTCTTGTGTCATTACAGTTGTGACTGACTCTTCATGACCTCTTATCCACATGCATGTTGACTTGACACGGAATTCCAACAGATTAATGAGGCATGATTTGCCCTTGCAGAAGCAATGTTGGCTCTCCTTCAGCAGCACCTTCTCTTATATGTGCCTATTAATTTCATCTTTTAGGATGGTTCCCATCACTTTACCTGGGGCACACGTCAAACTGACCAGTCGGTAATTTTTTGGATCACCTCTGGAACCTTTTTTGAAGATTGGTGTTACATTTGCTACCTTCCAGTCATGAGGCACAACATCTGATTTGAGGTACAGATTACATATTTTAGCTAGGACACCACAAATTTCATCTTCAAGCTCCCTGAGAACTCGTGGATGGATGCCATCTGGTCCTGGTGGTTTGTTAGCATTTAGTTTAACAAGACATACAAGGACCTCCTCCCTGGTTATTTCTATCTGGCTTAATTCTCCGGTTTCCCTCCCTACGAAGGTAGGCTCTGCTTTGGGTATGTGGTCTCTGTTGTTGTTGCTGCTGCTGCTGCTGCTGTTGCTGTTGCTGTTGTGGTGGTGGTGGTGTCATTACCAACTCTTTTTTTTCAATTTTTATTGGATTTTTAAGGGGGGAACAAGGGGAAGGAGTATGGGTGAGAGGAAAAAAAAAGAAAGGGGGGATACAGTTTTTAAGATTTACATTGAGTATATCAAGCAAAATAGAAATAGTAATTTAACATATTGCTAAAATTGCCAGATGTTATCACAATACTAATAAATTTGTTACTTCTTGCCATCTTTCCCGAAAGATCTCGTCGTAGTCTCCCTTTAGATAACCAGAGAGTTTATCAATTTCGATACATTCTCTTATCTTTCCCTGAAGATCCTTCTCTGTTGGCGTGATTGGTTGTTTCCAAAGTTTCGCATACAGTATTCTTGCAGCAACAATTACATGATGAAGTACATATCTCTGATCATAGGAAATATTTATATCTACTATATTTAACAAGAATAGTTCTGGTCTAAACTCTATTTTAATTTTCAAAGATCTTTCTAAGAAAAGTTTTACCATGTTCCAATACACCTTAGCTTCTTTACAAGTCCACCACATATGATAAAAGGTTCCACAGTCATAATTACATTTCCAACATTTAGGTGAACAATTATACATCTTGGATAAATGATGAGGCGCAAAATGCCATCTATAAAACATCTTATAACAATTTTCCTTGAACGAAATAGATTTGAAGATTTTAACTGTGTTCCACAGAGAGTCCCATTTATTTAAATGAATAGTATAGCCTAAGTTTTCTGCCCATCTTATCATACAGTCTTTAACCAATGTATCAATCATTTTTTTCATTTAACAATATGCTATAGAATTTACTAAGAAGCTTGGAGTCACCAGAAGAGAGTATTTTATCAAATGAGGTATCAGTAGTCATAAAACCACCCTCTTTGGAAAGCTCTTTGAAGTGTGAATGTATTTGTTGATATTTCCATCAATCCAGATTATAACCTTCTGATACTAATTTCCCTAGTGGTTTCAACGAGAAGTCATCATTCAGAAGGTGTCTGTAAGTTATAAAATTTGAGATTTCACTTGCCTGGGAGCTGTAAATTGCTCCCAGTGGGGATAACCACATAGGTGCTTTGAGATAAAATTGTTTTTTGATCATTAGCCATATTTTAACTAAGGCATTCCTTATCCAGTGCTTTTTAAAGAGGGTAGGTAAATTTCCCCTATGCCACAAATAGTGATGCCAGCCCTTATCAAGACCATAACTCTCAAGCTGCAATATTCTTTTATTTGTCATCAAGATCCAGTCCTTGATCCAAGTCATGGTGGCAGCCTTGTAGTATAGTACCAAATTAGGAAGGGCAAAGCCACCAAATTTGGTTCTATCCTGCAAATAAATATTTTTAATCCTTGCTTTTTTCTTTTGCCATATAAATATACGTATACTTTTTTCCAGATCTGAAATGATCTTAAAGTTTGGCAATATAGGCAGAGATTGAAATTAAAAAAGCAGTTTAGGTAAGACATTCATTTTAACTGCAGCGATTCTGCCCATTAGGGATAGCTGAAGTCTTGACCAAGTTTCGAGGTCGGCTTTGATTGTTTTTATAACATTGACATAATTGTCTTTGAGTAAAGAGTTACATCGGTTAGATACAGTAATACCCAAGTATTTTACCCTATTTGAATGTTGAAAACCAGATTGATTTACCAGATTTTCAATCATGGATGGAGTCATATTTTTAGTTAGAACCAATGTTTTTTCTCTATTCACCTTTAATCCAGAGATTTTAGAATATGCCTCCAGGGTCTTTAGGAGTTCTACGGAGGATGTCTGAGGGTTCTCCATGATAACCATCAGGTCATCTGCAAAGGCTTGTACCTTGTAAACTTCTCCCTTGTTTTGTAGGCCTTGAATGTCAGGGTTTTCCCTTATAACATGAAGAAGAACTTCCAGGGTAGTTATAAACAAAAGAGGAGAAAGAGGACATCCTTGCCTAGTACCTTTGTGTATATTAACTTTGTCTGTAAGGTGACCGTTAACTACAATCCTGGTATTTTGAGTAGAGTAGATTTGTTCAATAGCTCGCAACATTCTATGGCCACACTGAAGGTAATCTAATTGAGTTTTAAGTAAAGACCAGGATACATTATCAAAGGCTTTCTCAGCATCGATGAATGCAAAAGCTACTTGCTTCTCGGGGTGAGATTCGTAATATTCCAACACATTGAGAAAAGTTCTGATATTGGATTGGAGATTCCTTTTCGGAAGGAAGCCAGTCTGGTCGCGTGATATCAGAGAAGGTAAAATCATCCGCCATCTGTTAGCCAGAATGGTTGCAAAAATTTTGTAATCCACATTTAGGAGGGCAATTGGCCTGTAATTCTGTATCAAATCTTTGGATTTCCCTTCTTTGGGAATCAGTGTCGTATGTGATGATTTCCAGGAATCTGGTATATCTTCGCCTTCAAATATAGATATAAAGAGATTTTTCATATTTCCAGAGATTGTCTCCGAATTTTTTGGTAAAATATGGCTGGTATTTGGTCAGGTCCAGGCGCTTTATTCAATTTTTGATGATTAATAGCCTCTGTTATTTCCATCATTGTGATAGGAGCATTCGTCTGGGCTCTCTGTTCTTCAGTAAGTTTTGGAAAGTTGGCTTGTTCAAGATATTGGAAGATAGCATCTTTGTCAATCATCTCCGGCTTGAATAATCTTTGGTAATATTCCTGTATGATTTTTTGGATTAATAGTTGCTCTGTCTGATTTTCCCCAGTTTTGTCTTTGAGTGAAAATATGAATTTTTGTGATTGTACCTTTTTTAACCTATACGCTAACCATCTACCTGGTTTGTTTGCATTTTCCACAAAATTCAGTTTGGCCAGCTTAATTTTGTGAGCTATATCTGCAGTCAGGATCAGGTTGAGTTCATGCCTACAAGAGGCCAGGTCTTTGTTCAGCTTGTCATTCCGGGGGTCTTGTGTTAAGTCCATTTCAAGCTTTTTCATCATATTAAGAATTGATTCATATTTCTTTTTCCTCTCTTTATTCCGTCTTGCCATGTATTGGATAACAAATCCTCTGAAGTATGGTTTAAATGCATCCCATACCGTTTTGAGTGGTGTACCCTTATTTAGATTAGTTTCGAAATACAAGTTCAGATCTCTAGCAGCCTCTGAAATGAATTCTTTATCAGTCCAAAGAGTTGAGTTAATTTTCCAGTGCCTGGGCATACCTGAAGATTTCAGTGTCCATAAAATGGCATTGTGATCAGATAACATTCGGGGTAAGGTTTCTATATCCCTTGTATTTAGTAGAAGATCAGATGTGGCCCAACACATATCTATATGGGAGAAGGAAGCATATTGTCTTGAGTAAAAGGTGTAACCATCTTTTAGTGGATTTTTCCTTCTCCAGATGTCACGAAGTTCTAAAATATCGGACATGTCCAGGAACAATTTGGGCAGTGTGGAAGATGAAGTCTTGAATTTTTTCCCTTTTGGTGTTTTCCTGTCTACTGAGGGAATATGTACAGCATTAAAATCTCCCAATATTATAAGCTGAAGATTCCCATATTGCAACAGTTTCTGAGCCAGTTGTTCAAAAAAGGTTTGTCTTCCATGTTTATCGTTGGGGGCGTATATACCAGCGATAGTTGTTTCTTTAGATTGAATTTTTACTTGGACAAGAATCCATCTGCCTGATTCAACTTTTTCCAGAAGGGTTGGGGAAAGCTCTGGTTTAATATACAGTGCCACCCCATTTTGCTTCTTTTCTTTGTTTGATGTGGAAAATAGCTTTCCCAATTTATTTTGTATTAAATAATGTTCATGTTTTCTCAATATGTGGGTTTCCTGTAAGCAGATGATTGAACATTGTTGTTTTTGGAGGAAATTGAAAGTTTTCCGACGTTTCTGCGGGGTGTTCAAACCATTGATATTCCATGTTAGAATTTTTTGAGCCATCTTACTACTTCCAACGATATTTCTTCTTCCCTGATTTTGGCCTGAGATAGTGCTTCGGCCTGGCGCCTCCCACTGCGCCACAAGAATCTTGGTCATGCTTTGAAGTCTCTTGTTTCGAAGTCTGATTGTCACGGTTGTCATCTTTGGTAGTGGTTTGAGTTCCTGTTGTGTCCTCACCTTCAGTGGAGGATGATGAAGAAGAAGAGGGGGAGTAACCCAACTCCCTTGCATTTTTTTCAACGAAGGCTCTAGCTTTCTGATGGGATTCAATTTTCTGTAGTTTACCTTCCCATTGGAAGGACAGACCTTGGGGATAGAGCCACTTATATCTTATGTCATGCTTGAGCAGAAGTTTGGTAAGAAATGTATATTCTTTCCGCAGTTGGCGAACCTCCCAAGGGACATCTTTCAATATTTTCACTTTGGATTTATTGATTTCCACCTCCTTATCCTGAGTAGCCTTGAGGATGCAATCACGAGTGTATCTTCTAACCAATTTGACTATTACCTCAGGAGGGAGTTTGTTTCTTCTGGTATAAGCCGTTGGTTGACGGTAGATCAAGTCTACCTCGCGAAGAGTTACCAACTCTTCATGACCCCATGTCCATAGAGTTTTCTTGGCAGGAATACTGAAATGGCATGTCAAGTTATTATATCACCACAGCTGTACACACGTTGTACTTGATTCAGAGATGCCAAGTGTGGAGGCCATCAGTATGTGTGAAATGACAGAACAGCCAACCTCTGGTTTCTTGTCATTTTTCCATGGGTTCCGTATACACATGGGCAAAACGTGGAAAGAATTTAGATGGGGAGGTGTTTATGTTACCCTTTTAGGGGTGAAGAAGCTGTTTTGTTGATGAATAAAGTGCACTAATCTATTGTTGGACTACAGTTTCATAGGTCAATGGCAGAGAATCTGGAGGACCAGAGACTGCTCAGCCCGATCTTCTTTTAATCATTGGGTGTTGACTGTCCTTCCACATTGCCTGCCGCAGGTAAACAACTGCAGATAGACCTGAGTTTTAAAAGCTGTCAAGACTGTTTGAAAAATCTTAGGATGAAAAGTGGTGCAACTAGTTCCTGTCAAAACCAGTTAGGATCAGGCCCAGCTCTGGAAACCATTGTAATATTAACTTCTCTTATCAATGCATCATCACATTCCTTTTCTAGGTCAACTATGCCCTAAAGAAACAGCACAGCAATTGTACAATGCTAACCTTGCACATTGTCAATTGCTAAGTGAGACTACATGCTACATTTTCTTCCAGTGGAGTTTCCAGTACATATGTTTAGAATCATGGCTATTGTATTCTTTAAAACACATTCTTTGGAAATAAACTCCCATTACAAGAGCACTTGCACCAATAAATAGGGTGAAGGGGGAATCAGGTAGTTGTAAGTGAATACCTCAAAGAAATCGCTGCCTCCGATATGAGCAGCCCAGAGGCAATTTTGAGTGAAGGGATGGCTATTTCTCTTCAAGTGATCATCTAAACAAGCCTCCAGAGGTCACACTGATTAGTTTTAGATGTTGTTTCTCAGTGTGCTGTGTTCATTGGATCATTTAGAGCCCAGCACTACATCTGTTGGGAACTTGTGTGCCTCCCATGTTTGTAAAAGCATTTTATTTTTCCCATCAATCAATACATTCTCTCTCTCTCTCTCTCTCTCTCTCTCTCTCTCTCTCTGCATCAGTGAAAAACATTTTCCTGATGTTGCAAATGGTGAAGATGGATGTTCAAGGGTTTATTTTTTTAAAATGGAAAAAGAAAAGGGATATTGGCAATTATTTGGGTCTGAGTCCCAAGTCTGAGTTTTTCGGACCAAGTCCTAAATTCAAGTCCAGATCTTTGGTACAAAGTCCTGAGTCCAAATCTTTGGTACAAAGTCCCAAGTGAAAATGAGACACCAAGTCTGGGTCCCCTTTTAAAAAGCTTCCCCTCCCTGAAAATAGGGAGGCGTGGGTGGGTTCGAGGCACAAGTCAAGTTTGGGTCATTTTTAAAAAAAATAGCAGACTCAAGTCTGAGCGGAGTCATCAGTGTGAGTTAAGTCCGATTTGACAGCCAGTCCCGTGATTCAAAGTCCCCATTCCTGGGACAAAAATGTGCACCAAACTTTGCAAACATTTGGCTGGTAACGAATGGTTTCTCCTCAACCAATTTATCTAAAATATTAAACCAAGGTAAAAGATTGTGCCCGGAATCCTACTACGATTTTATGCCAGTGTAACTGAAAATTGATAACACACAGCAATGTAATTCTTTGAGTTGAGAGATCCTTGTAAACATTAGCTGTTGCATACTAAATTGAGCAGCTGCGAAGATGCCCTAAGCACATCCGACCTCGCCTGATTTCAGAAGCTAAGCAGGGTCAGCCCGGGTTAGTACTTGGATGGGAGACCACCAGGGAATACCAGGTGCTGTAGGCGCCTGGAGTAGGAACTGGCAAACCACTCCAGTATTCCTGCCAAGAAAACTCCATAGACATGGAGTCACGAAGAGTTGGTCACGACTGTAACGACACAACACACACACACTAATTTGTGCAATGTGCACACAACAGCCAATGCCTATGCTGATGTTGTAACTTGCAGCAGTTCACCACTGTGATTTACTCTGACTGAGTGGTGGCTGTAGGAATAATTGCAGATTTATCCTACTGCTGCACTTGGTTCAACTCTGTTATGGTAATGCCACTCTGCAGTAAAGAGCAGGCAGGTGGGTCGATCTGTATGAGGTATAGGTGGTTCTGGAAGGGTAGAAATACTTTAAAAAGTCATACCTCTTTCTGATAGGATGAATATCATGATATTGGGGGACTGTGCAAACATCTCCACTCTATGCAGAAAACCTGCTCAATAATTCTCAAGCACGTGTTGGAGAAGCAACATTTCAAGATTAAAGGAAGCTTCCCCTGAATGATGGACTACCATGTGTATTTTATATGAATCTAAGGGTTCACGTAGACTTTGTGTTTATGACTACTGTACTTATAACCTTGTTGCTTTAAAGTAATGTTGTCCTCGCGGCACAGTGTTTCATTGCCTGTACTGCAGGTAAAACTGTGCTCACGACCTGGGCTTCAATCCCAGGTAACAGGCTCAAGGTTCACTCAGCATCCTTCCGAGGTTGGTAAAATGAGTACCCAGCTTCCTGGGGGGGGGGCAATGTATAGCCTGCATACTGTAATGAAATTGTAAACTGCCCAGAGACTACTTGAAGTGGTATGGGGTGATATATAAGCAGACCACTTTTTATTAATGCTTTGATGTCCCTCAATTCCTTGTTCTCAAATACTTGTACACGTCTTAATTGTACTGGACTGTATATTATCCCTCATCACTCCTTTTCCAAGGAGAAAGGTGGGGTAAAAAATTTCTAAAATAAATAAATAAATAATAAATATGCCAATTCTATCTCCATGATACTGGATGTAAGGATCTGAATCTTGAATGGTGATCAGAATCCAAGATCAAAATGGTTAAAGCTGTTTCAGAGGAGTTTGTGGGATCTCAGGTGCTCATCAACATTTTTTTTGGCTCTGTGACTATATGTTCCATCTCCATTCTCCATTGACTCTGCCATGGTGAATTCCAAATCATCACCTTGCAGTTGGTTGGTTCAGTAAATAACACAGCACAGGCTTAGCACAAGAAAAAAACTGGACATTTTCTGAGTTTATCTGTGCCAAATAAGTTTTCTCAATCAAGGTCCTTGTTCAAATGTTGTGGTCAGTGCAGAACTCTTGCACCTGGCTTAAGAATGCCATTTCATTTGTCTCAGAAAACATGCAATTAAGCTGCACAGAAGGAATGAACGTGTTCACCATCAGGAATCCATTAAAAAACAAACAACACAAATTGGACCTTCAATTGTGTGCTGTGTGTAAACTAATGACGTTCAGTCTTTCCTTCCCTGCCGTGAGATCTGGTAAAAGAATCATACCGTTAATGCAATTTCCATGCAGTCCCTCTCAGCTATTAATGCTTTTTCTACTGTATATATCTCCATTCCCAAGTTAGCCCTTACAGAGGAATACAACCAGGCCTTTAAAAATACAAGAAAGGAACTCCACCCCTGCCCCCTGTCCTTTAGGATCCCAGTGAGAAAACTAGAAACATAACATAAAAGCCCTTCCTGGCCCTGTAAGCTATGGAGGAAATTGTAACTAATCTCACCACCTCTTTCTTTCTTTCTTTCTTTCTTTCTTTCTTTCTTTCTTTCTTTCTTTCTTTCTTTCTTTCTTTCTTTCTTTCTTTCTTTCTTTCTTTCTTTCTTTCTTTCAGATTTTCGGCCTGCAGGAACCAGCTTTCATCAATGAACAATGCCTGTTAACAACACATTAGTCAAGATGTTCCTGGTCTAAACCTCTCCAATTAACACACGAAAGTTTACTCCCACAGAATTAAAAGATTAGAAATCAACTAATTACCCAGGATTCAACATCCCAAGCAACTGAATCTCACCACCTGGCTCCCAGCTGCTATGGGAACTGTTCAGTGAATCAAAATATGCCTCGCCAGAGCTTGAAAGCAGAAACATTAGCCTGCAGACGAGGACAGAGTAGAGGGCACTAAAGGGCATCACATGATGAAAACCTAAAAACTTTGCTCGGGAACTGTGCTTCCGGACAAGAATGTTTCAATGCAGAGATGCAGGGTTGGTTCAAACACAAGAGTCTATTTTTGTAACCTCAAACGACACTGTGGTTAGTACTAGAGATGGGCACGACTAGGGAAAATGACGTTTTCGAGTTGTCGTGTGTCAGAGGCAGTCCGTTTCGGCTCGTTTCCGTTTTCACGAAATTTTGCAAAAATTAGTCGGTTCATTTTTTTGTTTTTTCGTTGTCTTTAGTACTGGTTTGGGGGGGTAGCGGGCTCCTGGAGGGAGCTGCAGGAGTCAGCCAGAGCCACAAGTGATGGACTGGCAGACTCTTTGCACCCGCTGTGTCTCACGTACTTGCATGTAGTGCAATGCAAGTAGATCTGGCTTAGGGTTAAGACGGGTTAGCGCAAGGGCTAGGGTTAGGCTAGTTACGGGTGAGGTTAGGGTGAGTATTGGGGTGCACCTCTGGGTGCCTCTCTGACCCACTTAGAAGGACAGTGTACTGGCGTATGGGTTAGGCTTAGGCTTAGGGTTCGGGTTTGGGCTACGATTAGTGGGCTGTTTATGCCTGATTGGCACATCCCAGAAGTCTCTGTGGTCAACCTGGCCAAGTGGCCATGCGATTGGTGGAAAATTTGCATGGTCCACTCCCATGGGCGAGCCCATCATTTCAAATGTGCAGGTGTAAAAAATAAAATAAAATAAAATAAAATAAAATAAAATAAAATAAAATAAAATCAAGACCCTTTTTTTGCAAGAAAACCCACTGCTGCTACTGTAAAAATTCAAGCATTTAAAATAGCTAATTTTCGCATGTTTCTGTGGTGCTTTGGTGGGGTTTTGGGCAACGATTTAAAAAAATATATTGCAGTCGCCATTTTGGATCCCCCGCACTGCATGGCAAATGGATGTGCCCTCCCAGCCTGGTACCAGCAGCTCAGCAGTAATGGCAAAACTTTGCAGCCAAGGAGAGGGGGACGGGAAACCCCTCCCAAATAAAATAAAATAAAATAAAAAAATCTGGCCTGGACCTTTTTTGTGCCCTCAGACAGTTTTCAAGCATTTAAAATAGCTACTTTTAGGGCTGTGGTGCGGGTTTTTTTAACCTACTTTTAAAAACTTTTTTCTGTTAAAAACTTTTTTTTGTGGCATTTGCGCGATCGCCGCGATGCAAGTAACGAGCACGACAAATCAGACCAAAATTGTTTGTTCGTTGTTTCGAGCTCGAAGTCTGGTGGAGTCATTCCCGTTTCCGTTTCCGTAGAGTAACGGATACGAGTAACGGAAACGGAAATGGGAATACCGCTAAGTCGTGCCCATCTCTAGTTATTACATAACAAAGATGCATCTTTTTTTTAAATCTAGGAGTTAGGGGGACTTCGCCACTCAGTAATGCGCTAGCAACACGTGCGACCGTGATGGTCCCAAACAAAAGATTAAATTCATAGATGACAACATACTTATGTTCTCTTCGCATTTCACTTTGGGATAAGTGATACCTGGGCACCACCTCTCTCCTTTCCTCTGATTCTCCTGATTCTCCTGTTTCACCAGCCTTTCAACAGCTACAAGCAACACCACGAGCCAAGGTGTTATTTACTTTTCCCCTTCTTTTTCACCGGCCCTGTTAGGTCTCTCATATGTTTATCCTATCCTATTGCCCTCCTGTTCCTTCAGTTAATGTTAGTTTCCTGTTTACACCTTTCCAAATCAATCACAGATGTTTTTCCATCCATCCTGCTCAGCCTTTTCCCCATTGCCTACCTTCTCATAAACTTAACCCAACAATTGCTTAGTCGCAATGTGTGGTTCAAGTTGCTCCTGACTTTATGGCAAAGCCTCGTAAGGTTTTCAAGCCATGTGAGATATTCAGGGAATGGTTTACCACTGCCACCCCTCAGTATGTTTTCCTGGTTGATCCAGGGACTTGAATCTAGCTTTCTGGAGTGCTGCTATCTATTACATGACACCAGGGGTGTATCGGGGGACTTGGGACAGGGATGGGACAGAAAGGTACATATTCCCCGGGCGCAGCAATCTGGGGATGCCAGGAGGGGGAACAAGAGGAGGAAGCCCTGCACCCTCCCGCCACCCAGCACTCCTCCTTTCCCCTAAGGCTTGGCGACAGCACCCCCTCTTCTGCCTCTGCCACCGCAAGCCAGGTGAGGGGTGAAGCAGGCAGGCAGGCAGTAGCGTGGTGGCTATGGTGCCCTCCTCCTCCTCTCCCTCACCTGGGTGGGAGAGGTGTAAAGTGTAAAGTTGTCAGAGGAATAGATTGAGTGGGAAGAGGTAAATTTAGAGGTAACACATGTAAAAGTGAAACACACACACACACACACACACACACACACACACACACACACACACACACACACACACACACAAACACACACACACACACACATGTGTCCACCCATCTGCCCAAGTGTGCACGCACACACACGTGCACGCACCCACCCCATGCCCACAGGGTTGGGCTGGGTGGTGTGATGTGGGGGGGCAGCAGGAAAGGCACAAAAAAGAACTTTGCCCCCAAGAGCTCCAAATCCTGGCTACGCCTCTGCATGACACTGGTTCTCAATCACCAGCCCCCTAGTGAAATGTTATTAATGTGCTTCTTCTGTTCTTCTAGCAATCTATAGACTTCAGTGCCCTAAGCTCTTTACTCCCCCAGTCCACCTAATCTGTGCAACACAATACTGCCTTTTAATTCAAGTTCCCAACCTATGCTTGACATGTCTGTGCGTTACTGTACATGGACAGCTGTGGAAAAATTTTCTTTTGGAGCATTCTTCCACAGCTCCCCAAACCATCCATTCATAGAATCATAGAATCATAGAGTTGGAAGAGACCTCAAGGGCCTTCTAGTCCAACCCCCTGGCATGCAGGAACCCCATCACAATATTTCCAACAGATGGCCATCCAGCCTCTGCTTAAAAACCACCAAAGAAGGAGACTCCACCTCCCTCCTTTATGACAGCATATTCCACTGCCAAACAGGTCTAACTGGCATGAACTTCTTCCTAATGTTCAAATGGAATCTCTTTTCCCATAGTTTGACACCATTGCCCCGAGTCCTAGTCTCTGAAGCCATGGAAAACAAACCTGTTCCCTCTTCAATATGACATCCTTTCAAATATTTAAACATAGCTATCATATCCCCCCTCAGCCTTTTTAAAGAGAGGCTAAACATTCCCAGTTCCCTAAGCCGTTCCTCATAAGACATTTCCTCCAGACCCTCCTCTGCACCCGCTTGAGGTTCTCAACATCCTTTTTAAACTGAGGTGCACAAAACTGGACACATTACTCCAGGTGGGGTCTGACCAGAGCAGAATAGAGTGGTACTGTCACTTCCCTTGATCTAGACACTATGGTTCTGTTGATGCAACCAAGAATTGCATTGGCTTTCCTGGCTGCCGCATCACACTGCTGACTCATGTTCAATTTGTGGTCCACCAAGACTCCCAGATCCCTTTCACAGGTACTATTCTCCAGCCAAGTGTTCCCCATCCTATATCTGTGCAATTCATTCTTTTTACCTAGATGTAGCACCCTACATTTCTCTCTGTTGAAATCCATTCCGTTATCTTTGGCCCAGCATTCTAATCTGTCAAGGTCCTTTTGGATTTTCATCCAGACAACCATTTGAGATCTCAGCAGCTTCCATGGCATCAGCTGAAAACAACAGATAGAGATGGGATTTCATCAGCTTAATGATGACAAATTTTCTCCCCTTTTGACTTCATGAAGATGGTTCTTTTTTAAAAAAGAATAGTGTATGAGATAAAGACCTGAGGAACTCAGTTCATCAATGGTTCAAGAAGTCATCCTCCATAAACACCTTCTGAGAATGCTCAGCCAGATACAATGGGATCCACTTTTAAACAGGGTCTCAAATGTTGACCAAATCCTCCAGAAATACAGGATGGTTGGTTATAGACAATGTCCTTGATAGAACCAGGAGAACAAAGAGCAGCACACTTTGTCTGTCCAGTTCCTGAGTGTGCACAATCCTTCAAGACAAGCAAAGCTCCTTCTGTTCCAGAACTTGCCTTGCATCCTAGACATGGGCACAACTCCGGCAAAATTGTCGTTTCCGTTTTCAGTTATCATTTCCGTTACGTAACGGAAACGGTAACAATAATTAAGCCATCAGAACTCGAACTCGAACCGAAAAAAGAAAAATTTGGTCGGGTTTTCATTTCCGTTTGTGGCATCACGGCGATTGCACGATGTGAAGCACAGAAAAAGTTTTTAAAAGATTTTTTTAAAAAAACTGACTCCCAGCCAAAAAAGCAGGTGAAAATATGCCTGCCTGAGGCTTTGCCACCTACCAGAGGGGTGGTTTCTGGGGGGTCCCCGGCCTCCCCCCTCTTCTCCTGTCCTGGGCTGCTTGCACCAGGCTGGGGGGGTCATCCTCATCATCTGTCTCGCTGCATGCCAGGCGGTGGGGGGGGGTCCAAAATGGCAACCACATTTTTTCTTTTGAAATCATGGTAAAAAAACACACCAAATCACCACAGAAACATGTGAAATTTATTTATTTTAAATGCCTGAATTTTTATAGTAGACAGGCAGGGAGGGAATTGAATTTAGAAAATAATTTCTTTGATTCCCTGCAGCTTTGTCTGCTGAGGGGAATAGCAGTGTATTCTTTATTTCTTCTCTGGCAGTTTGAGGATTTTTTTCTGATATGGGATAAAGGGGGAGGTTTGACTGGGAGTGGGAGGTGTGGATTTATTTTAAAAATATATTATATACTACCATTTATTTTCTATTTTCCCAACTTCAATTTGCTTGCACACACACACACACACATTTGGGGTGCAAGCCAAGAACAGAACCTCTATCCTAAGTGATAGCCTAACTGCCCACTCGCCCATCCGCCTGGACCGCCACCTGCCTGTGGCCCGCGCCACCGCCCACCCACTCACCCACCCGCGGCTGCCGCCCACCCATGGCCCCCCGCCACCGCCACCCGCCCGCACCTCCCCCGCCGCCCCCCCACCCGCCGCCCAGGTCGCAAAAACACCTAGCGCCAGCCCTGATTGCGGGACGCCCCTATGCTCTGGGAAGTCAAATCGTGCTAAATCGCGGTGGAGACAAACGACAAATGACAAACAACAAACGACAAACAGAAACGACAATTTTTTGAAAAATTGTGCGACAAACGGAAACAACCCGAAATGGATCCGTTCCGACAAACGAAAACTCGAAACGTCATTTTTTCTGGTCGTGCCCATGTCGATTGCATCCAGATTGGAAAGAACCCAATGGTCAGCTTCATCCAAAACAAAGCACCAACACCAAACTCAATCCTAGGGTTGTGAAGCCACCACTTTCCCCAGTAATCTGCTCATACAAGCGAGCAAGCAAGCAAGCAATAACTATTTAAATATGGCCAATTGATATCCCTTTTTCTTTATGGATCTGGCAAGTCCCTTTCAAAAGCCATTGTCACCCCATTGTAGTGAATGCCATACATTGGTGGCTTCTTATGTGAAGAAGTCTTCTTTTGCCGTGAATCAATTTCACTGGGTGATTTTTCCATGGTTTCTAATATTGGTGAGAATCCTGTTGGTATTCTTGTAAGTTTCACATAACTTACTGCGGCTAATTGCACCTAATTGATGAGATGCCAGGGTGTCTCTTGCTTGTGCAGTCAGATGCCTAATGAAGCATTTGACTAAGCCATACCTGACACATTGTCAACTGGTTGTAATCAGATGAGGCAAATTCCAGCAGGCTCCCTGGCTTTATTGTGAAAGCTGACCACCTAACAGGAAGTTCAGGGAAGGGTTATGTGATATCCTCCCATTCTGTGTTTAAGCAATGGGATACTACTCAAAACTATTCTACATGTTAACCACAGGGAGATGAAACAGTTACTTGACAATTGCACAGTAGTGGACTATGCCTAGTCTTACCAATATTGTCAACAGATTGCTCGCTTGCTTCCTTGCCTGAAAGATCTCGGGAACAGGAGAAGCTAGGAGCATAAAAACCTGCACAGATAGTATATGGCTTCCTCAGCTTAAATATCAGGAGGATTCTTTATATCTTGGAATTGCTTCCATTAGAACCCCAATTTGGTCAACTGAGGCTTAGCTTTTAGTGGCATCATAACCCTATCACTGGACTCTTCTTTTAAGAGCATCATATAGATAACAACTGTGAGAGCTTTTCTTTCTGCAAGCTATGCAGTTTAGCTGCTACCTGCTATGCTTCTGTCAACTCAGCTTTGTTTTATTTCTCACTAAGCAGTGTGTAGTCTAGTTGATATTTCAAAAAATAAATGGCTTTGATGGTCATATTTTTTTTGTCTTTTTCCCGCCATCGCAGCCTGTTTTTACTTATCACTGCTTAGTGATCGAGGTGCCATAAGGTTTTAATTTTGTTTACTGTTATTATTATTTGTCTTCTCTGCTTTATTGTAATTTGTATGGCTATTGCCGCCTGTAAGCCGCTTAGAGTACACAATGTAGATAAGCGGGGTATAAATGCAACAAATAAATAAATAAATAAATAAACCCTGTGGCCGACGGTCTTAGGAATCACGTACACTGAAAATCTTGTCGTTGTAACCATAATAATTAGAGGAATGAGTGAAATCAAGATTCTCAAACATCTTACTATTTACTGAGTTACTTATTAATGAGATGGAGGGACTAAAGAGACCAGCTTGGAAATAGGGAAAAATAAAACAGGTTATATCATCATCATCATCATCATCATCATCATCATCATCATCATCATCATCATCATCATCATCATCATCATCATCATCATCATCATAATCATCATCATCATCTTAGAACAACGGAGCTGGAAGGGACCATTTGGATCACTGAATTAACGAGAAACACTGAGGAAATGAAGTCCCAACTAGAGATGGGCATTTCATTTCGGAAGGCGACTGGTTCCTAAATGAAACATGCCAGCACAGCTGGCACTCAGAACCCAGTCCCACCCTCCAGCACTGTCTTACCTTGCTGTAGTTCATGCTGGGTGAAATTCCAACTAGGAAGCAGCCTCCAATGCATCATCTTTCCCTCTCTCTGGTGCTGACCAATCAAAGAGGGAGGTGGGATGATGACCTGTGTTTAACTGTTTTTTTAAAACTGTTTAATTTGCCTTACTTAATAGCTGTTATTAATATTTCTTATGTTGTAAACCGCCCGGAGTTCCTTCGGGAAGACGGGCGGTATATAAGTCCAATAAATAAATAAATAAATAAATAAATAAATAAATAAATGTCCTTGCACAGGTCCTGATTGGCCAGCACCAGGCAGAGTTAAATATGATATATTGGAGGCTTCTTCCTGGTTGGAATTTCGCCCAGCGTGAACTACAGCAGGGTAGTTCACCTCTAGTCCCAAACTCTGGCTCCACAGACACTGAAACCACAGAGGTGGAGTATGAAATTAATGGGTTTTTAACCCAACTGACGTTGGCTGGGTAGCTCTGTGGTTTAGGTATCTGACTGTGTAGCCAGAGGTTGGGAGTTTGGTTTCCTACAGTGCTGCCTACAAACATAGCCAGCCTGTATGGCCTTGGGTAAGCTGCACAGTACCAGGGCATCCCGGAGGGGGGGAATGACTCATAAACCACTTCTGATTATTCTCTACCTGGGAAATCCAGGAAAGGATCACCAAGTCAGAATCGACTTGGCAGCACACAATTATTATTATTTAACCCAAGTCGATATGTAGATGGAAATGTAGGGTGCTGCATCTAGGTAAAAAGAATGACATGCACAGATATACCTGGCTGGACAATAGTACCTGTGAAAAGGATCTGGGAGGCTTGGTGGACCACAAATTGAAGATGAGTCAGCAGTGTGATGCGGCAGCCAGGAAAGCCAATGTGATTCTTGGTTGCATCAACAGAAGCATCGTGTCCAGATCAAGGGAAGTGATAGTAACACTCTATTCTGCTCTGGTCAAACCCCACCTGGAGTACTGTGTCCAGTTCTGTGCACCTCCGTTTAAAAAGGATGTTGACAACCTCGAGCGGGTGCAGAGGAGGGCGACCAGGATGGTTGAGGGTCTGGAGGAAATGTCTTATGAGGAACGGCTTAGGGAACTGGGAATGTTTAGCCTTTCAAAAAGATGACTGAGAGGGGATATGATAGCTATGTTTAAATATTTGAAAGGATGTCATATTGAAGAGGGAACAGGTTTGTTTTCCATGGCTTCAGAGACTAGGACTCGGGGCAATGGTTTCAAACTACAGGAAAAGAGATTCCATTTGAACATTAGGAAGAACTTCATGACAGTTAGAGCTGTTCGGCAGTGGAATATGCTGCCATAAAGGAGGGTGGTGGAGTCTCCTTCTTTGGAGGTTTTTAAGCAAAGGCTGGATGGCCATCGGTCAGAAATACTGTGATGGGGGTTCCTGCATGGCAGGGGGTTGGACTGGATGGCCCTTCAGGTCTCTTCCAACTCTATGATTCTATGATTTTATGCATGCTTTTGCTAGGATACAATATTCCCTGTAGCCATGCTCTTTCAACTTAAGTCTAGGATGATAGAGAACTGTCTATGAATGCTTTATTACAGCTTCTATTTCTTCTTGGCTAAGATTTCCTCCTGTTGAGAAAACCTAACAATAATGAAATATCATCTTAGGAGGAATCAATGTGTGATTAGTTTCTTTTGTGATCCCCCAGACCAGTCTATCATTTCAATATGGGTAGCCTGCCCAGTGTTTTAAATGTGAGATGGCTGCTCTACAGAACTGCAGATTTTATTCCTAATATGGAAAACCCGCTTGTATGTAGCAGCTACCTAACTCCCAGGGAAGAATCTTATGGGCTTAGATATCAAGTGTCTTGGTGGGAATGATTATAAAATTCATCTCACTAAATTCCATTGCAAACTGACTTGATCTTCCTTGACTAATCTGAGAACTGAGAACAGAATTATCCATTTTCCTCATTTTTTTTGAAGGTCCCAATGTAGTTTTCGGCCCTAAAACATATCAAAGGCATTTTAGCGTATTTGAAGGAATATATGCTTGGACATATATGTTTGAATGTATTCTTCTGTAGGTCCAGAAGAAAAGTTGTCAGAGGAATAGATTGAGTGGGAAGAGGTAAATTTAGAGGTAACACATGTAAAAGTGACATAGACCTCCCAAAATAGTATGTGGAATCATAGAGTATGCATGTCCTTTCTACAGTATATGGAACCATGGGTATAGGAAGGCTAGATCAAGCAAGTCAGGGTATCCTTCAGAATTGCCACCCCTCTAACATAACTATGTGCTACCAGGTTGATTTAGGCTGATGGAAAGCATGCCCTGGACCACATAGGCCTACAAAATACAGAAAGAATATACCATCTCCTTCTTCTGCTGGTGCTCTGACACTGTGAAGCTTTCCCAAAACTGCACAGGCTGGCTCCTCTCACAGGAAGTGCAGTGTCCAATTGGACTCCTGATGCCCAGATCTATACCCTGGTGCTTCAATCCAGTAAGGTACCCACTAGACATGGGCACGACTAGGCGAAATTCTCATTTCCGTTTTCGGTTCTCGTTATCGTTACGTAACGAGTAATGGTAATGAGAATTACTCCGCTCCAGCTCGAACCCGAACCGAAAAAGCATAATTGGGTCTGATTTTTCGTTGTCGTTCATGGCATCGCGGCGATCGCGCGATGCCAAGCAGCACAGAAAAAAGTTTTAAAAATAAAAAAAACCCGATTCCCGGCCATAAAAGCAGGCGAAAATATGCCTGCCTCAGTGAGGGCACCTACCAGAGAGGGTTGGTTTCTGGGGGGGTCCCCGGCCTCCCCCCCCTCTCCTGTCCTGGGCTGCTTGCACCAGGCTGGGGGGGTTCATCCTCATCGTCTCCATTTGCCATGCGGTGGGGGGGGGATCCAAAATGGCGACCACAAATTTTCTTTTGAAACCGTGGTCCAAAAACCCACCAAAGCACTACAGAAACATGTGAAAATTAGGTATTTTAAATGCTTGAATTTTTATAGTAGCAGCAGTGGATTTTTTTTATAGCAATAAAACGTCCTATTGATTTTATTTTATTTTATTTTATTTTATTTTTATTTTTTTACACCTGCGCATGCGCAATGATGGGCTGGCCATGGGATGGGACCATGCAAATATTTGGAGCCATTCCACCAATCGCATGGCCAGGTTTTGCTGAGACTTATGGATGTGCCAGAGAGGGCATAAAAAGCCCACCAACCCTAACCCTAACCCTAACCCTAACCTGAACCGTTACCCTAAGCATAGCCCTAACCCTAACCCTAACCCTAACCCTAACCCTATCCTGAACACTTCCCTTCTTAGTGGCTCAGAGTGATGCCCCAGAGAGGTGCCTAACCCCAACCCTACCCAGATTCCTCCCTCCCTAACTTCCCTTCTTAGTGGGTCAGAGTGCTTTCCCCAGAGAGTGAGTCAACTCCAGACGAGGTTCCTCTGACACACTAACCCCCAAATGTTCTTAGAGAGACAGAGAAGTGCCAATGAGGTTTCCTGTCACACTAACAACCCAAACATAATTATAATGGCGGCTACACGTTACGCTCTCTAAACCACTGTACAAACGACAGAAAACAAACGGAAACAACAAATTTTTGAAAAATTTTGCGACAAATGGAAACGACCCGAAACGGGCCCGTCCCGACAAACAACAACTCGAAACGTAATTTTTTCTGGTTGTGCCCATCTCTAGTACCCACTATACTGAGAAACTCTAATGTGGTTGAAGAATCCCCAGCATATTTCCTTTGAAAGGAGTTTAATAAAACTTTGCTTCACTTTGTGAGCAATGGCTTGCAAAATGAGCATCGGAGGTGCTAGTTTTGCAATTACAGCCTGGTTCTTCTCCTCCTCTTCCTCGCTGTCATAAGAACATAAGAAGAGCCATGCTGGATCAGGCCAATGGCCCATCTAGTCCAGCTTCCTATATCTCACAGTGGCCCCACCAGATGTGTCTGGGAGTGCACGAGACTAAATCTCTGTCTCCTGATACCACTGCCCTGCCCCTGACCCATGAAGTACCCCGGTTTGTAACCTGTGATGGACTTTTTCTCCAGGAAACTGTCCAACCCCCTTTTGAAGGCATCCAGGCCAGATGCCATCACCACATCCTGTGGCAGGGAGTTCCACAGAATAACAACATGCTGAGTGAAAAAATATTTTCTTTTGTCTGTTCTTACTCTCCCAGCCCTCAATTTGAGTGTATGTCCCCTAGGTCTGTTATTTTGTGAGAGGGAGAAGAGTGTCCCTCTTTCCACTTTATTCATGCCCTGCATTATTTTGTACGTCTTAATCATATCCCCCCTAAGGTGCCTTTTTTCCAGACTAAAGAGGCCAAGAGAGTACCTGGATGTTGCCTGGCAGGCTCCCAAGATAGTGGTAGCAGCAGCAGAGGAGGAAGAGATGAGCCAGGTGTGAGGAAGGGAGGAAGGAGAGGGAAGCCTGATCCCCCGTCACCGCCAATGCCGAGGCCCTTCATCATGCGGGCTTGGCAGTGCCAAGTGTAGTAGCGTGGGTTTTAGTGATTTCAGCAGTGATTTCAGCTCTAGACATAGCAGGCTGGAGACAGCTTCTAGTGTAACAGCTCTTTATTCAGGGAGAGAACAAGACTGGGGACTGGGGAGAGGGAGTTACATTTATAGGAGCCAGGACTGGCTAGGAAAAGATACATTTTGGAGGGAACAATTACAACCAATCACAAAGCTGCCTTTTGGCAGAGACCAATAGGATTGAGGATCCAAATGCAGCAACTTGAATAAACCAATAGGCCTGTTCCCTTTGGAACAGGAACAGAAACCAATAGGAATACAGATCAATACACAACACCAAGAATTGGCTTCTGGGCTGCACGGTGGACCTGTGCTAGGCCTCCAGGTTTTGCTGCAGGCCCGACACTGACCAGAACAGGTGTCTGGACTGCACAGTGGGCCTATGTTGAAATTCTGGCACTTGGCACATCCTGACACTGGATGGCAGCAGCCTCTGGCCCTCGCTACGGGTCCTGGCCTTTGATACCTAGATGGTGCAGCTGCCGAGTTCCATATATCAAAGCAAATTTCCCCATAGGAAATGATGGAAACTGGCTCCCCAGAACAAACCATTTGAGTTTCTATTATTTCCTATGTGGAATTTTGCTTTGATATACAGTGGTACCTTGATTTATGGTTGCTTTGACAACCAAATGATTTGACTTAGGAATGCTGCTCTCTGCTCCCCACAACAGCTGACTTTGACAGGTCAGACCTGTCAAAGTCAGCTGTTGTGCAGAGTGGAGAACAGCGTCCCCTGCCCATCGCCACCACCTCCTTTTTCTTTGTTGTTTTGTTCTCTGAAAAAGAGATTGAATCACCTAGGAAAAGAAGGAGGAGGAGGCAATCTCTGCCTCTGTTGGATCCACTGCTCCTTCCTTGCTTCCCTTCCAAGGTACCTGGGCAGAGCACAGATCCGTTGGTCTTTGGGCAGCCCAGGCACTTTGCAAGGGAAGCGCATACCTCTGGTTATGCACTTACCTTCGCTTACTTCGTGGTGACCACTGCAAGCCCCACGGCCATTCCCCTTTCCTGCGCCTGCAACAACACAAGGTAAGTAACCCAAAGAGCCTTCGGCTAAGGTGGGCAGCCCCCCACACACACATATTGTGTGTGTGTGCACGCGCACGTGCACACGTGCATGTGTGTGTGGGGGGTTCCGCCCAACTCTCCTCTGTGTTTTGTTTTGACCTCTAAATTAAAAACCTGCTGAGGGGAGTGGAGGCAAGGCACAGCTGATCAAGCAGTGCTGTTTGAATTTTCTAGTTGCTTTCTCAGGTCTGCCTTGCCGTTGTGCCTCTCAGCAGGATTTTTTTTTAGGTTGGGCTGTCAAAACAAAACACAGCTAAAAGGCAGGTGGCAGCCCCCCATGAATGCACACGCGCGCGCACACACACACACACACACACACACACACACACCTCCCTCTCCTCCTCCTGACTCTGCAAAGTGTGTGTGGGCGTGTGGGCATGTATGTGTGAGCTGCCCACCGCAGCAGAAGGCTCTCTGTGTGTAGGCTACCCCACCTTCTGTTGTGGTGGGCGCCCGCTGTCTTTCCCCTCCTCCTCCTCCTCCTTCTCCTGCCAGCAAAGAGATCGAAGCAGCCAGGAGATGGAGGAGGGGGGGGAGATTCTTTTCAATCAATGGCAGCCAAAGGCTGCTCTCTGCAAGCCCCCAACAGACAGCTGATTTTGACAGATCCAACATGTCAAAATCAGCTGTCTGGTGGGAGCTGCGGAGAGCAGTCTTGGCTGCTGTTGATTGAGGGAGGTTGGGACAGTCTTCCCATGGGAATGCACTGAAAACCAATTAATCTGTTCACTTTTTGCCCTTTCCCCCAACCTCTGGAATGCATTAATTGATTTTCAATGCATCCCTATGGGAAACCCCTGTTCAACTTATAAATAATTCAACTTCTGAATGTGTATTCAAAATGGATTAATGTCCTAAATTGAGGTAATGCTATATGAGTATTTTGGTTTATGAGCATGCTTCTGGAATGGATTATCCTTGTAAACCAAGGTACTACTGTACTTGCCAAGTAGATATGGCAATGTTCCTATAAAAATCCAAGAACTAAAGCCACTTATTCTTTCCTAGAGACAAAGAGAGAAACATGCAATAGATTCCACTCACCAAGCAATCTGATTTATTTTCTTCCTTCCAATTATAGATTTCTCCCGAATTCCTCCATGTCAGTGTGAAGCCTCTTCTTAGAAAGATAGAATCACAGAGGATAAGGTTTGACAGGAACCACAGAGGTCATAGAGTCCAACTTGCAGTCAAAGCAGGAGAATCTGTACCTAAACCATCATTGATGTGATCATCCAATCTCTCTTTTGAACACCTCCAATGATGGAGAATCTACCACTGGATAAGGCAATATATTCCATTGTCAACCAGCTACCAGAAACTAAGCCATGTGAAGAAAGACTGAAACAACTGGGTGTGCTTAGTCTTGAGAAAAGGAGTCTGAGTATGGGTAAGGTGTGGTGGGACAGGTGATCAAAGCCCCCCAGGGTAGTGTCGTGAAGTGGCCAGAGAGGCTCTCAAGGTCCAAACTGGCAGCAGTGGCAGAGTTTTTGGTTCGGTGTCCCATGCAAGCTCAGACTTGAATTCCCAAAAGGGGGAACAAGAGTTTGAGAAGTGGCTGCAGGAGCACACCAGCTACAGTGGCCCTTTCAGCCAGGGCAACCATCACTGTGGCCCTGCCTATACTATGCCACTGGGTCTGGGCTGCCATGCGTAATTTTGATGTCTAGTCCATTCTGGGGGCTAGAATGTATTTCCTGATGATGTTTGGTACATTGTTATCTCATCTACCAATATACATCAAGAAAGGTTGTTGTTGTTGTTCAGTCGTTCATTCGTGTCCGACTCTTCGTGACCCCATGGACCCGAGCTCGCCAGGCCTTCCTATCTTCCACTGCCTCCCAGAGTTTGGTCAAATCCATATTGGTTGCATTGATGACACCGTACAACCATCTCATTCTCTGCCGTCCTCTTTTCCTTTTGCCTTCAATCTTTCCCAACATCGGGGACTTTTCCAAGGAGTCCTCTCTCCTCAAGAGGTGGCCAAAGTACTGGAGCCTCAGCTTCAAAATCTCTCCTTCCAGTGAACATTCAGGGTTGATTTCTTTCAGGATGGATAGGTTTGATCTCCTTGCAGTCCAGGGGACTCTCAAGACTCTCCTCCAGCACCACAGCTCAAAAGCACCACAGCTCAAAAGTCCATCCCTCACTTTCATACATCACTACTAGAAAAACCATAGCTTTGACTATCCTGACCTTAGTTGGCAACATGATGTCTCTGCTCTTTAGGATGCTATCTAGGTTTGCCATTGCTTTCCTCCCAAGAAGCAGGTGTCTTTTTATTTCGTTGTTGCAGTCGCCATCTGCAGTGATCAAGGAGCCCAAGAAAATAAACTCTGTCATTGCCTCCATTTCTTCCCTCAAGAAAGGAAGAAGTAGCAAACACTAATATTTCCTTCTGTGCATTCTTTCCCTGCTTTATACAGCAAGGGAAAAAGAGAAGAGGAAACGATCAGGAGACACACATCCATAAGGGAGCAATGAGACCAGCATTAAGACACGACTGGAAGAATTGCCCAAGATCCAACTTCCCCATCATTCTGTTTTATGAAGAGTTGTCAGCTGGACATCTATGTGCAGGCCATGAGCAAATATGATGACCTTCCGAATCCACAAGGTATGGGGGAAACTGATATATTGCCTATTATGGCTAAGATTCATATATGGAACGTCTGTGGGTGATGTGGTCACCAGGGGGCATTTTGGCTTCAAGAACCATAAAGTAACACTTCTCCTTTCCCTACTTGGTTAGAAGGAAGCACGGCAGATTCATGGAGCCCAGGAAATTTGGAGGAACTCAGATCAGGGGAGAAACTGAGAGGAACCGTTAACAAATTGTTGGCGACTTCTTCCAACATCGTTCTCAGCAACAGTGTTACAGACCCAGCCAAGAGCTCTTGGACAATTTATGTTACAAGGAGACAGGAGGCCCTTGTTCAAGAGTTAGCACCATTATAAAATTCTGGGTTTTCAATAAATCACACCATTTTCCTCCTTTCAACTTTAATTTATATTTGGGTCATAAATGAAACCCACATGCCCCATTAGTTTTAACTGGGGAAGGAAGGTTAAAGAAAGGGACACACAACGGGATGGGAAAGGATATGAAGAAGATGAGCATCTGAACCTGTGACTAATGATTCAACGGGAGGCTTCTCCAGGGATCTCAGTGGGAATCTTCCTCTTTGCACTTATTTTTAAACAGATGACTCAGATTATTCCCAGTCCCTCCACACCTCCGGACAGTGCTAAATCAAACTTGCCAGAGGTGATATCTCAAGGGTTTTCGGGAACAAGAGGGGATTGGCCATTTATTTCCTTCAGACGCAGCCTGATTATGTCAAAGGGCAAGTAATTTTTAATTGCTCAGGGACCCTCCTCGGATCTACCATCCAGCTCATCCGTCACTGTTCTTCTTCCTTCAGATAACACTTGTGTTCTTCACGTGCTTCTTGCCATGAATAGACTGGAATTTCCGCAAGTGTCAGTGTGGCCCACGAAAGCAGCTTTTGGCTCTTGGTGAAAACAGTGCCTTGGATCCAAAGGGTATTTGAAACACATTAAAGCAGGCATGTCCAAACTTTGGCCCTCCAGATGTTTTGGCCCACAACTCCCACAGTCCTTTGCCATTGGAAATACAGGCTTAGAATTCTGGGAGTTGTGGTCCAAAACATCAGGAGGGCCGAAGTTTGGACATGCCTGCATTAAAGGATCAGTGTGTATGCAATGCGATTTTAATACAGAGACCTGCACAGCATTTATACTCACAAGCACGTGGATGCAAACATGGCTTTTGATGTCACAGACTGCTAATCTGGGCATGGAGAACTGGACAGCTTTGTTTTGTTTTTCCCCTTTACATTGTTTGACATATCTTCGTTTCATTTCGTCCCATTTCCGCAATGGTTTCCAACTTTTAAAAGAGGCCAGCAAGGACGTTCTTATACATCAGCCATTCTCAACCTTCCTTTTTGGCTACAGCCATGAATCACAAGGTGAAAGAAGTATAGGCTGAATCAGGACTGTGTAAGTCACACGATGAACCTTATAAGGTGTTGTGTGAAGAACTTTCCCCCAGTATGTGGCCCCTTTCAAAGGTGCCAGGGGGTGCCAGGGGCCATCAGGGGGCATACGACCCCTGTTGAGAATGGCTGCTGTACATCTTTGTAACCCTTTCCCACCATCATATATTTTGCCTAACATGTACATATTTTCCAGCCAGTTTTCATTTTATAATGTCCTCTTGTGCATTTATTTATTTATGTATTTATGTATTCATGTATTTGTTTATTTATTATTTATTTATTTATTTATATGCCGCCCTCTACCCAAAGGTCTCTTTTAGAAGCTGTATAAATCAGGCATATTCAAACTTTGGCCCTCCTGATGTTTTGGACCACAACTCCCAGAATTCTAAGCTTAGACTGCCAATGACAAAGGACTGTAGGAGTTGTGTTCCAAAACACAAGGGTTGAATTTTGGATATGCCTGGTGGAGACGGAGCGGTATATAGATTTAATAAATGAATACATAAATAAATAGAATAATGGAAGGGGCCTATAAGGCCATTGAGTTCAACCCACTGCTCATAGCAGGATTACGTATTAAAGCAGATTTGTTCAAGTTTCTCTTGAATGCTTCTGGCATTGGGGCACCCACCACTTCCCAAGGTCATTTGTTCCACTGTTGTACTGCTCTAACAGTTAAGAGGTTTTTCCCTAATGTTCAGCTGCAATCTGACTTCCTGTCGCTTCAGCCCCTTATTGCATGTCTTGCACTCTGGGATGACTGAAAGCAGGTTCTGGTCCTCCTCTGTATTTGAAAAATGCTGTCACATCTCTTCACAGATCCATGTCCTTTTGTGAGCATTCTTTGCTAGCATGGATTTTGTACACATGTGCTGCACCGCCACCTTTTGAGAAGCACACATAGCAAAAGGTAATTGTGGCCCAGATCCAAAGACTGTGAGTAGGGATTGCTGTGAATAAAAGCTACAGTATGTATGCTGTATCATCAATTGCTTTTGAAGCCCTTTTCAGGTTGAAGAATTGGGAACCCAGGGCTTTCGAGTTATTGGAGCTTGGTACACCTGTTCTGTCAAAGAGTTTATACAGGGCTTCGGGGTCAACACACAAAGCTATGTAAGGTACATGAGTACTTGTACACACTGCATGCTTGTTTTAGCCCTAAGCAGACTGCCGATGAATGGCTGTGTAGAGAGTAAGGGGAACTCCCTAATGAACTGTTTCTGAGTGGAACAGCTTGCTTTAGGAATGTGTGGGCTCCCTTTTATCAAGTTAAGAATTTTGGGAATTATCCCTGAAAACCTGTAGAGAGCTGTAGATCAAGAAAGGCTAGGCTAGGTATTTAGAAGTGCCAGGCTCGTGCTTTCCCACATGGCAGGATGAGACCCCTTAGTCCCTTAGTATCATCTGTCGCACAGAGTCCACACAGAATTACAGAGACTGGCCATGTACATAGAAAACATAGAAATATATGCAAGCAACTCTCAGATGTTTAGATGGAAATCATATTCTACAAAACAGCTAAAAGGTTATAACAGTTATGTGCTGTCAAGTCAATTCTGAATTTATCTTGACACTTTTTCTGGAAGTGCCATTCATCTTCAGTCTACTTTTGCCTCTCCCTTCTTCTGGGAGTGCTCTGGGACTCCACAGCTAGCCCAAGGCCATACAGGCTGGTTCTACTCACAGGAAACACAGTGAGGAATTGCATCCCCCAGCCTCTGGCTCCACAGCCTGATATGTAATTCACCAAGCCATCCAGCCAGTGAGGAGATAATCCAATTCAAATTGAAGTGGGGTGACATTTGCATGCATGCACTTTTTACCAATGAGGTGCTGCCTTGTTTTGATTTGTTTTGTTATGGCTGATGTAATATATCACAACAACAACAACATGTCTGTGAAGATTCTCAGTCATCCAGGTGAGTTTATCTGGAAGTTGAGTCATGGCTACTGGACTTCTTTTTGAGAGATAGAAACGTTTCACTGCTCATCCAAACAACTTCCTCAGCCAGAATACAGCTAGTGCAAGTCCTCCATCTTATAGTCAGCTTTGACCTCTAGTCACCCTGGTCAGACAAATCAAAAAGCCTTCACCACCAAGGCCATAGCTAACGACCCATTCTTGATAGGTTTCAACACCTTAGACCATTGTTCACCTTAAGGCTATGGATACTATTGTCTCCTTAACGAGCCTATTCAGGCCATTGTTCATCTCATGTGCCTAATTCAGACCAGGGTGACTAGAGGTCAAAGCTGACTATAAGATGGAGGACTTGCACTAGCTGTATTCAGACTGAGGAAGCTGTTTGGATGAGCAGCGAAACATTTCTATCTCTCAAAAAGAAGTCCAGTAGCCATGACTCAACTTCCACAATAACAACAACAACAACAACAACAACAACAACAACAACAACAACAACAACAACAACAACAACAACAACAACCAAGCGTCACAACCAGTTTTGGCAATCTAAAAAGGGAAAGAAGAAAGGATATATTCATCTGCTATAACTGGTCCATAGGTTAGTCCCATTTGATGGGTTGAAAGGAAAAGCCACTGGATTCAGAAGTGTGCATGAAATCTTTGCTCTCAGTCAGCCCTCCAGATGTTTTGGACCACAACTCCCACAGTCCTTTATCATTGGCAACATAGGCTCAGAATTCTGGGGGTTGTGGTCCAAAATATCTGGGGTGTGAAGGTCACCCCCTCCCACTTTAAGTCTAACCACAATGCTAACTCCCATGAAAACCCTACAGCTTATTCTCAGTACAATTATTCACAAGTCATTCAAGCACTTAAAAAAAAATAGTCCTGGCACAAAAGGAGATTAAAGGAGCAAATGATAGATGGCTTCTCTCAGCGATGCTGCAGATGGACATCTGGACTGTGTGATTTCTAAAACTTCCTTGAACATCAAAATTTTATGAATATGTGCTTTTATGAAAGTATTCCAGAAGAGAGAAAGTTTGGACTCAATAGAGGTATATCCGGTGGGTTATTACAATTTGATCCGTACAGCATCATCATACAAATTAATTTGATCCATACAGTCTCATTATACAAAGTAACCATTTCTTAGCTCAGGCAGGGCTGCCGGTTTCAAATCAAACAAAATAGATTTCATTGCCCATGTGAAAGCAGAGAAGGAAAGGACAGTCAGATGACCTATTCAATTATCCCCTTGGTACACCCAGTGAATTGCTCAAGGGAGACAATGAACCTTCTCATTTGGGGACAGAGGGCTGATGCCTTTATACTCCTTACCATTGTTTGCTAGCCCAGAACCCCCATGTAGGAGGCAAGCTGGCAAGCTGCAGACAGTGGGCGCAAGAGGGATGGGACAGGAGAAACCACCTTGCAGTACAGTTCGTTGACGTGCATTCTCTGGCACAGACCCAGAGCCAGTATTACTGGAGACATGATGAAGTGTGAAAAGTACAGGCAGGCATTTTTAGACAAATACAAGATGGGAGGCAAGGGGAAATCAGGACCAAGAGAGATTAAAAATCAGCACGGTTTATAGTAAGGGAAGGAAAGCAATAGGAAGGAAAGATATCCCTTTGGGGGGAAATTTCTTGCAATGGCAGCAGATTAGAAACAGGCTGGGACCTGAAGAGGGGAGTTTGTTTTTCCAGCTGTGCCTTCAAGCCAGAGCCCCAAGATGCAGTGGCCAAAGGAACGTAAGTGGGTAATACGGTCCAGATTTACAAGCCTCAGAAAAGACAAAAGGCCAAGGATGGGTAGAGGACAAAGGGAGACGAGAAGAACCAGTGACTCCTCTAAAGACATGTAAAGTTGTAGCATTGTCTAGGAGGATGGAGAAAGTGAAACATCACGTTGAATGTCACACTGGTTGGGTGTACACAGTCTTGGAAAAATCACAATTTCAACGAGGATCCCTTTTTTCCATTTGGAGTTTGAAGTATTTATTTATTTATTTGGTGAATTTATATAACTGCTACCTTTTTCTATTCAGGAACTCAGGGCGGTTCACAATAAAACAGCTAAAACAGCTAAAACCACAACAAGCACAGTTAAAACAGCATAAAGCAGTAAGAATGAAAGGCAAGATAAAAATAAATGAATCCAGATAAAAATAAATGAATCCAAACATCAGAAGAACCCATGCAAACATTGCTGTTCCACCTCTCCTTTTAACAGATTTAAAACTACCCAATGGCAAAGGTGCCTGAAATTAAGACAATTGCGGATTTGGAAACTTGAGGAAGCATTTTTAACACAAGTACAGTGGACCATCGTATAACAGATGGTTTGTATAATATAAAATCTGTACAACATAAAAAATTCTAGAGATAGGGGAATCGCTTATGGGGTAAATCCGTACAACATAAAAAGGGTCGTGATTAGGGATTGCTCTGTTTTCAATGCATTCCTATGGGAAATTTATATAAAGGAAAATTTGCTTAATAGAATTTCATTTGGAACAAATTAATTCCTTTATACAGGGTACCACTGTACTTGTGAAAGCTAAGGAACATCTTTTTTAGGCAAGATATTTATTTATTTATTTATTTAATGTATTTCTATACCGCAACCTTTTTCCAAAAAGGAACTCAGGGTGGTTTCCAATAAAAGCAGTTAAAACACAGATAAAACAACAGGAACAATGGGAACAATGGGAAAGCAGTGGCAAGATAAAATAGAAAAAAATGGCAAAGAGGGAAAACCCTCGGCGGAGAGCAGCAGAACAAAAAAAAAAAAAAGACAAATGAGGTCATCATATGCCTCCTTGAAAAGCAGGGTTTTTAATGCCTTTCTGAAGGTGGGCAAGGACTCTGCAAGGCGCAGCTCACTCGGAAGTTGGTTCCAAAGAGAGGGGCCAAAAACAGAGAAGGTGCGGCTACGGGTTACCGATTTCCATGCCTCTCTTGGAGTGACCACCCTGAGTGAGCGCACCTGCAATGATCAAGTGGGTCTGGCCTCAGTTGATCTCTGGGAGATCCACTCCGCCAGGTACTCAGGTCCCAAGCCATGGAGGGTTTTGAAAACCAAAACCAAGACCTTAAGCCTTATCCAGAGAGCAACGGGCAACCAATGCAGGCGTGCCAGAACTGGGGTGATATGATCGTATTTACGGGCACCGACCACCAGTCTGGCCGCCACATTTTGCACCCGCTGGAGTCTCCGGACAAGGGTCAAGGGCAACCCCATGTAGAGTGCAGTGCAGTAGTCAATCCTCGAAATCATGAGGGTCTGCACAACTGTGGCACGTCTATTTCAAAATGCAGGCATTGTGAAATGCTGCATGTGGGCATAGTCTAAAAACAAAGTGTAGTTTTGTCTTTAGATGCATTGTCTTAATTAATCCCGATTTACCACCCCCACATGATTATGGAAAAACTCTGATTATAGCAAAATTTCTTTTGAGAACAAACACTGTACATAACAAGGTATTTGGCTGCCTCTATTGGCCAGTTCTGGTAACTTTATTTTTAGAAATATATATTTCTTGTTTTTTTTTCCCTTTTAATATATTTAATGTTTTCAGAGAGTTGATAAGTGGTACGGTGGCTACTAGTCCTGGGGATAAGAGATTCCTCCTGTATTATTAGGAGGCTATTATTTTGAGAGCATTAACATTCATCAGGTTGGAATTATTTGAGCCCATCATGATTCAGACCCACAAAGTCCACCAATAGGGGCATCTCTTGAGAGGACGGTGGGAATTTATAATAGCACACTCTACTGCCTCATTAAAGGATGTTTGCCAAGTTCTATTTGGAAAGGTCTTGTTAACCATAGCTATTATCACCCCCTGCCCCAAACATCTACTAGGGGAGATCGTTATCTTAAGTCAGGCATGTCCAAACTTCGGTCCTCCTGATGTTCTGGACTACAACTCCCAGAATTCTAAGCTTAGAATGCCAATGACAAAGAACTGTGGGAGTTGTGGTCCAAAACATCTGGAAGGCTGAAGTTTTGACCTGCCTGTCTTAAGTCAAATAGAAGGTACCTTGATGAGGATCTCCCCAAACCTGCCCTTTGATAATAGGACCTGAGAGCTGAACCTATCCTTACCACGAATATAGTGTCAATTCTTTGGGACCCTGAAAGGTCAAAATAATTGTAAGACTAATGGAAAGTAAAATGTTAATGGGATAAATACCTTTTCCAGCTCCCCAAATCACCAACCAATATCCCCCAAAAAAAAAAAAACACTTGCAACCACCTCTGAATCTACAGCAGATCTTACAGGACCTGTGTAAGATCTCCTGTACACTCTGTATTATGTTTCACAGTTATAATGGCCATGTTGATCTGTATCATGAACCAAAGCTTCATTGGTATGCTGGCAGTTTCATTTCTTACTGAGCTGTAATGTCGTTGACGGCGGAGGGGGTCGGCAAAGGAGACGTGGAAGAGGGAAGAGCCAGCCAAGAAACCAATTTGCTTTTAAGAAATTAATCAGTTTAGGTGAAGACTGCCAAGCACGGAGCTCTGGGAGAGGGTCAATTCTCCAATCGCGAGCTCAGACAAAATAGAAAGTAATTACTTTTGGCTTCTGGCACCATGGCCCATTCCTGCTATTTCTGTGGTGGAAACAGTTCCAAATGGCTGGAAGAATCTCGGAAGTGGGTAGGGGAAACAAATTGGCCTCAGAAGACACACTTCTTCCGAGCGCTGGTTCTCTCCCCATTCCATCCATGAAATTTTCACAGTTCCCCTTTTGTACACACAGATAACAAAAGTGGTATGGGTTCTAATTTTGTTTTTACTCTAGATAGCTCAGTGGTTTAAAGATCTGATGAGGGAGCCAGAGGTATGGAGTCTGATTCCCCATGGGGCCTCTTGGGAGTAGAAACAGTCTGTGTGGTTTTAGGCAAACTGTCCAGTCCCAGGACACCCTCTGCAATATAAAATAAAATAAAATAAAATAAAATAAAATAAAATAAAATAAAGGTGAACCATTTCTGAGTAAATCTAAAACCAGTTCTGAACACTGCACTATAAGAAGGATGGCAACAAACTGGAACAAGTTGAGAAGAGGGCAGCTAGGATGATCAGTGCACTAGAAACCAAGCCCAATGAGGAAGGATTGAAATAACAGGGCACATTTAGCCTTGAGAACAGAACACTGATGGGAGATATGATGGCATTTTTTCAGACACATGAAATGTAGTCATACAGAGGAGGCGTAGGATCTTTTCTTGAGCATTAGGGATGAGCACCTAACGAAAAATGAAATGCTGTTTTGTCGTTTCATTAGCTAACAAAATGATACAAAACAAAATGGGGAAGCAGGGTTTCGTTACAAATGAAACACCATTTTTCTCCTCTAGAATGAAATGATTCATTCTAGAGGAAATGACAGGGGTACCGTCAGAAAGCAATTCTTAAAAAAATGCACTCAAAAATTATTTTTTAAAAAACTGCAACCAACATTTACTTACCTTGAGGGCTCCAGAGTAGCAGGGGTACCTTCCTGAAGCAGTTTTAGGGAACCCACTTAAATCTGGAAAGATTTAGGGATAACGGGTCTTAGTTAATTGGAAAAGTGTGCTGACAGTGTGGAGGCAAATCAGGGAGTTTACTCTATGGTATTAACTCCCTAATTGCCTCCACACTGTCAACACACATTGCCATTTTAGTACCCCCAGCCTCTTTAGAGCTTCACAACTAAGTCCTCTTATGCCCAAAGCTTTACAGATTTCAGAGGGTTCCCTAAAATCCAAAAAAACCCAGTCAAAACCCCCAACTGGTAGGCAAGGGGGGTGCCAAAAGGCAGAATGGAGCAGATTTCCCACCCCCTCGATGCTCCCCTCTGCCTTTCTCCCCTCCCCCTTCCTACCAGTTGGGGCTTTTTGACAGGTCAGGGTTTGGAGCGGGGGGGCATCCTTCCCCTCACACCTCAAACTGTCAAAAAGCCCCAGATGGGAGGTGGGGGAGGGGTGAAAGGGAGGAGGGGGTGGCAAGGGAGAAAGGAGCAGTCAGGCAGGGAATTTACCTCTGCCTGGTTGCTCCTTTCCTCCTACCTGCCTGCCTCCCAGCTGGGATCAAACTGTCAAAATCAGCTGGGAGGTGGTTGCAAGGAGGCTTTTGAACCCCCTATGGCACCAGCTAGAGCGCTGGTGTCGTGGGTGATTCATTTTGTTTTGTTTTGTTTCATAAGTAACTTTTTTTTGAAAAAATTCATTACTTATGATACAAAACAAAACACAGGGGGATGAAATGGAATGAAACGAAACACAATTTTTCCGTTTTGTGTCCATCCCTATTGAGCATCCTAAAATTCCTAGAATTTAGGGCATATGGCAGGATCAAGCTACAGGAAACTGGAATTAGGCTACCAAGAAAAACTTCATAACTGTTAGAGCAGTACAGCAATGGAACCAATCAACTACAGAGGTGGTGAATAGGGATGGGCATAAAACCGAAAAATTGTGTTTCATCATTCCATCCCCGCCCCCACATTTCATTTTGTTTCATTTCATACAGATTTTTGAAAAAAAATCATATGAAACAAAACAGTAATGAAATGATTCATGATTGCACTCACCTCCTCGTCCTCCCTCTGGGCTCTGGCAGTGGTGGTGGTGGTTTTGACAGCTCCATGGTGGGCCTAGGCCAACCTTCTGGGCCCAGTCACCAGCTGGCTGGCAGGACTCCAGCGGCAGCAGCTCCAGTGACATTCACATCTATGATACTCAGGCAGGTCCTGAGTATCACACATTATTAGATCCAGTGTTGCCTGCACCTAGGTGGGCTCCATGACAAGTTGCTCTAAGGCACAGTCATTCAGCATGTCGAGAAACCCAGTTTCTTTTTCTTGCTGTGAGCTTGCATTGGCCCTGTCAGTGGGGATAATTGAAGTCCCCTATGATTATTATCCTGTCCCTCAGACACCTCCATGATTTGTCTTCTCATTTCATGGTCCCCTTCAAGATTTTTATCTGGTGGATGATAGCACACCCCCACTACCAGATCACTCCTTGGACCTGGTAGTTTAACCCACAGTGATTATATGGTGGAGTCAGAAACACCGTCAATCTCCACTCTGCTGTATTTTACCCCTTCTTAGACATAGATGGCCAATCCACCTCCAACCTGCTCCTCTCTATTCCTTCTACAGAGTTTATAGCCTGGGATTATGATATCCCACTTGTTCTCTGCATTCTACCAGCTTTCTGTTATGGCTACTATATCAATTTTATCCCTAGCCACCAAATGTTCAAGCACTCCCATCTTTGCTTGGAGGCTTTGAGCATTTGCATAAAAGCACCTGTACAGTGGGTCCCCCCAAGAAGGGCTGCTTATTTGTCCTACCCCACCCCACCCACAGCTTCTCATTCCGGTAGAGAAACTAACACATCCTAGTCCTAATACCTACTATGTCATCAGTTTGAGGTGTGGTGCTGGAGGAGAGTCTTGAGAGTCCCCGGGACTGCAAGGAGATCAAACCTATCAATACTGAAAGAAATCAACCCCAAATGTTCACTGGAAGGACAGAGAGAGGAATTCTTGGAAAAGTCACTGATGTTGGGAAAAATTGAAGGCAAAAGGAAAACAGGACGGCAGAGAATGAGATGGTTGGATGGTGTCATCGATGAAACCAATATGGATTTGACCAAACTCCGGGAGGCAGTGGAAGACAGGAAGGCCTGGCGAGCTCTGGTCCATGGGGTCACGAAGAGTCAGACACGACTGAACGACTGAACAACAAACCCTCTCCAACCTTGTTCCATAGAGATGAGGTGTTTCAAACCAGATGCCACTCAGCTCCTGTCAGCTTTCCCCCAGGGTAAGCACGAAGGATGTGACAGTGGAGGAGGTGGACGTAGGCCCACCTTCTAAGCATGCTCCCAATGTGTTTGCAACACTTCAAGCCATCTTATGTCACTTTGTAGTCACCCATCACTGCTTCATCTGTTGAACATGATGACCTTATAGGCCCATTCCAACTCAGTTCTTCTCTGATTCTATCTCCTAGCCTACGTTTAGGAGAGAAGGGCCAGCATTTGGAAAATTCCAGACTGAAACGGAAAAACTTCGACTCCAAAATTTATCTCACTAACAAGTCTCAAGGCGGGGTGGGGTGGGGGGATGAGAAAAAGCCATGGTGAATGGAAAATCCCACACTTACCCTTTGAAAGACTGGTGCAGTCCTCCTGTTTCCCTTGGGGCAAACATCATTATACGGTCCACCTCATTTCTCAGCTGACAAAAAAAAAAGGGATGGCGAATCTCAGGTGGATGCTTGTACATGGCTCTAGCTATAACTCTTCATTTCATGTCACAACACTTGGGAGGAGGTGTTGGGGCTGCAATGATTGTTTTTTTATTGTTGGTTTCATTGGCTATATGTAAGAGGGGAATTGAGAGGGGATGTCTTGGAGAACTGACAGCTCTGCACAGACACATCTAAAGAATCTCTCATCGCTACCTTGGCTTGGCGTCATAATTGCTGCATTGCACAAGACACTTCACTCAAGCTCTCCTACCTTGAAAGAGCTTATTATTGCCAGGATATTATGGTGGGTTGCAAAAGGGAGGGGTCTTTCTTGAGGTGAAAGCTCTTCGAAATAAAAGGGCCAGCTTGTAGCTGTTTCCAGCCTTCATTCAAAGAAAGGAAGGAAGGAAGGAAGGAAGGAAGGAAGGAAGGAAGGAAGGAAGGAAGGAAGGAAGGAAGGAAGGTGGGGAAAAGAAGGTAGTATAGTGGAAGGAGTCAAGTTTTAGTCATATGTTGTTGACCCTAATGGACCCTAGTATATAATAGGGAGGGATTTTCATTGGGGGAAATTATTCAGGGGTAAGGGTTATCCACCTAAATCACAATTCTGTTTGGAAGCCTTCTGCCTCACATTTTGTAACTACTATTTGCTAATTTGCAGTCTGTTTTGGAAACATGCAGGCTTTTAAAGAAAGCCGAGATACAGACACACATCTCCGTCACACATTCTCTTCTAGTCGTTCACCCCCAAAGCACCCTATGTTAAGCAGTTAGGCAGTTGCCCCAACATTTGGAACATGGATGGGCCACTCTAGCCTTTCAGACATTGTTGGACTACATCTCCCAGCATCCCTTTCCCCTGGCTTTTCTGGGTTGAGCTGATGGGAGTTGGAATCCAACAACTTCTGGAGGGCCTCAGTTGCCCCGAGTGGGAGGAGAACAGGGAAAAACCTAGAGAACAGGAAAAATTTGCTTGAATTCGGGGTTTAGATCAAAGGTCGCTTCCCCCCTCCCAACCCCAGGTTTTCCTTCTGAATAAAAGGAGATTTCCTGCCACAGCTCTTCTCTCAGCATCACAGTGGGCGCTGGTGCCCCTCCCCCATCATGTACTATGCTGGGTCTTCCACCCAAAGGACAGGGCATGAAATAAGGAAAGATAAGAAGACAAAGGTCTCCACATGGCCCCAGACTGAATGACCATGAGCTTTGCAATGCAGTGTATGCACCCTGCCTTTGTTCCTCCCCATCTTATACTTAATCGCCACCACAGAACGCATGGATTGCAGCCAAATTGGAAGGTGTCAGGTTGCAGTAAAAGACCTGCTTCATCCCTGGTGTTGTTAAAACCCAATTGCCAAGTGACTGGGGAGCTAATTGCTCTGGAAGGTGATAGGGGGGCGCACACTGGGGCATTTGGAAACGTTTCGTAGCTTGGCAGATACCAGCAAAGTAGAACATAAGCCCCAGCCCATCTATATAATTAGACCAGGGATGGAGCCTAGGGAAGGCACGCCTACATAACAATTCCCTTTTGACTGTCTCACGCAGACCTTTCAGCTCACTCCGAAAGAAGCAGCAAATGGGAATTAGCATTATTAGCATATGTTAACTGCTGCTTTGAACTCTGCACAGTCTCTTTGAAACAGCTTTTGAATCAGGAGAGCAAGGTCCTCCATTTACTACCCAACCCTGGAAAACAGCTCCGTCATTTCCTTTGCAATAGAAGCATTAAAACCCAAGGAGTAACCTGCTTCACTAGCATTGGTTTTTTTTTTCTCCACATGGAAAAGTTTACCTAGGCTTCAATACCTATGCTCACCTTTCATTACCTATCATCACCCAGCCCTCTTTGCTCTTTTCTCAAGGACCAAACTGGGCTCCAGTATGTGGAAGTGTGACACTTCCCTTTTAGATGTGTAATTGTGATGAAAACGTGAAGTGTAAAGAATCAAGTTATTAATCTTCACAGGATCCACTTGGTAATGCTGCCACCTTTTAAATCGACGCCTTATGAACTGGGACAGACTCGGATGTATAATATAAAAATAATAATGATGTTTATTGAGAAAATAAATAAATACAACAATGACTGAAGTTGGTATGCGTTGCCTTAAACATAGAATAGATTAAATCCAATCTTCAAGCCTCCCTGTCTTTAATAAACAGTAAATAGTAAAGCCCTCACACCTAACATGACTGACTGAACTCTAACAGAGGCCGTTACTTCACGAACCTCTCGCTGCGCGGCGAGCCGTAATTTCTGTGCGAATCGATCGTTTCAGTCCGCACGCTCCTCCTCTTTGGATTCGGCGCCACCCCGACCACGCCCCCTAAACCGTGCTCCAAGCGGGGCGAGAGATTCCCCTGCCGGAGGCCGGGAATCTTTTTCGCTTCGCATCCCGCTTCGCATCCAAAGTCACGTGTGGCCAGTTAATATATATATTTATTTATTTTTACTTACTTTTTCTCAGAAATGCCAATGCATCGATAGTTCGGTTAACCCGTTCTTTTTTTTTTTTAATAAATTTTTATTGGATTTTTAAGAGGGAAACAAAGGGAAGGAGTATGGGTAAGAGGAAAAAGAAAAAAAGGAAAGAAAGGGGAGGATACAGTTTTTAAGATTTACATTGAGTGTATCAAGCAAAATAGAAATAATAATTAAACATATTGCTAAAATTGCCAGATGTTGTCACAATACTAATAAATTTGTTATTTCTTGCCATCTTTCCCGAAAAATCTCGTCATAGTCTCCCTTTAGATAACCAGAGAGTTTATCAATTTCTATGCATTCTCTTATCTTTCCATGAAGATCCTTCTCTGTTGGCGTGATTGGTTGTTTCCAAAGTTTTGAACAGTATTCTTGCAGCAACAATTACACGATGAAGTACATATCTCTGATCATAAGAAATATTCATATCTACTATATTTAACAGAAATAGTTCTGGTCTAAACTCTATTTTAATTTTCAAAGATCTTTCTAAGAAAAGTTTTACCATGTTCCAATACGCCTTAGCTTCTTTACAAGTCCACCACATATGATAAAAGGTTCCACAGTCATAATTACATTTCCAACATTTAGGTGAACAATTATACATCTTGGATAAACGATGAGGCGCGAAATGCCATCTATAAAACATCTTATAACAATTTTCCTTGAACGAAATAGATTTAAAGATTTTAACTGTGTTCCACAAAGAGTCCCATTTATTTAAATGAATAGTATAGCCTAAGTTTTCTGCCCATCTTATCATACAGTCTTTAACCAGTGTATCAATCATTTTTTCATTTAACAACATGCTATAGAATTTACTAAGAAGCTTGGAGTCACCAGAGGAAAGTATTTTATCAAATGAGGTATCAGTAGTCATAAAACCACCCTCTTTGGAAAGCTCTTTGAAGTGTGAATGCATTTGTTGATATTTCCACCAATCCAGATTATAACCTTCTGATACTAATTTCCCTAGTGGTTTCAATGAGAAGTCATCATTCAGGAGTTGTCTGTAGGTTATAACATTTGAGATTTCACTTGCCTGGGAGCTGTAAATTGCTCCCAGTGGGGATAACCACATAGGTGCTTTGAGGTAAAATTGTTTTTTGATCGTTAGCCATATTTTGACTAAGGCATTCCTTATCCAGTGCTTTTTAAAGAGGGTAGGTAAATTTCCCCTATGCCACAAATAGTGATGCCAGCCCTTATCAAGACCATAACTCTTAAGCTGCAATATTCTTTTATTTGTCATCAAAATCCAATCCTTAATCCAAGTCAAGGCAGCTGCCTTGTAGTATAGTACCAAATTAGGAAGGGCAAAACCACCAAATTTGGTTCTATCCTGCAAATAAATATTTTTAATCCTTGCTTTTTTCTTTTGCCATATAAATATACGTATACTTTTTTCCAGATCTGAAATAATCTTAAAGTTTGGCAATATAGGCAGAGATTGAAACAAAAAAAGCAGTTTAGGTAAGACATTCATTTTAACTGCAGCGATTCTGCCCATTAGGGATAGCTGAAGTCTTGACCAAGTTTCGAGGTCAGCTTTGATTGTTTTTATTACATTGACATAATTGTCTTTGAGTAAAGAGTTACATCGGTTAGATATAGTAATACCCAAGTATTTTACCCTATTTGAATGTTGAAAACCAGATTGATTTACCAATTTTTGAATCATGAATGGAGTCATATTTTTAGTTAGAATCAATGTTTTTTCTCTATTCACCTTTAATCCAGAGATTTTAGAATATGCCTCCAGGGTCTTTAGAAGTTCTACGGAGGATGTCTGAGGGTTCTCCATGATAACCATCAGGTCATCTGCAAAGGCTTGTACCTTATAAATTTCTCCCTTGTTTTGTAGGCCTTGAATGTCAGGGTTTCCCCTTATAACATGAAGAAGAACTTCCAGGGTAGTTATAAACAAAAGAGGAAAGGGGACATCCTTGCCTAGTACCTTTGTGTATATTAACTTTGTCTGTAAGGTGACCGTTGACTACAATCCTGGTATTTTGAGTAGAATAGATTTGTTCAATAGCTCGCAACATTCTATGGCCACACTGGAGGTAATCTAATTGAGTTTTAAGTAAAGACCAGGATACATTATCGAAGGCTTTCTCAGCATCGATGAATGCAAAAGCTACTTGCTTCTCGGGGTGAGATTCGTAATATTCCAACACATTGAGAAAAGTTCTAATATTGGATTGGAGATTCCTTTTCGGAAGGAAGCCAGTCTGGTCACGTGATATCAGAGAAGGTAAAATCATCCGCCATCTATTAGCCAAAATGGTTGCAAAAATTTTGTAATCCACATTTAGGAGGGCAATTGGCCTGTAATTCTGTATCAAATCTTTGGATTTCCCTTCTTTGGGAATCAGTGTCGTATGTGATGATTTCCAGGAATCTGGTATATCTTCGCCTTCAAATATAGATGTAAAGAGATTTTTCATATTTCCAGAGATTGTCTCCGAAAATTTTTGGTAAAATATGGCTGGAATTTGGTCAGGTCCAGGTGCTTTATTCAATTTTTGATGATTAATAGCCTCTGTTATTTCCATCATTGTGATAGTAGCATTTGTCTGGGCTCTCTGTTCTTCAGTAAGTTTTGGAAAGTTGGTTTGTTCAAGATATTGGAAGATGGCATCTTTCTCAATCATCTCCGACTTGAATAATCTTTGGTAATATTCCTCTATAATTTTTTGGATTAGTAGTTGCTCTGTCTAATTTTCCCCAGTTTTGTCTTTGAGTGAAAATATAAATTTTTGTGATTGTACCTTTTTTAACCTATATGCTAACCATCTACCTGGTTTGTTTGCATTTTCCACAAAATTCAGTTTGGCCAGCTTAATTTTGTGAGCTATATCTGCAGTCAGGATCAGGTTGAGTTCATGTCTACAGGAGGCCAGGTCTTTGTTCAGCTTGTCATTACGGGGGTCTTGTGTTAAGTCCATTTCAAGCTTTTTCATCATATTAAGGATTGATTCATATTTCTTTTTCCTCTCTTTATTCCGTTTTGCCATATATTGGATAACAAATCCTCTGAAATATGGTTTAAAGGCATCCCATACCGTTTTGAGTGGTGTACCCTTATTTAGATTAGTTTCAAAATACAAGTTCAGATCTCTAGCAGCCTCTGAAATGAATTCTTTATCGGTCCAAAGTGTTGAGTTAATTTTCCATTAACCCGTTCTTTTGATCTTGATTTCTTAGAAAGGGATTACTCGAATGTCCTTGGAGGACCGATGGATCATACACAACAAATGTTGTGTGCTGGTCCACCTAGTGACCCTGACGGAGAACAGCAATTTTTTCACGTCGCCAATGGACGAAGCAATACAAATCGGGAGTAGAAAACGAAGGATCATACAGTAATTCAGCTTTGCCGCAAATGACAGCCGGGTATTGATGCATCGATACGCCGTGGTAATTTTTTTTAAAAAATAAAAGAAAGCAGAAACTGGACGTTGCAAGTAAGCTTCCCAATGCGAAGGGAGCACGTGAGGTAGTAATGGATTCGATACTAAAATTTCGCATGGTGAGGACAGAGAAAGAGGGGTGGGGCGAAGGGAGACCACGTGACCGCCTTCGCATTCAAAGCGAAGGCAATCCCGCTGCGAAGCTAAGTACTTCGTGAAGTAACGGCCAATGAGCTGTGCTCTCTCAGCTCTCTCAGCTCTCAACTCTCTTCTCTCATACAATCCCCCGCCCTCCTGCTAGGATTAGCTGATAATTTACATATGTATTTCTCATGAATCCAGGGTGTTGTCACAGGAAGGCCATGCAGGATAATATCTGCAACCCTTCTAGGTAACCCATAGTTGGCTTCTCCCCATCCAGAGAATGGAGTCATTTCTGGATTTGCACAGTTCTAGAGAGGGAATTGCTGGCTAGCTCAGTAGGTTGGGCACCTGGCTGCCAGGCAAGAGATCGGGAGCTTGATTCCCCCGCTGTGAGGGGAGTGGAGGAAAGATGTGCTCTAAAAAGGTTCCCCACACATATGCATGCTAGTCGGTGTCTGACTCTAGGGGTGGTATTCATCTCCATTTTCAAGCCAAAGAGCCAGTGTTGTGCAAGCCCGTGGCCATGTGGCTGGCATGACTGCACGGAATTACTGTTTACCGTCCCGCTTTTTGCCGCTGTACCTATTTATCGACTTGCATTTACATGCTTTCAAACTGCTAGGTTGGCAGGAGCTGGGGTTAACAGCGGGAGCTCATTCCACTGCATGGCACCCGGGATTTGAACCACTGAGCTGCCGACTTTGCAGCTGACAGTTTCAGCACTCAGTCTGTAGTAACCTAACCAATCAAAGCCCATGCAAGGAGAATTCATGCATTCAACCAGAGTCTCTCTCTCTCTCTCTCTCTCTCTCTCTCTCTCTCTCTCTCTCTCTCTCTCTCTCTCTCTCTCTCTCTCACACACACACACACACACACACACACACACACACACACACACACACACACCTAATAATGAGCTGTTTATGAAAGAAGGAGGGAAGGGATTCTAGAATGTGTGTCCTACCTAGCAACAAGGACACAACTGCTGTACTACTCTGTAAAATGGTTGATAGGGTGGCTGCAAGGAGATGCGAAGCATACATTGACCTCTGCTTGAACCATCCCTTGTGCCACCGTAATAGGCACATCTGGGGGGCTCAGTTGTCCCTCCCTTTTCTAGTTGGTGCCAGTGGCTTCATCTTATCAGACCGGCCCCATCTTTGCTGTCCTTCAATGAGGCAAAGACCTTTATTTTCAGGGAAGCTTTCCCTCAGTGACTAGCTTCCCAATTTGGTGGTGGTGGGGGGTTGATGGATTGTTATGCATTACTGGGTGTTTTTCAAGGACTGTTTGCATTTACCATTTCTCAGAATTTGTTTTATTTCTATACCGCCCATCTTCCAATAGGAACGCTGGGCGGTTTACAGCAAAATTAAAAACAACAATAAATAAACAATAAATAACACTCCTTTTTCAATATTTGTATACTTACTTACTTACAGTGGTACCTTGTATAAAGTAATTAATTCGGTCCAAATGAAAATATGTTAATCAAATTTTCCTTTATACAAATTTCCCATAGGAATGCATTTAAAACAGAGTAATCCCTACTTGTGAACATTTTTATGTTGTATCATGGATTTGCCCCATAGGTGATTCTGTTAAGCAAATTTCCCCTATCTCTGGAAATATATAAGTTGTACAGATTTTATGTTATACAAACCATTTAATGTATGAGGGTCTACTGTACTTACTTAAATTAATTTCCACTTTGTCAGTACAAATCACTGGATTTTGGGGTTAGAAAAACTTTTGACCAACCATTGATGCTGGATAGAAGAGGACGGGTCTGCAGCAGGGTTGCTCCAGCTCATGAATCTGGTGGCTCTTTTCTGTGCCCCACAGTTGCCCTGGATTTACACGCACGCACCCCCCCCCCGATTTTTCCCGTTTATGTTCATTTCCTCAAATACGCCATATATCTCTTGGAATACCCAAGGCAATCTCCAATACAAGATGTAAGTAGTTCACTGAAACATTGTTTTCTTCTTGAACAGCACTCTGAACAATATGCTTTGCTGGGTTAAGCGTGTGTGTGTGTGTGTGTGTGTAGGGTTGCAACTTCACAACACTCCATTTATCTGTCTTGCTCTCCCTTGCATGAAACTGTTCTTTGTTCCTCCTAGAGATGCTTCGGGAGAGAGGAGGGGGGAGGAATGATTAAAATTCATAACACTTTGAAAGGAAAGGAAACTGGGGAGGGGGAGGGTTATCACCTCTATTCCTCAACCCCAGTATAAGGGGGTTGTTGTGTGTCTTTTCTTCCCCCAGTGAAAGAAATCAGACTTGGCTTTTTTTCTCTGCCTTCCCTTCCCACAGCCCCCTTGTTGTCAAGAAAATCTCTGGAGCTTTTTGTAAGCTCCAAGTTAATAAAGCAGGAGAAAATTGCAGCTATTAGAGGTGGGGAGCTTTTGAACAACTCACCTAGCCAGAAGCTGTATCTTCAGGGAATCGTCTCATATCTTTATGTGCAGCCAGAATGATATGTCGCTCTGGTTAACAAAAGCCACCGAATAGATGTCTGATTAAGGTGATTTTACGGTGCTCAAAAAGAAATGCACAAATCAACTCCTGCCCCCCTTGACCCCCCTCTACCCTTTTAGTTCCCCCCTGATCTGGAAGAGGAACCGGGTGAGCGCTCTTTGCTGCCAGCCTCCCGCTTTTGTTTTCCGTACCAAGATTGTACAGAGATTCCTTCAGAGATTGCCGCAGATCAATAATTTACATTTCAAAGTTCGGAAGCAGACGCTCTGGGGTGGATTGGAGGGTTAAGGAAAAAGGGCTGCAAGCTGAACTGAAATTTTTCCCAAGAGTTGGATGCATAGATTGGAAGGAGGTCTTGGTGGAATGTGGCAGGTGAGGTACGCATTTTGCTTTGCCTTGTAAGGTGACCTTAACTCCTTTTCACTTCCCCAAGAGGGGCAGGTCAGCTGAAACAAAGGCTATTATCCCACGTCCACTTTGTACCTCAACAAACTAAAATGTGTAATAAATCTTGTTGCGGTCATGTGGTTTTGTTGCTGTTCCTGTGTCCCCAAGTATGTGCTTTACCGTTATGTAACTTCTGTGACCCCACAGACAGGGTCTGCGTCAAAGTGCATTTTGTTTTGTTTTGTTTTTCCGCTGCACTAATTTTTTAAAAAACAAATTAAAACCTGATAGGTAAGTATATCAGTATATCAATTTTTATTTGTCATTTGTCGAACTTCAAATACAGTGGTACCCCGACTTACAACCACCCCGACAACCGAGAATCCCAACTTATGAGCGGTTTTCGGTTGTCTCCCCCCTAGCTGCCTTACAAGCAAGATGGGCTGTTACTTCACGAAGTGCCTCGCTTCGAACCGACCTTGCCTTCGCTGTGAATTCGGAGGCGGTCACGTGGCAGTCACGTGTTCTCGCTTCGCTCCCGCCCCTGTTTCTCAGTACTCACGAGCTGCAGTTTTAGGACCGATTCGAGCACAACCTCACATGCTCCCTTCGCATTCGCATGCCACTTTTCAACGTTCCTTATTTCCCATCTGTCCTTTAAAAAAATACCTACCGACGGCGTATCGATGCACTGATGCTGGACTGTCAGTTGCAATGGCTCTACTGATTTCAACTGTTTCCTGGCATCATTGGCAGCCCCCCCTGCCGCTGCCGCCGCTACTCGGGGAGAGCCCCGCATGGCACAGCCGCCCGCCCTCCGCCGCTTGCACGCTGCCTGCCCCGGGTGCCCTGCTCTGGCCGGGCGAGGCAGTAGCGGCTCCTCCTGCTCCCGCCGCCGCCGCCGCCGCCGCCGCCGCTACTCGAGCGAGGAAGTAACAGCGCAAAGCGATGAAACGATATAGCAATGCATCGATATCCCTGTTTGAATATTTTTTAAAAACACTTGAAATAAAAGCCAAAAACCGAGACCACACGTCACATTGGGAGCGAAGCGAGATGCGAAGCGAAAAGATTCCTGGCCCCTGGCAGGGGAACCACTCACCCCGCTTGGAGCACGGTAAAGGGGGTGTGGTCGGGGTGGCATCGCAGCCAAAAAGGAGGAGCGTGCGGACTGAAACGATCAATTCGCACAGAAATGAGGGCTTGCCGCGAAGCGAGTGGTTCGTGAAGTAACAGCCAAGGAGTTTCCCCCGAGTAATGAGGGGTCAGTCATTTAAAAGGTCTTTGAGTCCCCGAGCCAAGTGCTTGTGTCAGTGGCTCAAAGAACTTTGAAGCAGCACATGATTTTTCCCTCACTGGGGGGAAAAGTGTGCACTGTTTCAAAGGCCTTTCAGGCACTGAGGGTGATCGGTCAGGTACTCCCATTACTTTAAGGAATTGCCATAGTTTGTTGTGGTCCACACAGTCAAAGACTTTGGCATAGTCAATGAAGCAGAAGCAGATGTTTTTCTGGAGCTCTCTAGCTTTCTCCATAATCCGGTGTATGTTGGCAATTTGATCGCTCGTTCCTCTGCCCCTTCGAAATCCAGCTCACACTTCTGAGAGTTCTCTGTCCACGCATTGCTGCAGCCTCCCTTGTAGAATTTTGAGCATAACCTTTCTTGCGTGTGAAATGGGTGCAATTGTATGATAGTTGGAGCATTCTTTGGCATTGTCCTTTTCTGGGATTGAGATGTAGTCCTCTGGCCACTGCTGAGTATTCCAAATTTACTGGCATATTGCGTGTAGCACTGTAGCACCTTTACAGCATCCTCTTTTAACATTTTAAATAGTTCAACTGGAATGTCATCACCTCCACTGGCCTTGTTGTTTGCAATGGTTTCTAAGGCCCAGTTGACTTCACTTTCCAGGATGTCTGGCTTCAGATCAGCAACTACACTATCTTGGTTATCAGAGAAATCCAGATCTTTCAGGTTTAATTCTTCAGTGTATTCTTGCCATCTCTTCTTGATGTCGTCTGCTTCTGTTAGGTCCCTACCATTTTTGTCCTTTATCATATCCATCTTTGCAGAAACTGCCCCTTTAATATCTCCAATTTTCTTGAATAGATCTCTGGTTTTTCTAATGTCCTTTCTCTCCTCGGTATTCCTTGGAAGTCTGCATTCAATTTTCTCCCCCCCCCCTTTCTACCTTGCATTTTACATCCCTTCTCTCCTCTGCTATTTGTAGGGCCTCGCTGGACAGCCACTTTGCTTTTTTGCATTTTCTTTTCTTTGGGATGGTTTTTGTTGCTGCCTCCTGTACAATGTTACAAGCCTCCATCCATAGTTCTTCAGGCATTCTGTCCACCAAATCTAGTTCCTTAAATCTCTTCTTCACCTCCACTTGTATTCACAAGGGATTTGACTTATGGCCCTGTGGTCTTCCCTACTGATGGTTAGAGCTGTTCAGCAGTGGAATATGCTGCCACAAAGGAGGGTGGTGGAGTCTCCTTCTTGGAGGTTTTTAATCAAAGGCTACAAGGCCATCTGTCGGGGTTACTTTGATGGGGGTTCCTGCATGGCAGGGAGATGGACTGGATGGCCCTTGAGGTCTCTTCCAACTCTATGATTCTATGATTGTATTCTATGATCCAGTTCCCCTGATCATTTGTTGCCTTTCTATAAACAGTGTACACTTAAGACAGTGAAAAGAGGGTAAAAATCCATACACTTGTAAAAATATACACCAACACCTTTTAGAGAAATAACAATCTGAAAATCAACGTGCCCATCAGAAAAGCATGCATGAACAAAATAATAATAATAATAAGCCTGATTTTCCACTTGGAAAAAATAAGGGCACAAGTCTTACAACTCAAGAGGAAATAAGGGCCATATTAAAATGTGGATAAGATTCAGAAAACTGAAATAAAAATCAGGAAGGGGTAGATTGATGATGATGATGATGACGATGACGACGACGACGACGACGACGACGACGACGATGATGATGATGAAGACGACAACGACGATGATGACTAAGACGACAACAAGAACGATGGTGATGAGAGTAATAATAAAGGCACTAGCAGATTGACAAAGGAAGTGACATGGTTACTTCACATCCCTCTCATCGCAGTTTGCAGTCCCGCTTGGGACTGCTACGAGAAAATGTTACTTTATGTCCATTGAGTGATGGCGGAATCTCATCCCGACCACAACCCCTGAACTGGGATTTAAGCATGATGAGCCATACCTCTCCCTGACCTCAGGAATTCTCTTGTCTCTGTTCCTGTTTCGAGACAAGTGCCCGTGAAGTAAGGAAGGAGTGTGAAGTTGCATTCTCCAGTACAATCCCAATGGTGTAAACGATGCATCGCAGGGAGGGAAGAAGGCATAAAATCTTGAACTTTGCTGCTTAATGCATGAAAGGCAAAGTTATGGAGAATCGAAATATCAAAAAAAAAAGGTCAGACCAAAAAACAAAAAAAAAAAACAAAAAGGGAAAACGAAGGCAGGGAAGTACAGATTAGAGATGGGCACGACTTAGCGGTATTCCCGTTTCCGTTTCCGTTACTCGTATCCATTACTCTACGGAAACGGTAACGGGAATTACTCCGCCAGAATTTGAGCTCGAACCGACGAACAAACAATTTGGTCTGATTTGTCGTGCTCGTTACTTGCATCGCGGCAATCGCACAATGCCAAGCGGCACAGAAAAAAAGTTTTTAAAAGTTAAAAAAAACCCCGATTCTTGGCCCTAAAAGTAGGCGAAAACTGTCTGAGGGCACCTACCAGGCCAGAAGGGTGTTTTATTTGGGGGGGGGGTTCCCCGCCCCCCTCTCCTTGGCTATTGCTACTGCTGTGCTGCTGGTACCAGGCTGGGAGGGCGCATCCATTTGCCATGCAGTGCGGGGGATCTAAAATGGCGACCGCAATATTTTTTTTGAAATCGTTGCCCAAAACCCCACCAAAGCACCACAGAAACATGTGAAAATTAGCTATTTTAAATGCTTTAATTTTTACAGTAGCAGCAGTGGGTTTTTCTTGCAAAAAAAAAGTCTCTGTTGATTTTATTTTATTTTATTTTATTTTATTTTATTTTATTTTATTTTATTTTATTTTTTTACACCTGCACATTTGCAATGATGGGTTCGCCCATGGGAGTGGACCATGCAAATTTTCCACCAATTGCATGGCCACTTGGCCAGGTTGACCACAGAGACTTCTGGGATGTGCCAATCGGGCATAAACAGCCCACTAATCGTAGCCCAAACCCAAACCCTAAGCCTAAGCCTAACCCACACGCCAGTACACTGTCCTTCTAAGTGGGTCAGAGAGGCACCCAGAGGTGCACCCCAATACTCACCCTAACCTCACCTGTAACTAGCCTAACCCTAGCCCTTGCGCTAACCCGTCTTATCCCTAAGCCAGATCTACTTGCATTGCACTACATGCAAGTATGTGAGACACAGCGGGTGCAAAGAGTCTGCCAGTCCGTGACTTGTGGCTCTGGCTGACTCCTGCAGCTCCCTCCAGGAGCCCGCTACCCCCCCAAACCAGTACTAACGACAACAAAAAAACAAAAAAATGAACCAACTAATTTTTTTGAAATTTCGCGAAAAACGGAAACGAGCCGAAACGGACTGCCTCCGACACACGACAACTCGAAAACGTCATTTTCCCCAGTCGTGCCCATCTCTAGTACAGATGTTGTCACCAAAGAAGGACGAGAAGTAACAGTCGTCATGATACCATCAATCATGACCATGGGTAAATGGAAACAGGGACAGAACCGGGACAAGACTATGTGACTGCGAACGACATTATCACAAAATGAACGTAATCTCGGAACTAGGAAGGATGTGAAGTAACCATCTATGTGAACAACAGAGTAATAATTGAGCTCTATGAACTGGAAAAATCTTGCATTCTGAACCAGGTCTTTCTGAAGGTCACAACCATCATGTGCTTTGCGGGACAAGCTCGTATGAATCAATCCCCTAATTCTGAGTAAATGCATTTAGGTATGGGTGGCTGTCTAGATCAGATAGTGTTTTGTTAAAACCCAGACAAACCCCTCATCAGTGGAAATGGAATTGTCAAAGCACATGTGCCTTTAGGGCTCTTAATTGCCTCTCTTCCCAACCATGTTTATTTCAGTTCCCAACGAGGCTGTTGCATGGTGTATAGAAAGCCGAGACACTGACTGGGCAAGTTCCCCCAGCACTTCCGAGAAGTGGCCAAAGCCAGGCTAAGAGTTTTTAATGGCTCCTTTTAGAACAACAGCACAGACACAATTTCAGCCACTGGCAAACTAATTAAGAACCGCACTAATCAAACCCCTGGCAACATGAAATAACGGCCTCCCAAGGGAGAGAGGGTCCTGCTCTTTGTTCCTCTCGCTCATCAAACGTGCATTAAATTGGTTATTGGTTGCAAAGATTTGTGTGTGTGTGTGTGTGTGTGTGTGTGTGTGTGTGTGTGTGTGTGTGTGTGTGTGTGTGTGTGTGTGTGTGTGTGTGTGTGAGAGAGAGAGAGAGAGAGAGAGAGAGAGAGAGAGAGAGAGAGAGAGAGCATCTATTTATAGCCCAAGCTGCATTCCTCTCTGTTCTGTGTCTATTTTTAGGCTGGAATCTTTCAGGCTTGGTGTCTTGTTTGAAAGTAAATAGTATTCTTGAAGCAAGCATTTTAAAAAGGGAGAAAGGAATCCTTGAGGCTATTTCAAAGTTGAGGTGACGGCTTGAATAAAATTATTTTCTCTCAAATGGTGGGGTGTGGGGAAGGTCTGTGATACCAAGCTTTTAAGGAAGAATTCTTAGAAAAATGCCTTTTTATCTGGGGGCGGTGGAGAGAGATCATTGTCAAAAATCCATAGAATCTGAATTTCCCGTCAAAGATCGCCACCACTCTGCTGGGCAACGCCAAGGAAGTACCCCAGGCTGCCTGCTGTGAGTGTGATGAAAAGGTGGCAAATGGTTTTTTCATTTAATATATTATTGATGGACTTTGCAGCCAGAGAGGGGAAGAGGTCCCTTTGTGATTTCAAGCCTTAGGGGGCAAAATAATTTGATCAGTCCTAAGAGGAACAGCTACCATAATCATCCATCCAACCAGCGTGGATGGTAGCCACACTGACTGTAGTCTGACTGTAGCCACTCCGCAGCATGGCTTATAGTGAGACTCATGTTGTACTTTGTAAAAATCTATGCAAAGCACAACCGTGACACCACAGCTGCCATGGAGTTCTCTACCCTCTCCCAGGTCACTGTTTCTCTTACCAGACTCTGCACACCATCTGAGTCCTTCTTCAGGGCTGGCGTACCAATCTGGGCAGGAGCCTGGCCAACCCTTCTCTACCTCCTTGGGCATCTGTCCCCTCATTGGCTTTGCGGGGAGACTCCATGTCCTGCCTCCTTGCTAGAGTGGCAAGTAGATCAGGAATGGGCAATTGGGTTTCCGTGGTGGTCATGCTTCATTTAAATTTGTACGAATCACAAAGCGCCCAAGTCTACTTACGGTCTTAGAACTTCAGAGCTGGCGGGGACTTATGGATCATCAAATCCAGCTCCCTCTCCCCCACACACACACTCAAGGACTCATACTCAACTTAAAATTCACCCACCCCCCACTTTTTTCTGATGAAAAACGCTTCTTTGTAATAGGAACTCAGACTCAGGTCCTTCATACCAAAGACTCTGACGAGACTGGGGCCCAAAAATGTAACTTGAGTATGCCTGAAATATTCTGGGCTGTATATTGTCCCTCATTATTGTAAGCTGCCTTGGGTCCTTTTCCAAGGAGAAAGGCGGGCTAAAAATATTCAAAACAAATAAAGAAATAAAACACCCATGGTAGCAATTCAGATCCAGTGCTATTTAAGGGGAAGAGTGGAGTTCCACTAAATTGCTGCTGCAGTTCACCCCTCCCCCTTTCTGCAACCAGGTTTATAGTGGCGTCTTCACTGTCAAAGGCGGTTACTTCACGTACCTCTCTGACCTCAGTGCCGCCCCGCTGCGGAACAGTTAGGCTTCGATCGAACTTCACGTACCAGCAAATTCAAGGCGATGTCACCCCGACCATGCCCCCTAAACTGTGCTCCAAGCGGGCTGACAGATTCCCTTCCTGGACCTCAGGAATCTGCTCAACCTGCTTTTCGATGCGAAGCGAAGAGATGTGTGTTTCTTGTTGATTCGAAGTGCATAACCACTCCCTCCCTTTAGACATACCTGCTTTCGTTTGCTGCCTTCAGAAAACCGGAAAATCGAAATCTTCTCGTGGGTACTCTCACTCCGTGATTTAAAACAGGAACACTGCTGCCCCTTCTGTTTTGCAAATTGACTCTCTGACCTCTTCAAGGACCAAAGGGGAAAAACAACAATTACTCTGATCTTAGCTAGCTCACCCCGCCCGGCATGACATGCTGGCTGCTGTAAAAGGCAATTGCCTCCTAAATATCCTCCCTTCCTCTTCTAACCATCTCTGCTTTTCCTCACCCCCGGGAGAACCACAAACTACCACTCCTCCATCGAAAGACCTAAAAACGAAAGCAAGAAACAGCATACTGAACCGGTGGAAAGCAAAGGAAACCATCGGTTCAATGTGCATCAAAGACATGAGGCTGGAATGCGTCCACATTCACCCAGCATGCACGTGAGTACACAGAAAAGAGGGTCGGCCCCAGTATTAGACCATGTGACTGCATCTGAATTCAGACTGGAGCCAAGCTCAATGCAGCCCGCGGAGGTACGTGAAGTAACCTCCAAAGAGGGAGCCCAAGGTACAAGCAGGACAAGTGGTAGAGACTTCATAAAGTGTGACTGATGCCCACCATTTCTCCCCGGTCAATAGGCACTGACAAATCACTTGACCATGATACCCCCTAGCATCTTAGAAACAATCCGACATTATGTGGGAAATAAAAATGGCAGCCAGAAATATATCACTCGTGCTACCAGGATCTGTATTTAACCTTTGTAGCTGTGTCTTTGCACACCATTACCAAAACTACTATGAAACAGGGAGGATGCCATTTTGTATTCCTGCCCCAGGTGTAACATTAACTAGCCATCCGTTTATTTGGTTGACCGTATTATGACCCTAAGCATACAGGGTTCGGTGGTGTTTTCTCCCACTTTAGTGAAAAATCAGGCCCACAACAAATGTCCCCAGAAACAATATGACAGAACAAGATAAAGAGTGGCATAAGTGATGACGTATCAACACGAAATACAACTGAATCAACAAAATCCAATGGCAACAGACACTGAGGTCCAAAATAAAAGTAATACATTCCTAACTGAGAAGCAAGATGTTTTAAAAGGCCTCTTTATAAAATTGTACTTATGCAAGGTCTATAAAATAGGAATGGATGGGGTATGTTTGGTAGAAAGGCATCCCAAAGGATGGGGCCAGCACCAAGGAGGTGTGATTCCTAGTTGACATTCTTCCAACCTCTCTCTCTCTCTCTTTTTCTGTCCAGGATAAGAAGCCAAGGCTTGGGAGGAGCAGGTGACACACATAGCAGTTCTTTGAGACACATGCTCTGCCAAATAGTTACAGCTCTGGTGGTAATTCTCAGTCTTTAGCCCTTCGTGCATTTTAGAGGACTTCTCCTAGAAGCCTTCCCTCAACTTGGCCAATGGACAGGTATTCTGGGAACTGTAGTTTAACAACATCTAGCTGAGAACCCAGACCTAGCAGACCTAGAATAACTGTGATACTTCTGGCTCAGTTCATACAGATGGGCACAGAACGCCAAAATGGCGTTTTGCTTCATTTTCATTTCTTTCCCATTTTGTTTCATTTCTTTTCCATTTTGTTGTTTTCATTTTGGGTTTTTTGTTTCTTATTTATTTTTATTTTTTTAAAATTACACTGTTGGAGATTGGGCCAGTCGGTAGCAATGTGGGAGAGAACACTCTCAGGATGCTGATTAGGAAGTTTATTAAAAGTTTATTAAAATGGCCTTTATTAAAATAGCCCAACGCGTTTCGGCCCAAATGGCCTTCTTCAGGGACTTTTTTACTATAAAAAAGGTGACATTTAAAAGACATAGAGTCAGAGAATTTTACATATGAACAACAAACAGAAGCACTAATAATCAAATGCATGATAAACACTTAAAATGCTGAAACAGTAAGTTTTGTAGGGATACTCACTAAGTGTTACAGGTATTTAAAAACAGTCCGGCCTGCTGTCTCAAACTCCCAACCAGCCTATATAACAACATTCTGGAGAACAACCACACAAGGCGTGATATGCATGCGTACACTGTTGGAGATTGGGCCAGTCGGTCAACAGTTTTTTTTCTCCCATGGACCAGCTGGCCCACAGGGAAGCCAGTTGGTGGTTTTTCTTTTTTACTCCCACTGACCAGCTGGCCTGCAGGAAGGCCGGTCAGCAGTTCTTTTTTTTTTACTTCTGCTGACCAGCTGGCCCACTGGGAGACTGGTTGCCATTTTTTTCTTTCTCTCGCTCACCAGCTCACCCACAGGGAGTCTGGTCAGCAGGTTTTTTTCCCTCCCACCAACCAGCTGGCCTGCAGAGAGGCCAATTGATGATGGTTTTTTTCCCACCAACCAGCTGGCACACAGCTCTGTGTGCCAGCTGATCGGCACTTATTTATATTATTTATTTTGACAAATGATGTTTTCATTATTTTTATAGGTAATGAAAAACAAAAAACAAAATGGAATGAAATGAAAATTTCCATTTCGTTTTATTTCATTTTATAAGGGCACTTCGTTTTTTGTTTTGTTAGGAAACAAAACAAAAAATGAAAAACATGCCCATCTCTAAGTTCAAGACTTTTGTATAAGTGTGGTCCACTGACCTATAATTTGGACCTGACCTCCAGGCACATTCCACTGATGATTTGACCAACACTATATTAAGGAACAATTTCAGAGGTCTCCAAGAATACATGTATCTTAATTCTGAAAAAGTGTGTTCTAAAGCTGGTGGAGAGAAGCTTGTGAGTTAAGGAATTTGGTGGTGGTGGTGGTGGTTTTTTTAAAGTTGATGCATGGAGCTGAAGTTCTCAGCATCAGCAGGGGGTTGTATAAATCTTAAGAAGATGATTAGGACTGCAACAACATTGAAATAGTGTGCTGGACAAAAGCCAATTAAAATAAGTTCATATGCCTTCAAACAAGAGTATTTCTACAAAACTACCCTGAAGATTATGACATGGGTAAGTCAGGATACTCAAAAGAGATGGGCAACTTTTCTTATTTGAGATGGTTCAGCAGTCAGTCAATGTACCATATTTTTCTGTCTATAAAGCACCCCATGTATAAGACAACTTTTCCAAGCCAAAATTACAGTTTCATGGTAATCTTGTGGTAATTACCTCAGCTTACTTCTGGGTAAATTTTGGTCTAACAATTTTAGACAAAACTATAATCTTATACATGTAAAAATACAGTACAGTGGGCCCTTGTATAACAAACAGCTGGTATAACATAAAATCTGTACAACGTAAAAAAATTCCAGAGATAGGGTCAATTTGCTTAACAGAATTGCCTATAGGGCAAATCCGTACAACATAAAAATGGTTGTGATTAGGGATTACTCCATTTTCAATGCATTCCTATGGGAAATTTCTATAAAGGAAAATTTGCTTAACAGAATTTCATTTGGAACAAATTAATTCCTTTATACAAGGTACCACTGTATTTATAAATAAGCTCTATAGAGTTAAGGGGGATCCTGGAGTCCCCCCATAGCTTGATTGCCATTTTGGCTTCTAGAAAATCATTTCCTGGGAGAGCTAAGGTCTTTGTTTCATGGATGTGTATGCTAATTTTAACCTAGACATCTTCAGTTTGGATTTCATAAACAATGCTGTGCCATAACGTTTATTTCCTGACCTTGCTGCTGTCTTTATGTATGGCACAGAATCAAGTGACATCCCTAGACTGTCAATCAGGAACAGCTGGATCCAGACTTGGTCTTCGGCTAAGATAAATTAAACCAATTGATGTTAGTCTAACAATTTTAGACAAAACTATAATCTTATACATGTAAAAATACAGTACAGTGGACCATTGTATAACAAACAGCTGGTATAACATAAAATCTGTACAACGTAAAAAAATTCCAGAGATAGGGTCAATTTGCCGGCTGTACTATTGACGTTAGAAATGAATGACTTTAGTCTGAGAAGTAAATGCAGTGAAATATCTGCTGCACCATAAAGATTCTTGATACACACTGTCTTTGGACAATCATGTATCAGTAACATAAATCAGGGATTTGTTGTGTATTTTTAGCTGACCATTCACAAGAACAAAGAGCCCAGGGTCATTAATGAGGTGGCATGACACACCCTTGAATCCAGTGAATTAAAGTGCTTATTCACAGCTTGCAGGTAGAAGTAAAGAATGTGACTGGAACTCAGGAAGACAAAGGGCAATTCATTTTTACCTTAGAAATGAAACTTCTTTGTCTTTCCTATTGCCAAGTCATTGATGAAACCATCAAAGCCTTATTGACTGTGGCGCCATTAATCCAGTGGGGTGAAGAGAATGGTTAGAAATATTGTAGAGAACAAAAAGGTTCCCTGCACCTCCCCTTTGAAGAAGGAACTAATGAGGGCCATGACCATTGCCCCTTGACAGTTCATCACTCACTCTCTTCCAAACTTCTCCAGAAAGCTGCTTAGATGGTTTCCCCTGATGGCTGGGAAAAAGAAAAGGAAACAGAGAAAATTCAGAAGGCCCTGATATGTCAATACAATCATACCCCACCTATTGCAGGGGTTAGGGACCTGCCCCGACCCGTGATAATGAAAAATCTGTGATATGTGGATGCTGGGTCTGGTGGGGCCTGGGGGGGACTTTCTGGGGCCTCCTATACCTACCTGGGGCCTGGTGCTGCCCCGAATGGTCCTCTGATGGGCTCCCAAGGCCTGTTGAAGGCCCCAGAAGTGGTTTCCCTTGATCTAGAAGTCACTTCCGGTTCACCAGAAGCCACTTCTGGGGCCTCTGACAGGCCCGGAAGCCCATCGGAGGCCACAGAAGTGGTTTGGGGCAATCCAGAAGGCACTTCCGGTTTTCCGGAAGTGACGTTTGGTTCACCAGAAACCACTTCTGGGGCCTCCAACAGGCCCAGGAAGCCCATCGGAGACTTGTTTGGGGTAGTGCCAGGCCTGGGGTAAGTACAGGAGGCCTCAAACAGGCCCATGCAACTTGCCCCAGGAGCTCTTTGTTTCATGTACTGCCGTCCTGCGATATATTGCAACTGTAGTATATGAAATGTGAAATGGCAGGGAATGACTGTACTGCTACCTTGGGCAGAAGGCCTGTAGCTGTGCCTGCATCATTTAGAGTAAGACTTGGCCTTATCATATCATTTCCTCATACACAGGAGTGGGTCTTTTTGACAGCTAGAAGTTCACAAATATCATAATGGATCCAGAGTAGAGATGGACACAAAGCAGAAGACTGGTAGCCTGTGACAGATCATGGTTCATAGTTACCTATGAACCACAAACCACCATGGAGCCTTTCAAAAAGGAACTGTAGGCTAAGAAACAATGGGCATGTCCTCCCTGCCAGGAACTTGCTGCTGCCTCTGAAGATGGCACCAGCATAGCCACACCCACCCACCCAGAGCAACAGCAGCAGCAGAGGAAGCGGAGGACTACGTGACAGGATCTGGTATATGGCAGGTGGTAGGGTCAGCAGGGAAGGGGCAAATGGGCCATCCTGTTTTATCAAAGCAAAAGGAAGCATCAAACAGAGCAAAATTTCAGCGCTTTCTTTTGTTTTGGGGGAAATGGAATGTCAAAGCAAATCCTGAACTGAACTGCGAACCAATCCACTTCATTGGGTGGTTTGGTTTGAGGTTTGGTTTTACACTGAACCAAGGCATCCCAAAGGGCACAGGACAAGTCTCAATCACCTCCCTGCAGACTTTAGTCAAGATTAAGGTACCCTATGTCCAAAGGGGTCAAGACAGATGTGAAATGTAATCCACCAAAGAAATGGAAACTTAAGAGGAACGGCTTAGGGAACTGGGAATGTTTAGCCTTTCAAAAAGATGACTGAGAGGGGATATGATAGCTATGTTTAAATATTTGAAAGGATGTCATATTGAAGAGGGAACAGGTTAGTTTTCCTTGGCTTCAGAGACAAGGAGTCAGGGCAATGGTTTCAAACTACAGGAAAAGAGATTCTATTTGAATATTCGGAAGAACTTCATGACAGTTAGAGCTGTTCGGCAGTGGAATATGCTGCCACAAAGGGTGGTGGAGTCTCCTTCTGTGGAGGTTTTTAAGCAGAGGCTGGATGGCCATCTGTCAGAAATATTGTGAAGGGAGTTCCTGCATGGCAGGGGGTTGGACTGGATGGCCCTTGAGGTTCTTCCAACTCTATGATTCTATGATTCTATTATTCTAAGAGCCTCATGGTGCAGGGGTTAAATGTCTGTATTGCAGGTAAAATTGTGCTCACGACCTGGGGTTCAATCCCAGGTAGCCGGCTCATGGTTGACTCAGCCTTCCGTCCTTCTGAGGTCAGTAAAATGAATACCCAGCTTGCTGGGGGGAGGGCAATGTGAACCCTGCATAATTAAACTGTAAACCGCCCAGAGACTACGTGAAGTGGTAAAGGGCGGTATATAAGCAGAATACTTTTTCCCCCTGTTTTTGCTTTAATGTGCATTTTCAGATGAGTATTGGTAGCTTTAAGAACCAACGCCGGCTTGATCAAGGCAACTGTTTTCAAGCAGGGAGGGAGGGAGAGCCAAATAAATGATCATGTGTCATGTGTAATACTGTAACTTTGCTAGACATATTAGTAGAAAATGAACTGTCAAAAAGCTTTAATCACAATCAGCTAATGGGTTCGTTAATATTCCCAGGAAAATCAGAAGGCTGTGACTGAATTTGAATGGCTTGTCTGCAAATGGATGGGCATGTTTATGATATTCTAATGATGACAGATGAAAAAGACTCACCACCAACAAATAATATTGTTTTTCTCATTGGCATAAATGCACAAATTTGAAAGGGTAGTGAGTAAATTTGCATGCCAGGAAATTTATTCATTCTTCCCCTTCTTCTTGGCACAGATTACAGTCACTGGAATTTAGCAGCAAAAAGCTTAGCACATCTTGTTTAAACGGTGGCATGTGATAAAGCACCTCATGTATATCACTGCTGCGAATAAACTGGATTTTTAACAATTTCAAATTGTCTGTAACTTACCTCTAAAGTTATGAGGTTATACCTAATTAAACATTTGCCTTCACAAATGTTCCATGCAAGGCCTACTCGGTTTTCAGTTGTGTGTGTAATAACCCGAGGGGCCTCAGAGCTCTGTTAAATGCATTTCCAGTATACACAACACCTCTGAAACCCTGTTGGAGAAATACTCCAGAGTTGTAGCCAGTCTGGGGAAAATATCTGATGGTTTTTTACAGGTTATGAAATATTTTTGTTTGGATTTACATTTTCACACATGCTGACGCTGTCAAGGAAGCATTTTAATTCAATTATGCATTAGGCAGTTGCTGGGAGAGAAAATAATATCCTTAGTTCAACCAACTCTAGTACAGTAGCTAAAGAAATGCTTTAGTTTAAGAGAGCTACATTCAGATTCCTGGTTCGCTCTGAACCATGTGACTCGAGGTTAGAGACATGGAGAATAATTGAAAAATGTCTTGTGCTCTGTGAATTCACTAAGGCGGTTACTTCATATCTGTCTTTGTTCTGTGACTAGTTTTGTACCGTGACAGCATTGGTCGTGATCATGTGGTTTTGTCCCTGTTTCAGTGTTCCCATTGTCATAATAACTTGTCTCATTACAAGTGTTACCTCATGGTCTTGTACCGTAAAAAACACTGAATTTGTCTAGCTTCCTTTTTCCTTTTTGGGGGGTGGGGGAGTTAAAAAATCTTTTTCGATATTTTGCTTATGAAAAGTCAACAACAGCAACAACTCAGACACAGTTTTCTGAGAGAAATGAATGTTTTGTTGCGTGACAGTCATTATTACTACATGGTGTCTTGTCTCGGAACAGAAAGCGGGAACAAAGAGTGACAAGGGAAAACCCTACACCAGCACCAGGTACAGTATTGTCGCGCTTAGCACCCATTCCAAGGGCATGGTTGAGACAAATTTCAATAGTTGTGTGATGGACGCGAAGTAACATTTTTTGTACCACTCCTAAGCGCGACACTAACAGGGGCAAAATTAACCTGAAGTAACCGCCTAAGTTGCACCAAGCCAAGAGTCCTTGTAAAAATCTCCTCGTTTACCAGTAAGATTTCCTGACTTCCTGAAAAAATGAGATCTTGCTTTCATTTTCCCTGTTCACTTTCCTCCCCTGCAGCTGTTCTTGTGAGCAAGAAATCTTGTGAAGGATCACCACCATTTTGTGCCAATTTACGATATACAAACAGCTGATGCAAGCAGGCTACATCTTTCCTGACTTACATCTTAGAAACATGTGGCTAGCAAAATCCATCTTGCCAAGAACATTTGGACTTTTAACCTCTTCATACTGGTACACACACACTGGTACACACAAAGTAGACGGGCCTGATCCACAAATGTTCACAGCTTGCATTTGTGAGTTTTTTTTAGTGGTCTACAAAAGTATCACCTACTTTTGCCTTTACTGTATATTTTGTGCAGGAATTGTAATAACTCTGCAGAACTTTATGTTTCTTCTGGGGGATGGAGATGAACATGGATCCCAGGATATTTCTCAGAGAAAAAACTCACTGTGAGGAGAAAAGAGGTATTCTCTCTTCTCAGTTTCTTGCCAAGAGCAAAAGCCTGTAAGATTCAATTTCTTACTTTAGGCCTTATCATAAAATGTCCTTTGCTTCTCTCTAAATGCCTTTCTTGTCTCCTGTGAGTGGGAAAATACCACATTTAAGTTCTTGCTGGGCTGTGGATTGTCACCTCAAGTAAATCAGTAACTGGGAGCCTTGGGATATGTCAATGGACAGGAACAATGGCCAGGTCAGAAAATCTGAAGGAAGTTTGAATAGGAACTGAGTAGGAAGTTGGAAAATCATGTCCCCCATATCCATGAGTGGGGTCACTGGAGGTGGCAGTGAGGCCTCCCGCTGCTTGGCATGGGCACTGCTGTGCCTACACAAGTGGCAGCAGGGCAGCCCACTGCCACCTAGCGTGGCCATTGCCGGGGTTCCAGAGGCAGCAGTGAGGCCACTGCTGGGCCTATGGAGGCGGTGGCGGGGCGATCCACTGCTGCCTGGCGCGGCCACTGTCAGGGCTCCAGAGACGGTGGTGAAGCCTACCACTGCCTGGCGAGACCTCCTGCCATCTGGCGCAGCTGCTCTCAGGGCTTCCGGGCTGCAGCTGCCACCACCACCAGGATCGCCGCCGCCACCGGGATTGCCGCAGCCGCTGCCATCCAGGTACGCCAAACCAGTTCAGTTTGGTTTGGTTTGTACAGTTTTTTTAAAAAAAAAATTGTGCGAACCGAACCAACCTGAACTGATGGGGGGGGGGACAGAACGAAATGAACCATTGGTTTTCTGTTTCGTGCCCACCAGTATTTAACAGGGAACAAATTTGTTTTCTATAGTTATACATCTTGAGACTCCATCCCCACTTGTATTTTGACTTTAGTGGATGTACCAGTTCCTTTTACTTCGCCTTTCTGTTGATATGGGCAAAGTAGAACAACCTGAGTTTCAACATTTTTACCTTCAGAAATAGTTCAGGCTTGATTTGACTTAGGATCCACTTGATCATCCTTGTAGCAGTCCAGGGTATCCACAAAGTTCTTCTCCAGAACCACATCCCCACCCCCCATCATCCTTCTTAATTGTCCAGCTCTCTCACCCATACATGGTGATCAGAAATACAAGAGTGTGGTTGATCTTGGTCTCGGTGTTCATCTCCAGTGACACATCATTGTCCTCAACGATTTTGTCTAGTTCCTTGAGTGCTGCCCTCTGAGTCTCTGTCTTCTGATTCCTTGGATGCGGTCTCTGTTTGGAAGAATGATTGAACCAAGGCCTGCCAAATCTCTAACTATTTCAATTTCTTCATTGCCAAATGAAATAAGTATCCATCAGCAATGCCTTGTTTCTATGCAAGGTTTTAAATAGAAATCTGATGTTAAGACTGACAGTATATGAGCAATTGAATTAGGTCATTGGATAGTGCAGGGTTGGTTTGATCTAGGACTCACTTCATGCTTCTCAAGGTGTCTGCAAAGCTCTCCTCCAGCACCATATTTCAAATGAATCATCTTCCACCCCTAGCCCAGCACAGTTCACTGGATCTTCACAGGGTCACCCAGACGGGTGTCAGGTAGTTCCTTGGGCAAAACTTCCTGGCCAGGGAGATGTTGTCAAAGAAATGTTGTCCACATGGTCAACATGTTCTGTTGTCTCCAAAATCCCACGGCTATTTCTTCTGAGTAGGATCACCCCTTCTTCCCCCACCCCACGTTGGAATGTTGCTGAAGATCCAATTTGCCGGCCTCTCTGAATCTCAATTTCAAGGGCATTTAGGAAGCATTTAATGGAGCAGCAGAGCAGAACAAAACCCAACGCTGAGCTGGAAATAACGGTTGGGATATGCTGACTCGGCCCATTTTTCTGCCTGACGCCTACATGCTCTCTGGTCCCCTCTGCCTTCAGTGCTGACACGCAACGAGGCAGGCTACAGCGGTGACATTGTTGAGCTGATGCTAGACCGACATTCTGGGAGCACCCAAGTGCCATTGAATTTCATTTACTGAGGTTAGTGAAAGAGACCAAATGTGGAGGGTGATCTTGCGTGCTTGCCTGTGGATGGGATTCTGTAACATTCTGAGTACAGCTGAGTGAATCATTCACATGAATAATTTATTTGGCTATAATTTAACCCAATTTTCTCAGAATTAATTGTCCACAAACAGAATGTATGTGCAGGGATGCGTGTTTCCCCTCCAGCAAATGTTTGCTATTAGCATTTGTTTGACCAATATTTGGGGGAGGGGATGGAGAGAGAAAATTGGTTAGCTGCAGATGGCTCAAGAAGTAGCTGTTTACTGTAGCCGTTTGTCTAGTTTCCTTTTCATTTCTTTTTCATTTGTTTTCCCAGCTCTTGTTGATTCAGCCAGCAGACAGCGAAGTTATAAGAAGAAAGTAACAGCTAGAGAGTTGGAAGTCTGAGGAAATTTGAAGCAGTGGTGGACATAAAATGTTATAGGCAGATCTACATATGAGTTAGTAGTTTTATGGCATTGTAAAGCATAAGAGGGAAAATTACTATGGTGGTTTCATTTGAACCAGTCCTCTGCATGGCAACTCAGTAAATGAATGTGGCATCATTCAAAATATACTGTGGAGGTGACTGGTCTTCCTTCATGGTTCTATTCAGAGATTAGAATCAATTCTTTTCAGACGGATATGTTAATCTGTTAAATTACTCCTTCATAATCTCTCGCTAAAGAAATAAATTAGTCTTAAAGTTGTACTTTACTTTTGGTTTGGTTTTGGAGAATAGCTGGTTGCAAATGTTACTGTTAAGTTCCTATAGCATCAGCTGAACATGTTAAGTTCTTAAGGAGGGTTCTGAGTTATGTGACCATAGTAGGGTTCAGAATAGAGATAGGCATTTCATTTCGGAAGGGCACTGGTTCTGAAATGAAACACGCTAGGACAGATGGCACTTGGAATCCAGTCCCACCCTCCAGAAAAAAATCAACCTCTGTTTTACCTTGCTCTAGATTGTGCTGGGCCAAAATCCAGCCAGGAAGCAGCCTCCTCTTTCCCTCTCCCTGGCACTGGCCAATCAGGAGCTGTGCGAGGACATGCATCATCCCGCCTCCCTGTCTGAATGGCCTGTGTCAGGGAGAGGGCCCTGCATGAAGTACAGCAAGGTAGGTCAATGGTTGATATTTTTCCTGGAAGGTGGGGCTGGATTCTGAGCGCCAGCTGTGCTGTAATGTTTTGTTTCAGAACCATTCCTCTTTTGAAACAAAACGCTCATCTCAAGTTCTGAGTTATGTGAGATGTACCATTTATACTCCCTCCTGTGAGCTTTCAGGACAGAAAAGGGATTTGAACATGGACTTTTAGCCTGTTAACTTTAAAACAAAGAGTGCTTGATGGCTCGAGAAACACAAACAACCCATCTAGTGCTTCTAATTCCATGCAATGAGGCAGCAACCTCAATGAATGTCCAAGTGGGATCTTTTTGGTCTAGCTACAAATTCCCCAGCAGGCAAAAGGCATACTTATTGGTGTGAACAGGTGCATGTCTTTTGAGCCATCTGATTGCAGCTTTGGTCCTGTCACTGCCCCCAAAATACAGTGTTTTTCCAAGTATAAGACAATATTTTGTCTAAAATTGTTAGACTAAAAATTGACAGTTGACTTATATATGGAAGTAAGCCAAGGAGAGAACTGTGTGGTTGCGAAACTGTAATTTTGGGCTGGAAAAGAGGAGGGCATAGTATACACGGGGGTGTTTTCTAGGTGGGAAAATGTAACTTGCTATTATCTACATGGGTTCTAACTAGTTACTTTCAAGTGTTTATGAAGTTTGTTTTAAGAATTCTGTACTAGAATCTGGGCAATTCTGCTAATTCAGCGTTTTTCAACCACTGTTCCGTGGAACACTAGTGTGCCGCGAGATGTTGCCTGGTGTGCCGTGGGAAAAACTGAAAAATTCTAAAGAAATTCAACCCAGGGCCGGCAGGCGGCCCACAGCTGGGAGGCACTATAAATAGCGTCCAAGGGCCAGCTTGGCTCCTCCCCCCCGAGGCCCGCGGCGCTGGCGTCACTTCCTCCCCGGCCGGACCTGGCCCCGCTCATTCTCTTAGTGTTTGCCCTGTGCCTGCCGCCGCCGCTGGGACTCGCTCGCTTCCCTCTCCCCCCTCCCTTTTTTACCCTGGACCACCACCACCCCTTTCCTGGGAGCTACCAATGGACTGAGCCGCCCGACAGCCCGCCCGCCAACACGAGCTGGCCCAGGAGCCCCAGCCCAGAACAAACCACCAGGTGAGGGGAAGGGGAGGAGGGGCGCCCGGCTGCCCCACATGCACCGCGGCAGGGCTGCAAGGAGGAGGGGATGGAGGAGGCCTCCGCCGGGCCTGGGCTGAGGAGGCGGGCGGGCGGGGGGCTACTGGCACGGCTGGACAGCCGGCCGGCGGGCCTTTAGGGTCCGGGAGGGGAAGAGCCGTCTCTGAGGGGCCCCGCGATGGGTTCCTTGAAGTCTTGCCCCTTTCTTTCTATCTTGGGTCACCCTCTTCTCTCTCTCTGTCTTTTCTTTCTTTTTTTTCCCACCTCTCTCTTTCCATTTGTACCCTTTCCCCTCTTCATAGAAATGTGCTCATTTCTAGCCTGCATATGTGTATGTCTAGCAGCCTGCCTACTGTAATTAAAACTGTAAACCGCCCAGAGACTCCTTGAAGTGGTATGGGGCAGTATACAAGCAGAACACTTTCTGCCTTCTTTCCTTCCTGCCTTCCTTCATCCTCCTCCCCTCCTGTCGCTGGACTTGCTGAAGGCATCTGCCTTGGCCACAGTGTGGAGAGCAAGATGGGCTTTTGGGTCTTATTTGTGTTCCTGGAGAGTCAGTGCCCCTTCTCAGGTCTCCACTGGACACAGAAGTCCATGCAGGGCAAAATGTCTTTAAATTAAAAAAACAACACAGGTAAGTGGGAAATGGGTGCTAGAGAGCGGGCTGCCTCAATCTGTGGCCCCTCTGTCCTGCTTCTCCCTACACCAGCAATGGCGAACCTTTTAGAGACTGATATAGGCACAGAGTTAATTTTTTTAACATTTTCTAATGGTGGTGTGCCTCGTGATTTTTTTCATGAAATAAGTGTGCCTTTGCCCAAAAAAGGTTGAAAAACACTGTGCTAATTGTAGCATCTACCACCTCAGATCTACAGCACGTGCCTTTATAGCTGTCTTTTTAAGGATATTTTATCCTGTGACCTGCTTGTTTAAAGTTACAATTGATAAAGTCCCAACAGTTATGGGAGCAGTTGATCAGCATTTTCCAGCATGTTTCCACTGATCTGCATGTTGCTAATTATACTGAGCTGGAACACTGTTTCTATAGTAAGATAAGTTAATGAACCTCAGCTCATTATACCTTGGCTTACTTAATAGTTTGCATTAGTATTGAAATGCAAAGTAGTAAGTATACCAGCTTGTTATTGTTGTATTTATTTATTTATTTTCTGGTATTACAGTGCATCTGTAGAGGGTGACTTAATTACAATTTGCTCTGTACTCTATATGTAAATGAACAGGGTTCTTCCTTCATCTTAAGCGCTGCATGGTGTATTAAAAGTGGAGCTGCCGTTTCAGTTTGTCCACATGTGCTGAGAGCCTACAAAACATGTGTGTGGCCATAAGAATACTAAAAGGATGAAAATTTCATTGAGAGCAAATATCTTCCGGGTTGCCTCATCCATTGCCAGTATGAGTAGGACAGCAATGCTAGAAAAATGAATTAGAGGGGGAAATAATAGCACAGTATTTCTGTCACCGATTCCCCACTGTGCTTCCTTGGAAGGAGTGGGACTTGAGGATAAATGAGGTCCCTTCTAGCTCTGCAGTTCTAAGGTTAGAGAATCCCAAATATTTCACCACAAGAGAAACTCTGAATTGCCCCAACTTCCTAGGAACTGCATCCTTTCTGGCCCGTGCCCACAGTTTGGAAAGTTAGTTTTTAGAAGTAGTTTCAGTTGTAGTTCAAAGGCTCTCCACCCTACCCCTCCTTCCAAGCTAAAGCACACAAAGCAGACTATCTATCTATCTATCTATCTATCTATCTATCTATCTATCTATCTATCTATCTATCTATCTATCTATCTATCTATCTATTCCTTCCTTCCTTCCTTCCTTCCTTCCTTCCTTCCTTCCTTCCTTCCTTCCTTCCTTCCTTCCTTCCTTCCTTCCTATCTATCTATCTATCTATCTATCTATCTATCTATCTATCTATCTATCTATCTATTCCTTCCTTCCTTCCTTCCTTCCTTCCTTCCTTCCTTCCTTCCTTCCCTCCTTCCTTCTATCTATCTATCTATCTATCTATCTATCTATCTATCTATCTATCTATCTATCTATCTATCTATCTATTAGAGATGGGCACGACTTAGTGGAATTCCCGTTTCCGTTTCCGTTACTCGTTTCCGTTACGCAACGGAAACGGTAATGGGAATTACTCCGCCAGAACTCGAACTCGAACCGACTAAAGAATAATTGGGTCTGATTTGTCGTGGTTGTTCCTGGCATCGCGGCGATCCCACGATGCCAAGTGGCACAGAAAAAAAGTTTTTAAGTTAAATAAAAACCCTGATTCTCGGCCCTAAAAGCAGGCGAAAAATGTCTGAGGGCACCTACCAGGCTAGAAGGGTGTTCTATTTGGGGGGGGGGGTTCCCCGCCCCCCTCTCCTTGGCTAGTGCTACTGCTGCGCTGCTGGTACCAGGCGGGGGGGCATAGTCTCGTCTGCCCTTGCCATGCGGTGTGCGGGTGGGGGGATCCAAAATGGCGACCACAATGTTTTTTTTGAAATCGTGGTCCAGAAACCCACCAAAGCACCACAGAAACATGCGAAAATTAGCTATTTTAAATGCTTGAATTTTTACAGTAGCAGCAGTGGGTTTGTCTTGCCAAAATATGTCTCCGTTGATTTTATTTTATTTTATTTTATTTTATTTACACCTGCACATTCGCAATGATGGGCTCACCCATGGGAGTGGACCATGCAAATTTTTGGAGCCATTCCACCAATCGCATGGCCAGGTTTTGGAGACTGTACCAGGCTGGGAGGGCGCATCCATTTGCCATGCAGTGCGGGGGGATCTAAAATGGCGACCGCAATATTTTTTTTAAATCGTGGTCCAAAACCCCACCAAAGCACCACAGAAATATGCAAAAATTAGCTATTTTAAATGCTTGAATTTTTACAGTAGCAGCAGTGGGTTTTTCTTGCAAAAAAAGTCTCCGTTGATTTTATTTTATTTTATTTTATTTTATTTTATTTTATTTTATTACAACTGCACATTCGCAATGATGGGCTCCCACTAAATTTTCCACCAATTGCATGGCCACTTGGCCAGGTTGACCACAGAGACTTTTGGGATGTGCCAATCAGGCATAAATAGCCCACTAACCGTAGCCCGAACCCGAACCCTAAGCCTAAGCCTAACCCATACGCCAGTACACTGTCCTTCTAAGTGGGTCAGAGAAGCACCCAGAGGTGCACCCCAATACTCACCCTAACCTCACCCGTAACTAGCCTAACCCTAGCCCTTGTGCTAACCCGTCTTAACCCTAAGCCAGATCTACTTGCATTGCACTACACGCAAGTACATTTCCCTTGGAGCGGGTGCAAAGAGTCTGCCAGTCCGTCACTTGTGGCTCTGGCTGACTCCTACAGCAGCATTTGTGTGCCATGCAAACCATGCCTGCAAGTGCTGCCTGACTGTGTCTCACCGACTGTTGCAGGGAAAGCACCCCAAAAAGAGGGGTGCCTCTGCCAGTCTGCTGCATCTGCAATATGCATATCCATAGCATATGGCTATGCATGTCCTTTTGTAGCAGTGCTGGTGGGTGAGGATAGGAGGTACCCACCACAGAGAGGTACCTCCAGGAGCCCGCTACCCCCCCCCAAAACCAGTACTAACGACAAATGAAAAAACGAAAAACGAAACGACAAATTTTTGCGAAATTTCGCGAAAAATGGAAACGAGCCAAAACGGGCTGCCTCCGACACACGACAACTCGAAAACGTCATTTTCCCTAGTCGTGCCCATCTCTACTATCTATCTATCTATCTATCTATCTATCTATCTATCTATCTATCTATCTATCTATCTATCTATCTATCTATCTATCTATCTATCTATCTGCCTGCCTGCCTGCCTGCCTGCCTGCCTGCAGGTATATATAGCATGGCCATACCAATTCAAATTCTATCCATCCATTCATCTGTACTCATAGAATCATGAAATGATGGAGTTGGATGACGTGAGCGGACTGGTAGTACCAGACCACAACATTCTGGACAGCCTCTTTCAGGTTTTTCACGTTTATGTGAAACAATATGGAGAATCATGGAACCCTCAAACACCTCACAGGCTAATGATCAAGATGTTCAACCAGAGTCCCCCAGCATTACTACCATTCACAAAGTGAGTTCATACAAGGGGAAATCCCAGCAACATTTTTCATCAGTTCACCACTTCTTACCCAAACACAAAGCAATGGTCAGGGCTGTCCTTCAACATGTGTGAATGGTAGTGAGAAGAAGAGGATATCTTGTAGGCCATCTTGACTGCTGTCATTGGTGTTGTCAACATTCAGGCTGCCTTTGCTATGGAAAGCTTGACATCCTTTTTCTTGTTTGGAAACACAGGCATGATATTTTGCATCTGCATGTGAGTGAGAGTGTGTGTGAAAATCCAAGACTTCATATTGAGTAGATAATAATAATTAATTATTGTATTACTGTATTCTATGTTTTGATACCCAGTGTGGTGAAATTGATCGAATGATGGGCTGGGACCCGAGAGACATGGTTTCAGATCCTTACCATGCTGTGGAAACTCAGGGGGAGCAGCGGGAACTAATAAAACCCACAAATATCCAGCTTGAAAACCCTACAAGTCATCTCCAACTTGACAGCATGTAACACATTCCACTTATAACATGCTAATGAAAACCATGGTGTGATGGAATTATCAGGAGTAAAGACTTCCCACTAATTGTGAGTGCTGGTTTTTAGAGTGGCAAGACATCAACATATGATGAAGCATTCTTTGATCTTTAAAAAAAAGGCCTGGAAAAGGGGAGCTTTGCTCTGTTCAAATATTTACAGGGAGTTGTAAGTAATCCGAATGGAGTTTCAGGTCTGCAGGGCTTTACATAAGTAATTCCCGCCACTAAAGAGGCTCTGAATAAACATGAAGCCGGGTGTGGAGACTGTTGTTGAGGAGACATTCTGCTCCAAAAACTTTGTTGACTTAGCTGTTTAGTCATTTTATTCCTGAATGTACACTTAACGCTTCATAAAAAGTATTTGTCAGCTTATCAAACTCTCAAGGCAATGCAAATGATTGAAAAATAAATTGAGCTGGCAATAATACTGATACCAATTGAAAGTATGCATAATCGTACGCGTTCCCAAGTCCTCCATAGATTGGGGGACAGCAAAAAATCCCCCAGGCCCTGACATATAAGTCTGGAATAGTGTTCACCAGAACTTCATTCCTCTAACAACACTGCTGCAACATAACAAAGTCTTAACTCTTCATGGCTTCTGCTGGATTCAGGTTATGCTGGATTCAAACAGGTTCCTGGGTCCCAACTTGGGGCGGATGGTCCTTTCATTCTCCCACAATGTCCATCCAAAAGTCATGGCTTATTTTTGTGCCCACCGCTTTCCTCGACTGGGGAGTGTCATCAACAGGCCACAAATGGGCAACTACCTTGATTGGCAGATGTCAGAGACATTCTCCATTTCGGTAGTTGGGTCAGAACGTGTGGGTCCTCAGCTCAGGGTCACCAGGAGGTTGATTGTACTGCTCTTGTGGTGTGACATTCCTTAGTTAGTGCATAGTTGAGATGGAGAACTTATTTGTGTGTTCTAGTTGGGGCCACTTGGGAGCATCTACCAAGGACACCCCTGTTCCTCTCCATCTGCCCCTGCAACATTTTGTCCCAAGGTGCCTTGCCATGTATGCTCCCTGCCCAATTCCTATTGTTTTTAGCTGCACTTTTGGGTGGTTTTAATGTCTTTTTGTGAGGGAAGTGGGGCATTGACTTTGTGTTAATGGTTTTTATGATGGGTTTGATTTTACTTGATTTTATGAGATTATAGCTCAATGTAGTTTGACTTAGTTTTATATTGATATCAGAATTAATATTACTGTAGTGAAGACTGGATATTGCCTTGAGTGATACTTTTTTGTGAAAAGGTATTATAGAAATGTAATTATTCTATAATAATAATAATAATAATAATAATAATAATAATAATAATAATAATAATAATAATAATAATAATAATAATAATAATAAAGTTGTTGCAAGAAAATTGCTCAGACTGATTGAAAACAGTGTTATAATGTAGTTGCTCAAATGATCTACTGGAATTTGTGTCAGAACTATCATCTGCCCGTAGCAAAGAACTGGTGGGATCATAAGCCTAAAAAAGTGATTGAAAATGAGCATACAAAATTACTTTGGGACTTCCGAATACAGACAGACAGGGTTTTGCAGCATAATACTCTGGATATTGTGATTGTGGAGAAGAAAAAAGTGTGGATCCTTGATGTTGCTGTACCAGGTGATAGTAGAGTCACCAAGAAACAATTTGAAAAAATTACCCAATATCATGATCTGAAAATTGAACTTCAGAGACTCTGGCATAAACCGGTTGTGAGCGACCCCCGCCGCCCCCTCCATAATGAGGTGCTTAAAAATTATGTAAGATAGGCTTTTATTATGTTCACTGGAGTTCAACACAGACAGAAAACACCTCAGCACAGTTCAGTGGTGCTTTGCCCCCTCTGGGAATTAATAAGGCTTTTTCTTCTTTGGATCAGGCCCTGTCAGAAGTCTCTCCATCTGGTAGTAGTGCCTGGCTAGACTGTCTTTTAGCTTCAGAGCACAAATAACTTGTGTTTCTCCCAAAGTCCCAAGACACAGCCTCTCAGTTCTCACTCTTCCTTACAGGTTTTACTCTGTGCCTGTGTAATTCCCATAGAGTGGGGAGTTACCTCACTCCCTCACTCCAGAAGCCAGCGAATGTCCTGGTCAGTTAAACAACACCGTCTTCATCAGGCCGGCCCGCGTTGTCTCCCTTTATTCTTAGTTCTCAAACATTGGGCTGCCTCAGGGAGGGGCCGAGCCCATGAGCTGTCTTCCTTCGCTCTGCTCCTGGGTTGCACAGAGGAGACTTTATTCCTTATACTCCTTGGCCCCGGCCTTTAATGCTCACCTCCTCCAGGTTGTCCGACTGGCCAGGCTTCCTCCTTATCCAGGGTGTCCCTTGCATCCTCCCAAACATCCGTCTCCCTTCCTCCTCCCCCACGATGATATTTTCTCCCCTTATCTCTAGGCCCGCCAGAGCCCTCTCCTCCCCCCAGACAGGTGTTACATTTCTCTCTAATTGCCTTGCTGCCTCGGGAGGCTGACCACTCTCCCAGCTGCTTTCAGCTGTCTCACACATCCCCTTCCAAGTGGGCAGCCTCCTCAGCAAGGTCTTCTGTCCAAGGGCCCTGGCGAGAGAAATAGTCCACATTAGCATGCTGGCGACCCTTGCGGTACCGCACCCGAAACGCAAAAGGCTGAAGGGCCAGATACCAGCGGGTTAGCCGAGGGTTGGTATCCTTCATGCGTTGGAGCCATTGCAGGGGTGCATGGTCCGTGATTTGAGCAGGAAAGGGGCCCCTAACAGGTAGTAGCTCAACGCCTCCACTGCCCATTTGATGGCCAAAGCCTCCCGTTCAATCACTGCATATTTTTGTTCTCGGGGATAGTTTCCGACTTAGAAACAGGACAGGATGCTCTCCATCCTCATAATGTTGGGCTAAGATGGCTCCTAATCCCGCTCTGATGCGTCAGTTAGGAGAATGAAGGGCCGTGAAAATCAGGGGCTCGCGGACAGGGGCTTCACAGAGCCGCTGCTTTAGCCTTTCAAAGGCCTGTTGCTCCCTGGGTCCCCACCGCACCATCCTTGGAGCCTTCCGGCGTGTAAGGTCTGTTAAGGGTGCCGCAATGTCCGAGAAGTTCGCTATGAACTGGCGATAATAACTGCAAGCCCCCAAAACTGCTGCACTTCCTTCTTAGTACGGGGTGGACACCACTTTGACACTTTAGTCACTTTGTCCGCCATTGTCCGGATTTCTCCCCACCTACCAGGAATCCCAGATAAGGCACGTGCGCCTGCGCCAGCTTACATTTTCGAGGGTTCACGGTTAACCTCGCCTTCCTTAATTCCCTTAATACTGCTCTTAGGTGCTCCAGGTGTTCTCCCAAGACTGACTAAAGATGATGATATCATCTATGCATGCGGCCGCAAAATCTTGCACTGGTGCCAATACCCTATCCATCAGCCACTGAAATGTTGCTGCAGCCCCATGCAGGCCAAAGGGCATATAGGTGAATTGATAGAGCCCTACTGGGGTGGTAAACGCTGTTTTCTCCCTATCTGCCTTCCGGAGTGGGATCTGCCAATAACCTTTGGTTAGATCCAAGGAGGACAGGTAGGTGGCTTTCCCTAATCTCTCTATCAACTCATCCACCCTTGGCATAGGGTAGGCATCAAATTTTGATACCTCATTAACCCGGCGAAAATCAATGCAAAACCGGGTACTACCGTCTGGTTTGGGTACCAGGACGGGATGGCTCCGCCATGGACTGCTAGACGGTTCAATGACTCCCAGGTCTAGCATAGACCTGACTTCATCTATTATGATCTGTTTGAGGTGCTGAGGCCAGGTTCGGGCTGCCGATCTTACCACCACTCCTGGCTCAGTCTCAATTGGGTGTTCAACCAGGGTTGTGCGCCCCGGCCGGCTGACTATGACATCTGGAAACTCCTGTTCCAGGATCCTCAACTCCTGCTGCTTTTGAGGTTCAAGGCCCTCATCTAGTTTCCACCTATCCTCTAGGTCGGTGGAGGACCCTTTAGTCTCTGGTCCCAATTCTACCTCTTCTACTTCTCCCAAGAGGGCTTCCTATCCTTCCATTCCTTCAAGAGATTGACATGAAAGATTTGGGTTGGCCTCCTCCTCCGGTCTGGCATCCTAACTTCGTAATCTACAGGTCCAACCCGACGTATTACTTCATAAGGTCCCTGCCATTGTGCAAACAGCTTAGTTGGTTCGGAGGGTAAAAGCAGGAGCACTTTCTGTCCAGGGGTGAACTCCCGCAGTTGAACTCGGGCATTGTACCGACACCTTGAGCCATCTGTGCTTCCCTCAAATGTCCCTGGGCTAATTCGGTGGCCGTCCGCAATCGTTCTCGCATCTCCAGGACCTGCTGTACTGTACTCTGGGCCTGGTCTTCCCTGATTCCCACTGCTCTCGCACCAAATCAAGAACTCCCGAGGTTGCCTTCCATAGAGTAACTCAAAAGGGGAAAATCCTAAGGATGCCTGGGGCACCTCACGGATAGCAAACATCAATGGTGCCAACATTTGGTGCCACTGAGTGGGCCTATCTTGTGCTATCCTGCGTAACATAGTTTTAAGGGTTTTGTTGAACCTTTCTACCAGACCATTAGTCTGTGGGTGGTAAACTGAGGTTCTCAAAGGCCTTATGCCCAAGAGCTTCCACATTTGCTTTAAGGTTTGACTAAGGAAGTTGGTGCCCTGATCTGTGAGGATAGTACTGGGGAAACCCACTCGAGAAAATATGCCCAGAAGTTCCCTAGCCAAAACCTTGGCTGTAGTGGACCGGAGAGCCACCGCCTCCGGATAACGGGTGGCATAGTCAATCACTACCAGAATGTAAGAGTGTCCTCCAGCTGATTTAGGGAGGGGTCCTACCAGATCCATGGCTACTCGGTCAAAGGGTTTGTCCACTAGGGGCAAGGACACAAGTTCCCCTCCAGGACGAGGCCGGATCTGTGTTCTCTGGCACACTGGACACGACCTGCAATACTGTTCTACCTCTGTATACAGACCGGGCCAAAAGAACCGTTGGCGTATGCGGGCGTTCATCTTGTCTGCGGCTAAATGCCCAGCAAGGGGTGGGTCATGGGCTAACTTTAACACAAAGCCCCGAAGTCGTTGAGGAACTACCAGTTGAGCCCCTGGAAAGGGTGGGTTTGGGTCAATCCGGTAAAGAAGACCATCCCGCATCTCGAAACCCACTTGCCCTGCCGGCGTTTCCCCTTCCGGCCTAGCCCCTGCAAGAGCGTGGGTTAAAGCAGGGTCTTCCTGCTGCCATGCCCTCACCTGAGCTCGGGAGACCTTCCCTAACTCCAGCTCCCCTTCTGACTCCCCTGCAGCTCCTACTGCTAGCTGTGGGGATGTCACCAATTTTTCCACCCCCTGCCAATTCCTCCCCAACAGCATGGGCCATGCCAAGTTTGGTACCAATCCCACCCTCAACCGTCTTCTCTCGGCCCCTATGGTGACCCATACCTGTGTAGTGGCATATGGCTTCACATCCCCATGAATACAACGAATTTTTACCAAGCCTTCCTGTGACCCCCCTGCTTGAGATCGGAGCAAGGTAGTACTACAACCTGTATCTATTAAGGCCCTGACTGGTTTCCCATTTACCAAAACATCCACCTGCCACTCAGGGCCGGTGACCTCGCCTACCTGCATCGCTGCAACATAGGCATTAGCCCACGAACAGTCCATGAGTGGGCAGTCCCGCTTCAGATGGCCTTCCTTCCCACAGGTAAAACAGGCCATACTTTTGGGGGTCCGGCTTTGGGTTCCCTGAGATCCCCCTCCTTTGCTAGCCTGGGCCGGATCTGACGGGCTTGGGTTTGATTGAGTCCTCTGGGAGGCCTCCAAACCAGGTGAGTTGCCTCTGTTAGGAACCGCACGATGAACTAACAACCGGTGTCTCCCTAAAGATGATTCCTTCGGAGGGGATCCAGCATTCCTTGGCATCTGTTCCTTAGAAGAATTCCGGTCCTTCGCGACAGGCTCCTAGAATCCCAGGTTTCCTCAGCACACCAATAGGCTTCTAATGCAGAGACTGCTTCTTCAATGGAAACCGGACGTAATGTCGTGTCACCCAGTTCCGGGGCCTGGGGGCAAGGTGGTTACCAACTGCTCTACCACCAACAGCTCAATTATCTTCTCCCTGAGTTACTATCAGGCTTGAGCCAACGGGTAGCATAAGCCCGCATCTTCTGGGCCACCGCCTGGGATGACCATTACTCTTAAGACGTAACTCCCGAAAACGCCTGCGATAGGCCTCGTCTGACAAATTCAACGTACTCAGGATGGCTTGCCTCACCTTACCGTAATTGGCAGCGTCCCGGGCATCTAAGGCATCAACTACTTCTTGGGACACCCCTGTGAGGCAAGGTGTGAGGATTAGGGCCCACTGCTCCTTTGGCCAAGCCGCAGCTGTGGCCACTCTCTCAAAGGTGTTGAGGAAAGCTTCTGGGTCATCCTCAGGTGTCATTTTTTGCATGTGAATGGGTGGAGGACCAGCCACCCAGGTACCCGAAGCCATTGGGGTAGCTCTCAAGACCTCAGCCATTTGTTGTTGCCCCACCAACATTTGCTCCATCAAAACGCGCTGGTTTTCTGCCATCTGCCGTAACAGGTGTTGATGCCTCTCGGTGGCCCAGGCCAACAACTGGGCGGTGGTCGCTGGGGCATCTGGAAGAACCCCACGTTGGGCGCCAATGTAAGCGACCCCCGCCGCCCCCTCCATAATGAGGTGCTTAAAAATTATGTAAGATAGGCTTTTATTATGTTCACTGGAGTTCAACACAGACAGAAAACACCTCAGCACAGTTCAGTGGTGCTTTGCCCCCTCTGGGAATTAATAAGGCTTTTTCTTCTTTGGATCAGGCCCTGTCAGAAGTCTCTCCATCTGGTAGTAGTGCCTGGCTAGACTGTCTTTTAGCTTCAGAGCACAAATAACTTGTGTTTCTCCCAAAGTCCCAAGACACAGCCTCTCAGTTCTCACTCTTCCTTACAGGTTTTACTCTGTGCCTGTGTAATTCCCATAGAGTGGGAGTTACCTCACTCCCTCACTCCAGAAGCCAGCGAATGTCCTGGTCAGTTAAACAACACCGTCTTCATCAGGCCGGCCCGCGTTGTCTCCCTTTATTCTTAGTTCTCAAACATTGGGCTGCCTCAGGGAGGGGCCGAGCCCATGAGCTGTCTTCCTTCGCTCTGCTCCTGGGTTGCACAGAGGAGACTTTATTCCTTATACTCCTTGGCCCCGGCCTTTAATGCTCACCTCCTCCAGGTTGTCCGACTGGCCAGGCTTCCTCCTTATCCAGGGTGTCCCTTGCATCCTCCCAAACATCCGTCTCCCTTCCTCCTCCCCCACGATGATATTTTCTCCCCTTATCTCTAGGCCCGCCAGAGCCCTCTCCTCCCCCCAGACAGGTGTTACATTTCTCTCTAATTGCCTTGCTGCCTCGGGAGGCTGACCACTCTCCCAGCTGCTTTCAGCTGTCTCACACATCCCCCCTTCCAAGTGGGCAGCCTCCTCAGCAAGGTCTTCTGTCCAAGGGCCCTGGCGAGAGAAATAGTCCACATTAGCATGCTGGCGACCCTTGCGGTACCGCACCCGAAACGCAAAAGGCTGAAGGGCCAGATACCAGCGGGTTAGCCGAGGGTTGGTATCCTTCATGCGTTGGAGCCATTGCAGGGGTGCATGGTCCGTGACGAGCAGGAAAGGGGCCCCTAACAGGTAGTAGCTCAACGCCTCCACTGCCCATTTGATGGCCAAAGCCTCCCGTTCAATCACTGCATATTTTTGTTCTCGGGGGGATAGTTTCCGACTTAGAAACAGGACAGGATGCTCTCCATCCTCATAATGTTGGGCTAAGATGGCTCCTAATCCCCGCTCTGATGCGTCAGTTAGGAGAATGAAGGGCCGTGAAAAATCAGGGGCTCGCGGACAGGGGCTTCACAGAGCCGCTGCTTTAGCCTTTCAAAGGCCTGTTGCTCCCTGGGTCCCCACCGCACCATCCTTGGAGCCTTCCGGCGTGTAAGGTCTGTTAAGGGTGCCGCAATGTCCGAGAAGTTCGCTATGAACTGGCGATAATAACCGGCAAGCCCCCAAAACTGCTGCACTTCCTTCTTAGTACGGGGTGGACACCACTTTGACACTTTAGTCACTTTGTCCGCCATTGTCCGGTTTCTCCCCACCTACCAGGAATCCCAGATAAGGCACGTGCGCCTGCGCCAGCTTACATTTTCGAGGGTTCACGGTTAACCTCGCCTTCCTTAATTCCCTTAATACTGCTCTTAGGTGCTCCAGGTGTTCTCCCCAAGACTGACTAAAGATGATGATATCATCTATGTATGCGGCCGCAAAAATCTTGCACTGGTGCCAATACCCTATCCATCAGCCACTGAAATGTTGCTGCAGCCCCATGCAGGCCAAAGGGCATATAGGTGAATTGATAGAGCCCTACTGGGGTGGTAAACGCTGTTTTCTCCCTATCTGCCTTCCGGAGGGGATCTGCCAATAACCTTTGGTTAGATCCAAGGAGGACAGGTAGGTGGCTTTCCCCTAATCTCTCTATCAACTCATCCACCCTTGGCATAGGGTAGGCATCAAATTTTGATACCTCATTAACCCGGCGAAAATCAATGCAAAATGGGGTACTACCGTCTGGTTTGGGTACCAGGGCGGGATGGCTCCGCCATGGACTGCTAGACGGTTCAATGACTCCCAGGTCTAGCATAGACCTGACTTCATCTATTATGATCTGTTTGAGGTGCTGAGGCCAGGTTCGGGCTGCCGATCTTACCACCACTCCTGGCTCAGTCTCAATTGGGTGTTCAACCAGGGTTGTGCGCCCCGGCCGGCTGACTATGACATCTGGAAACTCCTGTTCCAGGATCCTCAACTCCTGCTGCTTTTGAGGTTCAAGGCCCTCATCTAGTTTCCACCTATCCTCTAGGTCGGTGGAGGACCCTTTAGTCTCTGGTCCCAATTCTACCTCTTCTACTTCTCCCAAGAGGGCTTCCCTATCCTTCCATTCCTTCAAGAGATTGACATGAAAGATTTGGGTTGGCCTCCTCCGGTCTGGCATCCTAACCGTAATCTACAGGTCCAACCCGACGTATTACTTCATAAGGTCCCTGCCATTGTGCAAACAGCTTAGTTGGTTCGGAGGGTAAAAGCAGGAGCACTTTCTGTCCAGGGGTGAACTCCGCAGTTGAACTCGGGCATTGTACCGACACCTTTGAGCCATCTGTGCTTCCCTCAAATGTCCCTGGGCTAATTCGGTGGCCGTCACGCAATCGTTCTCGCATCTCCAGGACCTGCTGTACTGTACTCTGGGCCTGGTCTTCCCTGATTCCCACTGCTCTCGCACCAAATCAAGAACTCCCGAGGTTGCCTTCCATAGAGTAACTCAAAAGGGGAAAATCCTAAGGATGCCTGGGGCACCTCACGGATAGCAAACATCAATGGTGCCAACATTTGGTGCCACTGAGTGGGCCTATCTTGTGCTATCCTGCGTAACATAGTTTTAAGGGTTTTGTTGAACCTTTCTACCAGACCATTAGTCTGTGGGTGGTAAACTGAGGTTCTCAAAGGCCTTATGCCCAAGAGCTTCCACATTTGCTTTAAGGTTTGACTAAGGAAGTTGGTGCCCTGATCTGTGAGGATAGTACTGGGGAAACCCACTCGAGAAAATATGCCCAGAAGTTCCCTAGCCAAAACCTTGGCTGTAGTGGACCGGAGAGCCACCGCCTCCGGATAACGGGTGGCATAGTCAATCACTACCAGAATGTAAGAGTGTCCTCCAGCTGATTTAGGGAGGGGTCCTACCAGATCCATGGCTACTCGGTCAAAGGGTTTGTCCACTAGGGGCAAGGACACAAGTTCCCCTCCAGGACGAGGCCGGATCTGTGTTCTCTGGCACACTGGACACGACCTGCAATACTGTTCTACCTCTGTATACAGACCGGGCCAAAAGAACCGTTGGCGTATGCGGGGCGTTCATCTTGTCTGCGGCTAAATGCCCAGCAAGGGGTGGGTCATGGGCTAACTTTAACACAAAGCCCCGAAGTCGTTGAGGAACTACCAGTTGAGCCCCTGGAAAGGGTGGGTTTGGGTCAATCCGGTAAAGAAGACCATCCCGCATCTCGAAACCCACTTGCCCTGCCGGCGTTTCCCCTTCCGGCCTAGCCCCTGCAAGAGCGTGGGTTAAAGCAGGGTCTTCCTGCTGCCATGCCCTCACCTGAGCTCGGGAGACCTTCCCTAACTCCAGCTCCCCTTCTGACTCCCCTGCAGCTCCTACTGCTAGCTGTGGGGATGTCACCAATTTTTCCACCCCCTGCCAATTCCTCCCCAACAGCATGGGCCATGCCAAGTTTGGTACCAATCCCACCCTCAACCGTCTTCTCTCGGCCCCTATGGTGACCCATACCTGTGTAGTGGCATATGGCTTCACATCCCCATGAATACAACGAATTTTTACCAAGCCTTCCTGTGACCCCCCTGCTTGAGATCGGAGCAAGGTAGTACTACAACCTGTATCTATTAAGGCCCTGACTGGTTTCCCATTTACCAAAACATCCACCTGCCACTCAGGGCCGGTGACCTCGCCTACCTGCATCGCTGCAACATAGGCATTAGCCCACGAACAGTCCATGAGTGGGCAGTCCCGATTCAGATGGCCTTCCTTCCCACAGGTAAAACAGGCCATACTTTTGGGGGTCCGGCTTTGGGTTCCCTGAGATCCCCCTCCTTTGCTAGCCTGGGCCGGATCTGACGGGCTTGGGTTTGATTGAGTCCTCTGGGAGGCCTCCAAACCAGGTGAGTTGCCTCTGTTAGGAACCGCACGATGAACTAACAACCGGTGTCTCCCTAAAGATGATTCCTTCGGAGGGGATCCAGCATTCCTTGGCATCTGTTCCTTAGAAGAATTCCGGTCCTTCGGCGACAGGCTCCTAGAATCCCAGGTTTCCTCAGCACACCAATAGGCTTCTAATGCAGAGACTGCTTCTTCAATGGAAACCGGACGTAATCGTGTCACCCAGTTCCGGGGGCCTGGGGGCAAGGTGGTTACCAACTGCTCTACCACCAACAGCTCAATTATCTTCTCCCCTGAGTTACTATCAGGCTTGAGCCAACGGGTAGCATAAGCCCGCATCTTCTGGGCCACCGCCCTGGGATGACCATTACTCTTAAGACGTAACTCCCGAAAACGCCTGCGATAGGCCTCGTCTGACAAATTCAACGTACTCAGGATGGCTTGCCTCACCTTACCGTAATTGGCAGCGTCCCGGGCATCTAAGGCATCAACTACTTCTTGGGACACCCCTGTGAGGCAAGGTGTGAGGATTAGGGCCCACTGCTCCTTTGGCCAAGCCGCAGCTGTGGCCACTCTCTCAAAGGTGTTGAGGAAAGCTTCTGGGTCATCCTCAGGTGTCATTTTTTGCATGTGAATGGGTGGAGGACCAGCCACCCAGGTACCCGAAGCCATTGGGGTAGCTCTCAAGACCTCAGCCATTTGTTGTTGCCCCACCAACATTTGCTCCATCAAAACGCGCTGGTTTTCTGCCATCTGCCGTAACAGGTGTTGATGCCTCTCGGTGGCCCAGGCCAACAACTGGGCGGTGGTCGCTGGGGCATCTGGAAGAACCCCACGTTGGGCGCCAATGTAAGCGACCCCCGCCGCCCCCTCCATAATGAGGTGCTTAAAAATTATGTAAGATAGGCTTTTATTATGTTCACTGGAGTTCAACACAGACAGAAAACACCTCAGCACAGTTCAGTGGTGCTTTGCCCCCTCTGGGAATTAATAAGGCTTTTTCTTCTTTGGATCAGGCCCTGTCAGAAGTCTCTCCATCTGGTAGTAGTGCCTGGCTAGACTGTCTTTTAGCTTCAGAGCACAAATAACTTGTGTTTCTCCCAAAGTCCCAAGACACAGCCTCTCAGTTCTCACTCTTCCTTACAGGTTTTACTCTGTGCCTGTGTAATTCCCATAGAGTGGGGAGTTACCTCACTCCCTCACTCCAGAAGCCAGCGAATGTCCTGGTCAGTTAAACAACACCGTCTTCATCAGGCCGGCCCGCGTTGTCTCCCTTTATTCTTAGTTCTCAAACATTGGGCTGCCTCAGGGAGGGGCCGAGCCCATGAGCTGTCTTCCTTCGCTCTGCTCCTGGGTTGCACAGAGGAGACTTTATTCCTTATACTCCTTGGCCCCGGCCTTTAATGCTCACCTCCTCCAGGTTGTCCGACTGGCCAGGCTTCCTCCTTATCCAGGGTGTCCCTTGCATCCTCCCAAACATCCGTCTCCCTTCCTCCTCCCCCACGATGATATTTTCTCCCCTTATCTCTAGGCCCGCCAGAGCCCTCTCCTCCCCCCAGACAGGTGTTACATTTCTCTCTAATTGCCTTGCTGCCTCGGGAGGCTGACCACTCTCCCAGCTGCTTTCAGCTGTCTCACACCGGTTCAGGTGGTCCCAGTGGTAATCGGCATACTGGGTGTGGTGCCTAAAGAGCTAAGCAAGTATTTAGAAGAAATTGGAGTTGACAAAATCACCATCAGCCAGCTGTAGAAAGCTGCCTTACTGGGATCTGCTTGCATAATTCGCCGATACATCACTGAGTCCTAAACGCTTGGGAAGCGTTCGACTAGTGATTGGTAATATGAAATCCAGTTAATAATAATAATAATAATAATAATAATAATAATAATAATAATAATAATAATAATAATAATAATAATAATAATAATAATAATAATAATAATAATAATAATTAGAGATGGGCACGACTTGAAAAAAATTTTCGAGTTGTCGTTAGTTGGGCCGGTTCCGTTTCAGGTCGTTTCCGTTTTTCGCAAAAATTTGCAAAAATTAGTCGGTTTGTTTTTTTGTTTTTTCGCTGTTGTTAGTACTGGTTTTTTTGGGGGGGAGCGGGCTCCTGGAGGCACCTCTGTGGGGTGGGTGCCTCCTCTGGCCCGCTATAAAGGGAAATTAGGCTCCTGGAGGCACTCCTATCCTCACCCACTAGGAAGGGGAAGCAGGCTCCAAGAGACCCCTCTACATGGGGGTCTCCCCTCCTCACCTGCTGCTGCAAAATGGTATGCAATAGCCATATGGGTATTGCATACCAGTTGTGCAAATGTGCAGACAGTGACTGTGAAGACTAGTGGATGGCACTGAACCCAGAGCCATAGGTGAGATTCCTAACTAAGGCTCTTGCAACACCGTGTCTCACACAGAAGGGAATTGTACTTGCGTGTAGTGCAATGCAAGTACATCTGGCTTAGGGTTAAGGTGGGTTAGGGTTAGGGCTAGGGTTAGGCTAGTGACAGATAAGGTTACGGTGGGCTAGTGGGTTGCACCTCTGGGTGCCTCTCTGACCCACTAAGAAGACAGTCTGTGACGTATGGGTACGGAGTCAAGGGTTAGGGTTAGGGTTAGGGTTAGGGGGCTAAGGCAGGTTTTAGGAGGCTTTTGGGCACATCCCAGAAGTCTCCATGGCCAAGTGGCCATGCGTTTGGCGGGATGGCTCCAAAAATTTGCATGGCCCATCATTGCGCAGGTGTAAAAAAAAAAAATAAAATAAAATAAATGGAGGACAGAGGAGGAGAGGAGAGACATTTTGTTGCAAGAAAAAACCCACTGCTACTGTGAAAAATCTGGCAGTTTATAAATTTTCACGTGTTTCTGTTGTGCTTGTGTGTTTTTGGACCACGATTTCAAAAACAATATTGCATTCGCCGCCCCATTTTGGATCCCCCGCCCGCACCGCATGGCATGGCGACTCAATTCCAGCTGCCCAGGACGGGGGGGAGGCGGGACCCCCCCTCCAGAAACCACCCCTCCGGTAGGTGCCCTGCGCCCTTAGTCAAGCAGGCATTTTTCCGCCTGCTTTTTTGGCCCGGGAATGGGTGGGGGAGAGTTTAAAAGTTTTTTCCTGTGCAGTCCGTGCCGCTTGCTTGCGCTTTAATTGTGGCGGCCGGCGGCCGGCGAGACTGGGCTTTTTGCTGGCTGCCTGCGAGCCTGCGGCGAGTCCCACCAGAGCAGCCCAGGACGGGGGATGGGGGGGAGGCCGGGGACCTCCAGAAGCAACCCCTCTGGTAGGTGCCCTGAGGCACGGCAGGCATTTTTCCGCCTGCTTTTTGGCCGGGAACCGGGTTTTTTTCACTTTTAAAAACTTTTTTTCTGTGCCGCGTGGCATCACGCAATCACGCGATGCAAGGAACGAGCATGACAAATCAGACCAAAATTGTTCGTTCGTCGGTTCGAGCTCGAAGTCTGGTGGAGTAATTCCCGTTACCGTTTCCGTAGAGTAACGGAACTGAGTAACGGAACCGGAAACGGGAATACCGCTAAGTCGTGCCCATCTCTAATAATAATAATAATAATAAAATAAATGAAGTAGTAGTTGCAGATTCCAGAATATCATCAGAGCTACAAAAAGAGAAATATTAGGAACAGCATATGTATTTTGACAATATTTAACAGGTATTTAAGGTTTTGATTAAAATTTGTAACTGTTATGCAACACCAGTTAATGTTTTTTATAATTTTGATTGACTGTGGTTGGTATTTTTTAACTATAACAATAATAATAACAACAGGGGCGCATATGTTGGGCTAAATGCCTGTATGATCACACCCTGAGTCAATGAGTCTACTTGAACTGGGATTATCAAAGTGATACCGGCCTGAGTGTTTCTTGTATTGTGACACACAGCACTTTGACAGTAAGTTTGCTGAGGCAGCTTGTTTTTATTGAAATCTAACCTGCTTTTCCACACAAAACACTAGAGGCGTCGTAACACAATATGTAGCACATTCTAATAAAACCAGAAAAAAACCCCCAATATATTGTTATATAGAACAGCGTTTTTCAACCACTGTTCCGCGGCACACTAGTGTGCCGTGAGATGTTGCCTGGTGTGCCGTGGGAAAAATTGAAAAATTCACAGCTGGGAGGCACTATAAATAGCGTCCAAGGGCCAGCTTGGCTCCTCCCCCCCCGCGGCCCGCGGCGCTGGCGTCACTTCCACCCCAGCCGGACCTGGCCCCGCTCATTCTCTTAGTGTTTGCCCTGTGCCTGCTGCCGCCGCCGCGACTCGCTCGCTTCCCTCTCCCCCCCTCCTTTTTTTACCCTGGACCACCACCACCCCTTTCCTGGAAGCTACCAATGGACTGAGCCGCCCGACAGCCCGCCCGCCAACATGAGCCGGCCCGGGAGCCCCAGCCCAGAACAAACCACCAGGTGAGGGGAAGGGGAGGAGGGGCGCCCGGCTGCCCCAATTTGGAGGAGGCCTCCGCCGGGCCTGGGCTGGAGGCGGGCGGGGGGGCTACTGACATGGCTGGACGGCCGGACGGCTGGCCTTTAGGGTCCGGGAGGGGAAGAGCCGTCTCTGAGGGCCCCCGCGATGGGTTCCTTTAAGTCTTGCCCCTTTCTTTCTGTCTTGGGTCACCCTCTTCTCTCTCTCTGTCTTTTCTTTCTTTTTCCCCACCTCTCTTTTCATTCGTACCCTTTCCCCTCTTCATAAAACGTGCTCATTTCTAGCCTGCATATGTGTATGTCTAGCAGCCTGCCTACTGTAATTAAAACTGTAAACCAGACTCCTTGAAGTGGTATGGGGCGGTATACAAGCAGAACACTTTCTGCTTTCTTTCCTTCCTGCCTTCCTTCATCCTCCTCCCCTCCTGTCGCTGGACTTGCTGAAGGCATCTGCCTTGGCCACAGTGTGGAGAGCAAGATGGGCTTTTGGGTCTTATTTGTGTTCCTGGAGAGTCAGTGCCCCTTCTCAGGTCTCCACTGGACACAGAAGTCCATGCAGGGCAAAATGTCTTTAAAAAAACAACACAGGTAAGTGGGAACTGGGTGCTAGAGAGCGGGTTGCCTCAATCTGTGGCCCCTCTGTCCTGCTTCTCCCTACACCAGCAATGGCGAACCTTTTAGAGACCGAGTGCCCAAACTGCAATTCAGAACCCACTATTTTTTTCGTAAAGTGGCAATACAGCAATTTAACCTGAATACAGGTGGCTGTGAAGGGATGATGTCGGGTGCCCACAGAAAGGGCTCTGAGTGCCACCTTTAGCACTCATGCCAGAATATCAGCTTTGTGTTCAGCCAAACAGGCCCAGGTTGCGCACTGAAAAGTATTTTATAATTTTTCATATTTCTGTTTACTTACTATTTCATAATAAAGTAATTATAAAATACTTTCTTTGTGTTTATTTGATTCCTATTCAAGAGAATTACTTTATATATAGTCAATATAGGCACAGAGTTAAATTTTTTAACATTTTCTAATGGTGGTGTGCCTCGTGATTTTTTTCATGAAACAAGTGTGCCTTTGCCCAAAAAAGGTTGAAAAACACTGATATAGAAAATGAAACAGAAATATAAAAGTTAAGAGTAACTGAAATCCAAGTTGAAAAAAACAAGTAATTTAAAGGAAGGGGAGATAAAAATAATGTGAACATTCTCAAAACATCTATCAACGTTAAACCAACCAACCCATGGTTAAAACATAAGAACATAAGAACAGCCTTTCTGGAACAGGCCACAGCCCATCCAGTCCAGCATTCTGTCTCACACAGCGGCTCACCTTTGCTTCAGGGTATTCCCAAGCAAATGTCTTGACTACTTACGATTCCTTGCAAATGGCATTGAGAAATATCCTGCCTTTCTCTCCAACCCAGAGGTTGTACTTAGGCATCCATAATGATAGCCATTGATACCTTTGTTCTCCATGAACTTGTCTAATCCTTTCTTAAAGCTGTCAAGGCTGACAGCTGTCACCAGTTCTTCTGGCAGGGAATTCCACAGAGCAGTGATCCTCTGGGTAAAAAAGTACTTCCTCTTATTTGTTTGAGATCTAGCACCCAAAAGTTTCATGGAGCGTCCCCCCTAGTTCTAGTCTTGTGCGATAGGGAAAACAGCTTTTCCTTATCTACTTTGTCTGCACTGTATATGCTTTTATAAACTTCAATCAGGTCACCTCTTAGGTGACATCATTCAAGAGTGAAGAGGCCCAGTTGTTGCAGTCTCAGATGGTAAGGAAGGTGTTCCAGTCCCCTAATCATTCTGGTTTCCCTCCTCTGAACTTTTTCCATTTCCATAATATCCTTCTGGAGGTTTGGTGACCAGAACTGTACACAGTACTCCAGATGGGGCCTCACAAAAGTTGCACATCTTATCTGCCAGCTTAAGATGTTGTCTAATAGCAGGACGTCCTGAAAGATGGAGCATTGATGGAGTTTTTTTTTAGAGTAGCCAGTGAAGAGGTAGTATTTCATATTCCCATGATATTACCCAGATACCAGAATGGGTGTTTCCTGTAGATGTTGAGTCCTCAGCGGGTTTATATTAAAGCAGGGGTGTCAAATCTTTGGCCCTCCAGATGTTTTGGGCCACAACTCCCAAAATTCCAAGCCTGTATTGCCAATGACAAAGGACTGTGGGAGTTGTGGTGCAAAACATCTGGAGGGCCGAAGCTTGGACACCACTGTATTAAAGGATGCAATAATTCAGATCAAAATAGACAATGCATGTTCAGCATGTTTTCAGAAAAGATGCTCTCTCAACTATTGATAAAAGATATCAGTTCATCATAGCATGGAATTTCTTCACATACTTTGCATTGTGCAGACACTGTATTGTCAGCAATCATTACAAGGTAAACAGGGACTGGGTGGTCAAGTCCGATTGCTGAGATATTTATATGTGGGAAATACATCAGGAAAGAAGACAGAGTAACTACAAGGAACTATTGACATCTGCTTTGAGCTTCAGATAACCTGGACTGAGCCCTTAATAGTATACACGTAACTGAATAAAATGTAATTTTAGAAACTCACAGAGGAAGGAAAATCATTTTAGTATCTGTCCTGTTGTGACAGGCCTTGTGGTGCAGCAGTTAAACAGCACTACTGCAGCCAAAATCCTTCTCATAACCTGGGTTCAATTCAAGGCAAACAGCTAGAGGTTCACTCCATCTTTCATCTTTACAGGGTTGGTAAACTGAGTGCCCTGCTTACCAAGGCAGCAGGGTGGAGGGGCAATGTGTAGCCTTCATAATTCAATTGCAAACTGCCTAGAGACTAATTTATGTGGTATGGGATGGTATATAAGTAGCACACTTTGCTGTGCTTCCTATTGTGTACCTGTTTTCACATTGGTTACTAGATAGGTCACACAGCTCCATGCCTGTTGGAGTCAAGGGAGACTCTTATTGCTCTTGTATTTCACAGGTTGGTGCTATAAGATCTGGGTTCAAATGTTCTAAAGAAGCATACACTTTTTCAACATAGGCTGCTTTCACATGACCACTAAAATCTGCAGCAAACTTTGATCCGGCTGATCCGGATCAAAGTCATGTGAAGCGGTCATGTGGTTGATGTCGTGGTTCCGATGTTCCCATATTCACATTTTGAAAATCCGCAACCGTTCTGATCCCATGACTGAGAACCGCACCAAAGACACCATAACGGGGGTGAAACGGTTTTGGTGCAAATTTTCCGTGTTCCCACGGACTCAAGTAACAGTTTAAAATGGGCATTGGAACAGCGACAAGGATTGTACCACTTTGAGACCAGGTACTTGTAAAATGCACTGGGACACGCTTAAGTGGGCGTGGTTGCACTTTATTTTTTAAAAGTCCGCTCCTTGTGGGAAAACGAGTGCTTTGCAGCAGATTTTAGTGGTTGTGTGAAAGCAGGCATAATTTGCCAAGAGGACGATGTAGGCTCCTGTGAGCTCATTAGAAGAAAGATGTCTTTTTAAAAAATGAGATGGAATAAACAACAGCACCATATAGGTTAAACTCATGGTCTCACAGCAGAAGTCAAACGTCCTTGGACATCCTTAAGCTAGCTCTTTGTGGTTGTTGTTTTTTAAACCAGTGATGCAAGAGATCAAACAAAGCGGGGGAGATAAAGGATAAAAATAGCAAAGCTCTGAATCTTAGCTTAATTATTTGTGTATTTATTAGCAGGCCATGTAGTGGAATAAATCATTCATATATAATTCATGGGATCACGAAACATTTACAAAATCTGTACCCCCTCTTCCCCACCACCAGCCCGGTCGGCTGTCTCTTTGGTGCGATGAAAGGATTTCTGAAGGAAAAAGCCCACTTTGATTCAGAATGCTTTTTATCTCCCCATTTGATATTCTGCTGCTCAGCATCTCTGTTCTTCTCCCCAATTTGCTCTTGCCCTGACGATAAGTGTGTCTCATAAGCTGTGCTGTTCAAAGCACGGAGGCAGTCTCTGGGGATGCGGGCTTGTCTCGCACCCGCCAGAGACATAAGCGTCGTGCAAAATAATTTGCTATCAGGCCTGACAGTCCCAGAAAAAACAAAAAGACTTGGGGAAATAAAGAAATTGACAACCGTTATAATGCTCACTCTGGTTGACAGGGGAGGGGGTGGGGAGGTAGCAAAGTTTTGTTTTGTTTTCAAAGGGAAAAAATATATATTTCTTTCAATATTTTTCCCTCCACTTTTGGAGTGTCAACACACCATTTTTAGATGTGGGAAAGCACCGAGCAAATAAGTTGTAATGATTCATTCCAGATATGTTGGATCTTGTTTTCTTCCCTCTGGTTCAGAAACAAAGAAAGAAAGAAAGAAAGAGAAAGAAAGAAAGAAAGAAAGAAAGAAAGAAAGAAAGAAAGAAAGAAAGAAAGAAAGAAAGAAAGAAAGAAGGGGGAAATGAACTTAAAATGAAATAAACAAATTGTATTTCTTTGGCCCTCAGTGTGCATGGCCCTCAATCACAGATATAGCTGTGGAAAATGCAACATAATTGGGGAATAGACATGGGCACGACTTGGCAAAATTCTTGTTTCCGTTTCCGTTTCTCGTTTCCGTTACGTAACGGAACGAAGAACGACAATTACTCTGCCAGAACTCGAACTCGAACCGACTAAAGAAAAATTGGGTCTGATTTGTCGTTGTCATTCCTGGCATCGCAGCGATCGCGCGATGCCAAGCAGCACAGGAAAAAAGTTTTAAAAATAAAAACCCTGATTCCCGGCCAAAAAAGCAGGCGAAAATATGCCTGCCTCAGTGAGGGCACCTACCAGAGGGGTGGTTTCTGGGGGGGGGTCCCCGGCCTCCCCCTCCTCTCCTGGGCTGCGCAAAGTGTGCATCCTCGTCGAGTCGCCACGCCAACTCGCCAAGCGGCGCGGCACAGAAAAAAAACCCCGATTCCCGGCCAAAAAAGCAGGTGAAAATATGCCTGCCTGAGTGAGGTCACCTATCAGAGGGGTGGTTTCGGGGGGGGGGTCCCCGGCCTCCCCACCTCTCCTCTCCTGGGCTGCTCTGGTGGGGGACATCCTCGTCGTCTCACCGAGTCGCCATGCCATGCGGTGCGGGCGGGGGATCCAAAATGGGGCGACTGCAATATTTATTTTGAAATTGCGTGGTCCAAAAACACACCAAAGCACCACAGAAACATGCGAAAATAGCTATTTTAAAACTGCCTGAATTTTTTCAGTAGCAGCAGTGGGTTTTTCTTGCAACAAAACGTCTCCATTGATTTTATTTTATTTTATTTTTATATTTATTTTTTTTACACCTGCGCAATGATGGGCTGTCCATGGGAGTGGACCATGCAAATTTTTGGAGCCATTCCATCAATTGCATGGGCACTTGGCCAGGTTTTGACCGAGACTTCTGGGATGTGTCAGTCGGACATAAAAAGCCACTAACCCTAGCCCGAACCTGAACCCTAACCCGAACCCGAACCCATACGCCAGTACACTGTCCTTCTTAGTGGGTCAGAGAGGCACCCAGAGGTGCACCCCAGTAACTCATCCTAACCTTACCTGTAAACCTAAGCCTAGCCCTTGCGCTAACCCCTAACCAGTAAGCCAGATGTGTACTCGCATTGCACTACAGCAAGTACACTTCCCTTCTTAGTGAGTCACAGGGCACCCGTAGGGGTCCTCTCTCACTTCGTTCCCCAGCCCAAGTGCACCGTATGCAGGCAGGCAGTGAGTCACAGAGGCACCCGAAAGAGAGGTGCCTCTGCCTGCTACTGCTGCAACTTAATGGTATGCATATCCAATTGGCTATGCATGCCAATTTGTAGCGGGCCAGAGGAGGCACCCACCCCAGAGAGGTGCCTCCAGGAGCCCGCTTTCCCTTCATGGTGGGCCAGAGGAGGCACCCACCCCAGAGAGGTGCCTCCAGGAGCTCCCCCCAAAACCAGTACTAACGACAGACGAAAAACCGACAAACAAAATGACAATTTTTTGGAAATTTTCGCAAAAAATGGAAATGAACCGAAACGGGCCGGCTCCGACACATGACAACTCGAAACGTAATTTTTCCTGGTCGTGCCCATCTCTATTGGGGAATTCAAAACTGGAAGTGAGCCAACAGCGGCTGATTCTCTATACACCTCATCCTTTCTTCTTTTTTCTTTTTGGATGGCTGATGTTGAACACATGCACACATCCTATGCTGAGAGAAAGGCAAAAAGTGCTGCCATTTCTCTAACTCGTCTTTAGTTGCTCATCATCATACAGTGAAATTGGATGAAGATATGAATATAGATTTCCGGTGCCAGAAGGGCTGTCCTTGAGAATCTAGAAGCATCTGACAGTCAGTGTTGAAAACTACAAACTGAATGGACTCCCCTCAGAAAGACAGAACATCATTTTCACCTGAGATATTCTGACTTTGTGAGAAATATGTGCTATGTCCAAATCAATATTCAGGGTACTTCGGCCAACACATTTTCCTTCTTATAATTCTCTACGAAATTCAGATGGAAATTTTTCATGTGTTCTTTGGCCATCTTCTTTGTCCATGGTTGAAACATAGGTGGTTACTTCATGTCCATCTTTGTTCCATGACTAGTTTTGTACTGTGACAGCATTGGTCGTGATTACATGGTTTTGTCCCTGTTTCAGTGTTCCCATGGTCATGATAACTTGGGACAAGTGTTACCTCACGGTCTTGTACCATGACAAACACTGAATTTGTCTAGCTTGCTTTTTCCTTTTTTTGGGGGGGGGGGGCTTAAAAATTCTTTTTCAATATTTTGCTTCTGAAAAGTCAAAATCTTTGCAGGCAGGGAAGGAGTCTGCAACTGATCTGGCTAGCTTTCACTTTCTCCACATGACCTCATTGGAATGCTCCGGGTGATAGCCTTTGGGCTTTCTTTGTTCTTTATTACTTTTGCTTGCTAATTAATTATTTGTCTGGTGTCCTTCTTTCCTGGCTTTGAAGTTTTTGCTTTATTGTATTTAAGGGAAGAGGGCAAGCGGGTGGTGATCATCTGGGGTGGGTGGGCACTTTGAATGTAACACCCAACCCAGTACCTGGGACACAGTTTTCTGAGAGAAACAAATGTTTTGTTGTGTGACAGTTGTTACCTCATGGTGTCTTGATCTCGGAACATGAACCGGGAACAAACTGTGACAAGGAAATACCCTACCCCAGCGCCAGGTACAGATTTGTCTCACTTAGCACCCATCCTGGGGGCATGGTCGGGACAAATTTCATCTGTTGCGCAATGGACGTGAAGTAACCATTTTTGTACCGCTCCAAAGCGCAACACTTAGAGAGACAAACCGGGTGTGTAGTAACTGCCATACTTGTAGAATACTGATGTCAGTGAATGGCCAAACAGTTCCCAAACTGAATAGGGAACAATGTTTTAAGAGCTGAATTATGGTCTTTAGGTACTACAGTCACAACTCGGCAAAAGTGCTGTGTGTCGTTAGTGTCCGAATAAGAAATACTATATTCAGTGTGTAGAAGTGACAAATCTATCAGTTTTGCTTTTACCTTTGTTCCAGGTCTTTGATCTTAAGTTCTTGTCATCGGATTTGTGAGGAAATGTGTGGATTTTTAAGAAATGCCTGAGGTGAATCATTAACCAAACTGAACTCCCCTCAACACTAAGCAGAAAAATAGCTCCACAGCTCTGTCACTGTCTTGCTGCTCTTTGCTACTTTACATCTTAGATGGAGAAACCCTTTTTAAATATTGGGGAGTAGGTGTCTTGTCTCTGTGATCCATGTTATTCCTTGGCTCCTTCACTCCTAATTCCAAACACACTATTCCTGAAATCATTCTGAGCCTTTTCTAAAATTTTTAAATGTATTGTCTGCCCCACTTCCCATGCTTTGCATAATTCCATTTGTATTTAATTATATTTTCATTTGTAGGTCTGTGTGGAGGTTTTGTGAATCAAGATTTGGTTCTTATAACCACAGGCACATAGAAAGTGGCATTCAACTGCCAAATAGTGATCCCAACTCAATCAGCCTATCAACTAGGATGAGTAGCCGCTCTCGAGAATGATAGGAATGATCCTCTCTGGAGAAGATATCCCTGGATGGTCTTCCCATCCAAATATACCCCTTGCTGGACCCTGCTTAGCTTCTGCAATCAAGCGAGGTTAGGTATGTTCCAGACAGGATGGTGGGTCTTCCTCTCTGGTGTGGGATGAAGGAAGTGATGAAGAAAAGACAGGAAGAGAAATATGGGAAACATTATAGGGAAACAGATCCAATTATATATATTCTCAAAAGCTTTCACATCCGGGATCTGATGGCTGTGGTGGGTTTTTTGGGCTGTTTTACTGTGTTCTGGAAGTTTTTCTTCCTGATCTTTCACCAGTCTCTGTGACTGGCATCTTCAGATGGCAGAATCTCAGAAAGCTAGGAGTTTTCTCTGTGCTCTGGGGTAGAGAGTAAGATTGTGGGTTTTTTTTTTATAGTTGTGGGAAAGGGGGAACTTGCTGTATTCAGAAGAATAGGTGTTGATTAGAGATGGGCACGGAACAAACATTTTTCGTTTCCGTTTCCGTTTGTCGTTTCTGTTACGCAATGAAACAACAAACGAAAATTGTGATGAAAATGAAACGAAACGAACAGAACCACAAAAATTGTGGTCGTTACGTTTTGTTTCCATTAATGGCGATGCGCAATGAAATGAGCTGTTTTAAATGTTAAAAAATGCCCTGGACATCCATAAAAATGCAGCAATAATTATTTATATTGTCTAATAATACCTACCAGGTGGGTTGGGGTCCTTAAAACGTTTGTTTTAGTCTTCTCCCATCGCGATGTATTTGTCTTTTCCCTTTAAAATGGATGTCACCACCAGCCACAAAATGGAGGCAAGCCATGTGATGTGGGATCATGTTCAACCAATAGCAGCCACAGAGGGCATAAAAAGCTCTGGCAGCCCCTGTCCTCCTTGCAGTCTCTGGTGGGAGTTAGGGTGGGATTGCTGTCTCTGCTGCGACTCTAGCTTCAGTCCTGCAGCCTCCCTGTGTGCGTGCATGCTGCGTACCTCTCAGTGAGTACCCTCCCCTGCCCCGCAGTGCAGTCACTCTGTGGCTGCCTTGCACCATGGGCAAAGCCCGCCGCTGCCTTTGAAGCCTCCCTGTGAACCTAGTCTATACTGTGTCTCTGCCAGCATCCATTTGTTTTAGTGTTTTCCCTCTGGTCTGGGATGTTGGGGGCCGCCCACGCATGGAAATGCTTTAAAAATCGCGCAAAAAGCGGGTAGAAACGACAAACGAAAAAACAAAAAACGGTAACGAAATTTTTCAAAAATTTCCCAACAAATGGAAACGAACCGAAACAGACCTCTCAATGACAAACAAAAAACCGAAACACCATTTTTCTGTTTCATGCCCATCTCTAGTGTTGATCATTGATTGTGATGTGGAGGGATTAAGAGTTTCACTGTAATCCACAAACAACAGCAGAGCTTCCACATAAAAGAAGAAAGTCTGAAATTCAACAAAGCCTTGTTCCCAGTACTGAAAACTACAGATGCAAAATACCAATGATCCTGACCCAGCCACAAGCACCAGTGGTCACTTCACACAATAGAACAAGCTAATGACACCCATCACCTCAGAGACAGATAAACCCTCCCTTATTACAGTGAAACTCTTAACCCCTCCACATCACAATAGAATAACTAACACTTATTCTCCTGAATACGACAAGTTCCCAACTTTCTCACAATTTAAAAAACCACAGTCTCACTCATTCTATACCCCAGAGCACAGAGAGAACTCCTAGCTTGTCTTGCCCTCTGAAGATGCTGACCATAGAGACTGGTGAAACATCAGGAAGAAAAACTACCAGAACACAACCAAACAGACCCAAAACCCTCACAACAGGCAGAGGCAAATATAGTCACATTATTTGTCCTGCTCCCAAAAACCTTTAGAAGTGTTCTTCTTCAGGTGCCATGTCCTCATAGAACATTGGTTATTAGTAGCATGATCTGTTTTTTTAAATCTCAAGTTATTCTAAATAGAGAAACTGTGCCAAATGCAAACTATGGGCTTAAATTCTTAAACCAGAATGTTCTTCTGTGACCCAGGACATGGTTTCCATCTATTTTTCTTTGAAGGATAGCCTGCAGCAGATGGTATATGTTATTGTCCATTATGTGACTGAAATATTGTAGTTTTCTTTTCTTTATGGTATTGAGAATGTCTAACTTTCTATTCATATGCTGTAATAGGGCCACATTAGTGACTCTGGCTGTCCAAGGTATCTTCAAAATTCATCCGTACTTCCACATCTTGAGTGCTTCTTTAGAAGTCTGTGAAGATTCTCAGTAATCCAGGTGAGTTTATCTGGAAGTTGAGTCATGGCTACTGGACTTCTTTTTATTTTTCAGATTGATGAAGCTGTTTGGATGATCAGTGAAACGTTTCTGTCTCTCAAGAAAAAGAAGTCCAGTAGTCAGGGCTCCACTTCCAGATTCTTTAGAAGAGTTCCTCCACACCTATTTGTCTAACATGTGTCTGAATTTATTTTCTGTAGCAAGAACTACTAGCAGGACTTTGTCTTACGCCATGGTCTTACTAGTCTTTTCTGCTCAGTTTTGCTGCGGCAAACTACGCAATAAAAGATCGTGTCCTAAATGCAAAGAGAAGTAAATTGGTGTCCCAGTCGACCACACCCCCGGAACTGCACTTTCACAGAAGTTTCTTAAACTACTGCTAGGGGTTGGTTTAAAAAGCTTACCTTAAAATGCTCAATTATTTGCTTCTCTAACGAGGTATGACCCCAGAAAATATGCAGTATTTAGCTTTGTACCCCATTTCCTGCCACTTCCTGTGGGTCCGTCTTGTCGATTCTTCATTGAGAACACATGAAACACATGGAAGGAAAGCACGCAGTTTCGCAAAATGAGAAACTGCAGTGGTTGAAAGACAGCTTACCGGTAATCACCCTGGGAATTTTAGATAGATAGATAGATAGATAGATAGATAGATAGATAGATAGATAGATAGATAGATAGATAGATAGATAGATAGATAGATAGATAGATAGATAGATAGATAGATAGATACACAGGACATACACTCAAATTGAAGGCTGGGAGAGTAAGAACTGACAAAAGAAAATATTTTTTCACCCAGCGCGTTGTAAGACTATGGAACTCCCTGCCACAGGATGGGGTGATGGCCTCTGGCCTGGATGCCTTCAAAAGGGGATTGGACAGATTTCTGGAGGAAATGTCCATCACAGGTTACAAACCATGATGGAGAAACCAGGGTACTTCAAGGGCCAGATGCAGGGGAGTGGTATCAGGAGACAGATATCTAGTCTCGTGTGCTCCCAAACACATCTGGTGGGGCCACTGTGAGATACAGGAAGCTGGACTAGATGGGCCTTTGGCCTGATCCAGCATGGCTCTTCTTATGTTCTTATGATGACTGCCTGAAAAAATGCACATAAAATTAAGATGTGCAGAAACTTTAGTGAGAGTGCGGCCTTAGACATCATTTTAGCTGCTTCTGCCACCCTCTGTTTCCCCCTCTTGCTTGTAAAATTGACTTTGGATATCACTCCCCTCTCTTCCCCTTTTTGAATAAACCTGTGGTCAACTTTGCAGCTGCTGCAACTTGATCTGGAGGCAAGCCACTAGCCAGCAAGACAGAGCCAAGCAGGAGGAAGAGGGGAAGGAAAGAAGGGCCTAGAAAAAGTGGACTTGAGACAATGAAGGCTGTGAGAAGAAGGGTGCACCCTCCTTTCCAGAGAAAACACCTGGGAAAGAGGACATGAAGGCCCAGCCCAAATAAGAGGAAGGGGAGAGTGAAGCTATGGAGGTGGGGGACACTGGTGAGGTGGTGCCCAAGGTGGCGTTAGGAGGATGATCAGAACAAGGCAGGAAGGAGAAAGAAGAGTTGGTGGAGGTGGTGAAGGAGGATCACTGGAAAGGGGAGTGGGTGACCTTCAAACTCCGTTGAGAAGTGGCCAAATGGGGGTGGAGAGAAAGAAAGGCGCTAAAAGCCCCATTCTGGGGTCAAATGCAGAGAGGGAGCGTCAGAGAGAGGAGTGAGAGTATTTGGCATGCAAAGCCCGCTGAAGTGAGCAGCAGATTGCTCTGGACAAAATATGGCAGAGTACCCATGGAGCTGACAGGGAGAAGAACTTGGGCAAGAAGACAACTTAGGGTGTTTATACGTGACCCCTAAACTCCGGGGCAAAGGGCTCCCAGCTCCGGAGCTTAAAAATGTTTACCCACCAGCTCCGGAGTTAACAGGAAATTAAGTGCGACCACGCCCACTTTAGCACATCCCAGCGCACCTTTCAAGTACCTGCTCTTTGGAGGTGAAAATTATTTGATCCGATGTAACGATAGTGAGTGCGGGGCTCTCCTTGCTTCTGTTGGTTGTTTTTTGGCTCCCGCCCCTTTAAGAGCTACTTTTACAGAGACGAGAGGCAGAACGGAGGTGAGCAGCATGCTTTTCTTTCTCTTTTTCTCCCTCCCCTCATGCAGCCAGCAGCCAGGAAGTGCGGAGGGGGTGGGAACGCAGGAAGAGCGACGAACCCCTAAGATCTCTGGTCCGAATTTAAGTGGCCAGCGGATCTTAGGGGTCGTGTAAAAAGGCCCTTAGATGACCCCAGCTGCAGCGGGAGCAACAGGTTAGAACCCAAACTTAGTTAAGAGTTTAGCCGGACTTAGTATAGACCCGGGCCATTCAATAACTCGAGAAAACCCCTTTTGGAGGTGGGCTATGGGCTTTAGAACCTGGATTAACGCCTGGGCAAATAGCAAAGTTTTGGTCCGAGGTCGAAACTTTGATCTCAGAGAAGGGAGAACATGCCGTTGAAGACCCTGGCATTAACGTTAGCTTTACCAATAAAAGTTGCAAGTTTGAAAAGCAACCTTCATCCTCTTTGTCACCGTCTGGAGGGCAACGGGTGTGGGTGGGTGGGTGGGAGCAGAAGGGGGTGACCCTCACAAAGGCACAAATGTGGGAGGTGGATGCTCAGTGCAGACCACTGGGGTAGTGCTTCGTCCATTCAGTGGGAGATGTTTCGATGCTGTAGCATGGGTGAACTCTTTATGACGCTTTCTTGGCATGAAGAAGAATGAAAGCCAAACTAAAGAGATTCCGGCAACCTTATGAGATGATAGAGAGCTAAAGGGGGGGGGAGAGAGATACGAGGATTTTTAATAGTCATAAACTGCAGAGCAGGAAGGGACCCTGTGGATCACTGAGTCCAGTCTCTGTCAAGGAGGCCCAGTGGGGAATTGAACTCCCGACCTCTGGCTCCACAGCCAGATAAAACTAAACCGCTGAGCTAGAAAATTTCCTGAGACCGCAGCAATTTTCAAGTGAGCAGATGGCAGTTTTTTCCATTGAGGCAACTTATTACAGGAAATGCAGCCCTAAACAGACGCGTGGCAGACATTTCAAGGTTTTTTTAATGTGTAAGCAACTCTTTCATAGAAACGTGGGGTGTCTTTGGAAAAGAAAGTTGAGAGGGGATAGATTGTTGTTGTTGTTCAGTCGTTCAGTCGTGTCCGACTCTTCGTGACCCCATGGACCAGAGCTCGCCAGGCCTTCCTATCCTCCACTGCCTCCCGGAGTTTTGTCAAATTCATTTTGGTTGCATCGATGACACTGTCCAACCATCTCATTCTCTGTCGCCCTCTTTTCCTTTTGCCTTCGATTTTTCCCAGCATCAGGGACTTTTCCAGGGAGTCCTCTCTTCTCATGAGGTAGCCAAAGTACTGGAGCCTCAGCTTCAAAATCTGTCCTTCCAGTGAACATTCGGGGTTGATTTCTTTCAGAATGGATAGGTTTGATCTCTTTGCAGTCCAGGGGACTCTCAAGACTCTCCTCCAGCACCACAGCTCAAAAGCATCAATTCTGCGGCGATCAGCCTTCTTTATAGTCCAGCTCTCACTTCCATACATCACTACTGGAAAAACCATAGCTTTAACCATCCTGACCTTAGTTGGCAAACTGATGTCTCTGCTCTTTAGTATGCTATCTAGGTTTGCCATTGCTTTCCTCCCAAGAAGCAGGCGTCTTTTTATTTCATTGCTGCAGTCGCCATCTGAAGTGATCAAGGAGCCCAAGAAAATAAACTCTGTCATTGCCTCCATTTCTTCCCCTTCTATTTGCCAGGAGGTGATGGGACCAGTGGCCATGATCTTAGTTTTTTTGATGTTGAGCTTCAGCCCATTTTTTTCACTCTCCTCTTTCACCCTCATTAAGAGGTTCTTTAATTCTTCCTCACTCTCTGCTATTAGAGTAGTATCATCTGCGTATCTGAGGTTGTTGATATTTCGTCCGGCAATCTTAATTCCGGCTTGTGATTCATCCAGACCGGCCTTTCTCATGATGTACTCTGCATATAAGTTAAATAGGCAAGGTGACAGTATACAGCCTTGTCGTTCCTTTCCCAATTCTAAACCAGTCAGTTGTTCCATATCCAGTTCTGACAGTTGCTGCTTGTCCCACATATAGATTTCTTAGGAGACAGATAAGGTGGTCAGGCACTCCCATTCCTTTAAGGACTTGCCATAGTTTGTTGTGGTCTACACAGTCGAAGGCTTTGGCATAGTCAATGAAGCAGAAGTAGATGTTTTTCTGGAACTCTCTGGCTTTCTCCATAATCCAGCGCATGTTGGCGATTTGATCTCTAGTTCCTCTGCCCCTTCGAAATCCAGCTTGTAGTTCTGGAAGTTCTCTTTCCACATACTGCTGAAGCCTGCCTTGTAGAATTTTGAGCATAACCTTGCTAGCATGTGAAATGAGTGCAACTGTGCGATAGTTGGAGCATTCTTTGGCATTTCCTTTCTTTGGGATTGGGATGTAGACCGATCTTTTCCAGTCCTCTGGCCACTGCTGGGTTTTCCAAATTTGCTGGCATATCTTATGCAGCACCTTTACAGCATCCTCTTTTAAGATTTTAAAGAGTTCAATTGGAATGCCATCACCTCCACTGGCCTTGTTGTTTGCAATGCTTTCTAAGGCCCACTTGACTTCACTTTCCAGGATGTCTGGCTCCAAGTCAGCAATTACGCTATCTTGGTTATCAGGGACATCCAGATCTTTCCGATATAATTCTTCTGTATATTCTTGCCATCTCTTCTTGATCTCTTCTGCTTCAGTTAGGTCCCTACCATTTTTGTCCTTTATCATATCCATCTTTGCACGAAATACCCCTTTAATATCTCCAATTTTCTTGAACAGATCTCTGGTTTTTCCTTTTCTGTTGTTTTCCTCTATTTCTTTGCACTGTTCATTCAAGAAGGCCGCCCTGTCTCTCCTTGCTATTCTTTGGAAGTCTGCATTCAATTTTCTGTATCTTTCCCTTTCTCCCTTGCATTTTGCATCCCTTCTCTCCTCCGCTATTTGTAGGGCCTCGTTGGACAACCACTTTGCTTTCTTGCATTTTCTTTTCTTTGGAATATTTTTCATTGCAGCCTCCTGTACAATGTTACAAGCCTCCATCCATAATTCTTCAGGTGTTCTGTCCACCAAATCTAATTCCTTGAATCTATTCTTCACTTCCACTGTGTATTCATATGGGATTTGACTTAGGTTATACCTAACTGGCCCAGTGATCTTCCCTACTTTCTTCAGTTTAAGTTTGAATTTTGAAATAAGAAGCTGATGATCTGAGCCACAGTCAGCACCAGGTCTTGTTTTTGCTGACTGTATAGAGCTCCTCCATCTTTGGCTGCAGAGAACATAGTCAATCTGATTCCGGTGTTGTCCATCTGGTGATGTCCATGTGTAGAGTCGCCTTTTGTGTTGTTGGAAAAGAGTGTTTGCAATGACCAGCTTGTTCTCTTGACAAAACTCAATTAGCCTTTGCCCTGCTTCATTTGGAACTCCAAGGCCAAACTTGCCAGTTATTCCTTTTATCACTTGACTCCCTACTTTAGCATTCCAATCCCCTATGATGAGAAGAACATCTTTCTTTGGTGTCAGTTCTAGAAGTTCTTGTAAGTCTTCGTAAAATTGGTCAATCTCAGACTCTTCAGCACCGGTAGTTGGTGCATAAACTTGGATGACTGTGATGTTCAAAGGGCTGCCTTGGAATCGTAGAGATCATTCTATCATTTTTTAGGTTGTATCCCAGCACTGCTTTTCTCACTCTATTGTTGACTATGAAGGCTACTCCATTTCTTCTTTGGGATTCTTGCCCACAGTAGTAGATGTGATAGTCATCTGAACTGAATTCACCCATTCCTGTCCATTTAAGTTCACTGATACCCAGGATGTCAATGTTTATTCTTTCCATCTCACGTTTGACCACATCCAGCTTACCCTGGTTCATAGATCTCACATTCCAGGTTCCTATGCAGTATATTTCTTTGCAGCATTGGACTTTCCTTTCTCTTCCAGGCACGTCTGCAGCTGAGCGTCCTTTCGGCTTTGGCCCAGCCACTTCATTAGCTCTGGAGCTACTTGTACTTGTCCTCCGCTCTTCCTCAGTAGCATGTTGGACACCTTCCGACCTGAGGGGCTCATCTTCCAGCGTCATATCTTTTAGCCTTTTGTTTCTGACCATGGGATGTTCTTGGCAGGGATACCGGGGTGGCTTGCCAGTTCCTACCCCAGGAAGTCTTATTACAGGCCTCATTGTCACCAGTGTAATTAGCCTTACAATGATGAAAGCACAGTTCAGCCTGTTTTATTTTGTAGCCTCACTGATCAACTGGGACACAAAAGTAGAAATGTGCCCCATTTATAAGATATTCCAGACTGAGGCAGGGGATAGATTAGCTCGGTTTAAATATCTGAAAGGATGTCATATCGAAGAGGAGACAGGTTTGTTTTCCATGGCTTCAGACAACAGGACTCGGAAGAATGTCTGTGAAGATTCTCAGTCATTCAGGTGAGTTTATCTGGAAGTTGAATCATGGCTACTGGACTTCTTTTTCTTGAGAGATAGACTCACGGAAGACTGGTTTCAAACTACAGAAAAAGAAATTCCATATGAACATTAGAAAGAACTTCCAGACGGTTGGAGCTGTCCGGCAGCAGAATAAGCTGCCACAGAAGGTGGTGGAGTCTCCTTCTTTGCAGGATTTTAAGCACAGCCTAGATGACCATCTGTTGGCAGTGCTTTGATGGGGGGTGTTCCTTTATGTCAGGAGTGGGTGGACTGGATGGCCTTTGAGGTTTCCTCCAAATCTATGATTCTATGATTTGCGTGTTTCTGGTGTGATCCCTTTGCCCTTTGAAACCAACAGCCCCAAAATACTTGGGGGTAGAGTGACCTCCCCCGGAATCCCTTAGGTTCAACCAAGCATTCATGAGGTTAGAAAGATTTTAAAGATGTAGTGCAATTACAAAGAGGGGTGAAAAAGTGTAACTGAGGAAGGCATTGAGTTGACAGCAGTGAACTTTCCCTGCCTTTCCTTCCGCAGTGCTAGGGATCAAACCAAAGACATTTGTGCTGGTTAGAGTTTTGTTTTTTTCTGTATCACCCAATATTGTATCTTACATCCTAGCAGCCACAGAATTACAGCACACTGGGGCTTTCACATCCCTAATTTCAGATCCAGGGATGAGGAGGTAGAAACGGGGGTGGGGGAGAAAGGATGGAACGTGTAGGGACTGAACTGGGTGATTTCTTTATCTTACTTTTTCAGCAGAAATGTTCTATTTAAAATTTCCTTCAGAAAAAAAGATCCACTTGGCTATGCTGCCAAGAAGAAGAGAAGACAAAGAGAAGGAGAAGATGAGGTGACATTTCAGGTGGTGTAAGGAGACAGCAGGCATCCTGCTTTGTTCTTTTAAGAAGGAACTGGATAGGGTGGTCTCCATTTTGCCCTTTTAAAGTCTCTCTCATGCTGTCTCCCCTGTGGCAGCCTTGGGAAGTCACTCTTCCTGCTGGTGACATTAGGGGATTCTCTTGTTTGGCAGAAAAAAACGGAGTGGGGGTTATAAAACGAAGTGCCCTGTTTTGCTGATTTGTCTGAAGGCCTTTTTACACATTAGAGGCTCCTTAAAGTCCAGTTGGGTGTCCGCATGAAGTTTGATGTCCATTTCCTCAATTACAAGAGTGACCTTTTCCTGAAGGTTTGGAATGGCACAAATACCAATCTGAAGGGGGAAAAGAATCATGGCTTAGGGTTTCCAAGAGGGAACCAGGGTCAAGTAGCAATGCTATTTTTACCTGGTTGATGGAGCCAATGGCTGAATTATTCATATATTGAATTAGGATGAATTTGCTCTTTGAATTAGGCTTGGCGGTATATAAATGAAAAAATGAATAAATATAAATAAATAGACTGAAGCCAATGGACCCTGCAGGAACAAGGTGCTTGCCATTTATTTATTTATTTATTTATTTATTTATTTATTTATTTATTTATTTATTTATTTTGCTGACGTGCCCTAGGGCTCCACTATTAAAGGGCCCTTTGCACTCTGGACCACAGCAGTACATACTGTAAATACACAGATATTTATCCATAAATATTCTCTCATAAGTACAGTATATACAATCATTTAGTTTCTCCTCGTATTTTATTTATTTTGTTTTATAATAGAAATATTAACACATTTCGATTAATACGATAATAAACTGCTTCCTTATTGCAGTGAAAAAGGCTGTCTCATGCATCAAAACAATTATCCATCTATTATTTATTTCTAATAAATAATAATATTTTATTTATTTGAAAATATTACAGTATTGAACAATTATACATCCAAAGTGTGCTTTCCTGAAGAGTTCAGCTTGTGCAAGACGTATATATTTGTGTGTGTGTGTGTGTGTGTGTGTGTGTGTGTGTGTGTGTGTGTGTGTGTGTGTGTGTGTGTGTGTGTGTGTGTGTGTGTACAAACATAAACACATACAAATTGTGAATAGAATTCTTCAGGAGAACTTCAAGATGTTTATAACACTATGTACTAGAGTTAGGGTTAGGCTGAGAGCTGTAACGGAGTGAAAGAATGAAGTGTTGGAGAAGTTTCAAAATACCTGAAAAATTAGGGGCCTCACCATCAGCAAACCCAATCCATGTCTACTCATAGGTAAGGCCAACTGCATTCAATGCATCTTACCTCCCTGGATCCTATGTATAAGGCTTCAGACTGTTGCTATCTCTGCCGTAGGCTTCGGTGGCAGTACTGTATAAGTTCAGGAGGCTGCAGGTGGCTTTGAACCGGGAATGTTCAGCAATTTGATGCATCACACCACTTGCCTTTTTCTCTGTGGCCTGAACTATTGCTCCTTTACACCATATGGGCCCTCGTTCATCTACAACGTGCAGAGTTATTGCATTACATGGTTATTTGTGACCTGTAAAATTGATACCAAGTTTATTGCACTGCAGCTGAATTCATTTTGGATTGCAGATGTTATTAATCATAAAAGAGGAGAGGAGATCAGAACGGCAGGCTTAAAGGTTGATGGAGGAGGGTACAGACTAAAATCTTTCCCATTTGTAACTTGGAGACGATTGAAGCGGTCTGTACCTTTTTATTTTTGGCACAGACCTTGAATTGATTGCCATTTTTTGCTCCTTTTTTAGGGAAAAAAAGTCATCCAACAAGCTGTAGACGCTGGTATAATTAAAACAAGTAGTATTGCAGACGTCAAGATGGACCTGGGAAACGAAAGTTCTCTATCATCTCCCAAACACATAGGATATTAGGTTTCCAGAGTTTTAAATCTTAGGTCTAGAACAAGACGATACTCATCTTTTCCCTCCCGCTAATGCCTTAGATCAGTGCTTGACTAGGAATGCTTTTGATATTGAACTCAAAAGGCTGTTTGCATACTGAGGGTCCTGAGTTGATTCTCCTCTTCATCTGCACTTTTATTTATTTATTTATTTATTTATTTTTCTATTTCTATATTGCCCATCTTCCAGTGGAACTCCAGGTGGTTCACAACACTATAATACTACAGTAACATCAAATCAGAGTAAAAGCATAAAATAAGAAATTTTTAAAAAACCCCAGCAAAGATGGCAGCAAGTATTTTTCAGGAAAAAAGAACGAAAGCAAAAAAATAACTACACACTCTAATGGTCACCAAATACCCCTTTAACAAGCAATGTTTTCAGAGCTTTTTTGAAGGCCAGCATGGACGGAACAAGGCGCAGCTCACTAGGCAGGTGGTTCCACAGCGAAGGGCCAGCCACAGAGAAGGCCCAGTTTCGGGTGACCGATTTCCTGGCCTCCCTGGACGTGGCCTCCCGAAGTGAGTGTCCCAGAACATTCTGGTGGGACGGGGCCTCAGTTGACCTCTGGGAAATTCACTCCACCAGGTATTCAGGTCCCAAACCTTGGATGGGGTTTGTAAATCCAAACCAGGATCTTGAACCTTATTTGGGACCCAATGGGCAATCAATGCAGACGAGCCAGAACTGGGGTGATGCAGTCATATTTACCTGGGCCAAACATCAGTCTATCCACTGCATTTTGTACCTGCTTTAGTCTCCAAAAAAGAGTCAAGGGCAACCTCACAGAGTGAGTGTTGTAATAATCTATCCTCGCGATCACAAGCGCCTGCACGACTGTCCTCAGGGACGCCTCATCCAGGTGCGAGCAGATCTGGGAGATCTGACAAAGATGGAAAAAGGCAGTCCTGCAGACAGCCATCACCTGGGCTTCCGGATCCAGGACCACACCCAGATTCCTTACTCTCTCCGTCAGTTGAAGAGTAATACCCTCCAAACTGAGGAGAAGGCCACTGTACCCGGTAGAGGATGCCCCAAAGAACAGAACCTCGGTCTTCTATGGTTGAGTCGGAGCTTTCTAGTCCTGGTCCATTCCATGAGTGCATCCAGGCAGGAGTCGAGTGTCTGGACCGCCTCCACTGCAGAGATGTAAAGGAGAGATAGAGCTGTGTGTCATCAGCATAATGATGGCAGCACACTCTAAATCCCCTAATGACCTCACCCAGCAGCCTCATGTAGATGTTGAAAAGCATGGGGGAGATTGCCGACTCCTGGGGCACCTCACAAGGGAGCGTCCAAAGGGCTGACAACTCCTCCCCCAGCTTGACACGCTAGGGATGGCCACCAAGGAAGGATCGGAGCCAGCTAAAAGCTGTGCCTCCAATCCCCACCTCAGAAAGCTGATCCAGCAAGATACTGTGGTTGACAGTATCAAAGGCTGCTGACAAATCCAGGAAGACCAACAAGGTAGAGCATCCCATGTTGGCCCCCCTGAGGAGTTCATCTTGCAGCGCAACCAGGGCAGTCTCAGTCCCTCAACACAGCTGGAACCCGGACTACAATGGATCCAGGATTCACTACTCCTCTAGAAAGGTCTGGAGGCTAATGGTGGCAACCATCTTGATAACGTTGCCCAGTAACACAGGCAATTGGAAGATAATTAGACAAATCGTCTGGTGCCATGCCAGGTTTCTTTAGAGTGGGCTCACCACTGTCTCCTTCAGGCATGAGGGGAAAATCCCTTCCCTGAAGGATGCAGTGGAAATAACAGAAGCCCACTCTGGCATGCTCCCTCCAGCAGATTTAATAAGCCAAGATGGGCAAGGGATGCCGCCGGCCTACAATGGGCAATTGCCCTAGAGGCCTCAGCTGAAGAAACAGGCCCAGATGAGAAGACCGAGGGGATGCAGCACTTGAGACACACAAGGAGAGGCTAGAGAAACCAGAGTATAGGCTGGTTCAGATGGCCTCTATTTTAGATCTAAAATGGTCTGCAAATGACTCACTAGTGAAATCACTAGGAGGAGGCCTAGGCTGACCATGATTGGTGAGGTCTTGAACCACCCGGAACAATTCCACCTGGCAGTTCAAGTCTGCATCAATTCTCAGGGAGGCATAGGATCTTTTAGCCTACCTGACTTCCCAAATATAGCACCTGGTCAGCAAACGAACTGCATCCCAATTAACTACTGACCAGTCCTTTCTCCATTTGCTCTCAAGCCTTCTTCATTCTTGCTTCATCACTCGCAGCTTAGTTGATAAAACACAAACAACAATCTTTGATTCCCAGTGTAGGACAATGGATAGAGTGATGGACTTAGGTTCTGCAGAACAGTGTTCAAATCCCTGCTCAACCATGAAAACTCAATGGGGAAAGTGGAAGTGGTAAGAACATGCCTTAAATGTCTCATTTACCTTAAAAGCCCTGTTAGGGGGTGCTATAAATTCTGACTTGATGGCACAGATCATCATCTTTACCAGTGGGTGTATGTGTGCTTGTGCTTTCCTCAATCACAACTTCAATTAATAGAGATCTGATTAAATATTCATTTGTGTCAAGATGGTTTGCCTGCACATCTTTATCAAGGCTCAAGACTTAAAATGCATTTTTAATTTTCTTTTCAAGAAGTGTTTAGTTCTGACATATTAGTACATATTTTTAGCCTACTGGACTGGATGATCTGTAACGTGCTTTCCAGCTCTGCAATTCTTTTTTTTTTAATTAAGAATTAAAAACTACAATACAAAAACACATAGAACAACAAAATACCATAAAGGAAAAGAAAATATTAATCAAAACACACACCAATATGACCAAAATATAGCAAATATTAATGTGTTTTTCATGAATGGATTATTTATCTTTTTCATCTGAACTTTAATGTCTTCCTTTAAAATATATATTCTCTTTTTGTATAATTTCTAAGTCTCTCCAGCTCTGCAGTTCTAAGATGACAATGTTTAGTATATGTTTCAGTGTTTTTAATATTGCGTCTCACTGTATTTTGCTCTCTGTGAACATTTGCCTTTAAATATTTATAAGCCACGTTGGATCTCTTTATTGGGAGAAACCTGGGGCATAAATAAATAAAAGGAATGAATTAATAAATGCATTATACATATTGTGTGGATATGTCCATGTTTAGTGGAGCCAATAGGTAGTATTGGGCTGAGTTTATTTGCCAAGATTCAGCAGCTGTCCTTTGCAAATCTATTTCTGCGCGATTGCCCAACTCTCATATTTTTCTCTCTAAATTGTGAGTCCTCTAAGCCTTCCATGTCAATTAAAGTCACATGACAGTTCATAGAATCCTGGAAGTATGAACTAGATGAAATCATCTGGTCTAGCTCCCTTGCAGGAAAGCTGCTGTTCAAAATATTCCAATCAAGGACAGTCCATCCCATTTTGATGCATTCTGTTCCATTGCTTGAACAGTACTTACTGATTTCTAAGATTTTATTTTTTTGTCCAAACCTCATTTCTTGTAATTTGGATAAATGGAGCCTTGTGGCACATTGGTTAAACCGTAGTACTGCACTCAAGGATCCACTCACAACCTGAGTTTGATCCCATTAGGCTCAGGGTAGCCAGTCTTTCATCTTTCTGAAGTTGATAAATTGATTGCTTAGCTCACTAGGGTGGGGGAAAATATGTAGCCTGAATAATTAAAATTATAAACAGTCCAGAGAGTGCTTTTTAAGCATTGTGACCTGGTATATCAGCAGCACTCTTTGTTTTATTTTTAAATCAATTGGTCTGCTCCATACCTTCCAGAGAAAACAGACACATTAATTTTCTTCTCTGAAGATGGCCATTATACCATCTCTCAATATCTCAGCTACTTGTTATAGTTTCCATCAGTGTGTGCAATCTACAGCAGAATATAAGAAGGAAGAAATAAAAGGAAATGAATTGAAAAAAATGCAACAAACAACATTCTGATGCTAATAATGTTAACAACGGACTCAGCTAATTTTTCTGTAGTTTTCATGATTGATAAAATGCCTAATTAGAAAAAAAAATAAAACAAACATAAAAACTGTTTCTGCACAAAACTAGCATTTCTTCCCTTTGTGAAGCTAGGCATGTGCACACACGAAGCATCACAAACAGATCTAATTGATTACTAAGCCACAAACAATCTATCCAATGCTGCGATTTTCATCAGTAATCTAAATTTCTCGAATTAGTACACTTGTATTATAATCCAGTTGTATGGCATGTTGCATGGGCTTCCTTTACTTAAAATATATGGGTAATAGAGATGGTGACAAACCGAAAAAATTGACGTTTTGGTTTTTCATTTTTTCGTTGCGGGTCTGTTTTGGTTCATTTTCACTTTTTGTGAAATTTTTGAAAAAAGTTCATTTTGGTTTTTTTTGTTTTGTTTTTCATTTTTACCCGTTTTTTGCACGATTTAAAGCATTTCCGTGCACGGGTGTCCCCCAACGCCCCAGAAAACACTAAAAAAATGATGCTGGCAGAGACACAGTATAGACTAGGTATGCAGGGAGGCTGCAACCCAACCCCTGTTTCTGCTTTTTTGTAATCTGCAAGAAGACGGCAGAAATTTAGGATTGCCTATTTGCAGAAAAGCACTCAAATCACTCTTGTACATGTGTAAAAATCTTTCATTGCTTTAAGGAGCGGAACACATGAAAGGGCCTTCTTGGCTGTGGCACCCAGAATCTGGAACTCCCTCCTACTAGAGGCGAGGACCATCCCATCTCTGATGTCCTTCTGGAAACAGGCAAAGACCTTTCTCTTCAGGCAAGCTTTCCCTGAATGATTATGTGTCTTTCATATGTATCTATAGGATCATATAGACTTTGTGTTTATAACCATTCGTAACTAGAGATGGACACGAATTGAAAAAATTACATTTTGTTTTTTTTGTTTTTGTTATGGGTCCATTTTGGTTTGTTTTCATTTTTTGTGAATTTTTTGAAAAAATTTGTTTTATTTTTTTCATTTTTTGTTTTTCGTTTTTACCCGCTTTTTGCGCGACTTAAAGCATTTCTGCGCGCAGACGTCCCCAAACGCCCCAGACCAGAGGGAAAACACTTTAAAAATGATGCTGGCAGAGACACAGTATAGACTAGGTATGCAGGGAGGCTGCAAAGGCAGCGGCGGGCATTGCCCAGGGCGTAAGGCACCCGCAGAGTGACTGCACTGTGGGGCAGGGGAGGGTACTCACTGAGAGGTATGCATGCACACAGGGAGGCTGCAAGATAAATCTCTTCTTTCTGTCCCCTAAGAGCCAGGCTTCAGCCAGCAGGAGCTCAGAGACATACACCTGCCTGGCTGGCCTAAAGTAATGAGTTGCAGAGATAGCAATCTCATCCTAACTCCCACCGCAGACTGCAAGGAGGACGGGGGCTGCCAGAGCTTTTTATATCCTCTGTGGCTGCCACACCTACCCATTCTGCAACCTGGGCATGCTATTGGTTGAAATTGTCCAATAATTTAGATGATCCCATCACATGGCTTGCATCCATCTTGTGCCTGGAATCCATTTTGTGTCATCCTTAAAGGGAAAAGAAAAACTACATCGCGATGGGAGAAAGACAAAAACAAATGTTTTAAGGACCACAACCCCTGGTAGGTAATAATTTCAAATAATTATAGCTGCGTTTTTACGGATGTCCATGGCGTTTTAATACCCAAGAAATCAATATTAGGCATCTGTGAGCCATTTTGGGTCGATGTCCCCTAACTCTCCTTAAAGGAAAAAATACAGCAATCTGAGAAAAGACATAAATGCACGTTTTAAGGACCCCAACCCCCCTGGTAGGTATTATCAGGGAGAATAAATAATTATAGCTTGGTTTGTACAGATATTCAGGACGTTTTTTTAACATTTAAAAACAGCTCATTTCATTGCACGTCGCCATTAACGAAAATGAAACGTAACGAACCTAATTTTTGTGGTTCTGTTCAGTTCATTCCAATTTCATCACAATTTTCGTTATTCATTTCATTACATAACCTAATGAATAACGAGTAATGGGACAATTTTTTTTTCATTTTGTGCCCATCTCTAATGGGTAATTATCAAACAGTTTAGGTAAGAAGGGAAAAACTGAAGTAACACAATTATTAGTGATGACATTAGTTTTTAGGAGGAGAAGAGGAAAACTAAGATGGGGAGGGATTTGGGAAGGACAGTAATTTGTGAGAACGCAATGAGTGAAGAAAAAAACAGCCCATATATCTAGATATTAAGATAAGATAGCTGTTAGGATAGGATGGGGGAACTTCCATTGAAATCAGTTCTCAAAGGCAACTTTGCTTTTCCATCAAGTCAGAATGAAGTTATAGCCTTCATAGAGCTTTTGAAGTGAACTATTTGAGGTCGTTTTGGTCTCTAACACATGACCGCTAAATGCTGATGATAATAAAATTCACACTTTCTCTGAGAGTGGTCATGTGACATTAGATGAGCAGTTACCACCCCCACGGTAGCATTTTTGGAACCTATTTTTTGTGTCCCCATTTGCCAAGTTTGCATCAAAGTGCTGATTTGAAAAGCTGTTTGCTGCAAAATGGGTGAAACCGGAAGAAGAGGCGGCTTTTTGGAGTTCACACAAACTTTGCTTTGTAACAAAATATGCATCAGCATGCAAAGTAATTTGATCAAACTCCTAGCGATGGTGTAGAAAGTGCCCTTGAGATGCACTTCAGGGGGGATGGTCGAGAGGGGTGTTCAGAAGATGCAGCTGGCCGTGGGGGGCACAATCTATAGATGCAAGTTCAGTAAAATAAAAAGGCGCATTTAAGTGGTCGTGTGATAGAGGCATTTATTTATTTCCATATCCCCAATGAGTTTCCACACCTAAGTGGGGATTCAAGTCCTAGTCCATCATTCTATCCACTATACCACACTGCCTATCCCAGCAAAGAACTTCAGAGGGCCCCAAATACCCTACCCAGCAGAGTCTATGGGCCTTTTTACATGACCCCTAAGATCCGCTGGCCACTTAAATTCGGACCAGAGATCTTAGGGGTTCGTCGCTCTTCCTGTGTCCCCACCCCCTCCGCACTTCCTGGCTGCTGGCTGCGTGAGGGGAGGGAGAAAAAGAGAAAGAAAAGCATGCCGCTCACCTCGTTCTGCCTCTCGTCTCTCTGAAAGTAGCTCTTAAAGGGGCGGGAGCCAAAAAACAACAAACAGAAGCAAGGAGAGCCCCACACTCACTCTCCTTACACCGGATCAAATAATTTTCACCTCCAAAGAGCAGGTACCTGAAAGCTGCATGGTGCCAGGACGCTGCCTGTCATGGAACCTGAATGTGAAGGGTTAAATGCTGGAGAGCAGCAGGAGGAGCCTTGTAGTTCAACTCAGCAGGCAGCTGAGTCTGAGGACGCAGCTGAGGGCACATCTCCTCCTCCTATAAGGGCTAGGAGCAGGATCCTGCAAAGGAGAACTAACAGGAGAGCTAGAGAAAGGATCTTTAATGATAGGTGTAAAATTAGATCTGAAAGCCCTGAGTTCTAGCAGGAGCCTTTCCAGAGATATGGGTGTGCTCCCTGTTTTAGGATAAAGCTAGCAAGTTTACCCTGAACCCTCTGTGGGAGCAATGCATCACTTACCTTGCCACCACATTCCTGTGTGTTATCCTGACTTTGTTTCCTGACCTTGGACCGGCTTCCTGACTATGACGTTTGTCTGTTTCCCTTGAACTTGGCATTTGGCTCTGTAAATTATTCTGGATTGACTCGGACTATACTTTGTACTTTATCTGGATTACAACTAAAGTTCCTGGCAAAGAACTGAACTTGGCTTGCTGTGTGTTCTGTGTGCGGGGCTTGACACGTGGGATGCGCTAAAGTGGGCGGGGTTGCACTTAATTTCCTGTTAACTCCGGAGCTGTTGGGTAAACATTTTTAACCTCCGGAACTGGGAGCCATTTGCCCCGGAGTTTAGGGGTCGTGTATAAACGCCCTATGTCTGAAAGACTCCATATTAATTTTGACAGCTCCACTGAAATGTGCCAGTTCTGTTCCACAGTGCTATTCAATCAAGCCTAGAATGTTCTGTGGTGTTTTCCTGCGGTAATGAATAATGCATGAGAGGTGTGTGTACTGAATGGTGGGTTTGTAGTCCAATGGGAGAGTCCGGGGAGTGGCCTGAGAGCATTTAAGGCTCTGCTCAGCACTGTTTTAGTCAGACAGGGACTGACAGAAAGACCTAGGCTTACAGATAGAGAATCTAACAGAGTTTGATTTGGATAGGGACTGGCACTGTCTAAGAGGAAAGTCCAGATAGGGTCTGAGATAAGAGATAGATTTTTAAGAGTGTCTGTGAAGAAAACTAAGTGTTTAGAATTTGTAAACTTGGGAACTGGCTGTGCATATATTCAACTTTATTAGTTATCAAACTTAAGACTGTTTGAGCTATATTCTTCTTTCTGTTTATACTTCACCTGTTACCATTAATGATTTTGATTCAACTTTTGTAATCAATAAACATCTTTTATTTTTATTCAACTTAAAACAGTCTGAAGGCTTTAATTTACTAGCGAAGCTAGTTGGTGGCAGCGAAAAAGGAAAATCAGGAGCAGTGTTTGTCAACAGCCTGTGAAAGGGCTGGGGGCAAGTGTGTTAATGCTACATGTCCAACTTTAATGTTAAAATTTTCCACACCTAATCTTAAAATAAATTGACTGGATTTTTGAATTCTGTGCTGTCTCAGTGAGTTACATATCTAGCTGCAAAGTCATGAGTTGGAGGTTTGGTTCCACTCTGTGCATACCAAGAGAAGAGCTACAGTCCCAGAATGCCCCCAGAAGAAAAGAATGGTAGACCACTTCAGAGAACTCTATATCTTGAAAAACCTGGAGACGGTAACCAAATATTAGAAATGACTTGATTGTATGCAATTATTTTTTCAGTCACAAACAACATGAATGAATCTCTAAATATTTCAGTTTCATAGAATCATAGAATCATAGAGTTGGAAGAGACCTCAAGGGCCATCCAGTCCAACCCCCTGCCCTGCAGGAACCCCCATCACAGTATTTCCAACAGATGGCTGTCCAGCCTCTGCTTAAAAACCTCCAAAGAAGGAGACTCAACCATCCTCCTTTGTGGCAGCATATTCCACTGCCTAAAACAATTTCTGCCTAAAACAATATAGCAACAAATCAGACAAGAGAGTTTAAGAACATGACACTGATTGATTGATTGACTGACTGGTTGGTTGGATTTTTATAGCAACCACCTGGCAACAAAGGCCATTCTGGGTGGTTAACAAGACAATTAAACAGAATACAAATCCTGTGCAGAATAACATAGATATAGACATCTAGTGCAACAGCTAAAAGTAAAAAGAAAACAATATCAAGATAGAAGTAATTATCACAAGGCATTTAAGACAAATATAAAAATGTTGCAATTAAGTTCCAAAAGGACTCTTACTAGACAGTTCTGTCAGATCAGCAGTCAGTTGTATGATACCATACAACTGAACCATATGGGCATCAAAATCAGTTGTGTCTATCTATCTATCTATCTATCTATCTATCTATCTATCTATCTATCTATCTATCTATCTATCTATCTATCTATCTATCTATCTATCTATCTATCTATCTATTGCATTTATATCCTGCTAATCTGGTCTAAAAGTTCACTATTTAACAGAGTGATTTTTCCATATAATTATTGTTCTTAAATAAAAAAAATAAAGGAAACTAGAAATTATAGTAGGACCCCGGTATCCACTGGGGATCAGTTCCAGGCCTTCCCGTGCATAAGAGAGAACACCTGCCCACCCACCTCAAAACTGCTGTTTCCTGACAGTAGCTTGCTTTATGACTGCTGTTTTGAGACAGTAGCTTGCTTTATGGCTGCTTTTTGTGAGAATAGCTTGCTTTACAGATGCTATTTGTGAAAATAGCTTGCTTTACTATTTGTGACAATAGCTTGCTTTGTGGCTACTGAATGATTTATTTATTTTTCCTTTGCCATCTGTGGATAACCGATTCAGTGGATAATGAATCAGTGGATACGGGGGTCCTACTGTAGTTTCTTCCAACTAACCCCCCCCCAAATCCTTTAGCTTTTCAAATTGCTTGAAGACGAGCCTGGAGTCAGGTAGTCAAATGATCACAATTGAGGAAACGATGAAGCAAACTGAATTATATCTCTGCCACCAGAAATCTGATGGCAGACAAATGAAACTGTTGTGACTGGTGGAGTAGAAAGTGCGTTCCACGTTTTACAGTTAGGAGGATGCTATTTCTTCTTTTTCTTCATGGTTATTGCACCTTTTCTGCTGACAGTGCATCTCCGAGCAGAGGTCAGCAGTTCTTCAGCCTTTTTATTTGACTTTTAATGGCTGAAAAAGTTGACCTATATTTATGAACTGCAGCTGCTGGTATTGGTGTGTCAGTAACCTCCATTGATTCAGATTGAGCGGCTGTATTGTGCAATAGGGAGGTGAAAAATGGAAGACAAGGATCAGCAGAAAGGGACAACCAAGTTCATCTCCCACAATGAAAAGTACACTTACCAGCAACAGAATGGCATGGCAAGAGGATATAAGCTTTCAGGTCCGATGAAAATAAATTCCTCTCCCCCCGCCTGTTCCTGGTAAGCTCCAACAGAGAGAAAAATACACAGAGCCATGGTGCCAATAAGGAAGACCCTGTCAGGATTTTGCAGTCTAAAACTACCCAGCCCGATCTCTGAGATGTCTTGAGTTGTTTCTCCCCCCCCTTTGTTTTATTGTTTTTCTACTTGTTGTTAGGGATTGTTAGCTGTCCGAAATAGTGCTCCACACAAACGCATGGTATATAAGGCCAATCAATCAATAATTTATATATCTATATTTATCTATCTATCAATACTAAATAAAATCATTTGAGAATAAAGGCTTCCTATGTCACTTGTGTGGCCATTGTTCATTATATAAGGCCAATCAATCAATAATTTATATATCTATATTTATCTACCAATCAACCAATAATAAATAAAATCATTTGAGAATAAAGGCTTCCTATGTCAATTGTGTGGCCGTTCTTCATTATATAAGGCCAATCTATCAATAATTTATATATCTATATTTATCTACCAATCAACCAATAATAAATAAAATCATTTGAGAATAAAGGCTTCATATGTCACTTGTGTGGCCGTTGTTCATTTGTCTGAGACAGGCATTGCCGACTGGGCTGCTGGAGGCCATTATGGTTCAGAGAAAGGGTATGAAGGCTTAGATATTGAGACGTGGTCCTTGTTGAAGGCTGTGGTGTCTGGCATAAGATTTACATGGAATTATTCAGACAGTGTGGTCAAGAATTTGTCCCCTATGAGCACCTCTTCCCCTTAATATATGTCAGAAAGACAGCTGTGTATATATTGGCTGGATTGAAGCATGTGGGGTATGCATTTCCCCCATAAGTTTAAGAGTCGCATGTGTGTGGCAAGGTGCAATGAATAATTGAGGAATGTGCGGTTTGGGGCATTTTAACGAATAGAGAAACAAATGTAGTCAGTTTTCAGTTTGTTGACTTATTGGTCAAACATTATATCAGCAGCTTGTGTGTACACAGTGGAGGATTACATGCGATGCTAGGTATTCCAAAGAGGTCATTCCTAGCCACACTTGGATGCTTACTGCAGTTTATTGTATGGAGCGTAGGCCAGTGAAGAAAAAATGCTGATAAGAACAGACAGAATATATACCAACGTGTATAATTAGCTTACCGGAACCCCACCTTGGGTCCTTTTTCCAAGAAGAAAGGTGGGGTAAAAATACTAATTAATTAATTAATTAATAAAACCAGAAACGTCAGAGTTGAAAATGCCAGTAGAGAGACTACAGTGTTCAGCAGGGGAAGGCTATGCTGTGGGAAACTGTGGCAACACTTCTTTAATTCTGGGGAGTGAGAAAAGGTTCCAGTGATCCCACCTTAGCACCTCACACCTGTTCCATAGTTTGTGACATGCTCTTTCCCAAAGCTGCTGAATTTGTAACAAGGGTATTAATGAGATAAACCTGAGATTGATTGATTGATTGATTGATTGATTGATTGATTGATTGATTGATTGATTGATTCATAGAATCATAGAATTGTGAAGTTGGAAGGGTCCTACAAGGCCATCACATCCAACCCTCTTGGTCCAGGCAGGAATACAAATCAAAGGATATCTGCCAGGTAGTTGTCCAACCAAATTTCTCTTGAATGCCTTCAGTGTTGGAGCACTCACCACCTCTTGAGGTACTTGGCTCCATCGCTATGCTGTTCTAACAGTTAGGAAGTTTTTTTCTGATATTCAGCCAAATGCTGAGTTCTCTAAGCCTGAGCCAATTGTTGTGCGTCATGCACTCTGGGATGATCAAAAACAGATCCTGCCCCTCCTCTGCATGACAGCTCTTCAAATGTTTGGAAAACATTTTCATATCACCTCTCAGTCTTCTTTTCTCTAGATGAAACATGCCCAGTTCTCTCAGTCTTTCCTCACAGGACTTGGCCTCCAGCCCCTTGATCATCCTTGTCAACCTCCTCTGAACTTGTTCCAATATGTTAGTATCTTTCTCTGCACCCAGACAAAAAACGAAATGCTGTTTTATTGTTTCATTAACTAACGAAACAAAAATGAAACAAAATCAAATGGGGAAGCAGTGTTTTGTTAATAACAAAAAGAAATGGCTTTTGTTACTGTTTCATTTCTTATGCATTTTTAATGAAATGAAACAAATCATGGGGGAACAAAACAAGACACATTTTTCTCTGTTTCCTGTCACGTAGCCAGTTGCTGATCCAGGACAAGACCTGCCCTTTTATTCCATGAATGGCAAGTTTATTCAAGAGCCTTTGGTGTGGGAACTTGTCAAAAGCATTCTGAAAGTCCAGATAAACAAGGTCAACTGGATCTCCCTTATCCACATGCTTGTTGACACTCTCAAAAAAATTCCAACAGATCAGTGAGGCATGACTTGCCCTTGCAGAAGCCATGTTGGTGCTCCTTCAGCAGCGCCTTCTCTTCCATGTGCCTATTAATTTTATCTTTTAGGATGGTTTCCCTCACATTACCTGGGACACATGTCAACCTGACCACTCAGTAATTTCCTGAATTGCCTCTGGATCCTTTTTTGAAGATTGGTGTTGCATTCGCTATTTCAGGGGATCTTGTAGCTATCGATTTAGCAGCATCTTCAGATGTCCATGCTATCCCCTATCCTATGAAAAGATCCACCCAACATTTCCTGTCCACTAAGCTGTTTTTTTAAGGAGCTAAGCCCCAACTACCAATAACTGGACCATTAGCCTTCCACTTGTGACAGGGGTTCTACTGGCGTTGAAAGCCAATCCCACTAAGATCAGGGACTTTTATGATATATTCTTGAATGTTTGTACTTAGAAACAAGTCCCAATGAAGTCAACAGTTCTTTCTCCCAGGGAAGGGTGTGCAAAACTGCAGACTCATTCCTTTGCCGAGTTAAGCTGCCACTCTGCCTGTCCAATTAACTGAACAGGAATTTTGGCTGTTCCACTTGTCAAGCAGAAGCAAGTTCACTTTCATTAATGAACCAGTACTTCTCATGTTTTGCATGAATGAATCATATTCATAAATTCATTATATAACTGATATGTACTAACTTTTCTTTAAAAACCCTGCCATTTGATGGTTCCAGGGATTATTTTTGATTATCCTTTCTGATGTATCGGAGATTTCCTGTCGTATTTCAGTTTCCTCAGTGGAGAAACGTCAAGGTCTGTTTCTAATATTTGACTTACTACTCTGTATTATGTGAAGACGTGAAGCCAAGAAGTAGCAATATCAGCATCTGACTTTTATAGTGTCTTCAGAAACATAATGCCTTTGGGTCATCCTGTATGTTGATGATGAACAAAAGCTCTGCTCTAGTGAGGGATCTGAAAATGTACAGAGTAAATATTATGGGTAGGAGGCAGCATGATGTAATCATTGGAGTGTCAGGCCCAATTCACATTTTCGAGAAGTTTTCAAGGACCATGACACGATCACAGGTGGATCCAAAAGAGAACAACAGATGATCTTCAAACACCAGCATATTTCAGTTCCGAAGACATGTTGCTGTAACTAAATCTTAGAGAAAGTGTTTCAAACTTTTAGAATGGAGAGGCAAAACAAATGTACAAAGTCTTCGAAGGCACCCAATGGCATTTTCTTGGAGAAGGGACATGACCATCTAGAGCAGCCGTTCTCAACGTTTTTGTTTGTTGGTTTGTTTTTTGTTTGTTTGCTTTTTTACCACAACCATGAACACAATATGAAACAAATACAGGCTGAGTCATCTTTATGTAAGTCACATCACATAATGAACTTTATAAGGCAGGGGTGGGGAACCTTTGGCCCTCCGGATGTTTTGGACCACAACTCCCACAGTATTTTATCACTGGCAATGTAGGCTTGGAATTCTGGGAGTTGCAGTCCAAACATCTGGAAGGGTTTTATTCATTCATTCATTTGATTTGATTTCTACACCATGTCATCTGACCAAAGGTCCTGGGCAGTTTACAGAGTGCAAACATAAAGAATACAATCAATAATACGATAGAGTAGGACCCACGTATCCATGGGGGAATGGTTGCTGGCTGTCCTGAGGATAATGAAATCTGTGGATAAAAGAGAATGCTCTTATCTGTGGGTGCCAGTGCTGAAAGCAGTGGGAGAGCCTGCCAGCACCTGGTGAACCTTGACAGGGCACGGCGCTGCCTGCACCACATCCTCTGCCGATCTCACAGGTGGGTTTCCCTGGGCTGCTCAGCTGCTTCATCCTCTACCTCCACTGCTGCTCTTGCAGGTGGACGGGTGGGTTCTCCCAGGCCACACAGCCTCCTCCACCACTGATGATGTCCCAGGTGGGCACATCTGGGTTGCGCAGCCTTAGCCACTGCAAGTGCTGCTGTACTGCCTGGGGCACTGCACCACCGCATGCCTGGCCCCTTGCACTGCCGCTTGCCATCTGTGGATAATTGAATCCACTGATAGTGAATCAGTGGATAGGGGGTGCTACTGTACACAAAATGCAGTATATAACTAAATAATATCAACATAGTAACCACATTTAATTTTTTTAAAGGACCAAGATACCTGAAGTACTGCCTCCTTCCATATGAACCTACATGGCAATTAAAATCAAGCCAGGGGGCCCTCTTGAAAGAGCCATCCCTCAAGGAGGTGAGAAGGATGGCCTGTAAACATAGGGCCTTCTCTGCAGCTGCCCCCAGGCTATGGAATGCCCTCTCAAGTGAGATCCACCTTGCACCAACATTAATGACATTTCCGCGCCAGATAAAAACCTTCCTGTTCCAGATTTTTTAATTGACAGTATAGATTGTGGGTCCTCTGATGGCAATTGTTATTATTTTAGTGTAATGTTTTATTATTGTTTTAATTATTTATTGATATCTTATGTTTTAACTCTTTTAATTCTTTTGATTGTAAGCCACCCAGAGACCTTTGGGTACTGAGTGGCATATACGTTGTAAAAAGAAATATTTCAATAATAAATAAACATAATAACCACAATTGAATCAAAGAAAAAATGGTAATCAAAATCTAAAATAACCCTTCTGGGGCTGAAGGTTCTCTGCCCCTGTTAGGGGGTCCCCACTGAGAATGACAAATCTAGAGAAGGCCTCCTAGGGAGTCTGACTAAGATCCCGGGAGGGTTGCAGCATCTCCAAGGCCTGTGACTCTCAACTTCTGATAAAATACACAGTGGAACAGGCTGCCTACTTTACTATGCCAGTGAACCTCTTCCTGAGGTGAAGGTAGGAACATAAAATATCTTCTACATTCAAGTGAACTAGTTGTCATTCCAAACACTGCTATCTAACATGACAGGATGAGCAGCGGTCAGGATGGGTAAGTCTATCAGTTTCTCATAGCTTCTCATCTTTCCTGCCCCCATACCAGTTGTGTTCCAGGCTTTTGGAGCAGTAGACTGCATAACAATCCACATGAACCCGAGAATAGTTTAATATAGGCATATTTTAATACACTCCATGAACTTGTTTTTCTTACAGAGTTGGAAGGGATCTGAGGATCTAGTCCGGTCCCTTGCAAATGCAGGAAACCCACAGGTAGAGCATTCCTGACAGATGACCATCCAATGTCTGCTTAAAATCCTCCTGTGAAGAAGGCTCATTCAACTTATTGACACCCTCAGAAGCCTACTTGGTGTGACAACCACCCCTCCCTATTTTTTGGAGCAGAAATTGAGGCTCTCCATGGGGATAGAAAACAAAATTATGCTATTTCTGTGTTTCTTTATGTGCAGTATGGCTGTAAAGATTCTCAGTCATCCAGGAGTGGTTATCCAGAAGTTGAGTCATGGCAACTGGACTTCTTTTCTGGTTAGAACGAGTCATTTCACTACTCATCCAAGTAGCTTCTTCAGTCTGAGGAAGGTTGGTAGGAGGCCTCCAACTGATCACCCATTTTGGTTTCATTTTGCCCTGGTCTAAATAGGCTCATGGAGAATGGTTGTTTGTGTGTGAAACTCACACTTCTGTAACCCTTCCCATTAAGTATGGGCCCTATGCAGTGACTGTCCTGGTGGAGGTGTGAAATGGCCTTGATTTTTCTGGAGATAGATGAAAGTGCAGTATGATAAATAGGAGACAGACTTTGCCCAGGTCCTCCACTGTTGTTGAGAGAGGGATTTTCTATTCATGCATGAATGGCTTCCCTGACCCCTCTCTAGAACCACCTGTCTTCTGTGTCTAATGTGTATACATCCTCACCTTTGAATGAGTTTCCTTTGTCCTTCAAATGAAGGGAACACTGCTGATTCTGGTTCCGAACTGTTGCCCCTCCTGTGCTGGGTCATCCTTCTGTTTTATGTCTAATTTCTCCATTGTATGTGCAGAGAATTTTACAGTGCAGTTCTATGAACGGTGACTGCTAAAGCACAGCTGTATTGACAGCCAGGTTCAAACTGATATGAGAACTGCAAAAGGCATTTTGAACTGTTTTCAGAGCCCCTTGGCCAAATGCAGATTGGCAAACTGGAATATAAAGAAGGGTATATCTTCACAACATTTAACACACACACACACACACAAAGGTTGCCAGGACACACACAGAGCACACACACACACACACATCCTCCTACACACACACTTCTGGAAACACACAGATGACACACATGGAATTTTCACAGAATTTTGAATTTCTCATAACACATTTACTACAGAAGTACTAGCACAAGGTAGAAGAGCTGTTTCCCAGACAGTCCAGCCCTTTCTTATCAACTGGCATTTGAGGTCTTCCTGGCAACTGTTCTAAATGCAGATTGGTCCCCAGAGACAAATGGGATCATCAGCCCAAAGAAGGGTCCTCTGAGTATCTTCAAGAACATTTAACTCATCTTATCCTTGTAACAGCTGAGACGGTTCCATGGTGACAAAGGTTGCCAGGAGAGCAATTTCATTTAACACAGAGCAACAGAGGACTTTACATTATTCTGTAGGTTTTCCTTTAAGAACTCTACCAGCATCCTCCTAAATTCTACAGGGAGAAAACACTGCTTCTGGAAATCCTCATTCTTCTTGTCTCAGATGACGGTGATGATTAGCATGGAATTTTCAAGTGTTGGAAATGTTGCAGAATTTTGAATTTCTCATAACACTTATTTACTATGTGGCAGAAGTATAGAGACTCACAACGGAGAAGAGCATCCAGTTCCCAGACAGTCCAGCCCTTTCTTATCAACTGGCATTTGAGGTCTCAAATGTCTCACTGAGACATAGAAGAAGAAAAATAAAAACATGTCATTAGTTTCAGTTGAGATCAAGAGCAAAATAGCAAACTGACTTCAACAGACTGAGAAGAACAGGAACATTCAAAGGCAGGGCTTTCTTTGAATTCAGAGGTGGAAAGGAATGGGTGGTTAATGCTGGAATAACTGGCCATCACCCAGCCCAGAAAAGTCCCTGCCTGTAGTCATTCAAAGTACAGGCAGCATTAGAGGTTGCAAAGACTCCAACACAAAGCACGTTGCATGCCTTGTCAAAAAAAAGGGAATAGAGGACATGTGGTCTTCTAGATGTTGATGGAACAAAGGTTACATCATCTTTCCCCATTGGATATGCTAGGTTGCATATCCAAGAACATCTGGAGGGCCCATGTCCTCTATCCTTTAGTTGTAAAGTAAGCTATTTCCATTTCAGAGACATGGAGCCTGAGTTTGAAAGACAGTGACCTGCTTAAGGTCATCTTGTTAGTGACTGGCAGACATGAAATTTAAACTAGGGACTTCCTGATGGATAATTATGTCTCTTCTCCACTATACCATACCAACTTTGGGATAAATGGAAGACAAGAGAAGATCAGATGAATTCCGTGAATGTCCAAGTCAAAAACACCATTTATTGGGAAATCAAGAGAACTGACTTTAATTAAGTTCACTAGCCATAATCCTAGGTGAAATGGGAAAAGGAGGTTGACCCTACTGGGTTGACTATGGAGTCCAACAAGCACAATACTCATCAATTACTACTGGTGAGCATGTTCATCCGTTGGCCACTAACAGCTATCAGACTCAAAGTAATGGAGAAACTAAAATTGATCACAGCATTGTGTGCCACACTGCATAAAAAACATACCCTTAATGCCACCAGCTTCCTGGCATTTGAATTTTGAAAGGACCTGGATAATGTTCAATATATATATTATGTAGAAAAGATTGGCCAGTCAGCTTATATTTCTGGAAAATATATATTATTTGCACTGTTTGTAATAACATGTAGTCGTATATGGATATTCAGATACAGTGGTACCTTGTATAAAGGAATTAATTCATTTCAAATGAAATTATGTTCAGCAAATTTTCCTTTAAACAATTTCCCATAGGGATGCACTGAAAACAGAGTAATCCCTAATCATGACCATTTTTATGTTGTACGGATTCGTCCCATAGATGATTTTGTTAAGCAAATTTCCCCTATCACTGGAATTTTTTATGTTGTACAGATTTTATGTTATACAAACCATTTGTTATACGAGGGTTTACTGTACAAGGATTTTCAGGAGCATCCCTAATGTTTGTCAGTGCAGTCAGTGCAACTGTTTACGTGTCTATATTTCCCTTAGAGGATCCTCATTTTTCCTTAATAATGATGTAATAAGTATTGAGCATCATCCTTCTATCTCAGTAATCCTCTTCTGATAGGCTGCAACAAGTCAGCACCCCATATTCCTATAATTCTCTCTTGATGTGTTCATCCAGCAAAATATTATATCTTTCCCTCCTCACAGGTCATGTGTTTATTCTTGGGCAGGCCTCTTAAGCTCTCCGTCTCCGAACTCTTAATCCCACAGCCTCTTAAATCCCATACAGAAATGGGGTCTGAGAGCCGGGAAAGATCTATCATGGAAGAATAAAGGCCATAAAACAAAATATAGACAGCAAGTAACCTGCAACTTTTAAAAACCCCAAATCAAGACCAGCTGTTCAACAGGCAAGCTCAACTTTTTAATGCAAAACACACTCGCCTCCTTGTGTTGCCAAATTTCATTTGCTCAGGAAGGTTTTTGGATTTCTTGACAAAAGGCCCTCATCCATTCTTTTGGGGTTACAAGGGTACCTGGTAGACAAGCGTGAGCTGCCTCAGTAGGCATCTAATCATGCTCGTGCCCTTTAATTAATAATGGGCATACATTATTAACTGAAGAGCTCCCTTGTGGTGCAGGGCCTTCCGCAAGCCTCCGCTGCTTTGTAGGTCCTGCTGTAGCCACCGTGCACTTCCAATCCATCAGGAAGTGACCTTCTGAGCTCCACAGGAAGCAAAGGTTGCTTCTTCTCCAGGGGAGCAATCTTTGAAGAGCCCAGGTGGAACTGACACATAAACCTCATCAGCAGATGTCAGTGAGGCATGTCTAGGCGTTCAATTGATGTGACCATTGTCGAGAAACTAGCAATGGAACTCAAATTCCTTAAATCACCTCAGGGCCATTTTTACAAACTATTGGAGAGGAAATACAGGATATGTGAAATGTAACCCTGGGCACTGTGCTTAGACAAGTGTGCCCAAACAGAGTGAAGCACTGGTATCGGTGTGATTCCTGAATGACGTTCGGGTAGAACAAGGAGATATTGTTGACACACACACCCAGGCTGAAACTATACCATGAGTTATCCTTTGTATCATTTTTGGCCTTTAATTGTGCTAAAAAGAAGGTCACTGGCTTCACCTGTATGGCCAGGAAGAGAGATGGGCATTAAGCTCAGGTCAGACATTTGTGCTGGTTTGATTGCATGGCACCTGTGGTGCCATACATCCCCTTCCCTTGCCTTCTTTGCCTATTATGCACTTACCAGCTCGAGCTCCTCCTCCTCCTCTTCAAGAACACCACCTTGCCTGTTCTGCCTCCTTGTCTGAGTGGGTAATCAGCCAAGGAGGCGGGGCACAGAAGGGATTGGACAAGCAGCTGGGGAGGAAGAGGAGGGGTGCATGCCCAGGCTGGTGAGTGGGGGAACCAGCCGGGGGAGGTGGACGAAAGGAAAGTGTAGCATCTGTAGTACTGCACATGTGAACTGGCACAGACCTCTGAACAGAAGTTTGTACCCACCTCTAGTCAAGAGACTGAAAGTAATGCTGTTATCCAAGCTCATGCTTCCCATGAGGTAAGTCATCGACTGTGGGAGTTCACTGGAAAAGTTCTGAAGCCAAAGTGATCTTGACTACAGAAAGGAGGATGGTGGGAGGGGGACACACACACACAGAGATGCTGTTTTGTCAGCCAGCTGAGTATGGACACAGAGACACAAGATATTCTGCCTGTGTTGCTCTCGGAAGGCTTGTTTTATTTCATCTTATCTAAGTTCATAAACAGACATTGGAGCAATTGTGAAAACAATAATTTTAATAGGAGGCAGGATCCCTTTGGCCCCCTTTGGCCCTTTGGCCCTGCCTCAAAGCAAAAGGTCAGGAGAAATATAAGGTCACTTCCTTCTCAGATATGCCACATTGGCTAAGTCAGGAGTGTGTGCATGCACTGTAACTTCCTCCAAAACACACCCTGTAAAGAAAGGTTCCCACAATCGACCACCACAGGTAAGCAGATTCATCAGTCTGCCACTAACAACCATCAAGTAAGTAAGTTACAGTTGATCCCCTAACAAAGGAGCCTCCCCAAAGTATACAAGGCCAGTAAATACATTTGTTTATGTTCTAGACAATGGAAGCACCCTACTGGTTATTCCTTCCAGTCTGGAAATACCACTGGTTTGGTTCTGATATCATGCCCTTCCTGTCAGTCATTTTCAGAAGATGAAGACCAAGCCACTGCTGGGAGCATGGGGAGAAGAGTTGTTCACCATCTCAGCTGTAAACTGAGGCACAGGGACAGAGTCTGGTCCTTCCAGAGAAAACCTGTTTCCTCGAGGTATGTTAGAGGTTCTAAACAGGAAAGACATCCAAGCCCCAGAGAATGCCAAAGGTTACAAGTGGAAGTCAACAGAGCACATCTAAGGGAAAGGGATTAGAGATGGGCACAAAACGAAAAAAAATTCATTCCGTTATTCATTATTCATTTTGTTACACAATGAAACAAATAATGAAAATTGTGATGAAATTGGAACAAACCGAAAAGAACCACGAAAATTAGGTTTGTTACGTTTTGTTTTCATTAATGGCGACGCACAATGAAATGAGGTGTTTTTAAATGTTAAAAACATCCTGAATGTCCGTAAAAACCCAGCAATAATTATTTATTCTCCCTGATAATACCTACCGGGGAGTCCTTAAAACATGCATTTATGTCTTTTCTCAGATTGCTGTATTTTTTTTCCTTTAAGGGGAGTTAGGGGACATCGACCCAAAATGGCTCCCAGATGCCTAATATTGAAGTCTTGGGTATTAAAACGCCCTGGACATCCATAAAAACACAGTGATAATTATTTGAAATTATTACCTACCAGGGGGTTGCGATGCTTAAAATGTTTGTTTTTGTCTTTCTCCCATTGTGATGTATTTTTCTTTTCCCTTTAAGGATGACACAAAATGGATACCAGCCACAAGATGGATGCAAGCCATGTGATGGGATCATCTAAATTCTTGCACAGTTTCAACCAATAGCATGCCCAGGTTGCAGACTGGGTAGGTGTGGCAGCCAGAGAGGGCATAAAAAGCTTTGGCAGCCCCCGTCCTCCTTGCAGTCTGCGGTGGGAGTTAGGGTGGGATTGTTGTCTCTGCAACTCGTTACTTTAGGCCAGCCAGGCAGGTGTTTGTCTCTGTGTTCCTGCTGGCTACATCCTGTCTCTTAGGGGAGAGAAAGAAGAGATTTCTCTTTCAGCCTCCCTGTGTGTGTGAGTACCTCTCAGTGAGTACCCTCCCCTACCCTGCAGTGCAGTCACTCTGCGGCTGCCTTACGCCCTGGGCAATGCCCGCTGCTGCCGTTGCAGCCTCCCTGCATACCTAGTCTATACTGTGTCTCTGCCAACATCATTTTTTTAGTGTTTTCTCTCTGGTCTGGGGCATTGGGGCACGTCTGTGCGCGGAAATGCTTTAAGTCGCGCAAAAAGCGGGTAAAAACAAAAAATGAAAAATGAAAAAAATGAAACAATTTTTTTTTCAAAAAATTCATGAAATACAGAAACGAACCGGAACAGACCCGCAACAAAAAAACGAAAAACCGGAATGTCATTTTTCTATTCATGCCCATCTCTAAAAGGGATTATCTCCGTCAACAAGAACCCAGCTTTAGCAAATAAATGAGCAACTGCAGACGTGGAAAGAAGTCATGCAGGCCACAAACCTTGACTGCAGGTAGTAGAAACTAATCTTACATTGTCTGCTCTTCTCTCTGTTCTTGGTCTTCTGCACTATTTGTTTCTCTGCCTAATGGATATCAGGCTGGCTTCACCAGGACCATCCACTGCCTCCTTCTGGCTGCTTTGGTTTGTCCTCTTGGTATTTTAGTGATTCATGGGTGGATCATGGCTTGGAACTGTGACCTCTCCTTTCCTTGAACTCTTGTCCCTTCTACTTTGTGCAGAGATTCTGAGGGCCCTTTGACCTCCACCACTGGAACCTGACAGAACTTTATAGCCTCAAACTCAGCCATATCTCAGAGATGCAGACAAAAGCCCTTGTCTGAACTCTGAGCTTAAGCAGGGGACCCGTGCACAGCGCTACCCTGTGCTCACTTCAACTGAGCTTTCAACTGAGTGGGATGGATCTTGCTTCTGGAGTCTAGACTGTGAGGAGGCTTGTTATTAGAGTGGTGTGTGAGGGGAGGCCCTCCTTGAAATTTTGGACTGAGCCTTCCCTGGCTCAGGCCATGATTCCCACCCAACCCCCTCCTCACTACATGGCTGTTTCAAGGCAGCCTAAATCAGGGCTACAGGATATATATACATTTGGCTACAAGACACGGTATGTTAATGTGAGGATTTTGAACATGAGAGGAGAAAAAGAGAAGGAATCCGTTTCTATTGTTTGCTTGCTTTCGATGAAAAAAACAGATGGCTCCTGGGCCTCCTCTTAGCTTGTAGGAGAAGGAATAATATTTCTAAATCCCGGAGATTACATCCATGTAGAGTTGGCTCGATGCAAGGTCTACAGCAATATGGCATGCCTCTTGCTACCAGGATAGATCTTTTGTTTACTGGCATATGCAGGTGGGAATAGCCATTTGGCTTTTCTCAACAGGCAGAAGGAAGTCCATCACTTCATCTATGTTCTGCTACACACTCACACGCACGTGCATACTGACACACACAGACTCTCTCTCTCTCTCTCTCTCTCTCTCTCTCTCTCTCTCTCTCTCTCTCTCTCTCTCTTAAGGGATCAGGTTTGCTATTTCATTTTGGACCACACTTCAAGGGCTCACGGCTCTAAATTGGAGCCAGATCTCCAGCGGCATTTGGAAAAGACTCTGGACAGGTCTGGACAGTCCCCAGTGTGGCTACAGCTGTACGTGTAGCACAGCAGTGAGTCTTGGGTCTGTCCCTGCTCCTGTACTTATGGTGTAATGTATGCATGAAGCATACCTAGTATGCATTGCGTTGGATGGCTTCCAACCCAAACACTCTGAGAAATACAAAGCCAAGTAACTTTATCTGTTGTGCTGCGCCCCCCCCATCCCCGTTGAAGAAATCGTGCATGCATGATCAAGAGTGGCAATAGCATAGACTGTTGCTTGTTCTATATTAACAGTCACAGTATATTCAATCGTCCTAATTTCTCACCCTGAGCCTCCATCAGGATGTCTGTCAAAGAGAGGGAAGATCACACGATCTCTGCCACTGATGTAGCTATGTTCAGATCCTGTCAAAGTTACTTTTATTTTATTACAATCTCTGGAAAGTTGGACTGGAATTTCAGGAGTAATTTCCTGCTCTGGTTTTCACCATTAACAACTATAATTTGGCCCAACTTCCATTTTCTGGGGAAATCATAAGGAACTAATGAGAATGAAAACATGTCTCAAAAGTGATAACATACACACACAGTTCATAAATCTACTATAACATATCTATCTATCTATCTATCTATCTATCTATCTATCTATCTATCTATCTATCTATCTATCTATCTATCTATCTATCTATCTATCTGCCTGCCTGCCTGCCTGCCTGCCTGCCTATCAACAGATAAAGCAAGAAATTTAAAATGACTATATAAACTTACCATTTGAAACAACAAACATAAGGTACAATAAGGTTAAAGAAATCAAGTATAAAAACCAATTGAAAAACATTTTTTAAAAAAATCATAGGTTAAAAGGCAACATTCATAAGGTAAATCTGTGAAGATTCTCAGTCATCCAGGTGAATTGATCTGGAAGTTTAGTCATGGCAACTGGACTTCTACTCTACGATGTAAAGACCTGCCTGAAGAGGAAGGGTTTTGCCTGACGACCCTATTTGCCAAAGCCAGCAAATCAAAACATATCATAGCAGACATTACAATCTTTCAACCCTTCATTTCCTAAGAGAAACATCAGCTTAACTTTAACGGGTCCCACCAGGAATGTGGATCCTTGCTTACTGTATTCTTGTAGGTGAGAATGGAAAATTCTTATGAAAACTTTTCTTCCACTTGGATGGGATTTGAAGAGTTACGCTGGCTTTTGGGGGAAAGGGGTTGGTGGTTTAGCATTTATGATTGTTTTTGACCAAAAAATAAAAAGTAATAATAGTGTTTCTGTATGAAAATTTGAATTCTGCGCAAAATGTGTATTTTGTGGCAATATGTGTTTCTATATTTTAAAATGCACATTTATGCACATACAGTACTACAAAGTATGTTGGGGGAGGAAGGTCACCTGTTCATACCTTTGCTGCTGGAAAAAAGCAAACCAAAAATATAATCTTTTCAATCTCATGCAGGTGTCTTTTTTCCCATTCACAATTTTGCACAGTTAAATACAGTTGTACCTCTACTTACGAATTTAATCCATTCCGAATGCATGTTCTTAAGTCAAACAACTAAAAAAATATATCAAAAATCAAAAATCAAAATGAATAAATAAATTTTTAAAAATGAAAAATAAAATGAAAAATGTAAGTAGAGCAGACCGCATCTAAAATTTGTAAGGCAGCAGTTAAAATGCCAACAGTTTTCTGCTCTTAAGTTGAATTGCTCTTGAGTCAAGCTGCTCTTAAGTAGAGGCACCATTGTATTTCCCCCACCCAGTGGAATGCTTCAGTGTGTCCACACTGTGTTTTTCAGTGGGGATGAGGATATATGTAAGAGTCCATTACATCATTAAGGTGTATTCACATAAAAAAGTTTCTGTAATGTCCCCATTTAATCTCAGTTTGGCTATTTGTGGGTTCAGATTGAAACATGTTGTACCTCACATTTCCCCACCCCTCTAAGCTAAATCCACAGTAAGTCTTGAAAGTTAGGGCTGTACTCCTTTTTTCAGTTCTGTGTGTTATGTTCTGTAATATTTGTCCACTCTGGAGTGTGAACTGGTGGTCTCAGGATATTGTTGATCCGCCATTGGCCAACAGCATCATCTTCTGGATTTACAATTATTCCTGATCATCTTTCTGAATTTTTTGATGATTCAGCCATGAAGCCCCTATTATTCATTGGTTTGTTCGTTTGTTCATTTGTTCATTTCTTAATTTGTTTGTTTGTTTGTTCGTTCATTCATTCATTCAAATAAATTTCTTGGCAGTGTGTTGACTTATCTTTGCATCATTTAGAATATGAAAGTTTATTGAAGTTCTAGTAATACAGGATTAACTGTGTGTGTCTGAACTGTTGACATGGTATCAAAATCACATGAGGGGATCATGAAGCATACAAGGAGGGGGAAATTTTGAGATAAAAGACAACAATTTCTGCCATGTCAACACGGCCTTTGTTCCCAAAATATTTCCTGTGGTCAAACAGGAGGTGCCAGCAGCTTGACACTGTAGCAGAAATATACAAGTATAAAATTAATTTTAAAGATCACAGAATTGTAGCAGAAACACAAAATCGCTGTTATTATGCATTATCTCATACTCCCACATCCTTGAATAGTTTATGTCTGGAAGTTTCCATTTCGGGGTTAGTTTTGCAGGCATTATTCAGGCCACTTTAACCTTGTGTTTGTAGAATAGGCTGGTGTTCCTAAAGTCAAACAAATTTCAGATTAGAGATGGGCACGACTTAGCGGTATTCCCGTTTCCGTTTCCGTTACTCGGTTCCATTACTCTACGGAAACGGTAACGGGAATTACTCCGCCAGACTTCGAGCTCGAACCGACGAACGAACAAAAAAAGTTTTTAAAAGTTAAAAAAACCCAGTTCCCAGCCAAAAAGCAGGCGGAAAAATGCCTGCCGTGCCTCAGGGCACCTACCAGAGGGGTTGTTTCTGGAGGTCCCCGGCCTCGCCCCCATCCCCCGTCCTGGGCTGCTCTGGTGGGACTCGCCGCAGGCTCGCAGGCAGCCAGCAAAAAGCCCAGTCTCGCCGCCGGCCGCCGCAATTAAAGCGCAAGCAAGCGGCACGGACGGCACAGGAAAAAACTTTTAAACTCTCCCACCACCCATTCCCGGGCCAAAAAAGCAGGCGGAAAAATGCCTGCTTGACTAAGGGCGCAGGGCACCTACCGGAGGGGTGGTTTCTGGAGGGGGGTCCCGCCTCCCCCCCGTCCTGGGCAGCCGGACTCGCCATGCCATGCAGTGCGGGCGGGGGATCCAAAATGGGGCGGCGAACGCAATATTGTTTTTGAAATCATGGTCCAAAAACACACAAGCACAACAGAAACACGCTTTATAAACTGCCAGATTTTTCACAGTAGCAGTGGGTTTTTTCTTGCAACAAAATGTCTCTCCTCTCCTCCTCTGTCCTCCATTGATTTTATTTTATTTTATTTTATTTACACCTGCGCAATGATGGGCTGGCTGAGTGGCCAGCCATGTGGGAGTGGACGACCATGCAAATTTTTTGAGCCATCCCACCAATCGCATGGCCACTTGGCCATGGAGACTTCTGGGATGTGCCAAAAAGCCCCCTAAAACCTGCCCTAGCCCCCTAACCCTAACCCTAATCCTTGACTCCTTACCCATACGTCACAGACTGTCTTCTTAGTGGGTCAGAGAGGCACCCAGAGGTGCAACCGTAACCTTACCCGTCACTAGCCTAACCCTAGCCCTTGCACTAACCCACCTTAACCCTAAGCCAGATCTACTTGCATTGCACTACACACAAGTACGATTCCCTTCTTTGTGTGACATGGTGGTGCGAGAGCCTTAGGCATCACCCTATGCCTCTGGCGGGTTCACTGGTCTCACTGTCTGCAACTGGTATGCATATCCATATGGCTATTGCATGCAATTTTGCAGCAGCGGGTGAGGAGGGGAGACCCCCATGTTGAGGGGTCTCTTGGAGCCTGCTTCCTCTTCCTAGTGGGTGAGGATAGGAGGTACCCACGGGTGCCTCCAGGAGCCCGCTTTCCCTTTATAGCGGGCCAGAGGAGGCACCCACCCCACAGAGGTGCCTCCAGGAGCCCGCTACCCCCCCCAAAACCAGTACTAACGAAAATGAAAAAATGAAAAAACAAACTGACTAATTTTTGCGAATTTTCACGAAAAACGGAAATGACCCAAAACGGAACTGGCCCGACTAACGACAACTCGAAAAAATTTTTTTCAAGTCGTGCCCATCTCTACTTCAGGTAGGTGAGTGCACAGGCCGGATAACTGAGTGATTCAGATTTATGGCTGTGGAGTCAGAGACTGAAGGTTCAATTTGATACAGACACTTTGCTTCTTTGCTTTTTGCTTTCTTCTCACTTCTCAGTTTCTGCTGCCTAGGAAGGCTTTCTCACTCTACCTAATAGGTGAGCCGGCATTTTGAAAGCACTGCCTAGATGCTAGCCAGGTTCTTAACTGTTTCTCCTCACACTACAGCAATGGAACCAGAGGTGGTGAGTGCTCCAACACTGGAGTCATTAAAGAGAAATTTGGACAACCACCTGGCATACGTCCTTTGATTCGTATTCCTGCAAGGAGCAAGGGGCTAGACTTGATGACCTTACAGGCCCCTTCTAACTTCACTATTCTATGATTCTATGAATTCAGGGTACCTCTGCCATAAAAGTGAAGCTAAAGGTTTCCCCCGCACATGAATGCTAGTCGTGTCTGACTCTAGGGGCAGTGCTCATCTCCATATTCAAGCCAAACAGCCAGTGTTGTGCAAGTCCAAGGCCACGTGGCCAGCAGGGCTGCAAGGAAACACTGTTTTACCTTCCTGCTTTTTACGGCAGTACCTATTTATCTACTTGCATTTACATGCTTTCGAACTGCTGGGTTGGCAGGAGCTGGGGTTATCAGCGGGAGCTCGCTGCGCTGCGTGGCACCTGGGATTTGAACTGCTGAGCTGCTGACTTTGCAGCCAACAGTTTTCAGAGACTTAGTCCACTGAGCCACCACACAGCCATGAGTAATTTCATAAGATCTATACTGATGCGCACTTTGAACCCAGGCCTTCTTTCACATTAAGTGCACTGTGAATTTCTCTTCCTTTCTATAATGTGATTTTAGGGGAGGTTTGAAAGAAAGTAATATTTAAAAAAATCAGGAATCTGTACCTTTAAGACTAATGAGAGACTGAAGAGGAAAGACCCAAGAACCTTGTAAATGAAGTGCCTGTTGAAAAGAGCCACATCAATGGAGTAACACCTGGCTCAAGAGAAGAGAAGAGAAAATTGTATATATATAACGTATTTACCTGAACCAAGGGAAATGGAATAGACTTATATGACAGGAAGCATGCCTTCCTGAAACCAACGAGGCATATAAATTAATGGCAGAATGGGGGACCATATATTTCATGCTTTTAAAATAATAATAGCCCAAATCAAAATAAAGGCAGAAATCTGAGCTATCTTATGAAGCATGATTAAAATTCTCAAGCAAATTTATTGCATGAATTCCAATGATGTGGTGAAAGGCAGGGTCTTATATGAATAAAATATACGAGGAGGCTGTTCTGCACTGACCACAAGGTCCACTGCTGATCCCAATTCAGTGATTTAGCAAGCAACCTAATTCATCTCTGACCTCTTCAAAGGCTCTCTCTTTTGAATTGTGTTTGCATTCCAATTTCGGTTCAGAAAAGTAAAAAAAAAAAAAAACTGCCTCCTGTATACACTGGGAAGAAGCAAACAGCTATTAACACGTTGTGCTGAAGGTGTGACTTTGTGCTTTGATTTGATTTGCTTTCTGTGTTAGAATGAGATAATGAGATAAAGGCAATTCAGTGGGAAGTAATCCTGAGGGGTTTGTTTTTTTTTAAAAGGAACTGCCAACAACTTTTTTTAAAAAAAAATCTTAAAACTGGAAGAAAAAAAGAAATGTATGAGAGGATATAGCTGTCACTTTATGGAAGGAAAAAGTCCACCAATTTTCAAATGAATCAAGACAGAGTGAGAGGTTCTGCACAAGAATAGCTTTATAATATGGAGAGTAAACCCATATTATTGCCTGTAAACAGTAGTTCTCAAGCTTGAGTCCTGTGATGTTCTTGAACTACAACTCCCAGAAATCCTGGCCAGCACAGCTTGTGATGAAAGCTTTTGGAAGATTTGGCACAAGAACATTTGGGGGCCCAAATTGAGAACCACGGCTCTAAAACAATAAAGATCCTGAAGGATGTACAGTGGACCCTCGTATAACAAACAGTTTGCATAACATAAAATCTGTACAACATAAAAAATTCCGGAGATAGGGGAAATCTGCTTAACATAATTGCCTATGGGGCGAATCTGTACAACATAAAAAGGGATTACTCCATTTTCAATGCATTCCTATGGGAAATTTGTATAAAGGAAAATTTGCTTAACATAATTTCATTTGGAACGAATTGATTCCTTTATACATGGTACCATTGTAAATACTTCCAAAGTCAGTTGTAAAAATTCAGTTTCCCCCTAAACATCTTTCTCTGATAATGAGTAAATGTTAAAAAAGCCAGAGATTGTAACACCTGAGTTATCCAGCAGTGTTTTTTTGTTTGAATCTATATTGAACTGCCGCAGTCACAGTTCCTAGTCAGTGATTGATTTTAAAAGACATGGTAATTACAAAATAACACTTAAACTCCCAATCAACAAGTTCTGTTTTCGTTTTTGCCATTAGTCTTCCATAATTTTTATCTTCAGCAATTGACTTTGTGTTGACCATGATATAAAGGCAAAGACATTAGTATTTGATCTATGGCAGTTGTGATGCATATCAAGCAATAAACAGTGTTTTCAAGGTGATAACTTAGAGACTGAAGCCAATCCCCCTTCCACTACCCCAGTACAATAAACAGAAATTCTGTCATTTGAACTGGTCCTTCAACTGGTTCTTCAACACACCTTTGCACAGGAAGATGTTACGTGTTGGTGTTGTTATCACAGAAATAGCCAGAAACAACCCCCAGAACATGCTAAATAAATAAATAAATAGGCCCTTTTCCAAACAAACAAACAAACAAACAAACAAGCACAGCTATCAAAAGACCAAGGGAAGTTATAGTACCACTCTATTCTGCTCTGGTCAGACCCCACCTGGAATACTGTGTCCAGTTCTGTGCGCCTCAATTTAAAAAGGATGTCAACAACCTCAAGCGGATGCAGAGGAGGGCGACCAGGATGGTTGAGGGTCTGGAGGAAATGTCTTATGAGGAACGGCTTAGGGAACTGGGAATGTTTAGCCTTTCAAAAAGAAGGCTGAGGGGGGATATGATAGCTATTAGACATGGGCATGAAACAGAAAAAATGGTGTTTCGGTTTTTCGCTTGTCATTGAGAAGTCTGTTTCAGTTCGTTTCCGTTTGTTGGGAAATTTTTTAAAAATTTCGTTACCATTTTTCGTTTTTTGTTTGTCATTTCTAACCGCTTTTTGCACAATTTTTAAAGCATTTCCGTGCGCAGGCATCCCCCAACACCCCAGTCCAGAGGGAAAACACTAAAAAAAAAATGGATCCTGGCAGAGACACAGTATAGACTAGGTATGCAGGGAGGCTGCAAAGGCAGCGGCGGGTGTTGCTCAGGGTGCAAGGCAGCCGCAGATTGACTGCACTGCGGGGCAGGGGAGGGTACTCACCGAGAGGTACGCAGCACGCACACACACAGGGAGGCTGCAGGACTGAAGCTAGAGTCGCAGAGACAGCAATCCCACCCTAACTCCCACCAGAGACTGCAAGGAGGACGGGGGCGGCCAAACCTTTTTATGCCCTCTGTGGCTGCTATTGGTTGAACATGATCCCACATCACCTGGCTTGCCTCCATGTTGTGGCTGGTGGCGACATCCATTTTAAAGGGAAAAGAAAAATACATTGCGATGGGAGAAAACAAAAACAAAAGTTTTAAGGACCCCAACCCCCCTGGTAGGTATTATCAGACAATATAAATAATTATTGCTGCATTTTACGGATGTCCAGGGCGTTTTTTAACATTTAAAACAGCTCATTTCATTGCGCGTCGCCATTAACGGAAACAAAACGTAACAACCACAATTTTTGTGGTTCTGTTCGTTTCATTTCATTTTCATCACAATTTTCGTTTTTTGTTTCGTTACGTAACGGAAACGACAAACGGTAACGGAAACGAAAAAATGTTCATTCCATGCCCATCTCTAATAGCTATATTTAAATATTTGAAAGGATGTCATATTGAAGAGGGAACAGGTTTGTTTTCCATGGCTTCAGAGACTAGGACTTGGGGCAATGGTTTCAAACTACACGAAAACAGATTCCGTTGGAACATTAGGAAGAACTTCATGATGGTTAGAGGTGTTCGGCAGTGGAATATACTGCCACGGAGGGTGGTGGAGTCTCCTTCCTTAGAGTTTTTTAAGCAGAGGCTGGATGGCCATCTGTCGGAAATACTGTGATGGGGTTCCTGCATGGCAGGGGGTTGGACTAGATGGCCCTTGAGGTCGTTTCCAAATCTATGATTCTATGATTCTATGAAAATCTCCAAACTGTGAGGGGGTACTGGCTATGTGAGTTCAGAGATTCTAGGAACTTTGGCAAAGAGTTCTGCCTCAAGAAATATACACCTCCTTCGAATTGCAAAGTTCTGAACAACATGCTTTTGGTTATGCATGTTTTTTAAACAAACAAAGAAACAAACAAACATTCAATGTGTGTGTCCTCTGGCCACCAGTGTGCCCTTGGCCACCTGAAAGTCATGAGTCCAACACTGAAGATGTCAAAGTGGCCATCTTGCCCAACACATTATCTGTAATTCTGCCTCTCGATCAAGGAGTCTTAAGGACCTTTATGGGTCATTACACATGGTACTGTATGGAAAGGGTTTTCAAAGCTATGGAAGAAAACTCTGACAGAAATAACTGTTCTGCATACTTCTCTCTGTGTTAATCAACTATGATTTGCAGTTACATTTGGGGGGGGATAAGAATTATACATGGAATTTGAACTTCACGGGGTCCAGAGCCTGTAACCCCAGTGTTGTTGAAAGGAGAAGTGTATTTTGATTGGCTTGAGGCTTGTGATATGTTGGAAGGCACCACGTTCTCCTCCACCTCAGGCAGACAAATGTCTTGGACAGGTCCTGTCAGCAAAGCTTGAACAAAATATTAAGTTCCGCTTGTGGCATCATTGCCTTATATTACACCTTTCCTGTATTCACAAGAGTACTTTATTATCCACCCCCATCTATCTCTTCTTTATGCTTCATGGCCAAAACCTGACTTCTATGGCATCCATGATTCAGTTTCGACCTGTCAGAGCAAATTTCTTCCAGATTCTTGCTTTGAAAGATGAATTACTTCAGACTCTTGCTGTCAGAAGGAATAGTAAGTGCACATTTTAGATCTGGTAAAATATGGGAATATTGCTGTTGAAAAATTCTTATAACGTGCCTAAGCTGTTCTTGCAGCAACTTGGTGTGGGTGGGTGTTTGTGTGTGTGTTGGGGAGCAAAAAACACACACCAAAATCTAAACCTCAGATAACATTTATCAAGCAAAAAGCACTGGCAGTAATTATATCTCTGCCCACAACTATATCTTCAGGCTAGATCAAGGTTACATTTATGTCATCCTGTGTTTTATAGCTACAAAGTCATACATTATGAACAATCTGTCTTCCTGGGATTTTTATAATTCTGAAACTCTTGCCTGAATATCTTTATTGGGGTTTGCTTCTTCCTTCACTGCTCAGTAGCATCCCAAGGACCAAACTGCATATGTTACACAGGACATCTGATCATACCTGTCAAGTTTTCTCTGGCTCCAGCCAGGATGGGGGGAGAGGTGTAATGTGTGTGCACGTGTTAGCAAAACACATGTACAAAAACACAAACAAAGCACCCTCCCCCTTGCCTTCCCGATTGCAAAAAAAATCCACAAACAAAGTGCCCCCTTTCCCTCCTGGTTGCAAAAAACAAACAAGCAAAGCCCTAACCCTAACCCTAACCCTAACCTCTCCCACTCCCCTTCCCCTACAGCGCGGAACTCCCAATCACAAAAAAGCCACACAAACAAGGCAAGTTTTGGATTTGAAAATAAGGGATAATGGTCACAGTGTCCCCACTCCTACCACCTATTGATCATGCTCGCTCAAGCATGCTCAATAGCTGCCCCAACATGGTGGCACCCATACAGCTACCCCTAACATGGCTGCTACCATTTGTCGCATGGTCACAGTATCCCTGCCCCTACTACCTATTGAGCATGATCAATGCTTTAAGCATGCTCAATAGCTGCAACAACCCCTAACATGGCCACCACCACCCAGAGGATTTTTTTAAAAGTTATAAAATCCGGGAGATTTACAAGAAAATACTATTACAGGATGATGGCGGGAAAGATGCCTAAAAATGGGATTTCCAGGCTAATATGGGAAACTTGACAAGTATTTGTCCGATTATGTTCCTCAGTGTTTAAAGAAAAGGATGCCAGGCAAACTGAAGGTGAGCAACAGTATTGGTAGACTGGCGGGAGGGGGGAATCAAATGTTTTCCATTTCTGTGTAATGGAGAGGTAGGGTTGTTAAACCCTTACCCTTTACACACTGTTTGGAAATACCTAGTTACAGATACCATGATATTTCTTGTCAGTTCTCTATTTCCAGTAGTGAAAGTGCCTGAACATTAGATTATGGCTGTACCGTTGTGGCCAATATTCTATTGCTAGTCCCAACATGAGTCAATTTGTTGAATCAGAAGGATTGATACAAATATTGACTCACTATTTAGCAATCGATTCAAAGGTGTCTACTCTTGGTTGGGATTAGATACCAGTTAAAGAGGTGTCTAGTTTTACTCCTTTTGTGGGTCTCACTATCTCATGTTGAGTTACTGTGAATTTCAAAAAGGTTATAGAGATGTGTCCCCTTGAGGCAGATTATAGTACCCCAGCTGGATGCATGGGTAAGGCATTTGGGAATCATTAAAGCTCTCCATCTGAGCAAGGAGGCCCCGGATGGAAGGAAATGAATTCCATAGCCATATGCTCCAGAAGTCAGCTTGGTTTGTATCTCTCCCCACAGATCAGCCAGGAAGCCTGTGAGAGTGGTTTGTAGGAAAAAACAAGCTGGCTGTGGATCACTCAGATAAGGTTGCACATCCCAGCTACATGACCAGCGCAAGACCCTGCCACTCTAAGATAAGGTCTCCCAGGAATTCATCAGCCTACTAGACCCCTGGCATGTAGGCCCTGTCTCCACCCTTTGTGATGCTCTGTCATTGTAACCAATAAAGCCTTGCACCCAGGCTAGCAGTCAAGAGAAGCTGCTGCACGGGGCTGCCTGCTTGAACCCAACAATGTGTCTATGTGTAGTCATTCCTACAAAAAGTGCTATGTTTCTCTGGGTCTTCAGGTGAGAAGACAAATGTCAAGGCTAGTCAAAGGGGAAGGAGGGTATGTTGGTATTATCCATCGTTTAAAACAGGTACACCACCATTGCCCATCTCAAGCTAGCAAGCAACTGGTAGGTAGTCTTGTTGTTCATTAGGCTCTCTCAGAAATCTATCAGTGCCCTAATCCCTTGCAGCTCCCATGGAGCTCAAAAACTCCCACCCATTTCCTTTGTCTTCAAGCAAACATCTGGTAGTTCATGGAGAGGCACAATTACGTGTGCTATAACTCATTTGAGGACTTGGATTTTCATTCATTCATTCATTCATTCATTCATTCACTGCATAAAGTTACCCAGATTCTGACTGAAAGAATCCCTGGCAAATTCTGTAAGCCATGGTGAAAAAACAAATCTTGCAATGTCACAGGGCCTGGCCCTTAATGTCAGATAGGCACTGCAGACATGCCGTGGGATGGTGTTTCCTCCCACCCCCACCCCATCCCCAAGGTTTTGTACTGTCACTGCCAGGGCTTGTATGATAAGACATCTTGGCACAGTGCTCCACACTATGCTGTGGATGTTGACAACCTCGAGCGGGTACAGAGGAGGGCGACTAGGATGGTTGAAGGTCTGGAAGAAATGTCTTATGAGGAATGGCTTAGGGAACTGGGAATGTTTAGCCTTTCAAAAAGAAGACTGAGAGGGGATATGATAGTTATGTTTAAATATTTCAAAGGATGTCATATTGAAGAGGGAACAGGTTTGTTTTCCATGGCTTCAGAGACTAGGACTCGAGGCAATGGTTTCAAACTACAGGAAAAGAGATTCCATTTGAACATTAGGAAGAACTTCATGACAGTTAGAGCTGTTCAGCAGTGGAAGATGCTGCCATGGAGGGTGGTGGAGTCTCCTTCTTTGGAGGTTTTTAAGCAGAGGCTGGATGGCCATCTGTCAGAAATATTGTGATGGAGGTTCCTGCATGGCAGGGGGTTGGACTGGATGGGCTTTGAGGCCTCTTCCAACTCTATGATTCTATGATTCTGTCCTTCAAATGGCATTTTGCACCCAATGTCAGCATGCCCAAAAAAAGGGGGGGGGGTAAATTATGGATGGGAAGAGGTGATGGGTGCAGCTGTGTCTGAGGCAAGACAGGTTCTAAATGTTTAGTTGAGAGACATATCTAATTTTGCATACCTAACAGTGCAATCCTGTGTGTATCCACTGAGCAGTAAATATCACTGAGTGCAGTGGAGTTTATTCCTTAGTAAAAACTTTGTTAAGTCACCATGATCATAAACCTGTTGTCCAGCTCCACCAGCACAATGAGAAGGGTGCCATAATCAGCAGCAGCAGCAGCAACGTTCCACTGATTAAACACTTTCTTCAGTTTTGAAGTGTGCATGGCTTGCATATAATGAGAAGATGTTACAATGTCCCCAAAAACATAAAAAAGGAAGTTTTTAATCAGTGGCAATTGACAAATCATCATTGCCACTGCTTAGGCCAGGCATCTCCAAACTTCGGCCCTCCTGATGTTTTGGACCACAACTCCCAGAATTCCAAGCCTGTATTTCTAATGGCAAAGGACTGTGGGAGTTGTGGTACAAAACGTCTGGGAGGGCTGAAGTTTGGACATGCCTGGCTTAGGCAAACTGAACGTAAATAGATTTCTCTCCGTTGATGTTGTAAATATATTGGCAAATAGCAAGCAAATAATATTAATATTAATAATACAGTGGTGCCCCTACTTAAGAGTGGCTCAACTAAAGAGCAATTCAACTTAAGAGCAGAAAACAGTTGGTGTTTTAACTGCTGCCTTAAAAATTTGATATGTGGTCTGCTCTACTTACATTTTTAAAATTTATTTATTTATTTATTTGATTTTTTTAGATAGGGCTCCTCTACTTAAGAGTTGTTCGACTTAAGAGCATGCATTTGGAATGGATTAAATTTGTAAGTAGAGCTACCACTGTATTGGTAAATAATGCCAAATATTTATTGCATTATAGGTTTGACTTTTTGGGTTTAATTTCTTATGTGTTGTCTCTATGTAAACCGCCCAGTGTTCCCACTGGGAAAATCAGTTGCCTATATGAATGAATAAATAAATAAATAAATAAATAAATAAATAAATAAATAAATAAATAAATAAATAAATATGTTTCTTCTTTCCACATCCCATTAGAACATAGAATTAAGTTCTTTATGGCACTTTTTAAGATTTGTGCTGTTTAGATTTCGGAGAGAGAGGCCGGATTGATTAGCTAGCTGTGTTCTGTTCTGTGAAGTCTGAACCAATTTAAGGAGCCTCGTGACACAGTGGTTAAATGCCTGTACTGCAGCTAAAACTATTCTCATGACCTGGGGTTCAATCCCAGGTAGCAAGCTCAAGGTTGACTCAGCCTTCCATCCTTCCAAGGTCAGTAAAATAAGTACCCAGCTTGCTTGGGGTGGGGGGCAATGTGTAGCCTGCATACTGCAATTGAACTGTAAAACGCCCAGAGACTACTTGAAGTGGTATGGGGTAGTATACAAGCAGAACACTTTGCTTTATCGCAAGCCTTACAGAGCTTTCAAGGTAAGTGAAATATTTCGAGAGTTATTTTACCAATTCCACCCCCTCAATCAGTTTCCATGGCTGAGCAGGACATCTGAACCTCCAGAATCCTTGTCTGTCATTCTATCCACTACCACACACTGGGAATCATTGATTCACTTTTTTAAAAAAATTAAATTGAGATGCCGTTCTGCATTTTCTTGTGGAACTATTCATGGAAAGTTTTAGGTTTTAATTGCTAGCTTGTCAGAATCCATTTGAAAGCCAGTGTTTCAGTTTAGCAAATAGATATGTCCTGTGTCTAAATAGATATAGTAGGACTACTTCCAGGAATAATATAATGAGTTTCTAAGCAGTTAACTTCCTCTGGAATAAAAGACCCGATCATCCTTTGATATCTCGAGTGGGTGGAGAGTTTTCTTCTTCTTTGAGCCTTTTTAACCTTGAGAGGAGGGAGGTTAATAAATTCCAATTATTGTTAAGTGCTTCTCGGGAATTTGTCAAATTATCACCTTTTATTAGTCGGGGAGAACATGAAGAGAAGGGAAAACACAAGGAGAGGGTTTGGGTAGATTTAAATGGAAAGAAGAGCTTGTAAAACATGTTATGTGTGTGAGAAAACTTATTTTTGATTGACTCTCTGGTTGAATCCACGCAATCCAAGAAAACTTATTTATGGACATCTTTCCCTTTCTATACAGTAACTCTATACCTTATCATGATATGAAGGTGATCCTGGACCATAAATGGTCATATCAGTGCAGTACAATCTGAGCCAAGAGCCTTTGAGGGACTTTGAATAGCGCTGCAGAGGCAGACTATATATCTGCTGTCCAAAGACCAGCCTAGCCTAGCCAGCAAGCATATAAAGGAGATGAATAACAGGAGATGAATTTGTCATACCAGTCAAGGAAGAGTTATGGTGGATTGTCATGTTATTCAATATATTAATTAGACATGGGCACGACCAGAAAAAATGACGTTTCGAGTTTTCATTTGTCGGAACGGGTCCGTTTCGGGTCGTTTCCATTTGTAGCGAAATTTTTCAAAAATTTGTTGTTTCATCATTTCATTTGTCGTTTGTCATTTCCACCGCGATTTAGCGTGATTTGACTTCCCCCAGAGCATAGGGGCATCCTGCAATCAGGGCCGGCGCTAGGTGTTTTTGCGCCCTAGGCGGCGGGTGGGGAGGGCGGGCGGGCGCGGGCGGGCGAGTGGGCAGGCGGCGGCGCAGGCCGCAGGTGGGTGGCGGCGCAGGCAGACGGGCGAGTGGGCAGTTAGGATATCACTTAGGATAGAGGTTCTGTTCTTGGCTTGCACCCCAAATGTGTGTGTGTGCAAGCAAATTGAAGTTGGGAAAATAGAAAATAAATGGTAGTATATAATATATTTTTAAAATAAATCCACACCTCCCACTCCCAGTCGAACCTCCCCCTTTATCCAATATCAGAAAAAAATCCTCACAAACTGCCAGAGAAGAAATAAAGAATAAACTGCTATTCCCTTCAGCAGACAAAGCTGCAGGGAATCAAAGAAATTATTTTCTAAATTCAATTCCCTCCCTGCCTGCCTAACTTAAATCCTAAAGCCTCCAGCCTCCCTCCTCAATCTCGATCAGATCACACCAGCACCAGCAGCCAACCCTCCTCCCTCAACCACATCCATACACCTGACTGTGATTTCTGGAAGGTGCCTCGGCTTTTTATGCCCTCCAAGACATCCAGAAGTGTCAGTCAAAAACCTGGCGATGCCATTGGTGGAATGGTTCAAACAATTTGCATGGTCCCATCCCATGGTCAGCCCAAATGGGCAGGTCTAAAAAAATAAAAAAAAATAAAATAAAATAAAATAAAATCAATACGACGTTTTATTGCTATTTAAAAAACCCACTGCTGCTACTATTAAAATTCAGGCATTTAAAATAAATAAATTTCACATGTTTCTGTGGTGATTTGGTGTGTTTTTTGACCACAATTTCAAAAGAAAAATTGTGGTCGCCATTTTGGATCCCCCCCCACCGCATGGCATGCAGCGAGACAGACGACAAGGATGACCCCCCCCCAGCCTGGTGCAAGCAGCCCAGGACAGGAGGGGGGGAAGGCCGGCGACTCCCCCCTAGAAACCACCCCTCTGGTAGGTGTCCTCATGCAGGCATATTTTTGCCTGCTTTTTTGGCCGGGAGTCGGGGGTTGTTGTTGTTGTTTTTTTACTTTTTAAAACTTTTTTTCTGTGCTGCTTGGCATCACGCGATCGCCGCGATGCCATTAATGACAACAAAAACCCGACCCAATTTTTCTTTTTTCAGGTTGGGTTCGAGCTGGAGCGGCGTAATTATCATTACCGTTTCCATTACGTAACGGAAACGATAACCAAAAACGGAAATGACAATTTCGCCGCTCCGTGCCCATGTCTAATATTAATATTCTAGATACGGTAAAATCTGGATATCCAGGCAGTGCATGTGTATGTGATGTGTACTATCAAGAGACTGACTTACAGCAGCCTGCTAGGACTTTCACAGGCTGTGGTCTTACCAGAGTTTTCTGCGTATATAAATTTCCTGTGTATTTTTTTGGGCGGTCACATGGTTTTTAATGTGCAGTTAGTGTCCTCTCCTCTGTGTCGTGTTTTCATATTCTGGTTCGGTCTCTACCTGTTGACTTCGCATTTTGTCCTTCTTTCCGGCTCTACTTTCCAAGCATCCGTGGTGTTAAAGGGGAACAACTGGTTTTGCTGCATATTTTTAGGGTCCTGTTTTGGTTACAGAAGCAAATAACCCCCTGGCAGTGGTTTAGGAAACTTCGCTGAAACTGCTGTTCCAGGGGCATGGTTGGCCAGGACCAGAATTTACTTCTCTTCCCGGTTAGGATGCAATCTTTTACTACGCAGTTCACCACCGGGAAACTACGCAGAAAACACTGGTAGGACCGTGGCCACAGTAAATGAGAAACCTGAGGAGTAGAGTTACCAGTTTGCTCCTTCCCTCCATAGGTTTTCATGGTGGAGCAGGAATTGGAACTCAACTGTTTTGAGTGCTAGTCTATCATTGTATCCACCTCACCACACTGTGTACGTACTGTGTGTGGTTCCCTTCTTTGAGGAAATGCAAAAGGAGGGTTCTAGCCAGGTTCTTGTGATCCTTTTTAAAGAGCATGGCAACATTTCTCCTCTCCCCACGAAGAAGAAGCATATGGAAGGATCAATGTGTTCCTGCCCTGGCCCCAGTTCATTTTCACACAACAGTCTTAAAGAGGCAGCTGTATCGGTGCAAGCTTTCTAGGTAGGATGTTTTTATGTGCATTCCAGTCATAATGGATGTACAGCAACCATAAATGTAGTTTTCAAGGTAAATTGAGATATTCCCTGTCATTTCCATGCCAAAACATGGCTGCAATCCATATTTTTGAGTACATAAACATAACAACATATTATATACTTGAAAATATGGATCACAGACATGTTTCAGCAGGGGAGCTTCCTCAAGCAATTCTAGGTAAGCACCTGAAATTTGGAGAAGTTTGGGGGTCAGGGGGCTGAGTTGTTAAGCTCCAAAGGTGAATTAACTGAAAGAGTGTGTAGAGTGCACACCAGTAACTCATTATGTAATGAAATGACAAAACAGTGTGTGTGTGTGTGTGTGTGTGTGTGTGTGTGTGTGTGTGTGTGTGTGTTCATTTAGTGCCCAATGCCCATCTCTAATTGAAACCATACATCTGAAGAAGTGGACTTGTTCACAAAAGCTCATATTAAAATATAACAGATAGCTGTTAAAGGTTTTTGCCTTTTTCAAATAAAATAAAATAAAATATCATTGGATTTTCCTTGACATATTTGCATGGACTAACACAGCTGCCTCTTTTAAAATCCTTTCCAATTAATGAAGAAAATCCAAGAAGGTGGTTGTGTTCCTTGATTTATTACATCCATTGTCCTCTCCACAGTCACGTGGTGTTCTTTATAAATGCAGGGTGAGAATGAATGAAGAGCTTGACACCTCCAGCATAGCTGCAGGGGACCTCCAAAACAGTACAGTTGCTCACTCTGAAACTCAGAGCTATAAAAGGAAATCATTGATCACTGAGTGAGAGCTGTCAGCAGACTTCCTTATCACATCTAACTAGACTTGTTTAGTCTACCTTCAAAGAGACATTGTATATTCCAAGGGCTGTATTTCAAATGAGAAATTGAAGGGAGAGAAGAGCAGAGAGCTGCAATTCACGGTGCATGCCATTATGTATCATCCTAAGCAAATAATCATTCCCCAGGTCTTAACCTATAGAAGCTATATTTGTGACATGTCAGAAGTGCAGCTAAAAAGTGTGATCCTGACTTGAACACACATAAACACCCACCCACAGAGAGGGAGACAGAATATTGCACTGAAATAAAATTACTGCAAGAACCAGCTACAGAGACATTTATATATTCCATGGACCTACACAGAATGTACACAGTTCTGTTGGGTGACTATGTTTTAAAAATTATTTTAAAGGTTAAGAGTGCCAGGATACAGGATGGGAGAAAAGTCACTTGCAACAATCCAGAATCAAAATCTATGTGTATTTACTCAGTAAGCCCCATAGATTCATGGAATTTCCTTTCAGGAAAGTGCACAGTGGACAACTAAAGTAAAAAAGAAAGTCCAAACCATCACCTTGCTAATGACTGAATGGCTGTATTTTAAATATTACAATAAGCCAGAAGGAAATATACAAGCATCTCAATTTTAAAATTGTGTTAAACAATTTAAAACACATTTTAAATTGTGTTAAAAACCAACAGCCAAGATTTGACTCCTTCTTAATATTAATATTTTTTCCTTTCATCTTCCCTAATGCCATAATGCCACAAGCATCACCAATGGCAACATCCAGCTTGATTCTCAAAGATTATACCACCTCCACCCCAAAACCAGCACCATTCAACTGTAAAAGTTTTGCAGCGGTGAAGTTGTCTCCTACTTAACAAGGTCGCAATCTGCATGGATTGGAACCTCATTAGTTGTCAGAGCAGCTCTCCCTAAAAATTTCCACCCATACCACCTGATCCTCTCAGGCTATGGTCCCTCCATGACGGTTACTTCACGTCCTTCCTTGTGCTGAGGTGAACTTGCTTCTGGGTTGAAATCGGTTGTTGTCACATGACCTAATGCTGGTTCTGCCCCTGTTTCTTTGTACTCACGGGCATGGTGAATGGACAGGGCACTTTGCAGTACCACGCTGCCACCTCTCTTTGAACCCTGCATGTTTTCAGGCTGAGTGATAATTTTGATCGTTCAGTACATTGAAATATTGATGTCTCCCCCCTTCCACCCCCAAAAAGATGTAATTACATTAAATATTATCTCAATGCGGGGTAAGAGGAACCGCACGTCCCCTGGGAGTGGAACGAGAAGTGGATTGAGGAGATTCCTGAGCTCCAGGACAGGAATCTCTAACCCCAGTTCCGGCTCAGTTCAGGGGACCTGGTGGGGCGAACTCACATCGACCCGAGAAGGACGTGAGGTTTCGTTCGTTTGTACCGGTCACCAGCAGGGCCGCGAACAGCAACGAGAGGGACGTGAAGTATCAGCCCATGTTGTCATATCGAGGGAGGCCAGGAAGACATCTGCTAGAAATGGGGCCTTCCCGATAGTGGCCTCCATCCCTTCGCCACATGCTCCCAGTGGAGCTGCACCTGGTCTTCTCCCTCACAGCCTTTAAGAAGATGCCCAAACCCAAGATGCTTACTGAAGACTTTGGGAGCATCTTCACTTGATGTCTTATAAATTTATGCTTGCCATATATTTTTTTAATTTATTAGATGATTTCTGGTGTATTTGTGTATATGTGTGGGCTTTAAAAATATATTAGTTATGATTTATTGCATGGTCATGTCACTTTAGATGTAAACCACACAGAATAATGCCCAGCACTAATCAGATTGGTATACAAGTTGAATGAATGAATGAATGAAGAGAAGAGAAGAGAAGAGAAGAGAAGAGAAGAGAAGAGAAGAGAAGAGCACCCTAAATGAGCACCTACAAGTAGAATAAATGAATGAATGAATGAAGAGAAGAGAAGAGAAGAGAAGAGAAGAGAAGAGAAGAGAAGAGAAGAGAAGAGAAGAGAAGAGAAGTGCAACCTAAATTATGTGTCTGCTCAGATAATGTGCAAATATTCCTGCTGCACATGATTTGGACACATTTTCCCCAAAGCTGGCACACATTCCTAGTTAGAAAGAAATCTGTGAATGTTTAGTAGTTTTGATTTATTTATTTTTAAGCGAATGGAAATTATCAGACATTTGCATAGGCTAATCTCAATAGTTAAGCAATTCTTAGCAAGAACTTCAGAAGAGACTTATGATGTCCAGTCATTTAGCTGTTAAAGATGAGGAGCCTCTCAGACTAAAGAGGTGGCACCCTAAATTTAGGTCCACAAACTTGAAGATTCAAAGCCAGGATTAAAAACAACAAAAAACAAAACAAAACAGATGCTCACAAATCTCATGCTGGATGTCAACATTCAACATTTTGTGTGGCCTTTTCCCAGATTTAAAATTGTTTATATGTTTGTTTGTCTGTTTATGAATTATGCCCCTCTTACAACATTAATTTCATTTCAAAATGTTGTGTTTTGAGAGAGAGAGAGAGAGAGAGAGAGAGAGAGAGAGAGAGAGAGAGAGAGAGAGAGAGAGAGAACAGTTTCAATGAAATCTCCACAAATTCCTCTGAATTATTAATGCAAAACAGAATCGTACTGCTATGCTATCCCAGTTAATTAAAGTGAGATCCTCTTAGAAAATTTAATGCAGATAAAACAAAACTTGCAGTCATTCACAAGGAAAGAAAAAGAACAAAAAAGGAGAGAAGAGAACAAATTTCCAAATGCCAAAGTAAATTTATTTTACTCCATTTAACTGATGCATTTTGGCCCTCTGTGCTCTCTAAGACTTTCCTCTGGGGAATTAAATGGTCTGACAAGATCTGTATCAGAGTTTCACGAACAACTAACCAAGGACAAATAGATCTGTTTAATTCCCCAGAGGAAAAACCTAAAGCACACAGAGGGCATGAACATGTTGATTAAATAAAACAGAATATATGTACTGTGGCATTTGGAAACTCATTCTCTCTTTTTCTGGTTGTTCTTTTCAGAAATTTTAATGCCAGGCCTTTTCGTTGGTTTTTATAAGGCTGAAAGGTCACCAACTGGGGCAAAGAAAATCTTTAATCTTAGGCAACCAGTGATGATTAATCCCATTGCAATGATTGTGATGAAATAGCCTAGTGGAAATTGAGCATGATTAGTCCAGTCACAGAGATCTGATTGTTGTTCAGAGAAGGGATCCAAACCTGGGATAGGATAACTGGAATCCTGAATAATGAGTATTTTTTATTATTTTTTTCTCTCTCTCACATGGGCCGTGGTGGCTCAGCGGACTAAGGCTCCAAAACTGTTGGCTGCAAAGTCAGCAGCTCGACAGATTCAAATCCCGGGTGCCACAAAGCAGAGTGAGCTCCTGCTGTTGACCCCAGCTCCTGCCAACTAGCAGCTCAAAAACATGTAAATGCAAGTAGATATAAATAGGTACCACTGTAAAAAGCGGAAAGGCAAAACAGTGTTTCCTCGCAGTCATGCTGGCCATGTGGCTATGGACTTAAACAACACTGGCTCTTTGACTTGAATACAGAGATGAGCACCGCCCCTAGAGTTGGACATGACTAGCACACATGTGCAGGGGGAACCTTTACCTTTTAACTTTACTCTGTCTGTCTGTCTGTCTGTCTCTGTCTGTCTCTCTCTCTCTCTCTCTCTCTCTCTCTCTCTCTCTCTCTCTCTGTGTGTGTGTGTGTGTGTGTGTGTGTGTGCACTCATGGGGTGGTGTTTGGTGGTATTTAAACAGGGCTAATTGTTTACAGGGATCAAGCATTTTCTGTATAATAAATCTGTTTTGTTTGATTCAGAATATAGGAACACTACTCTAACTGCAGGATCAATACCCACAGTTTCAGTTATCCACTGACTGAAAATACTGAAAATACTAAATTACACCCCCTCCAAAGAAATGTATTTATATTTATTTCCAGGCTATGTTTACCAAAACTAGCCACTAGAGGGAACCAGATGAAATTTTATAGCGTTTACATCCACAAAATGGAGGGGATGGGTTGGAATCAGTCCCCCACCCCCACCCCAATACTGCTGTCCTATAATATGGCAATCACTTCCCAAAACTTCCAAGCTGTGCTACATATCCATCCTGTGTGGTACCAGCATCTATCTTTACCAGCTTTATATGTGTAATATTTTAACTTCCATAGCAATAAAAGTTGTAAGTAACATTGCCATCTAATAATAATTTCAATTTCCCACTTATATTAAGAGATTTTGACGCCTGTGAATTTGTTGAAAAATGATGTACCAGCTCTCATGGAGAATTAAATCCTTCAAATACCTAGTCTCCTTTGTCACATGTGGTTTAACTGATCCAATTTGTGTTATCTAGAAGGATTTTGTCTATTACATTAAAAAAACAAGACAATGCTCATTTTATTTTTAATGGTCTGACTAATGGAATAGAGTGGCTGAAATCCAGTTGTGTTACATTAGCAGAGTCATATGTTTGTCTCTCTTTTTCTACCAGGACATAAACGAGCCCCAGAAAATCATAGTCAGGCATCTCATTTTGGAACCTCAGGACCTTACAGAATGGCTCCGGCACCAAACTGCCTGAGTCACCCCATTCATTTCTAGCTGGACTGCTGAGGATCCAGACCCTGAGGGAGGCCCAAAAGACAGTGATGAGAAGTCAGACCTTCTCAGTGGTGGCCCCTCAGCTGTGGAACACCCTCCCATCTGAGATCTGCCAAGCACCCTTGCTTACATACCAGTTGAAAACCTGTCTATTTTGTTTACATCAGTGGTTCTCAACCTGTGGGTTCCTAGATGTTCCTGGACTGCAATTCTCAGAAACCCCTTCCAGCACAGCGAGTGGTGGAGACATCTGGGAGTTGCAGTCCAGGAACATCTGGGGACCCACAGGTTGAGAACCACTGGTTTACATTATGCAACAGGATTTTGGCCAATGACACATCATTTCTATTAAATCCAATTTCATCGTTAAATCGGAGGTGGGTAAAGTATGGACCATGGGCCCAGTGCTATGAATGTGTCCTCTCAGAATCACATACATTTGGGGTGGGGGATGTCCTAAAAAGGCCATTTATGTTCCCAGAAGCCTCCAGGTATTGTGCTTGGTTGCTCTGAGCCAGTTCCACTCCTGTTTTAAGCCCAGAAGAGCTCCCCCCCCCAAAAAAAAAATGGCCACCTGTGATGCCCCGTTTTCCATCCTTGGCTCAGAATACTGTAGGCCTGAAAGGAGGCTGGTCCATATTGGCTAATCCTGAAGACGGAGAGTACATTACATAGACCTCTCTAGCAGCAGCAGCCAAGGGAGGCACTGGAGGTAGAAGAACATCAAGAAAGAGCTGAGGAGCAGAATGCTGAAGAGTAAACAAACATAGGCCGTTACTTCACTTACTCTCCCAGCACTCAATTTGAGTGCCCCCTCGCTGGTATTTTGAGAGAGGAGAAGAGCTTCCCTCTAACCGACCTTGCCTTATCCCCCTCAAGCTGACTGAATTCGGAGGCGGTCACGTGGTTCCACTATGTCTTTCTTGAGATGCGGTCACGTGTTCTCGCATTATAATGTTGGCGCTCCCGCCCCTGTTTCTCAGTACTCACGAGCTGCAGTTTTAGGACCGATTTGATAGAGCACAACCTCACGTGCTCCCTTCTCAGCATTTGCATGCCACTTTTCAACGTTCCTTATTTCCCATCCGTCCTTAAAAAAATACCTTTTTTGGCATTTCCATTTGGTTACATTAAACGCATTTGCCATTTCTCGCCCACTCATATCGATGCACTGATGCTGGACTGTCAGTTGCAATGGCTCTACTGATTTCAACTGTTTCCTGGCATCATTGGCAGCCCCCCGCCGCCGCCGCCGCTCTCGGGAGCCCCGCATGGCACAGCCACCCGCCCTCCGCCGCACCCAAATGCACGCTGCCTGCCCCGGGTGCCCTGCTCTGGCCAGGCGAGGCGGCAGCGGCTCCTCCTGCTCCTGCCGCCGCCGCTGCCGCCGCTCCTCCACTCGAGCGAGAGAAGTAATTAGCGCAATTTCATTTCGATGAAAACGATATAGCTATGCATCGATATCCCTGTTTGAATATTTTTTAAAAAAACTTGAAATAAAAGCCAAAAACCGAGACCACACGTCACATTGGGAGCGGCGATTATTACCCTTTATATTGATGCGACATTTCTTTGCCAGAGTTTGTGTTCCTTTTTATTTTCCTCATTTGGGGAAAAGATTCCTTGTGCTTTAGGCCACTGGCAGCACTCTGAAGAGATTGGGAACCACTCACCCCTCTTGGAGCACGGTAAAGGGGGCGTGGTCGGGGTGGCATCGCAGCCAAAAAGGAGGAGCGTGCGGACTGAAACGATCGATTCGCACAGAAATGAGGGCTTGCCGCGAAGCGAGCGGTTCGTGAAGTAACGGCCATAGTGGAGGAAGCACCATGGAAAAGGGTCATATTTAGGAGCAGAAGATGGAGAGGTGGAATTGCAAAACAGCTTCCAGATTTTGGATAAGAAGTCTGCCAGACAGCATGCAGAGGAAGAGATACAAGGGGACCCTGAGAGAGGCTGACACTCAGCCAAGGAGGGTCACTGAACCTACAGGCTAAAAAAGATGTTGTGGCAAGTAACACAAAATTGGGTTGGATAGCTAATGCTCTGGAAGACAGAAACACAATTCCAAAGGACCTGGATAGGTTTAAACACTAGGCTGGAAACAACAGAGTGAAATTCAACAGGGAAAAATGCCACGTACTGTACCTAGGAAAAATAAACCAAGAACACAATTACAAGTTGGTGTGTGTGTGTGTGTGTGTGTGTGTGTGTGTGTGTGTGTGTGTGTGTGTGTGTGTGTGTGTGTGTGTGTGTGTAGACCTGGCTCAGCAATACTACAAGTGAGAAGGATCTCTGAATTGCTGTAGATCACAAGCTGCACATGAGCCAACAGTATGATGTGGCTACAAAAAAAAAAGACAAATGCTCTTTTAGGCTGCATTAATAGAAGCATAGTCGGAAAATCTTGTAAGATACTAGCACAAGATCCCACCTTTATTTGGAACTGGTGAAGCCTCATTTTGAGTGCAGTGTCCAGTTCTGGACACCATACTTCAAAAAGGATGCTGACAATTTGGAACAAGTTCAGAGGAGGGCAACAAGCATGATCATGGCGCTAGAAGCTAAGCCCTATGTAAAAAAAGACTGAAAGAACAGGACATATGTATTTAGGCTTGAGAAAAGAATACAATCAGACAGGGAGGTGGAGAGATGCCTGTCCCTGCACAGCTCCTGATTGGCCAGCACCACAGAGAAGGAAAGATAACATCAGAGTGCCTACTTCCTCACTGGAGTTTAAAACCGCGCGAGCCCAGAGAAAGGTAAGACATTGGTTGATTATGTATCTCTAGTTCCGATTCCACCTGAGCTTGTGCACTATGGGCCTTTTCACATGACCCCTAAAATCCGTGGCAAATGGCTCCCAGATCCGAAGCTTAAAATTGTTTCCCCACCAGCTCCGGAGTTTACAAAAAATTAAGTGCGACCACGCCCACCTAAGTGTCCCAGCGCACTTTTCAAGTACCTGCTCTCCGGGGGTGAAAAATTCCTGATGCAGATGTAATGTAGTGAGTGTCAGGCTCTCCTCCCTTCTGTTTGTTGTTTTTTTGCCCCCCGCCCCTTTAAGAGATACTAAGAGACTGGAATGCTGCCGGGAGCAGAGCGAGATGGCAGAATGGAGGTGAGCCTGCATTATTTTCTCCCTTTTTTTCTCCCTCCCCTCATGCAGACAGGAGTAAGGAAGTGTGGAGGGGGTGGGAACACAGGAACAGCGACAAACCCCCAAGATCTCTGGTCCAAATTTAAGTGGCCAGCGGATCTTAGGGGTCGTGTGAAAAGGACCTTTGTTTTGGAACCTGACTGGACAACCATCTTTCAGATCTGCTTTGTTTTAGAGTCCTGCAATGAGCAGGGGGCTGGACGTGATGTGCTAATAGGTCCCTTCCAAGTTCGTGATTCTACAGTTCCATGGCTTTAATGACTCTCTACTGCAGGCATGTCCAAACTTCGGCCCTCCTGATGTTTTGGATCACAATACCCAGAATTCTAAGCTTGGATTGCCAATGACAAAGGACGGTGGGAGTTGTGGTTCAAAACTTCCGGACGACCGAAGTTTGGACATTCCTGCTCTACTGTTTAGGACTGAAAGTGAAATATGCCAGAAAACTCAATGGACTCAACAGGCATGATGCCATTCCGGAGGACTGATGAGGGATGTGGCAGAAGGAACAACATTGCTTATAAAAGGCACAGAGGCACATAAATTTCTTCTCATCTATATGGGAACCAATGACACAACCAAGAGGAACTGCGAAGGAATCACATCAGATTTTGAAGCTCTTGGAAGAGACTCAAGGAATTTGGAGTCTTGGAAAGCTTAGGACTTTCTCCCATTTAGGTGCCCGGAGATGTCTGTTTGTCAGGTGGGACTTGCAGGATGAGAATTCTGGGACTTTTTAGTTTAAAAATAACAAAAACAACCCAGAAAGCCACAACCCTAAGATTGGTCTTCATAACATCTTATTGAGTCTTTCTTCAGAAAGCAAACATACAAGATCTTCCTTGGTTAAGGACTCCATCCCATTGCAAGTAATCCCCAATGTCTTACAAGTAAGTATACATTTCCTGGTGTGTGTGTGTGTGTGTGTGTGTGTGTGTGTGTGTGTGTGTGTGTGTGTGTGTGTGTGTGTGTGTGTGTGTGTGTGTGTGTGTGTGTGTGTGTTTAAGAAATAATGGCAGGAGCGGAAACACTTCATAGGTTTCAGAATATACTTTTTTAAAAATATTCTGTGTTTGGCCTTCAAAATGCACCTGAGGTTTGGGGAAAGTGGTGGATCAAGTGAATCATAATGGCAGTTTCAGATCAGTGGAAATAAATGGTCTTTTTATGGGTTTAGATTGTCTTTTTATGCATCTCCTGTCCATCTTTCTGCCTTTTCCTAAGGCACATGTTCTGTTGTGTGAGGCAGTTTGTGAGGTGATAAAGGCTGTGCAAGCAAAATGTCTGTCGTTTCAACTGTCTCTGAGGCCACCACTGCTCATCTGCAGAGATGTGAGTTGGTTAAATAAAGCCTGAACTGGTATTTCTTATGTTTCCTGAAGTTGAACGGAAGGACAGCCAGAGACTTTAAATTACAGTGGAGCTATATTTCAGCATGCTACTCTGTTCTGTCCTCTTATTGTTCCTCTTGAACATAAGAACATAAGAAGAGCCATGCTGGATCAGGCCAAAGGCCCATCTAGTCCAGCTTCCTGTATCTCACAGCGGCCCCACCAGATGCGTTTGGGAGCGCATGAGACTAGATATCTGTCTCCTGATCCCACTCCCCTGCATCTGGCCCTTGAAGTACCCTGGTTTTAAGCCTGGAGATTACACATCTCCATCATGGTTTGTAACCCGTGATGGACTTTTCCTCTAGGAATCTGTCCAATCCCCTTTTGAAGGCATCCAGGCCAGATGCCATCACCACATCCTGTGGCAGGGAGTTCCATAGACTTACAACGCGCTGGGTGAAAAAATATTTTCTTTTGTCAGTTCTTACTCTCCCAGCACTCAATTTGAGTGTATGTCCCCTAGTTCTGGTATTTTGAGAGAGGGAGAAGAGCTTCCCTCTATCCACTTTACTCATACCCTGCATTATTTTGTATGTCTCAATCATATCCCCCTCAAGCGCCTTTTTCCAGACTGAAGAGGCCCAATTGTTTTAGCCTTTCTTCATAAGGGAGGTGCCCCAGCCCAGTAATCATTTTAGTCGCTCTCTTCTGCACCTTTTCCAGTTCCACTATGTCTTTCTTGAGATGCGGTGACCAGAATTGTACACAATACTCCAGGTGGGGCCTTACTATTGTTTTGTATAACGGCATTATAATGTTGGCTGTTTTATTTTCAATCCCCTTTTTGATAATCCCTAGCATGGAATTGGCCTTCTTCACTGCTGCCACATATTGGGGAGACACCTTCATGGAGCTGTCCACCAACACACCAAGATCTCTTTCCTGATCCGTCACGGATAACTCAGAGCCCATGAGTTGATAGATGAAGTTTGGATTTTTGCCCCAATATGCATTACTTTACATTTGGTTACATTAAAACGCATTTGCCATTTCTCAGCCCACTCCCCAGTTTGGAGAGATCCTTCTGGAGCTCTTCACAATCTTCTCTGGTTTTTACCACATGGAAAAGTTTTGTGTCATCTGCAAACTTGGCCACCACACTGTTTATCCCTGTCTCCAGGTCATTTATGAACAGATTGAAAAGCACCGGTCCCAGGACCGAGCCCTGGGCACACCGCTTTTCACTTCTCTCCATTGTGAAAATTTCCCATTGACACCTACTCTTTGTTTCCGGGATCTCAACCAGTTCTCAATCCATAAGAGGACCTGCCCTCTTATCCCCTGACTATGCAATTTTCTCAGCAGCCTTTGGTGAGGGACTGTGTCAAAAGCCTTTTGAAAATCCAGATAGACTATATCCACCGGTTCACCCAAATCCACGTGCCTGTTGACCTTTTCAAAAAATTCTAAGAGGTTTGTAAGACAAGATTTACCCTTACAGAAGCCATGCTGATTTTCTCTCAGCAAGGTTTGTTCTTTTATGTGTTTTAAGATTTTCTCTTGGATGAGGCCTTCCACCATCTTCCCTGGGACAGATGTAAGGCTAACTGCCTGTAGTTTCCTGGGTCCCCCTCCTTCCTTTTTTAAAAATTGGTGTGACATCCGCTATCCTCCAGTCCTCCGGCACTGTGGCCGTTTGAAGAGACAAGTTGCATATTACCGTTAAGAGATCTGCAATTTCATTTCTCAGTTCCCTAATAACCCTTGGGTGGATGCCATCTGGGCCAGGTGACTTGTTAATCCTCAATTTATCAATTAGTCCTAAAACCTCCTCTCTTTTAACCTGTATTTGATTTAATTCTTTAGTCAAGAGGGGCGGCTCAGGCAGCGGAATCCGCTCAAGGTCCTCTGTCGTGAAGACAGACGCAAAGAACTCATTCAATTTCTCTGCAATGTCCAAGTCCTCCTTAACCTCCCCTTTTCCTCTCTCACCATCCAGAGGCCCAATTGGTTCTCTGGCAGGTTTTCTACTTCTAACATATTTAAAGAAGCTTTTATTATTACCCTTTATATTGCTAGCCATGCGTTCCTCAAAGTCTTTCTTTGCCTCCCTTATCATCTTTTTACATTTCTTTTGCCAGAGTTTGTGTTCCTTTTTATTTTCCTCATTTGGGGAGGATTTCCATTTACAGAAGGACCTCTCCTTGTGCTTTAGAGCCTCTCTAACTCCACTCGTTAACCATGCCGGTGTCCTCTTGGACTTAAATGAGCTCTTCTTTCTTTGTGGTATGCACTTGTGCTGGGCCTCTATTATTGTTGTTTTAAACAGGCTCCATGCACTCTGAAGAGATTGGATTCTTCTAACCCTCCCCTTCAGTTTCTCTCTAACTAGTTTCCTCATCTGAGGGAAGTTTGCCCTTCGAAAATCAAGGGTTTTTATGTCTGATTTGGTTGACACTCTTCCTCCGACATGCATGGCAAAGGTAATTGCAGCATGGTCACTGTTCCCCAGAGGCTCAGTGACATTCACATCCCTGACGAGGTCCTGAGTATCACACAATATTAGATCTAGAGTTGCCTGTTCTCGGGTGGGCTCCATGACAAGTTGCTCTAAGGCACAGTCATTCAGCAAGTCGAGAAACCCAGTTTCTCTTTCTTGCCCGGAGCTCGCATTGGCCCAGTCAATGTGGGGATAATTAAAGTCCCCCATGATTACTATTCTATCCCTCTTAGCCACCTCCATGATTTCTCTCCTCATTTCAAGGTCCCCCTCAAGTTTTTGATCTGGTGGACGATAGAATACTCCAACTATCATATCACTCTTTGGACCTGGTAGTTTAACCCACAGTGATTCTATGGCGGAGTCAGACCCTCTGTCAATCTCCATTCTGCTGGATTTTATGCCTTCTTTGACATAGATGGCCACTCCTCCTCCAACCCGCCCCTCTCTATCCCTTCTATAGAGTTTGTTCTCATCCAAGCATCTGAACTGGAAATTTGTGTACACACATTTAGAAATGGTATACATGGCCAAGATGAAGTGCCATGCTATGCAGGACTACCCAATATCTCAGCAAAACAGAGAAGCCTGTGAGAAGTAAACAAAGCAAGATGGAAATAACTGAGTATGCTTTGTTGTTGTTATTCAGTTGTTCAGTCGTGTCTGACTCTTCGTGACCCCATGGACCAGAGCTCGCCAGGCTTTCCTGTCTTCCACTTCCTCCTGGAGTTTGGACAAACCCATACTGGTTGCGTCGATGACACCGTCCAACCATCTCATTTTCTGCCATCCTCTTTTCCTTTTGCCTTCAATCTTTCCCAACATCAGGGACTTTTCCAAGGACTCCTCTCTCCTCATGAGGTGGCCAAAGTACTGGAGCTTCAGCTTCAAAATTTGTTCTTCCAGTGAACATTTGGGGTTGATTTCTTTCAGGATGGATAGGTTTGATCTCCTTGCAGTCCAGGGGACTCTCAAGAGTCTCCTCCAACACCAAAGCTCAAAAGCATCGATTCTGTGGCCATCAGCCTTCTTTATAGTCCAGCTTTCACTTCCATACATCACTACTGGAAAAACCCTAGCTTTGACTATCTAGACCTTAGTTGGCAAAATAATGTCTCTGCTCTTTAGGAAGCTACCTAGGTTTGCCATTGCTTTCCTGCCAAGAAGCAGGCGTCTTTTAATTTCGTTGCTGCAGTTGCCATCTGCAGTGATCAAGGAGCCCAAGAAAATAAACTTATACTTAGCCTCGAGTAAAGAACATGGATGGGGAATATGATAGTGCTTTTCAAATACTTTTCAAGGCTGCCATAGAGAGGAGGAGCAGGATCTGTTCTCAGTCATCCAAGAGTACAGGACACATAGTAAGGGGCTCTACATTACCTATAAGGAACCAGTGTTAGTTTGAATATCAAGGAAAAACTTCTTAACTGTTAGAGCAGTACAGCAATAGAGCCAGTTATTTATTTATTTATTTATTTTATTTATTTATTTTTACAGCTTATATGCCGCCCACTACCCAAAGGACTCTGGGCGGCTTACAACAAGGAATTAAAACAGTTAAGACATAAAATATCAATAAATAATTAAAACAACAGCAAAACCTTATACTAAAATCATCACTAAAATTGCCATCAAAGGACCCCAGTCTATGTTGTATCAATTAAAAAACTTCTGGAACAGGAAGGTTTTTACCTGGCGCCGAAATGTCATCAATGTTGGCGCCAGGCGGATCTCACTTGGGAAGGCATTCCATAACTTGGGGGGCAGCTGCCGAGAAGGCCCTATGTCTACAAGCCATCCCTCTCACCTCCTTGAGGGATGGCTCTTTCAAGAGGGGCCCCTGGCTAGATCTTAATTGCCGGGTAGGTTCATATGGAAGGAGGCGGTCCTTCAGGTATCTAGGTCCCAAGCCATTTAGGGCTTTATATGTCAAGACAAGCACTTTGAATTGGGCTCGGGCAGCAACTGGTAACCACTGCAGGTTATGTAGAATTGGCGTGATGTGATCTCTGGCGGCCCCACCACTCACCAGCCGCGCCGCACGATTCTGAACCAGTTGCAATCACCGGACCGTCTTCAAAGGCAGCCCCACGTAGAGCGCATTGCAGTAATCAATACGGGATGTTACCAGCGCATGCGTAACTGTCATGAGGTTCTGCTCGTCTAGGTAGGGGCGGAGCTGGTATATTTTCCACAGCTGAAGGAAGGCGCCCCTGGCCACCGAATCCACCTGGGCTTCCAGAGTTAGACCAGGGTCCAGAAGCACCCCCAAGCTGCGGAACCTGTCCCTTAGGGGGAGTGCAACCCCGTCCAAGACAGGGAAGTGGCCCTCTAACCTGTCCGGCGAAGCACCCACTAACAGCACTTCCGCCTTGTCTGGATTGAGTTTCAATTTATTAACCCTCATCCAGTCCATTATCTGGCCCAGGCACGAGTTCAGGACAGAAACCGCCTCACCTGGATTGGTGGAGAATGAGAGGTAGAGCTGAGTATCGTCAGCATATTGCTGACTCCTCAGCCCAAACCTCCTGATGACCTCTCCCAGTGGTTCCATGTAGATGTTAAACAGCATGGGAGACAGTATTGAGCCCTGAGGAACCCCATGACGTAAACGCCACGGGGCGGAGCAACTGTCCCCCAGCACCACCTTCTGGACACGGTCAGCCAGGAAGGAGTGGAACCACTGCAAACCAGTGCCTCCAACTCCCAACCTGGCCAGCCTATCCAGAAGGACACCATGGTCGATGGTGTCGAAAGCCGCTGAGAGGTCCAGGAGTATCAACAGGGTTGCACTCCCCCTGTCTCTCTCCCGGCAAAGGTCATCGTACAGGGCGACCAAGGCAGTCTCTGTTCCAAAACCCAGCCTGAAACCATTTTGAAATGGATCCAGAAAATCCGTTTCATCCAGCAGCGCCTGGAGCTGTCCTGCCACCACCCGCTCCAACACCTTGCCCAAATAAGGGAGGTTCGCTACTGGCCGGTAGTTACCCACCAGCCCTGGGTCCAGGTTGGTTTTTTTTAGGAGTGGCCTAATTACTGCCTCCTTTAAGGCAGCAGGGACCACTCCCTCTCTTAATGAGGCATTTACAGCTTCCTGGACCCAGGTGCGAACCCCCCTGGCAGATCTTTCAATTAGCCAGGAAGGGCAAGGGTCGATCAGAATGGTGGTAGAACGGACAGATCCAAGCACCCTGTCCACATCCTCGGGTCTCAATAATTGAAACTCATCCAATAATACTGGACCTAAGCACGGCGCACTGGACACATCCCTTGATTCTGCACCAATAGTGGAGTCCAATTCCCTGCGAATCTGAGCGATTTTTCCCTCAAAGTGAACAGCAAACTCGTCACAACGGGCTGCCGAGTGGTCCAGAACCTCCTCCATATTTCTCAGTTGAAGAAGGTCCTGGACCACCCGAAACAGCTCTGCTGGACGGCACTCTGAGGAAGCAATACGGTTTGCGAAATATTGCCTTTTCGCCAACCGTATTGCCACAGAATAGGCCCGATAATGGGCTCTAAGCTGTGTTCGATTGGACTCACAGCAGTATTTTCTCCACTTGCGCTCCAGCTGTCTCCCCTCCTGCTTCATTGCCCGCAGCTCAGATGTCTACCAAGGAGCCGTCTGGGCTCTGCGCAAGGGGAGAGGGCGCTTAGGTGCGATCGTGTCAACTGCCCGGGACATTTCCCTATTCCATAGGGTGACCTGAGCTTCGACAGGAGCACCGACCATATCAGACGGATAATCCCCAGAGCTTTCAAGAAACCATCTGGATCCATCAGTCTCCGAGGGCGGATCATCTTAATAGATCCCCCACCCTTGCAGAGGGTTGGAGTAGCTAATAGCCTAAACTTGACCAGGAAGTGGTCTGACCATGACAATGGAGTCAGGACCAACCCCTCCACATCCAAACCACCATCCTCCAATCCCGTTGAGAAAACCAGGTCTAGAGTGTGGCCTTTCTCATGTGTCGGGCTGATGACATGTTGAGACAGCCCCATGGTTGTCATGGCGGCCATGAAGTCCTGAGCCGCCCGGCCAAGGCAGCCTCAGCATGGATGTTGAGGTCCCCAGTACCAACAGTCTGGAGGTCCTCAACACCAGGTCCGAGACCACCTCCGTCAGCTCAGGCAGGGAGACTGTTGGAATGCAGCAGGGTGGGCGGTACACCAACAGAATCCCCAGTCTGTCTCGTGAGCCCAGCATACAATACAGGCCCTCTAAACCTCCTCTCAAGGAGACAGGAAGCCTGGTCAAGGAGATAGAACTCCTATAGACTATAGCAACTCCCCCTCCCGACCTTCCGGGCGACACTGGTGCTGGACTGAATACCCAGGTGGGCAGAGTCGGGAGAGGGGAACCCCACCTTCCTCTCCCACCCAGGTCTCAGTAATGCATGCCAGGTCGGCACCCTCATCCAGGATGACATCATGAATGAGGGCGGTCTTATTTTTTACCGACCTGGCATTCAACAACAGCACCGTGTGGCCCGTGAGGTTCGCTGATATGGTCACCTGATACCTTCAGGTTGGAAGTGGAACCAGAAGAGGGGATAGATGTAAGATATCTAACCTCTCTTCTCCCTACGCGGGCACGTTCCACTCCCACCCCCATACCTTCCTCTACCCAGCACAGGCTCAATGGCTCCCCCCTCCATTGCCCTCCTTCCTTCCTGTTCCATCAGTTCCATTGTGAGTCCTTATCTCTATCTCAGATGGCAAGAAAATGACAAAAAATGAAATAAAACAAAACCGAATAAGGTAGATAAAAACAAACCACCCCACCATTCAGCTTCAACATCCCACCACCCTCTCCCCTTCACAGGCAAATAATAGAGGTTGGTATAAGCCCGATGCCCCTCCCCCCGCCACACCTCTCTGATGGCAAGCCAGCTAAATTGTCTCTCATGCCTCTCACTCACGAGGAGACCCAGCAGCAAGCAGGTGGAGACAAAGGGGTGGTGGTTGAAGCGGGGTCCGTTTGGAGCAGCACTTGCTGGATGATGGAACCACAGCACAAGCTTGCAGACAGCTAGAAAGCTGTAAGGCGGAGTCCCAGCTCTCCAGTCCCACCCCTCTATTGGCAAGCTGGCTAGGTTACCTCTTGTGCCTCTCACTCACGAGGAGACCCAGCAGCAAGCAGGTGGAGACAAAGAGGTGGTGGTTGAAGCAGGGTCCGTTTGGAGCAGCACTTGCTGGATGATGGAACCACAGCACAAGCCTGCAGACAGCCAAAAAGCTGTAGGGCGGAGTCCCAGCTCTCCAGTCCCACCACTCTACTGGCAAGCTGGTTAGGTTACCTCTCGTGCCTCTCACTCACGAGGAGACCCAGCAGCAAGCAGGTGGAGACAAGGGGTGGTGGTTGAAGCAGGGTCCGTTTGGAGCAGCACTTGCTGGATGATGGAACCACAGCACAAGCCTACAGACAGCCAAAAAGCTGTAGGGCGGAGTCCCAGCTCTCCAGTCCCACCCCTCTACTGGCAAGCTGGCTAGGTTACCTCTCGTGCCTCTCACTCACGAGGAGACCCAGCAGCAAGCAGGTGGAGACAAAGGGGTGGTGGTTGAAGCAGGGTCCGTTTGGAGCAGCGCTTGCTGGATGATGGAACCTGGACTCTTGGGTCAGCAGGAACAGTGGTCTTCTAGGTCCCAGGCAGCTCTCAGGCCACTCCACTTTTCAAGCCTTCCCTCCCTCGGGCAGGTGGTGAGTGTTGAGGTGGAAGGCAGCTTGAGCAACAGAGCAAGGGGCCCAGTCCTGACTTGCCTCAGGAGTCCAAGAGGCCAAACTCCCCCAGAGAAGCCACAGAAAGGCCCCCTGTCTCTCACCCAGGGGCGGAGGGAGCGGCAGGTGGCACTGGACTCTTGGGTCAGCAGGAACGGTGGTCTTCTAGGTCTCCAAGTTACTTGAGTAGGTGGTGGTGACTGCTCCAATGCTGAAGACATTCAAGAGAAAATTGGACCATCACTTGACAGAGTGCTTTGTTTTGGATTCCTGCACTGATCAAGGGTTTGGAATCAATGGCCTTATAGGCCTCTTCTAACTCTATTACAGTAGACCTTCGTATAACAAATGGTATGTATAACATAAAATTTGTACAACATAAACAATTCTGGAGATAGGGGAAATTTGCTTAACATATTTGCCTATGGGGCGAATCTGTACAACATAAAAATGGGATCACTCTGTTTTCAATGCATTCCTATGGGAAATTTGTATAAAGGAAAATGTGATTAATATAATTTTATTTGGAATGAATTAATTCCTTTATACAAGGTACCACTGTATTTTATGATTCTAAGTGATGCTATCATTAGTGCCAATAACAAGATGGAGGAAAAAAACTCCAAAACATTTCACCTCACACAACAGGCTTTTTAAGATGTTGGTAGATTCATTTTTGTAATATGTTTTTTTGTGCTTTAAAATTTGTAATGTTGGTATATGTGATAACTATTGCCTCATATTGTGGATTAGTTAAAAAATAGTAACAATAGTAACAATGGATGGTTGTTGCCTTTGTAATCATTTAGTCTGTCCTGCTCCAATTGGTATCCTTGTCGGCATGTACTTGGAGTCACAAAGGGGGGGGATGCTAATCATTCCCAAAAACAAGTTTTGTGGAAAATGTATTTTGCACAATAAAAAAAATTATTGCATTATCAACACAGATGGGGGTTTGTCATGGTTTGTGGTTAGTTGAGATGACGTCAACCACAAATGCCCCACCCATGAACCAATTAACCAATGAAACAGTTAATTGGTTCATGGCCATGGGGTGTCTTGGGTGGGGGAAGCAATGAATTGGGAGAAATAAAAGAAGGAAATATTTGCCCCTTCATATTTCTCAGGGTCTCTGGACCCAAGAAATATGAAGGGATGAATATTAAACAATTATCAGAAATATTCATCAAACATCATGATTCAAGTTTATAATTCATGCCCCTCTCTAACTGTCATCTTGCTTATTTATTTATTTATTTATTTATTTATTTATTTATTTAGGAGTATTTTTACCCTGCCTTTCTCCTTGGAAAAGGACCCAAAGCGGCTTACAGTAATGAGGGACTATATACAATCCAGGACAATTAAGACATGTTCAAGTATTGAACATATGCTACCAGTATGTTGAGATGATCTGATCTGCATAAAATCTAAGGAGTAATGATATTGTTTTGCATGCACAGCTGTGATGTAGCATCATGGCCATCCTGGAGGTAGGGTTTTGGGAATTGTGGTAAAGAGGGGGAAAGCCGTATTCTTCTCATCTGTACTAAACAGACTTTTCGTTTCCCATGGACGGGCTTCATGTTTCCACACCACACCCAAATTCAGGGATGAATTACAGTATTTTTCCATGTATAAGACTATATTTTTATCTAAAATTGTTAGATTGAAAAATTGAGGGTGGTCTTATACATGGAAGTAAGACAAAGAGAGAATGGCATGGTTGTGAAATTGTAATCTTGGGCTGGAAAAGTCGGGGGTCATCTTATTGGAGACGTCTTATATCTAAAAAAATACAGAAAATGTAAGAATCCCACAATGCTATTCTGAATTTTAGAAAAGTTACTAGCTTGGACTACAGCTTTCAGAGTCCTTAGCCAACACAGCCAGTCAATATGCTGGATGTGGGATTCTGGGAGATATGGTTCAAAATTATATGGCATCTTAAATATTAACAAAGTCATCACTATTTTAAGAAAAAGACAAGCTAAAGTAGAACCTGATTCCCATGACTGCTACGGGATTCTGGAAATACTAGTCCTAAAAGTTACTTTTTCCAAGTTTTGCCAATCCCCAAATAGTTTCTCTAAAATACCTCTGTTGGAAAAATAAAAATAATTCAAAATCTATTTCTAATACATCAGTGGCATGGGAATTGTAAAATATATGGAAGATATTTTTGGCACCACCCCAGGTTGTAGTGTGAGCTTATATTCAATATGTAAGAAATAAGAGACATTTTCTTTCTGAGGACGTTGGATGCGTTCTTTGCCATTTTCCTCAAGAATGCACATATCAGAGATTAAATTGTATTAAGGGATAATGTTTTCTTGAAATAGGTAGGATACATCGCTCTCAGGAAGTGCCCTAAGAACTGGAAACCCTACAGAATTCCTATAGTGTCTACTAAAAAAGATTAAATTTTTACTTAAGCAAATATGATTAAGTGTGAAGCTCGTAAAATGGGATGGCTTCAGGAAAAGATCAGGCAAAGGGCAGATTATCTTGCTTGGTTCAGATACTCAGAAATAAAGATGACAAACATCTGTCTTTACCTTTCCAAATGCAAGTGATATGACCATTGTTAATACAACTTTATCCATACAGATCACTGGTTCCAAACCCTGGGTCCTCCAGTGTTCTTGGACTGCTACTCCCAGAAATTCTGGCCTAAACAACTAGTGAAGGATCCTGGGAGTTTTAGTCCAATAACACCAGGGGACTACAGATGGGTACTTTCCCATGGTTTGGCAATTTGGTGTGGTTTGGGCTCACAGATGTTGAACAGGCACCTCAGATTCTGCGCCCCACTTCTTCCTGTGGGTGCCTGTGGCGCTGTTCCTGACAGGGGCGTGGAATCCTGCACATCCACGCAATACCTCTGGGTCCAACGGAAAACAAAAAGCAAACTGTGGTGCAGATATATGGCCCCATAACACTTAAGGGCACTGTCTGGACAGTTTACAAGTAATTACACTGGCTACACATTGCTCCCTCTTCTCCCAGCAAGCTGGGTACTCAACTTTGGAAGGATGGAAGGCTGAGTGAACCTTGAGCCAGCTACCTGGAGAACTGAACTCCAGGTTGTGAGCTCAGCTATGGCTGCAGTACAACAGTTTAGCAACCACAACACAAGGCTCCCAATGCACTGAACTGAATCAAAGCACAGTAAGTGTCCATTTCTACTCGAGACCCAAGATTGTGGAACACTGATATACATGTAGCCTCTATCAGAAGAACTCACCTTCCCATGAACATTTGTGAGTCAAAAGGAGTCCATGTGACTCACATATTGCAGTGAGCCATTTTTCTTCCTCGGCAACAGAAATGTTAGGAAAATGGTAGGAGGGTAAGAGGGTTGCTCTATCTTCTGCTGGTTTGAGGGGTTTTAGTCCCATAATTCCCCCTGGGAATTCTTTGGTTTTCCACCAAATCTTTGGAGCCGAGGTTCTTTAATTCCAAAATTCCCGTCCCTAGTTTCTTTTTCCACCTGGTTGCCACCATGGAATGTTCCAAAAAGATATTTTTAATGTAATTTAAAGAGGTACAAAGTAAAATTCCCTTTGGAGGGGAGTGAACCCACAGAGATTTGGTGAGTAATATTGCTTTATTTACAGAAACACAAATTACAAGCAAATTCTGCAACTAAATTGGCAACTAAAGGGTCCTTATTTGGATTTTCAGGTAGATGCCCAAGAAACAAAGTCAGAATTCATTAATTGATAGTGACAATTTATGACTGCAAGTGATAACATTTGCCGTCTGCAGGTGTAACTAAGCAATGGGATTTGGACCAATGGTTGATTTTTTCCCCCTTAAAAAAGATAATTATAGCTCATCTTGAACAGAAGCTTTATTAATGTTTCAAACTGCTTGCAGTGCAAGTAAACACAATTCAGTGATAACTAATAAATAAAACAGTGCATTTCTCAAAAGTAATTTTGTAGTAAGTGAGAGATGTGCTTGTTGAATCAGCTGGATCAGCGAAAACTGGAGCAAAGTTCTGAAATATCTGCCGGAGTTTTTATGTGCAAAAGAAGAGGAAGTCAACTGAAGATAGTTGTACTGCACAATGGGAGATGGGGACCCAAAGATGGTTTGCAACAAAATATACGATCATACAGTACATGTTTTAGTTCATACCCTAAGTTATATGATCCTTCATGTCCCCATATGCTTTATTACTACAGTGACCCCCATTGCTGGGGTTAGGAACCCAACCTGACCTGCGATAATTGAAAATTCATGATATGTGGATACAGGTCAAGCCAGGCCTAGAGGGCCTAGCTGGGAGCCCTTGTACTTACCTTGTGCTGCCTTGAACGGGCCTGCAAGGGCCTTTTGGGGCCTTTTGGAGGCCCCAATAGGGCCTCCTTGTGAACAGGACGTGACTTCCGCATCGCCAAAAATTATTTCTGAGGCCTCCAACAGGCCTAGAAAGGCCCTCAGAAGCCTCAGAAATAATTTTTGATGATCCAGAAGTCACTTCTGGTTCACAGGGAGGTCCTTTTGGGGCCTCCAGAAAGCCTGGGAAGGCCCTCTCAGGCCCGTTCAGGGCAGTCCCAGTTCTAGGGTAAGTATCAGAGGCCTGAAACAGGCCTTTTCCCCCCTGCCCCAGGGGGCCTTTTTCATATACTGCAGTCCCGCGATATAGTGGGACCGCAGTATATGAACCGTGAAAGGGCGGGGGACCACTGTATAAGGATGGCCGCCCATCTCAGACATCCGGTGTGTTTCATTCAGAAGACCTTCTGGTGAATATGGATGAAGTGTGTTGGAAACAAGCTTGGATGGTTTTAAAGAAACATCAAAGACATTTAAAGACCACAAGTCTTGATACCTGGCAGAACGCCTCCTCCCAATGAGATCTGTCTGAACTACTAGATGTTCCCAGGCTTGGTGGTTGAGACCCAGAGAGGACCAGAGAGAGAGTGAGAAGACCAGAAAATGGGCCTTCTCAATGGTGGATCCTCAACTTTGGAATGGTCTCCTGCTCAAATGGCACCTGACCGCTTTGCTGGCCCCTTTCAAACAAGCCTTGAAAACATGACTTTTTCAACAAGCTTTCCCTGAGATAGTACCACCATAGAGTCGAGGCTTTTTCAGCACTTCTCTGTCTTGATATGTCACCTTTTAAAATTGATTTTTAGTTATTTTGCTGGTAAATTGGTATGTCTGTTTTAGTTTTTCTAACTAACTAACTAACTAACTCACTAACTAACTAACTCACTCACTCACTCACTCACTCACTCACTCACTCACTCACTCACTCACTCACTCACTCACTCTATCAGTGAACACTGGTCATGAATGCCATCATGGTTACATCTGCTGTCTTAACACTGGGGGTGGGGTGGCTACATGCCTCAAAATATTAGTTGATAAGGAGAACGAAGAAAGCTATTATGTGTAGGAATAATTCCATATAGACACATATTGGGTTCAACAAAGCCAGGCCTCATTCAATCACTTCTGCTGCAAGCATGAGTCCAAGGCTCTTTTATTAGTTGCAAAGGCAGGGCATCAGAGGTGGATCGAGGGTCTATGTGTCAGGATGGTGCAGGCTGATGAATTCCTGGGAAGGGCTTATCTGATGTAGCAGTGTCGTTGGGCTGGTCACTAGCAAGGTATTGATGAATGACTACAGACAGCTTGTTATTTCCTATATACCATCTCATGGCCTTGCTGGCTTAATCTGGGGAAAGAGATAAGATCAAGCCTGTTTTCCTGTGGATGAGGCCCCATGGAATCCATTGTCCCTTCTTCTGGGGTTTCCCCGCACAGATGGGGTTCAGTGTTTCCCAAAAGACCTTGTCCAGGAAGCCAGCTGGGGTGCTTTTTAATCTCGTCCAAGAGGATATCTCTATAATTACGTTCATTTACGCTTTACTTGACTGCTTCTCAAAGGTGTTTGGAACTTAACTCACAGGCTCTGTGAGAAACAGAATGGACCTTGGGCAGGTTTTCTCAGATGCATAAATTCCACTAGAAATCTATCATGATCCTCAAAGAAACTCCACTACAAGCTATCTTTTCTTTCATCATCTTTTATTGGGCAGGTAAAAACACTCTGGTCTATGTGAAGGAGCTCAACAGAATGATGAGAAAGACCATTGTTTCACCTTTGCTGAAAGCCTTGTTAGTCTGACACCTACATTACAGTTACATCCTTTGGTGGCTCAATGTAAGATGCAATGTAGTAGGGAGTGTAAAAAGATGAAAGAGAATGTGTACATTCTTGAAATTTCTGTCCCAGAAGTTTCACATCCCAGTTTTGGCTTGTTTTATGCAGAGTTTGGAAACTCTGCCTTTTTAAGATTCCCAAGATGGCCAAGGGTTTTATGGGCTTTCGAATTATGATTGGTTGAATGAGCTGGTTATATTAGAACCTGAAATCCCAACACAATAGGATCACAGAAGTACTAAAGGGGGGACCCTTCTGCAATAGGCAACTGGTTGGCTATATGCATTTGAAGAACAAAACTGATGTTGGTTAGCACAACTGTTGGGTGATTTGGTGAATGAGTTTGGCTCATGAAAGTGTGGATTTCTCCGGAGGTAAAGTCCGAAGGGGGGACTTTTTGCTCTCCTGGGCGAAGGAGTGCAAGACTTGATGGATAGTCTTGGCCCAGGAGGGGAAGGGGGAGGAGGCCTGTATATAACAGGACTCTTCCCCCCTGAAATCCTCTTTCAGTGGCAGGCATTTGGATGGTGAGGGAGTGCTTCAGGCTGCCTGGTTCATCCCTGCAAGTGGCGCCCATCATTTTGAGTGCTCCCGGTGGAGCAGCACCATTTTGAACGGGTTCAGAGTGGGGTGGTCAGAGCACTCCTGTGCCGGCAAGTGCAACAAAGGAGTGGGGATTGGCCTTGGGGTGCACCTGGGGGCCCTGAGTCAGATGTAGATCGTTGAGGGAGAGTTTGGCACTCCTGTGAGGCACAGCGAGACCTGGAGTGGCACACAGTTGTAGTGGAGGGGTGCAGCACCACCCTCCCATCATGAGGTTACGGGGCCACGAGGGATGAGGAAGCTGAGGAGGCAGGTGGGATAGCTGGGCGTCCATTGCCTGCAGGCTTTCTCACAATTTGGTGCATGGGCAGCACTGTTTACTTTAACCAAGGGCTCATTGTAGGGGTGGGGGCCAGCAGATTTGGAGGCACTTGCCAGGAGGAGTGAGCGAGTGACCCTCCCATTTGGGAGGGGGGGACCAGCAGCAGGTCCTGGGAGTTAATGTTGTCATAGGCATTTTTAGCTTCCAGGTAATGCTGCATCTATCTGCTTATTTATTTATTTATTTATTTATTTATTTATTTATTTATTTATTTATTTATTTATATTTCTATACCACCCTTTTAGTGCAAACTGAACTACCCGGGGCGGTTTAATTAGAACTTTGTACAGCAGAGCTTCCCAACCTTGTTGTCCCAGATGTTATTGGACTAAAACACCCAGAAGCCTTAACCACTAGCTGTTCTGGCCAGGATTTCTGGGTGTTGTAATCCAAGAACTACTGGGGAACCAAGATTGGGAAGCACTGCATTACACGATTAGGAGACTATTCCATCTTGAAAGAGCCATCCCTCAAGGAGGTGAGAGGGATGGCTTGTAGACATAGAGCCTTCTCAGCAGCTGCCCCCAAGCTATGGAATGCCCTCCCAAGTGAGATCCGCCTGGCGCCAACATTGATGACATTTTGGCACCAGGTAAAAACCTTCCTGTTTCAGAAGTTTTTTTTAATTGATACAACATAGACTGTGGGTCCTCTGATGGCAATTTTAGTGTAACGATTTTAGTGTAAGGGTTTTTTTATTATTGTTTTAATTATTTATTGATATTTTATGTTTTAACTCTTTTAATTCTTTTGATTGTAAGCCGCTCAGAGACCTTTGGGTAGTGGGTGACATATAAGTTGTAAAAAATAAATAAATAAATAAATAAATAAATAAATAAATAAATAAAAATGTAATCTACAATGGATAGTCATCATCACCATCATCATCATCCTGGAACTGCAGAGCTAGGAGGAACCCTATGTGGATCATCAAGTCTGGCCTGTCAATCCCATAGTGGGGAACTGAACTCCCAACCTCTGGCTCCCCAGATGGATATCTAAGTCACTGAGCTAATGATCCAAACAGAGGGACCACTTGCCCCCATCATTTCTTTTTGCTGCTCATGAGCCACCTTGGATATGTCATGCATTTGTTTTAAACAGTAAATGTTCCCAGCTGTGGTTCAGATGTCACACCTACCAGGTCAAATCCTGTTGTTCCACTGTATCTGCCCAGTGCAGACCTGTTAACTGTCACATTTTTGGCAGGACATTCACGGATCAATCACTCTTTCCCAACGTCTTCCTGAGAAATTATTTTTCCCTGAAATGTCCCGCATTTCCAGTGGTGGGCGGCTGAGCTCTGGATGCTGCTGGGCGGCCGTGCAGCCGGCCGCCAAGTTGCCTACCAGAGAGCACTTCTCCCTGTGCAAACCATAACCCACACACCACCAGCTGTCCAGATTGGTATATATATCCCCTAGAAAGCTGAGACACCTAGGTCACAGGGAGCATTTTGAAGCCACCACAAGGGATTCTGGGAACCCTGTATGCAAATGAGGCTCCACCCCCTAGCTGAAGGGCCCAGCTGCCAGTGCCCTGCCTCCCTGGAGCTCCCAGTCCTGGGCAGCCATGGGGAACACTTGACAGTTATGGCCCAGTGGGGGGTGATGCCATCCCCAGTGGCAAATCACCACTCATTAAAAGAGACTTTGAGGTTCACCCAAGTCATACATAATGCAAGGATGTCACACCCATTCCAAAACTCCCAAAGCATTTCAGCCTCTCTCTGCCATCCTGGGCTGTTAGGAATCCTACCCGAAGGCTAGTTGGTGCTGAATGTTGTGAGACAGACTGAAATCACTTCACTTATTTTGGCATCTCTTTCTTCTCAACCCTTGTTCTCTCTCTCTCTCTCATTATAAACATCTGTCTCCTCTGATGCAACACGATACAGCCTTAGCTCCATAGAGCCTCCCCTGTCCCTTGAGAGCCTCCATTTGATATGAGCATTTATTACTCCTGCTAGATTTCTTTCTTCAGGTTTGAGATTGAGAATGACCTGCTAGAATATTTATAAGACTAAAATGGAGAAATATAATGGGGGCCGAGGCAGAATACAAAACATAACATGCGGGTTTCATAAAGCACACGCTGGAATAATTAAGCAGCTGAGTCGCATTGCTCTGCACTTACTTGGCTACAGCAAAAGAAAATGACAATACACCAGAGGATCTCAGCAAAGACAGAGTGTTGTAAGGTGTTTTTGTGTGTTATCTTGACAATATTGGTAACACAGCTTGGAATTAGTCTCTAGTCATCACCAATCCTCCTGCTCTGCAGCATTTAGGCATGGGATTTTCAGAATTTGTGGACTAAAGTCTCCAGGAGTCTGACTGGAGCAATTCTTACAGAGATCTGGGGCTGTAGTCTATGAATTAGAAACTAATCAATCAACCAGCCAGCTACCATGCTTCACATTTTTACCTGAAAACAAGGCAAAATTCTCTAATGCCTGGTTTTGTCCTCTACGCCCCTTGCAAAATCAACAGGAGTGAATTTCTGAGCACTTCTAGTTTGCATTCTAATTATGGGTGTCTGTTGTGAGTGAAACCCACAACAGGTCTGGGGAGTACCAAATTGCCCCCAAGGCCATCTTGATTTGTTGTCTTTTGTTTTGAGGGACAAGGCCTTTTCACACTATACCATTTGGTGTAGTGTGGTTGATGCTTAAAATGTTTGTAAGTGGAATCTCTTTTAACACTTTTTAATTGATACAGTATAGACTGTGGGTCATCTGATGGCAATTTTAGTGTAATGATTTTAGTGTAAGGTTTTTATTATTGTTTTAATTATTTATTGATATTTGATGTTTTTAACTGTTTTAATTCTTTGATTGGAAGCCGCCCAGAGACCTTTGGGTAGTAGGCGGCATATAAGTTGTAAAAATAAATAAATAAATAAATAAATAAACTCTGACTATACACGAATATGGGCTGTCCTTCTACCCAAATCCCCTCTGCAATCAATCAACCTCAGCTATTGAAAGCAGGAATCTGGACAACATAACCCCACATGGATTCTTTAAGTCTCCCGGCCTGGCTGTGATAGCTATGTCGCTTACCAGAATAATTATTCCACAAGTACATTCACTTAAATAAGAATATAAAAGCATTTATTTACTAATAAGAATTACACAAGAATATTCTCTTACTAGAAAATAATAACATGATTTCCCTTCCTAACTTAAATAAGGCTTAAGAGGCAAAAAGCCCCATGTCTACTTTAATACTACATTGCTAAGCATTAGTCCATTAGTTCATGTTACAGAATCAATTTGGGAAAAAGCTCTCTCTTTCTGTCTTTCCCAGACTGTTCACAGGATGAGAAAAATGTCACATGTCACCTCCTTGACCAATCAGAATTTGCTTGCTTCTGAGCCTGAATGTGCCTTGGCTGATGTTTACACAGACACTTAAGATAGAAAATCTATAACTGGCTAGTGTGCACCTTAGTACTGGCATTATTTACATTTGGCCTCAGAAAAAGGCTTCCCTACTTCTAAAATTCATTACACTCACTTCCGCAATTCATCTGAAGATCGTGCTACAGACCTGTCTACTCCCATGCTCAGGGCCGGCGCTTTCCATTAAGGTGAACTAGGCAGTTGCCTAGGGCGCCAAAATGGAGAGAGGGTGCTGGACAGCCTGCTGCCCCCCGCCACCCCCCCACTGGCCACCGCCCTCTGCCCCCACCCCCGCCAGCCACCCATTGCCATCCGCCCATCGCTGCCTGCCGCCGCCCACCCGCCGCCCGCCCATGCCCATCACCGCCCACCCCCATGCCCATCGGCACCCCCCAGCATCCGCTGCCCCTGCTGCCACCCCGCCCCCGACCCAGTGCCTGCCACCCCACCCCATGCCCCACCCACCACCCCACCCCCGCCTGCCACCACCCTGCCCCCACCCCCACCCCTCCCCTGCCCTGCCTGCCGCCCACCCCACCCCCACCCCACCCCTCACCTAGGGCTCAAAAAAACCTAGCACTGGCCCTGCCCATGCTATAAATTCATACAAAGCAAAGTTTGCCCAGGTTGCTTGAGAGTGAGGCAGCAGACATAGCAGCTAAGGACAGATGCAGTATGAAGGGAGAACTTTGTGGTGTTTGGGGAGACAGAAGGGAGGTAACATCCTCCCACCCGCCCACCCACACTCCACCCCGATTTCCCTGGCCTTTCCCCTCAGACCCGGCTCTGCTGGAGCTGGTATTGAATCTGTGTTCCAAATAAGAACACAAGTGGGCAAGGTCTTTTTCTCATGCAAAAAGAGTGTCACCTCACCAGGATTCCATTATGTGCCACTATGGACAGGCTCATACTGGCTGATCCATACATGTGCATACATCACCCTAGAACTTAGCCAGTGTGTCATTTCATCGACTCTAACCTAGACAAGGGGGAAATGGTAAAACCCAAGGCCATGATGGTTCTTCACTCAAGGCTCATTCCTGCAATTATTTCAAATCATGATGGATGAAATGTATGCATATTCTATACCCTGTTTCAAATTGTAGAAAATATTTTTGTGTACACACATATGCATGCACAGATTTGATACACACTCCGTTTTCTCCCACCAATGGCTGATATCTCTTCCATTGTTAATTATATTGATCGTTTATATTGCTTGCAATTCCCTGCAGTGGGTGCGAATGTTTGGTGTTTTTTTCCTGCTCATATTCTTCCTATGCTGTTTCCTTTGATCATGTTGCTGTTCACAGAGCCAGGCTTCAAAAAAAATAAATGAATACCAAATGGGGGTGGGGGTGGTCCTAAATCATCACAAGGTATGGAAAGCAGTCACACACCACTTTCTCTTAGAGCCTTGCATGAAGGTTTTACTTCTTACTGTCTTTATTCTAACTCACCAGTCTGAAGAAGTGGACAACGCTCCATAAAAGTTTATTTTAAAATATAATAGTCTTTGGAGTGCCACACCTTTTCTTAAATTGTTTTATTTTATGATTCTTGTTGAAATGGTTGCACAGACTAATATGGCTACAACTGTGAAAACTTCATTCACACAGTTCAGTAGGAAATACAGTGGTACCTCGTATAAAGTAATTAATTCATTCCAAATGAAATTATGTTAAGCAAATTTTCCTTTATACAAATTCCCATAGGAATGCATTGAAAATGGAGTAATCCCATTTTTATGTTGTACGGATTTTCCCCATAGGTGATTATGTTAAGCAAATTTCCCCTATATCCGGAATTTTTTATGTTGTACAGATTTTATGTTATACAAGTTGTTTGTTATACAAGGGTCCACTGTACTTGTAGAACTTGTTGTCCTACTAGACAAAATCATGAGGATGCCTGTGTATTTTTGTCACACTTGCACATTGGAAACCTACAGGATAATGAGAGGTAACTCCAGTGATTTCCTCTTAATGAACACTAGTATCCAAACCTCACGTCCCAATAATATTCTATATGTTGGGGTGAGAGATGGGTGTTTCATTTTGGAAGGGGACTGGTTCTGAAGTCAAACATCCCAGCACAGCTGGCGCTTGGAACCCAGTCCCACCCTCCAGAACAAAATCAACCACTTTCTTGCCTTCCTGGGTGAAATCCCAATCATGAAGCAGCCTCCGATGCATCATATTTCACTCTCCCTGATGCTGGCCAATCAGACAGGGAGGTGGAATGATGCATGTCCTTGCAGAGCTCCTGATTGGTCAGCTCCAGGGAGAAGGAAAGACGATGCATCAAAGGCTGCTTCCTGGTTGGAATTTCACCCAGCAGGAACTACAGCAAGGTAAGACAGTGGTTGATTTTGTTCCAGCTGTGCTATTGTGTTTCATTTCAGAACCAATCCCCTTCTGAAATGAATCACCCATCTCTAGTTGGGGTTAATGAGGGTCCATACATTGTTTGGAAGAGAGCTAGTGGTATAAAGGAGTAGAAGATCTGAATCCTAATTTCCACTCTTCCCTGGCAACTAACTGAAGAGTAAATCAACTCCTTGACCATCTCATAATCCTAGACAACCTATTTGGTTTGCTGTAAATCAGAAGTGATTTGATGGCACAGGGCAGCAGTACACTGATTTAAAATTTCATTCAGAACCATAGAAAGGATGACATAATTGCACCAATTGGGTAAAGCAGAGACCCCCTTGGTAGCTTCCTGTAATGTACTTTTAAGCCTCATATCAACTCTGAATGAGGAGGTGAACTCCAATTCACTTCTGTCCTCTGTCACAAGCTTTCATGCAGAACAACACCCATGGATTTACTGGCCAAAGCCACATGGATTTAGTGCTGTCAGTCACAGCTAGAATGGGCTCACTTAATTAATGGGGTCTATTAGAGATCCTGACTCACCAAATCCCCACTGATGCAATGGGTTTGCTCTTGTTGCAACCAAGAACACTAAGCAACAGCATTTCAGCCATAAATTACTCTCAGCTGGGATGGCTTACAGTATGTGCCTTAGTTCTGTTACCTGTAGATCTGCCTTTCTGTTGTGCTGAATGGCTCTGATGGATGGATTTTAAATGTGATTTTAATTGGGGGTTTATTGCATTTTAATTTGATTATTTTATTATTGTAAACTGCTTTGGGAGCTGGCTGGATGAAAAAGCAGGATTAAGAAAGTGGAATAAATAAATTGTTTGAAGGACATGAGGAGGCCCCAGTGATATTTTTTTTAGAACTAGAAGTTTTGTCCTTAAAAATACAATCTTATTCTTAGTCATGAAAAGGAAACTGTCAGGCCAGATATCTTCTAAACAGCCCCTGTTGCTGTTCTTGTTTTAGTTAATTGGGGTGAACTAAAATCCCCAAATTGTCTGCACTTGCCTATTCAGAAGCAAGTCTTTGTGAGTTCATGAGGGCTGCTCCAAGGTAAAATTGCTACAGTGTTGTAGCTTAAACAGAGATGGTTATGAACCACTAGATGTAGGGCTTCCCTGCCCTTCCTCCTCCTCCAGCCACTTCCTCTGAGTGACTACTGTTCAACTGTTCAGCCAGAAAATGAACCCAAAATGAACTGCCAGTTCAGTGGTTCATGCCCATCACCTGTCCAAATTCACTACACTCTGAAAGCCTACTTAGGTTTTAGTTTCAAGAACAAATGATTCCTAACCAAGTTCACTCCAACATGAAATGGTTGGAAGTTTAAAAGAAAAAAAAAACCAAAACCAATCCGTGCATTGTATTGTACTGAAACTTTGTTTCCCCCTCAGAACCAGAATTCAAGACAACATGTAACAGGAGTAACTTTTAAATTATGGTACAGATAATATTAGTATGAATGTCTGCCCGAATAAATAGGATGATGGAGGGAGAGAGTCAAGCTAGCCCCCTTGATAGGGACTCTCAGAGCATGGGAGAAATATCTTTGAAATGTCTTTGAGGGGTGTCAGAAGGGATGCCTCTAAACATGTCAAATTCTGGGGAGTTTTTCATGGAAGATTAAAGATCTTCATCTTAACTGGACTGAACCAGCCTTGATCTCATTTGCCCCTCTTCCTTCGGTGCAGGGGCATGGATCTTTCATTGCCTCGTTTTAGCATGCAGGGACATTAATTTTGAAAATGCAAGAGTGATGTTGATTGCAAAACTTGAAAATCATATAGCTGAATTATAACAGGGCTACTTCTGTCTCCTTGTTCAGTCAGACAGTACATTGGGTGTGTATAAAGTGCATCTGCTTTGCTTCACAAAAAGAGAAGGTGCTGATGCTGCATTGAAACGCTTTGCACAAACTGCAAAAATCCCAACAAGAAAAGTGCTTCTCATATTCTCGGACTGGAGGCAAGAAATTTCGCAAGGTTTAATGAATTCTCAGCAGTGCTCATAGCTCCGGCTGATCTACTAACGACAGGATGGGGCTCTACCTGCTTACACAAACCTAGTACCATGTACCGTGTAACCCTCTCAAACCTACGGATGTGCAGATCAGAAAGATGCAAGCTCATGAAGGTTCTTAATTTTTGTTTCCGTTTCTTGCATACAAATCCATACCTTTTCCACATATCATTTTGTGTGTGTATTCCTAAAAATGTACAGTAGAGATGGGCACGAAATGAGCGATTTTTCATTTTTGTTTTCATTTTTTCGTTTCGTTATGCAACGAAAATGAAACAATTTTTAAAAAACAAAACGAAAACGAAAATGAAACGACCAAATTTGCCATGTTTTTCCGTTTTCGTTGCAGCAGATGCATTGAACTAAAAAGAATGCTAACGAAACAGCAATTTTTCATTTTTGTTTTCATTTTTCGTTTCATTACCTAACGAAATGAAAATGAAATTTTTTGCAAAAAATGTCACGAAAACAAAAACGAACTGAAACGGACCCCTAAACGACCAAACGACAAACGAAACACCATTTTTTTGAGTCGTGCCCATCTCTAATGTACAGTATATACTTGTTTTATAGAGTAAACAACATAATCACACAAATTTTTTTGAAATATACAGTGGTACCTTGTACGAAGGAATTAATTCGCTCCAGATGAAATTCTGTTAAGCAAATTTTCCTTTGTACATATTTCCCATAGGAATGCATTGAAAACAGAGGAATTCCTAATCACAACCATTTTTCTGTTGTACGGATTCGCCCCATAGGCGATTCTGTTAAGCGATTTCCCTATATCTCCAGATTTTATTTCCTTTATGCAGATTTTCTGTTAAACAAACTGCTTGTTATACGAGGGTCTACTATATATGTTTTCTGTGCACCTTTTTCAACATGCATACGATGCAACAATTTTGTTGAGTGAGTCAAATCACACACTAGCTTCTGAATGCAAAGCTTCCCAACTGCAAATAGTGTTTCTGGATTTGTGTTTAATTCTGGAAGGTGGAAATTGGATAATTTCTGGACAAAAAACAACTCAACCTTATTTCTCCGCTAAGCTTCCTACCCCACATCCCAATTTAATGGATCCTCTTATCAGTATAAACAGTGGCCTATGACACAAACAAACAATGTGCCCAGAATGCTGACATCTGTAAAAATATGCCAACACCAGAAAATCTTCATCTGACCAGGACCACCAATTACTCAATGTTCTCTGGGATAGCTCATTGGTTTAGGTATCTGGCTGTACAACCAGAGGCTGGGAGTTCAATTCCACCCACCCACCCACCCTCGTTCATCCTTAACACGGGCTAGACTCAGTGATCCACTGAATCCCTTCCATCTCTGCAGTTCTGATATTAAGATCTAAGAAGAATACATCTCATTTCTATGGAAGGTCATGTGTGGAAGCAGATGCTAATCCACGGGAATTCCTCTGCAGACGTCCAACATTAACTTGCTGACATCAAAGGTAGGTCTAGGAGTCCATCCAACTAGTTTGGCTCTCAGTTTATCAGCCCTACATATGGTAGAATGTAGAATGACTGAACAAGGCTTGTCCCTTGAACTAATGTAAAAACCTGATCTTTCCCTGTTCTGCGATTTCATTGCTGGCTGCTGCTTTTCTAAAGTTGTCAAGGTCGTTCCTCGTATTGAGATGTTTCAAACTGATAGGCTTTTAAACATGACCATTGAGAAAGTCCAAGGAGAGCTTTGGCATGCTGGTTAATATAAATCAAGCTCATTCTCACTTCCCAAAATGATACCTGAACTGGAATGTAATTATCCTCCAGTTAGTCAGCATTGCCAACTTTTATAATGCATTTCTTCAATTTAAAAGGGGGGGGGAATAAAATGAGACTGCCTGGAAAGGGGCTTTTAAGACGAATAATTATAACAACAGGCTGAAACCATACATAGCTGAGCAGGAATGGAAGGGTGTTCTCGGTCACACTGGTGAAAAAATGCACAAGGGAATGTAAGGGGGGGGATGTATAGCTTGGGGACAAAGTGTACAAAAAAAGTGTTCTGCTTATACATTATGGACTTTTCTTCAAAAAAATGTAAAAATACATTTGGAGAATGGCATAGAAAATGCGGAATCTTTTTTTTTAACATCCCTAAGCATTTATAAGCATTTTTACATATATAAAATGCATTCAATCTCTTCCCCTCCCCACAACATCTAAGAAGAAAAACTACAAACTGTCAGAACATTGAGGATGTGGAGTTGTACTTCGAAAATGTGAATGTTTCAGGAAGCAAGCTAACTGACTTCTCTTATCCCCAATTCTTTCCTGCTGATAAATATTTTAATTTCGCTCATACACGCAGGCTGCTCTAGAATTTCAGTCCTCTTGCCGCTGAAAACCTGCAGTTGTCAGGAGAAAGGTTTGCATCACATGGTTTTGACCAATGTTTTCATCTTAACATTGCACCTTGAAGTTGTTTTCTCCGCTACTGAGCTGAGATTCAGTTAAAAGGAAAAAAGTAATATATTTTGTCTGTGACAGAAAGAGAAATGTACAGTTGATCGCTCGCTTCAGAAATGCAGAACTTAAAAACCTCCATGGGTGGATGGGGATGACCCAGTCTAAGGGGTACATAGGTGAGAGTGTCCTCAGCAAGCCATCTTGTCCCAGCCCTGGCCCTAAGGAAAAGAGTGCCATGGAGGTTGTGGTGGATGCCCAGCCAGAGGGTAGGGAGGGGAGTGAGATGTAGGTCATAGAATCATCGCGTTGGAAGAAAACTCAAGGACCATCCAGTCCAAACCCCTGCCATGCAGGAACCCCCATCACAATATTTCCGACAGATGACCATGCAGCCTCTGCTTAAAAACCTCCAAAAAAGGAGACTCCACCACCCTCTGTGGCAGCATATTCCACTGCCGGACAGCTCTAACTGTCAGAAGTTATTCCTAATGTTTAAATGGAATCTGTTTTCCTGTAGTTTGGAACTATTGCTCCAAGTCCTCTCTTCAATAGGAGATCCTTTCAAATTAGAGATGGGCACGAAATGAACTTTTAATTTGTTTCATTATTCATTATTTGTTTCATTATGTACCAAAATGAATAACGAAACCTAGAGTGGATTTAGAATGAAATGAAACAAACAAACAAACAAACAAAAAAAAAATTGGTTCAGTTCAGTTCATTAATGGCAGCACCAGAGATGTCTCCTACCTGGTGCTGGTCCTTCCTGGTCAGAGGTCCGGTCTTCCTGGCTGCAGGAGTGGCGACCAGGAAAAAAACTGACCAGCTGTAGCATGGGTCACATGGCCAGCAGTAAAAAAATGATAAAATTAAAATTAAAATTAAAAAAATTTAAAAAGGAGCACCGACCCAGCCCCATGGGTGGCCGGGTTGGCACCCTACAATAAAGAAAAAATTCTAAAAAATAAAACCAGCTCTGATCCAGTTTCAGGGGCCGTGCAGTCAGCGCTTGGAAAAAAAAAGAGAGGCACTGGCCCCAAACCAGCCTCAAAAAGCCCCTGCCACAGGGACCAGGATCGCCTGCCGCTGCTGCCGCTGCCACTGCCCGATAATGATGATTGAAGATGAGGATGCAAATGCTGCCAATCCAGTTTGTGAGTAGTTGTCAATGTCTGTGGGTTTTTTGTTGTTGTTTTTAATTTCCTAGATGAAAAGACTGGAGCATCCACAGACAATGATAGTATAGGAGAGAACACTCTCAGGATGCTTAATAAAAGTTTATTAAAAGAGCCCAACGCGTTTCGGCCAGAATGGCCTTCTTCAGGGATTTTACACTGTAGAAAAAGGTAACATTTAAAAGACATGGGGTCAGAGTATACTATATACGAACAACAAACAAAAACATTTCTTATCAAATGCATAATTAACACTTAGAATACTGAAACAGTATGCATGATGGTCAATGTGGAAGACACTAAGTATTATAGGGATACTTTAAAAGCAGTCTGACCTACTGTCTCAGACCACTGACTAACTTACACTCATAACATTCTGGGCTTTTTACAAATTATGCTGTTCTAAGGGAACAACCGTATAGAACATGGCATGCACATATTTTATACAACTTCAAAAGTATTACTTCAAAGGAGGAGTGATAATAGCAGATACATGAACCTTTTAACTGTTTGCCCCACTGCTTATCATATAAGGTAGCATACATATGCTTGCATATATGTGGGTATTATCCACAACTACTTCCAAACATACAAAAATTATTTCATATCAAATGCAGTTAACACTTAGAATACTGGAACAGCATACATAATGGTTAATGTGAAAATCACTAAGTATTATAGGGATACTTTAAAAGCAGTCTGACCTGCTGTCCCAGACCACTGACTAACTTGCAGTCACAACATTCTAAGAAACAACCGTACAGAACATGGCATGCATGTATTTTATACAATTTCAAAAGTATTACAGTGGTACCTTGTATAAAGGAATTAATTCATTCCAAATGAAATTATGTTAAGCAAATTTTCCTTTATACAAATTCCCATAGGAATGCATTGAAAATGGAGTAATCCCATTTTTATGTTGTACGGAGTTTCCCCATAGGCGATTATGTTAAACAAATTTCCCCTATCTCCGGAATTTTTTATGTTGTACAAATTTTATGTTATACAAGCTGTTTTGTTATACAAGGGTTCAGTGTACTTCAAAGGAGGAGTGATGATAGCAAATACATGAACCTTTTACTGTTTGCCCCACTGCTTCCACATATAGGGTAGTATACATCTGTTTGCATATGTGTGGGTGTTATCCACAACTACTTCCAAATATCTTATCTGAAACTAAACTTTCAGGCATTTATCTGGGTATTCCACTTGTTACCAAACATTCTCTTATCTTTCTTAGTACTCTGACTTCATCATCCACTGTTTAATAGGGCAAAAAAACTACTTTCATTTTACGTAAATGCAATATTATAATACACACCACCAACCTGTGCTCAAAGAAACTCTGGAAACAGCTTGATGTCTTGCTTCTCAGTCAGTTACTAGCTACACACTGTATGCTGTTTCAGTATTCTAAGTGTTAACTGTGCATTTGATAAGAAATGTTTTTGTATGTTGTTCGTATATAGTATACTCTGACCCCATGTCTTTTAAATGTTACCTTTTTCTACAGTGTAAAATCCCTGAAGAAGGCCATTCTGGCCGAAACGCGTTGGGCTCTTTTAATAAACTTTTATTCAGCATCCTGAGACTGTTCTCTCCTATACTATCATTGTTTTTAATTTCCTGTCTGCGTGCTGTCAAATGGATTAAGTCATGCAAAACGAATAACGAATCAACAAACCAACAAAATGAATTTTTCAAAAAAAAAATCATTAAAAAAATGAAATGAACCAAACCAAACCCTAAAACGAACCAAACCAATATGAATCACCATTTTTTTCAGTTCGTGCCCATCTCTATTTCATATATTTAAACATGGTGATCATATCTCCTCTCAACCTTCTTTTGCAAGTCTAAACATTCCCAGCTCCCTAAGCTGCTCTTCGTAAGACATTTCTTCCAGACCTTTAACTATTCTGGTCACCCTCCTCTGCACCCGTTCAAGGTTGTCAACATCCTTTTGAAACTGAGGTGCACAGAACTGAACACAGTTCTCCAGGTGGTGTCTGACCAGAGCAGAATAGAGTGGTACTATCACTTCTCTTGATCTAGACACTATGCTTCTGCTGATTCAACCAAGAATCACATTGACTTTCTTGGCCAGTGATGGAAGAACTATAGCTGTTGTAGGAGAGGGGAGTCTCTTGGAGTAGAGGCAGGAAAGAAAAGGGATAGCCTGTAATTGGAGGATATAAAAAGTCCCTGGAGAAGTTAGGGAAGAAGTCCAGGGAGGAGAAGCACAGGAATTACCCTTGAGGGAAGGAAGGAGGAGCCCACAGAGAAAGAGCTGAAGTGTGTAATGTAGAGGAGGAGAAGGAAGAGGACCCAGCGCCAGAGGGTGAATGGGACTATGTGATAAAGGAGGAACCCCCTCTGGTTGTCAGTGCTCAAAGCAGCCAGGGATAAGCACCTGAATCCCTGGTGTTGACTCCATGAATCAAGGGAAGGAGGAAGGAAAGACCTGTCAAATCTGGGGTTAGGGCTCCCAGTTTCTATTTTGGACTATAGCCCTGAGTGAGAACACTGCCAGTAAGTTCCTTCTGGCCCAGTGGTTAAACTGCAATACTGCAGTCTAGACTCTTCTCATGGCATGATTTTGGTCCCAACAGGTCGGTAAGCTGAGCACCCAGATCGTTTGGTTTGGTGGTGGGCAATCCATTGCTTGCCTAATTTAATTGTAAACTACCCAGTGTGTTTTTGGGATAGCATACAAGCAGCACACTTTTCCTTTGCTTTCTACTACCTCATCAATAGATAACAAATCATGCCGCTTCCATTACATTAAGAGTGATGCACAATCCAATGTGCTCCTACTCAGGAATAAGACCCATTGGCTGAAGTCTTGTGCTTAGCAGGAAATAAATGACCACTAGTGGAGACCCACTGAATCAACTCAAAGCACTGTGGGTAATGACTCACTACTGATTCATTGGGGCTACTCTAGTTGCCACCATTATGCCAATGGATTTCAGCCATGGAGTTCACTGGGGTTTCCTTCCAGGTCAATGCACCTAGAACTGTAGCCTAATTTACTGTATTCCCTTGCATCTAGCAATACTGTCTTCTTTGCTTTGGCTTTGATCTTCTCCCATATTTTTAGTACTTTTCTTCCAATGCCCTCCCTTCTCCTTCTGCTCCCTCCCATGAAGCTGTCAAGAATTTTCCCATTGTGATCAGTGGAATACTGCCTCAAAAGTTAAAGCTGGGGGTGCGGGGAGAGAGGGACAAATCCGCGCTGGATTCTGATCAAAGTGAATCATTTATAAGAAAATATGCAGCAGGATCCTTGGGGAGACTTTTAAACCAGCAAGACCTACTGCACGGGGGAATACACAAAGCAACATAACTTCTAGCCCCTTGCCCTCATTGCTCCATTTTCTGCAGCAACAAAATATGTAGGTGGGGGGTTGGGTTAAATCCATGGCGTTTTGTTTTATCCCTGCCTCCCTCTTTTCAAATCGGCTTGGGAGTATCTAAATTCCAACCTCTTACCCTCTGCCTTGATACGATGAGGTCTCACGCAGAGCGCTGGGGGGGGGGGGAGAACGAATACCGTGACTCTGAAGTCTAGGAATTACAGATGCTCCCATATGTGACAAACACACCATGGCTCTATTTTTAAAGCCTAATAGAAAATGAGAGAGGCTGGAAGAGACAATGGGAGAAAGATTGCGAGCCGAGCTTCTTAAGGTATAATGAGAATGGAGAAGGCCTTCGTGGGCCCCTCGCCAATTTCCAGTTCTGCCACTTAGGACACGAATGCATTTAAGACGGTGCCACCTCTTGTTACGGCTCACGCCACGGCGGCGAAAGGGAGGACTGTTCTTGTTGTTTGTTCAGTGTGAGGAACAAGCAAGTTGACCTTTTCAAGTGGGGACATTTAATGTTCGCTCTGGCTTTCCCCTTGACTGGATCGGGAGGAAGTGAAAAACTCAAGAGAAGCTTTCCTCTCCGTACCTTGAGGACTCCTTGTTTCAGCCAACGATTTCTCAGCAATCCTGATTTGAATACAATGGCAGGAATTCATTTCACGCAAGGTTCCCTGTAGCTCCGGAGGGCAGGACCTGAACTTATATATTCCATTTCTGTGATTCTCAAGTCCGATTATTTTTCTGCTCAGCCTGGTATCATTTGCTGACACAGTTTGGAGAATGTTAGAGATGTGAAGAAATCTGTACCATGTCTCAATTATGGGCTAAGTGGACAGTCAACAATTTTCCAACGAGGAACATCAATAGTGAGGAATAATGGAGACGCCAATCTCTCATTTCTGCTTTCTATATCTTTTGCCTCCAGCTCCTTCCTTAGGTGAAGGTACTCACACAGAGAGAGTAAGAACCAAGGGACAGGTTGGCATAAACAACCCAACCCCTGTTTCTGCTTTTTTGTAACCTGCAAGAAGATGGCAGAAATTTAGGATTGCCTATTTGCAGAAAAGCACTCAAATCACTCTTGTACATGTGTAAAAATCTTTCATTGCTTTAAGGAGCGGAACACATGAAAGGGCCTTCTTGGCTGTGGCACCCAGAATCTGAAACTCTCTCCTGCTAGAGGCGAGGACCGTCCCATCTCTGATGTCCTTCCGGAAACAGGCAAAGACCTTTCTCTTCAGGCAAGCTTTCCCTGAATGATTATGTGTCTTTCATATGAATCTATAGGATCCTATAGACTTTGTGTTTATAACCATTCGTAACTAGAGATGGACACGAATTGAAAAAATTACATTTTTTTGTTTTTCGTTGTGGGTCCATTTTGGTTTGTTTTCATTTTTTGTGAATTTTTTGAAAAAAAATTGTTTCATTTTTTTCATTTTTTGTTTTTGGTTTTTATCCGCTTTTTGCACGACTTAAAGCATTTCTGCGCGTACACGTCCCCAAACGCCCCAGACCAGAGGGAAAACACTTTAAAAAATGATGCTGGCAGAGACACAGTATAGACTAGGTATGCAGGGAGGCTGCAAAGGCAGCGGCAGGCAGTGCCCAGGGCGTAAGGCAGCCGCAGAGTGACTGCACTGTGGGGCAGGGGAGGGTACTCACTGAGAGGTATGCATGCACACAGGGAGGCTGCAAGAGAAATCTCTTCTTTCTCTCCCCTAATAGCCAGGCTGCATCCAGCAGGAACACAGAGACACACACCTGCCTGGCTGGCCTAAAGTAACAAGTCGCAGAGACAGCAATCCCACCCTAACTCCCACCGCAGACTGCAAGGAGGACAGGGGCTGCCAAAGCTTTTTATGCCCTCTCTGGCTGCCACACCTACCCAGTCTGCAACCTGGGCATGCTATTGGTTGAAATTGTCCAAGAATTTTCATGATCCCATCACATGGCTTGCATCTATCTTGTGCCTGGAATCCATTTTGTGTCATCCTTAAAGGGAAAAGAAAAAATACATCGCGATGGGAGAAAGACAAAAACAAACGTTTTAAGGACCGCAAACCCCTGGTAGGTAATAATTTCAAATAATTATCGCGGCATTTTTACGGATGTCCAGGGTGTTTTAATACACAGGAAATCAATATTAGGTATCTGGGAGCCGTTTTGGGTCGATGTCCCCTAACTCCCCTTAAAAGAAAAAAAAATACAGTTATCTGAGAAAAGACATAAATGCACATTTTAAGGACCCCAACCCCCTTGGTAGGTATTATCAGGCAGAATAAATAATTATCATTGGGTTTTTATGGATATTCAAGACATTTTTAACATTTAAAAACAGCTCATTTCATTGCACGTCGCCATTAACAAAAATGAAACGTAACAAACCTAATTTTTGTGGTTCTGTTCTGTTCGTTCCAATTTCATCACAATTTTTGTTATTCATTTCATTACATAGCGAAACAAATAACAAATAATGGAATGAATTTTTTTTTGTGCCCATTTCTATTTGTAACCTTGTGTGATTGCATTGACACTATGTTTTCAATGTTAGTTTCCATCACTCATAACTTTTACATAAAATTATACTCTCTTTCTAAACTGCTCATGTTCTCTTGTAGCTTTAATAAAATGTTGTCTTTTAACGGTGTAAGATGTCCCTCAATTCCCTGTTCTCAATACTTGAACATGCCTTAATTGTACTGGACTGTATATTGTCCCTGATTACTGTAAGCCACCTTGGGTCTTTTTCCAAGGAGAAAGGCAGGGTAAAAATACTCTAAAAAAAATAAATAAATGCAAATGCAAATGCACCTTTTGTCTAGCATATGAGTCTGATTCATGTTGGAGTGCTCTATTCAATATATTTGCATGTTTGCAAGTAGATATGGGCATGAAACACCAAAATGGCATTTTGTTTCATTTTTCATTTTCCCCACCCTGTTTTGTTTTGTTTCATTAATTACAATTTTTTAAAAAAACATTGTTCTGTAATTCATTTTATTTCATTTCATTTTTAATTTAACTTTTTCTGTTTTTCATTTTTTATTTTTAGCATGGTAGGGGATTTTTTTATTTTTTATACTAAAAGGTCCCCGATGCTGGGGCTTAAAAAAAAAAACAGCTCAGAGGCACTGGCTTGGGGCCAGCATTTTTAATTTTTTTAATTTTAATTTTAATTTTAATTTTTTAATCTTTTTCTTGCCTGCTGGCTGGGTTGGTGAGTTTTTTCCCTTTTCTTTTACTCGAGCTGACCATGTGTCTCCCAGGCTGGGTCAGCATGTTTTTTTACTTTTTATTTTTATTTTTAATATTTAATATTTAACATTTTAAAAACCCTACTGATGGTGCACCTGGCCGTGTCGGCAGCGCATGGGTGTGGTTGTTGGCCCTGCAGGCCGGTTCAGGGGCACACGGGCTGGATTGGTGTTTTTAAATTATTTTTAAAGAATTTTTAATTTTTATTTGTATTTTTATTTTTTTTTTTTGAATCCTGCCGACCGTGCACCTGGTAGAGTCGGCAGCCCACGGGCCAGACTGAGTTTTTTAAATACTAATAATACTAATAATACTTATTATTATTATTATTATTATTATTATTATTATTATTATTATTATTATTATTATTATTATTATTATTATTATTATTATTATTATTAATAATAATAATAATAATAATAATAATAATAATAATAATAATAATAATAATAATAATAATAATAATAATAATAATAATTAGAGATGGGCACGGAATGAACATTTTTTCGTTTCCGTTACCATTTGTCGTTTCTGTTACGCAACGAAACGACAAATGAAAATTGTGATGAAAATGCAATGAAACGAACAGAACCGTGAAAATTGAGGTAGTTATGTTTCATTTCCGTTAATGGCGACGCGCAATGGATTGAGCTGTTTTAAATGTTAAAAAACGCCCTGGACATCCATAAAAACACAGTGATAATTATTTATATTGTCTGATAATACCTACCAGGGGGGTTGGGGTCCTTCAAACGTTTGTTTTAGTCTTCTCCCATCGTGATGTATTTTTCTTTTCCCTTTAAAATGGATGTCACCACCAGCCACAAAATGGAGGCAAGCCATGTGATGGGATCATGTTCAACCAATAGCGTGCCCAGGTTGCAGACTGGGTGGGCAGGTCTGGCAGCCACAGAGGGCATAAGAAGCTCTGGCAGCCCCCGTCCTCCTTGCAGTCTCTGGTGGGAGTTAGGGTGGGAATTGTCAAGCCCCGCACACAGAACACACAGCAAGCCAAGTTCAGTTCTTTGCCAGGAACTTTAGTTGTAATCCAAATAAAGAACAAATACAGTCCAAATTACAGCCAAAATACCTTACAGAGCCAAATGCCAAATTCCAGGGAAACAGAGAACGCCGTAGTCAGCAAGCCGGTCCAAGGTCAGGAAACAGAGTCAGGAGAATACACAGGAACGTGGTGACAAGGTAAGTGACGCGTTGCTCCCACAGAGGGTTCAGGGTAAACTTGCTAGCTTTATCCTAAAACAGGGAGCACACCCATATCTCTGGCCAGGCTCCTGCTATAACTCAGGGCTTTCAGATCTAATTCTACGCCTATCATTAAAGATCCTTTCCCTGGCTCTCCTGTTAGTTCTCCTTTGCAGGATCCTGCTCCTAGCCCTTATAGGAGGAGGAGTTGTGCCCTCAGCTGCCTCCTCAGACTCAGCTGCCTGCTGAGTTGAACTACAAGGCTCCTCCTGCTGCTCTTCAGCATTTAACCCTTCACATTCAGGTTCTATGACAGGCAGGGTCCTGGCAGGAATGCTGTCTTTGCTGCGACTCTAGCTTCAGTCCTTCAGCCTCCCTGTGTGCATGCGTGCTGTGTACCTCTCGGTGAGTACCCTCCCTTGCCCCGCAGTGCAGTCACTCTGCAGCTGCCTTGCACCCTGGGCAACGCCCGCCGCTGCCTTTGCAGCCTCCCTGCATACCTAGTCTATACTGTGTCTCTGCCAGCATCCATTTTTAAAGTGTTTTCCCTCTGGTCTGGGGCGTTTGGGGACGTCTGTGCGCGGAAATGCTTTAAGTCGCGCAAAAAGCGGGTAAACACGAAAAACAAAAAATGAAACAAATGAAACAAAAAATTTTCAAAAAATTCACAAAAAATGAAAACAAACCAAAATGGACCCACAACGAAAAACAAAAAACCGAAATGTAATTTTTTCAATTCGTGTCCATCTCTAGTTACTAATGGTTAGAAACACAAAGTCTATATGATCCTATAGATTCATATGAAAGACACATAATCATTCAGGGAAAGCTTGCCTGAAGAGAAAGGTCTTTGCCTGTTTCCGGAAGGACATCAGAGATGGGACGGTCCTCGCCTCTAGTAGGAGGGAGTTCCAGATTCTGGGTGCCACAGCCAAGAAGGCCCTTTTGTGTGTTCCGCTCCTTAAAGCAATGGAAGATTTTTACACATGTACAAGAGTGATTTGAGTGCTTTTCTGCAAATAGGCAATCCTAAATTTCTGCCATCTTCTTGCAGGTTACAAAAAAGCAGAAACAGGGGTTGGGTTGTTTATGCCAACCTGTCCCTTGGTTCTTACTCTCTCTGTGTGAGTACCTTCACCTAAGGAAGGAGCTGGAGGTGTGTTTTTCCTCTGGTCTGGGGTGTTGGGGGATGCCTGCGCACGGAAATGCTTTAAAAATTGCGCAAAAAGCGGGTAGAAACGACAAACGAAAAAACAAAAAACAGTAACAAAATTTTTCAAAAATTTCATGACAAACGGAAATGAACCGAAACAGACCTCTCAACGACAAATGAAAAACCAAAACACCATTTTTCTGTTTTGTGCCCATCTCTAATTAACAACAACAACAACAACAACAACAACAACAACAACAACAACAATAATAATAATAATAATAATAATAATAATAATAATAATAATAATAATAATAATAATAAATTTAATTTAATTTAATTTAATTTAATTTATTTTTTTTAATGTTTTTTTTATTAAATTTTAAACTACATACAACGACATAAAAAATGAAAGTAAAAAAAAACTACAACAAACAATATAAGTGCACCCCCATCCCACGGGGCCATCCATACATTCTTATTCGTTGCTCCATCTTCTATTCTTCTAGTAGTCTTCTTAAAGTTCTCTTCTCCAGAATTGTTGTGAGATATTCGTGGACTCTTTCCCTTTTCCTTCGACTAGTACATAATCTAAAAATTTACCCCAGATATCGTAGAAAATGTCTTTTTTCATTTCTCCTCGTTTAACCTTTAAACTGCAGGAGAGTTTATCGCTTATAGCTATATCCCAAAGTTCATTATACCAGTCTTCCATCTTGAATTCTAGTTTTGACTTCCAATTTTTGCTATAATTAATCTAGCAGCTGTCATAAAATTTGCTATTAGTTCCTTTGTTGTAACAACATAATCTTTACTTGTTAACAATGATAATAATGCTATCTCTGGATTACAATCTATATCCATCTTAATCATATTACTTAGCTCTAAAAACACTTTTTTCCAGAACCTTTGGACTATTTCACATTCCCACCAAAGATGCAAGTAAGTACCAAGCTCTTTTCACATTTCCAACATATCTTAGAGTAAGCAGGATTCATTCTATTTAGTCTTACTGGGGTTAAATACCATCTGGAAACCAATTTGAAGTAGTTTTCTTTTATCCTGACTGACAATGATCTCAAAATTCTCATATTCCAAATTTTTTTCCAGTCTTCTTTCTCTATCTGTACATTAAGGTCTTGGTTCCAAACTTCTCTCAAGGTGTTTAACTCCTTCATTTCTGATAATTCCCTAGTATTTTATATATTTTACGTGTTATTCCTTTCTCTGAATTTTCCTGTTCAGACTCAAGCGATAGTAGGAAATGTTCAAATTTTGTGCATTCTCTAATTTGATTATTTCTCTTTCCCCAGTCCTTTATCCATTTTCCTAGTTGAATATAATTTAACCATGTTAAATCACTGGGTTGCAAAATATTTTTATATCCTGAATTGTTTTAATCTTGAGCATCCAATCCTTTAGTCTAGCTATTTCCTTAATTTTAAATAACTCCAAATAATGCTTCAAGTTGTCTGGAAAGCTTTCCAAGTCAGTAACTAAAGCCAGTGGGGATCCCTTCGGAGACAAGATTTTCCTATATGTTCTCCATGTAGCAATTAAACTATTCAATAGGGGGTTGTCAATCTTTACTTTGTTTTTAACTTCCGTGAATAAAAATGTGTTTATTTCCCCCTTTATATCCAAAGACTCTTGCTCCCACCATATTAACTTCTGTGGTTTAAAAAGAATTTCCCCCAAAGAACTAAGTTGATTGGCTATATAATAATTTTTATATTGGGTATACCTATTCCTCCTTCTTTCTGAGATCTATACCATAGACTTTTATTTATTCTTGATTTTTTTCCCTGCATTACAATACCTATTTATCATGTCTTGGAGAGTTTTAATTTCCTTTTCTAAAAACTGAACCGGTAACATTTTAAAAATAAAGTTAATTTTTGGAAGTATTTTCATTTTTATCAATGCAATTCTGCCAAACCACGATAATTTTAGTTTAGAGTAGGATATTAATTTGTTTTTCATCTCCTCTTCTAATTTCGAAATATTTCTTTCTTTAGTTTTAGTAAATTCTTTATGGAGTTCTAATCCTAGATATTTAATGCTTTTTCCCGGTTTAAGTCCAGATTTTTCAATCATCTTTAAGTCATGTTTTCCATAATTGAAGAATAAACTCTCTGATTTTTGCCAGTTTACACATAATCCTGTTATTTCTCCAAATTCTTCTAAATGAGTTTTTACTCTTTGAATATTCTCTATTGGGTTTACAATAGTCAAAAGAGCATCGTCCGCGAATAAACTAATTTTAGTTGCCCCATCTTTCCCTATACCTTTAATAAATTTGTCGTCCCTTATGGCATTTGCCAGGAGCTCTATAACAATACAAAAAGGACTGGAGAAAGAGGACATCCTTGTCTAGTTCCTCGGCCTAGGGTGATTTGTTCAGTCAATCCATCATTAACTATTATTGAGGAAGTGCCCGTTGAATATAGTTGATTTATTACTCCCAAAAAGGATTTCCCAAATCCCATTTTTTTAACAATATTTTTAATGTGGGCCATTGAACACAATCAAAAGCTTTATAAAGATCTAGAGATAACATCCCAGCTTTAGTAGTACTCTTACTCATTTCATAAAGAACATTCAAATTCCTTCTAATAATATTTGCCATTTGTCTACCTTTGATAAAACCACATTGATCCTCTTTAATATATTTAGCTATAAATTTATTCATTCTTTTAGCCAAAATTGCTGTGAAAATCTTAGCATCTTGATTTAATAAGGATATTGGTCTGTATGACCCAATATCCATTAAATTTTTATTAGGTTTTGGAATTAAAATAGTTAAAGAATGGGTCCAAGATCTCGGAATTTGTTCTCCATTCAAAATTTCATTATATAGCTTCTTTAATTTAGGTATTAATACTGCTTTAAAAAGTTTGTAAAATTCAGGTCCCAGAGCGTCCACTCCGGGCGTTTTATTATTCTTTAATTTGTCTATTACCTCGCTTATCTCTTGATCTGTAATAGGCTTTTCCATTTCCAGCATATCTTCCTGTTCCAAGACCCTCTTTAAATTCTTAGTGATATACCTTTCTATATCCTCCTTAGGTTTATTTTTGTAGTATATAACAACTGATAAAACTCTTGTATAGCTGGCAACTTTTCCTTCATTTGTGTGCATGTCTTACCTGAGGAGTCTTTTATAATCCCTATTGTATTCTTGTCTTGTCTTTTCTGTGCTAATCTGGCTAAAAGTTTTGAGTTCTTGTTGCTGTATTCAAAAAAATTTCTTTTTAGGTACAGAAGATTCCTTTGTGTTTGTTGTAAATCTAGATCTTCTAACTCTTTTTCCTTGCTTCAATCAACCTCAATATCTTATTATCCTTAGTAAGAAAAAAATTGGGATTCTAAATCTGCTATTAGTTTTTCTAATTTTCTTTTATTGAGTTCTTCCTGTTTTTAGTTTTAATATTTTCTTTTATGATAAGGCCTCTAGCTACCGCTTTCAGGGTGTCCCATATGATTGGCGTTTGGCTACCTGCCTTTTCGTTTATATCCCAAGTTTCCAACCAATCTTTTTGACCTTTTCCAGCACTTCTGGATATTGAAATATTTTTTAAATTCATTCTCCACCTTTTAGCTTCTCTATAATTTTTATTTGTTGCTAAATCAATCGACATTAAAGCATGATCAGATGTTTTTATGATCTCAATTTCGGTATTATTTATCTTGGGTATTAGGCTTTGTGAAACAAACACAAAATCTATCCTAGAATAGGTTTTGTGCACTGGTGAGTAGAAGGTGTATTTTATTTCATCTCCTTTCAGTTCTCTCCAGACATCCTTCAATCCTGTTGTATTTATAAACTTTGCTAGAGTTGTATGTCTTGTCCTCCACTCTTCCTTTTTACATACCGATTTATCTTTAATTTTATCTAAGACCATATTGAAATCCCCTGCCATTATTAAATACCCCTTTTTAACCAATTCAATCTGATCCCAAAGGAGATTGTAAAAGCGGCCTTGGTTAACGTTTGGTGCATACAGATTAACCAAAGTATAATGATCTTTCCCCATTAGAACTTGCAATATTATATATCTACCTTCTGAATCTTTTACCACATTTTCAACAACACATTCACAATTCCTTGAGATTATAATGGCAACCCCTCTTGCTTTAGATGTGCCAAAGCTTTTTTCATAAATATCAACATTTGGAATTTTTAATTCATTAATACCATCTCTTATTTGATGAGTCTCTTGCAAAAAGGCAATATCTATTTTGTGCCTTTTGATCATCGCTTCGATTCTATTTCTTTTCGAAAATGACCCCAGACCTTTCACATTCAACGTTGCTAATTTTATAAACTTTCCCATAACCTATTTCTTTTGGTTTCAATATTCTGGAATGGTCCCGTTGTGCATACAAAAGTAAGAACACCATCAATTAATAAAAAATAAACTAAAATAAATCTAATCCTCCACCCTAAAAACTATTCTTTTCTCCCACCCCACCAGCTATCATACTGTTTAGCATGTGCATCAAGGGGATGGGAGGGAGGAAGTTGTCCACAGACATTAGCCAGCCTAGATCTCCTAACTCTTAAGTAGCGTGTTACTGAAAATTCTATAAGTTGTTCTACCCCCCTCTAAACCACCCCCTCACCGCCACCGCCCCCCTCAAAAAAACAAACAAACAAACAAAAACAAAAAAGGGAAGGGTGGAGAGGAGGGGAAAAGGGAAAAAAAGGGATAATGAAAAGAAAAAGAAAAAGAAACATCCCAAAAACAAAAATTAAAATTGGAAAAAAAAAAAAAAAAAAAAAAAAAGAAGAAGGGGGAGGGGGAAAGGGAAATGGAAGGGAAAAGGGGAGAAGAGTAAAAGAAGAAAAACAAAGGGGATGATAGGAGGTGAGAGAGGGGGAAAGAGGGAGGAGTAAGTTAAATGAGTTTCAAATATTCTTCATCTTCATCGAAGATTCCTGGAGTCGGAGTAGAAAGAGAGAAATTCACTGTCCTGATGTTGCCACTGAAGTTCCCGGGGAGAACAGGCAGAACCTGAGTCATCCTGTATGTTCCATGCTTCAAGAAGATGTTGGCCTTCTTCTAGAGAGTAGATAGTGTGTTGAACAGAGCCTTTCCAAACTTTCAAAAATAGGGGTGACCCCAAGAATAGCGATAGTTGTTCTTCCTTAATATGATTGTAACTGGTCTCATCGATTTACGCCAATCAGCAGTTCCTTTAGAAAAATCTTGAAAAATTTGCACAGTTGCACCTCCTCTCTTCAGAATATTAGGATTGGCTCTAATTGAAGACATAAGACGCTCTTTATTTACATAAGAAGCAAATCTTACTATCACTGGTTTTGGGGCCCCATCTCTTGACTTGCCCAGATAGTGAACTCTCTCTAAATCGTCGTCCTCTAGTTGTTTGGGCAGAAAGGAGTTAAACCAGGCTAAAACTTCCTGTTTTAATGATGCCCCTTGTTTGGAATAACAAAATTAATCAGTTTGACGTTCTGCCTTCGAGAATAATCTTCAATATAAGTCAGTTTCTTATTTATTTTCAGTAAAGCCTGCTTCTGAGAGTTAATTTGAGTTTCGTTTTCAGTTACACGTATCTCCAGATTTTTAAATTCTCCTGCCAAATTATCAAGCCGCTGGCCATTTAACTTTATTTCATGTGATAAATCTTGTTTAGTGCCTTGGAGATCCTTTGAAAGGCCATCCATTCTGCAGATCACATCCTGTTGATTAACACTCATGATACTAGCTAGCTCCGTCCTCATTAAACGCAGTTCCTTCATGAAGTCTTGATCTGCGGGAGGAGGGGTAGTCTCCCTCTTTCCTTTCTCAGATCCTGACGCCATTTTTACCCTCCGTCGTCTGAGGGCTGCTCGATACGCTGTAGAGCAGGGCGATTGTGTGCTGTATCAGATAATTTCCTAGTCCAACCTATAGGCTGGAGTTTCTTTTTTGCTCTCTTAGCCGGCATATAATTAGACAAAAGGCAGGTATCAAGCAGTCTAACTAATCATCTGGTGACTTTCCAAACAGCCGGGATTCAGTTTTCTAAGCAGCCAGCGGCCAGCAGAATCAAAGCAGTCAAAACCGAAAGTAGCTCCTTTAGCTTATAAATCAGGCTTATCTAGTCTAGAAAAACACATATATTGCTTCTCCTGACACCCGAGTAATTTATTGATGCATTACTCACGGCACCACAGCATTTAAACAGTAGTTTTAAAGCTCTTTTTGGATCGCGGCACAGAGCTCTAAGATCAGGCTGCCGGCATGTCTTGGTGGGCGGGACTTCCTCCAATTTAATTTAATTTAATTTAATTTAATTTAATTTAATTTAATTTTGAATTGCTGACCATGTGGCCTGCCTATCAGCTGCAGTGCAAGCCTGCTTGGCTTTTTTTTTAAAAAAATATATTATTATTTTGATTTTTTGTGCTGACCAGTGGCCTGTGGGTTGGTTCGGAGGCCCATGGGCAGTGATAAAGTGTCAAAGGACAGAAGGATGGTGAGTCCAGGAGGCCAAGGCAGAATCTGGTCACAAACTGAGGTGAGGTGGTGAAAATGAGAACAAACAACCAAACAACAATGCATGAGAACTTGAGCCAAGGTTACACTGAAGGGAGGGGAAGCCTACTGAGCATTGAAAGCAAAAGACTAGAAGAAGCTTTGTCTCAAATAAACTCACAAAGGTTATGATTTGATTTCTGATCCCAGGTGGGTAACACGGCAGCCACCCTCCCTATCACAGCCAGATAAAACTGGTAAAAGCCATGTGTACTGCTTATATACCAACCTATAGAGCTTAAACCACTCTATGAACAGTTTACAAGTAATTATGCAGGCTACACATTGCCAGACCCCCATCCCCCAGCAAGTTGGGGACTTCAGAAGGATAGAAGGCTGAGTGAACCCCGAGTCTGCTATCTGGAACTGAACCCCAGATGGTGAGCACAGTTTTGGCTCCAGTACAACAGCTTAATCATTGCCACAAGACTCACACTGATACTAGAACTGTGCAAATGGAAAGATAAATATACTGGAGAATGTGTAAAAATATTTGAATAACATCACAATGAGGCATTTTCTGTGTGAGCTAAAATGCTTTGCCTTGTTCCTCCACTGGACGTCTCTGTTAGGGATGAGATATTCAGATTTTTCTGGACCACAGAGACTGTAACTCTCTATTCTGGGAGTTCTACCTGCCTTGCAGACACTTGAGAAACGTCATCTGAAAATCTGAAAATTTCATCCCTTGTCCCTTGGCACACTAAAGAAAGTTTAGTTGAACTGCCCTTCTCATTGCCCTTAATATGTGTGTAACCCTTGTATAACAAACAGCTTGTATAACATTTTGCAACATAAAAATTCTTAAAATTTGCTTATAATTGCCTGGGGAAAATCCGTACAACATAAAAATGGGATCACTCCATTTTCAATGCATTCCTAAATTTTTATAAAGGAAAATGAACATAATTTCATTTGGCTTAATTCCTTTATACAAGAACCACTGTACAATGAATACAAGAAAGGGGAAAAACAACAACAAAGCCTATGTTAATGGAAGAAAGGGGCTCATATTCTTATTGCCAATGCTTTTTCATCTGTCAAATAGCGAAATGGCTATTTTTGGGAATTGAGTTTTGTCTGGTCATCGTGTAGTTGACTGGAAATGAAGGAAAGAACATAAGAACATAAGAACATGAGAAGAGCCCTGCTGGATCAGGCCAAAGGCCCATCTAGTCCAGCTTCCTGTATCTCACAGTGGCCCCACCAGATGTGTCTGGGAGTGCACGAGACTAGATATCTGTCTCCTGATACCACTCCCCTTCATCTGGCCCTTGAAGGACCCTGGTTTTAAGCTTGGAGATTACACATCTCCATTTAAGTAATTTTATTGGTTTTTTGGGGAGAAGAAGAGGGGAATGAGGGGAAGGAAGGGGGAATACATTATAAAAATTCCATTGAGTATATCAAGCCTAAAATAACAATTTAACATATTTACAAATCACCAAATAGTATCACAATACTAATAAGTTTGTTACTTCTTGCCATCTTTTTTTGGAAATCTCTTCATAGTCTCCCTTTAAAAAACCAGAGAGCTTGTTGATTTCAATACATTCTCTTATCTTTTCATGGAGATCTCTCTCTGTTGGCACTTCTGGTTGTTTCCAAAATTTCGCATACAATATCCTTGCTACAACTATTACATGATGAAGTACATATTTCTGATCATATGAGATATTAATATCTACTATATTTAATAAAAAATTCTGGTCTAAGCTCTAACTTAATCTTCAAATATCTTTCTAAAAATAATTTTACCATTATCCAATATGCCTTTGCCTCTTTACATGTCCACCACATGTGATAGAAGGTACCACTGTCATGTTTACATTTCCAGCATTTGGGTGAGTAATTATACATCTTGGATAGACAGTGGGGGGAGAAATGCCATCTATAAAACATCTTATAACAGTTTTCCTTGAAGGCTATAGATTTAAAAAGTTTAACCGTATTCCACAGAGTCCCATTTGTTTAGATGAATAGGATAGCCAGAGATTACACATCTCCATCATCGTTTGTAACCTGCGATGGACTTTTCCTCCAGGAATCTGTCCAATCCCCTTTTGAAGGCATCCAGGACAGATGCCATTACCACACCCTGTGGCATGGAGTTCCACAGACTAACAACACGCTGGGTAAAATATATATTTTCTTTTGTTTGTTCTCACTCTCCCAACCCTTAGTTTGAGTGGACGTCACCTAGTTCTGGTATTTTGTGAGGGAGAAGAGTGTCCCTCTATCCACTTTACTCATGCCCTACATTGTTTTGTACGTCTCAATGTGTGCATGTGCACTAATCAACTAGAGACAAAGCAAGCTTATGTTGCTCTCCCACATGTTTGCTTATGCGTCACTTCCTGAGGCAACCACCACAGCCTGCCTAATGGTAGGACTGCCCCAATGTAGGTGTTACAAGACTAGTGAGACCATACAGGAAAGTCAAGAGGGTAGAAGAGAAAGCCACTGGGAAGAACAGACATACCCTAGCACTGGCTTTGGAAACAGACCTTCCAGTACAGACCAGGTTGGTATCTCTCAAAATCCACTGAGAGAGTCCCATTAATAAAGCCACATCTCTCCAGCATAAGTAATCTGCCATTTTCAGGCACCAGAAAATTTATTTTTTTTTTTGTATGAAGTATACTGGCTGAGGGCAATTTGAGAGCTGTGATCTATAAAAATACTCTCCCTCTCTTCTTCTGGCTATGGCTGTTTTTTTCTCCTAAATAAATAAATAAATAAATAAATAAATAAATAAATAAATAAATAAATAAATAATGTTTCCTTTAAAAGTACCCAGATGTCATTTTATATTATTGTATTTTTAATTATTATCTTCCCCGAGACTGGTAGCACAGATTTGAAAGTGTGTTGCATAAATATTTTAAAAAAAAAAATTTGTGGGGGACTGAAAGTTTTATTCTTCTATTTCCCTTTAGTCATCTATTTTTTCTGATCAGTAGTATTTTCTTTTCTTTTGGTATGTGATATAAAGCAACCCTTTTTTAAAATAAGGATAAAAGCCCATCTTGGATTTTATATTTTAAAGGATGAGAGGACCTCAAATGTATTCAATATGCGCATTTATTTATTCAAAACAAATTGTCAAAGGTTCTTGCTGCTTTCTTTGTTCTTAAAAAGTCAATGTTGAATAGCTCTGCTCTTCTTTTCTCTGCTATCAGAACCTCTTCTGCTAAGGTGTGAAAAGAGGACTCTGCTAACAATGAATAAAAGCATAACACACACACACACAAAATAAGGTTCACAAATGTGTGGAAATATGATATACCCAAGTAATCAAAGAGTCAAGTAATTTCAGATCCTAACAATTTCAGGGAGACAGCAACATGACTAATTTGCTTGTTTGTCTCTTAAGTATTGGTATAATGTCCTTTTATTTTCGAGGTGCCTAATGAAAGAGATGAAAACAGAAAGGACGCAGTGGAAACCACGATTGCACCATGTCACATACCTCACCAATCCCTACTAGGGTCTCCATAAGTCAGAGGAAACTTGACAGCACATAAAAATAACAACAGTTAAAATAAAACATCAGGAGTAGAGTGAAGTACCCAAACAGAAATGATTTAAAAATAAAAAAATGACAAGAAATCAAAGCAAAAAAAGAAAGAGAAAATACAATTGTGGATAGACCTATTAAGTCACCAACTTGAGGGCTTTCCCAAAAGCCACATTTTCATAAAATGGTGAAAACAGAAGAATGAAGAACTCAGATCTCATGAAGGGAGGGATTCCACTGCACAAGTGGCATAAACAACAATAACTCCCTGAACTGACCAAATCTTAATTTCTGTTGGCTAAGGAAACATGAAACAGTACAAGCCTACTCCATTGTTTTCTAAATTGTTCAGTTACTATTTAGATCAAGGTGAACTACCAATTGGAAGCCTCACCACTAACTTTCCTCAAACTGATGAAGCTACTTGGATGAGTAGTGAAACATTCTGATCTCTCAGGTAAAGAAGTCCAGTTCCCATGACTCAACTTCCAGATAACCTCACTTGGATAATTGAAAATCTTCACAGACACGTCATGGGTGAGAGGCACATCACTCATTATAGGACATGTGACTTCCACCCTAAAGATCTTAAAGTCATACCCTGATCTCCAGTTTCATAGAGATGAAGCTTTTCCTTGAATCCCTGGAGAAATGTGGGCAATCAAGCAAGATTCTGGTATAGATGAGCCTTGATGTATCCTGTGTGTTTAACAACCAACAAACCATGGGTGCAAAGTGATAAGACTGGCCAATCCTTAACACTTTGGATTCAGGGTGGCATTGTAACTGAAGGAAGCATACTAAATTCTAATTCTAAATGAAGGGCATGATGGCTCAGTGGGCTAGAGCACTGAAAACTGTTGGCTAAAAAGTCGGCAGCTCAGTGGTTCGAATCCTGGATGCCACACAGCAGAGTGAGCTCCCACTGTAAACCCCAGCTCCTGCCAACCTAGCAGTTCAAAAGCATGTAAATGGAAGTAGATAAATAGGTATCGCCATAAAAAGACAGTGTTTCCTTGCAGCCATGCTGGCCACATGGCCACAGACTTGCACAACACTGGCTCTTTGGCTTGAATACAGAGATGAACACCACCCCTAGAACTGGACATGACTAGCACGCATGTGCAGGGGGAACCTTATGCACAAACCAGCTTTGTCAGCAGAACTTCCGTCCTGCAGCAAAACTGTCTTCTCCCAGCTGATTGGAGATCTACTGGCAGAAAATATCTGCTAGCTGGCATCTGGTGGCAGATGAACCAAGAAAGGAGTGGATAAGAGTCGGGGAAGTACGGAACTAAGTTAATCCAGATTCATACTTCTTCCATTATAGAACTACAGTAGGACCCCTGTATCCACTGATTCATTGTCCACTGATTTAGTTATCCACGGTTGGCAGAGGGGAAAAAAATAATTCAGCAGCCACAAAGCAAGCTGTAAAGCAAGCTGTTGTCACAAACAGCAGCTGTAAAGCAAACTGTTGTCACTAATAGCATCTGTAAAGCAAGCATGGCTTCAGAGACTAGAGCTTCATGACAGTTAGAGCTGTTCGGCAGTGGAATATGCTGCCACAAAGGCTGCTGGAGTCTCCTTCTTTGGAGGTTTTTAAGCAGTGGTTGGATGGCCATCTGTCAAAAATATTGTGATGGGGTTCCTGCAAGACAGGGGGTGGACTAGATGACCCTTGAGGTCTCTTCCAACTCTATGCTTCTATGATTCTATAAGCTACTGTTACAAACAGCAGCCATAAAGCAAGCTACTGTCTCAAAACAGCAGTCATAAAGCAAGCTACTGTCAGGAAACAACAGTTTGGGGGTGGGTGGGCAGGTGTTCTCTCTTATCCACGGTTTTCATTATCCACGGGAAGGCCTGGAACAAATCTCCAGTGGATACTCGGGTCCTACTGTACTGCCATTATGCTAGTGATGGTAAGACAAGGGTACAGTAACCCTCCGCCTATCGCGGGAGTTAGGGACCCACCCGACCCGCGATGACTGAAAATCTGTGATATGTGGATGCGGGTTGGGTGAGACCTGGGGTGGGTGGGCGATCAGATCCCCCTACCACCGCCCACCCGCACCACCCTAAGACTTCTTGGACCGGCACGGCTGGCAGCCTTGGAGAATCTGACCTCCCACCCCCACCTGCCGGCGCTGCCCTGAAACTTCTTGGACCAGCATGCGCCGGCAGTGTTGGGGGATCTTTTCCGGGAGGGGGGGAGCGGCGTCTGGGGCCATCTCCAGTGAAATGTATTGGCTCAATGCATTTCAATGGAGAAAATTTTTCCCCATTGGAATACATTGGCTCAATGCATCCCAATGGGGAAAAATTCTCCATTGAAATGCATTGAGCCAATACATTTCAATGGAGATTGCAGGGCAGCGCCCAAGGCCGCCGGCCCGCGCACCTCCGAGACTTCCAAGTATTCTACACCTAGGAACTCTGGAAAGGATTGCCATAAGTCAAACTGATTTAATGGCATGGAATTTATTGTTGTTGTTGTTATTATTATTATTATTATTATTATTATTATTATTATTATTATTATTATTATTATTATTATTATTATTATTATTATTATTATTATTATTTGGCAAACACAGCTGCCAGGTGTTAAGTTGGAGTTGGCATTCTCCGATGATTGAGCTCTTTCCAAGAGCCTAGGATGACTGGTGATATCTTCGTAGAATATATGCTGTTCCTAATAATGTCACCATTTGTACCTGACCAATGTTGATCTTGTCAATGGTGAGGGTTTTCAGATGTTGATCCAGGTCTTTTGGGATTGCACCCAAGGCACCTATTATTATTATTGGTATTGTTCTTGCTTTCTTATTCCGCAGCTTTTCTATTTCTATTTCTAAGTCCCGATATTTGCCTGTCTTTTCGGACTCTTTGCCCCTGACTCTTGTGTGTCCTGGTGTTGCCACATAGATGATTTGAACTTTTTTTTCTTGCTTGTATACTATCCTAATATCTGGAGTATTGCGGACAAAGTGTCTGCCACATTGGATTCTGAAATCCCACAGCACCTTGATGACTTCATTTTCAGTAACCTTTTCTGGCTGATGTTCCCCCCATTGTTGCTTGATGGTAGGTTGAAATTTTTACATATGTTCCAGTGGAGCATTGCTGCTACTTGCACTAGATAATCAGTCTGAGTGATTTTGGGGCAATAGCTGATGATGTGATCTACAGTTTCATCCTTTTCTATGCACAATTGACATTTACTATCTTTTGATGATTTATCAATGTTCACCTTTGTGGCATTTGTTCTTAAGGCTTGATCTTGAGCTGCTATGATTAGTCCTTCAGTTTCTTTCTTCAGTGTTGCTTTTCTTAACCAAAGCCATGTTTGTCCTTGGCTGATCTTATCATTGGTGTCTCTTATAAACTGACCATGCAATGCTTTACTAGTTCTCTATTCGGCTTTGTATTTGTTGACTTTTAAATTCTTGCTTAGTTTCTGGATATGCCTTTATTATGCCTTCAGTAACTATTGACTTAAACACAGCATTTTCACTATGGTGGAGATAGTCAAATATTCCTTGTTTTCTTCTTCTTCTTCGACAGTTTGATGAACTTGCAAGAGGCCTCTGCCTCCTATTTTCCTTGGCAAGTAGAGCCTATAGACATACAGACATTACTTTGTGGATGTACTACATGCTTTAATGTCATCGCTTTTCTTGTCTTTTGATCTAATGTTTCTAATTCTACGTGGGTCCAGTATATAATACCTGCTGTCTATCACTAGGCTGGAATAGCCCATGTGTTTATAGCTTAGATGGTATTCTTCAAGTGACATTTGTGACAAAAAAAAAAATCAGCGACCATTTAAAATCACATATCTATCATACAATTGCATGACCTGTTGAGCTCCATGGTGCAGAATGCTGGCAGGTGATTAACGAAACTGAACATCACCTTGGTGCCACAGAGACAAAGATGCTGCGATGGGCCTTTGTGGCCGCACATGCAAGAATCATGTGCACAATAATGACATCAGAGCAAAATATGGCATTGCACCTATCCCTGACAAGATACACAAAGCCCTACTGCATTGGTATGGACATGTCTTGGCCAAACTTTGGCCGAAAAGGGTCTCACCTTGTAGGTCAGCGGATCCTGACAAGGGGTTATCCAAAGCAGCGCTGGACAAACATCCTTCAGAATGACATGTAGTTGTCTTAGATTCAGCCATGACCGTGCTAAGTAGAAGGCCAAAATGCAAGTGGGACAAATGCTAAGAAAAAGAAGAATTATTACACGTTAGAACAAACTGTCTGCTATAGCCCCTCTGATGACGTCATTTACTGAAGCTAGTTCTTGTTATTTTATTGCCTCTGTTCTTAAGGACCAGTTTCTGAATCTAGAGCCACTTTTCAGTTTGGTATAGGTCTTGGATTGGTCCATGAGAACATTGCTCTCATTGGTTTTGAATCTTCTGAGATTTTCATCTCTCACTTTTATGCTAGGGAAGAAATTGGCATTTTTCCCCCATGAGGAGCAAATGGGTTCTTATCAGTCATCTGGAACATCCACTTTTAGTTCTTTGCTGTTGCTTTCAGCAGCCAAAGCGAAAGGTCAGCACCTTGGCTTGGGTTTGATTCCCCAAAGTGCTTTTCTGTAGGATGTTGTGGATTGAGAAGTGAAACTTTTTATCACATTGTGCAGAGGGAGAAATAAAAGAATCCTCTGTCGCTGGTTCAAAGGCAGGATTAGAGAAAGGAGATACCAGGGTTGTAACTGTTTCCAACCATGCGAACAAATTCATTGTGCAAAGAGTTCAGCTTGTTCTCTGTTAAATCCTAAAACAAGCAACAGGTTTATAACTATTGTAGTGAATGTGTTCCATATTGACCTGTCCCTGCATCCAGTGAGCTCACGGCAGTTCTCCCGCTCCCTACTATATACTTACGACAACACTGCAAAGTAGATCAGATTGACAGAAGCAGACAGACCCAAGGTAACTCAGTGAATTCTTTGACTCACTGGGGACTGTGGCTCAGTTTTTGGATTTCTGATTAAATCTGCCTAAATTTCTGTGCAGCAGAAGTTTAGGGATTCACAGAGCAGAATAGTTTCAAGTTCCCCGGAGTAGTCCACCCTTCCCTCATTAGCAGGCACTCATAGTCCCAGTAACTCACTTGGTGACATTAATGATAGAAAGAAATTTGTTTACTTACAGATCAACAGAAAACTGACAAACACGACTGCTTCTAGCAACAGACTTCAATTGACTCAAAGGGGCAAGTACTGGGCAAACAGACACCACTCTATGAATTCAGAGACAGAGAAGGGGTGATTGGTTAGTGCTGGACCAATGGACCATCACTGCAGCCCAGAACGGCCCCTCCCAGCTACACATTCTCCAGGCTGCATGCAATGTTTTAAAAATCCCTACCTCTCTTTCCCTGGAGCATTGAGCAAAGCATAAAATCTTTACAACAGCCCTGCAGGTCTGTCCTGGAGAAAAACTGTAACATGGGCCCAGTCCATAAGCAAGTAAGTGCACAGCTTCCAAAGTATTTGCCACAATGCATCAGACTGCCTTGGGTTTGTTGAAGCACTTTCCACTTCCAGGGTGTGGGAGTCATAGGTCCCCACAGACCAGATGGGATTTTGTGGGTCTGGGCCCCTGTTGCAACGCCAGACCGTTCTCCCACTGAAAACAAATTTGCTGGAAAAAGCCACTCGAGCTAAAACAAAAGAAAAGTAAAACAAAAAATAAAGGAGACAAAAATGTTTTGCCACCTTAAAAAATAACTCCTTTATTTTAATAGTTCAGTGGCATAAGTCTGTGGCTGTGGACCATGTGGTTGGGAGTTCAATACCCTACTGTGGCTCCTTCACAGGGGCAGGAGGAGATGATCCATAAGCTCTTTCCAGTTCTGCAGTTCAAAAGTTGACTCATATTAACATACAGCAGTAAATCTTTAAGGTGCAAAAATGTTTTTGTCTTCTTCTTTTTTTTTCCCCTTTGGTTTTGGCCTGATAAGATACCACAGACTAACAGGGTTATCTCTTTGGAAAAATGTAAAAATGCGGTTCCTGGAAACCCTTGTGAGCACTGATTGTTTTCTGAAGAAGGTAAAGCCCCTCCCCCGCACATGTATGCTAGTCGTGTCCAACTTTAGGAGCAGTGCTCATCTCTCTGTATTCAAGTTGAAGAGCCAGAGTTGTGCAAGTCGGTGGCCACATGGCCGGCATGGCTGCAAGGAAACACTGTTTTACCTTCCCACTTTTTTTGACGGTGGTACCTATTTACCTACTTTCATTTTACATGTTTTCAAACTGCTAGGTTGGCCAGAGCTGGGGTTAACAGTGGGAGCTTACTCCACTCCATGGCACCCGGGATTCAAACCGCTGAGCTGCCGACTTTGTAGCCGACAGTTTTCAGTACTCCAGCCCGCTAAGCCATCATGCCCCATATCTGAAGAAAGGAACACACATATGATTGTATAATATGTGTCATATTTCTGGGATCCTTTCTTTCAAAAACAGGAAGTAAACATTTGGATATTTAAGTTTTTGCAGGGAAACTATGCAGAAAATAGAAAAGGTTCCATCCAGCACAGACAAAATTGACCCTGGTACATCCCAGTCATTGGCCACTTGTGGTCTGGAATATAACCCACGTGGTCTATATTCTAGATCAGGCAATCCAAACTTCAGCCCTCCAGATGTTTTAGACCACAATTCCCAATTTGTGCTTGGGTCACAAATACAGTACTTCAAGACCAAGAATGCAAAGAGAAACCAGGCAGACACAATGGGAACACTTACAAGATTGCCATTTAGCAATCACATAATTCAGCCATACCAGCCTGTGTTATAGAATATATTTGGGAAGTCACGCCCAGATCTTAGAAAAGGATTCTCTAATGTTTTTTTTTTCCAAATTGAAAATAAAAAAATGTTCAAATCATGTTTTCTCTTGACCTCCTCAGTCTCAAAAGCGGCCTTTTATGGAAGCCATTTTGTGTTGTCCTAAATTCAAATTACACAGTTTTGACGGAGCTCCGTCTTCTCAGTTTGTGCTGAAGTTGTAATTTGTCTCTTAGAATGTGTTGGGTTTGGGGTTTCTCTGTGCCACTGCTGTTGCTGCTTAATTTTTATCTTTATCTTTATTATTGTTTTTGAAAGCCCTCCTGCAGGCTTCAACTTCTGCTTTAGGCAGCAGAAAATGTACTGTGCTACAGCAGCTATAAATTACTGAGCTCCGAAGTATAAAGTTTTTGTTTCATAAATAATCATTGAAGAACATGATCATTTTTTTCCACCCAGCTATTTGTACATATATATTGCCTCTTTCAGTGGCATTGGTAATCCAGGGAGAGGCTGAATCAGCAGGAAATTCACTTTGGTTCTGCCCTTTAATTTTTCATGGGGTTTCTGTGAATCGACTTCAGAACACTGATATTGAGTAGCAGCACATTAGAGAAGAGTATCAATGTCCATAAAGGTATTTATCATGGGTCCCAGGGCACAGTGTTTTGACCCTTTGTTTGGCTCTGCCAGACAGCAGAGGGACCACATCATTCTCTTGATGTGCAAGGGACTGAAACCATATGTTTTCGTATACGTGCTGCTCCACAGGGTTGAAAGCACCTCATGTCCCTCTGAAATCAATTTATACATAGGAGGCTGCCAGTGGCATTGCCTTCTGCAACTGAGCAGTGGAAGCAACATAAGAAGATAGGAACATAAGAAGAGCCATGCTGGATCAGGCCAAAGGCCCATCTAGTCCAGCATCCTGTATCTCACAGTGGCCCCACCAAATGCCTCTGGGAGTGCACAAGACTAGGTATCTGTCTCCTGATGCCACTCCCCTGCATCTGGCCCTTGAAGTACCCTGGTTTTAAGCCTGGAGATTACACATCTTCATCATGGTTTGTAACCTGTGATGGACTTTTTCTTAAAAAATCTGTCCAACCCCCTTTTGAAGGCATCCAGGCCAGATGCCATCACCACATCTGTGGCAGGGAATTCCACAGACTAACAACACGCTGAATTTAAAAATTTATTTATTTATTTATTTATTTATTTATTTATTTATTTGTTTATTTTTATCTTAGAGTATTTTTACCCCACATTTCTCCTTGGAAAAAGGACCCAAGCGGCTTACAGAATGAGGGATAATGTACAGTCCAGTACAATTAAGACATGTTCAAGTATTGAGAACAGGGAATTGAGGGACATCTTACAGTATTAAAAGAAAATATTAAATTAAAGCTACACGAGAACGCAAGTAGTTAAAGGGGAGTAATGTTTCAATGTAAAGTTATGAAAAACATTGAAAACATAGTATACTGTTAATGTAAACTCCATAAGGCTATAAGTTTTTATAAACACAAAGTCCATGTGATCCTCTAGATTCAGATAAAAGACACACAGGTAGTCCATTATTCAGGGAAAGCTTGCCTGAAGAGAAAGGTCTTTGCCCATTTCCGGAAAGACAGCAGAGATGATGAGGCAGTCCTGGACTCTAGTGGGAGGGAGTTCCAGAGTCTGGGCACATTAGCTGTGTTGTTAAAGGATTCTGACAGTAAATGCACAGACATCTAAAAGGAAGAGGTAGCTTTCTTTTAATTTGTTTTTCCCATCAATAACTCCCACTATAAGGGTGCCATGAGACAGCAAGAAAGGATCATGTTTGATTGCACTGAAAAGATGATATCAAACTTTGCTGGAGCAATCTCTCAAAAAGTGACCCTTCCATCTGCTTAGCCCTAAAAAATAGACTAAGAGTTTTTCTGGAAAACTTCCCAAACATATGTCTATTAACTTTTCTCAGTGGAAAGACCAGGCTGAGGATTAAAGGCCCTGTGAGCATGAGGCTGTATAGAAACAATGCAACCAGCTACTCTCTCACACTTACTTTCTGCAGTTGTTGTTTGTACATAATACTTGGCTATAGAGATGGGCACGAAATGAACTTTTAGTTTGTTTTATTATTCATTATTCTTTTCATTACGTAATGAAACAAATAATGAACCTGGGGTAAATTTAAAACGAAATGAAACAAACGGAAAAAATTGGTTTGGTTCGGTTCGGTTTGTTAATGGGGGGCAGAGATGTCTCCTACCTGGTGCTGGTCCAGAGGTCCAGTCTTCCTGGCTTCAGGAATGGTGACGGGGGGGGAGCTGACGGCCACACTACAGCTGTAGCGCGGCCACGTGGTCGGCAGTAAAAATAAAATAAAATAATGTTTTAAAAAAATTTAAAAATTTAAAAGGAGCACCAACCTGGCCCCAGTGGTGGCTGGGTTGGTACCCTAAAATAAAGAAAAAAATAAAAAAAATAAAACCAGCACCGACCAGGCCCCAGGGGCCGCATGTCTGGCACGTGAAGAAAACAAAACAAAACAAAAAAGAACCATGACCTAAATCAAATCAAATCAAATAAAATCAAATCAAATCAAAATAAAATTTAAAAAAGGAGCGCCAACCCAGCCCCAGGGATGTCCAGGTTAGTACCCTAAAATCAAGGTAATAAAAAAAAAACCAGCCAGCCCGAGGGGCTGTGTGGTTGGTGCTTGGAAAAAGAAAAGAAAATCAATCTGGCGTGCGAACCCGGTACCAGCCCACGAGCACCAGACCTGGCCTGCTGGCCATGGAACCGGCCTGCGCACCACAGAACCAGCATGACCGGAAAAAACAAAAACAAAAAAACCTTGATCTGGCATGCAGGCAACCAAAACAAACAAAGAATCCAGTGTGTTTGACAACAACAACAACAACAACAACAACAACAACAACAACAACAACAACAACAACAAAGCTGACCAGCCCGTGCTACAGGTGTAGCACGGGCCACATGGTCGGAGTAAAAAAACATCAAAATAAAATAAATAATGAAATAAATAATGAAATAAATAAGGAGTGCCAACCTGGGTCCAGGAGTGGCTGGGTTGGTGCCCTAAAATAAAGAATAATAAAAAGCACTGACCCAGGCCCAGGTGCCACATGGTCGATGCTTGAATATAATAATAATAATAATAATAATAATAATAATAATAATAATAATAATAATAATAATAATAATAATAATAATAATAATAATAATAATAATAATAATAATAGGAGCACCGAGCGGGCCTAGGGGCTGCGGGATTGGCACTTGGGGGAAACAGCCTGCCCGGATGTAAAAAATAAAATAAAAATAAAAATAAAAATAAAAATAAATAAAAATTAAAAATTAAAAGAAGAGCCCACCTGGCTCAGGGGCCCCAGGGGCCGCACAGTGGGCGCTTAAAAACAAAGGAGGCACTGGCGCCAAGCCAGCCCCTCTCAGCTGACAGGCGCTGCCCCCATACCAGCACCTCATAAAGCCCCTGCCGCAGGGGCCTGTATCTGCCGCCGCTGCCGCCGCCGCCGCCACTGAGCCGCCGGCACCGCCGGTAAGAACACGAACCAGTTCGGGTTTGTACAATTTTTTTAAAAAAAATTCATACAAACCCGAACCCGAACTGAAATAAGGGTGGGCCCAAACCAGACAAACCTGAACCATGGGTTTTCTGGTTTGTGCCCACCTCTATTTGGCTACCTATAAAAACTATTAAACAAATTCTCCACTATAACCCACACTATAGATGGACACCAAATGAAAAAATAGCATTTCATTTTGTTTCATTCTCTTTTCATTGCTGTTTTGTTATTAACATTTTTTTTAAAAAAAATCATAACAAAACAATTCATTACGCTATATGGGCCTGATCCCCAGGGTTGTAGAGGTACCCAATTTTGTAAGTGGGTCAAATCAGGGCAACAGGCTGGAAATTACAGATTGAGTGCAGAGAGATGGGACCTAGGAATGGATGATGTACCAGTATGATATTGTGGTCCATCAGGGAAGAGATGGGCCACCAGGTAAATCTGTGCAGAGGATGATTTGATGGTGATTAGGAATGATCCCAGGCAAAAATCATATGAAATTAAGAGGATACAGTAAGATCTGCCTTTTTTTACCAATAAACCTCTTTTATTCAAATTTAAAGAGAGAGGATGGGCACTTTGTAACATTCTGTAATGTAACAAAATGACAAAATAGCATGTTTTTGTTTTGTTTTGTGCCCATCTTTAACCCATATACATCATTCTAGGGCAGTGTTTCACTTTTATTTTTAATTTTATTTTATTTTATTTTATTGGTCCCCGCATATAGACTGTGGGTTCTCTGATGGCAATTTTAGTGTAATGATTTTAGTGTAGGGCTTTTATTATTGTTTTAATTATTTATTGATATTTGATGTTTTAACTGTTTTGATTCTTTTTTGGTAGTGGGTGGCATATAAGTTGTAAAAATAAATAAATAAATAAATAAATAAATAAATAAATAAATAAATAAATAAATAAATAATAAAATATTTTTGGATTGCAACTCTCAGAAATCCAGGCTGACACAGTTAGTGAAAAAATCTTCTGGGAGAGAACATCTGGGGACCCAACTACTGATCTGAGGCCGCGGTCTTACCAGAGTTTTCTGCATATATACATTTCCTGCGTATTTGGGGGGGGGCAGTCAAGTGGTTTTTAATGTGCAGTTAGTGTCCTCTCTTCTGCGTCGTATTTTTGTATTCTGGTTCGGTTTCTACCTGTCTACTTTGCATTGTGTCCTTCTTTCCGGCTCTAGCTTCCAAGCCTCCATGGTGTTAAAGGGGAACAACTGATTTTACTGCATATTTTCAGGGTCCTGTTGGGGTTACAGAAGCAAAGAAGTAAGCATTTTCATGTGAAGTTTCTAAATCCAGCCCCTGGCGGCAGTTTAGGAAACTTCGCTGAAACGGCTGTTCCAGGGGTATGGTCAGCTGGGACCAGAATATGCTTCTCTTCCTGGTTAGCACACAATCTTTTACTACGCAGTTTGCTGTTGGGAGACTACGCAGAAAACGATGGTAGGACAGCGTCCTAAGAGATCTTGACTGATTGTACACCTACATCCTGAATGTACACCTACATCCTGAAAAGTGTAGCTGGGATTTGAACATCAGGCTCCTGGCTCTGAGATTAGACACTCCAACATCCTCAGGTATATCACTTCTATATTTTTTCATTGTTAAGAAAGTTGTGTTCATCAAGGTGTGGGGTGGGTGGAATGCAGGTGTGGGGTGGGTGGAATGCAAGGTGTGGGGTGGGTGGAATGCAGCCTCAACCATGGACTCCATGGAATCAGTCGCTGGGCTATTTGTTGCAATATATTTATTTTTGCTGATGAGCAGACCAACATGAATATGTCCCATTCTTATCCCTGGTTTCTAGCAGTCAATCAGCCTAGGTTGCAGTCGCTGGACCCTGGACCTTTGTAGCGCCCTTCTGGGCTTGTGTTCGAATCTCAGTGGGCAGAGGCACACCTGTATAGCTGGCTAACCTGCCACAGCTGCTTCTCACACTCCCTGGTCATTTGCATGAGCCTATAGTGCTGGTGGCAATGCCTCCAGTACGACTTTGTTTGGTCTCGGTGCCCTAAATGAGGGATAGTGGATTGATTATTCAGCCAGCCCTGACATGGTGGAGGAGGATGCCTCACTCATAGGTTCATGAGATTGTCCATGATCTGGTCTATAGGTCTTGGAGTGCTAAGGGTTCCTCTTCTTTCCCCAGGTCATGGACAATGGGTGGCTCTTCCTCCAAATCAGTGGTTCTCAACCTGTGGGTCCCTAGATGTTCCTGGACCGCAACTCCCAGAAGCCTCCACCACTCGCTATACTGGAAGGGATTTCTGGGAGTTGCAGTCCAGGAACATCTGGGGACTAGAGATGGGCACGACTTAGCGGTATTCCCGTTTCCGTTTCTGTTACTCGTATCCGTTACTCTATGGAAACGGTAACGGGAATTACTCCACCAGAATTCGAGCTCGAACTGACGAACGAACTATTTGGTCTGATTTGTCGTGCTCGTTACTTGCATCGCGGCGATCACGCAATGCCAAGCGGCACAGAAAAAAAGTTTTTAAAAGTTAAAAAAACCCGATTCCCGGCCCTAAAAGTAGGCGAAAACTGTCTGAGGGCACCTACCAGGCCAGAAGGGTGTTTTATTTGGGGGTTCCCACCCCCTCTCCTTGGCTATTGCTACTGCTGCGCTGCTGGTACCAGGCTGGGAGGGCGCATCCATTTGCCATGCAGTGCGGGGGATCCAAAATGGCGACCGCAATATTTTTTTTGAAATCGTTGCCCAAAACCCCACCAAAGCACCACAGAAACATGCGAAAATTAGCTATTTTAAATGCTTGAATTTTTACAGTAGCAGCAGTGGGTTTTTCTTGTAAAAAAAGTCTCCGTTAATTTTATTTTATTTTATTTTATTTTATTTTATTTTATTATTTTACACCTGCGCATTCGCAATGATGGGCTCGCCCATGGGAGTGGACCATGCAAAGTTTTGGAGCCATTCCACCAATCGCATGGCCAGGTTTTGCTGACTGTACCAGGCTGGGAGGGCGCATCCATTTGCCATGCAGTGCGGGGGATCCAAAATGGCGACCGCAATTTTTTTTGAAATCGTTGCCCAAAACCCCACCAAAGCACCACAGAAACATGCGAAAATTAGCTATTTTAAATGCTTGAATTTTTACAGTAGCAGCAGTGGGTTTTTCTTGCAAAAAAAAGTCTCCGTTGATTTTATTTTATTTATTTTATTTTATTTCATTTCATTTTTTTACACCTGCACATTTGCAATGATGGGCTCGCCCATGGGAGTGGACCATGCAAACTTTCCACCAATCACATGGCCACTTGGCCAGGTTGACCACAGAGACTTCTGGGATGTGCCAATCGGGCATAAACAGCCCACTAATCGTAGCCCAAACCCGAAGCCTAAGCCTAAGCCTAACCCATACGCCAGTACACTGTCCTTCTAAGTGGGTCAGAGAGGCACCCAGAGGTGCACCCCAATACTCACCCTAACCTCACCCGTAACTAGCCTAACCCTAGCCCTTGCGCGAACCCATCTTAACCCTAAGCCAGATCTACTTGCATTGCACTACATGCAAGTACATGAGACACAGCAGGTGCAAAGAGTCTGCCAGTCCGTCACTTGTGGCTCTGGCTGACTCCTGCAGCTCCCTCCAGGAGCCCGCTACCCTCCCCCAAACCAGTACTAACGACAACGAAAAAATGAAAAAACGAACCGACTAATTTTTGCGAAATTTCGCGAAAAACGGAAACGAGCCAAAACGACTTTTCCCTAGTCGTGCCCATCTCTACTGGGGACGCACAGGTTGAGAACCACTGCTCCAGATCCTCCAACGAATCTTCCTCATCCTTCCTCTCCTCCTAACCACCAACACCTGGAGCCCTCCTCCTTGTTAGTCACAACTGTGACCTCTTTCAATGGGTGGATGCTCCGTTTTGTCTTCATGCTTGCCAACACATTGCACATTGCCTTCTGGCGGCCATGCAACCAGGACCTCTTGACAATCTACCAGCAGGGTTTGCAGACAACTTAGATGACTAGCTAAGAATGGCAGAGGCACCTTCTTCTAAAGAAACATGTTTATCTCTCACATGTGAACACCTTTATTCATTTTCAGCATGTAGCTCTTTTTTATTCTGGTGTCCTCCTTTCTCATATATCCTCCTCCCCAAATGAAAACTGGATTCACCCAAGTTGGGGTGTGTCATAATTTGATCCCAGAGCTGTCTGGCTGATTGACGGATCAACAATTGTCTGTAGATTGAAGACCTTGACACGGTGAATGCTTGTCATTGACTTCTGTGTCTCTCTCCAATGAGATGATTGCATGTTTTGCATAAAGATCATCTTTTTTATATAAGGCTGATGGCCTATTGTCTGGTTTCACAGCACTCTGTGTGATGTTGCCAGGCCCTAGGATGGAGCAGCCCGCCCCTTCCTCTGCAAAAGCACAATGACTTTCAAGAAGAATAGCTCTTAGGAGTGCAGGTTGGAAGGCTAAAGGTAAGGAGATTAAAGAGAAAGCATTCAGTTAAACCAATGAGCAGGAAACAAAGAATTTGTCAGTTGAAAAGTGTCAGAACTGCCGTGTTCAGTTAACTGCAGCAACAGAAAGAAAGGATGTAAGATATTACAAATGGAATGTAGGAGAAGGTGAAACTGATTGTTAGGCCTGTCCCTAGGCAAAGCACCATCTCCTGTGTCCCATGAATTTGGAGGTAGTAGTAGCTCTGGTGTCACTGAGATGATGAATCCACTCAGGCCTTTCATCTTCTAAATAAACTAAGGGAGAAGTGCAGTCAGCACCCTGGATAACTCCTGTAAAGTTCTGATTAAAAGCAGAGCAGACCCTTGTTACAAAACAAGTATAATGGTACCTTGGTTTACGAGCATATTCCATTCTGGAAGCATGCTCGTAAATGAAAATATTCATATATCAAAGTAAATTTCCCACTAGGAAATAATGGTTCATTTTTGGAATCCAGTTTCCATCATTTCCTATGGGGAATTTTGCTTTGATATTCTGGAGCCGGTGGCTGCATTGGCCAGGACCCAGAGGCCAGGCTCTGCAGCAAGGGCCAGAGGCCGGAGGCTGCCACTGGGCACTGCTTGGCCCACAGCTAGGGCCAGAAGCCACTGCTGGCCAGTGCCACATCCACAGCTAGGGCTGGAGGCTGGGTGCAGTCCCACCATGAGGCCCAGAGGCCAATTCCACCTCACACTGGGCCCATGCCAAGCACTGGAGACCACTTCCAGTCTTCACCAAGGCTGCACTGAGCCTTGGAGGCCACTTCAGGTCAGTGCTGGGCCCGCGCCATGATCCTGAGGCAACGTCCGGTCAGCACAAGGCCTTGTGCGGGCCTACAAGGTAGCCCGGAGACCTGTTCTAGGCAGCACTAGGCCTGCATTAAGCTCTGGAGGCCACTTCTGGTCAGAGCTAGGTCCATGCTGAGCCCTGGAGGCCACTTCTGGTCAGCAGGAGGAGGAGGAGAAAGAGGTGAGTCAGGCCGTAATTGCTTGCAAAGTAAAGCATTTTTTTATAAACTCATGAAGGTAAAAACCATCACTGGTTATTAGAATGGCTGTATATCATCTTATTTATTTATTTAGATTTATATACAGTGGACCCTTGTATAACAAACGGTTTGTATAACATAAAATTTGTAATACATAAAAAATTCCGGAGATAGGGAAAATTTGCTTAATATAATCGCCTATGTGGTGAATCTGTACAACATAAAAATTAGATCACTCTGTTTTCAATGCATTCTTATGGGAAATTTGTATAAAGGAAACTTTGCTTAACATAATTTCATTTGGAACAAATTAATTCCTTTATACAATATTTATTTATTTATTTATTTATTTATTTATTTATTTATTTATTTATTTATTTATTATATTTCTATACTGCCCATCTTCCAGAACGGTACCACTGTACCACTTTTTATATTTGCATTGCCCAAAGTGGTTTAGAGACATCTGATAACAGGACAAGACACAATATAACAAAGGTGTAGCAATCATACAATACAAAATGGAAATAGAAATAAACTAACTGTAACATTATATATAATCCAATAAACATTTATTAAATTTAGCAATCGACATGATTAAATAATAAATCAACTCTCTTGGCAGTATCTGGCTGATGATCTCACACTTATCAGATAGAACATGTCTGTGGAAGGTTCTGAGTGGACGTTTTCACAATTCTAATACAGTAGTCCCCTGCCACATTGCGGTTCATATACCGCAGTCTCAGTATATTGCGAACTTTTTAGGTGCTTCACCACTTCCACACCCTTCCACCTCAACAAGGGTGAGGGTGAGGGAAGGAAGGAAAGAAAATGGAGATGCCAAGAAGCCGCTGCTGCCCCAGATAAATCTGAGGCAAAATGGGTCCGTTCTCAGCCACCACCACACCTGCCTTTTCCTTCATGTGCTAGCTTGCTTGCTTGGCACATTTCTGGTGTGGCGGTGTGTCTGGGAAAGAAGGAAGGAGAGGGAAGGAGACAGCCAAGCAAGCAAGCAACGAGGGGAAATGGAGGGAGGGGCGGTGTGGCTGAGAACGGATCCCTTTCAATTCAGTAAAGGAAGGGCGAGGGAATGGGAGAAGACAGGGAAGTTACTGCTGCCACTGCCCCAGCTAAGGCTGAGGCAAAATGGCTCCCTTCTCAGCCACCACCACCACCACCACCACCCTGCCTGACTTTTTCTTCACACGCTTGTTCGCGCGGCACCTTGTCAGGGCTGGGAAAGAAAAAAGGAGAGGGAAGGAGCCGGCCAAGTGAACAAGCAAGCAGGTGGGCAATGGGAAAGGGAGAGGGTGTGTGTGGCTGAGAATGGACCCCTTTCAAAGACAAGGGAAGGAGAAAAACGTAGCATCCGGACTGATCCGGTATGTAGGTGCCCTCACCTGGATAGCGTCTGCATATCACGGATTTTCATTTATTGCAGGTGGCTGCGGAATGTAACTCCCATGATCAATGGGGGACTACTGTACCAACGTATCTAAATCTATAGTATAGAGCAGGGCTGTCCAACTTTGAACAGGCCGAGGTCTACTTTTTCTGGCCTAAACTACTACACTAATACCTCTACTTTTGAATTTTATGTGGTTGGGCCTGTGGCCACAAATGAAGATTCTTGTTGTTGTTGAATTTTATACATTCCAAGCACATGCTCGTAAATAAAAAAAAACTTGTAAGTAGAGCAGCAGTTTCTATAGGAATGCATTGATTTTCAATGCATTCCTATGCAAAGGCTGACCATGCACACACTTCCCTTGCAACCACTCAGTCATCTGGTCAGTGGGGGGGGAGCAGGGGACCACTGCCCCACTCATTTGAGATAGTGGGCGGGCAGACCCGGAACTTTGCTGGGGTAATGGTAGTTCTTGGGATGGGGGAGGGAGGGGTGGAGCACCTATCCCCTGACTTTTTAATTGGTGGCTGGTGGGCTACTTTTGAACTCCTCACAGGCTACTGGTAGACCGCGGTCTACCTCTTGTGCAGGCCTGGTATAGAGTACAGAGTATATCCAAACAATATATATATAATAGGAATAATGGCTAGCCACTCTTGCGAGGTCAGGATGACCTGCTGAATTAAATGAGATTTCAAGGCCTTATAAAACCCTACAAGGGTAACTGCTCCAGTACCAGACACAGTTTCTAGGGAGTACAAAGGTGGTGCAGTTGGGACTCATAGCCTAGCATGGGCTTTCCAGTGGCAACTGGTTATAGAATCATAGAATCATGAAGTTGAAAGGCTGCTGAACCCAAACCCCTGCTTGGTAGTGGGATATAAATTAACCACATCTACAAGGTGGTTGTCTTGAATGCCTCCAGTGTTGGAGCATGCACCGCCTCCAGGGGTCATCATTGATTCCATTGCTGTGCTGCTCTAACAGTTAAGACATTTTTCTTGATATTCTGCCCAGATCTGGCTTCCTGGAACTTGAGCCCATTGTTGCATGTCCTGCACTCTGAGATGATCAAGAACAAATCCTGCCCCTCCTCTGTATAACAGAATACTTGATCTGATGGAACTTTGGCCAGATCCACTATGATCTTATGTTCTTAAATTGGAAAACAAATACTTTCTCTTTGGTTGTTTTCTGAGATGATTGGGTGAAAGTTTCTGTACTAGTCTCGTGTCTTTGAACCTGTACCTTCCCTTCTGACAGATGAGTGAACACTGAACAGTCAATTTTAATGTGGGGCAGAACTTGAAGTATATTGAAGATGAACAGGGGAAGAAAACCCCTCATTTCTAAACTTAAACTGGTCTCAACTCTCAATTTGGTTTAATTCCCTGTCTAGTTGTTCACCAATCACCACAGAAACATGATTGACAGACCCATAACTAATGCCTGACAAAAGAATTTAAAACTACAAGTGTCTGGCTCATTCACTGTAGACAAATAGGAAATTGTTGTGACATTTCTGATTAGAGATGGGCACGACCAGGAAAAATGACGTTTCGAGTTGTCGTTTGTCGGGACGGGTCCATTTCGGGTCGTTTCCGTTTGTCGAGGAAATTTTCAAAAAATTGTCGTTTCTGTTTGTCGTTTGTCGTTTGTGTTGGGGTTGGGGTTGGGGTAAGTGGGCTCTGGGAGGCACCTCTCTGGGTGCCTCTCTGACATCTGACCCACTAAGAAGGGAAGCAAGGGAAGCGTTTCGTGGAGCCGCCACATACCTTACATTTACATTACATTATGTTAGGGTGGGGTGGCAGAGGCACCTCCCTGGGTGCCTCTGACTCAGTAAAAAGGGAAGAATAGTAGCGTACTGCCGTACAGGTTAGGGAATGGGATAGGGGAGAGTGGGCTCTGCGAGGCACCTCTCTGGGTGCCTCACTTTGACTCACTAAGAAGGGGAGCATACTAGCGTACTGATGTACAGGTTAGGGTTAGGGTTAGGGGATAGCGGGCTGTGGGAGGCACCTCTCTGGGTGCCTGGGACCCACTAAGAAGGAAAGTGTACTTGCGTACGGATCTGGGTTAGGGTTGGGGTTAGGGTAAGGGCTAGGCTTAGGGTTACGGTTAAGGTTAGGGTGGGTTAGTGGGCTGCACCTCTGGGTGCCTCTGACCCACTAAGAAGGACAGTGTACTGGCGTATGGATTAGGGTTGGGTTAGGGTTAGGGTTAGGGTTAGGGTTAGGGTTTGTGGGCTTTTAATGCCCTCTCTGGCACACCCAGAAGTCTCAGTCAAAACCTGGCCATGCGATTGGTGGAATGGGTCCAAAAATTTGCATGGTCCCATCCCATGGCCAGCCCATCATTGCGCATGCACAGGTGTAAAAAAATAAAAATAAAAATAAAAATAAAATAAAATCAATGGAGACGTTTTATTGCAAGAAAAACCCACTGCTACTACTATAAAAATTCCGGCAGTTAAAATACCTAATTTTCAAATGTTTCTGTGGTGCTTTGGTGGGTTTTTGGACCACGATTTAAAAATAAATATTGTGGTCGCCATTTTGGATCCCCCCACTGCATGGGAAATGGAGACGACGACGATGCCCCCCCAGCCTGGTGCCAGCAGCCCAGGACGGGGGGGAGGCTGGGGACCCCACCCCCAGAAACCACCCCTCTGGTAGGTGCCCTCACTGAGGCAGGCATATTTTCACCTGCTTTTATGGCAGGGAATCAGGGTTTTTTTTTTTTAAAACTTTTTTTCTGTGCTGCTTGCTTGGCAACGCGCGATCGCCGCGATGCCATGAACGACAAGGACAAATCAGACCCAATTTATCTTTATCGGGTTGGTTCGAGCTGGAGCGGAGTACTTGTCGTTACCGTTCCTCGTTAGGTAATGGAAACGACGAACGGAAACGGAAACGAGGATTTCGCCGAGTCGTGCCCATGTCTATTTCTGATGTATCTTTCCTAGATAAGCTTAAAACACACATAATCACACTTTGTATTTCTCTCAAGTGCTTTGGTGGAAATTTTCTTTTTCATGTTTCTATCTTGATGTTGAACTTTGCTTGGAGGACAAGCAGCACTAACTTGTAGCTAAATTTAGATCAAGGCTTCTTTCCAAAATTTATCCTCCCCTTAGGCTTTTCGTAAGGTGATAACAGTAGCTTGACATATCATGGTTAGGTGCAAAGGAGATCCTTCTGAGACAACTGCCTTTGTGATGCTGAGCCTTCTGTGGTGTGTTCACTGTAAAGACCCACAAAAGATTCACAGCCTCTCTTGATAACCAAAGAACACCTTAGAAAGATTATCTTGTTAAATGAAAGCCTCCCAGGTTTGATCCTATACAGCTTTCTATGAAAATGTCTTAACCACCAAAACACACAACTAGCAATGCCTTCTTAGCAATGCCTTGGAAAATGGTGAGGTTCCAGAAGTTGGTTAGGGAGGGATTTAAGATTATTTTTTTACCCTCGGATAGGCAAACTGCTCCCCTCAAAGCTGTTTTGTGGTCTCCAGACCTTCCCCCAGCCTCCTGGTTGTGGTGATGGTAGTGGTTTACCAAGAGCAGTTTTACTTCAGGCTCTTGGAGCCTTTATCAAAGGTGGCCCACCCTTTCAATACATCACAAACCCCACCATCGCTATTTGCCCCCACTAAGCACTCATGCTTGAAAACTGGAAATGAGCCTCTAGCTATTTTTACTTCCATTGTGTGTATTTGTGTGTTTTATTTTGTTTTGGCCAATTTTGGCAGCCTCTTCGGCTACCATAAGAACATAAGAACATAAGAAGAGTCATGCTGGATCAGGCCAAAGGCCCATCTAGTCCAGCTTCCTGTATCTCACAATGGCCCCACCAGATGCATCCGGGAGCGCACGAGACTAGATATCTGACAATTACTACAAACATTATGGTTTTGGGTGGGTATTTTCTAAATTCTGCTTGCACAGGGTCTAATAACAAGACATTCCTAGACAATAAAATTAAAAAGTGCATTGTAAAGTGAAAGCAGATTTCCATTTTAAATGGATCATTAAAAATAGCAATGCTTCTCTCCCTCTTTCTCTGTCTCTCTTTAATATAATAGGCAGATTGCCCTGAGCCTGTTTTCTTTTTCAAACAGGAACACTTGGAAAATCCCCGGGGTTGTTGGCATGACAAGGTGGCCACCACTGGCCTTGAATTCCATTGCACAATTCCGAGTGTCAGCAAGCCATCTAGTTGACTGGGCTTCAACTGCAATCAGGCCACGGAACAAACAGAGGCCCTGTGAACATGTCTGCAGCTAACCTTTGAATTTATGCTCTCCTTTTTATATATACTCATCACAAAGCCCTACCACACACAGAGCCCCTGTGTTCCTGCTGCCAATTCCTAATGAAAGAGATTAGTGTGGGCAGTTGTCCCTCCGTTGCCTGATACTTACTGGAAATTTAGTCCCCTGCCCAGTATTCGGATGTCCTGCCAAAATGCCATTGTGGAGAAAGGGTGTCTCTCTCAGGAAGAGAAAGCAGTGAAAATATTGCCAAGTTGGAGATCAGATATAGGCGAAAGTATGGTGATCAGTGATTCATGGATCTGGGACTCCCAGTATCCTTAGCATGGAGTAGTGGGTTCTTGGCCTCAAAATTTAAGAAAGAAAAGATTGAATATGTCCATAGGAAAGATATGATAGGGTCAAGAAACTAAGACCGCTTTCACACTACCACTAAAATCCGCTGGCAACTTAAATGCGGTTCCCCCCAACCAGAACTCATGTGGTGGTTGTCCTGGTTCCTGTGTTCCCATCCTCCTGCACTCTGATTCTATTGCTTCTGTCTGCTGTGGATTGAGGGGAGGGAGAAAAAAAATGCAGGCTCACCTCCACCAACCCAACACGCTTCCCCCAGTCAGCAGCAGCTAATTGTAGCAGGACAGGAATCCCATTAGGAATTCCTGTCTGTTTAAGGGGGGGGACAACAAAAACAAACAGAAGGCAGAGGAGCCGACCAGGCATGCACTGCTCTAAAATCCGCATCAGAACAATTTTACCTCCTTGAGACCAGGTACTTGTAAAATGAGCTGGGTTGCACTTAAGTGGGCGTGGTCATACTTTTTTTTAAAAGTCTGCTGCTGGTGGGAAAACAATTTTATACTCCACATCTGTGAGCACTTTGCAGCGGATTTTAGAGGTCGTGTGAAAGCAGCCTAACTTGTGAGGAACGATAGAGGGAATTGACTATGCCTTGACCGGAGGAAAGACTGAGAGTAGAAAGGGGGACAAATCAAAAATAATTGTGCTTCATAATGATTCATGACTTGTTGGGGCCGATGAACTGATGACCTGATGAATCAAATTTCCTTGGTAAGAGTGCTTATGGATTCGCATGTACCCCTGCCCATGTGTGCACCCCACCTAAGCCTCTTTAGCATCCAGATGGAAAGACTGTGAGCAGGGGCATGGTGTGGGGAGGGCAAGGGGGCAGGGCACCCTGGGTGCAGTAATTAGGAGGCACCAAATCACCTACCGCCCCCTACCCCCTGCCTGCCATCTCCAAATCTGGCTGCTGGCAGGCAGGCATGCATGAGCAGGGGCTGTGGAGCCATCCTCCTCCGCCTTTTCCAAATCTTCATTGCCATGCGCAGGAGAGGTAAGGCACACATCCATGCCCCTGCATGCCCGTGAGCCTGTGCACCCCATGCCCATCCTACGCCCACAGGATTGCCCCCACACACACACACACTTGCAGGGGAGGGTCAGAGGGGCACAAACATAACTTTGGCACCAGGCTCCCCAAAACCTTGCTATACCGCTGACTGTGAGAGAAGGGGAATCAGGCAGATTGTCTCATTCATATACCGTTCTCCTGTAAATTTCACTGGTTCAAAAACACTCTTAATAAATCCTCGAACCAAGATCATTTCTTGGTAGTTCATGGATGAATAATAAACATGTTAACGATGCTCCTTTTCTTCTATCGAAACACAGAACTGTAGACAGGAAACAGATCAAGTCACCCGGTGGCAATGTTGCGCATCATGCCCCATGTGTCCAGTGCTGCTTCAGAAAATGAGAGAGGTGTTCAAGCACCATACAACGGAGTTTCACTCCCTGCACTCTGTCACTGAACTCATTCAAAAACCCAGCCACCATCTCCAACAAATCCTGCCCCCCGGGGATTTTATGCCAGTTAAAGCCTAGAATAATTTGGCAGTGGAATAAAGGCTGTACCTCTGGCCTTTGTTTGCACTGTGCTTGTGAAGCATCTGCTTGTTTTCCAAAGCATGAGATCGGAAAAGGGGAGGGGGAGACTCATTCTCCTTTATTTCCATATGAATGAATTTTGCGGCAGTGTGCGAGGGCCAATTTTGCTGACGGTGCTTCTGAATCTGATTATCGTGCCCATCTCATCACGCTAATGTCCTACAAGCTCTTTTGGAACTCTTTAGTGCCATAAAAGCGGGTTTCGTGTTTTCTCTTTCTAACCATCTCATCTCTTTAGGTTTGAACAGAAAAACCTGTTGTCCCAGATGCCCTCCTTTCACAGAAAAGAAACACATAACAAGGAGTGGTGTGGAACAAAGTGCAGTTCAATAATGGAACATTTATTGAGTGTTAGACTCTCAAAAGATCAGTTATTACTAAATGCCTTTGTTTAAAACATCTCAGCAGCATTCAGCTTTGGTATGGGGTATCATTGAAGCAATGATGAAAGAAGATCAGTAAGTGACAATGGGCAAAATATTCTTTCATTGGTATGTTTTTTCCTCTGGCTAGTAGACATGGACACGGAGCAGCGAAATGGTCGTTTCCATTTTCGGTTATCGTTTCCGTTACGTAACGGAAACAGTAATGATAATTACGCCGCTCCAGCTCGAACCCGACCCGAAAAAAGAAAAATTGGGTCAGGTTTTTCGTTGTCATTAATGGCATCATGGCGATTGCGCAATGCCAAGCAGCACAGAAAAAAAAGTTTTTAAAAGTTAAAAAAAAAAAAAAAAAAACGACTCCCGGGCAAAAAAGCAGGCAAAAATATGCCAGCCTGAGGACACCTACCAGAGGGGTGGTTTCTGGGGGGTGGTCCCCAGCCTCCCCCCTCCTGTCCTGGGCTGCTTGCACCAGGCTGGGGGGGTCATCCTCGTCATCTGTCTTGCTGCATGCCATGCGATGGGGGGATTCCAAAATGGAGACCGCAATTTTTCTTTTGAAATTGTGGTCAAAAAACACACCAAAGCACCACAGAAACATGTGAAATTTATTTATTTTAAATGCCTGATTTTTAATAGTAGCAGCAGTGGGTTTTTTATAGCAATAAAACGTCACATTGATTTATTTTATTATAGATAGATAGATAGATAGATAGATAGATAGATAGATAGATAGATAGATAGATAGATAGATAGATAGATAGATAGATAGACCTGCCCATTTGGGCTGGGCATGGGATGGGACCATGCAATTTTTTTGAACCATTCCACCAATGGCATGGCCAGGTTTTGACTGACACTTCTGGATGTGCCAGAGGGCATAAAAAGCTGAGGCACCTTCCAGAAGTCGCAGTCGGGTCTTGGATGTGGAGGGTGGAGGGCTGTGTGGCTTGCTGCTGCTGGCTGATTGGAGGGAGGCTGGAGGCTTTAGATTTAAGTTAGGCAGGCAGGGAAGGAATTGAATTTAGAAAATAATTTCTTTGATTCTCTGCAGCTTTGTCTGCTGAAGGGAATAGCAGTTTATTTCCCCCGGCAGTTTGTGAGGATTTTTTTTCTGATATTGGGTAAAGGGGGAGGTTCGACTGGGAGGAGGTGTGCGCCAGGACGCCCCCATGCTCTGGGAAGTCAAATCGCGCTAAATCGCGGTGGAAACGACAAACAACAAATGACAAACGAAATGACAAATTTTTGAAAAATTTTGCGAAAAACAGAAACGACCCGAAACGGACCAGTTCTGACAAACAAAAACTCGAAATGACATTTTTCCTGGTCGTGCCCATGTCTACTGGCTAGCATTCAGCTTTAAAAGAAGTCCAGTTGGCTTCTATTTGGCACTGATTAGGCCTCACTTTGAGTCCTGTGTCCAGTTCTAGATACCACAAACATAAGAACATAAGAACTTAAGAAGAGCCATGCTGGATCAGGCCAAAGACTCATCTAGTCCAGCTTCCTGTATCTTACAGTGGCTGCAACAGATTCGTCTGGGAGCGCACGAGACTAGATCTCTGTCTCCTGATACCACTCCCCCGCATCTGGCCGGTTTTAAGCCTGGAGATTACACATCTCCATCATGGTTTGTAACCTGTGATGGACTTTTCCTCCAGGATTCTGTCCAATCCCTTTTTGAAGGCAACCAGGCCAGATGCCATCACCATCTCCTATGGCAGGGAGTTCCACAGACTAACAATGCGCTGGGTGAAAAATTATTTTCTTTTGTCTGTTCTTACTCTCCCAGCCCTCAATTTGAGTGTATGTCCCCTAGTTCTGGTATTTTGTGAGAGGGAGAAGATCTTCCCTCTATCCACTTTACTCATGCCCTTCATTATTTTTTACTTCTCAATCACTTCAAGAAAGATGCTGATGAACTGAAACCAGTTCAGAGGAGGACAACAAGGAAGATCAGAGTCCTAGAAATCAAGTCCAATGATAAAAGATGGAAAGAACTGGGTATCCTTATCCTTGAGAAAAGGAGATGGAGAGTGAACATGACAGCACTTCTCAAATACTTGAACGATTGTCATACTGAGAAGGGACTGGGTCTGTTCTCGATCATCCCCAAGTGTAGGACTCAAGGGAAAGGAAGCCAGATTTGGGTTGAATATCAGGAAAAATAATTTAACTGTTAAAGCAATACATCAGCAGAACCAATTGGCTTGCAAGATGGTGACTAGTGCTCCGACTAGAGGCATTCAAGAGAAAATTGGGCAAGCATCTGTCGGATCTGCTTTGACTTCTATTCCTGCACTGAGCCAGGGGTTGGACTCCATGGCCTTATAGCCCCCTTCCACCTTCATGATCCTATGATTCCATGAAGCACCCAAGCCAACACTACCCTCTGGCACTGACTTCTATCAGCAGAGCTGTCTACTCAGAGCCCAGAATGCCATGTGAGAGGGCCCCCTCTCTCCATGGAACTCACCCTTTCCTAGGCCACCAGCCATTAAATCCAGTATGTCCTCCAATGGATGCCCCAGGATGGCCTCCTGCAGTCACATCCTTCCTTCTCAACACAAGCATGATCTTCATACCACTCCCACCTACCTACCATCATACTTCTCTGGTTACAATGGCATCAGAAGCAACAGCAAGCAAGCAAACACAATCAAGCAACATATATCTTCATTTTCAGGCTCCCTCACATATATACAGTTCTGAACAGTTGACAACAAACCTGTAATCCTGGCACTTGAAGTTTTACTCCCGGTTGGGAAAGCTCAGCTGGATTGTTCAATAGGATAGACACATGGCTGTGCCGCCAGAGTTTGGGAGTTCTGTTCCCCACTGTGTGCCTTGAAGTGCCAACCTATGTGGTCTTGGAGAAGCTGCACAATCCAAGGATGTCCCTGGAAGATGGAAATTGGAAACCACTTCTCTGTGCCTAAAAAAGCCCTGAAAGGGGTACCATTAAAGACAGACAAAACCAAAACCAAAACAAATTGCGATATTTGTCAAAAATCACCGATTTGTCAGAAATTCACCAATTCATATTTGTTCAACACAACAAACCCAACGAATACAAACATTAATTTTTCCCCATTTTGAGACACCGATTCAACTACCCTTTATTGAGCCCCCTGTCATTTACATCCTGCTTCTGTCAATCAGAAGCTCTAGGCAACCATGGGAGGGACCTAGAGACTCGGTGACTGGCAGCCAAACACATGGCTCAAAAGGCTCTGGGGAAGTTGCTTGTTAAGAGGCATTATAAGTCACACTTGACTTGATGGTGCACCTGCACAGCCATTAATAAAGCTTGGTTCATGTGAGACTGGTCAATCCGGGGGGAGGTCAAGCAAGGAGATGGAGTGAAAATGCAGCTGTAGCCTGGGACTGCACCTTTTCAGTAATCTGCAGGTTAGTAGCAGGTTAGTTTCAACCAGGCACAAACCTCCTTGCAACACACACCCAGTTTTAATGTATACTATTCTGTTCCATGCCTCTTTTATATGCCGGCCACCAGCAGCTTGCTTTGTTTGCCTGACGTTGTGTTTCTGCCCATCACCCTCTGCCCTGCTGTGCTGTGCTCCAAAGCTCTCTCTTCTCATGTTTTGAGGGGTATATGTAACAGCTGGAGCAGAACAATGCAGATTTTTAAACAGTAGCATGGCTAGGCCATATGTGCAGCAACAGGAGTAAGTGAGATTCCACCCAGTTTTTCTGGACTATGTCCTTTCTGCCAATCTCTGCCAGTCTCACTATCCGTTGGTTTTCCTAGAACATTTGGGTCCCCCAAATGATCTTGAACTAGCTCCCTGAGCTCCTTCCCCTCTGAAGATGCCAGCCATGGAGTGTGGTGAAACATCAGGAGGGAAAAACTTCCAGAATACAGCCAAACAGCTAGAAAAACTCACAACAATTGTAAGTGGAATAGTCACAAATAATGGATCTGTCCATTGCAAGAGTTTAGCGGACCCTGCTAAAGCAGGAAGAAGAAGAAGAAGAAGAAGAAGAAGAAGAAGAAGAAGAAGAAGAAGAAGAAGAAGAAGAAGAAGAAGAAGAAGAAGAAGAAGAAGAAGAAGAAGAAGAAGAAGAAGAAGAAGAATATTGCTTCATGCCTGCAAAAGGGTGAGTTACATCTTTATGTTAGTTAAATAAAGTGTGAAAATAAAGGTGTAAACATTGTACTGCAAAGAGGCTTGAGACCACAGATTCAGAGGGCTCACATCAACTTTCACAGACATGTACCACCATTTTTTTGGACTCTTGTGTACAGTTTGTCCTTAATCTCCATGGAGAGGTTGTGCTAAGCCCGAAGGAGTAGGATTTTCTTCAGGAATGCTTGCAATAGACATGTGCACGACTCGACGAAATGTTGTTTCTGTTTTCGGTTATCGTTTCCATTACGTAACGGAAATGGTAACAATAATTAAGCCGTCAGAACTCGAACTCGAACCGAAAAAAGAAAAAAAATTGGTCGGGTTTTTCGTTTCTCTTTGTGGCATTGCAGCGATCGTGCAATGCGAAGCACAGAAAAAGATTTTAAAAGTTTTTTTTTAAAAAACCCAACTCCCGGCCAAAAAAGCAGGCGAAAATATGCCTGCCTGAGGCTTTGCCACCTACCAAAGGGGTGGTTTCTGGGGGGTCCCCGGCCTTCCCCCCCTCTTCTCCTGTCCTGGGCTGCTTGCACCAGGCTGGGGGGTCATCCTTGTTGTCTCACCATGCCATGCGGTGGGGGGGATCCAAAATGGTGACCGCAATTTTTCTTTTGAAATCGTGGTCAAAAAACACACCAAATCACCACAGAAACATGTGGGCATGGGATGGGACCATGCATTTTTTTGAACCATTCCACCAATGGCATCGCCAGGTTTTTGACTGACACTTCTGGATGTCTCGGAGGGCATAAAAAGCCGAGGCACCTTCCAGAAATCGCAGTCGGGTGTATGGATGTAGTTGAGGGAGGAGGGCTGGCTGCTGGTGCTGGTGTGATCCAATCGAGATTGAGGAGGGAGGCTTTAGGCTTTAGGATTTAAGTTAGGCAGGCAGGGAGGGAATTGAATTTAGAAAATAATTTCTTTGATTCCCTGCAGCTTTGTCTGGCAGTTATTTATTTCTTCTCTGGCAGTTTGTGAGGATTTTTTTTCTTCTCTGGCAGTTTGTGAGGATTTCTTCTCTGGCAGTTTGTGAGGATTTTTTTCTGATATTGGATAAAGGGGGAGGTTCGACTGGGAGTGGGAGGTGTGGATTTATTTTAAAAATACATTATATACTACCATTTATTTTCTATTTTCCCAACTTCAATTTGCTTGCACATACACACATTTGGGGTGCAAGCCAAGAACAGAACCTCTATCCTAAGTGATATCCTAACTGCCCACTCGCCCGTCCGCCCGCGCTGCCACCTGCCTGCGGCCCGCGCCGCCACCCGCCCACTCGCCCCCCCCCGTGGCCACCGGCCACCCACTCGCCCGCCCCGCCCGCCACCTAGGGCGCAAAAACCCCTAGCACCGGCCCTGATTGCGGGACACCCCTATGCTCTGGGAAGTCAAATTGCGCTAAATCACAGTGGAAACGACAAACAACAAACCACAAACGGAAACAACAAATTTTTGAAAAATTTTGCGACAAACGGAAACAACCCAAAATGGGCCCATTCCGACAAACGAAAACTTCGAAACGTCATTTTTTTCTGGTCGTGCCCATGTCTAGCTTGCAATTTGCCTGATTTTTTTCTGGTCCAATAAAAGCCATCACCCGCTCTTGCATGAAATAGAATTGTGTCCCTTCATTCCATGTTCCTTTAGCAGTCTCATATCTCCCTTCCAGAGTGTGGAGGGAGTCACTGATCTTAGTTATAAGGCTAGCAAATGAACTACTTTTTGAACATGCAAAGGAAAACAAAATTCTCCAAGTGTGTTTTGGCTGGAGCTGAAGTGTTATACATGTGAGGATGTTACACATTGTGAGGCAAGCTACCCTCAGCATGAGGGCAAAACACCTTTCTTTTTGTTCAGTTATGGACATTATTAAATGTGTTGTTAAGTACATGTATTGCAAGGTATGCCTGTGTTTTTAATTTAAGCTCCCTCTCCGATATTCATGTGTGTATGAGGAGAGAGGGATCCCTTTTCTCCCATATTTATGACCACCATTGCAGGAGAAGAGAGGGAAACACCTTCTCATGACTGACCGAATGTCTCCTGGGAACAGAGGTTTGAGTTACACCCATACTGCATTACTCTCAGTGGGACTGTAACTCATAGTGCCTCAAAACAGATGCAGGTAATAATCAAACCACACACCTAGGGTGAGGTTCAGTTTATTCCTCCTCACATCTGGGTGATATTGAGCTGGTGGTGGAGTCATGCAGGGAGGTTGAAAGAAAAGTCGCGCAGCTGCTGAGATGACTTCTCTAAGAACTTTGAGAAGCATCTTGCCATTACAACTGTCCTTCCCTCTCAAGAAGTGGGTTAGAACTCTTTAAACAGCAGGGGAAGCATGTTGAGAGTATTTGGGTGAAAATCAGAGGTGACAAAACTGGGAGGGATGTCACTTTGGGGGTATATTATAGACCTCCAAGCCAGCTGGAGGAGTGGTGATGCCTTCTGTGAGCAGATAGCCACACAGTCAAAAGGGAGAGATGTAGTACTAAGGGGGGATTTTAACTATCCTGATATATGTTGGCACTGACCTCACTACTCTGCCATGCAGGAACCTCCATCAAAGTACCCCCAACAGATGGCCATCCAGCCTTGGCTTAAAAACCTCCAAAGAAGGAGACTCCACCACCCTCCGTGGCAGCATATTCCACTGCCGAACAGCCCTAACCATCAGGAAGTTCTTCCTAATGTTCAAATGGAATCTCTTTTCCTGTAGTTTGAAACCATTGCTCCGAGTCCTTGTCTCTGAAGCCATGGAAAACAAACCTGTTCCCTCTTCAACATGACCTTCAACCAACCTGTCTGGGCGGGGGAGATCTGAAGCAGGAGGACTAGAGCAGATCCCCTGCAGCAAATCCCTGCCCTTGCCATCTGGGAGGGGTGGCAGGGATCCACCGTGGTCCCCCTGTCCCAGATCTCCTCCTGCTCAGCCTGGTCCCTGCTTTCCCCTGGAGCCCATGGAGGAGGATCGGGCCCAGGGCCAAGGCCATGGGTGGGTGGGGCAAATGGGGATGGAGAGCTGGAGTCAGCCATGCCTCCACTGTCCTCACCCTCTGGGCGAGGCACCCAAGTGAAGCCAGAGTCACCCAGAGTCACCCGGTCCCTTACCGCCACCACTGACCCCTCCACTAGTCACCACCGCCACCCCCACCAGATCATGCCCAGCACCATGTCTTCGGCTGGGGGGGGGTGATATGGGAGAAGAGCCGGTAGCCATTGCCGCAATTTGCGTGCACTCACACTTTGCACATGCGCAATTAAGGTCAACCATGGGGGACATTTGTCACGGACAGGTAGGCCGTGGGCTATTCAAACTTGGACAGCCCTGCTGTAAGATATCCATCAATTCCTTGTTCTCAATACTTGAACATGTCTTCATTGTACTGGACTGTATATTATCCTTCATTACTGTAAGCCGCCTTGGGTCATTTTCCAAGGAGAAAGGCGGAGTAAAAATACTCTAAAATAAATAAAAATAAATAAAATTCTATCTTCTGGACTTTGCCAGAGGTTAGTAAAAGTGTTTTTTTTTAATTAAATAATAATCCTCAGAATCTTTTCTAGTTTTATTTGCAGCATCAGACACTGCTTCTAGTTTGTTTGGCAGGGATGAACTTTTCTGGGCTGGGGTGACTGTCAATCCATCCAACACCAGTCAATCGTTCCTCCATGCTTCTGAATAGAGATGGGCACGAAATGAATTTTTTTCATTTTGCTATTTGTTATTCATTTCATGACGTAACAAAACGAATAACGACCCTAAGGGCAAATTTAACACAAAACGCACCGAACTGAGAAAAATTGTTTCGGTTAGGTTCATTTCATTAATGGGGGGCAGAGATGTCTCCTACCTGGTGCTGGTTCAGAGGTCCTTTCGCACCGAGCTACACAGAGGGAGCACACATCATCGGTGCCATCGAGGGATGCTGCAGGCTCGAGCCTCAGCCTACCCCCGGGAGGAGAGAAGCAGGCTGTGTTTAGGTGGCCAGAGCAGTGTGGCTTCAAAGCTGCCCCCCTTGTGCCTCCCTCCCATGGCCTGTTATCGCGGGGCCAATCGGGAGGGGTGATAAGAAGGAGGTCGTGCTTAGGTTCCAACGTCGCTCCCCCTCTTCATTCCTCCCACGCCGCTCCGACTGGGCCCCAGGGGCCATGCAGTGGGCTGGAGGAAAAGTGGGTAAAAACAAATAACAAATTAATGAAACAACAAAATGATTTTTTTTGCAAAAATTCATGAAAAATGAAACAAAATGAAACAAACTCCTTAACTAAATCAAATGAAATGAAACACCATTTTTTTCAATTCATGCCCATCTCTACTTCTGAATTTAGAAACAGCCCCACCTCTCTGCTGAATGTCCCTTTCCCTCTCTTTTAGCTGTTGAAGTGTTTTACTTGCAGTTGCTATTTCCAACTGCAAGTAATAAAACATGTTTATTCATTCTACTCCTAATGTCTCAGAGTGAGTTACTGATACTGCAAGTGCCAGTTAATGAGGAAAGGGGTAGACTGTTTGGGGAGCTTGAGGCTATTCTCCTCTGTGAATTACAATAATTCTGCTGTGTATCAAAAGTATAATTTTAACCTGAAATTCAAAACCCGGCAACAGAACCCTCTACCCAAAGTCATTTTTCCAACCCCTGTGGACTAGATACAGTGGTCCCCCGTCCTTTCGCGGTTCATATGCTGCAGTCCTGCTATATTGCGGGACCTCAGTATATGAAAAAAGGCTGCCAAGGGTAAGGGTGGAAAGTCCTGTTTCAAGCCTCCCGTACTTACCCAGGACTGGAGCTGCCCTGAACAGGCCTGTGAGGGCTTTCCTGGGCCTTCTGGAAGTCCCAAAAGGGCCTCCCTGTGAACTGGAAGTGACTTCTGGATCACTGAAAATCATTTCTGAGGCCTCTGAGAGCCTTGGAGGCCTCAGAAATGATTTCCGGTTTACCAGAAGTCACTTCCGGTTCGCAGAGAGGCCTTTTGGGGGCCTCCAGAAGGCCTGGGAAGGCTCTCACAGGCCCGTTCAGGGCAGCGCCAGGCTGGGGGTAAGTAGAAGAGCCCCCAGCTAGGCCCCCCCAGGCCTGACTTGACCTGCATCCACATATCATGGATTTTCAATTATCGCGGGTCAGGTTAGGTCCCTAACCCCGCGATAGACAGGGGATCACTGTACAGTTATGTAAACACATTTTCTTCCCACCCCCACCCCCAGCACCCTGTTCAAGAGATGCTTCCTCAGAAGCACCAGTCTCCAATATAGTGCTGAACTATCCCTTATGGCAGGATGAAAATAAACATTTCTTTCTGGGAAGGAGGGGAAGGCATGCATTTAATTTAGCTGCAAAAATAGTATTTAATAAGAGGCTTATCCTGGAATTGATTCGCCCCCCCAACCCTACTTGGGAGAAAGATTTCCCTCCCTATGCTTTCACTTCACATATTTTTCATTTTCGTTTCTTTTTTAAAAAAGAAAATAAATTCCTTAACTTTTTAGATATACTGTATTCTCCAACCCCCAAACCAGTTTACCCAGCCCTAATTGAGGTGAGTTGGATCAGCTCAGTTCAGCGTCTTATCGCATCCACTCCACGTTCTATGTAATTTCTTTTAAATAGAATTTCTTTGCAAATTAGGATCACCCGAATGAGCAGGCTATGCATTGAGAGACATAGCTTGTTAAGTTTCCCGAAAATGGAACCGGTGCCCAGCATTGTTTGCTGAGTGATTTCTGCTTGGTCCACCTCCCTTCAAACAATTAAGTAGATGAATACAAAGTTCTCTGTGGTGATGTAGATTTGCAACTAGGGGTGCAGTTACACCAAGGAATTGATTCGGATCATAGTTTTTTAAAATTTATAGTTTTTAAAATTCATATCTAGGTCATGTGGTAGAAGGATTTAAGTCACTCTGGGTTCATGGCACAAGGTTAAACTGCAGCAGCCAGATTGCCCGGCTCCGCAGCGTAGCTGCGCTCGGCGGAGCCCCCTTGCCCCTCCCCCGCCAGAGCCCGTGCGAAACCTACCGGAGTCTTGTGGGAGGAAGGGAGAACTGAGCCCTTATAAGGGCTTGCCACATGGTCCCCGGCCTCTTCGGCGACCAGCTTTTCCCACCCACCCGTGGCGCAGTGGTTAAATGCCTGTACTGCAAGTAAATCTGTGCTCACGACCTGGGTTCAATCCCCGGTAGCAGGCTCAAGGTTCACTCAGCCTTCCATCCTTCTGAGGTCGGTAAAATGAGTACCCAGCTTGCTAAGGGCAATGTGCATTCTGTAATTAAAATTGTAAACCACCCAGAGACTACTTGTAGTAGTATGGGGCAGTATATAAGCAGAACACTTTGCTTTGCTTTTTATGGGATAGGAATTTTTGACCCTGGTGCACAATTGGCACTGGTGCCCGTGGATTTTTCGCCTATCCCATACTGGTGTGGCGTGATGGGCTCTTTTGTAGGACATTGCAACATGGCCACATGGGGCGGTAGTGCAGAGTACAGATAGGCAGTAGGCGAATTAGATCTCAAATTCCCTGTAGGACTGTCCAACCCCGCAGCGTTGCAGATCTGAGGTTACAACGCTGGGGGGAAGGATGTACCTGGAGGGCCCACTGGGCTGGCAGGCACAAATGGTGGGCCTGGGCATCCCAGTTGGGGAAAGGGAACTTCCTGGCCGAGGCGGGCCTGTCCAATGACAGGACAGCCTCGGGGCTATTGACTCACCCTAACTGATTGCCAGTTGGCAGGGTCCCGGGAGACCCCGAAGTACCAACTTTTCAAGGCACACTACAGCAGGCCCCTGTTTTGAACTTGTGTTTAATGTTGGAGTTATTAATAAAGTGTGGCCCGGAGTTTGTACCCAACACCTTGTCTTGTGTGATTAGTCCAGCGTGGGGGTGCAATGCTGATGGGGCAGGTTACAGAGATCAAATTACACCCTCATTAAAGCAGCTCCACTGGCCACCAATCACCTACTGGGTACAATTCAAAGTGATGACCTTGACCCACAAGGCACTGTAGGACCTGGGTCCTACCTATGTCAAAGATCGAATCCCACAGTATGAACCAACTGAGCTGTTGAGGTGATCACGAGAGGCCTTTCTATCCATCCCACCATCCTCAGAGGTACATCTTGTGGGAACACATGAAACGGTCTTCTCAGTTGCTGCGCCTAGACTTTGGAACTCTCTCTTTAACTGCTCCCGTTTTCTTGTAGCTTTAATGTAATGTTGTCTATTAAGGCAGATGTCCCTCAATTCCCTGTTCTCAATACTTGAACAACATGTCTTAATTGTACTGGACTATATATTGTCCCTCATTACTAGAGATGGGCACGAAATGAACTTTTTTTCATTTCCGTTATTCATTATTCGTTCCGTTACGTAATGAAATGACTAACAAAAATTGTGATGAAAATGGAACGAAATGAACAGAACCACGAAAATTGGGTTCGTTACGTTTCATTTTCGTTAATGGCGACACGCAATGAAATGAGCTGTTTTAAATGTTAAAAAACGACCTGGGCATCCATAAAAATGCAGCGATAATTATTTATACTGTCTTATAATACCTACCGGGGGGTTGGGGTCCTTAAAATGTGCATTTATGTCTTTTCTCAGATCGCTGTATTTTTTCCCTTTAAGGGGAGTTAGGGGACATCGACCCAAAATGGCTCCCAGATGCCTAATATTGATTTCTTGGGTATTAAAACACCCTGGACATCCGTAAAAACGCAGTGATAATGTGATAATTATTTGAAATTATTACCTACCAGGGGGTTGGGGTCCTTAAAACGTTTGTTTTTGTCTTCTCCCATTGCAATATATTTTTCTTTTCCCTTTAAGGATGACAAAATGGATGTCGCCAGCCACAAAATGGAGGCAAGCCATGTGATGGGATCGTGTTGAACCAATAGCATGGCACGGTTGCAGGCTGGGAAGGTCTGGCAGCCACAGAGGGCATAAAAAGCTCTGGCAGCCCCCGTCCTCCTTGCAGTCTCTGGTGGGAGTTAGGGTGAGATTGCTGTTTCTGAGACTCTAGCTTCAGTCCTGCAGCCTCCCTGTGTGCTTGCGTGCATACCTCTCAGTGAGTACCCTCCCCTGCCCTGCAGTGCAGTCACTCTGCGGCTGCCTTGCACCCTGGGCAACGCCCGCCGCTGCCTCCCTGCATACCTAGTCTATACTGTGTCTCTGCCAGCATCCATTTTTTTAGTGTTTTCCCTCTGGTCTGGGGCATTGGGGGATGCCTGCACACAGAAATGCTTTAAAAATCACGCAAAAAGTGGGAAGAAATGAAAAAAAAAAAATGAAAAACAAAAACATTGTTTTCCAAAAATTCACAAAAAACGGAAACAAACCAAAACGGACCTCTCAACAAAAAATGAAAAACCAAAATGCCATTTTTTATTTGTGCCCATCTCTACTCTTTACTGTAAGCCACTTTAGGTTGTTTTCCAAGGAGAAAGGTGGGATAAAATACTCTAAAATAAAAGATATAAATAAATAAGACTCTGTGCATGACCTAGGGTTCAGTTCCAGGTAGCCAGCTCAAGGTTCACTCAACCTTCCATCCATCCAAGCTTAAGCACCCTTTGCTTTACTCATATAACTTTTGGGTCATTTGTGCATCCTCTTGGGAAACTGTCTTGTACACACTGACACAACCTGGCTGAAGGAGAGAGGTATGGGCTGCTGTTGGTTGCTGCCACTTCCACCTCTGGCTCCTCTTCCACATCCTGCATTCTCCCCACATTCTCCCCTGCTGCTTTAAAAAGGAAGAGGAGGAGGCATGAGCTGAATCTGGCTTCCTCCCCACCCCCAACTCCAGCTATTCTTTCTGTGCCCCAGTGGCTGGCTGTCCGGGTAAGCTGAGCAGGCCCCCTGGCCTACCCATGTCCCCCCTGCTGCATCCTATGCAAGAATGTGTGCACATGTGTGTGTGCGCACGCACGCACACACACACACACACACACACATCCATCAGTTCAAACAAGGAGATGAATGCTGAGAAGCTGGTTTCAGGCTGGGCCAGGGCCACCCTTCAGCTGTTTGGAATCACAGCCGATGGAATCACAGTTTTGAATTGCCTGTCAGCTGATTGTAACTTTGAAAAGCAGAAACACACACACACACACACACACACACACACACACACACAATTTTTTTTTACTGCTTAGTGAAGATGATTTTATTTTATTTTTTTACATATTTTATTGAATTTTCTAAACATATCAAGTTAAAACAGATAACTTGGTTATGTGAAGATGATTTTATTTTATTTTATTACATATTTTATTGAATTTTCTAAACATATCAAGTTAAAACAGATAATCTTAATTCTTCATTTTGCTAAGCACTTTAAAATCTATTTGTCTAGCTGAGGGCTGTTCTTGAAAAGGCCAAGGTCTACCTTTTCCGGCCCAAAGTGCCTGAGGGCTACTACACTAAAACCTCTACTTAAGAATTTTTCCCAAGCACATGCTGATAAGTAAAATATTTTGTAAGTAGAGCAGTGGTTTCTCATAGGTAGACATGGGCACAACTCGGTGAAATTTTCATTTTCGTTTCCATTTCCGTTTATTGTTTCAGTTATGTAACAGAAATGGTAACGATAATTAAGCTGTCAGAACTCGAACTCGAACCAAAAAAAGAAAAAATTGGTCGGGTTTTTTGTTTTCGTTTGTGGCATTGCGGTGATCACACAATGTGAAGCACAGAAAAGGTTTTTAAAACTTTTTTTAAAAAACCCGACTCCCGGCCAAAAAAGCAAGCAAAAATATGCCTGCCTGAGGCTTTGCCACCTACCAGAGGGGTGGTTTCTGGGGGTCCCCGGCCTTTCCCCACTTCTTCTCCTGTCCTGGGCTGCTTGCACCAGGCTGGGGGGGTCATCCTCATCGTCTCGCCATGCCATGCGGTGGGAGGGGATGCAAAATGGCGACCACAATTTTTCTTTTGAAATCGTGGTCAAAAAACACACCAAATCACCACAGAAACATGTGAAATTTATTTATTTTAAATGCCTGAATTTTAATAGTAGCAGCAGTGGGTTTTTTTACAGCAATAAAACATCGTATTGATTTTATTTTATTTTATTTTATTTTTTTTTTTTAGACCTGCCCATTTGGGCTGGGCATGGGATGGGACCATTCAATTTTTTTGAACCATTCCACCAATGGCATTGCCAGGTTTTTGACTGATACTTCTGGATGTCTCGGAGGGCATAAAAAGCCAAGGCACCTTCCAGAAATCGCAGTTGGGTGTATGGATATTGTTGAGGGAGGAGCGCTGGCTGCTGGTGTGATCCAATCGAGATTGAGGAGGCAGGCAGGGAGGGAATTGAATTTAAAAAATAATTTCTTTGATTCCCTGCAGCTTTGTCTGCTGAAGGGAATAGCAGTTTAATCTTTATTTCTTCTCTGGCAGTTTGTGAGGATTTTTTTCTGATATTGGATAAAGGGGGAGGTTCGACTGGGAGTGGGAGGTGTGGATTTATTTTAAAAATATATTATATACTACCATTTATTTTCTATTTTCCCAACTTCAATTTGCTTGCAAACCACATTTGGGGTGCAAGCCAATAACAGAACCGCTATCCTAAGTGATATCCTAACTGCCCACTTGCCCGTCCGCCCACGCCGCCCCCATCTGCGGCCCGCGCTGCCCCCGCCCCCCCACCCGCCCGGCCGCCCCCGCCCACTCGCCTGGCCGCGCCTCCCCCCTGCCGCTGTCGCCGCCCACCCATGGCTCCCGCCACCACTGCCGCCCCCTGCCCCCCCCGCAGCCCGCCACCTAGGGCGCAAAAACACCTAGCGCCTGCCCTGATTGCGGGACGCCCCTGTGCTCTGGGGGAAGTCAAATCATGCTAAATCACGGTGGAAATGACAAACGAAATGACAAAATGACAAATTTTTGAAAAATTTCACGACAAACGGAAACATCCCGAAATGGACCCATTCTGACAAACGAAAACTCGAAACTTCATTTTTTCTGGTCATGCCCATGTCTACTCATAGGTATGCATTGAAAACCAATTAATCTGTTCTGGAGCAAACAGAATTCAATGCGCCATGGCCCTTGAACTGTCCCACTCGGCTGAGACAGTGGGCTGGCAGACCCAGAACTTTGCTGGGGCAGTGGTGGTCCTTGGAATGGGGGAAGGAGGGGTGGAGAACTTATCCCATCACTTTTTTTATTGATGGCCAGTGGGCAACTTTTGAACCCTTCGCGGGCTACCAGTAATCCATGATCTACCTGTTAGGCAGGCCTGGTCTAGCTCAATATATAATCATACATTTATATCTGTTTCCACCTAGTACAAAGAGTAAACATAGTAAGTTTGACTTAAGATATCCTATCTAATCTATAAGAGTAAGTAAATAATAAACATCACCAACCCATTATATTTTATCTATTCACCTAAATTCTACCAATTTTCAAATATGTCAATATGTCTGAGACTTTTAAAAAAATTATTGTTATCAGGCATTTACTCTATCAGAGAGCAAGACTTTTTGAAAATGCAGACTAAGAGGGGTTGACTTACATGGAACGGATTTCAAGGAATTGATTCCATATCTGCATCAAAATTAACGGATGTCTGACAAAGGAGTAGAAAAACTCATTGCTTTTTTAAAGAATGTCTCAATCCCCTTGGAAGGACGGAAAGTTGAGTCAACCCTGACTACGTGAGCCCGTCGGGATCAAACTCAGGTTGTGAGCAGAGTCTTGGCTGCGGTACTGCAGTTCAACCACTGTGTCATATGACATCTATGGGCCTTTTCACATGACCCCTAAGATCCACTGGCCACTTAAATTCAGACCAGGGATCTTGGGGGTTTGTTGCTCTTTCTGCGTCCCCACCCCTCTGCACTTCCTTGCTCCTGTCTGTGTGAGGGGAGGGAGGAAAAATGAGAGGAAAAAATGCAGGCTCACCTCCAAAGCTGTCCGGAGCCCCGTCGTTGTCCTGATTCCTTCTCTTCTGTTTGTTTGTTTTTTTGCCTCCCGCCCCTTCTCTTAAAGGGGCGGGAGGCAAAAAAACCAAACAGAAGCGAGGAGAGCCCTGCACTCACCAGATTAAATCCGAACCTGGGGATTTTCACCCTCCTACAGCAGGTACAAGAAAAGTGCGCTGGGACGCGCTTAGGTGGGTGTGGTCGCACTTAATTTCCTGCAAACTCCGGAGCTGGTGGGGAAACAATTGTAAGCTCCGGAGCTGGCAGCCATTTGCTGCGGAGTTTAGGGGTCATGTACAAAGGGCCTATATTTCTGCTTATAGCAGCCCTTTCCAGCATGTTCTGGGTATCAAGTATTCTGAAGAGATTTACCATTTCCTTCTTCTGGAGGTGCCCTGGGAATATGAAGCTTCCCCAGGGCTACATAGGGTGACTTTCCCCCCAGGAGGTACAATGGGGAAACCATCTCAAATTCCTAATGCACTGAGCTATCCAGCAAGCACATCTAATGTTAGGAGGAAACCATACCAACTATCCATTTATCTTGGCATCCCGTAAGCATCTTTGTGAGTACAAACTAGATGGCTATTCGCCTTCTCTAGAGAGGGTGAAAATGTGGTGTATACTGCTAAGGATCACAGTACTTTGCAATTTAAGTTACCTTCTGTTGGCTAATTGTGAGCACTCCAATAATTTAATGGTGTGTGTATCACCAGCAACACCATTGACCGACCAGTAAGACCATTTACCGACTGCAAGCTTGATAAGCCTCCACTGAAGTTTCAAAGTGCATTGTTTCTCATGCATTAGATGTTTATTTTAATAGGGCATTGTTTCCCCCCTACTGCCAGGAAATTAGAGAAAAAACAGAGAGACCTTTGAAGGTGGCTGACAGCTCACACTATAGAAGCAAGGAAGAAGTGGGGGAGGTAAAAGGAAGGATCAGGGAATGATGAATTCAAAGAAATGTAAAATAATGTGGTTGGATAGAGAGACATAAAGAAAACAGAGTTTCTTCCCAGCAACTGTAGTTGAGTGTTTGTTTGGGCCACCAAAGCAATTATTTTGATTTCAAAATGTCTGGTTGTCATAGCCAATGTCCTTGACGATTTCAGTTGATTTGCTCTTTTTCTGCTTTTGAAGGTGGAAGGATGTTCTCGTTAGATGATGGAGATTCTGGCAGGCAATTTCTCCAGTGCTTTTAAAACACCACAGAGAAACATGCACCAACGTGAAGAGGATTGTGTTTTATTTCACACAAAGATTTTATGGAGGGCAGCCCACTTCACTGGATGCATCAGTGGAGTCTATAAACGTGTATGTTGGAAAAGACCTACCAGTTCCCCACGAGCACACAGCCCTGTTTTTTTTTTTTTTTTTTACTGGAGCAGATGCAAGTGGCTAGTCCACTTTAAATCACACACAGTAGGACATGAGTTTTCATTTAAATTAGTGGTATAAAGAAGTATGGCACAGAGCTATCCATGATCAATTAGCATGCAACATTGTGGGGTGAGCCAGACAAGACCCCTGAGGTAATCACAAAAGAGACTCAGGACAGAACATCAATACAAAGGGTAAATGTTTAATTGTGTTAAGGTGGGAAGGAAAAGGAAGCTAATAAGATCAGGAAGCAAAGTGTGATACAAGGGAAATTAGAAAAACCAAGGTGGTGTGTTTAACTTGATGAGAACAATGGGGAACGGGGTAAACAAACTATGTATAAAAAGTTATGAAAGATTGCAATGGGTGGTAGAGTCTTCCACCTGCATGTTGGAGAGTCCCGTCCTGGCCAGTTTATCCAGCTGAATAAACTGAGCCAAATTAATCTCTCTCTCTCATGTCAAGTTTATTGTTCACTTGTAGAGATGGGCACAAAATGGAAAAATAGCATTTTGTTCCCCTTCCTTTCTTTAGTAGTTTCATTTTGTTTCATTAGTAGAGATAGGCAAGAAACAAATTAAAAAACATTTCATTATTTGCTATTCATTTCTTTTTGGAAATTGTTTTGTTCTGGTTCATTTTCCGTTCCCGGTGTCATCTCCTACCTGATGGGATGTCCTGGTGGCTTCCAGCTGCAAAACAAAACATTTTAAAAGAGCAAAAACAAACAATCAAACAAATGCCAATCAGGCCCGTGCTACAGCTTAGCAGGCCACGTGGTTGTTGATTTTTTAAAAAATTAAACATTAAAAACATTAAAAAAACAAACAAAAAAACCCACCACCCAATCTGGCCTGACCTACATGCCGCCAACCCAGCTGGTGGCCCACTGACCTGGCTGAGCATGCGGTCAGCACAATAATAATAATAATAATAATAATAATAATAATAATAATAATAATAATAATAATAATAATAATAATAATAATAATAATTTGAAAAATAAAAAATCCAATCTGACCCATGGGCCACCAAACCAGCCCACAGGCCACTGGTCGGCATGATTTTTAAAAATAAAATAAAATAAAATAAAATAAAATAAAATAAAATAAAATAAAATAAAAACACCAACCAGGCCCATGCTACAGCTGATTGGTGGGCCATGTGGTTGGCAATTCAAAAAACATAAAATAAAATAAAAATAAAGTTAAAGAAAATGTAAAAACCCGATCCTCCTCCCCCCGTCAAAACCAGCTGGGTAGTGGTGGGCAGAACAAGAGAGCTGAGGAGGGAAATTCACAAATCATTTTGTTTCAACAGTAAAAAATGTGTTTCGTTTAGTAACACAACACTGTCTATCATTTTGTTATGTTACAAAACATTTTGTAACCTTACAACACGACAAAACAGTGTGCTGTTTTTCATTTTGTACCCATCTCTAGTTGCTTGTATCTGTCTCAGGAAAGTACAGGGAGGGAATAGTCTTGAACTCAACAATATCAAAGTAAAGAAAAGATTGTTGCAAAAGAGGCATAATTTTGGAGAAATCTGGAGAGTTTTATCAATCATGTATTAATAAAGGGAAAGCTATGTACACCATCACATGAAACACTCCAATTGTGAATTCAGGGTGGCAATCATTGAAGGACAGACAATTAGTTTTGCCATGAATGGTCCCAGTTGCGGGGAATGTTAGTGTTATAATTTTAAAGCCTCTTGTGTAAATTGTGTTTCATTTGTTTTCTTCCATTTGCTTCTTTCCATTTTTTTAATTTCAGATGTGTAATATAATGTATGTTATTAAATAAAAAAGTTAAAACATTAACCCAGAAGCAACAACAACAGCTACAGTCATCTACCGTTACAGTGGTCCCCCGCCGTTTCGCAGCTCATATACTGTGGTCCCGGTATATTGCAGGACCACAGTATATGAAAGGCAAGGGCCCCTGGGGTAAGCTGCTTGGGCCTGTTTGAGGCCTACTGCACTTAAGTCAGGCCTGACAGGCTGCCCCAAATGGGCCTCCGATGGGCTTTCTGGGCCTGTCAAAGGCCCCAGAAGTGGTTTCCGACAAACCGGAAGTGATTTCCAAAAAAAACGGGAAATGACTTTCGGATTGCAAGAAACCACTTCTGGGGGCCGGGAAGCCTGTTGGAGTCCCAATCAGGGCAGTGCCATGCCCCCCCCCAGTCCTGACCTGACTCAGCATCCCCATATCACCGATTTTCAGTTATCGCGGGTCGGGTCAGGTCCCTAATCCCCGCGAGAGGTGGGGGATTAGTGTACTGATTTGCATGCTACACATATCCCAAAAAGCTTCCTCAGGATTCCCAAGCTGTTCCTTTGCTCGTTGCCTTTCATGTACAGGATTTTCCCCCTGTAGATGAAGAGATCAGAATGAAGGCCTCACCATAAACCATTTCTCATTTTCTTTCGCTTTGGGTCGCAGTTCAGAGCACGTGTTGCTCAAAAAGAATTGGACCCCAAGTGGCAATCTTACATCTAATGTTTTAATGCCTTTTTCTTTGCCCTTCCACAGAGAAATCAATATTTGTGAAATTAACTCATGTCCTCTATTCATTTCCAGTGTGCTGACAGGGAGTTTGCTGCCATTGTGTGTCTTCCCACAGGAGTGACCTAGAAACAGCTATCCAGAGATGGCTACGAGATAATTCAATCTTCATGCTGTGTTAGTTTTGAGCAGATACTGTCAAGCGAAAAAGTGTATAGTATTAGAAGTTGTTATTCGGCATTCCCTCTGTGGGCTATTTTGGCATAATCATGAATCCAATGTAATGCAGTTGGTTACTGGCAATCAAGGGGGAAAAATAGTGCCAACCTTATTAGAGTAATGGATAAAAGATCAGGTGGCACAAGATGGTACAATACACAGGTATGGTCGGAAAAGAAATTCTCACTGTCTAGTGGAGTGGAAGGGTTTCCCTCAGCCTTGTCACTAACAACTCTGAATGTTAAACTATTTTCACTCAAGAAAAGAGGCTCAATTGGATGCAATTCCCACTGGAAATTCATGGGGCCTTTACTAAGTGCCATTGATTTTGGTGGGAATTAAAGCCCTCTTCTGGTGTTTAAACAAGGATTCATCCATAGGCATAAGGGAAGAGAGAGAGAGAGAGAGAGAGAGAGAGAGAGAGAGAGAGAGAGAGAGAGAGACCTCCAATGCCATCCAAGGAAGGAGATTCCTCTCTACATTGTGAGGTTGACTGTAGAGATGGGCACAAAGCGAACCATGAACCAGAAAAACAATGAATCAGGGGGCAGTTCATGGTTCGCTCCATGACCTGGTTTGGTGATCCCACTTTGCTGAAGCAAAATGAAGCATCAAACTTTCTTCCCTTTGGTGTTTTGTTTTGCTTTAGCAAAACAGGATACCCCGCAACCCCTCCTGTTGTCACAATCACCTGGCCTATCTTCTCCTGCTGCTTCTGCGGCTGCTTGGGTGCCCATGGCAGGCAGGTGCATGCACAGAAGCAGTGACCAACTTCCCTCCAAGAGCCCAGGTGCTGTTTCTGCACATGGCACCCAGGGAGTTGGACACCCAGGGAGTTGGCTGCAGCAATGGCAGTAGGGTGGTGGTGGTGTGACAATGCCATCAGCATGACAGGAGCAGATAGTTCCCCCACACACACACACACATACACACATCAGACACAAAATGAAACCAAACCATAAACCAGTTGGGTTTTCCTTAGGTCCATGTTGCATTATAAGCCGTAGCTAACCACGAACCATCACAAACCACCATATTTCATGTTCATGTCCATCTCTGGTTGACAACACTGACTTTTGTCAAGGAACTCCAAATATATATAATGGTATCCTCTGTGCATGGAAGAAGCTATGCTTCAAATTGCCATTCTCCACCCAGCCAAAACAATAGTGGAGGGATATGTGGTTAGTTCTCACTACCTTCTTCTAACAGATACTTAGGATTGCAAAGTAGGAATGGTCCTTCCAAGGATTTTCTCCAGAATAGTCATTTGCCAATGCAGAACACACAGCCAAAGTATTCCTGATAGATGTGGTAGTCCTTAAATGTCCAGAAGAAGACTAGAAAATCTTCAAATCAGGAAAATGATTGTGCCATCAATCTGTGGGTAGCCTCAGCTCTTTTCTATGCTGTAGCCTGCTGGGGTTCAAGTAGTACTGAATGGGACAGGAACAGACTGAACAAGCTGGTCAAGAGGACTAGCTTTGTCTTGGGCTGCCCTCTGGATTCAGTGGAAGAGATGGGTAAGAGAAGGATGTTGGCCAAACTGACATCCATTATGAACAATACCTCTCACCCACTGCACCAGACAGTGGAGGCTCTGCGTAGCTCCTTCAGTGGCAGACTCAGACATCTCCGGTGTGGAAAGGAGAGCTACCTCAGGTCTCTTGTTCCCACTGCTGTGAGACTCTACAACTCTACAGTCTAACATATTCATATCCATATATTGTAGCTTCTTTTTCTTTTTTCACATTAATTTTTTCATACCCATATTTTATAGTGTATATTTGTATATTGGATTTTTATTTTATTTAATCTCTATTATCTATTATCTTCTTCTTACACTTTGTTGTGCACTTACTCTTATTTATATGTTCTTTGTGTTGGGAGCTGTGTAAACAGGTAAATTTCCCCGATGTGGGATCCATAAAGGTTTATCTTATCTTATCTTATCTTATCTTATCTTATCTTATCTTATCTTATCTTATCTTATCTTATCTTATCTTAATCCTGACTTAAGATAACCTTTTTCAGGCTTTTCTTTTGGGACCATCCTGGATCTGCACATCTTGCCCTTGGCTATACCAGCTGGCTCTTCTCCCAGGAAGCACAGTGGGGAATTGAACTCCCAGCTTCTGGTTCCGCAGCCAGAGACCTAACTCGCTCAGCTTTCCAGCCAGCTTTCCATGTTCAAAAGCAAACCCGTTTAATCCACTCCAGCCATGTAGTCAAGCGCTAAGAAGCTGAATCCAGCATCAAAGCAAGTTCAGGAACTCATTGTCATTTCCAAAATAGTTCTGCTCTTGGTGAAGAAGCACACGGGGAAAGACCAGAAGTGAAAAAATATTACAGCCATTGGCAAACCCAAGCTTCTAACTCTGGTATTTCTGGGAGTTTCTTAAAATGTACAAAGTGATGGGAGAGATGTTTCAACAAATTAAATTTTGTTCATACGCAAAGAACAGTGATGGATGAAATATCATGGCTGGCTGGAGTATCTTTTGTATCTTTCGTACGAAATTTCCAGCCAAACATGCCTAAACAAGGTTTTAGAGATGTCTCAAACCATGGAAGAAAGCCCTTAAATCAAGAGGCTTTCACAAATATGCTACCTATATAATATACATTTCAGTAATGCTTCTTGGGCAAGGGAAAAAAGTAACTCTCAGCTGAAGCCTCTCCCTTTGCTTTAGTCATTCCTACTGTTCGTAAGGCAGTTGAAATGTTTGGAAACCAATGGGTGCGTGATGACTATGTGGGGGAAATGGCGGGAAACGTGTTGAATCAAAGCAAATCTAATTTAGAAACCTACTTCAAAATCCTCTCAGGGAAGGTCAGAAACTGGAAGAACAGGATACAGGTGGGTGCTTTTGAAAGAAGTTCTGATGGAGGGCAGCCACACAACTCATAACATTGAAGAGGCTCTGAGGAACACGTGGCAGCTTTGAAGTCTAGCTAAACAGAAAGGCAAGGTTCATTTGTCACAAATAATGGGACAAAGCTGATGCACTGCAGGTGATAGCACTGCCGGCTGGGAAGATGACAAGGGTGCAGCCAACACTCTCAACTAGAGATGAGTATGATTTTTAAAATTAATCATAAAATCCATTAAAATCACTAATTTGTTGATACATCAAATGCATCCCCCGATTAATATGAATCAGTGGTTTTTAAACTACTTTTTAATCATTTATGTGTCAACCTCTTTGGGGGGTGGGCTTGCCCTCTGCACCCTCTCAAATCCAAGTCCCCCAAGCTTTCTGGGATGCTGCTTTGACAAGCATAGTAAGAGCGTGTTCTCCTGACAACCACCTCACAGGAAGGACATGGCAGAGGTAATGTCGGAGCCCTGAAAGCTAAACAAGACCAAATATTTGTCTTACTGGGCTGAGAAGAAGTCTGGTTTTATTTTATTTTTTATTTTTTGGAGAAGGGGTTTCTGGTGGCCATGGGGTTTCCCACCAATTAATAGGCCCAGTGAGAGAATGATCTCTTAGGTAGGGGAAACTGTCAGTCCACCATGCTCACGCTTGGAACCTGGATCTGTAGAAAAACTTATTTTCCTTAAGGTCAACCTGCCATGGGTTTTCCCTGAAGTCACTTTGAAATAAGAAAGAATGGCACCATCTGCTCACAATATGCTTCAGTCTGTTGCCCCTTCCTTCTGCCTCTTTCAATCTTCCAACTGGTACTCTACGATGGTGCTCACTCACTCAGTTGTGCTGTGCCCCATGCTATCAGCACGGTTGCTCAAACCCACCTCTCACTGCTACCTAGGGCCATTCCTCAGTGCCAACTAGCCCTCTCCCATGCTGCTGCCATTTCTTGCCGGCATCACTACTCTTCAGGGTTCCATCAGTACACCCAATATATTCATTTCCTCATAGTTAGCTACTGCTGGCTGTTGACATGCATGCTTTTCATTTGCCGAAACCAATGGGGAGATGGCCAGGAGACACAGGGAAATCCTTTAAAAATGTTTTGCACCAATGACTATACTGTATAGTGTTCATGTTGAATGCAATGGCATTCTGGAAATCCAGAAATACCCAGTTTTTAACATTCTGGAATTCCATATGCAAATGGCTGCCATTCCAAATCCAAGTTCTGAATCTGAATTTTGGTGCTCATGAGCATCTCTAGTTTCACACCATTATTTTATCACTCGTTCTCTTCCTAATGGGTTTTCAATGGGCAATGTCCAAATTCTCAATGGGAGGGGACTAGAAAGTGTTTCGCTGTGTTTTGCCTTGTCTGTGTGATAAGAACACAAAACCAACCAACCAACAAGAGGACCACATTATTGCCTACCTCTGCTTTTTCTTCCTTCTCCACCTTCTGTCTCACTTAAAGCTTATCTCCATTACGCGTGCTGTTCGGAAGTGTGCGGTCATTTTTAGATCCCCCCAAATGGCCATTGTTTTTAGGCCAACAATGAGATCAAAAGTATTACTAATAAGTCTGAGCACATTACTCACCATATATTTGGTGTTACCCAACTCTGATAGCCTATATCAGGCATGTCCAAAGTCAGGCCCAGGGGCCAAATGCTGCCCATTTACAAATTTTAAGTGGCCCGTGGCCTCTTCTCCTCACCGGCCTGTCACACATCCCCACCAGCTGGCTCTTCCCCATACCGGATATAGGTATCACCTTGCAGTTTTATGTTTTGCCTGCCGTCCCTGCCTCTGTCCACTAAAGATGGGCACGACTTAGCGGAATTCCCGTTTCTGTTTCCGTTACTTGTTTCCGTTACGCAACGGAAACAGTAACGGGAATTACTCCGCCAGAACTCTGTAATTGGGACTGATTTGTCGTGGTCGTTCTTCTTGGCATCGCGGCATCCCGCGATGCAAAACCAAGTAAAAAAAAAAAAACCGATTCCCGGCCCTAAAAGCAGGCGAAAATTGTCTGAGGGCACCTACCAGGCCAGAAGGATGTTTTATTTGGGGGGGGTTCCCCGCCCCCCTCTCCTTGGCTAGTGCTACTGCTGCGCTGCTGGTACCAGGTGGGGGGGCATCGTCTTGTCTGCCTTTGCCATGCGGTGTGCGGGCGGGGGGATCCAAAATGGTGACCACAATATTTTTTTTGAAATCGTGGTCCAAAAACCCACCAAAGCACCACAGAAACATGAGAAAATTAGCTATTTTAAATGCTTGAATTTTTACAGTAGCAGCAGTGGGTTTGTCTTGCTAAAATACGTCTCCGTTGATTTTATTTTATTTTATTTTATTTTTTTACACCTGTGCATTCGCAATGATGGGCTCGCCCATGGGAGTGGACCATGCAAAGTTTTGGAGCCATTCCACCAAATGGCCAGGTTTTGCTTTTGGGAGGGCGCATCCATTTGCCATGCAGTGCAGGGGGATCTAAAATGGCGACCACAATATTTTTTTTTAATCGTGGTCCAAAACCCCACCAAAGCACCACAAAAACATGCGAAAATTAGCTATTTTAAATGCTTGAATTTTTACAGTAGCAGCAGTGGGTTTTTCTTGCAAAAAAACGTCTCTGTTGATTTTATTTTATTTTATTTTATTTTATTTTATTTTTTTACAACTGCACATTCGCAATGATGGGCTCGCCCATGGGAGTGGACCATGCAAATTTTCCACCAATCGCATGGCCACTTGGCCAGGTTGACCACAGAGACTTCTGGGATGGGCCAATCGGGCATAAACAGCCCACTAACCGTAGCCCGAACCCGAGCCCGAACCCTAAGCCTAACCCATACGCCAGTACACAATCCTTCTAAGTGGGTCAGAGAGGCTCCCAGAGGTGCACCCAATACTCACCCTAACCTCACCCGGCCTAACCAAATAACCCTAAGCCAGATCTACTTGTATTGCACTACACGCAAGTACATTTCCCTTGGAGCGGGTGCAAAGAGTCTGCCAGTCCGTCACTTGTGGCTCTGGCTGACTCCTGCAGCAGCATTTGTGTGCCATGCAAACCATGCCTGCAAGTGCTGTCTGACTGTGTCTCACCGACTGTTGCCCACCCCCAAAAGAGGGGTGCCTCTGCCAGTCTGCTGCATCTGCAATATGCATATCCATAGCATATGGCTATGCATGCCCTTTTGTAGCAGCGCTGGTGGGTGAGGATAGGAGGCACCCACCACAGAGAGGTGCCTCCAGGAGCCCACTACCCCCCCAAAAAACCAGTACTAACGACAAATGAAAAAACAAAAAACAAAACGACAAATTTTTGCAAAATTTTGCGAAAAACGGAAACGAGCCGAAACGGGCTGCCTCCGACACACAACTCGAAAACGTCATTTTCCCTAGTCGTGCCCATCTCTACTGTCCACCACCACCCAGCCACCTTCCCAGCCTACCCACCCCTGGCTCTGTTGCTCCGTTCCGCCTTGCATGCTATAGAGACTTGTCCAAATTCCGGCCCGCGGGCCAAATGCGGCTGACTGGTCAGCCCCCACACATTTTCACTTCACCATATCTGGCCCTTCTTGCAAAATGTTTGGACACCCCTGTCCTATATGATGTGATTTCAAGATACTGCTAGGGAATGTGGAGCAAATTCTAATACAATGTATTATCACATCTCCAGGTGGGTATCATTGGCTGCTGCATATATTTGGCAATGCCAAAAGAATAAGATAATACCTGAATAGGGTCCTATAAAATCTCCCCTTCAAGTTCATACAGAACGTTACCATTTAAGCATATCCAACTCCATGTATAATTGACTAAAATATAAATATATTTTTTAAAAAGTCATCTCCTGTGATGTAATTCTCCTAAAACCTTGTTCCAATTTCCTCTGATAGGCCATGGGTCTTTTATCTAAATCTGTAATTCTTCCATATGATTTGTGTGGTCTCTCTTTTTGACATACTTCCAGAAATCAAGACCTCAGTCAGTGCTTATTTCATCTTTCCCAAACAGCACAATTACCACTGGTTGGAACTGAAAACGCCAAATCATTGCTTGTTGATCATGCCTCACAGAATGAGGCAATTCTGTCTAGAGTTTCATGGCTTTATGTTTTATTCTACTCTCCCCATCTCAAATAAATCATGTTGAACCCTTCTTCTCAGGTTTACATGCAATATATTTTTGTCTTCCATTTCCTCAATGTAATAATATCACTAACAGGTGATTGAGAGAGAGAGAGAGAGAGAGAGAGAGAGAGAGAGAGAGAGAGAGAGAGAGAGAGAGAGGTAGCATGTTCATTCTTAAACAGTGTGTTGTGCTGATGTTACAGAAATCTAGCAGAAATTGAGAAAAACTTAATAAATTAATAATCAAGTGTGTCAAGTCCCTCTGCGTGGTTTTCCAGATGGAGAAAGGTGACCCTCTGCGTGGTTTTCCAGATGGAGAAAGGTGACCCTCTGCGTGGTTTTCCAGATGGAGAAGTGGTTAATTATTACCTTCATAGAATCATAGAGTTGGAAGAGACATCAAGGACCATTCAGTCCAACCCCCTGCCATGCAGGAACCCCCATCACAATATTTCCGATAGATGGCCATCCAGCCTCTGCTTAAAAACCTCCAAAGAAGGAGACTCCACCACCCTCTGTGGCAGCATATATTCTGTTGCCGGACAGCTCTAACCATCAGGAAGTTGTTCCTAATGTTCAAATGGAATCTCTTTTCCTGTAGTTTGAAACCATTGCTCTGAGTCCTTGTCTCTGAAGCCATGGAGAACAAGCCAGCCCTCTGTTTTAAAGCTAAACATTCCCACCTCCCTAAGCCGCTCCTCCTAAGACATATCTTCCAGAACTTTAACCATCCTGGTCACCCTCCTGTGGACCCATTTGAGGTTGTCAACATCCTATTTGAATTGAGATGTGCAGAACTAGACACAGTACCCTAGGTGGGGTCTGTCCAGAGCTTCCTCTGGGAACACCCCGAGAATGTACAGCTTGCCCAAGGCCACACAGGCTGGCTCTTCAGAAGCCACAGTGGAGCATTGGGTAAAAAAATGTGCTGCTGAAAGAGTGCATATTCACTGATGGATATTTGCTTTTGAAAGGGTGCAAAGCACCACAGTCTGAGCACTTCCATAGCCTTTAGCCATTCTTCTGAAGGGAAACATAAATATAAGGGGGTCAATGTGAAACTAAAATGGCTGCCTGGTACTCACTTTCCATTCCTCTGTCTTCTCCTTGTATATGCCACTCTCCCAGGATCCAGTCTTAATCAAGAGGTCAAGAAAGAACCGAGAAATTCCTAGTTACACCTCTATGGAGGCACCCCTTTACTCTCAGTTTGATCTGGCAATTCACACTCCATCCTGGTTTGGTCTGGATCAAGACAGCCGTTCCCTGTCCAGATCCTGATTCTACTCAACTCAAGACACACGGATCCAGACTGCTACATCTTCCATTCCGTCACACTGGGAAACCCTTTGGCTGTAATTTCCTTGCTGCTTCACACACAGCTGCTCCAAACATATGCACACAACATGGCAGACTATAATGAAGAGATTAACTATACCCAATTTCTGACCGTTTCAGAGTTCAGGAGCCTCGTGGCGCAGTGGTTAAATGCCTGTTCTGCAGGTAAAACTGTGCTCACGAACTGGGGTTCAATCCCAGGTAGCCATCTCAAGGTTGACTCAGCCTTCCATCCTTCCGGGAAAATAAGTACCCAGCTTGCTGGAGGTGGGTGGGACAATGTGTAGCCTGCATAATGTAATTAAAAACTGTAAACTGCCCAGAGACCACCCTACTCACTTAGGGTGGCCACACCCAGGGAGGCGCGGAAGTCGCTCACGCGTAACCACGCCTTCTCTGTGGTGGGCCCCACTTTGTGGAATCATCTCCCCAGTGAGCTGCGCCTAGCACAATCCCTGCCCACCTTTAAAAAGGCTCTGAAAACACACCTTTTAAGGAGGCATATGGCGACCTTTTTACTTAAGTTTTTTTTCTCTTTGTTGCCTGTGTCATCTTTTGTGGAGGGTATTGTCCCTCCCCATTTTATTGGTATTTGTCTGCCTTCTTTGTTTTCTTTTCTTTTCTGTTGTTTTGTTTTTAACTGTTAACCGCCCAGAGTTCCATCCGGAAGATGGGTGGTATATAAATGTAACAAATAAATAATAATAAATAAATGAAGTGGTATGGGGCGGTATATAAGCAGAACACGTTGCTTTCTTGTTTCTTGCGGCCACCTCTTGTAAAGCTAAATATTGTTTTCAAAGGGTTTCTTCCCCCTGAGTTGTTGGCTGCCCACTCTTGCCATTGCATGCAGCTTTTGTCATGACACTTTCCCCTAGTACAGGAGTGGGGAACCATCAGCCTTCCATATGTTTTGGACAGAAACTCCCATAATTCCATGCCTATATTACCAATGATAAAGGACTGTGGAAGATGTGATCCAAACCATCTGGAAAGCCAAAGGTTCCCCGACCCTGCACTAGTATATTCCTGCAGTGCCTAGAAAATTTTTGAAGTGAAGAACAAGAGTCAAAGAGTGTGCCTTCAGTGTGAATAATGGGGATGGGCAGGAAACAAAAAAAGAAATGGGTAGCACAATTGCCAGAACTGCCCTCCCAACCATTCTCAGAGGGCTTCTGCCAAGCTGTCAATGGCTGGACCCCTTTAAACCTGGCTTGGTCAGTACCAGGGGATCCAACTGGTGCCAACTGGGTCAGTTTTAAAGGGGTCCAGCTGATAACAACTCAACAGGAGCTATTTAAAAATAGCTCCCAGAGTCCAGGCACCAAATCTGGGGCCTCTAGGACCCAGGGGAGCCATTTCGTTTCGTTTCATTTCATTCGATTTTTTTAAAAAAATTGTAAGAAATGAAACAAAACAAAATAAGGTGAGCAGGAAACAAAATGAAATAAAACATTATTTTTCTGTTTTGTGCCCATCCATAGTGAATAAGCATCAGTCTTTTTGTGTCCTAGGGCAAGCTTGCACCAGTCAGCTACGTTCCTATTTAGGCACTGAGAAAGAGGTTAAATCAACAAAGAGGAAAGAAACATGGTAGATATGCCCTCTACTATTGCTTGGTTATGGAAAGAAGACTTTCAGCTACACATGGAAGAGCTTTACTATATAAACCAGAGATCAGATTTTTCCAGGGTTGACTTCAAGATAATTAATATGCAATAAACTGGGAAGACAGAGCATTTGGCTTTGGACAAAGCGAGAATGAGATTTATTTATTTATTTGATTTATTCTTGTACTTATTGACCGCCCAATTTTCCCATAGGGAACTCTGAGCGGTGTACAACACGTCACCCAAACAGCGACTGCCCAACTACAACCACAAAACATATCCCCAACAGAAATAAACAGTGAAAACCTAACAGAGTACAAATCATTATACAGATACTATATAAAAATACTAAAACAAATGGCAGATAAAAAAAGCAAATGGCAGATAAAAAAACAAATGGCAGATAAAAAAAGCACCATAGACCAAAACTAAGTCGAATCCGGCAAGAGAGACCGGTGCCTGTAGTTAAAAAAAAAAGTTCGCAACCACAACCACAATGACAGTGTGCTCAGAGGTCCCCAAAGCATTGACTGAAGAGCCAGGTTTTCAAGGCCCTTCTAAAGGCTGACGGCAAATCCGCCTGCCTAATCTCAGTTGGCAATCAAGTTCACAAAGGCGTCTGCATCCAAGGAAGAGAGTCTTGGAGTGTTATAGACCCTTTTAAATAATGCCTTTATCTTACCAGCACAATATCTTGTTGGGGTTTTAAAAATCTGAATGCTGCCTGGGTCAATCTTTCCATCACCAGCCAATCATTGCTCCTGCCTCAGAATTCAAAGGGAGCCCTGCCTCTCTGCCAAGTGTTCATTTCCTACTCTTTAATCGGTCGAAGCCGTGTTTCTTGTCAGTTGGCTGCTGATCTGTCCACAACTGTAAGTACTGAAATATGTTTTATTCTTTCTCCTGCAAAGATCTCAGAGGGAGTTATTGAGAGACTTTCAGTACCAGTTAAAATAAAGGGGCACCTTTCATCTGTTGCATTCATTCTGATGGTTCAGAGCTGCAGGCCAAGAGCAGAAATGTATATGTGTGATAGTGTAGTAAGTCACCTCTCTTATTTTTTTTTCCAATTGACTTTCCTTTTTGTTTTAATATTAATAAGCTCCCCTGGCTTTATCATTCTTTGGAATGCCCCAAGATAGCCGTTTAATTGTAGCCTTTCACTTCAGAGAAAGCTATCTTCCCTGTTTTCACTAAATCAGAGAAAACATTGGCAACCAGTCTTTGGCATTCATCCATTCTAACAAAATCTCAAATTATTGTCTCAGTTTTGTTAATAACAGATCTGGAATCTGCACTGGGCTAGAGTATTAAAACCACAAATGACACTGCGCTTAATGGGTTCATTTTTAAAATAGAGCATGTTCCCCAACCAATGTTTTTCAGCCTTCCCATTTTAGAGTAACCCCAATGCCAATATAATTGAAGTTTTGCAATAAACTATAATAAATTTTAAAACTTGTTACCTTTACCTTTTAAAAGTAATTAAAAATAGGAAAGAAAGTGAGAAAAGGCATCTCCAGGTGCAATTTGGAAGTTCTGCAAGCATTTTTTTTATATAATTAAACTTTTTTCCCATTCCTGAAACTCAGTGGGACCCAGGCTACCGCTGTGAAATAAATGAGTTTTGGATTGATTGAGTCTTGTTTCTAAGGACTGAAGAGCAAACCAGAGAACCTTTATAGAACAAGGAACACTCCGTTCCTGGCTTTTGGGTTTAGCAAAGAATGTTTGATGTTGCTAAGGAAGATGATATCACACTTGGATCCCAAATGAACCAGAATAGCTTGTTTCATTAAAGTTGCTCAGGAATTGACATATAATCAAAGGTCTTGAAGACAAGAGTCACAGGGACTATAAAAGTGCCTCCCTTGCTTTGCCAACTTTCCATAGGAACCTTTGGCATCATCACTGTCCTACACAAAGTGTCTGTTCTAGTGTTTTGAAGGAGGGACAGTCCCCATTCTCTGCACTGTGCCCCCCTCCCTTCACCGTCTCTGGGCTCAGTTTGGACAGTGCGAGATCAAGAGAAATGAAGTTATTTCTTCTTATTGTTGCTGTTCCTTTTATTTATTTATTTATTTATTTTTATTTATTTATTTATTTATTTATTTATTTATTTATTTTTACAACTTATATGTTGCCCACTACCCCAAGGTCTCTGGGCAGCTTCCAATCAAAGAATTAAAACAGTTAAAACATCAAATATCAATAAATAGTTAAAACAATAATAAAAACCTTACACTAAAATGATTACACTAAAATTGCCATCAGAGGACCCACAGTCTATATTGTATCAATTAAAAAACTTATGGAACAGGAAGGTTTTGACCTGGCACCGAAATATCATCAGTGTTGGTGCCAGGCGGATCTCACTTGGGAGGGCATTCCATAGCTTGGGGGCAGCTGCCGAGAAGGCCCTATGTCTACAAGCCATCCTTCTCACCTCCTTGAGGGATGGCTCTTTCAAAAGGGCCCCCTGGCTGGATCTTAATTGCTGGGTAGGTTCATCTGGAAGGAGGCGGTCCTTCAGGTATCTAGGTCCTAAGCCATTTAGGGCTTTATATGTCAAAACAAGCACTTTGAATTGGGCTCGGGCAGCAACTGGTAACCAATGTAGGCTACGTAGAATCGGTGTGATGTGATCCCTTGCTGCCCCACTGCTTACCAGCCGCGCCGCACAATTATGAACCAGTTGCATTCGCCAAACCATCTTCAAAGGCGGCCCCATGTAAAGCGCATTGCAGTAATCAATACAGGATGTTACCAGTGCATGCATAACTGTTATGAGGCTCTGCTCATCTAGGTAGGGGCGGAGCTGGTATATTTTCCACAGCTGAAGAAAGGCACCCAGGACCACCAAGTTCACATGGGCTTCCAGAGTTAGACCAGGGTCCAGGAGCATCCCCAAGCTGTGGACCCTGTCCCTTAGGGGGAGTGACACCCCATCCAGGACAGGAAGATGGCCCTCTAACTTGTCCGGCAAAGCACCCATTAACAGCACTTCCGTCTTGTCTGGATTGAGTTTCAATTTGTTAACCCTCATCCAGTCCATTATCTGGCCCAGACACAAGTCCAGCACAGAAACCGCCTCACCTGAATTGGTGGAGAACGAGAGGTAGAGCTGAGTATCATCACCATCATCAGCATATTGCTGACTCCTCAGCCCAAACCTCCTGATGACCTCTCCCAGTGGTTCCATGTAAATGTTGAACAGCATGGGAGACAGCATGGAGCCCTGGATAGGGGGAAAAGGAAGTGGTAACAAAGGCCAAGAATCTTTGGCAATATGCTGGGAAACAGGGCTCAGAGAGCAGCCCACAATACTAACTTTGAGTACTTTCTCTGTTCAGGTTTTGTGAAATAGAACATTTTATTGCAGAGTTTTGAGTTTTCTGGTAAAATTCTCATTTGGCTACACCTTAGACGTTCACAGGTGAGAACAGCTACCATGTCCTCTAGAACAGAAGAGCTACTCCTTTCTCATTCACTACTAGAGATGGGCACAACTAGGGAAAATGACGTTTTCGAGTTGTCATGTGTCGGAGGCAGTCCGTTTCGGCTCGTTTCCGTTTTTCACAAAATTTTGCAAAAATTAGTCGGTTCGTTTTTTCGTTTTTTCATTGTTGTTAGTACTGGTTTGGCGGGGTAGCGGGCTCCTGGAGGGAGCTGCAGGAGTCAGCCAGAGCCACAAGTGATGGACTGGCAGACTTTTTGCACCCGCTGTGTCTCACGTACTTGCATGTAGTGCAATGCAAGTAAATCTGGCTTAGGGTTAAGACGGGTTAGCGCAAGGGCTAGGGTTAGGCTAGTTACGGGTGAGGTTAGGGTGAGTATTGGGGTGCACCTCTGGGTGCCTCTCTGACCCACTTAGAAGGACAGTGTACTGGCCTATGGGTTAGGCTTAGGCTTAGGGTTTGGGTTTGGGCTACGATTAGTGGGCTGTTTATGCCCGATTGGCACATCCCAGAAGTCTCTGTGGTCAACCTGGCCAAGTGGCCATGCGATTGAACTCCCATGGGCGATTATTGCAAATGTGCAGGTGTAAAAAAATAAAATAAAATAAAATAAAATAAAATCAACGGAGACTTTTTTTTTTGCAATAAAAACCCACTGCTGCTACTGTAAAAATTCAAGCATTTAAAAATAGCTAAGTTTTGCATGTTTCTGTGGTGCTTTGGTGAGATTTGGGCAACGATTTCAAAAAAAATATTGCGGTCGCCATTTTGGATCCCCCGCACTGCATGGCAAATGGATGCGCCCTCCCAGCCTGGTACAGTCAGCAAAACCTGGCCATGCGATTGGTGGAATGGCTCCAAAACTTTGCATGGTCCACTTCCATGGGCGAGCCCATCATTGTGAATGCGCAGGTGTAAAAAAATAAAATAAAATAAAATAAAATAAAATCAACTGAGACTTTTTTTTTTTTGCAAGAAAAACCCACTGCTGCTACTGTAAAAATTCAAGCATTTAAAATAGCTAATTTTGATGTTTCTGTGGTGCTTTGGTGGGGTTTTGGGCAAAAAAAAATATTGTGGTCGCCATTTTGGATCCCCCGCACTGCATGGCAAATGGATGCCCCTCCCAGCCTGGTACCAGCAGCGCAGCAGTAGCAATAGCCAAGGAGAGGGGGCAACCCCCAATAAAACACCCTTCTGGCCTGGTAGGTGCCCTCACACAGTTTTCGCCTACTTTTAGGGCTGGGAATCGGTTTTTTTTTTAACTTTTAAAAACTTTTTTTCTGTGCCGCTTGGCATTGCGCGATCGCCGCAATGCAAGTAACGAGCATGACAAATCAGACCAAAATTGTTCGTTCGTCGGTTCGAGCTCGAAGTCTGGCGGAGTAATTCCTGTTTCCGTTTCCGTAGAGTAACGGATACGAGTAACGGAAACGGAAACGGGAATACCGCTAAGTCGTGCCCATCTCTATTCACTACCACTTAAATGTCTCAAAAACTCATTCTGAAAAATTAAAGAAATGTTCAATTACTGTTGCTTAACATTACAGATTTATGTATATTACTTTCTTTACTGCACGCATACTAGTAGCCAACTGAACAGATCAACAGCAACAGTTAGCAGCCACTAAATGACCAAGAAAGGGGCAGAACACTCAGCAGCGAGGGAGAACTCTCTTTGAATTAAAATGCTGAGAGGAAATATTGTTTAGTGCTGGTCGATACACAACCACCCCAATCCAAAATGACTTTCCCAGTCACACAAACTACATAGAGAAAGAACAGAGGTAAATAAAATTCCAAACAGTTTCCATTGAACATATTCGCTGCCAGTTCCATAAGGTCCTCTGCTATGGAGTTCCTTGTTTTTTTAACCTGTGCACATGCATATTTAACTAATTAACTAACTAGTTTATTTATTGATTGATTGATTATTTTCTAAACCACACATCTGGCAACATAGCCACTCTGGGCAGTTTACAACAATTGTAACAATCAGAACATAAATGTACAAAAAAGAAAAAATAATCAATTTAAACTAGTAGGCATAATCATATTCAACAGTGGATTACACAAATGATGTTACAGATTTAAAAAATGAAAATATAAAATATAAAATTCATATTAGGCCATGCCTAATTGCTTGGCTCCTCTGAATCATTTATTCAGTGATTGCATCACCACTAGGATGTGATTTTTGGCAAGACAGGCAAAAATTCCTACCTGACACCCAAGATAATCTGTCAAACCCTGCCCTGACCAGCATACAGTATGGGTCCAATGAGCAAAATATAGAATAGAGTTTTATTGTCATTATGCATATGCAAGATATGCACAATGAAATTAGAGTGCTGTTCCACTACACACTCAAAACAACAAGGCACCATGCAAAACACATAAAACACCATACAAAATATTAAAAACACAAAATCACTTATAAAATTTAAAACACTGCTTGAAAACTGCTTAAAATGATGCTAAAACCATCACATTTAACTGAGATACCGCTCTAGGATAAAAACTGTTCTTTAGTCTATTTGTCCTTGACCTAAGAGTCCTATATCTCCTGCCAAATGGCAACAGTTCAAAAAATTGGTGGCCAGGATGCAAAGGGTCTCTCAGAATTCTAGATGTCTTCCTCAAGCATCTGGAGTTGTATAGTTCTTCCAAAGGAGGAAGAGGACAGCCCACTATCCTCTGGGCAGTGTTTATAACCCTCTGGAGCGCGCTTCTATCTGCCACTGTGCAGCTGGAGAACCAGACACAGAGATAGTAAGTGACAGTAAATATCAGAAAGGGATGGGGCTGGAGGTGGCCCTAACCTTCATGGCAGCATGCTTCTACTTATGCATCAGGTCAGCACAGGCATGCCTCCCTTTTTGGGGGGTTTCAAATGGCATTCCTCCTTCTGCAACACACTGGGCTGACTTTAGAAACGCAGGATTTGCTAGATAGCTTGGTGGCTTAAGCATCTGACTGTGGAGTGAGAGGTTGGGAGGTCGATTCCCCAACTGGGCCTCCTTGACATGGGCTTGACTTGATGATCCAAAAGGTCCCTTCCAGCCCTGTGGTTCTAAGATGATGCTGGTGCTTATGATTATGCGACATTTGGAAACAAAAACCATGTGGCACTTTTGTGTGTTTTATGTGCACAAAAGTCAAGGTACATCTGACTTATAGTGACCTTAGTAGGGGTTTCAAGATATTGTTTTGTTGTGGTGGTGGTTTTTAGTTTTTTTTAATTTTCAGGGAGCTGAGTCAGGGCAACAGAACTTTTTTTTTCTTGTGGGATCCACACATTTTACTATTCATCCAAGTAGCTCACCAAAGGCTGCTGAGAAAATTGCACAGTCAGGGGATAAGAGGGCATGTCCTCTTATGGAGTGATATCCAGGAAACAAAGAGTGGGTGCCAATGGGCAATTTTCACAATGGAGAGAACTGAAAAGCAGTGTGCCTCAGGGATCTGTCCTGGGACCGGTGTTTTTCAGTCTGTTCATAAATGACCTGGAGACAAAATAATCAGTGAGGTGGCCAAGTTTGCGGATGACACAAAACTTTTCCGGGTGGTAAAAACCAGAGAAAATTATAAAGAGCTCCAGAAGGATCTCTCCAAACTGGGGGAATGGGCTGCGAAATGGCAACTGCATTTTAATATAGGAAAATGTAAAGTAATGTACATTGGGGGAAAATCCAAACTTCATCTATCAACAACTCATGGGTTCTGAGCTATCCGTGACGGATCAGGAAAGAGAACCTGGTGTGCTGGTGGACAGCTCAAAGTGTTCACCCACTGTGTGGCAATGGTGAAGAAGGCCAATTCCATGCTAGGAATCATCAAAAAGGGTATTGAAAACAAAACAGCCAACATTATAATGCCATTGTACAACACAATAATAAGGTCAAACCTGGAGAATTGTGTACAGTTCTGTTTACCGCATCTCAAAAAAGACATAGTGGAACTGGAAATGGTGCAAAAGAGACAGACTAAAATGATTACTGGGCTGTGGGACTTCCCTTATGAGGAAAAGCTAAAACATTTGGAGCTCTTTAGTCTGGAAAAAAGGCACATGAGGGGGAATATGATTGGGATGTACTAAAGACCCCCTCACTTTGGAACACCCTTCCGAGTGATGTGCGCTTTGCAGAGTCCCTGCTGGCCTTTCGCAAAGCCTTGAAAACGCTTCTCTTCCAGGAGGCCTTTGGCGAGTATTAATCTCCGTGTTTTTTGTTTGTTTGTTTGTTTTTGCCGCCATCAATACTTGTCTTTATGCAATCCGCCTCCCCTTAGATGGCGATGCTAGGGTGCTCATGTACGTTGCAATTTTAAACTGTCTATAACTGCTTTTGCTTTATTGTTTTATTTTGCTTTATTTTGTTATATTGTACTCTGAATATTGCGCTTTGTTGCTACTATGTAAGCCGCCCAGAGTTCCTCCGGGAAGATGGGCGGGATACAAATGCAATAAATAAATAAATAAATAAATAAATAAATAAATAAATAAATAAATAAATAAATAAATAAATAAAGTATGGAGGGCATGAGTAAAGTGGTTAGAGGGACGCTCTTCTTCTCACAAAATACCAGAACTAGGGGACATCCACTCAAATGGAGGGTTGGGAGAGTGAGAACAGACAAAAGAAAATACTTCTTTACCCAGTATGTTGTTAGCCTGTGGAACCCCCTGCCACAGGTATGGTGGTGGCATCTGGCCTGGATGCCTTCAAAAGGGAATTGGACAAATTCCTGGAGGAAGAGTCCATCACAGGTTACAAATTGTGGGGATTTGTAATCTCCAGGCTTAAAACCAGGGTACTTCAAGGGCCAGATGCAGGGGAGTGGTATCAGGAGACAGATATCTAGTTTCATGCACTCCCAGACACATCTAGTGGGGCCACGGTGAGATACAGGAAGCTGGACTAGATGGGCTTTTGGTCTGATCCAGCATGGCTCTTCTTATGTTCTTATGTTGTTAGCTTCTTCCATCTGAGTAAAGTTGGTGCAAGGTTTCCAATTTATAGTTCACCTTGGTTTCACCCTCACCGTGGTCTGAACAGGCTCATTAGATGGACAATAGCCTGGGGTATGTGAAAGTCCTCCCTACACTCATTAAGTATGGGTCATTAGCAGAGGCCTTCCTAGTGGAGGTCTGAAGTCCTTCTGATCTGTCTGGGGATTGATGAAAGGACAGCATGATACTTGTCAGAGAGATGGTATCTGAGTCCCTTACCCCAGTTGAGAGAAGGATTTTCAGTATGCACTTGAATGGCATCCCTGTCTCTTCTCTCGAACCACCTATCTCCTCTGTCTAATGTGTGTACACCCTTATCTTTGAATGAGTGTTTTGCTTTTGTTCTAACATGTCTGCTCCTCTGAAAATGAAACCAACACTGGGTGCAATCAGATGGAGGGAAGAATGTGTGTCCACAGAGGTGTAACCAGGATTTGGAGCACCTGGGGACAATGTTTTGTGCCCTTCTGTACCCCCCCCCACATCTCACACACCCAGCATTGGGGGGGGGCATTGAAACATGCGGGTGTGTGGTGGATGCGCCCATGCACGTGCACACAGGCAGACGGGTGGATGTGTGTGTGTGTGTGTGTGTGTGTGTGTGTGTGTGTGTGTGTGTGTGTGTGTGTGTGTGTGTGTGTGTGTGTGTGTGTGTGTGTGTGTGTACGCACACGCCTTACATATCTCTCACCAACGTGAGGAAAATAAGGAGGAGGATGCCACGGCCACTGTGCTCCTGCAGCTCACCTGGCATGTGGCGGCAGAGGCGACATATGGGGTGACATTGCCAAGCCTTAGGGGAAAGTAAGATTGCTGGGTGGCGGGAGGGTACACAGCTTCCTCTTTCTGTTCCCCCTCCAGGCGCCCCCAGATTGCTGCGCCTGGGGCAAATGTACCCTTCTGTCCCCTTAGATACACCTCTGTGTGTCCAATTGCACTAGAGCAGTGGTTCTCAACCTGTGGGTACCCAGATGTTCCTGGACTGCAACTCCCAGAAGTCTTCATCACTAGCTGAGTTGGCCAGGATTTCTGGGAGTTGCAGTCCAGAAACATCTGGGGATCCACAGGTTGAGAGTCACTGCATTGGAGCAATCACCCTTAAAGCAACCCTTCTGTCTACCTGGGAATACTCCAGCCTTGTGTGTTGTGTCGTTACAGTCGTGACCGACTACTTGACTCCATGTCCATGGAGTTTTCTTGGCAGGAGTACTGGAGTGGCTTGTCAGTTCCTACTCCAGGCACCTGCAGCACCTGGTATTCCCTGGTGGTCTCCCATCCAAGTACTAACCAGGGCTGACCCTGCTTAGCTTCTGAAATCAAGCGAGATCGGATGTGCTTAGGGCAATCTAGGCAGCTTTACAGCACACAAATAATAGCCCTACTACTAAACTAAAAGGGTCCTGCTTCAGCACCACTCAGGGTTAAGCTGGAGAACTATGGGCCATGACTCATGATTGCCAGGAAACAGATGGCACCGGACAGCTCCACAGTTGGTCCAAACTGCACTCCATTTCCTGGTACAATATAACCAACAGTTATCCGACTACATGATTATCATTTTCCTTCCTCCCATAATCGTCGCATATTATCTTTGCCTCTGTTTTCCCACCCCCATCATCTCTACCTTTCTTACTGTGGCATTGTAATATGTCGAGAAGCCACACTTCTTTCTGTTTATGTCATTTTGCACAGTACTTGTTCTTCCAGTGTCACTTTGTAATAATTATTATAATTTTAGTCATCTATCTATATATTTTTGCTTCTCTGCCAGAGCATGGAAACATTACATTTTTCTAGTTTACAGCTCCTAAAATTCCACAGCTAGCTTAGGCTGTAGTCCCAAAGAAAACTTAACGCCTCCAGTTAGGCAATGTACTCGTGTCTTCCTCATTCATTTCTAGCCTTTTGGTATGCAATTTTATGGAGCTGTTCCACCTCTCCAGGCCCACAAGAAATATTTTATTACACTGTAAACTAAATAATCTTTCTCTCTTGGAGGCTAGTTTCTGCCACAGTTTTTATATCTCTTGCCTGCCTTTTTCTCTCTCCCGTTTCATGTGTTATTGTGCTTCCAGATCTTATTGAACGCTAAAGGGGGAAAGGATGGAAGTAAATAACTGATAACACGTTGTAAAGGCTCACACACCTTTAATGGACTGGCAGAGAAGAATTATATTGTATTGCCTCCCCTTCCCTGGCCCATTTAGAAGTTTAATAATAAGAAATGAAATCTTCCCTTTATTATTTCATTACTTATTGCAGAAAAATTACAGCCACGGAAGCCTCCACAGTCTGAGCCTATCCAGCCATCCTTGGGCCATTACAAAATCAATTGCAAAAATATGACTTTTTGATTGGAATGTGGACTCGAGTTGGGGAAAAAACCCTCACCCATAATTGACTAGGACTCTGCCAATCATTTGATCGCCATCTACTTTTATGTGGCTAAAGAGCCTACAAAACAGCATTAGGAAAAAGGAGGAGGAGGAAGAAGCGTACCCTGGTGAACAATGGTGAGGCTATATGTTCAGGTAGATGTTAAGAAATTGTACAGCAGAGTTGAAATTTTGCAGTATCTCAGTGGCTGATCTTTGGCTGTGGGGCCAGACATGGGGAGTTTGATTCCCCACTGTGCCTCCTTGAGAGGGGAGGGTCTTGATGATCTGTAGATCCCATCTTGCTCTGCAGCTCAGAGGATTTGGTTCTGCCTATCAGTGCCTCTGGCTTTGCCTACTGTTTTGTGTTCCTATGGCTCAGCTGTGTGATGGCCCTTTCCCATGTCCCTTTAAATGCAGATTAAATTTGCAGATAAACCGTGTCCAAAAATGCTGTCCCCACAGCCACTGGGCTTTTTGGTAAAAAGAAAGAAAGAAAGAAAGAAAGAAAGAAAGAAAGAAAGAAAGAAAGAAAGAAAGAAAGAAAGAAAGAAAGAAAGAAAACCCGGTAATGCCCCCTTAAGCGAAGTTTCCAAGACTTACCAGAGAGGTAGGGAATTTTTTGCCTTGCTTAAAAAATCCACCTTTTAAGGAGGCAGATGTCGTGGGACCACATAGATGATCCGGTTTTCTTTTCTCTCTCTCATAGCACTGACTAGCTGTTCCTGGGGGTGATCGGGCACTGTTTTTTTTAACTTCCCCCAACCCTAGTGCCAGTCAGCTGGTCCTTTTTCAAAATCCTAGTGCCACCTGCTGGCCATGGGGCTGAACTGTGCTTTAAAAAAACTTTGTACGTGGGAACTGCTATCCCACATCTTCAATCACGTGACGGGAGGAAGAGGAAAAGCCGGACCTTCCAAAGATCAGGATCTTCCCCAGGTGAGACAGCAGCCTTAGCCTCAAATGTCCATCATCACATGAGTTAGCGTCTGCTCTGCATATACTATTTTACTAGTTTACCAGTCTTGGCACAAAGAGGAGCTTAGAGACAAGGGGATTGTCTTTTTTAAAAGCTAGAATCCTGTTGCTGACCAGTGCCCCTTCCCATGGCCGGTTGGGGGTACTGCAACTGTCAAAACCAGCAAGAGCAAGTGACCGAAAGAGCCAACTGTGTGTCTCCAGGTCTTTGGCACTGCCTTGTCTATTGATAGCTATAGAGTCCTAACACAACTGAAAGATCCAACACAAGAATGTGTGGTGAATCACTTTTAGCTGAAGAGACAGTGTTTGTTTCAGGGAAGATTTCAGGGGGGTGCTCTTTGATAGCTGTGGAAGGACTTTGTAGAGTTATGTTTTCCCCTTCGCTGTTCATGTCAAGGAAATCATTCTTTGGGGGGTATTCCTTAAGCAAAAACATCGTTGGGGGCATGGCTGCTCCTAACCATGGTTTCTCCATTTGCAATATCCTGTAGAACAGGAGTGGGGGGGGAGGCTGCTTTCTGTAGGGGAGAAAGGGCAATGCATTGTGGGAGCTTCCAAGATATATGGTTCATCCTTTAAATAAATCAAAGCTCTCCTCTCATTTAATACCCCTTTCATTTTTCAAATCCAGAAGTTGACTTCTTCAGTCCAATTTCAGCTGGATCTCTTTCCATTTTCTTTCATGGATTACTCAGATTCTCATAGGCCTCCAAACCTTTTGATCTTCCTAACTATCATTTGTCATCATTTCCCATTGCTGCAGTTTCAAAATGTTTCATTTCAAATGTTTAAGAGTGTAGAATATAGGCCAACAACGGTATATTCAGTGACTGACTACTGTTCACATATAACTAAGAGCTGAGATATTTTATTGCTCATTTTTCCCCTCTGCATTTCATTCTTAGGACTTAGATTTATTTATTTATTTTATTTATTATTAGATTTATATCCCGCCCATCTTCCCAAAGGGAACTCTGGGTGGCTAACACGGCTGAACAAGTCAGCAAGTATACAACACAATAAAATGGGATAACACAGATAAACTAACATATACATATAAATTAAAAAGAACGGCAGCAGGGGAGCACCCTTTTAATCAAAGCCCTACTGCTACTATTCAAATTAGATGGATTTTCTAACCTAAGATTTACCTAGCATTTACACAGAATGACATTGTTGGTCATACGTAGCATTTTGCATCAAATTGATTTCAGTGTTAGTCTGCCTTTACACTTGTTCCCTAGAAATGTGTTTCTCAAAACACACTGGGAAGTTGGTCTCAACTAATAAATTCAATGAGATTTCTCTTATAATTTGTTCCTTGGCAAGTTCATTAGCCCTGCCTGTGTCATAAAATGAGCTAGTGGATCGAGCTTGCATCTCTTTAATGGATGGAAATGATCAAGTTCTGAAAAACAGGTTTGGTGAGCCAGCAAACAAGGTAAGAATAACATAGTTAGAGATCTTTCCAGCCATACTTGCACAACAGATGAAGATACATATCCTCGCCAAGAAATCTCAAAAATATGGTTGGGGTGGAAAAGAGAAATACTACCATGATTGGTTCTCTGAGAATGGCCAACCAGAAGGTCAGATTCCCAAAGAAACCAAATATAGGTGAAATTTGTATTCCAGGGACTCCCTTACGATGTGCCCACTCAAAGAACCAATTCAGGAAACAGGTACAACGGTTACAAAATTTTAATTGATACAATTTAGATTGTGGGTCTTCTGATGGCAATTTTAGTGTGATGATTTTAGTATAAGGTTTTTATTATTGTTTTAATTATTTATTGTTGTTTGATGTTTTTAACTGTTTTAATTCTTTGATTGGAAGCCGCCCAGAGACCTTTGGGTTGTTGTTGTTCAGTCGTTCAGTCGTGTCCGACTCTTCGTGACCCCATGGACCAGAGCTCGCCAGGCCTTCCTATCCTCCACTGCCACCCGGAGTTTTGTCAAATTCATTTTGGTTGCATCGATGACACTGTCCAACCATCTCATTCTCTGTCGTCCTCTTTTCCTTTTGCCTTCGATTTTTCCCAGCATCAGGGACTTTTCCAGGGAGTCCTCTCTTCTCATGAGGTGGCCAAAGTACTGGAGCCTCAGCTTCAAAATCTGTCCTTCCAGTGAACATTCGGGGTTGATTTCTTTCAGAATGGATAGGTTTGATCTCTTTGCAGTCCAGGGGACTCTCAAGACTCTCCTCCAGCACCACAGCTCAAAAGCATCAATTCTGCGGCGATCAGCCTTCTTTATAGTCCAGCTCTCACTTCCATACATCACTACTGGAAAAACCATAGCTTTAACCATCCTGACCTTAGTTGGCAAACTGATGTCTCTGCTCTTTAGTATGCTATCTAGGTTTGCCATTGCTTTCCTCCCAAGAAGCAGGCGTCTTTTTATTTCATTGCTGCAGTCGCCATCTGAAGTGATCAAGGAGCCCAAGAAAATAAACTCTGTCATTGCCTCCATTTCTTCCCCTTCTATTTGCCAGGAGGTGATGGGACCAGTGGCCATGATCTTAGTTTTTTTGATGTTGAGCTTCAGCCCATTTTTTCTCTCCTCTTTCACCCTCATTAAGAGGTGCTTTAATTCCTCCTCACTCTCTGCTATTAGAGTAGTATCATCTGCGTATCTGAGGTTGTTGATATTTCGAATCTTAATTCCGGCAATTCATCCAGACCGGCCTTTCTCATGATGTACTCTGCATATAAGTTAAATAGGCAAGGTGACTGTATACAGCCTTGTCGTACTCCTTTCCCAATTCTAAACCAGTCAGTTGTTCCATATCCAGTTCTGACGGTTGCTGCTTGTCCCACATATAGATTTCTTAGGAGACAGATAAGGTGGTCAGGCATTCCCATTCCTTTAAGGACTTGCCATAGTTTGTTGTGGTCTACACAGTCGAAGGCTTTGGCATAGTCAATGAAGCAGAAGTAGATGTTTTTCTGACCTTTGGGTAGTGGGCGGCATATAAGTTGTAAAAATAAATAATAAATAAATAAATAAAATGCAGCATCTAGGTTAGACACAACAATTGGTGGGTGGTCAGTCAGTTGGAGGGATGGGCACACCCGTAGCATCATGTGGCACACTTCATACAAAACACAACAAAGCCATCTTTGCATTGTGAAGTCAGTAAAAAAGTACAGTGGTGCCCCCGGTTACAAATGCCCTGTGTTACATAATTTGGGGTTTATAAAAGAAACTCCACTGGAAAAGGAAAAGGAAAGAAATGAATGCTGGATGTGTGCCCTGACGTGTAACCTAACCGATCACACTTTGAAATGCAATGTTACCCCCACTCCATTTCAGGCTAACTAACTGCAGTAACTAAAACTGGCTTTTGCTGTGTATCTCAAGCCCAAGTGGACAACTCGGGCAGCTCTGAGCTAGGGAGCTGAGCTTCGTCATTGCCATGACTTTTATTGGGCATTCTGCATTGGATTGCATTGCATTGTGGAAGGGGGTGAGCTGAGCTTTGTCATTTCCATGCCTTTTACTAGGTGTTCATTATTGTATTGCATTGCATTGTGGAGGGGGTGAGCTGATCTTCATTGTTTCCATGCCATTTAGTGGGCGTTCTACATTGCATTGCATTGCATTGCATTGCATTGCATTGTGTAGCGGGATGACCTGAGTGTTGTCATTTCCATGCCTTTTACTCAGTGTTCTTGCATTGCATTGCATTGTGTTGCATTGTGAAGTGGGGTGAGCTGAGCTTTGTCATTTCCATATCTTTTACTGGGTGTTCTGCATTGCATTGCATTGTGTGTGTGTGGGGGGGGTTGAGCTGAGTTCATCATTTCCATGTCTTTTACTGGGCGTTTTGCAATGCATTGCATTGCATTGGGAGCAAGGTGAGCTGAGCTTCGTTTACATACCTGTGTGTTCTGCATTGTGGGGGGTGTTTCTGCTGTGCGTGCCTATAAAGTGCACTTTATAAAGAGTTTTGAACAGATAAAATACTTTTTCTGACCTTTTTCTGACCTCTGTAACAGATTGATTGGTTTTCAATGAATTCCTATGGGAAACCATGCTTTCGTTTGCATTTTTTTCATAATTTATCCCAGAGAATGCATTGGTTAGTTAAAACAAGGTACCACGGTGCTTCAAATTCACCTGTTTTGCAAGTAGAGCATATTCCATGATATTGGACCATATAGCCAGTCTCTTGTTGGAGTCCCCCCCCCCATCTATATTTCATGTGTTTCCATTTCCTGCATTCATTAGCATGTGTGTCTTTTTCCTTTTAACTTCCTGAGAGAAGAAAGGCAATAGCAAGCAGAGGAGTTTGTGAAGAGAGGGAAAGGAGAAGGGCATTTAATTACGCTTATCATTTTAGTAAGCCTCAGTGCTTTCCCTAATATCACTATTCCCCTGTGTTATTTATTTTGTAAGAAAGACCATTTCCTCTACATTATAGGCATGCATTTCAACTTTTTGGAAAAAAAAATCCCCTGTTCCAATAATGTTCACCCACTTCTGAGTACTCTCTAACTAGGGTTTTGTGCATGGAGATTGAAGGATACGGGCCTCTAAAGAGCACAGAGCTGTAAAATAATTACCTTCATTCTTATTAAAATGCCCAGTCATTAACTCAGAAAGTACATCTTATGGTGGCAGAAAAGGCTAATTTGTTAAATAAGATATTCACCCAACTATCCTTAATGCAATTTAATCAGGAGGCTATCTGCAGGCTTTCGCGGGGTAGCGGGAGGGGGGGTTGTTATAGAAAAGTGACCAAACGGATCAGAATGAATTATTCATAGTTGAAATCTCAGCTAAAATGAGAGGTGGAAGGCAACTCTGTAATGATGGGGTAGGGGTGGGGCGGAAAGGGTAATGGAGCAGATACTGTTCCGCTAGACAAATTCAATACGCATTCTCCCTCCCCTTGGGCATGTATGCGGCTTTACCGATGATCGGAATGTTCAGATGAGTTGATTTGCATATCAGATGAAATCAAACCTCTGCTGCCATGCATATCATGGAAATCAAACCTCTGCTGCCAACAATTGCATTGGTTACAGGAAGCTTGGTATAGGAGCTACAGAATCACTGAACGGTTGCATTGGAAGGGGCCTACAAGACCATTGAGTCCAATCCCCTGCTGAGGACCGGAATATGCCAGGTGGTCATCTCATTGTATCTTGAATGCCTCCAGTGGTGGAGCACTCACCACCTCCTGATATTAATGCATTTTTCTTGATATTCGGGGAGAGCGCTTGTGCACATAGATGTTGGGCTCTCAAGAGCACCCTAGGCAAAGCAGAGATAAGTGGAGATGTACACCTTTTGCTAAACAATCAGTCTGTTTCATGGAAATCAAACAATAACCAATAGAATTGTTATGTGCAATCAAAGTTGTTCTGATATAAGGCTGGATAGCTTAGTGAGTTAGGTGGCTGGTTATGGAGCCCATGGCTGATAGTTCCCCTCTGCATCCCAGAAGAGCCAGCCTATGAGGCCTTGGGCAAACTGCAAGGTCTCAGGTCATCCCCAAAAGAAGGGAAGTGGTCAACCTCTTCTGAGTACTCTCTACTAGAGATGGGGACAAATCATAAAATTCATTATAAGTAGCTAAATTTCAAATAACAAATTCACCTTTTTTCCTAACAAATACATTAATTCATAAATTCATTTTACTATACAATGCTAAAAATGCCTCACTGTGTACCTATAGACAGCAAACCTGCAGAGAAGCTTCCTCGGAGTCCTCTCTACAAACCCTGAAGGTTTGGTGAAGTTTGGGTTCTGCATATCCATGTTATGCAACCCCCAAAAAAATCCCACAAGGAAAGCCCCCCCCCAAAGCACCTAGAGATACCAAAGTAGCAGAAAAGCTTCTCCCATCTCTCCTCTATGATCTCTCAAAGTTTGGTGAAGATTGAGTTTGATACATCTAACTCGTAAACTCACAAAATTGTTCCCCCTGGGGAAGTTTCTGTCCACTTTTGGTGTCTTTAGGTACCTTTGAGGCTATTTTGTAGCCTGACAAATTGACAAATAAAAAAATCACTTAAAATCATTGATTCATATTGGTCAGGGCATAGATTTGTATAAATACAAATAAGTAATTTTGGGGGGAAATATTATTGAATTCATTTCTTAATTCATTTATTTTATTTATTTTATTTATTTTTACAACTTATATGCTGCCCACTACCCAAAGGTCTCTGGGCGGCTTACAATTCATGCCCATCTCTACTCTGTACCTAGAAAATGTTGAAAAGGATAACTACAAATCAGAATTGACTTGACACCATTGAACTAACAAAGATTTCAAGATAACTTAATGTAAGGTGTGGTTCACCATTGTCAACCTATAGAGTTCGATAGGCGAGCAGGGATTTGAATCCAGCGCTCATGAAGTCCTAGTCCCACATTCTAAAGGAAACCATGGCGTCAGCACTGCCAGGAGTGTTTATCATAGGAACGTTACTGCTTACTGTAAGTCAGAAGCAAATGAACAAGGAGATATGAAGAGCCCAATATTGTTGACACTGACAGCACACTGCACAAAAAAAAACATGAAATTTAAAGTAGGATTTCTTCCCTTTTAAAAAAGGAGGCGAGACATTTTGCTCCAACACAAATTCAAAGGGTAACACGGAGTGTGGTTCTTTTTTTCTCTTTAAAAATGAGTGGAAGAGAATTTCAAGACCTCTGGGTAATTTTTGTCCAATGAGAAGCATAGAGTCTGCACACTGCCCCTGTTCTATTTGCAAGGAATGTAACATAAATAGAGATGGGCACAAAATGATATATTCCATTTTGTTTTTTTGTTTTTCATTTTGTTTTGTAACAAAACAAAAACAAATTGATTTTCAACAGAAAAACAAAATGAAATGAAATTGAATTTTTTGTTTTGTTTTTCATTTTTTGTTAATGGCGTGAGGATTTAAAATGATTGAAAACCAACTTTAAATCAAATAATGATTAAAATTTTAATAAACATGCCTGATAATCCCTACAAAGTTGATGTCCACAGCTTAAAGCATGTAAATCTGTGATTGCTCTGATCGATTTTTAATATATTTTAAGGAATATTTTATCATTGTGCAAGGGTGAAAAGGGGTGAAAATGGCAGCAGAGGCAAATATATTCTTTTCCCTCTCTATATTTTATTTTTTGTAGAGTTGATTTGTGTGTAAAACAGTACTATTTGATTTATTTTATATTATTTTTTAACATGTGCTTAGGCCATGTGCTTCTGGGACCTGTTGCAACATTGAGAACCAATTGCAAAGACTGCTTTCGGTGGGTGTTTCATCTGGCTAATTGTCTGCTGGCAGTGGCTATAAAAGGGCTTGCACTCTCTCCCTGATTTTGTAGTCTCTGGAGGAGTGTGTAGCTGAGAGACTGCTCTCGGCCATTGGCTGTTTTCTGGGCTTTGGCCTTTGTGTTTGCTGTCTCACAGTCTCTCTCTCTCTCTGTGTGTGTGTGTGTGTGTGTGTGTGTGTGTGTGTGTGTGTGTGTGTGTGTGTGTGTGTGTGTGTGTGTGTAGAAGGGTACTGGGTGGTCCTTCTCCAGGCGCACCATTATGACTCTAACCCCAACCCCAATGCACACATGTTTATATATACATAAATGTGTGTGTGTGTGTGTGTGTGTGTGTGTGTGTGTGTGTGTGTGTGTGTGTGTGTGTGTGTGTGTGTGTGTGTGTGTGTGTGTGTGTGTGTGTGTGTGTGTGAGAGAGAGAGAGAGAGAGAGAGAGAGAGAGAGAGAGGCGGGGGTTGTTGCGGGCTGGCTGCAGCAGGTTTGTCTCTGCCTGGCCTATCTGCACAGCCCGCTTTAAAAAGTTTAAAAAATAGAAAAATAACCCCCCCTGTTTAATTTATTTGGGAATTGGGTTTACCTTGTTTAGGGGAGGGTGCTACTGGGGATTTCTCCCTGTGTGTTGTCCCCCAAACCACTCTACATCCCACCACACCACCCAAACTTTGTTCCCACCCAGTGTTCATTCCTTCCCACTGTTTCCCCTTTAAAAATGAAGAAGGCCAAGGGGAAAAGCACCCCGGCCAAACTGAAGTGCTCCCTGTTTTGGAAGGCCAAGCTCAGCAGTGCTGCAAGTGAACCTGTTGCCACCACCAGTCACACCACTACCACCTCCAGCACTGCTGAGGTAGCAACATCTGACCCTGCCACTGTGGGCAACAGAGCAGAGCAAATGCCACCCCACCCCTGCCTACTCCCCCATTGTTTGAGGAATCAGAATCCTCCCAGGGCTCAGTCCATCTTGAGCTGGAGGATTCTGAAGACTTGATGACAGGCAGGGAGGAGGCTTCCTCTGCTCCCAGGCCCACCCCTCCTACATCCCAGTCCAGTGGCAGCACCTAGTCAACATCCCAGGGTGTGACTCAGGCCACCACCGTGGCAGGCTCTGCAAAAGGCAACAGCTTGTGCAAGCCTCAGGGCTCTCTGTGGGAGCAAAGAGAGCCAAGAAGATCCGAGGCTTGTAACTTGCATATTCTACAAGGTGGTGGTATGCAGGGGCAGTGATCCAAGGCACCTGTCATCCACCTGCTAAGAAAGCACCCTGGGGTGATGCCAGGGCCAGCAGCAGCCAGTGAACCCTCAGGGACTGGGAGGAAGAGGGGAGCAGGAGTGGCAGGCAGGGGGGTGGAGGCTGGTGATACCCAACCAGGAACCTCCACTGAGGGAACTAAGAGGCAAGCCATCTGCATGAACTGGTGCCTCTTGGGATGTGTGTGTTGAGCCAGTGAGCTAGGAGCAAGGCCCTGGAGGCCACCACTTGTGTGGTGGCCATGAGTGGTTTGCCCCTCTCCCTTGTGGAGTCAGGCACCTGCTGAAGCACCTGGCTCCCTGGTATGAGCCTACATCCCGGTGTACCCTGAGCAGATGGGTCATGTCCTCCTTTTATGAGTCCATCAGGGAGATGGTCCATGTCCAGCTGCAGCAGGCCAGAGGTCAGAAGGTCCACCTTAGGACTGACCTCTGGACCAGTGGGTCCTGATGGCTCATTGATAGCAACCGATGTTGTCCTTGGCAGCAGGGCATCTGAGGAAGGCCACAGGGGGAGTTGCAAGGGCAACCCTGAGAGTACCGGGTGGCCCTTCTCCAGTTGCAGAGCATGGACGACTCGGCAACAAGCACCCACATCACTGAGTTACGGATGCAGGCCATAATACGGTAGCCACGATTCAGAAGGCAGGGCTCAAGGACATCATGTGCATTGCCCACAAACTCCATTTTGTTGTGCATGGTGCCCTTGGGCTGGGTCCAGTAAGGAACCACTCATTTGACGGGACCAGGGAGACCAAGGCCCTACTGGATAAGTGCAGGCAGCTTGTTGGGCATGTCTCCAATAGCCTGAAGGCTGCCAGGATGCTGCGTGAGAAGCAGATAGAGCTGGGGTAACCAGAGCATGCCCTTCTGCTGGACATACCCACCAGGTAGAACTCCACCTACCAAATGGGGAAATACCTGGTGGAGCAGAAAGACGTGCTTGAGAGCATCGTGTCCACAACTCCCATTCTGCCAGGGGGAAGGGAGTTGGACCTTGGTGCCACTGCGCAGCTTGCCCTAAGCCAAATGGTGGCTATCCTGCAAATGTTTGAGGACACCACGAATGTCCTCAGCAGTCACGATGCCAGTCTGGGGCATGTACTCCCCCTCGTACATGTCCTTCGCCAAGGCCTTGAGGCCTGTCTCCGGGAGGGTTCATCTCTCTTCCCAAAGAGCAGGGCCTCAACCGAGAGGCTTTTCACTGTCCTGGATACTCACCTTCGCCTGCTAAGCAGGGAAAGGATGTACCAGCTGGCTTGCCTTTGCGACCCTTATGTCAAGGGGTCCTTGGCGGGCAGCCTTGTGGACCTCCACGCATGGAAGGCAGAGCTCTAGAATCATAGAATCATAGAATCATAGAATCATAGAGTTGGAAGAGACCTCAAGGGCCATCCAGTCCAACCCCCTGCCATGCAGGAACTCCCATCACAATATTTCTGACAGATGGCCATCCAGCCTCTGCTTAAAAACCTCCAAAGAAGGAGACTCAACCACCCTCCGTGGCAGCATATTCCACTGCCGAATTGCTCTAACTGTCATGAAGTTCTTCCTAATGTTCAAATGGAATCTCTTTTCCTGTAGTTTGAAACCATTGCCCCATGTCCTAGTCTCTGAAGCCATGGAAAACAAACCTGTTCCCTCTTCAATATGACATCCTTTCAAATATTTAAACATAGCTATCATATCCCCTCTCAGTCTTCTTTTAAGGAGGCTAAACATTCCCAGTTCCCTTAAGCCATTCCTCATAAGACATTTCCTCCAGACCCTCAACCAATGCTGCAAGGTTTGCAGGGCTTCTGCAGCGCAAGGACAGGTGCTCCCGAGCAACAAGGTTTTTAAATATTTTTAAAAGAACATTTTAGAGAGAGACAGTGTAAACTGTAGTGTAGGAAAAAATGAAAAATGAAACAAAATGAAAAATCAAATGAATTTTTTTCTTAAAAATTCATTAAAAACAAAACGAAACAAAACAAAATGAAATGGAATGCAAAACAAAACAAAACACCCTTTTTCTGTTTCATGCCCATCTCTGAACATAAATTTTTAATATGATCAACAGATCAGAAACAAAAAATGTAGATCAGCAGCAAAACCACACAAAAACAACAACAAAAGCCTAACAGACACAAGTTTAACATGCATTGAGCACAGTCTACTCCCAGGGAGACAAAATTCCTGAGACAATCATTGACTCTAACCCCAACCCCAATGCATACATGTTTGTATATACATAAATACATGCATATGTATATTTAAAGATTAGGGTACCATTTCTTGCCTGCAAACTAGTGCTGCTGTGCAGAAGCTGGCAACTTTAATTGTTACTGATGGACAGTGGTCTGCCAAGCAAGGAATGTATTCTACCACTGAGTCACATCTCTTCACCTGCACATTCTGCATCCGTTCCAAAGCAATTTCAGATGAAATGCACGTAGAACAAAGGGCATGGTGAGTTTCCATTTAATCTTTGTCTGTTATTAGCAGTTCACAGAGAATGAGGGCTTTAAAAATAACCTGTGGCAGATGAAATGCAGTGTGACAAAACAGGAGAAGTGTGCCCACATGTTTGCAATATGCCACAGCTATATTTGAATGTCACATCTGGTGCTTGCCTTCTGTAGCCCACATGCAAGAAGACTGAAAATATTCACAGCAAGGACGGCGAAGTTATTTGGAGACACAGCGAATCAAATCCTCCCCTTCAAAAAGAAACACAGAAACATTCCATCTGAGGCAGAGCTTACACAAAAGCATTCAGCCTTGGCAAAAAGGTGCTGCGCGTAGAAGTGTGTAGATGTACATACACACACACGTCTGTTAGTTAATTGAATCCTCCTCCTCACCCCCGACAAAAGAATTGTGCTTGTGATGGCGTCTAATACGCTTCGAGTGCCTGCCTAAACATGTCATTAGGTTTAAAAGGGCGGTGGGGGAGAGATATTAAAGATGAATCAAGAACACCAAGCTATTAAAAAGAAAAGAAAAGAAGACTCTTCACTACCAATTCAGCCCCAGTGTCAACACAATAATCATCAGCCACTGAGGTAATTCTGCTTTTTGGTGACCCTTTTCACCCCCTTTCCTAGGAGTAGCCTGAGACTAGGTAGCTTGTGACTCTTCTAGAAGGCACAGTGAGGAACTGAACTCCCCAACCTCTGGCTCTGCAGCCAGATACTTTAACCACTGTGCTATCCAGCCTCCTCTCCTCCTGTATCAAAGGCCTGTATAAGTAAAAAGGCTTTTACCTGCCAATGGAAGGACAAGGAGTCTTAGCCTGACAAGGCTCAGAAAACCACAGAGAACATACTTGATGGGGCAGAAAAATTCTGTCTACATCAACATGCACCCTTTTCAAACCATAAAAATTCAGTTTGTATACCCAGAAATACATATTGTTTTTCCCCCTTAGGGAGAAAAGCATATGTAACTGGGACTAAATGGGCTTATTATTAAAATGTGTAATTAAAAAGCAGAGAGGAGAAGAGAGAAAAAAGCCAATGGGGTTCTGAGAATCTTCCACCTTTGATAATATTTAGTGACGGAACTGGAAGGCAGGCCCATCAGCATCTCTTCGCCATGGCTGCTCAATTAAGTGTGTCCTTGCTTATTAGCTCCTCTTCATCCCACCATCTGTCTGCTGTCCACCCCTGCCTGAATTTGATGACCACTGGATCTGATCCAGACAGTACATTCTGAGGTTCTGTTGATCTTAACTTCCCATGTTCCCAATAGGCAGTGAAAATAAAGGCAAGGCTTAATTCACACGCGGCTTCCCTTGTCCCAGTACAGTATATGACAACAAGCACTCAGATCTTCATTTCAAGGGACCGCAGGAAGATTGGGAGGGTAGGAGATAGGGTTAAGAACAGGAAAATGTAAAGGGATGAATAGTTTACAATGTGGATAATGATGAAGGATTTATCCGTCATGAGAAGAGGGGGGCATGAACCATGAGGAACCATTTGCAGTGGGGAAATAATGAGTTTCTCGCTATATGGATAAGCCATAGTTTATCTGAACTTCCTCCTGAAGAATGCAAATTTGTAATGGCCCCAAATGGACAGACCATCACTCCCTCCCTGGTGCAGGTTGGAAGTAGCCTTACAGAATGGAATTATTCCTTCCTCTCCTCCCATCCACCGAAAGCTGGGAAAAGCTTTGTTTAGTCTGACTCCATTTCACAACCTGATTTAGATCTGGCAGGGTTCCCAATGATATCATCAGGGGCAGGGCCATAGCTAGCAATCTGGGTGCCCAGGACTTGGCTGCTGTCTTGGTTTCGTTTGGCTCACATGACATTGCCATACCCATGGAACTAGTATATGTAGGGAGAACGCAGAGATCCCATGTCCTACATTGGAATCAAGGACCCACAGCATTGTACAATGCACAGTTTCAAAACTATTATTCACTTATTGCAGACTGTCAGCAAAGCTGCTCAAGGCATCTCTTTTCTTCCTTTGTGGCTATGATCCCATGGTCAATTTAAACAGATTCCAAAGCATTTATATTTGTTAACATTCTTTGTGTTACAATAGAACTCCGAAGGATCGGGCGACTATGGAAAATTCTGGCCTGAAGAGTCTAATCTTCTTCATTTGGTTTCCCCACATATTTGACATTTTTAAACACTCGTAGTCTTTCCATGCCAAATATGACAATTGTTAGAGGACTCTTTCTGAACATCACCTCTTTTGCTCCCCTCCACATAGCTCCCCAAATACTCTCTAAGGCTGCGGTCTCGCTAAAGTTTTCTGTGCATCACTGAAACACCACCAAAAGACACACACACACACCATCTTTGCAAGAACATATCACAACTACCTGCAAATCCCATTTGAATTGTTCTATCATGAACTAGTAGAAGCCATGCAGCAGGAGAAAGAGAAGAGAGAGAGAGAGAGAGAGAGAGAGAGAGAGAGAGAGAGAGAGAGAGAGAGAGAGAGAGAGAGAGAGAGAGAGAGAGAGAGAGAGAGAGAAGCTGCTTTGGGAGCAAAAAAGGGCTGGACCAGTTCAATTCAGCCTTGTATCATGCAGTCAATTAAAAATATTTTGAATTCACTTGTTTTATAGGCACAGCCTATCCTGCAGGATTTGACCTTGTCAATTCATGGTCTTCTATCTAGTCTAGTCAGGGTTTTCTGTCAAATGCTTTTCTAAATACATTTGTTTATGCATAATTTTCTCCCTGGTTTATTGTTCCAGGGAATAGAACAAAAATATGAGCTTAAAAACTTAGAAGAACACCGTTGGTATTTGTGCTGCTAGCTAAGAGATCTCCCAAAACAGCTGCCCATAAATTTAACTCTCTAAATCAGTACGTACAAAGAATATACTTGTGAGTTTTGGAAAAATTAGGCAATTCAGGTTGGTGGGCAGTCAGGAAAGCATTGCAGCTGGCAACTGGGCAGGCAATATGGGGTGGACATACAAATGCATAGGCAATATGGGAGGAGGGGGCATAGAGAATGGTGCTTTAATTTTTAAAAAAAAATCTTGCTATCTGGTATAACGCTATGTCAGAGAGCAGGTATTTTTTTAAGGGCGGGGGCATAAACACATGTGGAATCAATCTCAATGAATGGATACCACATGCATCTCTAAATAAGCAGATCTCCGCCAGAGGAGCAGAAAAACTCACAGTAGCCTGAGTGCATGTAGAACATATATATGCTAACATCTTAATTGGGGTATTTTCAGCCCAACCAGCTTCAAAAGAACATTTTGTTTTGGTTTTGTCAGGGGGATCGAGCCCCGAGCTATCTAGCAGTTTCCCTAGCGCAGCTCTCACCATTGGACTACCTTGTTGCAAAAAGCTGAATTTCAGGATGCATGAGTGTCTCACAATATACTGATACACCCAAAAAGAAAATGTGCTGCATTTAAAAAAAGAATCCAAATAAGATCATATGTACTGATTCATTGTTTTTTTAAAAAAAAAACAGCAAAAGTAGTTGTAATTGTTTAAGTGCCTTTTATTCGATTTGTACAAAATAGGTACTCAGAAAATCCATTTTGGGTCTCTCTAAAAGCATTGAGTGGACCACATTTCAGCAGACTGCCTCTTTTTTTGTACATTAAGACTTGCCATATATTCCTTTTTTCCTTTGTTCTAATGTTCCTCAGGTAAATTGTCTGTTAATCCATTTACCTCATAAATGAGTATGCTTTAATTTGAATAATGATAATTGCCACGAGATATCTCATCTTTAAATGGCATACTAATTCGATTCTTCAATGTTACCAACATAGAAAAAAAAAGGGGAAAGGCTGTTATCATTCCAAATCAAGTCCCAAGGTCAGATTGGGAAGTAGACCCTCCAACCCAAAAACAGCTGAATGTTTTTTATAATTAAATGCCACCTATCACAGTGAGGTGGAATAAGAGAGAAAGAAAGCTGCAAAGCAGGCTTCAAAAAAAAAAAGTCCAACTGGAAAAATGAAGAGGCATGAATTTTTATTTATTTATTTATTTATTTATTTATTTATAGTAAAACCCCGGTATCCACTGGGGAATGGTTCCAGGCCTTCCCGTGGATAATGAAAACTGTGGATAAGAGAGAACGCCTGTCCACCCACCCCCAAACTGCCGTTTCGTTACAGTAGCTTGCTTTATGACTGCTGTTTTGAGACAGTAGCTTGCTTTATGGCTGCTGTTTGTGACAGTAGCTTGCTTTACAGATACTATTTGTGACAATAGCTTGCTTTACAGCTGCTCTTTGTGACACCAGCTTGCTTTACAGCTTGCTTTGTGGCTGCTGAATTATTTAATTTTTTTCTCTGCCAACCGTGGATAATGAATCAGTGGATATGGGGGTTATACTGTATTTATTTATTTATACAATTTATATGCCACCCACTACTTTAAAATACAAGATGAGACAATAAAAAGACGTTAAAATAGAATACACTACTATTGTTGTACAATACACTATTTTCCTCTTACCTGGAGTAATGAAAGCCATTATTAGCAATTATCATTCCCTTCAGGCTGGGAAATTTGGGAAAATATTGAGTCAGAATCCCAAAGCACCATGTTTGTAGGTGTACTTTGTTACAGGTGGCCATCTTGAGTTTTTGCAGATGTAAGGCAGATTAGCCATTTAGTCAGAAAGCTGTGGGATTTGTGCGGCTTCAATAAGCACTGCTTTAATAAACACTGAACAGTATTGATTCTCACTTGATTCTCACTTTCAAAGGAAGAGAATTCTGGAAGAGGGGGAAAACATGTATTTTCTAAAGGAAGGCTGATATTGACAACTAAATGTTTTTAATAGCCTAACTGCCCACAGGGACTTTTGTACTTCAGAGAGAGATTGTTGGGGGGGGGTAAGAGAGAGAAGGAATAAAAGAAAGAAAACAGTATTGCGGGAAACTAAATTTGTTGCTAAATACACTTGGTTGAATGTACTCTAAAAACTTACTGGGGTGGTGGTCCCACTAAGATAAACCTGGAGATCTTTTATGGGGATTTGGGCTCATGTCACATGGGCTTTAGCCCAGATTAAAAAAAAAATCTGAGTTGGTGCATGAGAACTTGCTGATGTTACTCCTCTTGCCATCTCTGATCAGGTGATTCTGCTGAGCAGGGATGGCGGGGAGGATGCTGTAAGATTCATATTTCTTAACCAATAGTTCCTAACTTTGGGTCACCACCAAATGTTCTTGGATTAAACACCAATAAACTTTCACCGCAAGCTATGCTGGCCAGGAGTTTGGGGAGTTGTAGTCCAATGATATCTGGGGACCTCAGGTTGGCAGCCACTGTTCGTAAACCAAGATCCCAAAAGAATGTTTTTGGAAGGTATTTATTTATTTATTTATTTATTTATTTATTTATTTATTTATTTATTTTTTATTTATTTTCCAGACTAACAAAGAGAGTATGGCTCAATAAGAAGCTGACAGAACATACAAAGATACAGGTCTATAAAGCTTGCATACTGAGCACACTTTTGTATTGCAGCGAGTCTTGGACCATCCATGCTCAACAGGAAAGAAAGCTTAATACCTTCCATATGCGCTGTCTTAGGCGAATATTCAACAGTACCTGGCACAGCAAAGTTCCAAATAGCATAGTCCTGAATCGAGCTGGAATCCCTAGCATGTACACTTTATTGAAACAGCGCCTTGGAAACGTTGTGAGAATGGATGACGGTCGGATCCCAAAAGATCTTCTATATGGAGAACTAATGAAGGGAAAGCGCCCCAGAGGGAGACCACAGCTGCAGTATAAGGATATCTGTAAGAGGGACCTGAAGGCCTTGGGAATGGACCTCAACAGCTGGGAAACCCTGACCTCCGATCACACTGTCTGGAGGCAAGACATACAGCATGGTCTACATAAATTTGAAGAGGCATTTGTCCAACAGGCAGAGGAAAAGAGGCAGGCACGGAAAGAACGAAACTCGAGGACCAGGCAGGAAACAGAATACATCTGCCCCCAGTGCAGTAGAGACTGCCATTCCCGAATTGGTCTATTTAATCACACTAGGTGCTGTTTTTAGGATCTCTACTCCAGGCATGATACCATAGTCTTTCGAGACTGAAGGATGCCAATGATTTATTTACTACACATCTTCTAACCAGAACTCTGGATGGTTTACAATAATGCAGTAAAAATAAAGGAGCAGAACAACAATAAACATAATAATAAAAATGCACTAATAACAAACCAACAGGCAGTCTAAATTACTGGTCCAAAGAAAATCCCCCACCTATTAATGGTTGCCAAATGCCTCTCAAAAAAGAAGCATTTTAACTGCTTTCTTAAAGGCAGGCCAGGACTCTGCAAGGCGAATCTCACTCAGGAGCTGATTCCATAATGTTGGGGCGACCACAGACTCCTGTGATTGTTTTTCGGGCCTCTCTACACATGGCAACCTGGAGTGAGAACGCCTTATGGAATTTGCATCCAAAAAAACAAACAAAAAGCAATTGGCATGAAACATACATAAAAGCAAACACAATGGGCAGCCTAGCTGATCACAAAGAAATGAAGAACCCATCAAGTGTTTCTAATTAAAATAAATTGCATCAAAAGCACATTTCACATTTTATAAAAAATGTCATCACTGCTCATGAACATGTGCAATTTTTCTCTGTGACCAATCGTATTATTCTGTCTTGCAATGGCTCATGATATCTGTCTGTCTGCCTGCCTGCCTGCCTGCCTGCCTGCCTGCCTGTCTAGATAGATACCCTGTTTCCCCGAAAATAAGACCTCCCCCAAAAATAAGCCCTAGCAGGATTTCTATGCATTTGTTAAATATAAGCCCTACCCTGATAATAAGACCTAGTGATGGGCGTGGCTATGGTTGTTTGCAGGGCTGACATTCAAGCATATTAAACTTAATAAAAGTAAGACATCCCCTGAAAATAAGCCCTGGTGCCCTAGTGTGTCTTCTTCAATAATAATAATAATAATAATAAGACAGTGTCTTATTTTCGGGGAAACACGAGATAGATAGATAGATAGATAGATAGATAGATAGATAGATAGATAGATAGATAGATAGATAGATAGATAGATAGATATCTCAAAATTTTCTAATTTACAAAATGAGGGCAAATCAAGTTAGGGTTAATGTCCCTGAAACTAATCCAACCTCAAGAAACATTTGTCAGCTCTTGGATGTGCTTTGAGCTTTTCATAAAATTCTTCTGATGTTTCCCCTGAGGATGGAATCTCCCAAAGGTATTACACATTTTCCCTTAGACAAGTTTTTTGAGGGCAATTCTAATTAAGATTTTAGGATGTATATGCAATTTCATTTTTAAAAAAGGAAACCAAAGGTCAATTTCAATGAGTCTAATGTGGCTTTCAGATAAAAAATCCCTTGAAGCTATTAATGAAGAAGATTTGTCTTGCTTTAGCAAAGCTAAAATTAGGAGCACTTGATTCACAACATTGGAAGAGGATTGTAAGGCCATTGAGTCCAACTCCCAGTTCAATGCAGGAATATAAATTGAATCAGAACTAATAGATGGCTGTCCAATTTCCTCTACAATGCTTCCAATGATGGAGCCACCGTTGCTTCTCATAATAAATTCTGGCTTCCTGTAACTTGAGACCATTATTATGAGTCCTGCACTTTGGGATGACTGAGGACAGAGTGTGCCCCTCCTCCATATGACAGCCTTTCAAGTACAGTGGTACCTCTACTTACGAGCGGCTCAACTTATGAGCAATTCAACTTAAGAGTGGGAAACCATTGGCGTTTTAACTGCTGCCTTACAAATTTTAGATGTGGTCTGCTCTACTTACAATTTTTAATTTGTTTTTCAATTTTCAATGTATTATTTTCATATTTTAGATACAGCTGCTCTACTTACGAGTTGTTCGACTTATAAGCATGCATTCGGAATGGATTAAACTCATAGGTAGAGGTACCACTGTACTTGAAAAAGGGCTATCATATCTCCTCTCAGTCTTCTTGTCTTGAGGCTAAACATGCCCAGTTCTTTCAGTCTTTCTTCATAGGGCTTGGTTTCCAGCCCTCTCAACATCCTTGCTGCCCTCCTCTGAACTTGTTCCAATTTGTCAGCATCTTTCTGGAAGTGCAGAGTCCAGAAGTGGACATCGTGCTCAAGATAAAGCATAACCAGTGCTGAATAGATGGTAAACAGTATCTCATTGGACATTCCTTTCAAAATGGTGCTAGAACAGTACCATCTTTAAAAGGCACTTGAAGAGGCAGGGCTAGTGAATTCTCCTACTTGTGTGTCTTTCCTTGTCTATGGGCAAATATGGGGGGGGGGGACAGCCAAAATTCATTATTTGCCTCATTCTGGTGCAATTATTGGGTAGAGCAAAAAGGAAATCCTCCCCAAATGAGGAAAATAAAAAGGAACACAAACTCTGGCAAAAGAAATATAAGAAGATGATAAGAGAGGCAAAGAAAGATTTCGAGGAACGCATGGCTAGCAATATAAAGGGTAATAATAAAAGCTTCTTTAAATATGTTAGAAGTAGAAAACCTGCCAGAGAACCAGTTGGCCCTCTGGATGGTGAGGGAGGAAAAGGGGAGGTTAAGGAGGACTTGGAAATTGCAGAGAAATTAAATGAGTTCTTTGCATTTGTCTTCACGACAGAAGACCTTGAGCAGATTCCGCTGCCTGAACGGCCCCTCTTGACTAAAGAATTAAATCAAATACAGGTTGAAAGAGAGGATGTTTTAGGACTAATTGATAAATTGAAGATTAACAAGTCACCAGGCCCAGATGGCATCCACCCAAGGGTTATTAGGGAACTGAGAAATGAAATTGCAGATCTCTTAACGGTTATATGCAACTTGTCTCTTAAAATGGCCACAGTGCTGGAGGACTGGAGGATAGCGGATGTCACACCAATTTTTAAAAAAAGAAGGAGGGGGGACCCGGGAAACTACAGGCCAGTTAGCCTTACATCTGTCCCAGGGAAGATGGTGGAAAGCCTCATCCAAGAGAAAATCTTAAAACACATAGAAGAACAAACCTTGCTGAGAGAAAATCAGCATGGCTTCTGTAAGGGTAAGTCTTGTCTGACAAATCTTGTAGAATTTTTTGAAAAGGTCAACAGGCATGTAGATTTGGGTGAACAGGTGGATATAGTCTATCTCGATTTTCAAAAGGCTTTTGACACAGTTTCTCACCAAAGGCTGCTGAGAAAATAGCATAGTCAGGGGATAAGAGGGCAGGTCCTCTTATGGATTGAGAACTGGTTGAGATCCAGGAAACAAAGAGTAGGTGTCAATGGGAATTTTTCACAATGGAGAGAAGTGAAAAGCGGTGTGCCCCAGGGCTCTGTCCTGGGACCGGTGCTTTTCAATCTGTTCATAAATAACCTGGAGACAGGGATAAGCAGTGAGGTGGCCAAGTTTGCAGATGACACAAAACTTTTCCGTGTGGTAAAAACCACAGAAGATTGTGAAGAGCTCCAGAAGGATCTCTCCAAACTAGGGGAATGGGCTGTGAAATGGCAAATGCATTTTAATGTAGCCAAATGTAAAGTAATGCGTATTGGGACAAAAAATCAAAACGTTGAGCCTTTTCACATGACCCCTAAGATCTGCTGGCCACTTAAATTCAGACCAGAGATCTTGGGGTTTTGTCGCTGTTCCTGTGTTCCCACCCCCTCCGCACTCCTGGCTGCTGGCTGCGTGAGGGGAGGGAGAAAAAAAGAAAGAAAATAATGCCGGCTTACCTCCGTTCTGCCGGTCTCGCTCTGTTCCCGGCAGCATTCAGATCTCTTAAAGGGGCGGGGGGGGGCAAAACAATAACAAACAGAAGCGAGGAGAGCCCGGCACCCACTACGTTAGATCCGCATCAGGGATTTTTCACCCTCGGAGAGCAGGTACCTGAAAAGTGCGCTGTAACGCACTTACGTGTGTGTGCTCGCACTTAATTTTCTGTAACCTCCGGAGCTGGTGGGGAAACAATTTTAAGCTCCGGATCTGGGAGCCATTTGCCGCGGAGTTTAGGGGTCGTGTGAAAAGGCTCCAAATCTATCAACTCATGGACTCTGAGTTATCCATGATGGATCAGGAAAGAGATCTTGGTGTGTTGGTGGACAGCTCCATGAAGGTGTCTACCCAATGTGTGGCCACAGTAAAGAAGGCCAATTCCATGCTAGGGATTATCAAAAAGGGGATTGAAAATAAAACAGCCAACATTATAATGCCATTATACAAAACAATAGTAAGGCCGTACCTGGAGTATTGTGTACAATTCTGGTCACTGCATCTCAAGAAAGACCTAGTGGAACTGGAAAAGGTGCAGAAGAGAGCGACTAAAATGATTACTGGGCTGGGGCACCTCCCTTATGAGGAAAGGCTAAGACATTTGGGGCTTTTTAGTCTGGAAAAAAGGCGTGTGAGGGGGGATATGATTGAGACGTACAAAATAATGCAGGGCATGAGTAAAGTGGATAGAGGGAAGAATTTCTCCCTCTCACAAAATACCAGAACTAGGGGATATACATTCAAATTGAGGGCTGGGAGAGTAAGAACAGAGAAAAGAAAATATTTTTTCACCCAGTGCGTTGTTAGTCTGTGGAACTCCCTGCCACAGGATGTGGTGATGGCATCTGGCCTGGATGCCTTCAAAAGGGGATTGGACAGATTCCTGGAGGAAAAGTCCATCACAGGTTACAAACCATGATGGAGATGTGTAATCTCCAGGCTTAAAACCAGGGTACTTCAAGGGCCAGATGCAGGGGAGTGGTATCAGGAGACAGAGATCTAGTCTCGTCCACTCCCAAACGCATCTGGTGGGGCCACTGTGAGATACAGGAAGCTGGACTAGATGGACCTTTGGCCTGATCCAGCACGGCTCTTCTTATGTTCTTATGTTCTTATGAACTGCCTGCCGACATGATGGAGCAGTGAATGCCTCCTCCATATTCTGACCAGCATTTGCAGAGTTAATGTTTCGAACCAGAAATGCCCAGAGCTTTGAACAGAGGAAATGGAAATTGAAAAGACTGAGCTGTTGGCACCAAAATAAAAAAATAAAAAAATCAAAAGTCGACTGATACTCCTACTTCTCCTCAGTGAAGCCTGAGATCTCCCTTGAACTCCTGTCACTGAAAGATTAGAGAAGATGCAGACTGAGGTCATCAACATCTATATACCCCTTATAGCCCCTCTGCCTGCCATGTGGCAAAGTGAAATATCTGTGTTGTTACTGTTAGGTAAGATTTGTGTTCTTTCTTAACTGTGTTAGTTTAGTAAGCAGTTGACTGTTTTGGTGACCTGTTCCATTTGTTTACTGTAAGGGCTCTTTTTGTCTGTGAATGGATGCCTCCATCCCTCTTGTTTGGAGTAGCACTGGTCTGCTTGCGTCTGCCTTCAGGCAGGTTGTTAATAACTACAACAGAGTCCTGAGGCAATGCACAGTGTTAGAGGTATATTTTTAAAAAATAAAATACAAGAAGGTCTTGCAATGGTGGTGAAGGCTCTTCACTGTTCAAGTCAAACGTTTTCCATGAAATTCCTTGACATTCACCCTTACAGTTCATCACACATGCCAAGAGTCAACAGTTCTATGCATGCTGAGATCGCTCACGTCATCAAGTTGTTGTTGTTGTTGTTGCTGCTGCTGCTGCTGCTGCTGTAGTATTGGTGGGAGCCCTGTATGTTACTCTCAATAGATTGGAACTTTTGTGAGAGTAGGAAAATAGTCCAGAATTTGCTTAGATCAGAATTTGATTTTTAATTACACACGGATGAGCTCTAAGTAGAAACAAGAAAAAGATACCTTGTATTGTTTTGTTTGTTGGCAAATGGGGTTTATAATTTAGCAGTAGCACCTTCTCATAAGCCCTGTCTTCCTGTGCCAAGAGTATAATTATGAATGCATATCTAATGATATTTGTTATTAATAGGAAACTAATGAAGTGGATAATTATGTAATCATTCAATACTGTGATAATATCCAGATCAAAACCCTGAGAAGGAGACCGGGTTCAAATAACCTGCAACATATGGAATTTTGTAAAAAAAAAAGATAATGTTTCATTCATTATGGACTCAGGAGTTCAAAGCTGTATTTATTTGTTTATTTATTTAAAACTAAAACTGGCAATTGTGAGGACAAAAGAATGTTCATCAAGACATACTTGCTTCAGAATAATGTAAATCAAGGGTCATACGATGGCGAAAGCCCAGATCTGAGACTTCTTTAAAAAAAACACCAATGCCATCTGTCAGAGTCTATGGACTCATAATGGGGAATTGCCTTATCTGGCAAGTAAATAGAGTGATAATGAGGTTGGCCAGAACTTTTGACACCCATGCTGGCTGGGGAACGTTGGTAGACCTAGTCCTAAAAAGGAACTTTTCAATTTGACACTAGGGCCAAACATCAGCAGAAGGAAAATGCACTAGGCTGTCTAATGCTCTGGGCCCCTAAAATACCCGAAATAGCACCACATCATATGGATGAAAACAAATGTCATCTCTGTTGAATTTTCTATATCTGTATGCACTTGCAGCCAGATTTCTCCTCCATGGCAGTCATTCTACTTATACATATACACCCTGGAACAACTTGCTGTAATGTACTCCACAAAGAAAGACACTCATTTGGACACTACACAGCAGCTTATGTTATGTCACACATCCTGGCTACCATTTTGCTTCTTCTACAGTGCCCCAAAGCTAGTGTGACTCTGAGAAACTTGGAGGGGGTGACTTCATGTTCAGATCACAGAATTCCAGAGATGAAAGACAGCTCAGTGATAATCTAGGTTAGTGGTTCCCAAATTTAGGTAACAGACATTCTTGGTTGTGAAGATTCTCAGTCATCCAGGTGAGTTTATCTGGAAGTTGAGTCATGGCTACTGGACTTCTTTTTTTGAGAGATAGAAACGTTTCGCTGTTCATCCAAACAGCTTCATCGGTCTGAATACAGCTAGTGCAAGTACTCCATCTTATAGTCAGCTTTGACCTCTTGTCACCCTGAATTATGAGCCTAATTCAGACCAGGGTGACAAGAGGTCAAAGCTGACTATAAGATGGAGTACTTGCACTAGCTGTATTCAGACCGATGAAGCTGTTTGGATGAACAGCGAAACGTTTCTATCTCTCAAAAAAGAAGTCCAGTAGCCATGACTCAACTTCCAGAGACATTCTTGGTGTTCTTTGAACCACCCAAAGAAGAGGGCAGTAAACCACTTCTGAATATTCTATATCTCGGTGGTTTCCAAATTTGGGTAATCCACGTGTTCCTGGTTTGCAGTTCCCAGAAGTCATTACCACCAGCTGAGCTGGTTGGGGTTTCTGTGAGGTGCATCAAGAATATCTGGATTACCCAAGCTTGGGAACCATTGGTCTCGGCCAACCCGCTCCCTATGAAGGAAATTCACAGCTGATGTATTTCTGACAGATGGCCATCCAACTTCTTCAAAATCAGCCTTGAATAAAAGGGAAAACCATCAAGCAAAGAAGAAAGAAAGAAAGAAAGAAAGAAAGAAAGAAAGAAAGAAAGAAAGAAAGAAAGAAAAAGAAAAAAAGAAAGAAAGAAAATATTCAAAACAGAAAGAAAATTGTTCCTTACTTCGCAAGATGTGAGAAACAGAAAATGCTTACAAATTTCATTCAGCTTTCCTTAACTGGAATGCAGTCTTGAATGCATTAGTGAGTATGGGCAGAATTGCCAAATCCACTAAAAATGAAATTTGCAGCTTTGTTGAATTTCGTGTAATCTCTGTTTAGGCAAACGGGTGGGCGCAAAATTCATTTTGTTGATCAGAACGTTCCAAACCCCATGAGTGGCTTTATATGCTTGTGGTTTAAAAATAGAATGCGAGAGAAAAAAAGAACACAAGAAGGAAGAAGCTGACATCTGGCTTTGAATCCCTGTGTATTTCACCATGCTTGTAGGACTAAATTACAGTTGCCCATCCTTTAGAGAGGGCCAACTCCTCATTTTTGGTGGCTAGACGGCATGCAGGAGTAGCACAAACCTGTTCACACTGTTACCTGTGGCCTTTGAACTTGGCCAGCAGAGAAAACTGAAAAATCATAACTTCAACCATAAATTTAAGGCCTGGCATTAAAATTTGGGATTTAAAAAGAAGACTATAGGAAGAAGTGAAACTGGCATTCGGGGGGGGGGGCTATGTGGTTCCTACAAGGGCTGTGGACCAGCTTTGGCCAAGGTCCAACTCCCCGAGGGCCAAACCATCCAGATAGGGACCAATTTTTTTTAATTAGATTGTTGTGGTTATGATCAACCACAATAGTTCTGAAGCCAGTGGGGTAAGAAAGACAGATGCAATTCGGAGTCAGATACATCTATTCAGAATTTCACAAACACACAGGGAAGCAGGCAGCAAAAGAACAGAAGAAAAGAGGGTTAGAAAAGCAAATTATAGCTGCCCACACATGTGCTCTCTAATACTTTTTATCTTGTCACATCACGACTGCCCTCCGCCTTCTCATCAGAGAGAGTTTTCTTCAATCAAGAGGAGAGATACAGTAACACAAAGTTTCAAACATGAGAAAAACACATAGCACATTACAATGGGAAAGAGGGGAATATGAAGCATGTAGGTTACAATTAACCAACATTTTAGGGAACAGCTTGCATGTGTTGTTTATAATATGTCAAAAGATCAGTTCTCTAAAATAAAAGGACATCAGCTTTGGGGTGAGGGAACAATTTCATCCTGGTTTGTGTGTGTGTGTATGTGTGTGTTGTGGTTGTTGTTTTATCTTTGCTTAAATTAAAACAATATGAACATAACAATGTGGAGAGACAAACGTGACCATAACAAAGATCTAGTTTAAACTAGAATGGCTGTAGTGGGTTTTGGGGTGAAGTGAAGAAATTAGTGCAAAATCAATTTGGATCCCAAAAACAAACTGAATGGGCCATAAAACACTTTAGCCTATAAGGTTTTTGATATTTCTTAGAATGGAGACCCGTGACATTAGCTGACTGATATTTGCCAAGCTTTCTCCTATCTTTGGTGCTTATTATGTCTCCGCATTAATCAAATGGATTTTTAAGGGTTCCCAGTGCAAATTTCTGCACTGCCTTTTAAACTTTACACATTGATGGGGATCTGGGACACACATTGTGTGGGATAGGCCACAGAGTGCACCAAAGCACCCTGGGAGCCATTCCAAAGCCTCAAAATGGCCTCCATCCTAATCCAGCAGAGTAACTCACAGTTCCAGTTATTAGCTGCTCCTGGGCTGAAATATCTTCTGTTTCATTTTTGGCACCAATTCTAATGTTTTCATTTATTTTTCTGGTTGATATGTTCCAAGATGTTTTTGATGCCTTAAGCACAAAGGGAAAGCACTGGAGAAAAAATTAATAATATAATCTTATATTAAATAGTTTGCAATTGCTGTTCTTTAATTATGTCCCCAAATCTGTCCCCCGATACCAACGCAGCCACCAATCTTAATTCTAGGTAATAAGGATACTGTAGCTCAGTTGAGATAAAATACATGCACATGCTACACACACACCATATCAGAAGACCTAATACTAGACATGGGCACGGCTTGGCGAAATTGTCGTTTCTGTTTTTGGTTATCGTTTCCGTTACGTAACAGAAACGGTAATGGTAATGATAATTAAGCCGTCAGAACTCAAACTCGAACTGAAAAAAGAAAAATTTGGTCGGGTTTTTCGTTTCCGTTTGTGGCATCACAGCGATCGCGTGATGCGAAGCACAGAAAGTTTTAAAAGTTTTTTTAAAAGAACCCGACTCCCGGCCAAAAAAGCAGGCAAAAATATGCCTGCCTGAGGCTTTGCCACCTACCAGAGGGGTGGTTTCTGGGGGTCCCCGGCCTTCCCCCCCTCTTCTCCTGTCCTGGGCTACTTGCACCAGGCTGGGGGGGGTCATCCTCGTTGTCTGTCTCACTGCATGCCATGCGGTGGGCGGGATCCAAAATGGCGACCACAATTTTTCTTTTGAAATCGTGGTCAAAAAAAACACATCAAATCACCACAGAAACATGTGAAATTTATTTATTTTAAATGCCTGAATTTTATAGTAGCAGCAGTGGGTTTTTTATAGCAATAAAACGTCGTATTGATTTTATTTTATTTTATTTTATTTTTATTTTTTTAGACCTGCCCATTTGGGCTGGGCATGGGATGGGACCATGCAAATTGTTTGAACCATTCCACCAATGGCATCGCCAGGTTTTTGACTGACACTTCTGGATGCCGAGGCACCTTCCAGAAATCGCAGTTGGGTGTATGGATGTAGTTGAGGGAGGAGGGCTGGCTGCTGGTGCTGATGTGATCCGATCGAGATCGAGGAGGGAGCCTGGAGGCTTTAGGATTTAAGTTAGGCAGGCAGGGAGGGAATTGAATTTAGAAAATAATTTCTTTGATTCCCTGCAGCTTTGTCTGCTGAAGGGAATAGCAGTTTATTCTTCATTTCTTCCCTGGCAGTTTGAGGATTTTTTTCTGATATTGGATAAAGGGGGAGGTTTGACTGGGAGTGGGAGGTGTGGATTTATTTTAAAAATATATTATATACTACCATTTATTTTCTATTTTCCCAACTTCAATTTGCTTGCACACACACACATTTGGGGTGCAAGCCAAGAACAGAACCTCTATCCTTCCTAAGTGATATCCTAACTGCCCACTCGCCCGCCCGCCCGCACCGCCACCTGCCTGCGGCCCGCGCCGCTGCCGCCGCCCACCCATAGGCCCCCCGCCACTGCCACCCGCCCGTACCTCCCCCTGCCACCTATCCTGCCCGCCGCCTAGGGCACAAAAACACCTAGCGCCGACCCTGATTGCGGGACGCCCCTATGCTCTGGGAAGTCAAATCGCGCTAAATCGCGGTGGAAATGACAAACGACAAACGGAAATGACAAATTTTTGAAAACTTTCACAACAAACTGAAACGAGCCGAAACGGACCCGTTCCGACAATTGAAAACTCGAAACGTCATTTTTTCTGGTCATGCCCATGTCTACCTAATACAGTAGAACTCCTGTATCCACGGGGGATTGGTTCCCGGCCGCCCCGTATATAATGACACCCGCAGATAAGAGCAAACACTTTTATTCAAGGGTGCCAGCAGTGGGAGAGCCTGCCAGCACACTGGCAGCAACAAGCTGTGGGGACAGGCGTACTCTGAGGCCCTCTCCCCTCCTGCCTACAGCCAGGCATAGCCTGTGGAGGAAGTCAGCAGGACACATCAGTGCCCCATGGGGTTTGCCATAGCAGAGAAAAGCACAGATAGGGGATTTTATTTCTGTGGCATTGGGGGCGGGCTACACTCTTATATCCCAGTGGGCACATTTCCCCAGGACCCAGCAGCAATCCCCAGATGAGTTCTGGGCTCCCTGCCGCTACTCCACACCGCTCCGATCCCTCCACCATAGCCAGCGTTGCAACTACTCTGTCAAGATATGTAAAAGTTGATAAAACATATGTTATGTATATTTAACAGAATGTGTAAAGAGAATTGTAAAATGGAGGCAGTTAGATTCTGCAGTGTCATGATGTTAATTCACAAGTGTTAGAGACTAGTAATCACAGGCATGTTAAGTGATGAAGTGCAGGTGGAACTGATTATAACATCATGATTTGTAATGGTTAGATCAGATTGCATCAGATTGTTAATTAGTAATTGCATCAGATCTTATGAGTGCTGAATAGTATAAAAAGCACTAGCTTGCCATTTGTTACTGGGGACTGTTATGGTGAGAACAGTTTACCCCACACTCTGTTTGTCTGTTGTAAATATAATGCTTGGTTGTTATGCTGTGTATATTTTGATGTATATATGAATGTATGAGTTTTTACTCTATTCATTGTCATTGTCTTTCTGTTAGCCTAACTCTGTAACCCTTTATATCAATACTGACATTTTATCTACGTTACTGCTGCACTGCTCTGTGGCAAACACATTTAATCCTATATTATATGTAACTGCCCACCAGCATAATCTGCTAATAGGGTTATGGGCCCAGCTGGGTCAGCTGCCTGATGGGTTTTGTTGTACCTGTATAGATAAAGTGTGTGTTGTGTAAAGTTGTGTTTTTGCAGAGTAAACAGGTTGGAGTTGGAACGGAGACAAAGCAGAGCTGCAAAGGATTTCTCTTAGAGGCTTGGAATGCGAGCGGAGGAGAAAAGCAGCTGATAAGGACAAGCCAAGCAAAACAGAGTGTGATTTAAACTGGAAGCTGTGGAGGCTGAAGAAATATTTGCCAAAGAAGCTGATAAAAAGTGTCACAGGAACGGCAGATAAGGAGTCGGCACTATCAGCGAGAATGGCAAGTATAAATCTATCTTCAATGCCTCTTGTAAATCTCTCTGACAGTAATTATCTGAATTGGTGTCTGAGAATGAAGCATTTCTTGATCTTCCATGAGCTCTATCAGTATGTAGATAAACAGCTTGATGAGGAAGCTGATGAGGAAGATTTGAAGAAAGATGAAAAAGCCTTGGCGATTATAATGTTGTCCTTGGAGGAATCGCAGTTCGTTTATGTGAAGGAAGCAAAAACGGCTCATGAGGCTTGGTCGTTTCTCAGAGCAGCTCACATCAAGGACACAGCTGGAAGTAAGGTATCTCTAATGAAAAAGTTGTTCCGGACAAGGCAAAGCCCAGGTGAAACTATTTCTGATTATATAAGGAAAGTAAATAGTATATTTCAGCAATTGTCTGAAGTGGGCATAAATTATGAAGAGGAGTACAAATGCCTTGTTATATTGTCAAGCCTGGATGAGTCATATGACAATTTAGTAATGGGATTAGAAGCTATGAAGAGTGATGAATTGTCTGTCTCATATATACAGTCAAGGCTGCAGCAGGAAGAATCAAGAAGGACTGATTCTAAAGTAAATAAAAAGCCTGCTCAAGTTTCTGGAGAAACAATCCAAGTAGTAAGAAGATGCTACAATTGTGGGAGTGACCAACATGTTTTTCGTTTCTGTGATAAAGTAAACAAGCGACAAAGGCAAAGAAAAGATGCCGGCACACGCTGGAAGAGTGAAGGTCACCAGCTGTCTGTAATTAAAGATAACAGGGAACAGGAGTGCTCAAGGCAGGAATTATTTATTGTAGATTCGGGGGCCAGCATTCATTGTATAAACAAGAAATGTTTGTTTGAAAAACTAACTTTGTTTAAATCTAGAAATGTAACCTTGGCAGACGGAACTCAGGCAGAAATCTGTGGAGAAGGTAATATATTTTTCAAACCTCTCAGATGTGTTTTTGATAACGTCCTGTATATACTGTCTTTAAAGAATAATTTATTGAGTGTGCCTATGCTTGTAAAACAAGGTTTTCATGTACAGTTCAGTGAGAGTAGTTGCAAGATTGTAAAGAATGGGAAAACAATAGCAACTGGACGGCTCCAAAACAATTTGTTTATGATAAGCACTTCTGAGAAATCTTTGAATATGGTTGAAAATAAGCCTCTACATGACAAATGCATACATCTGATGCATAGAAGATTAGGGCACCTACGTTTTGAAAGCATTAGGAAAACTCTACAATATGTGGAACATGGGTCTGTGCAAAGCTGTAAAAAGTTTTTAGATTGCCATGTTTGTAAAGGCACAAAAGTGAAGTCTGCTCCCATATCAAGAAAGAGTTTGAGAAAGTCACATCAACCTCTACAGCTGGTACATATTGATGTGATTGGACCCATGGCGAATTCATTTGGTGGTGCCAGGTTCTGCCTTGTGATAACAGATGATTATTCACGTTATTCTTGGGTTTACATAATAAAGCACAAAAGTGAAGTGAGTGCTGTATTTAGGAAATGGTTTCAGATGGCAGAAAGACAGTACAAGCAGAAATTTTTAGCTGTACAAAGTGACAGAGGCAGCGAATTTTTAGCAAAGCAGTTTGTTGACTATTTAGAAAAGAAAGGGGTGAAACATAGATTGACTAACCCTTCTGCTTCTGCTGAGCATGGATTAGCTGAAAGGAAGAATGGGATTCTTCAAAACATAATGAATGCAATGTTGACTGATGCAAAACTTCCCAGAGGTATTGGGCGGAGGCAATGAAGTATGCAAATTATGTGTCTAATAGAGTATGGAGTTCAGCTGTCAATGAAGTTCCTTATACTCTGCTACATGGTAAGAAACCTACAATCAAATATATTCATTTATTTGGCTCTGAAGCCTGGATATTGATTCCAAAGAAATATAGACACAAGAATAGCCCAAAGTCAAGGAAACTTATGTTTATTGGTTTTCAACCTGCAGCAAAATCCTGGCGTTTTTGTGACAGTCATGGAAAAGTTTATATTAGCTGGTCTGCAACATTCTGTGAACAGAGAAATTGGGAAGATCTACATGCTAATAATGAAGTGTTTTTGCCAAGCATTTGTCCCCACACTGAGGTTAAGAAGGTTGCCAGTGATGGAGGGGAGTCTACATCATTGCATAATGGAAAAGTGAAAGATGAGATTGCCAGTGATGGAGGGGAGTCTACATCATTGCATGATGAAAAAGTGGAAGATGAGGAGCCAGTGTTGCTCAGAAAATCTACAAGATCCAACAAAGGAGTGCCACCTGAAAGGTTTGTTGTGAATTATGTATCCCATGAGCCACAGAATTATGAAGATGTGCTGCTGATGCCTGGAGAAGAAAGGAAGCAGTGGATGATGGCCATGGAAAAAGAGTATGAATCTCTGAAGGAACATCAGGTATTTACTCCAGTGATGTTACCAGAAGGACAAAAACCTGTTGGATGCAGGTGGATATATACAATTAAGAAGTCAAGTGACAATAATATATCCTGCAAGGCAAGGCTTGTGGCACAAGGGTTCTCACAAGAGAAATATGTGAATTTCACAGATGTTTATTCCCCTACAGTGAAGACTGAAACATTCAGAATGGTCTTAGCAATTGCAGCGTCAAGAAAATGCCAAGTGCATCATTTTGATGTGGAGACAGCATATTTGAATGCAAGTTTAAAGGAAGAGGTCTACATGAAACAAGTCCCTGGATATGAACTTAAAAACCCACAACTTGTTCTGAAATTGAACAAAGCCTTGTATGGTCTCCGGCAATCAGGACTGGCATGGAATAGACATTTGCATGAGAAATTGACTAAAATAGGTTTTTCTCAAAGTAGGGCAGAACATGGCATCCACCTGGAGCAGTCATGGGCTCCCTGCCGCTATCCCCCCACCGCTTTGATCTCCCCCTCCCACCATAGCTGGCACTGCAGCTGGGCAGAGCAGGGCCTCTCCACCTGCTCCCAGCCCTACCACCCACCTCTCAGTGCGAGGCCTGGCTGGCGGGCTCCCAACCTCTGCTGCCTACTGGCTTCAGACGCCAACCTTGCTAGTGGGCGGGCTCTCCGGGGCCACACGGCCACCTCTGCCACTCTGCCCCTGTCTAGCTTGTTGGCAGGTAGGCTCTCCCGAGGCACGTGGCTGCCTCCCCCACCACTGCCACTGTCACTGAGATTGCAGGTGGGTGGCTGCTCCTGGGCCACGCTGCCTGTTCCACCACCACCGCTGCTGCCCACCTGGTTGGCAGACAGGTGGCCGGTCCTCCTGAGCCCATCTCCCCCTCCACCACCACCACCGCCCGAGGGCCAGCAGTTGCTCCTGAGCCTGCCTCCTCCTCCGCTGCTGCTGCCTGAAGTCTGTGGCTGCCTACTCCACCACCACCTCCGCCTGCACTCACCATCTGCGGATAACTGAATCAGCAGATAGTGAATCAGAGGATGCGGGGGTGCTACTGTATAGACCAAGGGTTTGGGGGCATTACAAAACACTACAAATATTGCACTGTACTGCATTGCCAAGATGTTATTCTGCTTAATAGATACAATTTAGAAATGTCTAAGGTAAAAAAGATTATTTGCTCTTGTGGTCATCCATGGTCTTGAGTAATTAACATACAATCACAACTTATTAGAAAGAAAACTTGTAGGGGGGAAAGTTTGTCTTCAAGTGCCAAGTCCTCATAGAACATTGGTGATCAGTAGCATGATCTGGTTTTATTCAAAGCTAGTCTAAATACCGAAGCTCTGCTTACTGTGAACCATTGGCTAAAATTCTTAAACCAGAATGTTCTTCTATGTCCCATTTTTTTATATTTATTTTGTTTCCACCTGTAATGCTTGCATGAGTAGCTCAGTGATTTAGGGCAGTGTTTTTCAACCACTGTTCCGTGGCACACTAGTGTGCCGCGAGATGTTGCCTGGTGTGCCGTTGGAAAAGCTAAAGAATATCAGCTTTGTGTTCAGCCAAACAGGCCCAGGTTGTGCACTGAATAAAGTATTTTATAATTTTTTCATATTTCTGTTTAGTTACTATTTCATAATAAAGTAATTATAAAATACTTTGTGTTTATTTGATTCCTATTCAAGAGAATTACTTTATATATAGTCAATATAGGCACAGAGTTAATTTTTTTAACATTTTCTAATGGTGGTGTGCCTCGTGATTTTTTTCATGAAACAAGTGTGCCTTTGCCCAAAAAAGGTTGAAAAACACTGATTTAGGGTATCTGGTGACAGAGCCGGGGACTGGGAGCTAGTTTGATTCCTTTACTGGAATTGTAGTCCCAACGCTTAGCTTCACTGTGCCTGAACCACTGAGGTGTCTAGCAGTTCAAGGAAGGATGGCATTGCTTCGTAACTTCACCTATATCATCTCTGAAAGTTATCAGCTAGTTTTCTTCCTTGCTCTATTGAATCCCTGTGATCAAGGCATCACGACAAAAGCTTCAAGATGAAAGTTATCCGAAGAATGGAGCATTCTTTTTCCTTCCAAAAGATCTGGTGTTGCTTTTGATTCTTTTGTTGTCAAAGGGCTATTGGGGGAAATTGGTGTCCCTCTTTTCTTTCATGGAATTTTTCTTCTTCTTTTCTTCTATGGAATTATAGCAGTTAGGAATCCAAAATGGTAATATAAAGTTTCTCTCCCTTTGTTTCTATACCTGTTCTGTTAATCCCCTTTTGTTAGCAGTTTTACGGCTTTGGGACCTTTGGAGGCCTGCTTAGCAACTGCTGTATAAGGCCTGGCTTAAAGACCAAGATGACGGTGAAGGTGGCACCAGATTTCAGCACCATAGAGATGCTGGAATATACTCAAAAGAACACAAGAACATAAGAACAGCCTTGCTGGAACAGGCCACAGCCCATCCAGTCCAGCATTCTGTCTGACACAGTGGCTCACCATTTGCTTCAGGGTATTCCCAAGCAGATGTCTTCACCTGCTTATGATTCCCCGCAAATGGCATTGAGAGATATCCTGCCTATCTCTCCAACCCGGAGGTTGTCTTTAGGCATCCATAATGATAGCCATTGATACCCTTGTTCTCCATGAACTTATTTAATCCTTTCTTAAAGCTGTCCGGGCTGACAGCTGTCACCACTTCTGGCAGGAAATTCCATAGACCAGTGATCTCCTGGGTGAAAAAGTACTTCCTCTTATTTGTTTGAGATCCAGCACTCAAAAGTTTCATGGAGTGCCCCCTTGTTCTAGTTGTGTGCAATAGGAAAAGCAGCTTTTCCTTATCTACTTTGTCCATACCATGTATGATTTTGTAAACTTCAGTCAGGTCACCTCTTAGGTGCCATCGTTTAAGAGTGAAGAGGCTCAGCCATTGCAGCCTCAGATAGTAAGGAAGGTCTTCCAATCCCCTAATCATTCTGGTTGCCTTCCTCTGCACTTTTCCCATTTCCATTAGAGATGGGCACGAACCAAACAAATGGTGATTTGTTTCAGTTTGGTTCGTTTTCCGGTTCGTTCGGGTCATTAATTACAAAATGAATTTGATCAATGTCAAATTTACAAGAAACAAGATCATCTACTTACTCGGGATCCGAAACCACCTTGTTCTGGCTTTTATTTTAGTTTAGTTTTTCATCAACACCCCTCAATGTAAAGATATAGTTGTTGAGATGGCAAAAATCCACAGCAAAGAAAAACCTCGATTATAGTTAAAGATTAAGGATTTCAGGCAGAATGGGGAAAGGGTATTGGTCACACATTCAAAATCAATATTGTAATTAAATGGAAAATGTTGTTGCTGTTGTTTGTTCTTTTCTCCAAATCGCAGAGGTATTAAATGGCTTGTGTGGAACAAAATCCAGCATTTAGAAAACAGAATTGCCCGTCGGTTGTCAAGTGGCAGCTAATATTGATCGCGATGACATTGCAGCTGTCACGTCTTTGTCCATCTGAAGAATGCCCATCATGTTTTGCCCTGTGGAGAAAGCCTGGAGCTGTTTGCGGTGACAGAAAGTGCCTAGTCTCTTTCGAAGCCATTCCTATCTCCTGGGTTCATGCGCTTCTGGGTTCCTCCCCTTACAAACGGAGTCACACTGCCATTCTGGATGTGTAACAACATTGAAAATGACACGTTTCAGTTGCAATATGCCACGGAGATTCCATCTGCTTCTTTCTCATGTTTGCCTTCGTGGGTAAGTCTATAGGTCCCGCGACGCCAAACATCCATCAATCAGGTTTTATTTAGAAACACTTTCCATGCAACACACATTGCAAGGCACCGGGAAATCGAAACACAGGGAGGGAAGAGATGTGCTTGACAGATGAAGTAGTCAAAGGAGCATTTAGCAACACGAGAAAACAATACAGCCCTCAAAGGAAGACGAAAGGGCTTTAATTTTTAGTTTTAGTTTTAGTTTTAGTTTTAATTTTAATTTTCAGAGAGACAGAAGAAGACTGAGGGCTATGTGTGTAAGAATCTCAGTCATCCAGGTGAGTTTATCTGAAGTTGAGTCATGGCAATTGGACTTCTTTTTCTTGAGAGATAGAAACGTTTCTCTGCTCATCCAAACAGCTTCATCAGTCTGAATACAGGGCCAATGCAGTGAGGAGTGTGCAGACCTCTGCACTGGAGAAACTAAACAGCCATTAAACAGAAGGATAGCCCAACACAGGAGGGGGCAACAGCTCAGGACCAGAAACAGCAGTACACCTCCATTTGAAGGACAAAAGGCACTCATTCAAAGATGGGGATGTACACATATTAGACAGAGAAGACAGGTGATTTGAGAGAGGGGTCAGGGAAGCCATTCATGTAAGCATTGAAACCCCCCTCTCAACAGAGGTGGGGGCCTCAGGCATAGTCTATCTGCTACTTATCAGGGTGTGCTTTCAACAGTACCCAGACAAATAAAAAAGCCTTTACCACCATAACAACCCATACTTTATAGGTTTCAGCACCTTAGGCCATTGTTCACCTTAAGGCTATGGATACTATTGTGTACCTAACGAGCCTATTCAGGCCATTGTCCATCTTATGAGCCTATTTCAGACCAGGATGACAAGAGGTCAAAGCTGACTATAAGGAGGGGGTGGCAGGAGAGAAAGGAGCATTCAGACAGGGAATTTACTCTTGCCTGGCTGCTCCATTCTCCCTAACTGCCTGCCTCCCAGCTGGGATTTGGTGGTGGACAAGAATTGAACAGGGAAACAGCCAGCAGATGAGACTCCCCGGTTCAGTTCCTCCTGAACTGAAAACATCATTTTGGTTTGGTTCGGGGTGACACGCTGTTTGCTGTTTCGTTTTGTTTCGAAATGGTTCAAAACGTAATGGGACGATGAAACAGCATATCGTTTTTCATAAGGTGCTCATCCCTAGAATCAGTAGAATTGATTTTTTTTTAAAAAAATGCTAGGAACGAAACACTGATTGGTCATGAAAAAATAAGTTATGAAGACTCAGTTTGCAGGACTGTCGAATCAGACTTAAATTGCACCAGTGACTGACTTGGGTGTTGTTGGTTTTCAATTACTCTGACTTGATCTGAGACTTGGAACCCAATACCCTCCATTTTTTCCTGAAGAAAAGAGTTTGCTTTTAGTCAGGATTCAGGAATTGGTACTTGGGACTTGGACCCAGTGATTTGGGACTTGGACCCAGTGATTTGCCCTGGTGGGTGGGGGTGGGGGGGAATCAACCATAATTCTACTGGGGAGTCCAGAGTATCTGCAACGCTCTTCTCCAGCACCAGTCTGGCTGTCCAAGGTATCTTCAGAATTCGTCTGTGCATCCACATCTCAAATGCTTCCAGCTTCCTGCATAATGTGTCTATAAGGGTCCAAGTGATCAGAAGTATAATATTGTGGGTGATCTTAGCCTTGTTTCCAATGCCAAGTCCTTATACTTCATGTTTTTCCCCCTAATTCCTTCATTTCTGTTATTTCATGTTTTTGGATTTACAACACTTACAACATCCAAATAGTCTAGGGGAATTCTAGGCACTATCTTCCAAAAACAACGAGTAGTTGAAATCAGAAGAAAAAGGAACTTTTCTCTATTGTAACTACTTAATAAGTTACTTTCACATGCAATATTGGCTCATACTGACTCCTGCCAAGGACGGCTGATCATCATTAATAAGATCCATATTCTTTAATGTCCACACTATTTATACTTTAACTCTTAAAATTGCCCAGACACTAACAATAAAAATGTTCTGTCCCATAATATATTCCCGGACAAAACCCATCTCTCTCCCCCCCCACACACAACTTGGGATTAAAAAGAAAATTTTCCATCAAACTGAGCCACTTCCTGCATAAAGGGATATATTTTTAACTCCTGTTAAAATGCAAGTGAAATAATTAGAACTTATTCACAGGATTTCAAATGCAAATTTCCTGTGTGAGAAATCTGATTCTCATCATAGACCATTCGGGGGGGTGTAGATTTATATATACTATTGAAATGAATTGACGTGTGGAATGTGAAATGATAAAAGTCCACTGGGAATGAGCTCAGGTGGTGATATGCTCTAATCTTAGGAAGTAGAAAAGAAAAGAAAAGAAAATTAGGTAATATTAACTATAGCTTTTACAGGTGGAAATATGTTACTTCCCCTCCACAAGGAAAGAGAGAGAGAGAGAGAGAGAGAGAGAGAGAGGAGCTGCTTTGGGAGCAACAAAAGGGCTGGACGAGTTCATGATGCCTTGCATCATGCAGTCAATTAAAAATATTTTGAATTTATAAGCACAGCCTATCCTGCAGGATTTGACCTTGTCGATTCATGGCCTTCTACCTAGTCTAGTTAGAGTTTTCTGTCAAATGCTTTTCTAAATACATTTGTTTATGCACAATCTTCTCCCTGGTTCATTGTTCCAGGGAATAGAACAAAAATGTGAGTTTAAAAACTTAGAAGAACACCGTTGGTATTTGCGCTGCTAGCTAAGAGATCTCCCAGAACAGCTGCCCATAAATTTAACTCTCTAAATCAGTATGTACAAATAATACATTTGTGAGTTTTGGAAAAATTAGGCAATTCAGGTAGGTGGGCAGTCAGGAAAGCATTCCACTGTTGGCATTTGCTCTGCTAGCAAAGAGATCTCCCAAAACATTAATGAGCCTCTGTTCCCAGTTTGCTAGACCATACCATATGCTGGCCCTGGGCTAAGTTCTCTGAATACCAGTTACCAGGGATCTACAGTGGACAAGGATGATTGCTATCATAACCTACTTGTGGGCTAGTAGTTGAGTTATTCTGTGTGGGTTTTTTTGTGGGGGAGGGGCAAGGGTGTTTTCTTTCTGGGCTCCTTTATGAACTTTCCACAGGAGTTTTTCAAAGTATTGAATCACTTCGGGTAGCCCTGGTAAAGTTCACGTGAAAAACTGGAGCAGATTCATCACCAGCATGAATCCCCCAGCCACTGTTGCCAGTCGCTGCTTTGTGAAACAGGATGCCAAGCTAGCTACATCTTTGAGCTGATCCACTGGAACCATTTTTATGCTGTTGTTTTTAAGTGAGACCAGGTGATTTCTTTGTACGCATTTTGTTATCCATTGAACAACATGCCTGTTGCAGTTTGCTCATTTTATTATTAGTGGCTTTCGGAATTCTAGTGAAGAGTAAGGATATTAAACTAACAAATAGGATTAGATGACAGGGATTGGTCAGGTTGAAATAAAGGCACCCTTAGGGGAGATTCTGTGTGAATTGTGTAGAATATATTGCATGATTAAGTAGCATGTTCCAGAGCCATTGTAGGTGCAAACTTCAAAAAGAAATTTGAACTGAGATTTGTACTTTCTCAGATACTAAGAGTAAGCCTACTCTCTCCGCTTATACACATCTGTATGAGAAGTTGTGCATTCTCCCAACCTTATATATGTGACCTTAATTCACCTAAATTCCCTCCCTCATACATGATGTGACATACTGTAACACAGACTGAAGACTCCTGTTGTCACTCCTCTTCTCCTCTTCCTCTTCCTCCTCACCTTTGCCTTACTCTGTCAGCGGTGGCAATTTTTAAGAGATGAGATGGCTAATCACCTGCCTCCACAGGACTTCAAAGGGGCTCACCTGCTTCACCCCTGAAATTCTGCCCCTGACCTCACACATACATTTTTCAAAATGGCTTAAAGCCAGGCAGTTGTATCCCAGAGGCATTTTGAGAGCAGGAGGAAGCACGTCAGTTGGCTTTTTGTGTGGTGGTGGACCCGTCTATGTCTCAGGAAGCTTAGGAGCAGTCAAAACTAGGAACAACCTTCCAGGAGCATCTTGAAAGGTCATCCTGGGCCCAAAACAGGCATATCCCAAATAGCTCAATATGAGCAACTAACGTCCTAGAAGTTTTCAGGCTGCAGAAGGCACATTTTTGTAGGGTTGGGGAGACAGAAGTCTAAGGAAACACAGGGTGATATAAGAACATCCTTGGGAGCTTTCTGTGGTCCACAGCCTACACCACTTGCATCCACCACTCTAATTCCTCTTTTTACTTCCTCCTATATTGCCAGAAACAATGTATGAATAGCATCTCCCATCTCCTTCTGAAAGTACGATAATTGAAAACAAACAGCAACAAAGAAAAGAAGCAGAGCTGAATACGATGTTAGGAGGTCCTCAAGGGAATCTCAACCAGATCAACCATTTGTGTTGGTATTACGGTTCAGTCTAGTGAGTAACCTTACACACCTGCCACAGGGAAGAGGAAGTGTGAAATTAGAAGCCATTGAAAACAGACCTTTTCTCATTATGGCACAATTAGAGAAACACCTGCAGCACAAAAAGCTGCATTATGTCGGGAACAAGCAGATCGTTCAACAGGCTTCCGTTCCTTGTAGCTTTTTCCTGAATGAACAAGGTGGCAAATTTCCCATAGGAGGAAGTCAGGTGGAATGAGAGTAGGTAGATGCAAAGCTCTCTGAAAATACCCTCTTTTGTTTTGCTTGTTTGTCAGATATTAGTTAGTGAAATATATGTATTAGACAGGATGTTCTATATATATTTGATATGTATTTAAATGATTTAAAGATGGAGTCTATAAAAAGTACAAAGTCACAGTGGGCGTTTATACACGACCCCTAAACCCCGGGGCAAATGGCTCCCAGCTCCGGAGCTTAAAAATGTTTCCCCACCAGCTCTGGAGTTTACAGGAAATTAAGTGCGACCACGCCCACTTTAGCGCGTCCCAGAGCACCTTTCAAGTACCTGCTCTCTGGAGGTGAAAATTCTTTGATGCAGTGTAACGATAGTGAGTGCGGAGCTCTCCTCGCTTCTGTTTGTTGTTTTTTGACTCCCGCCCCTTTAAGAGCTACTTAAGAGACTGGAATGTTGCCGCGGCAAGAGCGAGAGGCAGAACGGAGGTGAGCCACATCTCTGAAGGGAATAGCAGTTTATTCTTTATTTCTTCTCTGGCAGTTTGTGAGGATTTTTTTCTGATATTGGATAAAGGGGGAGGTTCGACTGGGAGTGGGAGGTGTGGATTTATTTTAAAAATATATTATATACTACCATTTATTTTCTATTTTCCCAACTTCAATTTGCTTGCACACACACACATTTGGGGTGCAAGCCAAGAACAGAACCTCTATCCTAAGTGATATCCTAACTGTCCACTCTCCGCCCGCGCCGCCACCCGCCTGTGGCCCGCGCTGCCATCCGCCCACTCGCCCACCCACGGCCACCGCCTGCCCATGGCCCCCCGCCACCGCCGCCCACCCGCACCTCCCCCCGCCGCCCGCCCCCCGCCCCACCCACCACCTAGGGCGCAAAAACACCTAGCGCTGGCCCTGATTGCAGGACACCCCTATGCTCTGGGAAGTCAAATCGTGCTAAATCGTGGTGGAAATGACAAACGACAAACGGAAAAGACAAATTTTTGAAAAATTTCGCAACAAACTGAAACAACCCGAAACAGACCCGTTCCGACAAACGAAAACTCGAAACCTCATTTTTTCTGGTCGTACCCATGTCTACTAATGACACAACACACACACACACACACACACACACACACACACACACACACACACACACACTAAATAGAGCAGCTGTGCTCACTTTGAACCATTGGCTTAAGTTGGCTTAAGTGAGCTGTTCCAATGAGTGAGTTGAACACTCATTGGCCAGTGAGTGGCCAAGCATGGATTTGAAGCTAGGTCTTCTGAATCCTAGTCTGAGTCTCCATTCACTACAGCTTACTGGTTCTTGAGTAGAACAGTTGATTGATAATAAATGCATCCTATTTTCCTTTCTGTGTTTCAGTGTTAGTCCCTCTACACTCAGTGAATAATTGGATACCTCAATGCGTTGGCGTTCTGGATGTGGATCCAGAGGTTGGGAGTTCAATTCCCCACTGTGCATCCAAGAAGAACCAGCCTTGGTAGCCATGGGCAAGTTGAACAGTCCCCCAGAAGAAGGAAAATGTAAACCACTTCTGAGAACAGTAAAAAAATGTGAATTTCCTATTATTATTATTATTATTATTATTATTATTATTATTATTATTATTATTATTATTATTATTATTATTATTATTATTATTAAATTATCACACAGCAGACAAAATAACTACGCTGGATTTTGTATTACAAATCACTAGTCAAACACTTCCCAAGCGTTTAGGACTAGGTGATGTATCGGTGAATTATGCGAGCAGATCCCAGTAAGGTGGCTTTCTGCAGCTGACTGATGGTGACTTTGTCGACTCCAATTTCTTTTAAATGCTAGCTTAGCTCTTTAGGCACCGTACCCAGCATGCCAATTACCACTGGGACTACCTGTACTGGTTTATGGGTTGTTGTTGTTGTTGTTGTTGTTGTTTAAATAATCAACTACCATTCATGAGTTTCCTCAGAAGCAGGAAGTTAAGCTTAACAGGGGTGGGAGAATTAAATTGCAGAGAATTGATAAGTTCCACAGTCAAAATGGTCATATCATCAAGTGGTATCTCCTAATGACCCACTGCAAGAACAGATGAGAAAACTAACATGTCTTTAACCAGATTCATAATCAGAGGATCATAAATTTGCAAGAGACCTCAAGGGCCATCTAGTCCAACCTCCTGCCATACAGGAACTCCCATCACAGTACTCCCAACAGATGGCCATTCAATCTCTGCTTAAAAACCTCCAAAGTAGGAGACTCCACCACCCTCCTTTGTGATAGCTTATTCCACTGCCGGACAGCTCTAACCATCAGGAAGTTCTTCCTAGTGTTCAAATGGAATATCTTTCCCTGTAGTTTTAAACCATTGCTCCGAGTCTTAGTCTCTGAACACATAATCTGCTTTCACACGACCACTAAAATCCACAGGAAACTTTGATCCGGATCACCACCCCGGAGCACTCACATGGTTGAAGTCACAGATCAGATGTTCCCATGGTCATGTTTTGAAAATTCACAACTGTTCTAATCCCATGTCTGAGAAGTGCAGCAAAGACACCATAACGGGGGCAAAAAGGTTTTGGTGTGGATTTTCCATGTTCCCACGGACTCGAGTAATGGTTTAAAATCCGCATCGGAACAGCAACAAGGACTTTACCACCTCAAGACCAGGAACTTGTAAAATGTGCTGGGTCGTGCTTAAGTGGGCATGGTTGCACTTTATTTTTTTAAAAGTCCGCTGCTTGTGGGAAAATGATTTTATGCTCCGTATTTGCAACCATTTTGCAGCGGATTTTAGTGGTCGTGTGAAAACAGCCATAGAAAACAAACTTGTCCCCTCTTTGATATGTCTCTCCCCCGCCTCCCTGCACAGCCAACCACTCTAGTGAGGAGGCAGGCCGGAAGTTTCCCTATTCAGAGAATGAATTTATGGCTGTGCTGGGAGGTGCCAGGCTGGTTCAGCGATTGGCATAAAGACAGTGCCAATTGAGCCGAGTAGACATGGACACGAAAGAGAAAAATGGCGTTTTGGTTTTTTGTTTGTCGTTGAGAGGTCTGTTTTGGTTCGTTTCCGTTTGTCGTGAAATTTTTGAAATATTTCGTTATTGTTTTTCATTTTTTTGTTTGTCGTTTCTACCCGTTTTTTGCGCAATTTTTAAAGCATTTCCGTGCGTAGGCATCCCCCAACGCCCCAGACCAGAGGGAAAACACTAAAAAAATGGATGCTGGCAGAGACACAGTATAGACTAGGTATGCAGGGAGGCTGCAAAGGCAGCGGTGGGCATTGCCCAGGGTGCAAGGCAGCCGCAGAGTGACTGCACTGTGGGGCAGGAGCGGGTACTCACTGAGAGGTACGCAGCATGCACGCACACAGGGAGGCTGCAGGACTGAAGCTAGAGTCGCAGAGACAGCAATCCCACCCTAAATCCCACCAGAGACTGCAAGGAGGATGGGGGCGGCCAGACCTTTTTATGCCCTCTGTGGCTGCCAGACCTGCCTGCCCAGTCTGCAACCTGGGCATGCTATTGGTTGAACATGATCCCACATCACATGGCTTGCCTCCATTTTGTGGCTGGTGGCGACATCCATTTTAAAGGGAAAAGAAAAATATATTGCGATGGGAGAAGACAAAAACAAATGTTTTAAGGACCCCAACCCCCCTGGTAGGTATTATCAGACAATATAAATAATTATCGCTGCATTTTTACGGATGTCCAGGGCGTTTTTTAACATTTAAAACAGCTCATTTCATTGCGCGTCGCCATTAACGGAAACGAAACGTAACGACCACAATTTTCATGGTTCTATTCATTTCATTTCATTTTCATCACAATTTTCGTTTGTCATTTTGTTACGTAATGGAAATGACAAACGGCAACGGAAACGAAAAATTTTTCATTCCGTGCCCATCTCTAGAGCCGAGTGCTGCACAGCAAATGGAGAGCACCTCCGCCCGTTCTGTGGGGAGGGATCTCTGTTGGTGCTACAAATTGTATTCATATTCCCAGGAAGGTGAATTGGAATCACCTGTGTCTACTTGAAACCTCCCAGACTTTGGAACTCCCTCCCACAAGAGTCCAGGCTGGCCCCATCCTTGCTGTCTTTCCACAAGCAGGAAAAGACCTTTCTCTGAGAGTCCTCAGTAACCTCGCTGCCAGATGGGCGGTATAAAAATTCAATATATAAATGAATAAATAAAATTTCTCTTCAGACAAACTTGCCCCAAGTGACTATCTGTTATGTGACTTTTAGAAAGGTTATTATGCATTACTGCTTGGACAGAATTTGCATTAACACCTACGTTTTTCCATTTCCATCTCCCAGAGTGGCATTTTCCCTCCTTTTATTTGTTCACTTATTGTTCTTAGTTTTAATAGTGCCTTTTTAATTATGTAAGTTACCTCTTCTCAGTCACTGCTCTTAGCCTTGAATATTGTCTTTTATGTTTCTTGGTAACTGTTGTACATTAATTGTCTCTGATGTTATATAGCGTCCTTCAGTGTTGTAAGCTGCCTTGGGTCCTTTCTGAGGAGAAAGGAGGGGTTAAATTATTTTAAATAAATAAATAAATAAATAAATAAATAAATAAATAAATAAATAAATAAAAGTTCAACTTATGGCTTTGTTGCAAATGTTAGTTCTCAACCGATGATAAATTGAAAAATTCCCCTCAGAACAGATCATTGAGTATTTTGGTGTGAGATTCCTTAAAAGGGCCAGAGATCTGTGATATAATTCCTTCTGTTTTTTTGTTTTGTTTTGTTTTTGTTTGTGTGTGTGTGTGTGTGTGTGTGTGTGTGTGTGTGTGTGTGTGTGTGTGTGTGTAGGAATGAAGATGGAGAATTTTCCTCTTTAGATAACAGGTGAGAGACTGAAAATTAAAAGAAGAAAGGCAAGAGAATGGCGACCAGAGCGATGGTGGGAAAAATATGTCTTGTAATTAGAATTAATTTGGTATCATTTAGCCAAATCACATAATGGCTTAATACACTCATTAATTATAAATATCTAATGGTTGCCTTCTTTTTTCCTCCTGATGTGGACCTTAATGAGCTTTAAACACAGCTTCAATTACAGGCAGGCAGGTGTGGTTTATAATAGCTTCCCTCCACACACACATACACAATGTATGGACATTAGAAATAACTTAAGGAATGTAAATGACATGTTCTGCGATGCTCTTTGATTTCAAAGGGTTGTGGGGGGTTAATATTGGAAAATGACATTTGTGCTTTTGTAAGAACCCCCTTTTGTAATGATCATTTTTGTGTGCTTTCAGGCTATCTGAGGAGGAGCCAGTGTGCTCAACAGAGACATGCAGGAAGAAAACATGCAGACTCTGAGGGACACATTCCTACAAGCATATTTGCCCCTTGGCAGTGCCATTGTTAAGAGGTGACAGTCCCATTTCATGTTTTCAAGGAACTATTGGCTCCATCCATATGCTGTATATGGAAGGATGACATGGTAAAGTGAACATTTTGGACTTCAAGTGAAGATCCGATTAATGTTTAGGACCTCTCCACACATACACATGACCTAATATGCATCTCTCGAATTCGAAAACTGACAGATCAAGCTGGGCAAACATATTAGCTACAGTATGGTAGTTAAGAGGATCTCATATTGTGGTCCACGAACTCTGCTTAAATCTGCCTGGCTTTTTTCCATCTTGCCAAGGACCAATCCATCTTTTGCCATGTTAAAACCTATTGACACTGCTCTGAGGAAGAGGGTTTCGCCCACGAAATATTAGCAATGTTTTTGTTAATTTTCTAGCATCCTAAAGGCATCACCTGTTCCACTTTTGTATTTGGTGCTTGTGATGGCTATACGGCTCCTCAGCTTGGAAGGTAATCTGTAAACAGGCTTGTTCGGTCACTTGGCACAACCTCATTCCTGCTCTGAGGACACATGTCTTTGTGGAGTTAAGTGTGAGATAGTCTTCACTGCTATGTTATAGTGGTACATCATTCTTCTTCTTCTTCTTCTTCTTCTTCTTCTCCTCCTCCTCCTCCTCCTCCTCCTCTTTAAATGAGAACACAATGACAATAGAAATTGACACATTTCAATCACACAAACCTGGGGCTTTGAATGGTTAGCTCTTAAAAATCTAACTTTCAGCCCTGGTGTATTCAAGCATTTAGCTAAATAGAGCTAAATCATGGTTATTCTAACTATTTTTCTCCCTGACAGATTCCTTGTTTCAATAACTACATGGCAGGTATTTACAACACCGCTTACTCCATGCTAAGAATAGCAGTAGTTACTGAATTTCACCTGTGCAAATGGAGGTGAATTTCAGTTCAGTCCATCATTTGATTTTACTCAGATCTGCAAGCTTCTTGAATATTAAAGATATTTTAAAAATATATATTTTAAATTGTAACTGTTTGATTTGGACTTTATATTGTCTACATTGTGTTTAATTTTAATTTATGATATTGAGGTGTTGTTAGCTGCCCAGAGTGGCTTTGTGACCAGTGGGGCAGGAGAAATATGATGAAATAAAGAAATAAAATGGCAAACACAGAGAACTTGAGATTTAGCACGAAATCTAGTGTGGGAGGAATGATGTATTTTCCATCCTTAACAGTAGCTTCTTCCTTCCTTCACAAAGAAACAAGGCCTCCAGGGAGCAGTCAGTTGGTGGGATGATGGATCTGGCAATTGTCTATTGATGAGTTTATAATAAGAAGTAATTGGGAGGAGGGAAAGACAAGAAAGTGGGGGAAAGCAGACAGAGTTATTCTCTCTGTGTGTAGAAACAGAATGCTACGCTGGATATGTCACCCGTATTACAATACTCACCTTATGTGGACATATCATTGGCATCCTTCAGTCTTGAAAGATTACGGTATCATGCCTGGAGTAGAGATCCTAAAACAACACCTAGTGTGACTAAATAGGCCAATTCGGGAATGGCAGTCTCTACCGCACTGGGGGCAGATGTATTCTGTTTCTTGCCCAGTCCTCAAGTTTTGTTGTTTCCGTGCCTGCCTCTTTTCCTCTGCCTGTTGGACAAATGCCTCTTCAAATTTATGTAGACCATGCTGTATCTTTTGCCTACAGACAGTGCGATCGGAAGCCAGGGTTTCCCATCTGTTGAGGTCCTTTCCCAAGGCCTTCAGGTCCCTCTTACAGATATCCTTATACCGCAGCTGTGGTCTCCCTCTGGGGCGCTTTCCCTGCATTAGTTCTCCATGCAGAAGATCTTTTGGGATCCATCCATCATCCATTCTCACGACGTGTCTAAGCCAGTGTAGGTGTCACTGTTTCAATAAAGCATACATGCTAGAGATTCCAGCTCATTTCAGGACTATGCTATGACGTGGACATAACATCATTGAAATATAGTAGTAGGTTTCTATTCCACCAAAAACAAGGTGAGACCTGTGGTTAGAAATGATTGTTTTGCTGCACATTTGAAATATTCAGGTATCTGTCAAAGAAAGTTGCAGATCCAAGTTCAAATTCTTGGTAAAACCTTCAGTTGCAAATGATCACTTGGTAAAAACATGCTCTGAGCATTCAGCATTTGATCAAGAAATGTGCATTGCCCTCCTACTCCTAAAATAAAGAGAAGGACACAGGTGTTGGAGATAACTACAGTCACACTTGATTGCTTTTAACCTCCTACCATGCTCCTCCTACAGAGGAGCCTGTAAGCCTATACCCCAAGATGATTTATTTATTTATTTATTTATTATTAAATTTATACCCCGCCCATCTTCCCAAAGGGAACTCTGGGCAGCTTACAAAGGATGAGTCCCAATCCCTTGGTTAGAGCTGACCCCCCCCCCAATGGATAGCTCATACCAAGCCAGTTACAGACTGGGAAGAGAGAGAAAAATCCACTATTCCCCCCCACCAAAAAAAACCCACTGCAATTCAGATCTAAATTCAGTGTTTTTCCTTTTCCTTGGCTATCTGTGCTCAGTGATCCGGTCTGCAATGAGGTAACAGGCACTGCTACCAACCAACACTCCACATTATAACATTGCCACTGTTGCTTCCCCGTAAACCTCCCTCATCTTTGTGGGTTTCCAGGAGGAAGCATCTCATAGCCTGTGATTTCAGGGCCAAAACAGGAGACCAAAGTGCAGGTCTTTTTAGGAAATGGTCCCAAGGGATCAGAGATTATTTCAGGTGATCTCCTAAGAATCAAAGAAGTAGGAGAAGGGCAGCCAAGGAATGGCAGAAGGGGCCTGAGCCCCCTAACTGTAGAAATAGGTAGGGATTGAGATTAATATAGGTGAACTTTGTTTCTATAGATTGCCTGCTGCTATGACCAAGTCCCAAATCCCATCTGTTTCTTTCCTCCCCTTTAAAATCCAGCTTTATGTATGAAGTAGAGATGGGCACGACTTGAAATTTTTTTTTTCGAGTTGTCGTTAGTCGGGCCGGTTCCGTTTCGGGTCGTTTCCGTTTTTCGCAAAAATTCGCAAAAATTAGTCAGTTCGTTTTTTTTGTTTTTTCGTTTTCGTTAGTATTGGTTTTTTCGGGGGTAGCGGGCTCCTGGAGGCACCTCTGTGGGGTGGGTGCCTCCTCTGGCCCGCTATAAAGGGAAAGCGGGCTCCTGGAGGCACCCGTGGGTGCCTCCTATCCTCACCCACTAGGAAGGGGAAGCAGGCTCCAAGAGACCCCTCAACATGGGGGTCTCCCCTCCTCACCTGCTGCTGCAAAATGGTATGCAATAGCCATATGGATATGCATACCAGTTGCAGACAGTGAGACTAGTGAACCCGCCAGAGGCATAGGGTGATGCCTAAGGTTCTCGCACCACTATGTCTCACAAAGAAGGGAATCGTACTTGCGTGTAGTGCAATGCAAGTAGATCTGGCTTAGGGTTAAGGTGGGTTAGTGCAAGGGCTAGGGTAGGCTAGTGACGGGTAAGGTTACGGTGGGCTAGTGGGTTGCACCTCTGGGTGCCTCTCTGACCCACTAAGAAGACAGTCTGTGACCTATGGGTAAGGAGTCAAGGATTAGGGTTAGGGTTAGGGGGCTAGGGCAGGTTTTCGGGGGCTTTTGGCACATCCCAGAAGTCTCCATGGCCAAGTGGCCATGCGATTGGTGGGATGGCTCCAAAAATTTGCATGGTCATCCACTCCCACATGGCTGGCCACTCGGCCAGCCCATCATTGCACAGGTGTAAAAAAAATAAAAAAAATAAAATCAATGGAGGACAGAGGAGGAGAGGAGAGACATTTTATTGCAAGAAAAAACCCACTGCTACTGTGAAAAATCTGGCAGTTTATAAATTTTCGCATGTTTCTGTTGTGCTTGTGTGTTTTTGGACCACGATTTCAAAAACAATATTGCATTCGCCGCCCCATTTTGGATCCCCCGCCCGCACCGCATGGCATGGCGAGTCTGGCTGCCCAGGACAGGGGGGAGGTGGGACCCCCCCTCCAGAAACCACCCCTCCGGTAGGTGCCCTGCACAATTAGTCAAGCAGGCATTTTCCGCCTGCTTTTTTGGCCCGGAAATGGGTGGGGGGAGAGTTTAAAAGTTTTTTCCTGTGCCGTCCGTGCCGCTTGCTTGCGCTTTAATTGCGGCGGCCGGCGGCCGGCGAGACTGGGCTTTTTGCTGGCTGCGAGCCTGCGGCGAGTCCCACCAGAGCAGCCCAGGACGGGGGATGGGGGGGAGGCCGGGGACCTCCAGAAACAACCCCTCTGTTAGGTGCCCTGAGGCACGGCAGGCATTTTTCCGCCTGCTTTTTGGCCGGGAACCGGGTTTTTTTAACTTTTAAAAACTTTTTTTCTGTGCCGCGTGGCATCACGCGATCGCGTGATGCAAGGAACGAGCACGACAAATCAGACCAAAATTGTTCGTTCGTCGGTTCGAGCTCGAAGTCTGGCAGAGTAATTCCCGTTACCATTTCCGTAGAGTAACGGAACTGAGTAACGGAAACAGAAACGGGAATACCGCTAAGTCGTGTCCATCTCTAGTATGAAGTAACACAAGATTCACATAAGCATGAAAAGGAGAGGGTAGGTCTCTCAAATGGTAATATGCTGTCAGAGGGATGCGGGTTTTGAAAACTTGTGATGTCAATTTTACTTTTCTGCACACTTGAATTTTCTTGCTATCCCCAAGATAAAGAAATTTGCACCGGCGGTTTTTCACAAACTCGACAGAGATGTATTTTCCTCTCATCTGCACTTATCACATCGGTCAAATTGACTGAATACTCATGCCTTCCATGGGCAAGGGAACGTCAAAGGGCCTTGTGAGGTTGGTCACCCTCACCGTGGATGCTACACAAGAGTAGCTTCATTCCACAACTGGTATTCTAAGGGTCCATCCAAGGGATCTTCTCCCTCAACCTCCTACCATCCTGTTATGCTTGTTCAGAGTGTCTGTGAAGATTCTCAGTCATCCAGGTGAATTTATCTGGAAGTTGAGTCACGACAACTGGACTTCTTTTCTTGAGAGCATTCAGAGTGTTTCAAGATCGCTTCCACCTTTTGATCCCACAACCCTTTTGCATAGTCTCTTTCACCCCAGTCCTTCAGCACCCCAGCTACCTTCTGCTGCACTTCTTGGTCATGTATGTCATGTTCCAGTTTGCCTTTGAACTGCTGCTGCTGCCACATGTGACATAACTAGATTGGGGTAGATGTTGGGAGGAGATGGTGTTGGACTGGTGCTAGGTTATGCCCGAGAGAGCACAGGCTGCCACAGTACCATCTCTCCTTCAGATGAATCTAGAAGTTCATGAGCCCAGCTGCAGCAAACCCACCAAGCATTGGGTTCAAAAGGAAGCTGCACTCCCCTAGTCAAATTCTGTATAACATAAGTATTAATGTGGGCTATAATTGTATGTCTCTTTTGAGTTTTTAGGTTACTATCTCTGTGTTTTTCTTTTAACATGGTTGTAATGTTGTTGTGTGTGTTTATTGTTCTAAACTGCTTGGAAAAGTACCATGCCCCAATGCAACAGTAAGTAAGTAAGTAAGTAAGTAAGTAAGTAAGTAAGTAAGTAAGTAAGTAAGTAAGTAAGTAAGTAAGTAAGTAAGAAAGAAAGAAAGAAAGAAAGAAAGAAAGAAAGAAAGAAAGAAAGAAAGAAAGAAAGAAAGAAAGAAAGAAGTGACTTAATGGCCCAAAGAGAACAATATATAGATGCAATGCAAGCCATTTTGAGATGACATTGTCCTATATCGCAGTAGGCAAAGAGTAGCTCCTTGGTGCATGCAGACCCAAGACCATTTTGACATGACTTGGGTCCCTGGAACCTTCATCCACTTGTGGTTTTCATTTGTTTTTATTTTTACATCTTCCTTTGCTTGGTGTGGCCAGCGGTGGGTTTCAGGAACAGATCATTTGTCCTGGCCCTCTGAAGTTCCACTCTAGTCCTATCTGGTGGCTTTAAGTGTCCATCCATGTAGGAAGCTTCTTCCTTTTGGACTTTTGGACTTTTGGACTTTGCCAGAATCAATAAAAAAGTGTCTCCTTGAGTTCTCAAACGGAGGGAGATAAATAGGAGGCTGATTCGTTGTGTTTTTCAATTTCTTTCTCATTTCAGTTTCTTCCCTATCAAGTCACTTCATTATTATCAACAAAAGCAGCGCTGAGAGGGAAACTGTTCCTTTTCGTTAAATATTTGCAATAGTTCATATAATTACTTAGCTCGGCAAGAGATATGAAGTATTATTGAATTTTTCAAATCTATTTCTTTGAGTAGTGAAAAATCGCTATCACTTCCCTCTTCAAATCCTCCAGAGCAATGCCCAGGAACAGAAAAGGGGAAATAAAGCTTGCAAATGCAAAAAAGGAGGGGGAGCTTGCAGAGTCCACCATTTGCACTGGCAGTGGCATCATTGGATCTGAAGTTTGGATTGCCTTTTGCAAAGGGAAGGTGCAAAGCAAGACTCGCAAAAAGCTCCACTCTATTTGTCGACTCTTAAACTGGGCTTTGGAAAAGAGTCAGGGATGTTGTGGAAACAGATGTCAGACCAAGACTGAAGGCCTTTCTAATTAAGGAAGTCTACAATATCATTTTCACACACATCTAGGCTTCCTAATCATAATTGGAAGATGACTAGAGTTACCCTGGGTCAGTATAGCACTATAGGTTATTTGTAGGGATGGCACGAAACAGAAAAAAAATGTGTTTTATTTCATTCTGTTTCGGGCTCCCCGCATTTTGTTTTGTCTCGGCTCGTACAAATTCTTACAACAAAAAATTGTATGAAACAAAAACAAAAAATTGAAATGTTTAATTGCCTTGTGGTGGCTCAGTTCAAAGGCTCCAGCAGTGGCTCCAAAGGGTCCGGCAGTGGCGGTGGCAGGCCTAGGTTGGCCTGCCCAGCTGGGTCACTATGGTGACTCTGGCAGCAGCGGCAGCAGTGGGCCTAGGCCGGCCTATTGGCCAGTCACCCTCTCCTGCTGCTGTGGATATTCTGGTGACTCTGGCGAAGGCCGGGGCAGCAGGCCTAGGTTGTTCTGCCCAGCTGGGTGGTGGCAACTGCGGCAACTCTGGCGGTTGTGGGCATAGGCTGACCTGCCCAGTTGCCTGGGGGTGACTCTGCCTGCCCAGCTGGCTGTCGGGGATCCGTCAGTAGCCACAGTGACTCCGGCGGCAGTGGCAGGCTTGGCCAGCCTGCTGGCCACTTGCCCACTCCTGCTGTGGCGGCAGTAACTCTGGCAGTGGGCATAGGCTGGCCTCCCAGCCACTCACCTTCTCTGGCTTTGCTGGGCGGTCTCAGCGGCAGCAGCAGAGCACCCGCAGTTAGGTGATCATTTTACAGATGGAACAAAATGGTTCATTTTAACAACAACAACAACAACAACAACAACAACAACAACAACAACAACAACAAAAACCCAACCATTTCATTTTGTCTGTAATGAAATGAGATGGGGATGTTATCAAGGTAGGTGCCCGTGGAAGTGTATGGAAGAACAGTGATAGAGACAGTGTTTCTTCTCCCCCTCAGGTGACAGAAGAGCATGGATCACTCCAGAGAAGAATTATGCAGGGAGCATATCATTCCACCACCACCACCAGCAGCGGCAGCAGTGAGCTGGATACTCTATTTACTGACCTTGGAAGGATGGAAAGCCAGTCAACCTTGAGTTGGCTGTCTAAGCCTGTTGAGGTCAGCATGGTTGTGGGTTGTGTTTTGACTAGACATGGGCACGACTAGGCGAAATTGTCGTTTCCGTTTTCGGTTCTCGTTATCGTTATGTAACGGGTAATGGTAACGAGAATTACTCCGCTCCAGCTTGAACCCGAACCGAAAAAGAAAAATTGGGTCTGATTTTTCGTTGTCGTTCATGGCATCGTGACGATCGCGCAATGCCAAGCAGCACAGAAAAAAAGTTTTAAAAATTAAAAAAAACCCCGATTCCCGGCCATAAAAGCAGGCGAAAATATGCCTGCCTCAGTGAGGGCACCTACTGAGGGGTGGTTTCTGGGGGGGGGTCCCCGCCCTTCCCCCCCTCTCCTGTCCTGGGCTGCTTGCACCAGGCTGGGGGGGGTCATCCTCGTCATCTCACCATGCCATGCGGTGGGGGGGGGATCCAAAATGGTGACCGCAATTTTTCTTTTGAAATCATGGTCCAAAAACCCACCAAAGCACCACAGAAACATGTGAAAATTAGGTATTTTAAATGCCTGAAATTTTATAGTAGCAGCAGTGTGTTTTTTATAGCAATAAAACATCGTATTGATTTTATTTTATTTTATTTTATTACACCTGCGCACGCGCAATGATGGGCTGGCCATGGGATGGGACCATGCAAATTTTTGGAGCCATTCCACCAATCGCATGGCCAGGTTTTGCTGAGAATTCTGGATGTGCCAGAGAGGGCATAAGAAGCCCACCAACCCTAACCCTAACCCTAACCCTAACCCTAACCCTAACCTGAACCGTTACCCTAATCCTAGCCCTTACCCTAACCCCAACCCTAACCCAGATTCATACGCAAGTACACTTCCCTTCTTAGTGGGTCAGAGTGATGCACCCAGAGAGGTGCCTTCAACTCCAGAGACCCACTCCCTCCCTCCCTAAGCGTAACCTGTACGCCAGTACGCCAGTATGCTTTCCTTCTTAATGAGTCAGAGAAGCGCCGACGAGGTTCCTCTGACACACTAACCCCCACCCTAACATAATGTTCTTAGTGAGACAGAGAAGTGCCGACGAGGTTTCCTGTTACACTAACAATCCCAACATAATGTATAACGGCGGCCACACGTTACGCTCCCTAAACCACTGTACAAACGACAGACGACAAACGGAAAAGACAAATTTTTGAAAAAATTCACGACAAATGGAAATGACCCGAAACGGGCCCATCCCGACAAACAACAACTCGAAACGTAATTTTTTTCTGGTCGTGCCCATCTCTAGTTTTGACTTCAGGACTGCAGTTTAACTACTGTCTTGTGAGATTATGAATGACCATGTGGCATCTGATCAATTTCTCCAGGGTTTTCCAGATACGTTACTGCTCTGGAATGTTCTTTGCAATGAAAACTGTTTTTCAGTTATGAATTCATTTTGGTTCTGACTCTCCCCCACACACACACACACTTTATTTGCGCACTTATAGCTTGGGTGCTGACTCCAAACATCTTCTGCCCTGACATGCCTTCTAAATTGATTCAACAACAGATAAAAGGCTGGCCCATCTTCCTCTGGTCAATGGTACAATGGAGACATGCAATGGCACTTTTAAAGCTTCCTTAATTCATAATCTGATTAAGATACATACGAGTACACTGCTTCTTGCTGCTGTTCTGCCTGCCACTGAACATGGAAACCAAAACTTCTGCCCACCTGTGGTATTTCTGTCTAAACACTTATTAGCAATAGGGTCTATCTGTATCCTTTACTAGCTAATCAGTATGACAAGCACTATGCAGTTATAGATCACTCATCCAGTGCTATGTGGGAAATTATCATGTTTAAGACAAGAATTTTCTTGCTTCCTTCTGCTTCAGGATTGCTGAGCTCCAGTGACATCTGACTCCCTCTTTCTTGGTCTTGGTGCAGAACAATCACAACTCCTTGGTAATCTTGATGTGCTTCAAAGTATGCTTCTATGCAACATTTTGGCATAGACATCTCTGCCAGTCTTTTGCAGACTTGACAAATTTGCACATCACGAAAGCAAACAATGGCTCTGCGAACAATGCAAGAGGCATAACTTTTGGAAGTGAATTGCTACATTTTAAAAAGTCAGTGGGTGGTGGAGTCCCATGCATCTCTTTGATACAGACAGAGTGGAAGTAGACTAGGCCTCTATCACATGACCACTTAAATGCACCTTTTTCTTTTACTGAATTCATATCTATAGATTGTGCCCCCACGCCCAGCCGCATCTTCTGAACACCCCTCTCAACCACGCCCCCTGAAGCGCATCTCAAGCGCATTATCCTGCATCACCACTAGGGGTTTGATCAAATTACTTCACTTGCTGATGCCCATTTTGATGTGAAGCAAAGATTGCTTGAACTCCAAAAAGCCACATCTTCCAGTTTCATCCGTTTTGCAGCAAAGAGGTTTTTTCAAAGCAGCGCTTTGATACACAATTGGCAAATGGGGCCACAAAAGAGAGGTTCAAAAATGCTACCGTGGGGGCAGTAACTGTGTGACCACTCGGAGAAAGTGCACATTTCATTATCATCTGCATTAGCGATTGTGTCATAGAGGTCTTAGAGGGCATGTGAAGGGTCTGCCATGGTGGTACCTATAGATACATGTCAGCCCCTTTCAAACCTAAATTAAGGGAATACCCATGCCTGCACCACCCTGTGCTCTTCTGGTAAATTTGCAATCCAGTTCTTACCTAGGTCTAAGATAGATTCTGGATCACTGTGAAAAATCCCATTGCACTGAATGGGGAAACAAATGATGATTTAGGGTAGAAGGAGATATTCACAATGCCATCAGGGGCAGAAACCCTAATTATTTAGGGGATTTTACTTTGACCTTCTGACACTGGCAGGAGATATTCCAGTAAACAAAAAGGTGCCTAGCTAATAGTGACATGCATAAAATAGCTGGGTGAACAGCTGCAAGGTGTGCTATAATACCTGGTAATGCCAGTTTCTTTTCTCTGCCCACCAGTAGTATGGAATTTTGCCCAGCACGAGGTAAAGCAAGGTAAAACAGTGGCTGATAGACATGGGCACAACCAGAAAAAATGACCTTTCGAGTTTTCGTTTGTTGGAACGGTGGTCTTTTCCGTTTGTCGTTTGTCGTTTGTCATGGGCGGACTTCCCAGAGCATGGGCTGGTGCTAGGTGTTTTTGCAGGCGGTGGGTGGGGCGGTGGGTGGGCGGCGGGGGGAGGGGGCGGCGGGCGGTCCACTCCACTGGCGGGTGGTGGCGCGGGCGGAGGGGCGAGTGGGCAGTTAGGATATCACTTAGGATAGAGGTTCTGTTCTTGGCTTGCACCCCAAATGTGTGTGTGTGCAAGCAAATTGAAGTTGGGAAAATAGAAAATAAATGGTAGTATATAATATATTTTTAAAATAAATCCACACCTCCCACTCCCAGTTGAACCTCCCCCTTTATCCAATATCAGAAAAAAATCCTCAAACTGCCAGAGAAGAAATAAAGAATAAACTGCTATTCCCTTCAGCAGACAAAGCTGCAGGGAATCAAAGAAATTATTTTCTAAATTCAATTCCCTCCCTGCCTGCCTAACTTAAATCCTAAAGCCTCCAGCCTCCCTCCTCAATCTCGATCAGATCACACCAACACCAGCAGCCAGCCCTCCTCCCTCAACCACATCCATACACCCGACTGCGATTTCTGGAAGGTGCCTCGGCTTTTTGTGCTCTCTGAGACATCCAGAAGTGTCAGTCAAAAACCTGGCAATGCCATTGGTGGAATGGTTCAAAACATTTGCATGGTCCCATCCCATGCCCAGCCCAAATGGGCAGGTCTAAAAATATAAATAAATAAAATAAAATAAAATAAAATCAATACGACGTTTTATTGCTATAAAAACCCACTGCTGCTACTATAAAAATTCAGGCATTTAAAATAAATAAATTTCATATGTTTCTGTGGTGATTTGGTGTGTTTTTTGACCATGATTTCAAAAGAAAAATTGTGGTCGCCATTTTGGATCCCCTCCCACCGCATGGCATGCAGCGAGACAGACGACGTGGATGACCCCCCCCCCCAGCCTGGTGCAAGCAGCCCAGGACAGGAGAAGACGGGGGGAAAGGCCGGGGATCCCCAGAAACCACCCCTCTGGTAGGTGGCAAAGCCTCAGGCAGGCATATTTTTGCCTGCTTTTTTGGCCGGGAGTCGGGTTTTTTTTTAAAAAAAAAACTTTTAAAAACTTTTTCTGTGCTTCGCATCACGCGATCGCCACGATGCCACAAATGGAAACGAAAAACCCGACCAAATTTTTCTTTTTTCGGTTCGAGTTCGAGTTCTGACGGCTTGATTATCGTTACCATTTCCGTTACGTAACGGAAATGATAACCGAAAACGGAAACGACAATTTTGCCGAGTTGTGCCCATGTCTAGTGGCTGATTTTTTTCCAGAGGGTGGGAGTGCATTCCAAACGCCAGCTGTGCTGGTGTGTTTCATTTCGGAACCAGTCCACCTTCCAAAATGAAACACCCATCTCCACTTCCAACACTCTGATGTTCAGCATACATTTTAAAAAGCGAGTCTCCAGTTATTTCTAGTTTGAAGCTATTGTAATGATTTTTTAAATTTTTTCAGGAATTTTCTACAGCTTCACTGGCATCTACGGACGTCATGGACCAGTTCCAGTAAAGCTTGGCTGTGTGAGGCTTATCTTTTTCTTTTAAAATGTACTGAGAACATTAGGTTGAGCGCCAAGACCAGAAGACCATTCAAATTTGTATTTTATAAGGATTTATTATGTTTCCAACCTCCACATCATTAAGTCTCCAACCCTGAGGGCTATGCTTCTCATGTGATATTAAACTGATACACCACATGCAGAAAAAAAAATGTTTTCTCTTTTTTTGTTTAAGGAACAAAGGGGGGGCATTTTTTGAAGGAAGGTGCTGCCATCTGACATTTTCTATTATCTATAAAGTAAGGATGTGTAAAATAAAAACTGAGTCAAAAATCAATTGAATTTGGGGATGGAATGAGCAGAGAATGTATGATAAATGTATTCTAGTACAGCTCCCTCTAGTGGGTGGTGTTTCTCTTCTTCTACAGAGTGTTGTTGCATTGGGATGCTTTTAGAGGCCAATATCCCATATTTCTTTCTGTTCTTTACATTGCATTTCCTGTGTTTTTGGATCGCTGGCTTTTGTTTGGATTTTTTTCCTGTCCAAGGATATGTTTGCTTATGTAGAAGCAAAACTCCTGTTTACTCCATGGAAACATGTATTTTCAACTCCGAGCCAAGGAAATAGAAATGAATGTCTTCCGAGCCAGTCCCTGTACACACATTGATGAAAATGTGAAGCTCTTGGCCTCGCTTTGTCCTGCCTTTGGAACACTGTGTTGTTTCACTTCCATAGGGGAAAGCGCTAATGCGATCCAGGTGCCGTGCATTCAGCATCTCTCACAAAGCATTGGGTCAATTTATGTTCTCCATTTAGAACAAACTTTTTGTCATTTGCATACCTCTTAGCAGCCCATTCTCCATATATTGTACCCTTCATATTAAAGGATGGGGCTAGTGTTCAGGCACCTTCCTCATTGCCTCTGTTAGCTTGCAGGAGGGCACCAGGAAAGAGATTAACACCTGTAAGGAATGTTGCCCAGTACAAACTGCCATTGGTAGGAGAGGAGCAGGAGGAACAAAGCCACCCAACCCATCCCATGTTAGTGGCAGACAAAGAGCAGAGATTATCTTGAAGCAAAAGACAATTGGCTGGGGAGTGAAAGAACAAGCCAAAGGGTATAAATAACTGAAGCCTACGGTTGATGTACGTGCCTTACCAATTTTTTTCCAAGTACTGTACCTCTAAATGTCCAGGTTTGTACCTGTATGTGGGCGAATGTACATCTACCCCAGGTTCAGATTAAGCTATTTAGACCAAACTGATGCCATGTTTGACCAATCTGTGATGATGACTCTCTGTGAAAGAGGCAGTTAATAATAAAAAGCCATGTTTCTTTCTGAAGTCCTCACGTGACTGAAAATGCGGTTCCCTTGTCCCCATGGACGTGGTTTAAATAACCGCATTTTATATGTCCCCACACCATTAACCCTCATCTAGAAGCTCTGAGGGGGACTTCCGGCAGTGGGGAACTTAGAAGCTCTGGTGCTACAGGAGCTCAAACCACAATGGGGCTGGAATGTCAACATGAGGTGGGGGAATAAGGCTGCCGCCATCGACAAACAAGGCGGGTGGGCAGGCGAGAATGTATGTGGGGGGGCATGGGTGCGCGCAGTGGTGTGTGTGTGTGTGTGTGTGTGTGTGTGTGTGTGTGTGTGTGTGTGTGTGTGTGTTTGAGAGAGAGAGAGAGAGAGAGAGAATAAAGATATGCCAGTGCTGGCAGGAGCCAGTGCCAGTTGCCCTGACCTTCGCTTCCCACCACCTCTCAACCTGGTGCCGCTGCCGAGCCCTCCTCAGCCTTGCCTGAGGCAGCAACCAATGAAAGGCTTTCTCATTGATGGCCCTCGATGGAAAGCCCACCAATGCCTGGCTTTCACCACTCCAGGCTGCCTGTCATTTGCCTGCTAGCTCGCTTGCCAGCCTCAGGATTCCCTTTCACCCCTTCCCTGAGAAGAGAGTTCCCTCTTCTTTCATTACAACCGCAACCCTCCCCCTCCCCTAGCATGGCAGCAGAGTCTGTGGCTGGAGAGGATTTCACCCAGGCACCTTCAGAAAGGGAGGCCCACTGCAGGGGCCATTTGAGGATGAAATCTAATCAATATTTTCACTTTCAGTCTCCAGATTTAACAAACGCATTCACGCTGAACAGTCTGTTGAATACAGGACATTCTGGAGATTGCTCATTCATAGAGTCGCCATATGTCGTAGGCGACTTGATGACACATGACAACTGACTGATTATTTAACCACCCAGATCTCTGACGTCATTAGCCTCTTGTATACTCTAACATTGCCAAACACAGAGAGACTCGAACAGACACCTAACCCTGACCAAGGTAAAAAGGTAGGGAAAAGGGAATCTGAGGTCTAGAGAAAAAATAATTGTTTGCTTTAAGTGATTGGCATTCCCACCCACACCGGTTAAACATTATGTTAGCTATTCCAACACTCATATCAGCCAAAGCCCTATTCATGTCCACGTAAGGCTTGGATAACTCACCACGCCTAATTGTGGGTAATGGAAGAACTGTTGGGGCACACACCCCATGTTCCCGACTAGAGAACTGCGGAGTGTCTTGGCACTTTGCCATTTGTAGTATGGAATACACTGTGAATCTTAGAAGGATACAAATACAATGTGATTCCTAGAAGGATCCCATAGGGTTTTTAGCAGAGGGTTTTGGCTTTCGTAAAAGCACAAGAAATCAGGATAGGGAAAAAAGTTGCATGTCCCACTTTGAAGTAGCAAGAGAGAACAATTTTCTATCCCGCGGCTTCCTGAACCCTAAGCAGTGTGTTCCTACTGGGTAAGAACAAAGGGTCTCCTCTAATGATCGGCAGAGTGGAACACTGCCATTTTCTTTCCTCGCTTGGCAAGTGAGCTCAACAATCTATGTTCTCCTCAGCTGCAATCCATCTTGCTAGCTTTCTCGCTAAAGGGCAAGGAGACTTTTATTACAGGCCAAACTCTGGTACATGCCTCTAGGATCGTGCATGGAGGGAGGCGGGATGGCTTTTGTTGTGGGCTCAGCAAGTGGTGCCAAGTGTTAAACTGTTTCTGAGGAAAACACAGTTGTCACAGGGACTCCATGAGGAGGTTAATATTCTCCCCCTCACTAACATCCCCGGGCCTATCATTTTGTTCCTTTTTCCAACAACATTTGAGCAAGAATCATCCATCACAAAACGGCACAGTTACAATCATAGCAATACCACCTCAGGACCTGGCAATATTCAGAGTGGAGTCTGTAAAGCAAAGTAAATCAAGGGTTCCTCCCTTGTGTGTGTTTGTGCACACACATGCATGCATGCGTACCTTTCTTTTATGATTCAAAAAAACAAGGGAATGTTCAAAATGGATACACATGTTTATTTTACAATGTATTGTATCTCTATGGACATCATCTAATTTCCGTATATTTGATTACTTGATGGAGGGAGGCTGGTTCCATTAAAAAAAGAATTGTGCTTGAAGTGATTTGAGGAATTCTGCCTATGGTGGACCATTTGAAAATATGTCATCAGAGGATAAATGTAGAGTGGGTGGGGGGTGGGTCTGCATCTCCTTTCTTTGAGATTTCCCAGATGTTGTGATCATTGTGTGTGTGTGTTGTGTCAGTCATGACCAATTCTTCATAACTCCATGTCCATGGAGTTCTCTTGGCAGGAGTACTGGAGTGGCTTGCCAGTTCCTACTCCAGGCGCCTACAGCACCTGGTATTCCCTGGTGGTCTCCCATCCAAGTACTAACCAGGGCCGACCCTGCTTAGCTTCCGAAATCAAGCGAGATCGGATGTGCTTAGGACAGCTAGGCAGCTGTTGTGATCATTAGGGGAGGTCTTTCTTTTCATTCCTCCCATCTGCTTAGGTGTGCTTTGGGAAGACATGGGAGATAGCCTTTGTGATGTGCCCCTTTCACACACTGGGTTTTCACTCACTGCCACCACCAGATTAACTGGACACTTGTATGTATTTGAGAGAGAGTCACACCAGGTTATATAGTTTTAAAACAAAACATGAAACGTTCATTAGTTTACAATTAGATGATCAGTATTATGATAGCTTTAGCCAATGTTATTGTTTTGCATTCATGAAATCTTATAATAATATGTTTCCTTTATAAACCAGACCCTTTTCAGTGGCAGGATCTCCCACCTGACCAACTGACAATCTAAACTGACTCTCAGCTCTCTTAACTGAACTGAACTCCTCTCAGCTCTAACACAAACTGAACCGGCCCATCACCCATTAGGTTCCAATATATAACATGCTTAACCACTCCCACCAGCTTGGTGATTGGCTATTCAAAACAGAGTCATGAATATTCATACTTGTTTTACCCTTTTCGCCACAGCCTTCTCTCTTACTTCTCCCTATTCTGGAATTACATTCCACAAGAGGCCAGGCCGAACCCATCTTTGCTGTCCATGCACAAGCGGACAAAGACCTCCCACTTGAAACAGGCTTTCCATTAGTGGCAGGATGTCTGAGATGGGTTTTAAATAGAATGTTGCACTTTGTTGCGTTGGATCTGTTTTTGGTGTTGATTTTGTTTACAATTTTAGAGTGTTATTTGTTAGATTCTTTAAAAATATTTGTATACTTTTAGCTTTCTTTTAAAATGATGTAAGCCATCTTGGGTCCTTTTTATGGAGAAAGATGGTGCAAAAACATTCTTAGTAAATAAATAAAAATGATTAACTGACACACATGGGCCTATTTGCATGAACCTGCTTGCAGGATTTCGTAATGGAAATGAAACTGTTTTGCAACTCCACATAGGTTGACACTGTGGCTCTCTGATGACTTGAAACATTATCCGAAATGATATGGCTGGTCCAAGACACATTTATTGCTTGACGCAAAGATGGAGTCCAGCCCTTTGAAGTTATCCAGGATGTGGCAAGATGCTGTTTAATAACAAAATCACAGAATAATTGGATTGGAAGTGACTTCTAAATCCAAGGGGTCCAATCAATTGCTCAAGGCAGGGATCCAAATTAAAGCAGATTTGACATATGGTGATCCAATTTTCTCTTCAGTGCCTCCAGCACTGGAATGCTCATCACCTCCCATGGCAATCCTCTGGTCCAAAAGGTCTAGAACAAAATTATTCACATGTCCAGTCAAGTTGATCACTATGTAGATATAGGTAACAAGATTTTAGATTTTAATCCCAATAAAATATATGCATATGCTGGTCAGAACATTATCATTAGCCTCAGGTCCTGCTTTGGTGGTCTTCTTCTACACCATTGGTGGTGAACTTTCAGCACACCAGATGTTTTGGACCACAACTCCCAAAATTCCAAACCTGTATAGCCAATGACAATGGACTGTGGGAGTTGTGGTCCAAAACATCTGGAGTGCCAAAGGTTCGCCACCACTGCTGTAGACCTTTAGTTGGCCACTAGGAAAACATAAGGATGGATAAAAATAAGAAGTCTTTTTGACATTAAGTACCACTACCGTGCCTCCTACAAGTAGAACCAGCTTATGTGGCCTTGGGTAAGCTGCACTGTTCCAGGTTGCTCCCAGAAGAACATAATAGGTGGTCACTTCTGTGTATTCTTTAGATTACTGGCTCCCCGGGTGGCCCGTCCACCCAGAAGGAGCTACCTTGCCCTCGTGCGAGAAGGCGCGAGAGCAGGGAGGACGCAAAGGAGCGCCCAGAGGGGCGGGGGGAGGAGCGCCCTATATGAGGGCGGCCCCGACCCCCCCCCACCAGCCTTTGTCGTCTGGCGTTCGGCTGGTGAGCTCCAGCTGACCGCCACTCGACTGCCTGCCAGTTTCGTGGGCGCCACGAGGCAGCCGCCATTTCGGGCGCTCCCCTGCTTACCTTACAGCACGAGGAGGCGTCCCGAACCCCCGGCGGCTTCTTCCTTCGGGCCGCAGCGCGGCGCTTGCGGCGGCCGGCCGTGGCATAGACCGACCGGCGAGGGATGGAGGGAGCGATTGGTGGCTGAGCCAGCGGTCGAGGCTGGCTCCTTGAGGCCGCGTGGCCGCGCCGAGGCCTTCCCTGACAGGTGGGAAAGCCCCACCCCTGGGAGGGGCCACGTGTTCTCCGCGGCCGCTCGGGTCTGCTCCATGGGTAGAGCAGCCACAGCCGTGGCCTGCAGCAATTTAGCCGCGGAACAGCTGAGCGGCGTATTGGGGGGGTAGGCAGCGGCCTCCTCCCCCACGTAAGTTGCCACCCAGGCGGCCCTCCCCGGGCTGGGGCCAGATCGTTAGGCCCACCTCTCCTTCCCTCTGTCCAAGGCAGCGTGGGGGAATCCAGCCAGGGGAGGGGGAGCCTTCAAGGGGTGGCAGGGCGGGGTACCCCCCCATCTCTAGTGTCTACCCGCTGCGGTTCCTTACTCCCCCATGGACGCGCGGGGGCCTTCAGGGGCCTTCAGCCTGCTTCATCCCCTCCTGTGGCTTACCCGGGAGCTGGTCGGGCCTACCACTTGGCCTGGGACCAGGGGGTGGGGGGATCATTTAACCTCACCCCGGCCTAGGGTGGGATCATCCAGGCCTCCAGGGGCCTTCTCCTCGGGCCTGGGGGGCGCTGTCCCGGGGGGAGACAGACAGGTTGCAGGGTCGCCCCCCCCCGCATAGTTGGGGGGCCATTGGAATCCGCCTCCCCCTCTTATAGTTACTTGGCAGCGAGGCAGTACCCAACACTGCTGCCATGGCCCCCAAGAAAGGCCAGGGGAACCGCAAGGGCAAGCAGCCAGTGCGGCCCCAGCAGGGACCACCTGACCCACCACCAGCCCACCCAGTGGGGGCCAAAGATTGGCCCATTTGGTGCGAGCTGGAGGCCCGCCTGTTGGCCTTAGAGGCCGCAAAGGGCATGGGGACCCAACCGGGCCCTGCACCATGTGCCAGGGCTCGGTCTTCCCAGGCCCGAGCCAAGGCACAATTGAGCGGGGTGGCCGCTAACCTTGCCGCTCGCTTTACAGCACTGGAGCAGCTCAAGGCAATGCCAGTCACCCAGGTGGAAGCGAGTGGTGTACCACCTGCCAGCAAGCGAGCCCGGGTTATGGCCAGTGGAGGCGCGGAACACCCGGCTGAGGCAAGTGAGACGGAGGGCGAAGATGACCGTGCAGCTGCACCACAGGCACCGGAGACCGCACCCTCAAGTGAGTTGGCTTGCGCACCAGAACCAGTGACCACGTTTACTTGGCCATGGCCGACGGGAGGCGCAGCGCCTGCACCAAACTTGCAGGCATACAGCCCGGCATCGATGGCGGCAGTACAGCAGCCTACGGCCAGCCCGATACCGCCGTGGGGACCTGCAATACACCAGTTGCCAGGTCTTCAGCCGCCTGCAGCGGTGCCGGGGCTGGCCCAGCCACCCCCAGCAGGGGCGCACCCCAGCGCCCTGCCGCACACCGTGGCGGGAATGCCACAGGTCTGGCCCGGCTTCCCACACTTTTGGCCCCTGGCGGGTCACCCCGCAGCAGGGGCCCAGGCTTGGCCGTACACGGTCATGCCCACAGGGTTTGCAGGAGTGCCGGGCGGGGCGCTCCCCTATGGGGACTATGCGTCGCCATTTGGGCAACACCTAGCACAGGCCACCAAGGAAAATATTTGGCGGGGGGAGTACCTGGACATCTTCAGCTTATTGAATAGGGAACTTGATAGCAAGGAGCTGGAGAAAGAGGACCCCCAGGACAAGGACCGGAGGCTGAGGAAGAAACCAGAACACTCGTGGGCCACGTGGCTGCCAGCATATCTCATTTGCATGTCCCTGTCACTTCAGGCTCACCCATGGTGGGCACAGTCCATGTTAAAGTACCTGGATCTGATCTGTAGGGCTTTTGTAGACTTTCCCAGCCACACATGGCTGCAATACAACGAGGAATTGTGTCGTCGTGCCGCCCTGGACCCGTCCATTCACTGGGACGAGCCCCTGCCACCGATATGGCTCCAATTTATGACCCTGGTGCGGCCCACCTTGGGTGAAAGGTATGACAGCGGCCATATGATTAGGAAAGGGTCTGCCAATAATCCCGCCCGCGCATCTGCGGGCCAGCCGGTTCAAGTCCGACTGGTGTGCTGGGAGTATAATGGACAGGGGTCCTGTGCCCGCAAGCCCTGCCATTTTAAACATGAATGCTCTGTGTGCGGAGCCCAACACCTGGCCCTCCATTGCAGCAGGGCCCACCCCCAGCAAGGAAGGGCCAAGGACGCTAATGCGGGCCGTAAGCCAGGGCCCACTAACGGGTCCGTTCCCAAAGGGCCCCAGCCCAATTAGGTTGGAGGTCCTGGAGCGCTGGGGAGCAAGGTACCCCGATAGGAGGATGGCCCAGTTCCTGATTGACGGGTTCAAGTTTGGCTTTAGGATTCCTTTCGAGGGGGTTAGGGGCCCGGTTTGGGCGAACAATCTTCGCTCCGTACGGGGAGCGGAGGAGGTTGTGCAAGGTAAAATAGACAAGGAGGTTGACGAAGGGAGGGTCATCGGCCCCTTCACCTCCCCCCCGATGCCCAACCTGCGCATTTCCCCCTTGGGTCTGGTACCCAAAAAGAACCCGGGGGAATTTAGGTTAATCCACCATCTTTCCCACCCCAGTGGCACCTCCATCAATGATGGCATCCCGCACGAGCTCTGCACGATAAAGTATACCTCCTTTGATTCAGCCGTGCGCATGGTGCGAGCCTGCGGGGTGGCCGCGGAGATGGCGAAATGCAGCATCAAGTCGGCCTTTCGCCTCCTCCCTGTGCACCCAGAAGACTTTGAACTGCTGGGGTTCCAATTCCAGGGCCAAATTTTCATGGACCGCGCCCTTCCATTTGGGTGTGCTGTGTCTTGTGCAATTTTCGAGTCCTTTAGTTCGTTCCTGGAATGGCAGTTGCGCCATACCACGGGATTGCACAGCACCGCACACTATTTAGACGACTACCTCTTTTGTGGACCTGCAGGCTCTGGGCGCTGTGAATATCTGCTGAACAGTTTTCGGTCCTTGGCCAGCGAACTAGGTCTCCCATTGGCCGAGGAGAAGACGGAGGGTCCTCTCCCTGTACTTATTTTTTTGGGCATTGAAAAATCGACACTAAGGCCCAGGCCTGCCGCCTGCCAGGCGCTAAGCTGCAGTCCCTCAGGGAAAGGGTTAGCGCGGCTCTTGCCCGCAGGAAGATGTCCCTTAGAGAGCTTCAGGAATTGGTAGGCCACCTTAACTTCGCTTGTAAGGTGGTTGCCCCAGGACGAGCCTTCCTTCGCCATCTATGTACGGCGATGGTGGGCCTGCGTCGACCTACCCATAGGATTCGAGTCACCGCTGAGATGCGGCAGGACCTAGCAGTGTGGCAATGTTTCCTGGACAACTTTAACGGGGTATCTTTCTGGAGGGACGAGCTCCGGCTGGAGGCTCAGTTCCAGGTACACACGGATGCGGTGGGGGGCTTGGGTTTTGGTATTTTTTGGAAGGGGTTGTGGTGTAACGGTACCTGGCCACCTGCCTGGCACACGGAAGGCATTACCCGCAACCTGACGTTTCTCAAATTGTTCCCTATCTGGGTGGCCCTATACATCTGGTCCGAGGCATGGGCAAACTCTGTAGTGCGTTTCTGGTGTGACAACCTAGCGGTGGTCCACGTAGTAAATAATCTTACATCCCGTTCACCCAGGGTGATGCGCCTGGTGAGGGCCTTTACATTACGGGCCTTGCAATGTAACATTGTGGCGCATGCCCGGCATGTCCCGGGGGTGAATAACAAAATTGCCGATGCTTTGTCCCGCCGACAGGCCGAGCGTTTCCGGGCCTTGGCCCCGGGAGCGGAGGCCCTGCCTGTGGACATCCCGGAGCAGGTATGGATGGTTGGCGAGCTGAAGCTGACCGGGCCCTTGGCCTCTCGGTAGCCCCCAGGACACACAGGGGCTACGCATCGGCGATGGCAGAGTTCACTTCCTTTCGGATGGCCCAGGGGCTTATCCAGCAGTGGCCGCTGCCAATTGAGCACTTGCAGAGATATCTAGTACATTTGCACCAGAACAGACTAGCCCCGAGCTGCTTGCAAGGGCGGCTAGCTGCCCTTGCCTTTTATTCCAAACTTAAGGGCCAAGTCGATAACACCTGGGACTTCCGGGTGCGGGGCATGGTTGCTGGGTGGAGCAGGGAGAGAGGTAGGGTACCAGACCCCCGATTCCCCATTACACCACAGTTGCTGGCCGACATGAGTCGCCGCTGGCCTGAAGTCTGTAAGGACGCATTCGAGGCTACACTATTCCGGGCAGCATCCTTATTGGCCTTTTGGGGGGCACTGCATTGCAGTGAATTAGTGGCGGCTGGCCGGCAGGACTCTTCCTTCCAAGCCCTTAAGCTCTCCGATGTCCAACTGGGTCACAGGATGCCGACTGTGCGGGTGCGACGGTCCAAGACCGACCAGAAGGGCAGGGGGCGGTTCTTACTTTGGGCCCCTGCTCAGTGGTGGCCATTTGCCCTCTCCGGGCCCTGCGCGCTTATGTGCGGCTGCGGGGCTCGGAGGACGGCTACCTTTTTCTACATCAGGATGGTGCCCCGCTCACTAAATTTCAGTTTGGCAGTATCTCCGGGAGGGCACTGCGCCTGATAGGCGTCAGGGGGGCTGACATTCGGGACCCATTCCTTTCGAATTGTGGCAGCCTCCACCGCTGCGGCCCTGGGGTATGATCCGGGGGCCATCCGCAGGCTGAGCAGATGGCGATCACACTGCTACAAGCGTTATGTCCGACCGTTGCCGGCACTGTAATCTGTTGTTTTGTCTCCCCAGGACCCAGTCACCGTGCAGCCTGCCGCAGAGTTGTTTTCCTTGGGCACAGCTATGTGTATTGGGCGGAGAGGTTCACCCGCAGGTCTGGCTGGGGGCCCAATTTGGGGTTGGGAGAAGGCGCTGTCATTGAATGGCGGGGGAAGAGGGGGATGAGATGGCATGAATTCCTGGGTGCAGCTATGGCTGCTGCCCTGGGAAGACCCCCGGACATCTTACTTGTCCATTTGGGGGGCAATGATCTAACTATGCAATCGGGGAAATCGCTGGTCATACAGATTTTGGGTGACTTCGCTACCTTCAAAGCCTCCTTCCCGGCCTGTAAATTAATCTGGTCAACCATGATCTCCTGCCAGACCTGGAGGGCCGACTGCGAACCGCAGAAGTTGAACCGCTCCCGGAGGGGGGTAAACCAAGAGGTCTGCCGGGTGGTGTGTCGAGGCTTTGGGGTGGTGGTGGGCCACCCAGAGTTTAATGTCCACAGAGCAGAGCTCTACAGGCCGGATGGAGTCCACCTGTCGGACGTCGGCATGGAGCTGTTTCTACAGGACGTGCGGAGGGGCCTGGCGGCGGAGCTGGTGCTTCTGGATGGGTAACCGGGGCCATAGCAATGCTAGGCCCTCGGCAGTGGCGCAGAAGCGGAGGGCAACGGTGAGTATGGAACAACATCTACCCCCGAGTACCCATAACCACAGCACTGCGGATCAGGAGGTCTCAGTGCCGGGGCGGATACGAGGGGGCGCCTCCCTGCACTGGGCATTTCCCAGAATTGGCCATCTTATGCAGGGAGGGGTAAAGACAGCGACTGGCCCGGGGGGTGCTGTACAGTGACGGCACCGCCTGGGGGTTGTGGCTCACCCTACGTTGCCCGGTTGGAGGGGCCTCGGGTGACCCCGGGGTTCCAACCAACTGAGCTGCTGCCTGGCCCCTCCTTGTTGTTGTTTACTGTTGTTGTTAATAAAGTGTGGCCCAGTTTACCCCACCTCCCTGACTCGTCTCGTCATTTCGAATGGGAGGGCAAGGAAAATTGTGAAAAGGATTGGCATAAGTCAATTTGAAGCAGTTTTTGGACTTTTAGAACTTGGAAAGGTGGAGGTCTGAGGTTTCCTTGGTTTCTCTTGTGTTTTTGCATTGCTTTTCATTGCACTTTTGGCAGGAATGGGTTGGGGTTTCTCACTTGGTGTTGTCTTCTTTGCTTCTGCATTCTTTCCATTGCTTTGCAGGCAAGAGCAACCTAGGGTTTGTCTTGGTGCTTTTTTGTCCATCTTTACATTCTTTTCCATTGCTCTGCTGGTGGGAACAGGCTGGGGTTTCTTGTTTGGTGTTATCTTTTTTCGTTTGCATTCGTTTCCATTGCACTTTTGGCGAAAATCTGTAAACTGCAGCCAAACAGTTTCCAGTTTCCCCTTTGTCTTGGTGCTTTCTTTCTTTTTTTTGCCTTTGAATTGTTTTTGATTGCTGTTCAGGAAGGAGCAGGATAGTGCTTTTTGTTTGGTGCTGTCTTTTTTGTTTTTGCATTATTTTCCATTGCATTTTTGGCAGAAAACTGCAAACTGCAGCCAAACAGCCCTATGTCTTGGTGCTTGCTTTTGCACTGCAGGCTCTGCATGTCTTTAAAGTGACCTTTATAAAAAGGTCTGGGGGTGGGCAGGCTTTTTTGGCCTTTTATCCAACCTCTGGAATCTATTAATCAGTTTCCCATTCATTCCTATGGGAAACAACATTTCATAATACAAATGTTTAATAAAACGAATTGGCCCATAGAATGAATTAAACACATCTTACATGGCAACACTGTATATAAATTATAAGCTAACAATAACCAAACATAAAGAGCATAAAATACAAAATAATTTAAAGTCACCACATATAAATAACAAATTTAGTAACAATCTAAAACGATAGAATTAAGCTAACAAAATAAATGTCTGGAAGTTGAGTCATGGCAACTGGACTTCTTTTCTTGAGAGATTGAAATGTTTCACTACTCATCCAAGTAGCTTCATCAGTCTAGTTGCCATGACTCAACTTTCAGATAACCTTACCTAGATGACTGAGAATCGTCACAGACATATTGCTACGCATTTGGGGGCAGATACCCTGAAGTTGGTGTACAAATATGAAAAAAACAGCAAGAAAAGTAGCAGACTCAGGTTGACAAAGCTGTTTGAATGATAAGTGAAACATTTCGATCGCTCAAGAAAAGAAGTTCAGTTGCCATGTCTCAGCTTCCAGATAACCTCACCTGGATTACTGAGAATCTTCACAGACAACACAACAAATGGAAAATCAATCATAAGACAGACAGACAGGCATAGCAAGAGGCAGAAGAGAGAATTTTTCACCTACTTATATTTTAGCTTTTTTTTTTAAAGAACTTTTGATTTTTCTGGAAACATTAAAATTTCCTCTTTTTGTCTCAAGGCAGAAACATGTTTATTTATTTATTTATTTATTTATTTATTTATTTATTTATTTATTTATTTATTTTTGTTTATACCACCCATCTTCCAAGGGAACTCTGTGCATTTAACAACACCAAAACAAATAACAATCGGACGTTCAAACAATATACAGTGGTACCTTGTATATAAAAGAATTGATTCATTCCAAATGAAATTATGTTAAGCAAATTTTCCTTTATACAAAATTCGCACAGGAATGTATTGAAAACAGAGTAATCCCTAATCACGACCATTTTTATGTTGTATGGATTGGCCCACAGGCGATTCTGTTAAGCAAATTTCCCATATCTCTGGAAACTTTTATGTTGTACAGATTTTATGTCATACAAACAGTTTGTTATAAAAGGGTCCATTGTAGTAGAAAAGATACGAAGGAATACATAAAATGAAATGAAATGAAATACTATATATGGTGCTGCACGGCTGGTGAATGGCAGGGCCGCCAAGGAACACATCATGCCGATTCTGTATAACCTTCATTGGTTACCAGTTGCTGCCCGAGCCAAATTCAAAGTGCTTGTTTTGATGTATAAAGCCCTAAATGGCTTAGGACCTAGATACCTGAAGGACCGCCTCCTTCCATATGAACCTACCCGGCAATTAAGATCTAGCCAGGAAGCCCTCCTGAAAGAGCCATCCCTCAAGGAGTTGAAAGGGATGGCTTGCAGGTATAGGGCTTTCTCAGCAACTGCCCCCAGACTATGGAATGCCCTCCCAAGTGAGACCCGCCTGGCGCCAATGTTGATAGCATTTCGACACCAGGTAAAAACCTTCCTGTTCCAGAAGATTTTTAACTGATGATTGTGGGTCCTGATGGCAATTTTAGTGTTGTGTTTTTAAATGTGTTGTATTTATTGTATTTACATGTTTTTATTGTTCTAATTTTATTGTAATTTTGATGTTTTGATTGTCTATTTTGATTGTGAGCCGCCCAGAGACCTTTGGGTAGTGGGTGGCATACAAGCTAAATGAATGAATGAATGAATGAATGAATGAATGAATGAATGAATATATACTCGGCAAGATGGTGGAGTTGAATTAAAAAAATTAAAAATTAAAGGTCGCCAAATGCCTCACGGAAGAGCCAGGTCTTCAAGACTTAGCCCATCCTTTGAAGAAGAAAACATTTAAGAGCTGTTTGTCATGTGCGAGGGTTGTGCAAGAAGAGATGCTCTGATCTCCCACAGTTTGTGAACTGTCTTCCATCATTTTGTGACTGGTCCTGAGGACTTAAGCACAACATTCCTTGGAACTCTGGTTTCTCAACTCACCAAGTCTGCCCGAATCACATCACTCCACCACCCACGGGCCTTTAGCAGTAATGACAGCCACTGTCTCTAATATCTTCTCCTGCCCTCCAGGATCAGTTGACAGACATGCATAAACTTTGCATTCACATTTTGGCCACAAATGAATCTATCACTTTTGCCTTTTTCACTTTGAGACGATTCCTTTATCGGTTTATTTTAGCAGCCATTTCTCCACAGTCAAAAAAGAAAAAAAGAAAAAAAAAGCAACCAAAGATACACTACAACTATGACGACTACTACTCATAATTCTTTCATTTTTAAAGAGGTTCCCAACTGCTGCTCATACTGATCCAGACATGATTCAGAAACAGATCCTTGACTAATAAAAATCATCTCTATAGGAGTGGATGCCAAGAAGCAGATGTCAAGTCTTGTCTGCCTTTCTTCGAAGATAAATTTAGAATGCTGAATGTTTTTTAAAACTAGTGTACATCTTCAAATCATTTTCCATTGCTGATGGTGACATGAGAGAATTATGTTTTTTTTTTTTAAAAATCCTATGCAATCACAAATGACTTCATCCATCCCATAGATAAGGCAGGCACAGCATACAGCCATCTGCCACAACACACGTACATACACAATTTTTGAAATTGTCTTTGTCTCTTGCCTAAAGAAAACGATATTACGGCAGCAGTCCGGAAATGTTCAGAAATGCCCCCAAGTTAACTATGAACTCACAGCTGCGGTACAGTGCCCTAACCATTTGTTCCTCTAAACTAGAGAAGGGTGCATTTGTCTGTTTCTGTTTTCTACAACACTCACTTCATATAATACTCAATTTCCCCCCCAAGTGCAATTTATTACTAACTTATTTCCACTTCAAGAATTTAAAAAAAGACTGCACAAAAATTGTAGTTTTCAATGTAGTCATATTAGTCTGTGCAAGGACATCCAGACAGAATTAAAAGCAAAGCATAAATAAATAAATAAATAAATAAATAAATAAATAAATAAATAAATAAATTTGGTAGTACCTTAAGAGAATTATATTTCAATAAGTTTGTATGGATTCTTGAGGTAAGCAGTGGGAATTGAACTCCCAACCTCTGGCTTTACAGCCAGGCACCTAAGCAAGTGAGCTATCCAGCAGTTGGAGACATAGAGAAGGATATGCAGCCCTGTGAGGTCCAGGAGTCAATATGTGGCCCTCAGACCTCTGGAAGTCAACCACCTAAATGTTAAATGAATGCAAGTGAGGACACCCATTGGTCCCATGGGTAATGCTGATGCCTGTGACACCTCCAGCTCCAGTCTCCATACGCTTAGCTGTTCCATGCATTCAGTGAGAGGTCTAAACCCTAAGCCTATATGGATACATACAGTAAAACCTTGGTTTACTAGTACCTTGGTCTATGCTTGTTCTGCAAAACGAGCAAACATTTCTTCTAACACAGGGGTGTCCAAACTTTTTGTAAGAAGGGCGAGATTTAGTGGCTGAGAATGGGGGGCAGCTGACCCCCAACCCTGCCCCCTACTGCAAGTACCACCCACTGACCCCTTAAAAGCCCCACCCACTGACCCCTCTTTACAAAAAGTTTGGACACCCCTGTTCCACAGGCAGAGAAAAGGCAGGGTGTGTATTAGAGATGGGCACGACTTAGCGGTATTCCCGTTTCTGCCCCACCCACTTACTCCCCGGAAACGGTAACGGAATTACCTTACAACTTCGAAGTTTTGGTCTGATTTGTCACCCCATTGCGCGATGTTCCACGCAGCACAGGCAAAAAGTTTTTAAAAGTGAAAAAACCCGGTTCCCGGCCGCAGGCGGAAAAATGCCTGCCGTGACTCAGGGCACCTGAGGGGTTGTTTCTGGAGGTCCCCGCCTCCCCCATCCCCTGTCCTGGGCTGCTCTGGTGGGACTCACCGCAGGCTCGCAGGCAGCCAGCAAAAGCCCAGTCTTTCGCGCCGGCAAATTAAAGCGCAAGCAAGGGCAGGACGGCACAGGAAAAAACTTTTAAACTCTCCCCCACCCATTCCCGGGCCAAAAAAGCAGGCGGAAAAATGCCTGCTTGACTAAGGGCGCAGGGCACCTGCTGGAGGGGGTCCCGCCTCCCCCATCCTGGGCAGCCGGACTTGAGTCGCCATGCCATGCGGTGCAGGCAGGGGATCCAAAATGGGGTGGCGAAGGCAATATTGTTTTTGAAATCATGGTCCAAAAACACACAAGCACAACAGAAACACGCAAAAATTTATAAACTGCCAGATTTTTCACAGTAGCAGTGGGTTTTTCTTGCAACAAAATGTCTCTCCTCTCCTCCTCTGTCCTCCATTGATTTTATTTTATTTTTATTTTTTTACACCTGGAATGATGGGCTGGCCGAAAAGTGGACGACCATGCAAATTTTGGAGCCATCCCACCAAACGCATGGCCACTTGGCCATGGAGACTTCTGGGATGTGCCAAAAGCCCCCTAAAACCTGCCCTAGCCCCCTAACCTAACCCTAATCCTTGACTCCTTCCTTACCCATACGTCACAGACTGTCTTCTTAGTGGGTCAGAGAGGCACCCAGAGGTGCAACCCACTTAACCTTACCCGTCACTAGCCTAACCCTAGCCCTAACCCTAACCCACCTTAACCCTAAGCCAGATGTACTTGCATTGCACTACACGCAAGTACAATTCCCTTCTGTGTGAGACATGGTGTTGCGAGAGCCTTAGTTAGGCATCTCACCTATGGCTCTGGGTTCAGTGCCATCCACTAGTCTTCACAGTCACTGTCTGCACATTTGCACAACTGGTATGCAATATCCATATGGCTATTGCATACCATTTTGCAGCAGCATCAGGTGAGGAGGGGACACCCCCATGTAGAGGGGACTCTTGGAGCCTGCTTCCCCTTCCTAGTGGGTGAGGATAGGAGGCACCCACGGGTGCCTCCAGGAGCCCACTTTCCCTTTATAGCGGGCCAGAGGAGGCACCCACCCCACAGAGGTGCCTCCAGGAGCCCGCTCCCCCCAAAAAAACCAGTACTAACGACAACGAAAAACAAAAAAACGAACCGACTAATTTTTGCGAATTTTCACGAAAAACGGAAACGACCCAAAACGGAACCGGCCCGACTAATGACAACTCGAAAAAAAAATTTCAAGTCGTGCCCATCTCTAGTGTGTATGATGTGGGCTGAAGGGGGAGGGAGAACTTCGCCCCCTAAAATTGAGGGGAGGAGGAGGAAAATGAGGGAGCGGGAAAATGAGGGAGTGCCATCAATGACGAAGCCACCAGCCGATCGCTCCGGGTCCTGGCCTAAGGAGAAAAATCAGAAGGGTACCTCAGTGACCACATTCACCCACCCTCGCTCACTTGCTTTTTGTCACCTCCCTTCCCTCCTTCCCTCCACCCTCCTGCCCTCCCTTCCCCTTCCCTTGTCCCGCCCTGCTGCCTCCAACTCAGCATCCAACACAAAGTTTAGCAGGGGACTCTTTTGCTAGAGAAGCAGCAGTGGCAGTGGCAGGAGCAGGTGGAGCAGCCACTGCGTCGCCTGGCCAGGGCAGGGCACCTGGGGAAGTGCACAAGTGGCAGAAGGTGGGCAGCTGTGCCATGTGGGGCTCCCCCTGAGAAGCAGCAGAGGCAGCAGCAGGGCTGTAGGGTGTCAGTGGCCCAGGCCGTCGGCAGCGGCAGGGGAGAAGAATAGAGAAGGACGGTGCTTCCAGGCCTGTCCCGGCAGGGTGGGATGGGCAAAGTGCAGTGTGTGCACACACACACGCATGCATGGTTGGGTGGGTGGGTGGGTGAGTGCACACACATTATGCCTCTCTCCTTTGATCCCGGGCAGCGGCAGCCAAAAGTTGACAGGAATGTACGAAGGAGGGAGGGGGAGGGAGTGGGCAGGCCAGCTATTAGTGGACCAATCAAAATGGCCTGATGGGCCAGATCCAGCCCACAGGCTGGACTTTGGACATGGTTGTTCTAAATGTTGCCTTAATCAACGAGTTTTGATATACAAGTGTTTTGGATTAGAAGCATGTTTCCAGAACAAACTATCCTCGTAAAGCAAGGTATTACTGCATTTCTACCCATGTACAGAACAGTGCATGGGTTGGAACATCTGGCAAAGGTTTGATTCCCCACTTCATCTCCCATAAGAGGGGCCAGGGTCAAAAGCTGGAGCTATAGACACTGACTGGCTTTGTAATTTTCATCAAAAGTACCCATTTCAAACTGCCCAAGACCAAAACAGGCCCTAATTTATTTATACATCTGTCAGGCATCCCATGATTTCAGAGGAATGGCATACGCAGACATCCACAGGCAGTTTTCAAAAGAAAAATGGATAAAATGCATACAGTTATGGGGAAAATACATGCAAATATACCTCAAACGATGGAGAATATGTACAGGCACACATACTTAAAAAAACTGGGCATGCGTAACCTTGAGAAAAGAAGACTGAAGGGTGATAGGATAGGGTTCGGGTTTGAACGGTAGTCATGTAGAGGAGTGGTAGGATCTGTTCTCGGTCATCTCAGAGTACAGGACATGTAACAATGGGCTCAAGATACAGGAAGTCAGATTTTGTCCAGCTGAAAATCTGGACAAACTTCTTAACTGTTAGAGCAGTATGACAAGGGAACCAATTGCCTTAGGAGGTGGTGGGCACACCAACACTGGAGGCAGGGATGTTGGTAGGTCTTCAGACCCAAGTCTTCAGTACCAAGAGAGTGGGAGGTGGCAGGTCTTAGAGAGTGGGAGGGCCAGTAGGCCAGGAGCCAAGCCCAATGCTTCTGAGCATGAGCAAAGGGAAGGGTTAGCTCTGAGAAGGAAAAACAGGCTGGCTTCCTCTGCCATGCGCATGTCCAAGACCTGGAACTTAGACCCTAGGCCTTGAACTCAAAGTCTTGGTAACTGACCCAAGTGGGATTTATTAATGACTCAAGTGGGATTTATTAATTTTCTTAAGTTGGGATCTTAAAAGTGGAGGCATCCAATATATGGCAACATCTTATAGATGAGAAAATGCAGTACTCTGTGTTTTTAATGTGACAATGATAAAATGCAATTTGTAGCCATATACGCACTTGACTAGCTGCCCTATGGCTAGATATGGTTTGAAAAATAAGAAACAATGTTAAAAACAAATTAAAGAAAAATATGGGCTGGTGTGAGAGAACCTCCCTTCCTCTCTCCTTTCTCTGCTTTTGAGGCTTGCCTAAGACAGAACCTTCCAGACAATTGCCCACATTCAACAGGGAGAGAGAGAAAGAACCACTATTAGCTATTTGTGATCATGTGATGTACTGCAGTGCTCATATTGCAAGACATTGCTCGTTGATCAAGGAAAATCAATCAGAAATCTCTGCTCATCTTGCAGAACTCTCATAAACCAAGGTTTTACTGTAATGAAACACAACGAAAGCACCCTCCTCTTAATGCAATGGAGCAACTGGGATCCTGTATGCAGATTAAAAAGTAAAGAAGCCACACCCATTTCTCCTGGATTTCTTTGATGAGAAAAATTATATTGTCACAAATCACTGATATTCTTGCTAAAGGCAGGGAGGGAATAACCAGCTTAGGTGATTTCTTCATTTCCTTTTATTTAATTTACTCAGGAATGTTTACCGCAGTGACTTAAAAAGTGATATAGTATTTCTGGGATGCTTGCTAACTGAGCATTACTTTTTAATCAATAGTGCTATAAATTACTAAAGAGCACATTTCATCTTGAGAAGTGTCCACATGAGAACACCACAGAACTCATTAGGAGCTGTGCATCAGTTCATTCCATTGCAGACTCGGGTGTTAATACCATGAGTCCCTTTCCAGTCATTTGGCTACAAAGCAGATGTCTTTGTGGTTAAAGAAGCAAAAAATGGTCCCTCTGCTAAATATTCCTTGTTCATATTGACTCGGGCTGTCTTGATATGACAAGACACATCAAATAGAATTCCACAGGTCTGAAAAGATTCCTCTTCTCCAGACTAAGAGGAAGCTGAAGATGGTTTCTTTTTTTGCCATCGGTTTCTGCAGTTTGCACAAAACTGCAGTTTGGGCAAAACGAATGTCTTCCACCGTTAGAAGTAAAGAACACACAGGGGGACAGAGACAGAGTGAGAATGGGAATGAGGAAGCACAGAAAGACTGGCTGATTGTTCTTAGAGATGAAAAAATTGCATCCAGTGCTTGTAAAAATATCTCTAAGCCCATGTGCCTCATACAACAGTTTGCTGTTTCTTAAGATTTGCAGAAGACAAGCAATTTGTGCAAGGTTTAGTCACCTGGCTAAAAAGTTCATCCTGTGATAACACCAGAAAAAATATCTCACTCTCTTGTAGGGCAAAGAGCAGACTTTTGTGTCTTCAATGGCAAGCAATGGTTTTCTTTCCCTATTTATAGCACATGCATGCAGCCCTGGGCATTAAAGATTCCCAGGAACAAAATTTTAAGCACCACACACTGTGCGATGGCAGCTAACTTTTGGGGACTGGCTTGCTGAAAGCCTTCTGTGTGTTTTGCATTCTGCACTGGCGGTGAACTCCTTGGGGAAGACAGTGCTCTGTGTTCGGAATGCAAGCAAACGCAAGAAACTCAGCAAATAATTTATATACTCTACTAAACCAAGTAATTGCAAACTCTGATAGCATCACTAGCCAAGAGCAATTTGAACTTGAAAACAAATCAAAGGGCATATTTGGAGCACAATGAATGGCAAAAGAAACTAGATTAAGCTTTCTTGCCCTTGGAAGCAATAGCCTATGGCCAGAGTTGTATCTTGTGCACAAGTTTCAGAATCCCCTAGCCCTCATCATCATCATCATCATCATCATCATCATCATCATCATCATCATCATCATCATCATCATCATCATCATCATCATCCAATTTTAGCTTGCATTAACAGAAGCACAGTCTACAAATCCCATGAGTTACAGTACTTCTTCCCCTCTGTTTGGCACTGTTTAGGCCTCATCTTGTCCAGTTCTGGACATCACACTTCAAGAAGGATGCTGACAGATTAGAACAAGCTTAGAAGAAGGCAACAAGGATGATCAGAAGGCTGGAAACTAAGTCCTAAGAGGAATGATTGAAAGAACTGGGCATGTTTAACCTTGTGAAAAGAAGACTGAGAGGAGATACGATAGCATTTTTCAAATACTTGAAAGGCTGTCATACACAGGTGAGCAAGATTAGTTCTTGAGAATCCCTGAGTGGAGGAAGCCAGACTTCAGTTGAATATGAGGAAAAACTCCCTAACTGTTCGAGTATGCAGAGACGGAACCAAGTATGTAGAGCGGTGGTGAGTGTTCCAACACTAGGAGCACTCAAGAGAAATTTAGACAGCCATCTGCCAGATCTTCTTTGATTTGGAGGATCCCTGCATGGTTCAGGGGGTTGGGCTCAATGCCCTTGTAGGTCCCTTCCAACCTCATGATTCTTTGATTCTATGAAACTGCAGTAGAGAGAGAAGGCCCATGTAATCATTGGGGGATTTGATGACTCATCTTCTTAAATTCCATTAATCCAAATGGGCTTACGCTAAGTGCGCTTTTACATGACCTCTAAAATCCGCTGGCAACTTTGGACCAGAGATCGTGGGGGTTTGTTCTGCTTCCTGTGTTCCCACTCTTCCGCATTCCATTGCTCCTGTCTGGGTGAGGGGAGGGAGAAAAAAAGGGAGAAAAGAATGCAGGCTCACATCCGCTCACCTCCGTCTGCCATCAGAGCAGCCCCGTAGAGATTCCAGGCTGTTAAAGGGGCGTGATGACAACGAAAAACAAACAGAAGGCGAGGAGAGCCAGCATCCACAGCTTTATAATCCACATCGGAATTTATTTTACCTCCAGAGACCAGGTACTTGTAAAATGCACTGGGGCGCGCTTAGGTAGGCGTGGGCGTACTTAATTTTTTTAAAAAGTCTGCAGCTGGTGGGAAAACAATTTTAAGCTCCGCATCTGGGAGCCCTTTGGCTCGGATTTTAGGGGTCGTGTAAAAGCAGCCTAAGTCTGACTTACTTTGCGTATAGTAAAACAGTTGGAGTAGTCCCTTGACTCACTCAATCTCCATTAATCCAGTGGGCCTACTCTACTGACATTTACTACACTAAGGAACAATATTTTGACCAATGAGGCATTATGATGCAGAGAACACAATTCTTCTAGCTGATTAAGACAAAACTCTGAAAGTGTAAAATAGCATGAGAAAAATACCCAGAATGGAGAGCATCTCTTTTTTACCTCATGCTGATTCATTGGCTCACCATTGTAAATAATTTACCGTTGCAGCTCTTCATTCTTTTCCAATCAAGCCTGCAGCATATTATTCGTGCTTTTTTAAAAAAAATGCATCTCTGTCATCTTTTAGAAATCTATAACCAGCTTCTGGAGAAATCCATCTGCTCAGCTCTCTGGGGTGTCACCTTGGTCATACACTGATTTACTTATATTTGAAGTTTGGTTTCATGATTGTCTGTTGTTCTCGCCTCCATTTTAATCTATGGAGGCCTTCCTCTGGTTAGAGAAGAAATGTGTTGCGTATTATTAATGAGATGAATGCGCGAACCTGCATTTTCCTCAGGATCAAATTCTCAGAGGCTGCTGTCACACTCCCTAAAACTCTGTGGCTGTGCTTCTTACCCAGGTTTGGCCTCCAGTGTAGGGATGCTGCTTGAAGTACAGTTGGGGAGTAACTAGTGACAAAACACAAGTTGCTTATAACCGCTTACTTTCCCTAATAACTCAGGTATTGGCAAATTAAGTTACAATTGTAAGTTAATAAAGGGGCAAGTTACATGAAGATGAGGCCTCCCTGACTGTAAATCACATGATTGCAGAACTGCTTCATGCCATGCCTTATGTTGATTTCTCATGCCTCATGGTGGATTCCAAAATGGAATTCAAAATTATTTACCATTCCCCTCTACTGGAAGCCCTCTGGAACCACACAGCTTGAATGTAAGAACATAAGAACATAAGAAGAGCCATGCTGGATCAGGCCAAGGACCCATCTAGTCCAATTTCCTGTATCTCTCAGTGTCCCCTCCGAATACCTTTGGGAGCACACAAGACTATCTCTCTCTCTCTCTCCTGCTACCACTCCCCTGCATCTGGCCCTTGAAGTACCCTGGTTTTAAGCCTGGAGATTACACATCTCCATCATGGTTTTTAACCTGTGATGGACTTTTTGTCCCGGAATCTGTCCAATCCCCATTTGAAGTCATCCAGGCCAGATGCCATCACCACCTCCTGTGGCAGGGAGTTCCACAGACTAACAATGTGCTGGGTGAAAAATATTTTCTTTTGTCTGTTATTACTCTGCCAGCCCTTAGTTTGAGTGGATGTCCCCTAGTTCTGGTATTCTGTGAGAGGGAGAAGAGTGTCCCTCTATCCACTTTACTCATGCCCTGCCAATATTGGTGAACCTATGGCAAGGGTGCCAAAAGTGGCACTCAGAGCCCTTTCTGTGGGCAGCTGACATCACCCCTTCACAGCCACCTGTATTCAGGTTAAATTGTTGTATTGGCACTTTGAAAAAAAATAGTGTCTTTTGAATCGCAGTTTGGGCACTCAGTCTATAAAAAGTTTGCCAATCACTGTCCTAGGCTTTACAGGCCTGCTCCACTCTTTAGAGCCCCGTGGCACAGTGGTTAAATGCCTGTACTGCAGCTAAAACTGTGTTCATGACCTGGGGTTCAATCCCAGGCAGCCGGCTCATGGTTGACTCAGCCTTCCCTTCTTTCGAGGTTGGTAAAATGAGTAGCCAGCTTGCTGTGGGGGAAATGTGTGTAGCCTGCATACTGTAATCCAACTGTAAACTGCCCAGAGACTACTTGAAGTGGTATGGGGCGGTATATAAGCAGAACACTTTTCTTTTTGGGAGGCAAACTGACATATCGGACTGCCAGACTGGCCAAAAAATTATAGCATCCCAATTTTCAAAGTAACTAAAACCAGTTATTTAGTTAATTTTGAGAAAAAAGTAAAAACATTCCCTAAAATAGTTTCCAAACTAATCTCACATAGTTTGGAAACTCTATTAATGTTATTGTATGTCAGAACTGACTTGAGGGCACATAATAATAGAGTGAATACCTTTTTGAGCCTTGGAACCTTTTACTCTTACTCTGCAGAGCGAGAAGGAACCGTGTGGAACATCAAGTTCAGCCCCTGTGAAGAGGGACTGTAGGGGGAATTGAACATGCAACCTCCCTCTCTGCAGCCAGATGCCTAAACCACTGAGCTATTCAGCAGTTGTAATAAATTCCTTTTCCAAAGGAATTCCCAAGACTAGAGATGGACATGAAATGAATTTTTATTTCGTTATTTGTTATTCATTTTATTACATAACGAAACAAATCTAGAGGCAAATTTAATATGAACCGAACCAAGAAAAATTGGTTCGGTTCGGTCCATTTTGTTAATGGGGGGCGGAGATGTCTCCTATCTGGTGCTGGTCCGGAGGTCCTTTCACACCAAGCTACATAGAGGAAGCACACACCTCGTTGGTACCATCGAGGGACACGGCGGGCTCAAGCCTCAGCCCAGCCCCGGGAGGAGAGATAAGAAGCAGACCATGCTTAGGTGGCCAGAGCAGCGTGGCTTCAAAGCTGCCCCCCCTTGCGCCTCCCTCCTGTGGCCCGTTATTGCGGGGCCAATCGGGGGGGGGATAAGAAGGAGGCTGCACTTAGGCAGCCAGAGCAGCATGGCTCCAACGCCGCTCCCCCTCTTTATTCCTCCCACGCCCGTTCCTAGGCACCCCTCAGCACCGACCGGGCCCCAGGGGCCATGCAGTGGGTGGTGGGGGGAAAGTGGGTAAAAACAAATAACAAATTAATGAAACACCAAATTGATTTTTTTGCAAAAATTGGCGAAAAATGAAATTAAATGAAATGAACTCCTTAACGAAATGAAACACCATTTTTTTCGATTCGTGCCCATCTCTACCCAAGAAAGTGTCATGATATCTCCCTGTTCCCTGAGAGTGACCTGCTTGAGACCTACCCCTTCAATTCAGAGTCCATTCTTCAAGAAACACCCAACAACTGCCTTCATGAATAATAGAAATATGTTTGAAGAAAGGATGCCACCATCACACTTCAAATCATCTCAGCATGGCAAGGCAGCTCTTTTTAGGGGTTCTTATCCCCCTCGAGACCTCCAACACAAGGGCATAATAGGGCAAAAATATTTTTTTTAAAAAAAATGTCAGTTTTACAGTTTGCACAAAAAAAACCAAACCACAGCCAGCACACCGAAACAGGCTGATTGATGAGAAAGAAGCAATCAACCCGTTCGGTGATAGTCTTTTTGCTGTTTCCTGCATCAAAGCACTTTTTAATTCATGCAAAAATATATAACATTTCTCTGAGACCAACCTCAGGAAAACTTGCAGTCTCACAGTGGCTCAAGGCAAAGAGAGAAAGTGTGGGATTATGACATTTTCATGTTTACTTTGAATGACTAATCAAGGTGGGATTTAGCTCCCTATGAATGTGTGAATCTTGTTACAGACAGATTTTAAGTTCCATCAGAAGGAGGCTATTGATGTCTACGCACTTGTGTTTTGTACAAGGCCTTCTCCATTTCCCTCTGCCAAGCTAGGCATGATCTTACCGAGTAAAGCTGTGTATTTCAAAAGGTCAGCTCATCTTTCTTCCTGGCTTTGAAGCTCTCTCCCCTGGTATCTGTCCCATGCAAAGTGCCTGGTCTTAGAAGTGGAAGACATCGATTGCTTCAAAGAGACTTTGTGATAAGTTTAGCCCCCGCCAGAGTGAAGTAGGCTGGGAGTATGAAGGCAGTAGGCATGCCACCAGCTGTTGGCTGTAAGTTCTGCTGACTTCAATGGAATTTATCCCACGAACACTTCTTTTAAGATGGCAGCCTTGAGTTCTACCACCAGAACAATCAACTAAAGGCCTCTCTCCATCATCACATGCGGCAAAATCTTCCTTTTTTTTTTTTTTTAGCCTTTCCTTTCTGGCACAGATGGGCAAACTCAGCAAAGCTGAGGGCCAGTTTTCCACGTGCATCAACAGGTCAAGGGCAACCCTTTCATGAATCTATGAATTTCAAATTCAGCAGAAATGATCAGAATATCTGCTCTGGCCAGACTCAACAGTTAGTGGGAGGTACAGTAATCCCCCGCCTATTGTGGGGGTTAGGAACCCAACCTAACCTGCAATAATGGAAAATCGGTGATATGTGGATGCTGGATTGGGTCACGACTGGGGGGGGCTATCTGGGGCCTCCTACACTTACCTGAGGCCTGGAACTGCCCTGAATGGACCTCTGATGGGCTTCCCTTGCCTGTTGGAGTCCCCATAAGTGGTTTGGGTGAACCAGAAGTCACTTCTGGTTTTTTTGGAAGTGACTTCCAAAAAACAGGCCCAGGAAGCCCATCAGAGGCCTGTTTGAGGCAGCACTGGGCCTGGGGTAAGTGCAAAGAGCCTCAAGCAGGCCCAAGCAGCTTGCCCCAAAGGGGCCTCGCATTTCATATACTACGGTCCCACAATATACCAGGACTGCAGTATATGAGCCGCGAAATGGAGAGGGACGACTGTACTCTCAGCATGAAGAGTCACATGTTATATCTATATAACAAGCCAGAACTACAGTATTTGAACTTAGGGGGGGAAAGGACAGGAGGACATGACTATGGGTGGTATTCTGGTGACAAGCTAAACTGGCCATGCTGTTGGCACAACTACCCTGCAATCTTTTTCCCTATTTGTCCTGAAGTTGTTGGGGTTTTTTTTAAAATAACAAACTACTGAGTTACTACTAGATTGCCTTGTCACCAAATTTGTATACTAGTTTAGCCCTATATCATCACATCTGCACAGTTTAAGAGAGAGAATAACCCCAATGAACTAGAGCCAATTACTATATTTCCATGTGCTTGTGTAGATTACAGAGTACTTTGGAAACGTATCCCTTTTACCTACCACTGTGCAACACTTTAAAATGCCTACTAGTTCTACAATAAACTGTAAGAGGAGAGCCAAGGATTGGCAGAGGGGGATATCAGCGGAAGGGGGACCATGGGCTATGGCATGGATCCAACTGCATCAGATTGAGGGGGCAGTGTGGACACTGGCATTGAAACAACCCCCTAATCTGAAGAGTAGCATAAAATTTGGTGTGGATCTAAACTGGATCTAAACTAAATTGCTGTGATTCAGCTTGCCAGTTTAGTCATAGCCTCAGCTATGGGTCCTCAACTTGGGGGTGCTTCTGGCCCCGGGCGTCACACTGGAAGCCTAGGTGGACTCGGTAGCCTGGAGTACCTTTTACACTGGAGTACCTTTTACAGCAGCAGAGATTATATCAACTTTGCCCTTACCTGGATGAGCAGAGCCTGACAACAGTCACACATGCATTGGTAACAACCAGACTGGACTATTGTAATGCACTTTATGTGGAGCTGCCTTTGAAGATGGTCCAGCGATTGCAACTGATACAGAACCGAGCTGCGCAGATGGTGAGTGGTGCCACTGTGCAGATTCATGCTGGTTCTGAAATACTTAAACTGGTTGCCCGTTGTTGCCTGGGCCCAATTCAAGGTGTTTATGTTTGCATATAAAGCCCTATGTGGCTTAGTACCTGGTTATCTAAAGGGCCGCCTTCTTCCATACGAGCCTGTCCACACTAAGATCAGACCAGGAAGCTCTGCTGAAGCCCATGGGGTAGGAGGGGAGGGGCGCTCAGCACTGGCTACGGGAGTGGGGGGAAGTTTAAAGAGCCCCCTCTTTCCCTCTATGCCATAGGGGGGAGAGCGGGCTTTTAAAACTTATCTTCCCCCCTCCCGATGACAGCACCAAGTGGCTACTCAGCGCTGGCTCCAGGAGCTGGGGAGGAGTTTAAAGAGCCCGCTCTTTCTCCACCACCACCCCATAGGGTGGAGGGAAGAGTGGGGTTTTAAAATTTATCTTCCCTCCTCCTGATGACAGCACTGAGTGGTTCCTCGGTGCTGGCTCTGGGATTGGGGGGGGGGAGTTTAAAGAGCCTGCTCTTGGCCCCACCCTATGGGGTGGGAGGAACAGTGGGCTCTTTAAATTTTCCCCCTTGCTGATGACAGTGGGCACTGAGCGGGCTTTTTAAATTTATCTTCCGGAGCTGGCTGGCCCGGGAGGGCTCCCCACCCACCCAGCCTGCTTTTTGCTTTTTGAGGTGCTGGCTTGGGGCCAGCGCCAACAAGCCCACAGGGAGCCTCAAAAAGCAAAAGACAGGATGGGCAGGAGGGCACCCCTGCTGCCGCGGCGAGACCTCCCGGGCTGGCCAGCTACAGAAGCATTCTCCTGGCTGGCTTGTTGGATGTTCTGGTGGTCCCCGGCCCCAGGAGGGTGTTCATGGGACTGGTTTGTTGGCACTGGCCCCAAGCCAACACCTCAAAAAGCCCCTGCCACACTGCATCCGCCAGGATTGGCGCTGGTGCCGCCGCCGCAGGTAAGTCAGAATCAAACTATTTTTGGCTTGGTTCAGGTTCGTACAATTATTTAAAAAATCGTACTAACCTGAACTGAGCTGAACCAAACCAAGGGTGGGCCCGAAACAGAATGAACCGAACCATTGGTTTTCTGTTTCATGCCCACCTCTAACTCTGATACTATGTCAGGTCATTCTGCTCTCTTTACTTATCATGTTACTCTGTTCCTCTGCTAGACCTGTTGTAAATCAGGTTATGCCTCTATGTATATTCTGTGTTTTTTCTCTATGTGTTATGCTATGCTGTGCATTTATATTGTTTGCCAATGAGTGCCTAGTTTCTTTAATACATTAAGTTCAAGTTTTACTTATAACTTGGCTGTGTTGAGTCATTGTGTTTCTGTTTACACTGGGAACTCTGCTAGCTCTTATGTACTCAGTCAAGAGTCAAGAGCGTGCAGATTGCAACAGACTTGCCTACAAGGAGGGCAACTTCAACCCACACCACAAGACATCCACCTTAAGCTCCTCACCTAACCAATTCACTTAATGGCCTAGTTGTAGGCAAAGGAACTCATTAATTAAGGAGTACCTGAGGTCATAAATACAGTAAAACCATCATATTGTTGAACATCTCACATTGTGAGGCAGTTCTTTCTAACATTTAAATGGAAAGCTCCTTCCTCATCTTTTGTATCCACTATTTTGGGTCCTACCTCATGATGCCAGAGAAAACATGTTTGCTTCTTCTCCCATATGACAGCCCTTCGTATATGTGAAGAAGGGAAAGAAAGGAAGGTTGGGAGATGGCCACCAGACAGAGATCAACTAGTACATAAGAACATAAGAACATAAGAACATAAGAACATAAGAACATAAGAAGAGCCATGCTGGATCACGCCAAAGGCCTATCTAGTCCAGCTTCCTGTATCTCACAGTGCCCCCACCAGATGTGTCAGGGAGTGCACGAGATTAGATATCTGTCTCCTGATACCACTCCCCTGCATCTGGCCCTTGAAGTACCCTGGTTTTAAGCCTGGAGATTACACATCTCCATCATGGTTTGTAACCTGTGATGGACTTTTCCTCCAGGAATCTGTACAATCCCCTTTTGAAGGCATCCAGGCCAGATGCCATCACCACATCCTGTGGCAGGGGGTTTCACAGACTAACAGCGCACTGGGTGAAAAAATATTTTGTCTGTTCTTACTCTCCCAGCCCTCAATTTGAGTGGATGTCCCCTAGTTCTGGCATTTTGTGAGAGGGAGAAGAGCGTCCCTCTGTCCACTTTACTCATGCCCTGCATTATTTTGTATGTTTCAATCATATCCCCCCTCAGGCACTTTTTTTCCAGACTAAAGAGCCCCAGATGTTTTAGCCTTTCCTCATAAGGGAGGTCCCCCAGCCCAGTAATCATGAATAACTACTGTTGTTGCTAATATGCAGCATCAAGGCACTCCTGACCTACGGAGATACTATAAACAGCCCTGCTCAGCTCTTGTAGATTCAAGCCTGTGGTTTCCTTTATGGAGCCAACCCATCTCATATTTGGTCTCCCTCTTTTCCTGCTGCCTCCCACCTTCCCCAGCATTATTGTCCTTTCCAGACAATCCTCCCTTCTCATGAGGTTCCCAAGGTAGGACAACCTCACTTTCAATATGTTTGCCTCCAGAGATCATTCAGGCTTGACTTGATTTGGGACCCACTTGTTTGTTTGTCTTTCTGACAGTATCCACAGAGCTCTCCTCCAGCACCACTTGGATGGGGCTAGAACCTGGATTTCTCAAGCTCCAGTCCAGGACTTTAACCATCATACCACACTGGCCACTGATATTACAGTAATACTTCGGATAATGAATGCCCCTGATAATGAATTTTTTGGATAACTAATCACAATTTCTAGGTATAGGTCTGCCTTGGATAATGAATTTTCACTATGGACTGCCTCGGATAACGAATTTTCCCTATGGACTGCCTCGGATAACGAATTTCCAGCATGCATCGGTAAAAAAGAGTTATCCTCGGTGGCATTGCATCTGTACCTTTAAAGTGCACTTTATAAAGGGTTATGAGCAAAAAAACAACAACAGGTGTCTGTGTCATTTTCCTAGGCTCTGGAATGGATTAATTGGTTTCCCATTCATTCCTATGGGAAACCATTTTTCGGATAATGAATTTTTTCAGATAACGAATTGCCTCAGAGAACGAATTCAATTCGTTATCCGAAGTACCACTGTATATTGGCGTTTTCTTCTGTGATGCACTGCATTGTTTCTTGAGGTTTTTCATTGAATTCCATTTTGAACTTATTCCATTGTCCTACATTTAATTGAACAGGTGTCCCTAAAAGGCAACAGAATCAAGTGGTATCACATTAATGCAATTAGTGGCTGTTGGCATTACTTAGCATGTTCCTTGAGGGGATTGTCTTTTAGGATGGGTGCCCCACCAACAAGGGACACTTTGTTACTATATTTGATTACCTTCCCCATGATCATAATCTCCTCAATAAGGCACAGAACATTATTAAAACTTCTTCCTTGCTTAAAGGCAGAATTTGGGTGCAGCTGCTAGGAACTTCTGATGGAACAATATATATATAAAATAACCTTCAAGATGTCCCCAGGGTATTATGTAGTTGGGTACAGAGCTTAGAAGGAAAAGTTATTTCATTATATACAGGATGAAGAAAACCAAATACATGAAAGAAATACAGAGGTTACTCAAATTACATTACAAGAAAACTTGCTTGCAACAACCCTCCCAAAATAGGCTGAGTTTTTGTCCTTGTTCTAAATGCATTTTAAGAAAGATCTGATTGAGCATATTTGGGAGGGGAAGGCATTTATTCTCTTCCTTGTAGTTTAATAACATTTTTCCTCTATTCCTCCCTAGCCAGAAAGAATTACAATGCAGAAAGGCGGCACCCCACCCCACACATCATTCATTTGTTCCTCCATTTGTTCCATTTGTTAATTAGTCTGTCCGTTTGTCCATCATCCATCCATCCATCCATTGTTTGTTTGTTTGTTTATTCATTCATTCGTTCATTTGTTTGTTCATTCAAACTATTATTAACCTGGCTTAGAAACCTCATGACGCAGCAGTTAAACTGCTGTACTGCAGCTATATCTGTGCTCAGGACCTGGGGCTCAATTCCCGGTAGCAGGCTCAAGGTTCACTCAATCTTCCATCATTCTAAGGATAGTAAAATGAGTACAGTCACCCCCCGCTATTTCGCGGTTCAGGTACTGCGGTCCCACTACATCGCGGGATCACAGTACCTGCACCTCAGGGCCACGGGGGGGCAATCGGTTCGCTCCGCGCTGCCCCCAGGCTCCACCAAGAAGCCTCGGGCCATGGGGGTGGCAGGGGCGATCAGGTTGCTCCACACCACCCCCAGGCTCTGCCGAGAAGCCTCGGGGGTCGCTCTGCACTGCCCCCAGGCTCCGCCAAGAAGCCGGGGGCATGGGGGAAAGGGGGCAATTGGGTTGCTCCATGCTGCCCCCACACTCTGCTGAGAAGCCTTGGGGCCATGTGGGGGGAAAGGGGGTGATCACGTCGCTCCGCACCACCCCTGTGTTCCACCGAGAAGCCTTGGGGCTGTGGGGGGGCAGCAGGGGGCAATCAGGTCACTCCGCGCCGCCCCCAGGCTCTGCCAAGAAGCCTCGGGGCCGCAGGGGGCAGGGGGCAGGGGGAGATCGCATCGCTCCACACCGCCCCACGCTGCGCTCCTCTGAGAAGCCTCGGGGCCATGGGGATGGGCAGCAGCGGGAGGTAAGATCCCGCAACACCGCCTGCATGCACCACCCCAAGACTTCTCGGACAGGCACACGATCCCCCCCACCCCCAGGCCCCACACCACCTGCTTCCGCATATCACAGATTTTCATGTGTCGCGGGTGGGGTGATGCCCTAACCCCCATGATCGGTGGGGGGGTTACTGTACTCAGCAAGGGGTAGGTGGGTTTGCAATGTAAAGCCTGCATAATTACTTGCAAACTGGCCAGAGAGTGCTCTAAGTCCTATGGGGCAGTGCATAAGCAGCATGTTTTGCTTTCTTCTTTAAAAGGACCCAAGGTTTCTTACAACAAAATAACTACTTTGTTCCATTGAAATTAGATGTGCTTTGGTGAAAGTTAATCCATGCTATTGAATAATGCTTTGGGAAACAAGCCAGTTTCTTATTTGAACTACAGCTCCCAGAATCTATGGGATTCTGGGTATTCTCACTCAAAAAGTATTTTCCCCTTCAGCTGTAACGTTTCCCTCAGTATATAGGAAAATACAGCTTATATCATTCAGGGATAATTATGCAGTAAATTACATTTTTAGAGCAGACTGAGATCTGGCAAAGCTGCCTGCAGTTTGCTAAATCCTTATTAGAGAGGGATAGGGCAGTGGGAATGGTTTACCTTCAATATTTCTCAATTTGTTATGTGTTATACTTATATGCCACTTTTCCTCCAAGGAGCATGAAACAATATATATGTCTCTCCTCTACATTTTTTATCTTCACATTGATCCTGTAGGGCAGGGGTCCTCAAACTTTGTAAACAGGGTTCCAGTTCACTGTCCCTCAGAACTGTTGGGGCCGGGCGGTGGTGGTGCCAGTGGGGAGGGCTGAGGGGAATGAGGGGGAAGGGTTATGGCAAGCAGTGGTGGCAGCAGTGGGAGTGAAGGAACCGAGAGGGGGAAGGTTGGGATAAGTGGTGGTAGAGACAGTGGGGGGGGGTAGGTGAGTGAACCTAGTGGGGAGGTTGGGGCAAACCGTGGGGCAGCGGTGGGGGGCGAGGGAACTGAGGGGGTTGGTGCAGGGTTGGGGCAAGGATTGGGGAAAGTGGTGGTGGCTCTGGTGGGGGGCAAGGGAACAGAGGAGGGAGGGTTGAGGCAAGTGATGGCAGTGGGGGTGGGGTTGAGGGAACCGAGGGGGAGGGTTGGAGCAAGCAGCAGTTGCAGCAGTGGTGGAGGTGAGGGAACAGAGGTGAGGAGAGTTGAGGCAAGCGGTGGCCGTGGCTGGCAGGTGGTCTCGCTTGCTCGCATGCCTGCCTCAGTGTGGCGTGGAGTGCACAGTCGGCGAATCCCAAGAAGAGCAGGAACAGCTGTACCGTCGTCTTTGTTATCTTCCCTGTGACTTCTATGCACGGAGAAGAAGGAGCAGGCTGAACTGCTGAAGGAGAACACCAACTCCAACTCACTCGCTCCCTTGCTCCCACTGACCTGCCTTCCCTTCCCTTCCTGCTGGATACTGCCCTCAAGGAGAAAGGAGAAAAAACAAGGCTTTCCCCAGCTGAAAACTGATTCCCTCAGGCGAGCACCTCAGGCAACCCTCCCCCTCCTCCTCTCTCTCCTCCTCCCAGGGGGCCCACACAGTGGCTCCAGTGGCCCACATCCAGCACCCTGCAGCTCTCCGGTGCAGCTTCGAGGGGTGAGAGGGAAGGCCCGACCTGCTTCCCCCCCCCCAGCCCAACACCACTCTCCTTGCCTGCCAGCCTGTGTGGTGGTCCCGCTTCTCCTGCAGCTCCAAGGGGATTATGGGATGGCACGGTGAGTTTTCATCTCAAGTGAGGGAACAAGTGGAGGTCAACAATGGCTGATGGGCCAGATTCAGGACCTTTGAGGATCCCCCATGGGCCATGTTTGAGGTCCCTGAAAAATTCAAAACAATACAAATGCAGGGAAAAGTGATACCTTTAATTACAGTGGTTCTCGACCTGTGGGTCCCCAGATGTTCCTGAACTACAATTCCCAGAAATCCTGGCCAGATGAGCTAGTGATCAAGACTTCTGAGAATTGCAATCCAGGAACATCTGGGGACCCACAGGTCGAGAACCACTGCTTTATTCAACCATTAAGAAAGCACAACAATGACAACTGGAAACTTTGGAGGAACATTTATATTCCTTAGGCTTTGCAGCAACTTCTTGCAGGGAGCTCCGAAATTATATGCTTTTAGCTTTTTAGGTGGAAATTGTTGTCAAATGCAAGGGGGTTGTGGCCTCTCCACAGCCCATATTTTAGAATTTATCACCCACATCTTAAACCAAAGGGAAGCCTAGTATCCTGAACTCCCCTCAAAGGAGAAAAAACAAGTTCCATGACATTTTGGAACATCAATAAAAGCACATAATTTTCGTACTATCCACAAGAGGTTGGTACTGGGCCTAAGAAGATGAGTCATCATCGAAAGCTGGCTTTATTCTTTGCTTTATTTTTCTTAATGGTCTAATAAAGCTATCATCTGCTCCTGTGCCTCTATGGTAAGTAAGCTGAGAAATAAACCTTATTTGGATTTATCCATCAGGAGAAACTCACCATGGAAAGCTGGATTAGATTCAGCAGAAGGAGTGAAAATTGGAGGAAGGCATATTGTAATAACATGCTAATGCAGACGCCACAGCATGACTGTTGGAAAATTGCAATGATTTTATATAACCTATGATGAGCATGAAAGAACAAGGACAAAAAATGTGCATCCCCCCTTGAGAATCTGCCTTGATGGCTGCTCCTTTTCAAAGAGGGTGTCAGACTTATCTAAGCCATGAAGCCTACAAGATAGGACTTCTCTCTAGATGAACATAATTTAGGACTCTGCGGGTTCTGCAGGTGGGACTCTTGAAGAATTATGGGGTCTGAATTAAATATAAAAAACTAAAAGGCACCATTTTGAGTCTTACCGTACCAGTCGTCTATATCCTTTGCGAAACTGACGTGTAATAGTTCAATGCAGGAAATTTCCCCAATCATCCTTCTTTTGCAACTAGGTGACATTTTTATTATAATCGTGGTCTATAAGCATCATAAATATTGTAATAAAGTAGAGCTTAGGAAAATATTAGCTGTCTCTGTGGCGGATGACACAAAATCAGAATTATGAGGACAGAAACACAGCACTATCAAAGAACCTGCGAGAGGTCTTGTTTTCATTTCTTCCACCACCCTTGAAATTTTAAAGGTGGTGGATTCATGTGAAACCCCCAAATCTGGCTGGACTTTGGAAATCCAAATAGTTAGACTAACATTAAGCTAGGAAGGTAATTAAGTGTATGTGTGTGTGTGGGGGGGGATCACAATGCTTGTCTCATTCTTTGGCTCGACGTGGTAGAATCAGCCAGTTTTAGTAACCATTATGTCAGTAAGGCGGTAATACGTCTGTAAGAAAATGTTACTTCTACCAGATGAATGCAATTGTAAAAAGCCCCGGGAGGGCCACCCAGGATGAATTATGTAGCCAAAATGTATGAAATGCCACAACTTGCTGAATATGTATGCAATTATCAATCATCCTATTGTATAAGCAAGGAGATGAGGCCCAAACACTTTGCACAGAACTTTTCCTCCCAGTGAGAAATAATATGCTCTCCTCATCCTTAATTTTCTGCTTCACCTCCAGGTTCACCTATAATAATATTTGGCACCCGATTTCATCCAGGAGGAACCTGAGATCATCCCGAATTATTATTTTGGTCTCCTTCCGCCTTTACCACCACAATAATGGTATGTAATAATCTTAGAGCTGCGGAGCTGGAAGGGAACCTGTGAATCATTGTCAGGGAGGCACAGTTGGGTATTTTATACTTTATAGGTTTCAGCACCTTAGGCCAAAGTTCACCTTAAGGCTATGGATAGTATTGTCTACCTAAAAAGCTTATTCAGGCCATTGTTCATGTTAAATGTCTATCTTAGATCAGGGTGACAAGAGGTCAAAGCTGACTATAAGATGGAGGAATCCCACTAGCTGTATTCAGACTGATGAAGCTGTTTGGATGAGCAGCGAAACGTTTCTGTCTCTCAAGAAAAAAGAAGTCCAGTAGCCATGACTCAACTTCCAGATAAACTCACCTGGATGACTGAGAATCTTCACAGATAGTTGGGTATTTGTCCTCCCAACCTCTGGCTTCACAGCTAAGTACTTACTAGGAGCAATGTTGATAATACAGCATTGGTTTTTAGGACATGGGTTGCTGTATTACAATAAGCATGCAACCCTCTCCAGCTGTTGTTGTACGACGGTTCCCGTTAGCCCAGGCCAACAACTCCAGGAGTGAGGGTGAAGGGATGGGAAGCCCTGCTCATCAGGAGTGCCACATCTTTAGATCCCTGCAATCAAGACATGGCAGATCATGGCAATGATTGGAGTTATGGCCCAGGAAAGGAACTCTTTGCTCTCTCTTTAACCCTCACCAGAAGTATCCAAGCCCCAGCTGCACACTTTTCCTTGGAGAGACAAACAGGTGCACCTGACAAGGAAGAAATTGAAATAATTAGACATTTTCTATACTTTTATTTATTTATTTATTTATTTATTTATTTATTTATTTATTTATTTATTTATTTATGCATTTTTATACCGCCCATCTTCCAATAGGAACTCTGGGTGGTTTACAAATAAAACCAAGAGCAAATAATGGAAGAAAGACTAATAAAAAGAGGGAAAGACCCTCAACAAGAGGCATCGTGGGTGAGGAAAAAAAATAAATTAAAATTAAATTAAAAGGTTGCCAAAAGCCTCCCTGAACAGCAAGGTTTTCAGAGCCTTTTTGAAGGCAGGCAGGGACTGTGTTAGGCGCAGCTCACTAGGAAGATGATTCCACAATGTGGGGCCCACCACAGAGAAGGTGCGGTTCAGTCATCACAAATCGAGACTGCAGTCAAGAAATCAGAAGACTGGGACTGAGAAGGGCAGCAATCAAGCAACAAGAGAAGATCATCAAGCATAAAGATGTGTCACTGGAGACCCAAAACCTAGATTACTCACACTCTTATATTTCTGATCGCCATGTATGGCTTTGAAAGCTGGATGGTTAATAGAGCTGCTAGGGGGGAAACTCATTCATCTCAAATGTGGTACTGGAGGCAAGCTTGGTGGATCCCATGGCCTGCCAGAAAGATGCACAAATAGGTCCTAAATCTAATGAAGCCTGAGCTTCGTTTTTTATTACCCCCCTCCTACCCCAAGCCACCACCTCTCAGCTGAGGGCCAGCACCTCAAAAAGCACCTGCCTCTGGGGCCAGGACCGCCCCCTGCCACCACCGCCCAGTAAGTAGGACCAGAACCGGTTCGGCTTGGTTTGGGTTCATACAATTTAAAAAAAAAAACATACAAACCCGAACCAAACCAAACCAAGGGTGGGCCCGAAACAGATGAACCCCAACCATGGGTTTTCTGTTCCATGCCCACCTCTACTCACATGTAATACACCCTCAAATACGTTTATGTACTAGTCATGAGCTGTCTATGATGTCTCTTTCTGCCTCCTCATATAAATATATGCCCAAGAGAAAAAAGAGTGACACCTGGCAGGATTTTTTCAAAATACTGGCTGCCATTTTATTGGAGGATGGCCATTGTGTGCTCCCCAAATACACCAGAATTGAGCTAGGGCAATCGAGTTGTGAAGGATGCACAGTGATACCTAGACTCGCAAAACAATAACTTTTCTCTCACTTCATATTCTTTTCATTTCTTTCTTTTTTTTCAGGAAGGGAAAATGCAAAAGTTTTCTCTCTACTAGGTAAGCCTAGAAGAGATGTCCATTTTTTTAAACATTGTGGTACTTGTTTACAGAAGTAGCAGCAGCAACTAAGATTCGAGGAATTTGTGCCAACAGCAAATGTTGACTCTGCCAAGAAAAAAGATGAAATTGTGCCATGCCTCATCTGTGAATGTCCAAAGATAGCAAAAACCGATTTTAAAAAATAAGATACAATCAAGTGGCCAAATGAGTGCACTGGTCATTATGCCAGAAATATAACTTGTCAGCCTCAAAAACCCATGGGAATATCAGATAGAGGTGCCAGGAAGCAACAAAGTCAAGATCTTGTGGGATTACCTTGAGCATCACACACCAGGCATAGTAGCAATAGAATGAAGAAATGTCTGGCTCCTTGACATTGCAATTCCAGGAGATGCCAGATTTGTAGGAAAACAATTGGAAGAACTAACAAAATGCAGAGTCCTGGCAATCAAAACATCTCATTTGATGATGAAACACACTTCAGTGGTCCCGGTAGTCATTGGAGCGCTAGGAACAATGTCAAGAAATTCCACACAATATTACAAGCAATTGCAGATCTCAGGAATAAGACCATCAGAACTGCAAACAATGGCAGTATTGGGGACAGCAGACATAGTGTGTGATATTTAACAGATACTAAGTTTTTTTAATTAAAACTTGAATCTCGTATGTAACACCAGTCAATGATTTTATAATTTGAATTGAGTATATCTTGTTTTTAATAACCACCACCACCACCACCACCACCACCAATGGAACACTGAAAAAAGAGTCAGAAGCCCTGATTTTTGCAGCTCAAGAACAACCTATCAGAACAAATGCAACAACAACAACAAAGAAGAAGACAAAACTATCCACCATATATTGAGCTGTTGCAAGAAAATTGTTCAGACTGATTACAAACAGCTTCATAATGTAGTGGCTCAAATGGTCCACTGGAATTTGTGTCAGAGAACTATCATCTGCCCATAGCAAAGAACTGGTGGGATCATAAACGTGAAAATGTGACTGGAAAAGAGCATGCAAAATTACTTTGGGACTTCCGAATACAGACATTGATGTTGCTATACCAGGTGATAGTAGGGCCACCGAGAAACAACTTGAAAAAAATGGTCAATATCAGGATCTGAAAATTGAACTTCAGAGTACAGGTGGTCCCAGTGGTAATCGGCACACCGGGTGCAGTGCCTAAAGAACTAAGCAAGTATTTAGAAGAAATTGGAGTTGACAAAGTCACCATCAGTCAGCTGCAGAAAGCCACCTTACTGGGATCTGCTCGCATAATTCGTCGATACATCACATAGTCCTAAACGCTTGGGAAGTGTTCGACTAGTGATTGGTAATACAAAATCCAGTGTAGATAGCTTTGTGGTTAATAATAATAATAATAATAATAATAATAATAATAATAATAATAATAATAATAATAATAATAATAATAATAATAATAATAATAATAATAACAACAACAACAACAACAACAACAACAACAACAACAACAACAACAACAACAATAGAATGGGGCTCCATATAAAATACAAGAAAGCTTAGAAGAAAAACCCAAATATTTTGAGTAAAGTGTCTTCTGACAGAGAAAAATGCTAGCCTCTTCATTCTCATGCTGGAGTGAAACATTTCAATATTTTTTCCAACGGGGTGTCTTTGATTTGTTGAGACACCAGTTTTTGTCAAAGATCAGAAAATGTGTGAGTCTTTGTTACATCCTCGACAACAGTGAAAGCAAAATAAAATCCACAACCAAGTCTCAGGATAGACCTCAGGGGTGGGGAGAAAGAAAGAGAGCTGTGTTAAGTAGATATACTGAGGGTGACCTCAGCATCTGAGAAATCATTGCAGAGGTTCTTTCACTTGCTGGAAGAATCAATGTAATGGTGGTACACAGAGTGGAATATTTTGAAAGCCTGTTTCCACACAGCTCCCCTCAGAAATATTTCACCAGGAAGCAAATGTCTTACAGATTTAGTTCCTAAAGAACAAAAGAATCCCTTTTCTACTGGACTTTTCAGTATAGCTTGGAAGCAGGGGTGAGAGCTATTGGAGTTTTGCAACCTTGCATGCTGCCTCTAGCAAGTGTGGCTGGGCAGGACCTTTCTGGGCTCAGATGACTGTCAATTAGAGATGGGCTTTTAGTTTCAAAATTGGCCAGCTTCCAAAATGCAACACGGGAGCCCAGCTTTCATTTGGAACCAGAGGCATGAAATCAACCAATCTCTTACCTTGTGCTGGGCTCGCGTGGGGCACAACTTCAATGGGGAAGAAGCCTCCAACGTCAACTTTCCTTCTCCCTGGCACTGACCAATCAGACAGGGTGGCAAGATGATGCATTTCCCTGCACAGCTCCTGATTGGCCAGCGCCAGGGAGAAGAAAAGATGACGTTGAGGCTTCTTCCTCATTGGAGTTTAGTCCTGCGTGAGACCAGCGCAAGGTAAGGGACTGGTTGATTGCATTCCTCTGGTTCTGACCGCCAACTGGGCTCCTAGGTTTCATTTCAGAAGCTGAGCACTTCCGAAAAGAAAAGCCCATCTCTACTGTCAATCTATCCATTGCTAACTAATCATTCCTTCCTGGACTCTGAATTTAAAGAAAATGAAGAAAAAGGAATTCCCCTTTTTGAACTCTTCCCAAAGTTAGCGAGTCTGTTGAAGCCGTTGCTGAAAGTCAGTCAGCCATGTTTGTCTGTTTGCTGATTAATCTATTCCATTGTTAATGAGACAACCTTTTATTTCTTCTTGTAACATCTCAGAGGGAGTTATGGAGACTGTAAGTCCCAGTTCATGAGAAAAATGAAGCTATTCTGCTCTGTGTCTCCCTGAATTTCTGCTGCATATCTGAGAGAACTGAACTAAAATTTTAGAACTCTACAACAAAGAAGACTGAGTGACTTAGTCTGTTCCATGAATTTTGGCAACTGTGGATGAAGCTACCATGTTGAATGGAAACGCCCTCCCGTCTGAGATCCACCTGGTGCCAATGTTGATGATGTTTCGGCGCCAGGTAAAAACCTTTCAGTTTCAGAAACTTTTTAACTGAAATAATATAGATTGTGGGTCCTGATGGCAATTTTAGTGCTTTGTATTTAAATGTTTTTATTGTTTTAATTGACATTTTAATGCTTTGTTTTAACAGTTCACTTCTATTGTAGAGACCTGGGTGGCATGTATGTATGTATGTATGTATGTAATGTATGTATGTATATGTATGTATGTATGTATGTATGTATAAATAAATAAATAAATAAATAAATAAATAAATAAATAAATAAATAAATAAAAAATGTCTAGTGAGGATTTTTTAACAGGTCATTCGAAAGACCTTATTTCTTTAAATTTAATTTCCTTAATTTAAAACAGTTTTTCAAGGAACAATTAATCTGCCTCATAATATAATTGTTGTCCTCAGTTCTACGTAGAAAAAAGAGAAAAGAGAGAGAAGTCCCAGGACACTTTTGCTCATTGTTGTTATAATGTCAAGTTGGTTCTATTTATGGTGACCTCATGAATTAGCCACCTCCAAAAAGCTCTTCTCGCTAACACACCACCTCAGCTCTTGCAAAATCAAGTCTGTGGCTTCTTCTATTGAGTTACTCTCTCATGTTCAGCCTTCCTCTTTGCCTACTGTTTTTGACTTTTTCTTAGCATGATAGAAAAGTTTGCTTCTAGAAAATAAAAGGCTGGATTTTTTTTCTAAGTGACCAAAAAAAAAAAAAACACAGGTTTTTTTTTGCGAATTAAAAAATAAGGAATGCTAGGCCTTTTATCTTCATGCACCATTTTTGAATGGACATTTTATGTCTAAAAATAAAAAAGATGGAGCAGGAACTGGAAAGGCTACCAGCTGAGAAAGGAAAAACACATATGTCGACACACCCATCCTCCTAATTTGGTTTTTATCCTACTTCTAACAGGACAACTGCCTCTTCCCATAAAAGCTTTCAAGAGTTTATACACAGGGATGCTTCTTTTTTTGTAACTTGTTCAAAAGTGGGAGCTGGGAGGGGATCTTATTGTTCACCTTTCAGTTTGATGCCTAGGTGATCAGCTGGAGCATTTCCTTTCTTGATAATTGTTGGAGGAAAGGAAGATCTTAGGATTCTCTAGCGAGGAGGTCAAAAGAGACAAGGGGTTCAGAAGCATAAAGCATAAAGCTTTTGTAGCTGGAGGAAGAAGTTCAAAAGGATTTCTCAAGGAACTCGGCATTCAAAGGGGACACTTAGATCAGTTCTAATTAAGGCTTTTGAAATAGGTGATCTGAGGAATGGGCTGCCAAGACAGGCTTCAGGGCCCAGAGTACACACAACCAACATTGGGTGAACAAGTTAGATAAGATATGTCTTTCCTGTGACATTTGGGGGTGAGAGGAATGAAGTCCTGCAAAGAGAGGAAAGAGTGTGTTTGTTTTTTTGTAGGCAACCCTGACTTCTTGTCTTGGATGGTTCACAGCTAGCTTTGGGTCAACATAACCTCTGGTCATTTTGTGGCCCAGTTTCCAAATACTGGAACAGGAGGGGAGGGAATTATGGAAGAGTTTTTCAGCCACGTAGTGGGAAAACTCAGCAACAGCTCACAGAATATCTGCGGAGATTCTCAGTCACCCAGGCGAGCTTATGGGTGTTGAAATTATTTATTTTATTTGCATTATTTATTTTATTCTCATGGTTCATATGCCACCCACTAACCAAAGGTCTCTGGGCAGCTAACAACAATTAAACGGGCAGTTAAAAAGCATTACAAACATTAAAATACAATGCAGTAAAATTCCATCTAGGCCCACAATCTGTGTCAGTGTTGGCGAATCTATGGCATGGATGCCAAAGGTGGCACTCAGAGCCCTTTCTTTGGGCACCCAGCCTCACCCCTCACAAACACCGGTATTCAAATTAAATTCCTGTATTGGCACTTTGCAAAAAATTACTGGGTTTTGAATTACAATTTGGGCACTCGGTCTCTAAAAGGTTTGCCATCACTGATCTATGTTATATCAGTTTTAAAAACTTCTGGAACAGGAAGGTTTTTACCTGGCACTGAAACATAACCAATGTCGGCACCAGACTGATTACACACAGCATCATAATGTAGTTTCTCAAATGGTCCACTGGAATTTGTGTCAGAACTATCATCTGCTCGTAGCAAAGAACTGGTGAGATCATAAGCCTGAAAAAGTACCTAATTGAAAATGAACATGCAAAATTACTTTGAGACTTCCGAATACAGAAAGACAGGGTTTTGGAGTATAATACACCAGATATTGTGGTTGTGGAGAAGAAAAGAGTGTGGATCATTGATGCTGCTGTACCAGGTGATAGTAGAGTCACCGAGAAACAAATTGAAAAAATTACTCGATATCAGGATGTGAAAATTGTACTTCAGAGACTCTGGCATAAGCAGGTGGTCCCAGTGGTAATTGGCACGCTGGGTGTGGTGCCTAAAGAGCTAAGCAAGTATTTCGAAGAAATTGGAGTTTACAAAGTCACCATCAGCTGCAGAAAGCCACCTTACTGGGATCTGCTCACATAATTCGCCGATACGTCATGTAGTCCTAAACGCTTGGGAAGCGTTCGACTAGTGATTTGTAATACAAAATATAGCGTGGTTATCTTGTTTGCTGTGTGATAATTTGATGATGATGATGATGATGATGATGAAATAAATAAATAAATAAATAAATAAATAAATAAATAAATAAATAAATAAAAGTATCTGCCAGTTTTTCTATATTACCCTCTGAGCTTTGGATTCCACCTTGTAACTCCATGATTATTTGCCACTATGGCCTTCTCAGCCATCCTTTTCCCACAACCCTTCCAGCTGTGCTTCCTTCATCCGACTCTGGCATCTCCCATCCATAAAACATACCTCATCAGTGACAAGCTTCCTCCTTTGCCCCTGTTTCATTGGAATCGATCCCATTTTGAGCCGACATTGTGGTTGATGTGGTAATTTACAGCTTCTACCAGGCAATTTTCTCTTGTCTTCCTTGAGCAGACTGTGGTTTCATGGCTCCTCAGATTCACATCAGCAAAAATGTATTGATGATACCCTTGAAAAACGGTTCGAAACCTCAAAAGGCACATATAGCCTCCATTAATACCAAACTGATGGTCTTGAAAGCCTAGTTCAACATACTTGTGTCTAAAAAGAACAGATTGTTTCACCGTCTCCTGATCGCTAACACTTTCCAAGATCATTATTGATGGGTGATTGTTATCAGCTAGGTATGTCAGGGCCGAGGCAGACAGACAGACAGATCAGGGGGATTGGTGGCAGGGGGGGGGATCTTATTGTAAAGTTCTTTCTTTTCCTTCCTGAAGTAAGCTAGATGGATTGATTTCAGTTGCATGGTGGCATGTTTCAAAGTTCAGGCATTCTTCACGACTAGGGATGGGCATGAAAAACAAAATACTGTTTTGTCATTTTGTTACGTAACGAAACAAAACAAAATGAGATGATGAAGCAGCATTTCATTACAAACGAAACGAAATGAAGTGACTCCCCCGTTAAAATGAACAATTTCATTCCATCTGTAAAGCCTTTGGAACCACTGCTGGAGCCTTCAGACAGAGCCGCTGCAAGGTAACAGAACTTTTTGTTGTTGTAAAAATTCATATGAGATGAAACAAAACAAAATGTAGGGCCCCCGAAACAGAACGAAACTAAGCACCGTTTTTCTGTTTCGTGCCCATCCCTATTCATGACAGCATACACTCACACCTTTTTAAAAAGAGAGAGAGAAGCGAAACAAGTGATGGATACCACCAATGATGTAGATGTGATCTTGTAGACCTGGAGTTCAATATGGCATCCTGCACAAACAACTCTACAAGGAGAGTCCCAACCAACAGATACCTGTGTTGTTCTCTATGTCCAAATCAGTAGGGATGAGAGTGTAGCATTATTTGTAGTCCAAGTGGTGTAATTCTCCATTATAAGAATTCCACCAACATCTGAATTTGATGCATCTGGGAGAAAGACATACACTGCAAGGCTTTGAGGCTGAGTTAAGCCTAGCTTTCTCTAAGCTTTCTACTCAGAAAGAAATCTTCCAGTTTTCACCAGGGGTAGGAAGCTTGTGTGGAGTTCACCCTCTTCCCCCCTCCAAGTGCATCACATTTATCTGTTTGTCAGGTGTCTGTAAGGTAGAATGGAATGGAAAATTATGGTTTGTGTAGTCCAGAAAATCCCATCCCTACCAAATCAGTTCTAGCGATTTTTGTCTCTGCCAAGAGCAGCCCCTTTGCATGGTTAATGGCTCTGAATTGTTCACCTAGAATACGTTACATCACAACTATGGTCACTCACAGCACAATATTGACTGGGGAAATCCACCCTCACAGGTCTTGCAAGCATTATAGTTGTTGTGAGGTTTTTTGGGCTGTTTGGCCATGTTCTGAACATTTTTCTTCCTGACGTTTCACTAGCCTCTGTGGCTGGCATTTTCAGAGGGCAAGGAGCTCAGGAAAAAAGGAGTTTCTCTCTGTGCTCTGTGCTCATTGCCTGGCAATTTACTTCTTTGGAATAAAACTCCCCAAATAGCCAAGCTCACTGTCACGCTGGTGGATGGATGCTATTAGTCCAAACAATGAAACAGGAAAGCCTACATGAGATAAGAAATCATCTTCCCAGATACTCAAAACTCCTGGTGTTTCAATGAAACAGGAAACTCTCACTTCACTAAAATACTGTTCACAAAACCATAACTTGCAAATGCCTTTGCAAGAGTCAAAACTTTTATGAACCACTAAAAAAATCATCATCAAGTCCGTGAACTTTCGTGGATCAGTGCCATTTTACCAGGCTTGAACCAGGATGAAGAACCTGAAGTCCAAACATCCAAAGGTTCAGGGCAAGAAAGATGTGTCTGGCCAGATTGCTGACTGGGGTGGGTTACATAGATTACTCCTACTTAAGCAGCTCCACTGGCTGCCAAACAATTATCGGGCACAATTCAAGCTGCTGACCTTAACCTAGAAAGCACAAAACGGTGTGGGGCCAAGCTACCTGAAAGATCGAATATTGCAGTATGAACCGGCTTGGGTGGTAAGGTCATCAGGAAAGGCCTAATTCTCCATCCCGCCACCTTCATAGGTGCATCTCATTAGAACACATGAAAGGGCCTTCTCTGTTGCTGCTTCCAGACTTTGGAACTCTCTCCCGCTGGAAGCCAGGACTGCCCCATCTCTGCTGTCTTTCCTGAAGCAAGCAAAGTCCTTCCTCTTCAGGTAAGCTTTCCCTGAGTGATGGACTACCTACTATGTAACCCTATATGGATTACCATACATGATTGCATTGACTGATTTCAGGAGAATACTAGTGTTTTCCATATTGCTTTTCACCCCTCATAATGGATTTTTCTTTTCTTCTTCTGTGATCTTTGTAGCTCTAATGTTACCTTTTAATGTTCTAAGATGCCTCTTCAAACTCCCTGTTCTTAATTTGAATATGTCTTAAATGTTCTGGACTGTATATTGTCCCTCATTCTTGTAAGCCACCTTGGATCTTTTTCCAAGGAGAAAGGTGGGGTAAAAAATATTCAAATAAATAAATAAAATCCATCTGGTCAATGAACTTTTGGATGATTTCTTCATAGTGGTACAAGCCTGACAAAGTGGTCTTGGTCCATGAAAGCTCGTACTGTACAATGATTTTGTTTAGTAGTCTGTAAAGGTGTCACCTACTCTAGCATTTGTATTTTACCTTCACCACATGGCTCCCATTTATTAGCATTACAAATGCATGCTTCTCCCTCTCTTTTTTGGTGGTACCAGTGAATCACTCAGTTCAATTATTCTATGTGGCACAATACAAAGAGTTATGGGGTGATGAGGTGCCCCATGTAGCATCTAGACCTTGGACTGTCTTTCTAGTGATTTTGTTCTGCCTATTTAGTGATACTTAGCCTGGGGTAGGGAATCATAGGAGAATCAAATTAAAATATATATGTTGAGAACAAGCGATGAAAGTCTTTTTTTTGCATGGAACAAAATAAAAGAAGAAGAGGCATGAGAAAATTATAGATTCTGTTGGGTTATGAAATATAATAGAAAGTTACTTCTTGAACTATAATTTATGGATCTGGTTCATTCTTCAAATTTAATTGTGTCCTGCAAATATGACCTCATTAGTTGCTGAGCTTAATTCTTCCTGCCAGCCATGGTTTAAGCTAGTGCTGTGCCTAAAAGTTCACTTGTACAGAATTTAAAATCCAATTACACTTTGGAAAATTTACTAAATCCCATGATTAAAAAAAAAAAAGGCACTGTCCCCAGGAAAATCCAGCCTCCCTGGATAATGGGATGGAATGGTGATTGCCACCGTTTTTGTGATCCATCCCCCATCTTTTCCTCTTTGCCAGAGTTTGATGGGGGAGTTAGAAGTTATAAATCGTGGTGTTGAGAAAGCAAAGCATTGATCAGCGGTCTGTTCAAGTTGTGGCCCAGTTTGTAGGTCAACATCTTGTTGCTGCAGTAAATGGGTGTCCAAACATCTGCTAAACCTTCCCTTCGCCAGCTACCCAATTGCCCTGTGTTCTTTAGTAACATTGTGCCTTGCTTGTATTCATGCTTGTAAATTTTTTTTCTTCATCCTTAGGATTCTACACATTTTTTTAAAAAAATATTTATTTTATTTTATTTATTTTCTGTTTTTTCACAACAGACTAAAACAGCTTTGGAAAATGGGCTTGTTGGTGATGACACTTCTGCACACTTAGGAATCAAGCAATTTGTACTGATGCACCTGGTCTTTCCCCTCATTCTCCATTCTTCGGGTGTGCCAAAGGCAATCCAAATGATGCCAAAGTCCTTGGTTAAGATCATTTTGAAAAATCTGGCATTTACTTGGCCAGGGCATTTTTTTTTCATTTGATCCCACTGAAGTGAGAAATCCACAGGAACATCTCATTTATTTAGTGACAAGCCTCTGGTCCCATCCACCCCCTCCCAAACCTGTCAATCTACTCCCAGGTCACAGCTGCCCTTTCAGCCTTCAAAATGACAGCACACATTAACAGCTGTAGAAAAATTAAGCCAACCTGTTTTGAGATGCACTTTGTAAAATGCCAGGCTTTATTTAAAAGTGTTCCCTAGGGTGCCTCACTCTTTACAGATGAGTGACAGGTAGATTGTCAACCAGAAGGGCACTTCCTTGCACGTTTATTCTGCAATCGGAAAGACTTTTCCTTTTGATTTTCTGCCTATTGCATGTCTACTAAAGCTGTGGCATCTGACGAGCAGCGGTGGTGAACACCTGTCACTCCAGATGTTTTGGACCACAGCTCTCACAGTCCTTTGTCATTGGGAGTCTAGGCTCAGAATTCTGGGAGTTGTGGTCCAAAACATCTGGAGTGCTGAAAGTTCACCACCACTAGATTAGAGTATCTGAAGTCTGACCCTAGTGCAGAAGCAAAGAACTGCAGAATAATGAGACCCATTCTATCATTGGCCAGAAATTAAGACTCAAGTCAGACATAAGTCCAGTGAATCAACTCAGGAGTTTTTTTAATGAATCATATTTTAAAATAAAACATCCAACATTATAATGCCATTATATAAAACGATAGTGAGGCCGCACCTGGAGTATTGTGTACAATTCTGGTCACCGCATCTCAAAAAAAGACATAGTGGAACTGGGAAAGGTGTAAAACAGAGTGACTAAAATTATTACTGGGCTGGGGCACCTCCCTTATGAGGAAAGGCTAAAACATTTGGGGCTCTTTAGTCTGGAAAAAGACACCTGAGGGGGGAATATGATTGAGAAGTACAAAATAATGCAGGGCATGAGTAAAGTGGATAGAGTGAAGCTCTTCTCCCTCTCACAAAATACCAGAACTAGGGAACATACACTCAAATTGAGGGCTGGGAGAGTAAGAACAGACAAAAGAAAATATTTTTTTCACCCAGCGCGTTCTGTAGAATTCCCTGCCACAGGATGTGGTGATGGCATCTGGCCTGGATGCCTTCAAAGGAGGATTGGACAGATTCCTGGAGGAAAAGTCCATCACAGGTTACAAACCATGATGGAGATGTGTAATCTCCAGGCTTAAAACCAGGGTACTTCAAGGGCCCGATGCAGGGGAGTGGTTTCAGGAGACAGATATCTAGTCTCGTGCACTCCCAGATGCATCTGGTGGGACCACTGTGAGATAAAGGAAGCTGGACTAGATGGGCTTTTGGCCTGATCCAACATGACTTTTCTTATGTTCTTATGACTTGAGACTCAGAACCCACCCACTCTCCCTTTTTCTGGGGAATAAGAGCTTGTTTTAATAGGCATTCAGACCTGAGAGTTGGGACTTGGGATCTGGTACCAAAGACTCAGACTCAGACTTGGGACTAGTTACCGAAGACGTTGACTTGTGCCTTGGATCCAAAGGCTTGTGAACCTCTTTGTTCTTCAGCTGAAGGAGAAAGAAAACGCCTGAGTATATTGAAAATGAACATAAAATTAGCAGACAGTAGCGGAGGCAACCAAGGCAAGGTTAACTGAAAAATACAATTAAACATTCTCATTTGCTTTCATAAAATACAACATTGACTCAGCTCTTGAAAAGCAGATTAGGCTGTTGACATAATGGTGGCACAATAAACAAGGCTGCTAAACCCCTTTAGCGGAAGAAGAGACAAACGAAAATGAAAAGTCAAATAGAATGAGTTCACTCGGGTCTATACATAAGAATTCCCAGACTCTTCTGTTTGGGAAAAAGAGAGATTATTTGGCTGGTGGCCATATGGCAGCTGTGTCAACAAGATGAGTGTTAACCAAACAGCATTCTGACATTTGCTCAACTTCTATTAAAGGATGTGTTTTGGGTGCTTAATGAGCACATCCTTCATGGGTCGCAATGCAAAACCAGAGAGGGCAACTGTGGAACTTATTTGAAAGTGTCATTGGATTTAATCTACATCAAAGCTCTGAAGCAGTACTTCTCAGCCATGTGCCCATCAGATATCTTGGGCCACAGAAGCGTTTTATACCTTCCAGAGATCCAGGAGCCACATACACTCATTGCTCGACTATGTAGGTCACTTTGTTCCTATGACTTCTGTTGTTGTTGTGCCGTTACAGTTGTGATTGACTCTTTGTAACTCCATCATGTCCATGGAGTTTTCTTGGCAGGAACACTGGAGTGGCTTGCCAGTTCCTACTCCAGGCGCCTACAGCACCTGGTATTCCCTGCTGGTCGCCCATCCTGGTACTAGCCAGGGCTGACCCTGCTTAGCTTTCGAAATCAGGCGAGATCAGATGTGCTCAGGGCATCTAGGCAGCTCCTATGACTTCTATCCACCCCAATATTTTCTTGCAGTTTTTAACAGAGAATTCCCTCACCCTTGTGCCCCCCTAGGGAGAATATTTTTTAAAAAAATCCAGAAATGTTTTGGGAGCTGCTGTTTATATACCACCCCAGAGCACTTATATCCTTGAAAAATAAGAGGCTGATGGGAGATGTGATAACTAGAGATGGGGATGAATTATAAAAATGGGGCTCAGGCTCTTGTGTTTTGTTTTGTTTTGTTTTGTTTTAGAGAGTCATGGACTGCATTTTTTTTAAAAGGACAAATGAAAACAGGGAAATATTCCTCTTTCCATATTCATGGGGGTCTCCTTACCTGGTGAATATGAAGATGCACATATTTAACAAATCCACAATATTTATTGAATATCATGATTCTTTTTTATTATTATTCATCCCCATCTCTAATGATAACACGTTTCAAATAGTTGTTGAGAGTTTTTCAGGCTGTTTGGCTGTGTTCTGGAACTTTTTCTTCCTAACGTGTTGCCAGACAGACTGGCATCTCCAGAGGCAAGGAGCTCTCTAAAGATGCCAGCCACAGAGTCTGGCAAAACATCAGGAAGAACAAACTCCAGAACACGGCCAAAGAGCCCGAAAAACTCACCACAACTATCAGATTCTAGCCGTGAAAGCCTTCGAGAATACATACTTTTCAAGTACTTGAAAGGCTGCCGTAAGAGGAGAGGCAGGATCTGTTCTTGATCAACCCAGACTGCAGAACACACAACAATTTGGCCATGTTAAAGGATGCCAGATTTTGATTGATTATCAGGAAAAGCCTTCTAACTGTTAGAGCAGTACAACAATGGAACTATTTATCCCAAGAGGTGGTGAGTGCTCCAAAACTGGAGGCATACAAGAGAAATTTAGACAGCCATTTGGGAGATGTCCCTTGACTTGGTGAAGGGGTGTAATGGCCTTGTAGGCTCAGTGGCATTGCATGCCCCTTCCAACTTCATTTTTCATTGATTCTACCAAAACGGAAGTAGAGTAGTGGCAGATATGCTTTGATCTGTATTTTTGCACGGAGGAGGAGGGTTGGACTCAACAGTCTTATAGCCCCCTTCCAACTTTATTATTCTATGATTCCGTGGCTCTCTGGGCAGTTTGTTACACTTGTGGCCTCCAGGTGTCCAGGGATCCACTCAAAACATGGCACAGGTCTCCCACACATCCCTAAAGAACATGATGTAACTCTTTGAACCATTTTGTGAACAGTAGTTACAAAGGAGTGACATTTCAGCCAGTGGACCACATCAGGACCAACCCTGGAGTACTGATTATAGAATAGTCAACCATCCATACTAGGGGAAGAGCAGCAAGATGGAGCAGATTCATCTAAAAGTAGGAAGAGGGCCTCTCATGGATGGATGGGTGGTAAAAGAAGAATTTAGGAAGAGGACTGGGAGGTTGGACTTGACGGCCCATGATGATGATAGTTGTACTTGAGGTTTACAAAAACAGTCCCACAATGTTTTGCTTCCCTGATTCTCAACAGTAAACAAAAGCATTTTGGAGGGAGCTGATCTTGACTTTTATTTCTGAATATAGTTTCTATCACTTCCCTCACACCCCCTACTCAAGGCCGGCGCGTCCATTAAGGCGAACTAGGCAGTTGCCTAGGGCGCCAAAATGGAGAGAGGGCACTGGCCAGCTTGCTGCCCCCCTGCCCCCCCGCCACTGGCCACCGCCGTCCGTCCCCCCACTGCCCACCAGCCACCTGTCGCCGTCCGGCCATTGCTGCATGTCGCCGTCCACCCACTGCCGTCCCCACTCGCCACTGCCCACCCGTCCCATGCCTGTTGCCATCCGCCCCCACCCCCGCGCCTGTCGCCGTCCCCCACCATCCGCTGCCGCCCCGCCGCCCCGCCACCCCGCCACCCCGCCCGCCACCCCTCTGCCCCCTGCCACCACCACCCGCCACCCCCTGCCCCACCCGCCCACCCGCCCCTCACCTAGGGCACAAAAAAACCTAGCACCGGCCCTGCCCCTACTCTGTAAATGTCTTTCATTGAAATTGAATGTTTTGAGCTTCTATGGTTTCTTCTTTCTATACATTACATGTGACTGAACCGCAATCACTGATACAAATTGTTTCAGCAACACACCCATCTCACTGCATTTCAGGGGAGAGCAGAACACTCTTCAGCATTGTCCAGTCCTATTTCACCATATTTTTCCATCTATAATACGCCCCATGCATAAGATGCCCCCACTTTTACCCAATATCACAGTTTTGCAACCATATGGTTCTTTTCTCAGCTTACTTCCATGTATAAGAGAGCCCTCAAATTTGAGTCTAACTATTTTAGACAAAAATATAGTCTTATACACAGAAAAATACTGTATATTTGTTCTAGCTCCTCCTGGCATGAATAAGAGCAAATGGTTCTGTAACCGAGACTCATTTGTACCATGGAATAAGGAAAATAATATGAGCTGGGCCTCATATTTTACAGTTGTGTGGACCACTATGCCTTCTTTGGAGGACATGAAGGCTATAAAAGTAATTAATTACTGGTATGTGCAATTCACTTATTAGATTTTAAAGAAGACAATCAAGTGATTGTCAACAAAGATAAAACACAGCTTTTCATGTTTGATTTTAAAAAATATTACACATTTCAATATTTCTCCTTTTCATCATTTAGCCTGGGACCTCATTTAAATTCCCCCTATCCTTTTTATTCATTACTCTAATTAAAACCTGCATTGATTATGCACATTATGAAAGAGAGCCATCACTGTGGCCTCCTTACTGAGCTTCCTTGAAAACTTAACAGGCCTTGAAACCCTTTTTAATTACTGGAGCTTGTTTTCTTTGCACTAAGAAAATTACTACATTTGATCTGTTTGCTTGACACAAAGTATAAAGTGTTTCTTCTTCCATTGTTTGAAGTTCAAATTAAGTTTCCTGTTCATTGTGAATATATTCTTTCATAAGCAGGTCCTTACATTTAATGAGAGAGGCTCCAGCATCACCAACATCTGTTCCCTAAGGATATTCTCTGCAAAACATAGAAGTTGCTGCAGTATTCAACGCATGAGAGTTACAGTAGGGGGGAACCAATCGCACAGTTCTCATTCTCCCCAATGTTGTAAAACCTTCAGAAATTTATTTTAGATCCACACCAGATTTCCCAAACCAGCATAGCCATTCTAGAGATTATGGACGTTCTCATCCAAAAAGTCAGGTTGCCCATTCAGATTCAGGGTGATACGCTGAGCATGTATTAAGAAGAGGTGCTCCATCAAGTGGTGAAAATATCTGTTTGTCATAGCTGTGGTCTCTCTCTCTCTCTCTCTCTCTCTCTCTCTCTCTCTCTCTCTCTCTCTCTCTCTCTCTCTCTCTCTCTCACACACACACACACACACACACACACACACACACACACACACACAAAACACATACACACCTACTTACAATGGTACCTCAGTTTATGAGTACCTTGGTTTATGAGTCTTTCGCAAAACAAGCAACATTTTTAATAATATTTTTCTTCAGTTTTTGAGTAATGTCTTGCAAAATGTGCACCCGAGGCCCTTCCCCATTGCGGGCCCTGCAGAGCCTAATGACAGCTTCTGAAATGAGTCTCCTGGTCACTGTGGCTGCCAGCTCCCATATATTAAAGCAAATTTCCCCATAGGAAATAATGGAAACTGGGACCCCCAGAACGAATCATCTAAGTTTCCATTATTTCCTATGGGGAATTTTGCTTTGATATACAAGTATTTTGGTTTACGAACATTACCGTGCCCCCTTCCTCCACTACCCTGCATAGTTAATTGTAAAATTAAGTGATGGACCAAATAAATTAGCTGATTGGAGCTAAGCTATTTTTCATAGCCAAAGGAAAAGAATTATAAGAGCAACTGCTATAGTAGCAGAATTTCCACCATTATGATGGTGAAGAGAAGGGCTCAAATCTTAAAAGCTGCTTATACTAATCATGTCTGCATGCCAAGTCCCCGCACTTGGGACTGAAGAAATATAGGGAAGGCACAGAAATACTGGGGGGGAAACTTGATGTTTGAACTGCAGCCCCATAATCCACACCTACACTAGCATTGGCATTGTCCCAAAAAGCAAGTTCCTGTAATTCCTATTTCCACCAAGCCATACAGGACTCGGAGGCGGGGGAGGGGGACACTAGAACAAACTTGATAAATTGAATTGAATTGAATTGGGCTGCGTGGACTACAGAATTCCCAAGCCAAATTTCCTAGGAATTCCACGGATTCCCTGAATGATGGACTACCATGTGTATTTTATATGAATCTATGGGTTCACATAGACTTTATGCTTATGACTACTTATAATAACCGTGTTGCTTTAATCCCTTGTTCTCAAATACTTGAACATGTCTTAATTGTACTGGGCTGTATATTATCCCACATTACTGAAAGCCACCTTGGGTCCTTTTCCAAGAAGAAAGGCGGGGTAAAAAATACTCTTAAATAAATAAATAAATAAATAAATAAATAAATAAATAAATAAATAAATAAATAAATAATTGTAGCCCAGTTTTTTCCTGAGTTTTTTACTAGACAGTAAAAAAGTATCTTTTTTTTAAAAAAACCCAAGACATTTAAATGCATTCTCAAATGGGGGAAGGTAGCTAAAATAATCTTAGATGATAAAATAATAGAATTGGAAGGGCCCTATAAGGTCATCAAGTCCAAACCTCTGCTCAATGCAGGAATCCAAACCAAAGCAGAGGTGACAGATGTTGCCTAATATCCTCTTAAATGCCCCAAGAGTTGCTCACCACCTTTCTGAGATAACTGGCTCCATTTTTGTACTGCTCTAACAGTTAAGGATTCCCTTAACTTGAGCCCATTATTATGTGTCCTACACTCTGGGATTGTTTCTGTTCATGGGGTTTTCTTGGCAGGGATACTGGGGTGGCTTGCCAGTTCCTACCCCGGGAGGCAGTGGAACACAGAAACTCCAGGAGGCAATGGAAGACAGAAGGGCCGGGCGTGCTCTGGTCCATGGGGTCACAAAGAGTCGGACACGACTGAATGACTGAACAACTACGACACACTCTGGGATTGTTAATGAGAACAGACCCTGCCCCTCCTCTGTATGACCTTCTCTCAAGTATTTGAGAAGTGCTATCCAGTGTCCCAGCTGCCTAGATGCCCTAATACAGGCCTACTCAACAGGTAGACCGTGGGCTACTGGTAGCCCGTGAAGGGTTCAAAAATACCCCACCCATCATCAATTTAAAAAGTGAGGGGATAAGTTCTCCATCCTCCCTCCCCCATCCCAAGGACCACCACTGCCCCAGAAAAGTTCTGGGTCTGCCAGCCCACTGACTCAGCCAAGCAGGGCAGTTCAAGGGCCATGGCACATTGAAATCTGCTCCCTCCATAATGGATTAATTGGTTTTCAATGCATTCCTATGGGAAACTGCTGCTCTACTTACAATTTTTTTTTTACTTATGAGCATGTGCTCAGAATGGATAAAATTTGTAAGTAGAGGTTTTAGTGTAGTAGCCCTCAGGCACTTTGGGCCAGAAAAAGTATACCTCAGCCTGTTCAAAGTTGAACAGCCCTGCCCTAATACATCCGATCTCACCTGATTTCAGAAGCAAAGCAAGGTTGGCCCTGGTTAGTACTTTGATGGGAGACCACCAGGGAATACCAGGTGCTATAGGCGCCTGGAGTAGGAACTGGCAAACCGCTCCAGTATTCCTGCCAAGAAAACTCCATGGACATGGGGTCATGAAGAGTCGGTCACAACTGTAACAACACACACACACACACACACACACACACACACACACACACACACACACACACACACACACACACACACACACACACACACACACACACACACACACACACACACACACACACACTGTGTTCCCTCAGTCCTCTTTTCTCAAGGCCAAACATGCCCAGTTCTTTTGGTCTTTCCTCGTAGGGTGAGAAAAAAACTGGGAATGTTCATTCCTGTTGGCTTCCTCTGAACTTGCTTCAGTTTGTTGATACCCTTCTTCTCAAAGGAGGTATCCAGAACTGGGTCTTAGAACTGCTGAGCTGGAAGGGAGCCTATGAATCATTGAGCCCAGTTCCCGTCAAAAAAGCACAGTGGGGTATCAAACTCGAAATCACTCAGCTACCTCGCATATAGATCGCACTAGATCACTATCCATCAGTGTGCATGCATATTCCTCTTGGATGCCAGAAATGGTAGTCCAGGTTCTCGGCAACTGATGGTGAACACTGAAAGACAATTTTCAACATGACTTTCTTTTTCCTAAGGGAAGAGATGGGTGAAAACTAAGAATCTGATTAAATCCCCTCTCCCTCAGAAAAAAAAATTATTAGATTGGCTCCAATCAGGACAGCCACAAACTTGGTTTTCACGTCCTGGTGTGTTTCTTCATGAATCCTTAAAACAATGACTCTTTCCTATCAAAAATGTGAATGCTTTCTGGTCTTCTACAACAGTGTTTTTCAACCTTTTTTGGGCAAAGGCACACTTGTTTCATGAAAAAAATCACGAGGCACACCACCATTAGAAAATGTTAAAAAATTTAACTCTGTGCCTATATTGACTATATATAAAGTAATTCTCTTGAATAGGAATCAAATAAACACAAAGAAAGTATTTTATAGTTACTTTATTATGAAATAGTAAGTAAACAGAAATATGAAAAATTATAAAATACTTTTCAGTGCGCAATCTGGGCCTGTTTGGCTGAACACAAAGCTGATATTCTGGCATGGGTGCTAAAGGTGGCACTCAGAGCCCTTTCTGTGGGCATCATCATCCCTTCACAGCCACCTGTATTCAGGTTAAATTGCTGTATTGCCACTTTACGAAAAAATTAGTGGGTTCTGAATTGCAGTTTGGGCACTTGGTCTCTAAAAGGTTTGCCATTGCTGGTGTAGGGAGAAGCAGGACAGAGGGGCCACAGATTGAGGCAGCCCGCTCTCTAGCACCCAGTTCCCACTTACCTGTGTGGTTTTTTTAAAGACATTTTGCCCTGCATGGACTTCTGTGTCCAGTGGAGACCTGAGAAGGGGCACTGACTCTCCAGGAACACAAATAAGACCCAAAAGCCCATCTTGCTCTCCAAACTGTGGCCAAGGCAGATACCTTCAGCAAGTCCAGCGACAGGAGGGGAGGAGCATGAAGGAAGGCAGGAAGGAAAGAAGGCAGAAAGTGTTCTGCTTGTATACCGCCCCATACCACTTCAAGGAGTCTCTGGGCGGTTTGACAGTTTTAATTACAGTAGGCAGGCTGCTAGACATACACATATGCAGGATAGAAATGAGCACGTTTCTATGAAGAGGGGAAAGGGTACGAATGGAAAGAGAGAGGTGGGGGGGAGAAAAGACAGAGAGAGAGAAGAGGGCGACCCAAGACAGAAAGAAAGGGGCAAGACTTCAAGGAACCCATCGCGGGGCCCCTCAGAGACGGCTCTTCCCCTCCCGGACCCTAAAGGCCGGCCGGCCGGCCGTCCAGCCATGCCAGTAGCCCCCTGCCCGCCCGCCTCCTCAGCCCAGGCCTGGCGGAGGCCTCCTCCATCCCTTCCTCCTCACAGCCCTGCCACGGTGCTCGTGGGGCAGCCGGGCGCCCCTCCTCCCCTTCCCCTCACCTGGTGGTTTGTTCTGGGCTGGGGCTCCCGGGCCGGCTCGTGTTGGCGGGTGGGCTGTCAGGCGGCTCAGTCCATTGGTAGCTCCCAGGAAAAGGGTGGTGGTGGTCCAGGTTAAAAAAAGGAGGGGGGGAGAGGGAAGCGAGCGAGTCGCGGAGGCGGCGGCAGGCACAGGGCAAACACTAAGAGAATGAGCGGGGCCAGGTCCGGCCGGGGAGGAAGTGATGCCAGTACCGCAGGCCTCGGGGGGAGGAGCCAAGCTGGCCCTTGGACGCTATTTATAGCGCCTCCCAGCTGTGGGCCGCCCGCCGGCCCTGGGTTGAATTTCTTTAGAATTTTTCAATTTTTCCCACGGCACACCAGGCAACATGTCGCGGCACACTAGTGTGCCATGGAACAGTGGTTGAAAAACGCTGTTCTACAATATGTATTCATCATCTGTAGCTTTCTTCTTCTTCTTCTTCTTCTTCTTCTTCTTCTTCTTCTTCTTCTTCTTCTTCTTCTTCTTCTTCTTCTTCTTCTTCTTCTTCTTCTTCTTCTTCTTCTTCTTCTTGCATATTGAAATAGGATGCACTTGTTTGGCTGTCCTGGATACCAAATGGTTCTCTATATGCCTCAATTTGTCTTCAAAGACTTCGCTATCATTTGTAACATTTGGGGTTTCGCCAAAGCTCCTTTCTTCACCGCTGAAAGGTGTCACTTGAGGTACTGAAGCCATCGCCACCAAGCAAATATCTCTAAAAATATTTCCTGGCTTCTACTCAAACTGTCACCGATGGGTGGGTGGGATCTTGAAGAGGTGTGAAAAATTCCATAGAGGTGTCTGGGGAATTGACTTATTCATAGATTCGCCAAAGGACCTGGAGGGTTGCTCCTGAGATTCACCCACTCAGAAAGGCATCCTGAATGACTCCCTCCATTGTAGGGATGAAACTGAGGCATTCCAAGAATAGAGAGAGAAGGAAATGCAAGACAGAGAGTTGAAGAAGGCCATGTCCTATAACAAACACCTGCCTTTCTCCTTAAAAGGACTCAAGGTAGCTTACATAATTAAAAAAACTGTAAAAGCTGAAAACAGTAAGGATACAAATATTTCAAAATATTTAAACATGTACTATATTAAAAGAGAAATAAAATAAAGCACATTTCAAACATTAGAGCGCACATTCATTAAAAACCCTCTATGACCACCAGTCATTAAATAAAGGCTTGCTGGAAAAGAAAGGCCTTCAGATGCCTGAGGAAGGGAAGCAAAGGCAGGGCCAGCCTTGCCTCTTGTGGGAGGGAGTTCCAAAGTTTGGGAGCAGGAAGAGAAAAGGCTTTCTGACTTGTTATAGAATCAGAGTTGGAAGAGACCTCAAGGGCCATCCAGTCCAACCCCCTGCCATGCAGGAACACCCATCAGATGACCATCTAACCTCTGCTTAAAAACCTTCAAAGAAGGAGGCTTTCAGATATTTAAATATGGCTATCATATCCACTCTCAGCCTTCTCTTTATAAGACTAAACATTCCCAGCTCCCTAAGCCGCTCCTTATAAAACATATGTTCCAGACCCTTTTACCATCCTAGTCAGCCTCCTCTGGACCCACTCAAGATTATCAACATCCTTTTTAAATTGAGGAGTACAGAACTGGACACAGTACTCCAGATGGGGTCTGACCAGAGCAGAATAGATTGGTACTATCACCTCCCTTGCTCTAGAAACTATGCTTCTATTGATGCAACCAATAATCACATTGGCTTTCTTGACCGCCACATTACACTGCTGACTCATGTTCAATTTGTGGTCCACCCAGACTCCCAGATCCCTTTCACAGGTACTATTCTCCATCCAGGAGTCTCCCATCCTATATCTGTGCAATTCATTTTTTATGCCTAGATGCAGGACCCTAAATATCTCTGTTGAAACTCATTCTACTTGTTTTGGTCTAGTACTCTAATCTGTCAAGGTTGTTTTCGATTTTCAAGTCCTCTAGGGAATTAGCCATCTCTCCCAATTTAGTATCATCTGCAAATTTAATAAGTCTACTCTCTATTCCTTCATTGAAGTCATTTATAAAAATGTTGAATAGCACCGGGTCCAGAACAGAACCCTGGGGCACCCACTGGTCACCCCATTCCATGCTGAGGAAAAGCCATTTATGCACTTTGCATATGATCAGTCAACCAATTACAAATCCACCTAACAGTAGCATTATCTATCCCACATTCTACGAGCATCTTTGCAAGTATGTCATCGGGGACCTTATTGGAGGCCTTACTAAAATCAAGATTGCAACTGTGAGGGTGGTGAGACTGAGAGAAAAGCCTCCCCTGGTTATTTTAATGTCTAGGAAGGCTCATTGGGAAGATGTAGTTTTTAAAGGTACCATTAACCCAAGCTGTTTAGAGCTCTGTAGGTCAAAACCATCACTTTTAATTGGGCTCAGAAATGGATCAGCAGCCATTTAAGCTAATGTAACAGGAGAGCTATATCAGAGCCTTGTGGCATAGTGGTGAGATTGCTGTATTGCAGCCAATACAGTGCTCACAACCTGGTAGCAAGCTCCAGGTGCATTCAGCCTTCCATCCCTCTGAGGTCAGTAAGATGAGTACTCAAGCAGGGTGGTGGGCAGTCTGTAGCCTGCCTAATTGAACTGTAAACTGCCCAGGGAGTCTTTTAAGCACTATGGAGCTGTACATAAGCAGCACATTTTGTTGTTGTTTTGTTTTGGAGGGGGAGTTCTTTGTTTGTTTGTTTGTTTTTTGTTTGTTTGTTTGTTTGTTTGTTTGTTTTGTTGTGACCAGTCCCAGTTAACAATCTGGCTGTGGCATTTTGGATCCATTGAAGTTTCTCTGAAAAATTTCCAAAGGCAGCTCCATGTAGAGCGTGTTACAGTAGTCCAGCCAAGATGTAACTAAAGCATGCGTCAACAGCTTGGAGAGACCACTCAGGAAACAGGAGCAGCTCACTGGTGAACTACTCCTCACAGAGTATCATAGAATAGTAAAGTAGGAAGTGGCCTATAAGGACATCCGTTCCAACCCCTTGCTCCATGCAGAGCAGAATATCTATAACTGTGGGTGGGTGGAATGGGTGGAGGTTATGAACCTCTGGGTCGTGCATTTAACACTGCTTTATGACTGGTCACTGGAAGGTCAACACAGGCTTAGTTGGCAAATCTTCTTGCTGAGATATTCATCTTTGAGGAAAACTGGGCTAAGAAAATTGTAGGGAATGTGCCAAGGAAGCCAATGTGATTCTTGGTTGAATCATCATGTCTAGATCAAGGGAAGTGATAGTACCACTCTATTCTGCTCTGTTCAGACCCCATCTGGAGTATTGTGTCCAGTTCTGTGCACCTCAATTTAAAAAGGATGTTGACAGTCTTGAACGGGTCCAGGAGAGAGTAACCAAGATGATTGAGAGTCCAGAAGAAATGTCTTACGAGGAGCAGCTTAAGGAGCTGAAAATGTTTAGTCTTATAAAGAGAAGGCTGATAGGGGATATGATAGCCATGTTTAAATATTTGAAAGGATGCCACATTGAAGAAGGGACAGGTTTATTTTCCATGGCTTCAGAGACTAGGATGCGGAGCAATGGTCTCAAACTACAGGAAAAGGGATTCAGTTTAAACATTAGGAATAATTTCATGACAGTTAGAGCTGTTCGGCAGTGGAATATGCTGCCACGGAGGGTGGTGGAATCACCTTCTTTGGAGGTTTTTAAGCAAAGACTGGATGGCCATCTGTCAGGTGTCCTGTGATGGGTGTTCCTGCATGGCACGGGGGTTGGACAGGATGGCCCTTGAGGTCTCTTCCAACTCTATGATTCTATGAGTTTATGATTTCCTCCTCAGCATCTAATTTGACCCAACAAATGGGACAGGGATAATCTGAGATCTGTTTGAGAAAGTAAAGTACCATGGACAGTGTCGAACTCTCTCTCATGGAAGTGCTTAAACTTAAATTTGGTGGCCATTCATGAAGGTTCTACTAGCCACAAATTTAATGTATTTGCAGAAGCTCACCACAAGTCCCCTTGGATCCCCACCAGCTGTAGAGTTCTCAGATTCTATATATCCCACAGCTTGGAGACCTAAGTTAAGTAACCCCATAGCTAACCCCATAAGAGGTTACTTGTGCCTTGTAAAATTATACATGTTTCTTGAATACTTTGTGAGAAGTCAGCTTCTTTCCCCCACCTCCCTGGTTCCCTGCTTCTTGTCACCCGCTTGACAGCACCTGATCGCCTTCACAGCTAAGATATATTTTCCCTCGAGAGTGTGAAATTGATTCCAAGTGACAAGTGAGAGGGTGTCAATCAATCCTGACGTTTTGTCATCATCCTCTCCTTCTCCCCATTCCCCCTTCCTTTCCCGAAACTGTGTTTTCCTAATTGAAAATTGCTTTCAGTTACTTTAATGAATCTTTCCACTTTATTAAGAGGGCTATGGAGCTTTGAGTGGATGAAAATCTGCAGGTATAATGAGAAAATGCACTTTGAAAGAGAAAGAACATTGATGATGCATGGGGGCACTCTTTGCTAGCACCAGCACCATCCACAAACATAAATCCTGGGTAAGAATTATATTTGTTGTTGTTCAGTCGTTCAGTCGTGTCCGATTCTTCATGACCCCATGGACCAGAGCTGGACTATAAAGAAGGCTGATCACTGCAGAATCGATGCTTTTGAGTTGTGGTGCTGGAGGAGAGTCTTGAGAGTCCCCTGGACTGCAAGGAGATCAAACCTATCATTCCTGAAAGAAATCAACCCTGAATGTTCACTGGAAGGACAGATTTTGAAGCTGAGGCTCCAGTACTTTGGCCACCTCATGAGGAGAGAGGAGTCCTTGGAAAAGTCTCTGACGTTGGGAAAGATTGAAGGCAAAAGGAAAAGGGGAGGGCAGCGAATGAGATGGTTGGACGATGACATCGATGCAACCAATATGGACAGGGCCGGCGCGTCCATTAAGGCGAACCAGGCAGTTGCCTAGGGCGCCAAAATGGACAGGGGGCGCCAGCCACCGCTGTCCGTCCCCCCACCCGTCGCTGTCCGCCACCCCATGCCACCCCGCCGCCGCCACCTGCCGCCCGCCACCCACCTCCACCACCTTGTTGCTGCCCGCCTCCACCACCTTGTTGCTGCCCGCCGCCGCCGCCCCCCGCCCCCCGCCCACCCCCCATGGCGCTGCCCACCTGCCCGCCGCCTACGGCGAAAAAAACCCTAGCACCAGCCCTGAATATGGATTTGACCAAACTCCGGGAGGCAGTGGAAGATAGGAAGGCCTGGCGAGCCTATATTATATATCCATTCACAGGTATAGGCTTGAAGAAAGACAAATAAACAAACCTATCCCCCGCTTCCAGTACTGGCTACTAATATTAAATTCAACCTCCTCCACCTATTTCTGAATATTCTAGAAATGTGGAATTTCACCTTCTTCTAAATAACTCACTTGATCCATTGATAAGTAACCATGAGCAAATCCACTGAATAGTCTACATTATCAACAGCCATATCTTTTCACAGGGGGTGAAACCATTTGCCCAGTTGGGTGATGTAGATGAGAGTGACAGGCTAAGGGTTTGTTCTCACAGGGAAACAGATCACTGTCTTAACCACTTGTAAAGCAGACTGGTGTGATCTATCTATCTATCTATCTATCTATCTATCTATCTATCTATCTATCTATCTATCTATCTATCTATCTATCTATCTATCTATCTATCTATCTATCTATCGTCCCACGATACCCCCAGAAGAAGGGAATGGTAGACCACTTCTGAGTATTCTGTGCATGGAAAAGCCTGAAAAGTATTGATGTAAATCAGAAATGACTTGATGGTGCATCATCATCATCATCATTAGGTGTGTCCCATGCTATCAAGTCGGGACAGTCTTACAGTGACCCTAATCAGGCTTTCAAAGTAAGTGAGATATTTAAGGAATTGTTTCACCAGTTCCACTCCCCAATCACCTAAATGGGGATCTGAACCCCATTCTTAAAGTCCTAGATTGTCACTCTATCTAGAAGGAAAAAAGAAGAAAAAATGTATTCACCTCCTCCTCTTTGGATTTGCACTTGAGCCACGGAGCCATTCTGAAATCTAACCCACTCCATTATGGAATTCATCCTCTCCATTCTAGAAAATTCCAAGGGCTCCAGAAACAACTTTAGGAGACATGATTCCCACCTAGGGATGGGCAATTTGTTTTGAAACTGGGAACCAGCTCAGCTCCATGTGGGCACAGAACAAGGTAATTGATTGGCTGCTTGTGTGTCAGAGACTTCTGAACACCACCTGGGCTCACACGGGTCATTTCAGAACCTCCCAGTTCAGAAATGAATTGCCCATCCCTATTCCCACATCATTTGGGCCCAAGTGGAGGGGAAGATGAAACAGAAAATGCCCAACACTAGAGATGGGCACGAAACGAGCATTTTTGGTTTTTGTTTTTTTGTTTCGTTACGTAACGAAATGAAAAACGAATTTTGTCTCCAAAATGAAATGAAACAAACCAAAACAACAGAAATTTTGTCGTGTGTTTCATTTTCGTTGTGGCAAATACATTGAGCTGTAATGAATGCTAACAAAACAGCAATTTTTCGTTTTTGTTTTCGATTTTTTTTGCAAAAGAATCACAAAAAACAAAAATGAACCGAAACGGACCCTCTAAACGACAAACGACAAATGAAACACCATTTTTTTAAGTCGTGCCCATCTCTACCCAACACCATAAGGCACACACTGAGATGGTAGCAAATGAAACTGATATTTCATTGAACGTTTCATTCTGTTGCCGTATGATGAAGTGGACCAGCTCACAAAAGGTTGTATTAAAATATAAGGGTCTTTAAGGTGCCACGTGTTTTTGTCTTTTTTGTTTTGATTTGTTTCTTTGGGTTTTGCCTGAAGGAAGAGACGTTTCTCGCATATATACACAACTAGAGATGGGCACAAACCTTCAGTTCAGTGAAAGAACCCACACCCTCACACACACATTATTAGTACACCTATATCAGTGATGGAGAACCTTTTAAAGACCGAGTGCCCAAAGTGCGATTCAAAACCCACTACTTTTTCGCAAAATGCCAATACAGCAATTCAACCTGAATACAGGTGGCTGTGAAGGGACGATGCCGGGTGCCCACAGAAAGGCCTCTGAGTACCACCTTTGGCACCCATGCGATAGGTTTGCCAACAATGACCTATATGGATATATCTTTGCCTGTACAAAGGATCCTTGTAGATAATCTTTTGGTGCTTTTCCCAAGACAAGCATGGTCGCCTTGATCCTCTTTAGAATCAAGCTGAAACTGAAATGTCGCATTTCACACTCCCATTTTGAATTTTGAGACTGAAACTTTACACGGGAGTTTTGATTGGCACAGCAGATGAACCCAGTTAATACCTCGCCAGTTCAGTTCTGTTGCCCATCAGCTATCACACATTGATTGCCACTACAGTCCCCCCATCAAAAGCTGTCAAGATGATGGCTAGTCATAAGATATTGTCAAAAATGGATTTCAGTTGTAAGTCAGTGATATGCCAGATATAATCAAATATAGAGGAAGGTTGTGGATTTATTTATTTATTTATTTATTTATTTATTTATTTATTTATTTATTTATTCATCTATCTTTGCATCTCAAAGGCCTGTGATGAAAATCATGTAGTGGGCAAATATACCCAGAGAATATCCAAGGCCAGAAAAGTTACTTTGGGGGATTAAAACTCCCAGCAGCCCTGAGATAGCATTGCCACTGGGGATTATGGGATTTATATTTTTTTTTTAAAAACTCTCTTTTTCATGTACCAGAGATCAACTGAATATTTGCTGGTACAGTTTACCAAGTGTTCATTGTCTTAATTACATGCCTGGTCATCTGTGTGGTTGATGCTGCCCATGTTAATGGCTCCCATGCATGGTTTAAATGACACAAAATAGTTGCCACCTTAAGCTGTTACCACATGCTGAGCATTTATGTGCAGTGAATAAGGCCACACAGGAAGAACCTTTGATGAAGATTAGGGAGTGGAGATGGGCATGAAACGAACTAAAAGTTCATTTCATTATTCGTTATTCATTTCATTATGTAACGAAATGAATAATGACCCTAGGGGTCAATTTAAAACTAAATGAAACAAACCGAGAAAAATTGGTTCAGTTAGGTGCTTTTCATTAATGGGGGGTGGAGATGTCTCCTACCTGGTGCTGGTCCAGAGGTCCGGTCTTCCTGGCTTCTGGGACGGTGACCAGGGGGGGGAGCCGACAGCCACACTACAGCTGTAGTGCAGCCATGTGGTCGGCAGTAAAATAATAATAAAAAAATAAAACTAAAAATAAAAAGGAGCACCGACCAGGCCCCAAGGGTGGCCTGGTCGGCACCCTAAAATAGCAAACAACAAACAAACAAACAAACAAACAAACAAACAAACAAACAACAAAACAACAACAACAACAACAACAACAACAACAACAAACCAGCACCGACTGGTCCCCAGGGACCACATGGTCGGCGCTGAAAGGAAAAAATAAGCCTCGCACTACAGCTGTAGCACAGGGCTGAACCTGGAAGTGGGAGGGGGGACAAAAATTAAAAAGTCCTGTAGGGAACCGACCAAAGGGTGCGCCGAGGTGGAGGTGAGGCAGATTTTTCCACTCCAGCCCAAAGCCAGGCAGGTGCAAGGTGGAAGGCTGGAGGGTTGCAGGTGAATGGGCGAGCGGGCGGCATGGCCCAAAGTGGGCTCCCCCAAAGAAGGCAGCGGCAGCTTCCTCGCAAGCTGGGTGCCTGGGCAAAGACACCTCCAGAGGCAGAGTGTCCCTGTCCATCTTCCTGCCACCACCGGTGAAGGGCGTGGGGTTTCACTTGGCGGCACCTCGGGAGCCTGCCGGCAAGGAGGACTCCTCCAGGAACCAGTGCACCGCCGGGTGGGAATGAGGCAAGGCTGCACTCGTGAAGGTCCCCACGGGCTCCATTCCTGGATGGCGGAGGAGGCAATGGATGTTCCGCTGTGTGGCGGCAGCAGTGGAGGCTGCTCTCGCAGCACAGCACAGTGCTGTGCACCCCTCCCGGGGCTTGCAACCCGCCCTGCTAACTACCTGCTGCCAACCCTTTTATTAACAAAAATAAAATAAATGTAAAATAATAAAACAGAGCCGACTGGGGCCCAGGGGCCACGTGGTCAGCGTTGAAAGAAAAGAAAAAACAAAAAACAAAAGCCCCACGCTTTTGAAAAAAATAATAATAAAAAAATTAAAATAAAAAAACAGCACTGACCGGGCCACAGGGGCCACGTGGTGGGCTCTGGGAAAAAAGCGGGTAAAAACGAATAACGAAATAACGAACCAACAAAATGAGTTTTTTTGAAAGAAACATTAAAAATGAAACGAAACAAAATGAGGCCTTAAATGAAACGAAACAAAACGAATTGCCATTTTCTCGGTTTGTGCCCATCTCTATTAGGGAGAAGTGCCGAGACAGAAATGCATTATCTTACACACACACACATACACAAACATATGCACATGTCAAAATCTTGTGTCTTATAGAGCAGTTCAGTGAAGGTTGCATCCTACAGAGGCAAAACTGGACTGGCTCCTGACCACCAGGGGGGTCCCACTCTACAAACAGGAAGTTATGTAAACACCACTAAACAAGGGGTAGAGGCATGTCATGTATGGATGTGAAAGCTGGACAGTTAAGAAAGCTAACAGGAAGGGAAACTGGTTTTTTTAAAGTGATGTGGGAGGAGAGCTGTGTGGTTCCCCTAGATTGCCAGGAAGACAAACAAGTGGGCCCTAGATCAAAGCAAGCCTGAACTATCTCTGTTGGTAAACAGGTTGAAAATGAGGCTGTCCTGTTTGGGGATGAATTCTTTGGAAAAGAACTGTCTCATTCACTCTCAACCCCAGAGCACAGAGAGAACTCCTAGTTCCCTGAGCTCCTTGCCCTCTGAAGATGGCGGCCACAGCGTCTGGCCAGCTGGGCAATCTGCCACAGTTGGAAATGTGCAGAGCAGACCACTGGCACCAACTAGGATTCCATAGTGAGTGTTAGGTCCAACAAGACATCCAGACTGCACATTTCAATCATTGTGGGAAGAGTCAACAACCCCCTCCACAGACACAAAAAGAGGAGGCTTCCCAATCCACCAACACCAGGAGGACCCACTTCTATATTCAAGTTCAACTCCTTCCTTCATTTTAAATTCCCCATTACCTTTTAATAGATCATGATACCTTAAACATTTAGCTAGAGATATTAAGTTTGGATGTGTAAATGCTTCCATAGGCAATATCAGTTTTGGGATCTTCTGGTAAATCTGATGGTGTCTCTTCTCCCAAACCTGTAGTAATCACTTTCTTATTATATGATTTGTAAGGTATTTATGCTCTTTTTCTTTCTTGTACCAAAGAAATGCAGGCCACCCCAACTTCAAATCACATCCTTCTAATGTAAGCAATATTTCATTGGTCAAAGTCCATTCTTTCATCCACACGTATGCACATGCTTGATAATATAGTACCCAATCCAGTAATCTGAAGCCTGCTCTCTGTTTTAAGTCTTGTAAAGCCTTCATCTTAATTCTTTGGTATTCTTAATTTTTAATTCTCTTGCCTAGTTTTCTTACCGAGATCTTGAAATAAAGTTTTTTTAAATAACTCTGGAACTGTTTGAAAGAGGTGGAGCAATCTAGGCAAAAAAGTTCTCAAAAGGAACTAAAAGTTACTGCTCTCCTGCTTTCTTTTCAAAAGCCATCTAAATGCTACAAGCTACAGGCCTGTACTATACACTTTCCTCTGATCAATTTTGATATTGTTCCCACACCCAAAAAGTAACATGATGTTGCAGATTTTGGAAAAATTAGTGAAATTCCTCTAGGGGCACAGTAGCAGCACAGGGATCCACAGAGGAAAATATCTTCAAGTTCTCTAGATTAGTCTACCAATTTTATTTATTTATTTATTTATTTATTTATTTATTTATTTATTTATTTATTTATTTATTAAAACACAATTAAAAGTCACATAAAGCATATTTAGAACAGCCAGTTTTAACAGTTGATTTATCATTAGCTGGTACTTACAGGCTCAATAACTGAGGCATTAACAAGTAGAGAGACTGATCCAACAGCAAACTGAGTGTTACTAAAAACAATTCTGCTTTTAGTAACAGACTTCCACAGACTCAGGAGAAACACTGAGTAGTGAGGTAGGGCTCTCTTTAAATCCAGATGCTGGAAATAGGCTATTCGAGTGCTGGATAGATTGATAGTTGCCTCCACCCAAAAAGGCAAAATGAAGCCACACTTTCTCCAGGTAGCATGCAAGGTTGTAAGAACTCCAACATACAAGGTTGACCAGAAGCCACCAATTGAACCATGTGGTATTTTTCCTTCCCCATTTAGTGATGCCACACTGCTATAGCTATAAAAATAACCAAATAGCTACAGTTAAACTGGAAAAGGAATGGAGCCATCCATTGTTAATTCATTATAGCCATAATGTCCAAGGCACATTTATAACTAGAGAAGGGATCAAATGGAAATACAACTAGTTCATTGTAATTACCTCATTTGAAACACTGGTCTCTGTCTTATCTACTCTAGCTAGCTAGCTAGTTTGGGGTTATAGAATACATTTGAAGTGAAATGGAGGGGGGGAGATTCTTTAACCAACCCCCAGCCCTATAAGGGCAGAAAGATGAGGTCTTCTTTTAAGATCCATGACTCCATTTAGCAGCACCCCCGGCTTAATGATTAAACTTGAAGCCTTATTTGAATTTCGTTTTTTTCCAGAGGAGAGCTCCGTTGACAATTTAATTCTTTACCAGGAGACCAAAGAACTGCCAGCGTCAGCAGTGGTCTTTCTCATTATGAAATGGGTTATGATGAAGCCATCAAAGGAGCGGGCGGGCGGAGGAGGCAGCTTTAGGAGCAAATGAGCAAAAGGGGGAAAGATAATTGCCAAGCAGCTCCGGTCTCTTTGGGAACAGTTTCAGCGCTTTGTGTCAATCAAGCAGCATCTGTCCCTAATCACTCTGAGCCATTTCCTCCTCCCTTTTGACCCCCTCCCCCAAAGTCCTAGAAATATTTTACAAACTGTGTTTCAGGCAAAGCTGGGGCCAAGGGCTGCAAAATCCCCAGGGCCTGAGCTTGTAGATGTATTAACACGAGGCAGAAAGCAAAGTAACACTAAGCAAACGAAGGCAAAGTGTTCATCTTATATGCCATCCCGTAGCACTTAAAAGAAGTTTGCAACTTATTTATACAGGTGACACCTTCCCTCCCCCACCCCAAGAGAGCTGGGTACTCATTTCACTAACCTTGGAAGGATAGAAGGCGGAGTGAACCTTGAGCTGGCTATCTGGGATTAATCCCAAGATCATGAACACATATATACCTGCAGGACAGCTGTTTAACCCCTGCACCTCAAGGCTCTTGCTGCTCATTCCCATCATTAGTCCCAGTGACAGATCTTGCAAGCTATGGCTTGTAAGAACCATAGAACTAGAGAGAATCATAGAATCATAGTGTTGGAAAAGACCTCAAGGGCCATCTAGTCCAACCCCCTGCCATGCAGGAACCCCATCACAATATTTCCAAGTTCCAACAGATGGCCATCCAGCCTCTGCTTAAAAACCTCCAAAGAAGGAGACTCCACTACCCTTTGTGGCAGCATATTCCACTGCCAAACAGCTCTAACTGTCATGAAGTTCTTCCTAATGTTCAAATGGAATCTCTTTTCCTGTAGTTTGAAACCATTGCCCCGAGTCCTAGTCTCTGAAGCCATGGAAAACAAAACTGTTCCCTCTTCAATATGACATCCTTTCAAATATTTAAACATAGCTATCATATCCACCCTCAGCCTTCTTTTTGAAAGGCTAAACATTCCCAATTCCCTAAGCCGTTCCTCATAAGACATTTCCTTCAGACCTTCAACCATCTTGGTCGCCCTCCTCTGCACCTGCTCGAGGTTGTCAACATCATTTTTAAATTGAGGAGCACAGAACTGGACACAGCACTCCAGGTAGGGTCTGACCAGAGCAGAATAGAGTGGTACTATCACTTCCCTTGATCTAGACACTATGCTTCTGTTGATGCAACCAAGAAATGCATTGGCTTTCCTGGCCGCTGCATCACACTGCTGACTCATGTAAGAACCACACGCAGACTCAAATGTCTCTACACCAATGCACAGAGCATGGGGAACAAACAAGAGGAGCTGGAACTCCTAATACAGCAAAATAAATATGACATAATTGGCATCACTGAAACATGGTGGGATGAGACATATGATTGGAATGTAGTCACTGGAGGGTATAACCTGTTTCAAAGGAACAGGCTGAGTAAGAAAGGAGGAGGTGTAGCTTTACATATTAAGGACATTTATACTGCTGAAGAAATACAAGAGAAACCATTTTGAGAGTGGGTGAAAATCAGGGGTGAAAAAACTAGGAGGGATGTCATTGTGGGGGTATATTATAGACCCCCAAGCCAGCAGGAGGAGTGGGATGATGCCTTCTTTGAGCAGATGGCCACACAGTCAAAAGGGAGAGATGTAGTACTAATGGGAGATTTTAACTATCCTGATATATGCTGGCAGTCCTACTCAGCTAGGAATGCAAGGTCTAACAAATTCCTTACTGCCCTTGCAGACAATTTCATGGTCCAGAAGGTAGAGGAGGCAACAAGAGGCAAAACCATTTTAGATCTGGTCTTAACCAATAAGGAGGACCTTGTAAATGGGGTTGAAGTGGTGGGACCATTAGGTAAAAGTGACCATGCCCTCTTGGAATTTGTTATACAGTTGGAAGGTGAAGCTAAGCATAGTCAGACAAGAATCCTGGACTTTAAGAAAGCCAATTTTTCTAAACTTAGGGAATTATTGGCTGTGATTCCATGGACCGACACACTGAAAGAGAAGGGAGTCCAAGATGGACGGGAGTTCCTTAAAAGCGAGATATTAAAGGCACAATTTAAAACTGTTCCAACAAGAAGAAGAAATGGGAGAGGTCTAAAGAAACCACAATGGTTTACTAAAGAACTTTCAACTCAGCTAACTATAAAGAAAAACAAGTACAAGGAATGGAAAAATGGGAAATGCACCAAAGAGGAATATAAGCAAACAGCTAATATATTGGGGGGGGGGGTAAAAAAAAAGCTAAACCGCAAAATGAAGTTAGACTTGCCAGAGAGATTAAAGATAGTAAAAAGGGGTTTCTTTAGTTATGTCCGCAGCAAAAGGAAAAATAAGGAAATGATAGGCTCTCTGCGTGGCGATAATAACCAGTTACTAACAGGAGACAAGGAAAAGGCAGAACTACTAAACACCTTCTTTGCCTCCATTTTCTCCAAAAAGGAAGAAAGAGATCTGCTGGGACAAAGAGTAGATGAGGTAGGATGGGGATTTCAACATAGAATAGGTAGAGAGCTAGTACTGAAACACCTGGAAGCATTAAATGAATTTAAGTCTCCAGGGCCAGATGAATTACACCTAAGGATATTAAAAGAACAGGCAGAAGTAATTTCAGAACCATTGGCAATAATATTTGAGAAGTCCTGGAGAACAGGGGAAGTCCCCATCGACTGGAGGAGGGTTAATGTCCCCATCTTGAAAAAGGGGGGGAAAGAGGACCCAAATAATTACCGCCCAGTCAGCTTGACTTCAATTCCTGGAAAGATCCTAGAGCAGATTATTAAACAGTCAGTCTGCAATTATTTTACAAACAATGCTGTCATTACAAGAAGTCAACACAGGTTTCTTAAAAACAAGTGATGCCAGACTAATTTGATCTCCTTCTTTGATAGAATTACAGGCCTAGTGGATGAGGGGAATGATGTGGATATCGTTTATCTGGACTTTAGTAAGGCCTTCGATAAGGTTCCCCATGGTATTCTTGCTTAGAAGTTAGTAGAAAGTGGGATAGATAGTGCTACTGTCAGGTGGATTTGTAATTGGTTGACTAATCGCACCCAAAGGGTGACCATAAATGGCCTCCCTTCAGCTTGGAGAGACGTGACCAGTGGGGTGCCCCAGGGTTCTGTTCTGGGTCCAGTGCTGTTCACTATCTTTATTAATGACTTGGAGGAAGGAATAGAGAGTATGCTAATTAAATTTATAGATGATACCAAATTGGGAGAGGTTGCTAATTCCGTAGAGGATAGGATGAAAATCCAAAAAGACATTGACAAATTAGAGTGCTGGGCAAAACCTAACGGAATGGATTTCAACCGAGGGAAATGTAGGGTACTACATTTAGGTTAAAAAAAAAGAATTGCACAAATATAGGGTGGGGGATACTTGGCTGGGGGATAGTACCTGTGAAAGGGATCTGGAAGTTTTGGTGGACCACAAATTGAACATGAGTCAGCAGTGTGATGCGGCGGCCAGGAAAGCCAATGCGATTCTTGGTTGCATCAACAGAACCATTGTGTCTAGTTCAAGGGAGGTGATAGTACCACTCTATTCTGTTCTGGTCAGACCCCACCTGGAGTACTGTGTCCAGTTCTGTGTGCCTCAATTTAAAAAGGATGTTGACAACCTCGAGCGGGTGCAGAGGAGGGCGACCAGGATGGTTGAGGGTCTGGAGGAAAGGTCTTATGAGGAATGGCTTAGGGAACTGGGAATGTTTAGCCTTTCAAAAAGAAGACTGAGAGGGGATATGAAAGCTATGTTTAAATATTTGAAAGGATGTCATATTGAAGAGGGAACAGGTTTGTTTTCCATGGCTTCAGAGACTAGGACTCGGGGCAATGGTTTCAAAATACAGGAAAAGAGATTCCATTTGAACATTAGGAAGAACTTCATGACAGTTAGAGCTGTTTGGCAGTGGAATATGCTGCCACAGAGGGTGGTGGAGTCTCCTTCTTTGGAGGTTTTTAAGCAGAGGCTGGATGGACATATGTCAGAAATATTGTGATGGGGTTCCTGCATGGCAGGGGGTTGGACTAGATGGCCCTTGAGGTCTCTTCCAACTCTATGATTCTATGATTCATATTCAATTTGTGGTCCACGAAGACTCCCAGATCTCTTTCACAGGTACTATTTTCCAGCCAAGTATCCCCCATCTTATATCTGTGCAATTTATTCTTTTTACCTAGATGTAGCACCCTACATTTCCCTCTGTTGGAATCCATGGCAATGAGATGGCAATGTCATTAAGGGACATCTACCTTGGAGGTATAAGCACAAAGTTATAAGTGTAGTCATGTATGGTTTGGTTGTGTCGTTACGGTCATGACTGACTCTTCATGGCCCCCATGTCCATGGAGTTTTCTTGGCAGGAATACTGGGATGGCTTGCCAGTTCCTACTCCAGGTGGCTACAGCACCTGGTATTCCCTGGTGATCGGCCATCCAAGTACTAGCCAGACCCCGCCCTGCTTAGCTTGTGAGATCAGGTGAGGGATGTGCTCAGGGCATCTAGGCAGCTTGGTCATGTATTTAGACTTATATAAAAGTCACATAACAGATAGTCCAAGTACAATTCTTAAAAGCATAACAGATTAGAAGAAATGTGTGTACATTTGAGATCCCATAATATCAGTCATTATAGTATTCTGCTAGCTACTATGAACGGCTAATATGACCAACTGGTGGTTCCTAGATCAAACCAAGCCTGAACCCTCTCTTGAATCATACAAGAGAAAGCTGAGGGTATGGTACTTTGTGTACATCATGAGAAGACAAGACATGCTGGAAAAAAATATATTTCAAACAAAATTGGAAGGCAGAAGAAAAGAAACAGATGGATTGACTTCATAAAGGAAGTGATGGCATTACAGGGGCTTGTAAATGCTGAACCAGGCTGTTAATGATAGGACGTTCTGGAGGACACCTGTTCATAGGGTCAATGTAAATAGGCAGTAACAGCAACAACACTTACTCACATCAAGTACATGTTTAACAGGAAAGGAAGGACTTGCCCTTTTATCAAATGGTCAAGGAGAGAAGTACAAACTAACTTCCTGTTGAAATTAGTGCAACCTTCATATTTATGTATTAACCGCTACCACACTTAAGATTTGAAACGCCTTTTCCTTAAAGACAAATCGCCTTAAAATCACTTTTCAAATCACTTTTTCTGAAGAGCCCCCTTGGCCATGTCCATTTTTGACCACTCTGTCGGTTTTTCTTGTGACAACCACTGGGGGTGGTGTTTTTTTTTAAAATCAGTTACTGCATCTCTTTTTAAAGCGATTTGGTTGTATTTGCGGACATACTAGGCTAGCTGCCTTTTTTCAGTTTCCACCCCTGCTTCTGCCATTTCCCTGTCGTTGTTTAAAGCAGTTCAGCCAAGTGCAAAAGGGGAAGCTGATTGTTAAGCAACTGCTGAAGTGCGGACTGCCAAACCGCTGTAATGACCACGTGATAGCGGATGGAGATAAGGCGATGCAAAATAAAAAGTGGCTGCTCAAGGAAGTGCGGTAGTGGCCTAAAGAGGTTTTGGCTAGGAGGGATCTTTCTAGACTGGGATGACTGCAAATCAGTCCAGCAGTAATCAATTGTTCTGTTTCTTCCTCAGATTTTGAAGAAGGGTGAAGAGGAGGATGTACCTTGCTGTTTATAGAGTCTTTTGCATTCTGGAATGTTTTTCTTCATTTTTTTCTCTCATTCAGTTTAGTTGGCTAAATGTTACTGATACAGTATATCACTTACACTGTTTAGGACTGATTGTACGTAAGGATTGTGGCATGGACTTTGAGTGGATAGGTCACACAACTAGGGTGCTTCTTAGGAAATGCAGAGGTAATGTCATGAAATGAGGGATGGAACAAGTTGGAATTGGAGATGGGCATGAAACAAAAAACAAAATGCTGTTTCTTCGTAATTCATTACCTAACGAAACGGTAGGAGGCATTTCATTTTGCTTCATCACGAAATGTTATTTCCCCCTCTAGAACAAATTCATTCTAGAGGAAATGACAAGGGAGCTTCCTCAAGCGATTCTAGGTAACCCCCTGAAATTTAGAAAGGTTTGGGGGTCAGGGGGCTGAGTTATTAAGCTCCAAAGGGGGTGCCTCTAGGGAAAAATCCTTCAAATTAGCTGTAGTGAGTTTTTCAGTCTGTTTGGCTGTGTTCTTCCTTTCACCAGACTCTATGGCTGGCATCCTCAGAGGGCAAGGAGCTCTATTTTTCTGTTTCATGCCCATCTCTAGTTGGAACATCTTCTAAAGAGTTCAGGATCTATCTGCCCCAATCTGTGACGTCTTTATCTGGTTACAAAGAGAGTTCAGTGGCTTTCTCACATCCCTACTATGTGGCTGAGAAGTTGCAGTGACACTACAAAAGGAGTCAATCTATCCCTTGTTAAGGTACAGGTACAATGTAACATAGTTACTCTTTTGGCATTGGAAAAAGGAATTCATTACTAGCAACTAGTTACTGTCAAGCTCTATCCTTAACTTGTTCTGCAACAGTTGGCTTTGTTGCTACTAATGCACAAAGCAGTAGTATATGGACAGACAGAGATACCCTCCCTCTTAGGCTGTTGTGTGTGTGTGTTGTGTCGTTACAGTCGTGACCGACTCTTCGTGACCCCATGTCCATGGAGTTTTCTTGCCAGGAATACTGGAGTGGTTTGCCAGTTCCTACTCCAGGCAGCTACAGCACTTGGTATTCCCTGGTGGTTGCCCATCCAAGTACTAACCAGGGCCGACCCTGCTTAGCTTTCGAAATCTGGCAATATTGGATGTGCTGAGGGTATCTAGACAGCTGCTCTTAGGCTGTTAAATACCCTTAATACGGCCTTTGCTCCTTTTTAAGCACCTTGAGCAGGCTGTAAAAGTAGTGGGCTTGTATCATTGCCTGCAGCACCTCCAGCCTCTCAATAGATGGGGGGAAACTGTGGGAAATAATTACCACAAATGAAATAAGGCTTCATTGATTTTTAATCCCCACTTTTACACTACCATGCCTGGTGAACGCATGGAAGCCATTTGCTTTTCATTTTAATGCCATGAAAAAACACAAATGAAAACACTCCTCTCAAAAGCAGTCAAATTAAAAAAATGCCAAGGTTTGAGCCTAACTGCTTTCTAATTTTAGAGCTATGCTTACATAAATGTTGTATTCCTTCTGTGTACAAGCCTGCATGAGCAGTAAAATTTCTGCCAATAGCCTCCAGGCATACAAACTCAACATGTTCTCTTCATTTGTCATTTGTGCCGGCGAAGAGACTGGAAATTAATGTAAACACCAGAGGTACCTCTCAGAGGACCATGTCAGGTTTCTTTGTTCTAACGTGATTGGGTTCAGCCAGTTTGGGAGGCTGTGTGTATGTCCTGAAAACACGGGATAAGGTAGTGAAGAATATTCACTCATTTCCTCGAGCTCATTGATACAGCCTGTTTCAACCTGAAGAGATATCTCAGTGAGAACTGCGAACACAAATATGAGTTTCCATCTCGGTAGCCAAGAGTGAGGCAAAGAGCTTATGTCCCATTAAGGGCCCCTTAATTTGTGCAAAATATTTCTGCACAACGCTACTGTCCACAATCCTTGGGAAGCAAAGCATGGACATACTGTACATAAGAAGCAAAGGAAGGTTATCTAATTGATGAAGAAGATGCAAACAACCCAGCAAGTGCTTTTAATTGTTAAAACATGAAACAAAATACAAGTCATCCTCATTTTGCATAATTGTCCACTTTTATGCAAATTGGACAATTTTGCACAAATGCCAAAGTTTTGAACAACAACAAAAAAAAGATTAGCTTTCCCCACAAAAAAAATTCTTGCCATTGGATGAACCATATCAAATATCCCTGCAAATTCCTTTATGACTTTGATGATTAGAATGAGTGTAAGATTTCCATGTTCTCTGCTGTTTGTCCATAGTTCCAAACTGGCCCATGACTTGAAATGGATTCATTTGAAATGTGGTGCTAGAGGGGAACTTTGTGGATACCTGAGATAAATGGAAAGACAGATGAGTGGGTCCTAGTACAAAATAGATTTCTATTCCTAGAAGGAAAACTGATGAAAGCAAGTAATTTGGATACAACATGAGAAGGGAAGATTTTCTGAAAAAGACAATAATAGTGGGAGAGGTTGAAGGCAGCAGGAAAAGAGAAAGACCAAATGAGAGATGGATTGACTGTCTAAAGGATACCATGGGTCTAGCTCTACAAGAGCTAAGCAAGGTTGTTGAAGACAGGACATTTTGGAGATCACTCATTCCTAGGGTCACCGTAAGTCAGAGGTAACCTGATGGCACATAACAACAACAACCTGACCTTGGACTAAACTTATGCCATCATGGTGGCTTTGAGTTTGGGCTGACATGGGTATGGATCTGTGGGTGAACAGTAAGTTAAGGTGGGCTTAAATATTTTGAAAACAGCGGTCATATCATAACTCCAGCTGGCCCATGGACTCTGTGCTATGCTGAACAATAAGCTTCTATCTATTGACACAGTGGATTTAGTAGTGAGTATTGATTTGCTTAGAGTTGGGAAAGAGAAATTTTCCAAACTCTGGTTTGAGATGCTTCTTTTTCATTCATTCATTCCTTTATTGCCAAATCCTGTCATGGTCGTACCCGGATGTTATGACTCACTGAGACTGGCGGCTTGACAGTGGTGGCTTGGATGGACACCCCTCACGCCTCCCGATGCCCTTCCTTTCATGCACATTGACTTCTTTGTAGCTCCCTTCTTCTTTGACAACTGGAAATCATTCCCCTCCTTATTTTGCAGCTGTGGCATCTCTCGTCCTTCTGAAGCACCCTGTGCACTGCCATCATCATCTTGGCAAGCTTTAATGTGTTTGCTTATGGCCTAATTAAGCACTTTGTATTCATTACTTCCCTGCTCTGTCTCACAATTAATCTCTTCAGTGTGATTACTTTGCCGCATATACTCTGTCAAGTGCGCAGCATCGGACCCTGCCTGATGCTTATTAAATGGGGCAAACGTATGGCCAATTAGTCTGCCGAAGATAAAAATGGGTACCTGCCCCTAAAAATCACCCCTTGATCTTCTCAGTTGTTTTCCACTAATGTACATTTCAACCCTATAAATCCTGGATCTCCTTCATTCCATGGCATGTTTATGTTCCCTCTGCTGTTAGACTTAAGACAAATGAAAACACAGTAAAACCAAACAAATTGTCTGAAGCTTGACTACTCCAGGTCAACAGGAATACTCAGAAAGTTATGCTAGAGGCTGCCCAACAAGCTCCTTTCTACTTATCCTGTCATTCCCCAGGGGTCAAATATGTAGCACCATCTCATGAGGGACTGGATCCAAATCCATGCCTGTCTTGATCTTCATAATCTTTGAACTTTCAGTGGATCTGAAACACAGCAGTCAGATTGCTAAATGGGGAGAGACATAGGAAGCACGCAACCCCATGTTACAGCAACTCCACTGGCTGCCGATCTGCTTCTGGGCAGAATTCAAATAGCCCCGAGGTGTTTCAAGGACTTTATCACCCTTTATCAATGTGTTAGAGCAGGGGTCCTCAAGCTACAGCCCATGGGCCGGATGCGGCCTGCCAATGTCCTGAATCTGGCCCGCCGGACACTGCAGAACCCCACTTGAGCCAAAAACTCGCTATGCAGCAGCAGCTGCCGCCTCAGCCACCAATGCAAGGGCAAAGACCACCATTGCCCGTAGCGTCTCTGGGGTGGGTGAGCAGGATGTGCCCTCCCCTATCCCCTTGGAGCCACAAGAGAAGTGGGACTCCTGTGCGGGCTGGCAGGCGCTGGGCTGGGGGTTGGGATGAAGTGGGTTGGGCCTTCCCTCTCCCTTCTCAGAGCCACGCTGGGCAGCTGCAGGGTCCGGGCCCCAACAAGGTCTGAGGGAGAGTGAACCAGCCCTCTGTTTAAAAAGTTTGAGGACCCCTGTGCTAGAGAGTTAAGATAATCAGGAAAGGTGTTCTTCTCAGTCCCGCCACCTCCACAAGTGGAGACACAAGACAGTTTTCTCTGTTGCTGCTCCCAGACTCTGGAACTCACTCCCACAGGAGGCCAGCCTGGCCCCATCTTTTCTGGCCTTCCACATGCAGGCAAAGACCTTTCCCTTCAACCAAACTTAGTGAACTGAATGTTTGTTTTATTTTATTGGTAGTGTATTCATTATAGTATTGTATTGTATAGACATAGCTACTAATCTTCTGGAAACAGGCACATACCATTCTCTTTAGGCAAGCTTTCCCTGAATGATGGACTACCATGTGTATTTTATATGAATCTATAGGTTTACATAGACATTGTGTTTATAACTATTTATAACCTTGTAGCTTTAATGTAATGTTGTCTATTAATGATGTAAGCTGTCCCTCAGTTTCTTGTTCTCAAATACTTGAACATGCCCTAATTATACTGGACTGTATATTATCCCTCATTACTGTAAGCCGCCTTAGGTCCTTTTCCAAGGAGAAAGGTGGGGTAAAATACTCTAAAACAAACAAACAAACAAACAAACAAACAAAGCCTTAATTTTTGTAATATCCCTTGGGTCTTTTTAAAGGAGAAAGACAAGTTGAAATTATCTATCAATTCTTAGATAAGGATAATTTTTTGCTGTTGCTTAAACATAAGGTCCCCACCCCCACAAAATATGTTCTGTTGGCGAATTTGTGCAAACTGCCCACCTCACAGAAATTGCAACAATGGTTCAAAGCTTCAGTTGCTGCTGCCTTCTTGCATGGACTTTTAAGAATAAGAAGAATCGGATGGGTTGTTTGCTTCTTTTAAACTACCATCTCGTCTTTCTGCACTTACTGTGTTCATGCTGCTTTACTTCAATGGGTTTGTGTTATTTAAAAATTATTTTTTTAAAAAAAATAAAAGAGGAAGGAACACAGTCTCGGTCACCCTGCAGCAGATAAGATTTGCACAAATTGCGGAAAGCATGTTCCTTGTTTTCCATGATCTCACACAAGAGGCAAGGAATTGAGATGACTTTGTGAACCCCTTCTTGAATTTTCTCATCTTGAGACAGTCTAAAAATTGATGAAAACAAGAAATGGAGGAATCATTCTTCACATTCCTGCTCTCCAGACATTTTGGACCTGATGGCAAACACTCAATTCCTTGTTCTCAAATACTTGAACATGTCTTAATTGTACTGGACTGTATATTATCCCTCATTACTGTAAGCCACTTTGGGTCCTTTTCCCAGGAGAAAGGCGAGGTCAAAATACTCTAAAATAAATAAATAACATAAATAAATAAATAAACACTGTAAGGGTACATTCCTACTTCTTCATGGTAAGGAGTCTTGGGGGGGGGGGAGAGAAGATGGAGGAAGAAAAACCAACAGATGGTACTCCAAGGGTTGTTTCCTCCTTCCATTCTTTTTGACCCCTAATTTTCTTTTGAAATAAAATTGAAATAACATTACAATTGTAAGCCAAAAAAAGGAACTATGAGAGCAGGAGGAGACTTCAGATTTATGGTTATCTTCTATATCACTGGTAGTTCCTTAGGATAATTATAGAAAAACAGCCTGATGAGATGCCTGCTTACAGACTGAGAAAGGGTGTGAAAGAGAGAAATAGTCAGATCGATGCATTATAATTTTGCTTAATTTTTCATTTCACCAACTAGATATTTGTTTCAATCCATGTTTATCAGCATTAGAAGTATGTCATGAGAGTTATATTGCATCTCACTCCTCAATTTCCAGATATTTATTGGTTTTACACATTTTCCCTACTGTGTACATGTTTTTCAAATATATTCCTCTAAGACAGACGTGTTTCTGCACATTCTTCTGTAATATTTTTTGAGCTGCAGACTGAATTGCATAGTTCGGCAAAGTGCAGATTTTGACTCAGTGCAATTTGGTTTGCTTATGAACCGAGAGTGTTGAAATTTAAAAACCTGGACATAACAGATTTCTTCTACATCAGCACACACACAAACACAGCCAGACAGAATATGAACAGAATTTTGGAGGCTATGACGTATCTCTATCATTCAGCAATTTGATGTTATTGTTATTGTTGTTATTGCATGTGCTGAAAATTCTGTACACAACTACAAGCTTATGATGAAATTTTAGAAACTTTCAGTTATGTGTAACACATGATGTGACTGTTGTATATGACAGTGGCTGCTGCTGCTGCTGCAGCTGCAGCTGGCGGTGCCATAAAGTTGACTCTAACCTATAACAACTGGCCTGGTCTTTTTGAGAAAATCTTGCCTTCTTAGAAGGTTACCTCCGGGTCCAGCGCCGTCTGGGCGCAGGGGTTCTTCTCCTCTCCCACATGATGGGGTTCGAAATGACGGCACCGGGGCCATTTTGCAGCACTGGGGCCATTCTTCTTCCCGGCGCCCACCCCATGTGATGGGGCTGCAAAATGGCTGGTTGGGGGGCCAGATTTTGCAACCCTGGGCTGTGGGTGGCAGTCTCCCATTATCAACATAAGAGACTGACCCAAAACTCAGCAAATGGCCTGTTTACATCTTCTTCCCGGCGCCATGGAGATCCCAGCCCCCTCCCTCAGGTTGATAATGAGATTAGCTGGTTGCTTTGGGGCCAGATGGGAGCTCCTTTTACAGAGAGAACGAGGTGCCTTTCCTGATTGGCTGTGGGTGGCAGTGTGATTCTGGTCCGAATTTAAGTGGCCACATCCCATTATCAACATAGAGGTTAGGTCATTCCCCCTTAATTTCTGGTTGCAGCAGCAGGTAGTGCATAGATTAATAGAGTCCTTTTGAGATCCCAGACTGGCATCCAATGGGTGCTTGGTAGCAATAGTTTTAAAAAGTTAATAAAGTTGTGGCCCTTGTTTAACCCAAAAGCTGCTGTCTCACCTCTTTATTTTGGGCTGAGAGGGCAATGTCCTCAAAGCAGGACAGCCTCCTCAGTTTTAACATTTATGCCTCAAGAACTAGTTCAGGGTCAGTTTGATCTAGGACCCACTTTACCTACATATCACCGATTCAATGGTTCTACTCCAGTAAGATATAGCCCACAGCAAGGAGCTATTTGGTTGTGTAAACTCAGAATGTTCTGAGTCTTCACAGTGTTGCAAGCTGACTTGATTCTCTTTTTATTATTTAACATTGTCTTTAAATCAGAGTGTCCTCTAAAACCTATACAATTTGCCTCATGAAGCCTACAGCTGATCGGAACTCAGGAAGTAATTGAGTTTTCCTCTTCAGAACTCCATTTGAAAAGTACTTCAGTCAGTGTTCCATCTGAGAAAATGACTCACAGAAGCATTGGCCAATGGACACATAAAAATAGCAGTGTCCAGTCCAAAAGAGAGAACAGGAAATAGGTTTCATTTTAGCAACTATAGACCAGTTCAGCCAAGGTTTATTGGGGAGTGGCTACCATATTGATTGTCTCATGGTTCCATCCAAAAGAAGGGGCAAATCTGGACCATCTTTCTTTTCCTCAGGGTGTGTTATACAATTCAAAACAAACAAAAGGCTTCTGACCTCTTTGCCTGGTTGAAGGTTCAATACAGTGGTACCTCTTGAAACAAATTTAATTGATTCTGTGGGTCAATTTGTTTTAAGATTTTTTTTGTCTTACGAAATGCAGTTCCAGCCAGATTTGGGCACATGGAAAAGAAGAATCTCACAAGCACATCTCCCCATCTGTGGTAATAAATATGCAGTCAAACTAAGGAAATAAGATTTTGCTTACCTTTCTTGGAAAAGTTCATAGAGAACAAGGGTATCTATGACTATCATTATGGATGCCTAAGGACAACCTCCGGGTTGGAGAGGTAGGCAGGATATCCCTCAATGCCATTTTTAGGGAATCATAAGCAGGTGAAGACATCTGCTTGGGAATATCCTGAAGCAAATGGTGAGCCACTATGTGAGACAGAATGCTGGACTGGATGGGCTGGGGCCTGTTCCAGCAAGGCTGTTCTTACAGACTTATGTTCTTGACAAAGATGCTGTAGTGGAACCAAGACATGCAAGGTTAAAGCCCTAGGACTTTGGGGGTACCATAAATTAGGAAATGACCCACCACTCTGGATTCCCTGTGCTTTCTGAGCTTAACAACAAGCTTCATAGTAAATAAGAGGGAACTGGATTTTCCAATATAAAGTATTTAAAAGTATTTTGATCTTGTTTGGGCAATTAAAACATACAGTACAACCGCCATATCCATGGGGGATCAGTTCCGGGGTACCTGCAAATAGCGAAATCAGTGGATAAGAGCAAACACTCTTATCCAAAGATAATGGCAACTACAGTGGTGGTGGGATTCTGGGGGCAAAAGCTTTCACTCCTCAACAACCCCCCAAACACTTGGTAGTGTGGCAGCAGCAGCGAGGAGAGCTCAGCATCGGTAAGCTTTCTTTCCTTTCTTCCCTCCTTGTCACCGTCGGCCAGCTATGCTCTTCGCCACTGGACTCAGAAGCCAGCCTGCATGCAGGGGCGAAGACGGAAGAAAGATTACCGATGCCAAGCCCTCCTCAGCACCACCACCCAACCACCTTCTTCGTTGCCAGCTTTGCGGCTACTGTTTGTGACAGTAGCCTGGTTTACGGCTACTGTATTATTTTTAAAATATTTCCCCCCTCAATCCGTGGATTAGTGAATCAGCAGATAATGATCCAGGAGATAAATACCAGAACTCCCAAAATACCAGAACTAGGGGACATAGACTCAAATTGAGGGCTGGGAGAGTAAGAACTGACAAAAGAAAATATTTTTTTCACCCAGCGCGTTTTTAGTCTATGGAACTCCCTGCCACAGGATGTGGTGATGGCATCTGGCCTGGATGCCTTCAAAAGGGGAAAGAACAGATTCCTGGAGGAAAAGTCCATCACAGGTTACAAACCATGATGGAGATGTGTAGTCTCCAGGCTTTAAACCGGGGTACTTCAAGGGCCAGATGCAGGGGGGTGGTATCAGGAGACAGATATCTAGTCTCGTGCGCTCCCAAACACATCTGGTGGGGCCGCTGTGAGATACAGGAAGCTGGACTAGATGGGCCTTTGGCCTGATCCAGCATGACTCTTCTTATGTTCTTATGTATAAGGGGGTCATACTGTATTATCTTGAAAAAGACCTGCTCCTGATTTACTGATATGGTTGGATCTAGCTGCCTATATCTCTGAATCTTTCTTGTCAGGGGTGTTAACTTTGGAGACTATAGTAAAAACCACTTGTAATTTCAGATTTTTAACTGTACCACTACATGACACCCCAATTTGGCAGCCTAAGGCAGTTGCCTCATGCTGTCTGCTAACAGAGGTAGTCTCACCTTTCTGAGAAAAACAGGAAATGGAGGTGGAATAGTTATTTGACTGACCCCCATAATTGCCCTGATGCATTATTATTGGCTATTGCATTCTATTTGCAGGTGTTCTCCTACTTAAAGTTTTTTATCTTGATAAATCAGTCAATATATGAAATGGCTAGAGTGGAAAGATCCTCTAGTTTCCCATTTCCCCCAGATGTTCTTTGACTACAAAGCCCAGAAAACCTGGCCAGCACAGCTTGCCTCTGGGAGTTTTATGAACATCTGGGGATTCCACTCTAGGGCATGGTGTGCATGCAACTGTCATGTACACCATGGTGACAGTTGTCAGAACTGGTACTGCCAAATCAGAAGTACGTACATAGATAGTGTGACCTCTACAGCCCCTGTATCCATGTGATTTTATAGCAACTCTAACAGGGCTTTCATGATCAAGAAAACTACATTCAAGGAGTAGTTTTACCAGTATCACCCACACCAATAATTTTCCATGGCTGAGTATGGATTTGAACTCAGTTCCCCAGAGTCCAAGTCTTTTATACATTCTATATTTGAGGAGGGGGTCTCAACTGGGAGAGTGGGACCACATAGAATAGTACTAAGAACTGCTAGCCTTAGAAATGATTTTGGTTTGCTCCTCTCCAAAGACTTCATTCTGAAACATTCATTATTGGAGAGCATCTCAGGTAAATCCGTTCCAACAGGATGACGGGTCTGAAGCCAAGAAGAGTATGTGATGGCAATACGGTATAAACTATTTTTCTTCATTGCGAAATGTATTCACCTCAACACCTTGCTTTCAAATGACTCTTCCCATCTGCTGAGCTTCGGCCGAAATGAAAGTGTCTCCCCTGGGATGACTTGGAGGTAACTTTCAAAGTTAAGTTCAATGTAAGTTGAGCTGGCATACATCTGGAGTCTTAGCTGGATAATGGATATTAATAACTGGGATGTGTAATCCTCTTTTTTTCTCTCCCCCTCCCTCCCTTCTCCCCACATTCTCCAAATCAGGCAGTTGCAAGGGGCAAAATACCATCTAATCCAATCCTACCTAAATATTATCTGTCTGACTCTCGGTGTCATGTAGTTCACAGACAAATGAGCAAACATGTCGTCGAAAGAACCCTATGAAATAAGCTGTTCTGGATGGTGCCTTCTACAGTTCTCACCTGGCTTTCGTTTCTTCTCCCAGCTTCACCGACTAGCTGGGTGCTGATAACACATTTTATTATTTCATTTCATTTCATACACGGATAGACTGGATGTAACAAGGATACTGGGCCCCCAGTGTTTGAATTACAGGCCATCCATTCTCTTATGTATCAGATCCTGGGCAACTCTTAAAGAAAACTACACAAGTGAAACGATACGGCTCATATTTGGAAAAGGCCACTAGTGGCTAGAGCAGGGATGGGGAACCATTTAGAGACCGAGTGCCCAAACTACGATTCAAACCCCACTACATTTTTCACAAAGTGACAATAGAGCAATTTAAGCTGAATACAGGTGGCTGTGAAGGGGCAAGGTTGGGTGCCCATCGAAATGGCTCGGAGTGCCACCTTGGGCACCCGTGCCATACGTTCGCCAAGAATGGGCTAGAGCAGTGGTTGTGAACTTTCAGCACTCCAGATGTTTTGGACCCCAACTCCCAGAACTCCAAGCCAGTATTGTCAATGACAAAGGACTGTGGGAGTTGTGGTCTAAAACATCTGGAGTGCCAAAGGTTCACCACCACTGGGCTAGAGTGTGTGGAAACCTTCTAATCCCCCCACCTCAATCCCAGCTGACACACTCAGATGTGAGCAAAGGGGTGAGCCAAGGAGAGGAAAATGCAACAAAAGGATCCCTGTTCGATCTTATAGCTGGGATACTGAGGTTCCCTCTTTGAAAATAGAATATGGCTTGCCTCTTTGGTTATTGGAAATGTAGTGGGGGGATACTACACGGGAGGCTTCCTATATAGAGTTCTCTTACATGCCCAGAAACGTTTATGAAATTTAGCTCCCCAGTGTTGAATTCCACCACTACAGACTTTTTCACTCTGACTATCTCTCTGTGTTGTTGTCATTATATGCTGCCAAGTTGTCTACAGTGTATGGCAACCCTACCAATGAGTGCTCTTCAGAATGTCCTGTCCTCAACGGGCTCAGCTCAAGTCTGTGACTGACTTCATTTTGGGAAGCCAGGCCATGTTATCTTTTGTCTCCCTTCACTTTCTACTGCCTTCCATCTTTCACTGGTTTCAACATTTTTGCCTCCGGAGATAGTTCAGGCTTGATTTGCTCCCACCACTTCTTCTGGCAGGGGGTTCCACAGACCAATGATCCTTTGGGTGAAAAAGTACCTTCTCTTATTTGTTTAAGATCTAGCACCCAAAAGTTTCATGGAGTGCCCCCAAGTTCTAGTGTTTCACAATAGGAAAAACAGCTTTTCCTTATCTACTTTGCCCACACCATGTATGATTTGATACATTTCAATCAGGTCACCTCTTAGGCGCCATCGTTTAATAGTGAAGAGGCCCAGCTGTTGCAGACCCAGATGGTAAGGAGGTGTTCCAGCCCCCTACTCATTCTGGTTGCCCTCCTCTACATTTTTTTCTTATTTCAAACATCTGGTTGCCCTCCTCTGCATTTTTTCCTTATTTCAAACAAAGTGATTTTCTTGTCTACTGTCTTAACTGCCCCCCTTTCATGCTTATACATGGTGATTGGAAATACAAGAGTTTGGCTAATCTTGGTCTTGGCGTCCAGCGATACAACCTTACACATGATGATCTTTTCTAGTTCCTTCATTGCTGCCCTTCTGAGTCTTCTTCTGATTTCATGGCTGCAGTCACCATTTGGACTGATGGTTGAACTAAGATGTACAGGATCTCTAATAATTTCACATTCTTCATTTCCAAATTTGTATGAGTCTTCTGTAGTCAAGAATGATTTTTGCCTTCTTACTATTCGACTACAGTCCTGATTTGGCACTTTCATTTTCACTAAAAGTTGTTTCAAGTCATTGCTGCTCCTCTGCATCTCTTAAATTTCTTCCCCAGATGTTCACTCCTTCCTTTGAATCTAATCTGGTATTCCATGTGATATGTTTTGCACACAGACTGAATTGATAAGAGAATAACTGCCCAGTAATTTGCACTACAGCAGACCTGCACAACAGGTCGACCGTGGGCTTCCTGTAGCCTGAGAAGGGTTCAAAAGTAGCCTGCCACCATCAATTTAAAAAGTGAGGGGATAAGTTCTCCACCCCTCCCTCCCCCATCCCAAGGACCACCACTGCCCCAGCAAAGTTCTGGGTCTGCCAGCCCACTGTCTCAGCAGAGCAGGGCAGTTCAGGGCCATGGTGCATTGACATCAGTTCCCTCCAGAACGGATCAATTGATTTTCAATGCATTCCTATGGGAAACTGCTGCTCTACTTACAATATTTTTTTACATATGAGCATGTGCTAGGAACAGATAAAATTTGTAAGTAGAGGTTTTAGTGTAGTAGCCCTCAGGCACTTTGGGCTGGAAAACGTAGACCTTGTCCTGTTCAAAGTTGAACAGCTCTGCATTACAGTGTACCTACCTACTGAATCACTGAGGATTTGGTAAGTTATCATTTCTATACATTCCCTTCTCATGTGCACAATTTAATATCATGCCTTTAGCTGTACTTAAGGGCCATTTTAAAGGAATCCCTCTACAAAATCACACATGCCTGTGTGGTGAAGGTGTTGAAACGCTCACCCATGTGCTACTGTTCTGCTCTTTCTATAGACAGGTGTGCCAAGAATTACTTCTCCCCATGTCAGTAAAGAAGCCAGGTCATTCATCTGATTTCTATGTATCTTTACTCCTTGGAGACTGAGACAAACAGGTGACACTATGGAAAGCTGCATTTTTAGCAACAGCAATTGAAATGAGGCCAAATATGATTTTTTTTAAAAAATTAGGGATGGGCACGAAACGGAAATTTCTGTTTCGTTAAATTTTGTTTTTAGTTTGGGGAGAGGGGGTTCATTTTGTACTAAATGAATTTTTAAAAATTCATTTTGTATTTTGGTTTGGTTTGGTTCATTGTGTGCGTGGTATGTGTGCGTATGTGGTATTGTGTGACTTTTTTTTGCCAGCCCCAGGGCTGATCAGCTGGTGATCTGGGGCGGCAAAAACAAAAAAGTTTTAAACTCCTACCTTTTCCCTGCGCTGATCGGGGAGGAAGGTGGGTGTTCACTTCTAAACTTTTTTTTTTGCCTCCCTAGCCTGCACACCAGCTGATGGGCGCTATGGGAGGCAAAAGAAAAAGAAAAAGAAAAAACTCACACCCTTTCCTGCACCCGATCAGGTGGGGAAAAGGTGGAGGGTTTTTATTTTTTATTTTTGGCCTCCCCCAGCACCCATCAGCTGAACCCCCAAAAAGTTTAAACCTCCTGCCTTTTCCCCACGCAGGAGAAAAGGCAGGAGTTTAAAACTGTTTGGGGGTGTGTTTTTTTGGCCTTCCCAACCTGTGCGGCAGCTGATCGGTGCTGGGGGAGACCAAAAGCCTGCAGTTTCTTGCGCCCCTTCGGGTGCATTGAGGGGAAAAGTGGGATTTTCCCCATAGGGGATTTTCCTATGGGGAAACAAAATGAAACGGAACGGAACAGAAATTTCTGTTTTGTTTCATTTTGTTTCTCCTCCAGAGTGGGGTTCGTTATTCATTTCATAACACTACAAAACAAATAACAAATAACATCCCACCTCTAAAAACAATGATCATTTAGGGATTTACTTCCCTAAATTCACTATAGGTATATTGCATGTATATATTATTTATTATCTTGATTTTAGCATGCCAAATTTTTATTATGTAGATGTTCACAGATGGGCATGAACTGCCATACCGGTCCTGGTTGGTTTTTCGACCAAACATTTGATTTTTCGTTTTGTGCCCATCTGTATTTTTCAGTGCTTGCCTCCCCCACCCCCTCCAGATGCTGCCTCTGAATGACTGCCTGGCACAGGAAGTGAGGCTCAGAAGCACCAAACATTTTAATTTCTATTTAGAAATCTCCTGGCTATTTTTACTTTCATTTTAGCTTTACTTTAGCTTATTGTTGTTGATTTATGCATATTTTGCTTATATTATATTGTTTGTATTTTGGATTGTTAAATGTGTGACTTTGTTATTTTGTTACGCTATTCTATGTTGTAAACCACCCAGAGTAGCCCTAGGGCTAGATGATGATGATGATGATGATGATGATGATGATGATGATGATGATGATGATGATGATGATGATGATAATAATAATAATAATAATAATAATAATAATAATAATAATAATAATAATAATAATAATAATAATAATAATGAACCGCCGCCTGAGTTCCCGCTCGGGAAGTAGGAGCGGTATATAAGTGCAAAAAAATAAATAAATAAATAAATAAATAAATAAATAAATAAATAAATAAATAAATAATAATAATAATAATAATAATAATAATAATAATAATAATAATAATAATAATAATAATAATAATAATAATAATAATAATAATAATGTGAACCACCCTGAGTTCCCGCTCGGGAAGTAGGAGCGGTATATAAGTGCGAAAAATAAATAAATAAATAAATAAATAATAAATAAATAAATAAATAAATAAATAAATAATAATAATAATAATAATAATAATAATAATAATAATAATAATAATAATAATAATAATAATAATAATAATAATAATAAAAACATGTTTGGTCAAAAAACAAACCAGTACTGGTTCGGCAGTTCATGCCCATTTCTATAGATGTTATCTTCTCTTGGCCATGGCTAATGCAAATAAATAAGTCACAATGAGAGTAGGCCTTTTTTGAAGCAACGAAACTTACTGGGGAGTTGACTTACCACATCCCCACTGAAGGTATATTCAATGGGCCTACTATGGTGTGACTTACAACACTAAAGCAATAGGATTTCAGCCCGTGTAATGTTCACAGTGCGTAAAGCATCCTTTATAGCATGTCTTAAAGAGCCAGAGACATGTAGCTGACGTTTGTATGCATCTCCATTACTCATTGACAAATTCAACTCACAGCTGAATTTGTGAGCTGTCTCTTTTGAAGAAAATAAAGGGAGTATTTGATAATAGAAAAGCTTTGCTGTGATGTCGACTAAGGGAACAAATGTCAGTAATTTGAATTGCTATTATGGTGACATGAAGTGCTTTATGGTGTTCTACAGCCCATATTCAACATTACATGGATTTTTGACTTCTGACTTATTGTACGCTCTTCTCTTTCTCTCACGGCAATCCTTGACACCCCAAACTTGCCGTGAAGGTTTTTCAAGTGTTCTGTGCTGGGTTTGGAGGACATGCAAGAGTCCTTCATCCCTCCACTTAATGGGGTTTTTTTATCATCATCATCATCATCATCATCATCATCATCATCATCATCAACAACAACAACAACAACAACAACAACAACAACAACAACAATGTGCCATCAATTCAATTATGACCTTAAGGATACCCCTTTTCATGGTTTTCCAGGCAGAGAATACCCAGAGGTGATTGACCATTCCCTTCTTCTCAGACTGCCCTGGGACTCTGCAGCTTGCCCAAGGCTACACAGGTTGATTCTTCTCCCAGGTCATAAAGTGGGGAATCAAACTCCCCACCTCTGGCTCCACAGCTGAACACCTAGACCTCCATGGTCTAGGTCAATGGTTCTCAACCTGTGGGTCGCCAAATGTTCCTGGACTGCAACTCCCAGAAGCCTCCACCACTTGCTGTGCTGGAAGGGGTTTCTGGGAGTTGCAGTCCAGGAACATCTGGGGACCCACAGATTGAGAACCATTGAACCGCTAGACTAGTGGTTCTCAACCTGTGGGTCCCCAGATGTTCCCGGACTACAACTCCCAGAAACCCCTTCCTGCACAGCAAGTGGTGGAGGCTTCTGGGAGTTGCAGTCCAGGAACATCTGGGGACCCACAGGTTGAGAACCACTGATAGACCATGGAGTTATCCAGCCTGCTTCTGTTTCAGCCAAATAATCATCTTATATCATAGCCAAAGGGTTCCATTTGTATATAAAACCCTTTTGCTTCATTTTATCAAGAAAAGTAGGATGTCATTGCTTAAAATGAACAAATAGGACTTTATGTGTTTCCTACAAAAAATTATCACTGCACATTGTGTTTGTTAAGTGAAAACCTCCAAACAATAATCCATTCTTCATTCAAAGTAGCTCTGTTAAGTTTATTGGAATTATGGTGTAATACATTATGGATGAACTACTATCTCTGTGCATACTTGTTTTTATAACAGTAATGTAATCTGTTTGATCTATGGTATATATGCACATATCTTCCCCTCTGTCAAGAGTCTCATGGCACAGTGGTGAAACAGTTGCTCAAAACCTGGGGGTTCAATCCCAGGTAGCCGGCTCATGGTTGATTCAACCTTCTATCCTTCCAAAGTGGTAAAAGAGAGTACCCAGCTTGCTGGAAGGGGTAATGTAGAAGCTGCATGATTAAAAATTGTAAACCGTCCAGAGAGTGCTTTAAGTGCTATGGGACAGGATATGTAAGTAGAATACTTTGCTTTTATTTAATGCTCAAGAATTGAGATGGGGACGAAATACTAACAAGGCGGTTTGTTGTGCTTTGTCAACCAATCCATCACCTGTGAACCAACAAACCAATGAACAATGTGAACCAACAAGCCAATGAACAATGGCCATTGTTCATAGAATCATAGAATCATAGAATCATAGAGTTGGAAGAGACCTCAAGGGCCATCCATCTTATGAGCCTATTTCAGACCAGGGTGACAAGAGGTCAAAGTGAACTATAAAATGGAGGACTCATGAAGCTGTTTGGATGAGCAGCGAAACATTTCAACCTCTCAAGAAAAAGAAGTTCAGTTGCCGTGACTCAACTTCCAGAGAAACTCACCTGGATGACTGAGAATCTTCACAGTCAAGAAACAAAGAGTTTATTTGGGTGTGCCTGGGGGTTTCTGCACTCCCACTTAATTTCTTTATCACCTTTTCCCTTGAAACATACATTTTCAGCCTTGGCAACCACAACCAACCTGAGGCCCTGTAGTTATTTCCAACAATGATCCCATCCGTTGTAACCAGGTGAGTCAATGGACAAGAATTATGGGTCTTATAGGCACACACACAGAGAGAGACAGACAGACACACACACAGGGCTTTATTATGATATTGTTTGCTTTTCTTTCCCCTGTATGTTCATCAGCCCATCATTTGCAAGCATCACTGCCATGCTGTACAAATTACGAACATAGCATTAGCAAATTTAAATAAATGGTTTACCATTCTTTTGTGCAACTGAAAATGTGGTGAATTGACTCACCTGTGGAATTATAACCTACGTTCATGAGCAACTTTTAGCAGCATATCAGATATTTTCTACAGATGGGATGGCATGGGAAGGTGTTGCTGCACTTTTCAGGGTTTCTATGATCTTTCTGTTTTCTAGGGCAATGAAAGCCTGGCCTATAAAAAGAACTCTCTGTAATACACTATTATAACCCTCTAATTCCTAACAGCAATAGATGGATTTTAATTTTACAATATGGTATAATAAAATCAAAATCTACCCCTAGGAAAGGAATGGGTTTTATGGATCATGGATCTTTATTTTTATCCAGTGCCCTCCATTCGGCTCAGAAAGTTGAATACACTTCAGAAGATTTCAAGAAAGTGGATATAAAAGTGCAGGGAGGGGAGGTGTAGAAGCCTAAATGATTGTTCCAGTTTGCAGGTGGAAATAGTTCAGAGAAGATGAGAAAGGTCTCATTTCATTTGGGCAGCCTGCAATTTGCTGGCCTGGTGCTGCTCCACTGTACTCAATCTCATTGGCTTACTCTTCATCTCAAGGGTGGGTTTCCCTAGTGGTTAAACAATCCCTCCCTCATACTCCCTCTTGCTGTGTCCACCCCCCGGGTCTCATTCCTGCTCATGGCATCGCATCACCTCCTAAAAGAGGCAAAGTGAGGCAGGGAGAACACAACATGAGCCATGCCTGCGATCTGTCAGCCTTTGAGATGTACAAAATAATGACTGAGACGTACAAAATAATGTAGGGCATAAGTAAAGTGGATAGAGAGAAGCTCTTCTCCCTCTCACAAAATACCAGAACTAGGGGATATCCACTCAAATTGAGGGCTGGGAGAGTAAGAAGAGACAAAAGAAAATATTTTTTCACCCAGCACATTGTGAGTCTGTGGAACGTCCTGCCACAGGATGTGGCGATGACATCTGGCCTGGATACCTTCAAAAGGGGATTGTATAGATTCCTGGAGGAAAAATCCATCACAGGTTACAAACCATGATGGAGATGTGTCATCTCCAAGCTTAAAACAGGGGTACTTCAAGGGCCAGATGCAGGGGAGTGGTATCAGGAGACAGATATCTAGTTTCATGCACTCCCAAGCGCATCTGGTGGGGCCACTGTGAGATACAAGAAGCTGGACTAGATGGGCCTTTGGCCTGATCCAGCATGGCTCTTCTTATGTTCTTATAATAATAATAATAATAATACCTTTATTGTCAATGTACAACATGTGCACAATGAAATTAGCTGAGTCTCCCATGCCCACCCCCACCACCATCCCGCCCCCATCTCACTGGCAATCACTCAGTCTTATTGCACCCTGTGTACTTGACACAGAATGCGCCAGCCCACAGGTCAGTTCTTCTAGACTTGTCCTGGGATTATTTCCCATTCAGCAGTCTGACAGCCCATGGATAAAAACTGTTCTTCAGTCTGTTGGTACGGCAGGCTATACTACGATATCTTCTGCCTGATGGTAACAAGGTAAAAAAGTGCTGACCGGGGTGTGAGTCATCCTTAAGAATTTTTCCAACCCTCCTGAGGCAACGATCCCTAGCGATGTCGTCCAGTGCACTCAGGGGACAGCCCATGATATACTGAGCTGTGCTTACCACCCTCTGTAGTGTCTTCCTGTCAGCAGCTGTCAATCCAGCATACCAAAACGGTAATGCAATATGTGAGATGCTTTCAACTGTGGACCGGTAGAAGGAGATAATCAGTTGTTGCTTCACTTTGTTCTTACGCAAGACCCTAAGGAAATGCAGTCTCTGCTGGGCCTTCCTGACTACTTTGGTTGTATTAATTCCCAGGATAGATCCTCACTGAGGTAAACTCCCAGAAATTTAAAGGAAGAAACTCTCTCCACACACACACCCTGGATGTACAATGGGGCTAGTTCCTCTCTCTTCCTCCGGAAGTCCAGCACCATCTCCTTTGTCTTGGTAATATTTAGATGCAAGTTGTTTTCTAGGCACCATGTGGATAATTTTTGGACCTCATTCCTGTACGGTGATTCATCTCCCCCTGTAATAAGACCCATTATGGTGGTATCGTCTGCGAACTTAATAATCACAGTAGATGGATCAGATGATACACAATCATATGTGTACAGTGAATACAGGAAGGGACTAAGCACACAGCCCTGTGGGGAGCCGGTGCTAAGCTTCAGGGAAGTAGATGTGAAAGGCCCAACCCTCACTGTTTGTGAGTGGTCCCTTAGAAAGTCCTTGATCCAATCACAGATGGTAGAAGAAAGGTCCAAATCAGCCAGCTTTTTAATAAGAATGCTTGGTAGGATGGTGTTAAAAGCTGAACTGTAATCAATGAAAAGCATCCTAACATAATTTCCAGGTTTCTCCAGATGACTCACTGCAAGGTGTAAGGCAGTAGCTATGGCATCATCTGTTGATCTGTTTCTCCTATAGGCAAACTGATGTTTATCAAAGTCTGGTGGAAAACATGTTTTAAGGTATTGGAGAACCAATCTTTCAAAGCATTTCATCACTACAGACGTTAATGCAATAGGTCTGTAGTCATTTAGGCAATTAACTGCTGTTTTCTTTGGGACTGGGACAATGGTAGCTGCTTTCAAACATGATGGAACGCAAGCCGTTTGCAGGGAGATGTTAAAAATTCTTGTCAGAACCCCTGCTAACTGATCAGCACAATTTTTTACCACTATCCCCAGGACCCCGTCTGGGCCTGCAGCTTTACTGGGATTCACAGCCCTCAATGCAGCTCTCACTTGATGTTCATATAAAATGTTCTTATGTTCTCCCACTAATCTGGTCAACCCCCTACACCAATAATACTAATAATACTAATAAGGAGCAGGTTCCATTGAAAAGTGGTGCATTATACCTGTGGACATTACAGGCCCAAAAGTAATAACATTCCACTTGGAAACAGCAAGATGTAACTCTGAGCATTATCCCACAGCCGGAAGAACCACCTCCTAAGACAAGGCGGATTCGCTCCGCCAACGGTCATGTGATTCGGAACACAGCTTTCTGTGTCCTCATGGACGGTGCTGTATTCTTTGCCTCAGTTGCCGACATATCGCCTTCCTTGTGTCACTGCAAACTGTGCAGTAATGTGTACAATTATAATTATTCTTACATCATGATGTTTAATAGGGAAAATTTCAGTAAATTTTCAGTAATAGGGAAATTTTCAGCAATTTCAGTAAAATACAGGCCAGCGCATATGATGTGGGTTTGCCGGCATATTGCTATCCTGAAACCACAAATTAAAAAAAAAAACACCACAGAAAGTAGGCACAACGAGGGGCAAGAGAAAAAAAACAACAGCGTTTCCAAGTTCCCACTTAAGTTTGTGTCACCTTAAAAGACATATTGAAAGCAGCTCTAAGAAACAGCACCCCCAGAGGTGGTTGCTGGAAGATGTGCTTAAGATGCGCTTAAGGGGGCATGGTCGGTTTTTTTTTTTTAAGCTGGCTGCTCCTGGGGGCACAATTTTTGAAAATGGTTTTTCCTGCATTAATAAGCTTTTTTTCAACAGTTGTGGGATAAGGCTTTCTGTCCCTCAGCATCTTCAGCTTTAAAAAGCAACAGCAGCCAGATAGTGAGTAAGAAAAGAATACCACTGTCAGGGTGGGGGTGGGGGTGGGGGTGGGGGAAGGAGTTTGGGGCAATGCTGTCATCAAATAAAATATATCTCTTTGCTTAGTTTAAGCTCTGTGGTGCAGTTGTTAAATGCCTGTACTGCAGGTAAAATTGTTCTCACGACCAGGGGTTCAATCCCAGGTAGCAGGCTCATGGTTGACTCAGCCTTCCATCCTTCCGAGGTTGGTAAAAGAAGTACCCAGCTTGCTGTGGGGGATGGGCAATGTGTAGCCTCCATTACTGTAATTAAAACTATAAATCCACCCAGATACTACTTGAAGTGGTATGGGGTGGTATATAAGCAGAACTTTTTGCTTTTGCTTTTAGTTTGCCAGCAGATTTTGAAACATTGCTATGCCTCCAAAGTACGCATATGCATCTTTCTTTATGGGTTTCATGTATATTTCAGAAGAGTCACAGAAAGAGCTCCTCAGGTTTAAGAATAACTTACAAGTTATACTTCCAAAGCCACAAAAAGCAGTTAGTGTCATGCTATTGTTTTGGTTTTTATACCACTTTTTACATTTGTCTTATACAAATAACATGTCCATGGAAGGGTCTGGATGGAGATTTTCACAATACAGTGACCCCCCGCCATTTTGCGGTTCAGGTACCGCGTCCCCGCTACATTGCGGGATCGCAGTACCTGCACCGTGGGGGGGGGCGTCCGGGTTGCTTAGTGCCACCCTCCCACGACCCCTGACAAGCCTCAGGGCAGCATGGAGGGGCAACGGGGGTGATCGGGTCGCTCCGCACCACCCTCCCACACCCCTCTGACAAGCCTCAGAGTGGCTGGGAGGGGCGGCGCGGAGCGATCGGGTCGCTCCATGCCGCTCAGCCAGGCTCCCCTGGGACGGCTCGGGGTGGCCGGGAGGGACAGCGTGGAGAGATCGGGTCACTCCGCGCCGCTCAGCCAGGCTTCCCCGGGAAGGCTCGGGGCGGCCAGGAGTTCTCTCTGTGCTCCCTGACCTCCTTGCCCTCTGAAGGTGCCAGCCACAGAGTGTGGTGAAATGTCAGGAAGAAAAACTTCCAGAACACGGCCAAAAAGCCCGAAAAACTCACCACTACTAGTTGAAAAGAGTTCAGAAGAGCATTGTTCTCCCCCAATCTGTGATGAAATCCAAGAGACAAAGACAAACTACCTCAGTGATTCTTCACGCTAGGAATCTGAGAGTTGGCAATATGATATAAATATAAAGCTAATATAAACGATGAGCAGTAATATGTTGCCCTAGACACAGCACTGTTTGCATTGCTCATATCCTTCTGAGTAGTACATTTCGAGCAGACATCTTGAAATGCCTGAACAAAAGCTGTGTCCCTCCAGTACCTAATTGGATCTCTCTGCTGTTTCCACCTGGTTTTCTAGGCAGCCCTGGATTTCCTGTCCCTGTGCTACTGCATAGTCCTTAGTTTAAAAAAATGGAAACAAGAGCATTTAGAGTAAATTGATGGATTACGCAGCCATAAGTCTCTAGGCTCAAATGGCATGCATGCTGGAGTTGCAAAGATGCTCGGATATGAAACAAAAGCTATTGATTTTGGTATTTATCCTCTCGCTAAGTATCCATATCTATGCCAGAAAAGTGGTGAGAACTAATGTGCTAGTCATTTTTAAGAATGAGAGCTGAAATGAGGCGAGCCATGAGAGGAGGCTGAAATATTGCACCATCCAAAATAGCAACGGAAACCTTTACGGTGATGGCCTACTGCTAAAATCCCTCTACTCTAATGAGCCCCTGACCCTGTAGGCTCATTATACGCTGTGAGAATGCTCACCTAATGGGAGGGAAAGCACAGCAGCTGCGTCAAATGTAACTAGGGACACACCAATCTATTTCTGCTCTTTCAGCTTCGCATGTGTCCATCCACCATCTCCCAGACATTGGGAGTTCAATTCCCCCACTGTGCTGCCTTGACAAAGACTGGACTCAGGGGTCCATCTGTTCTCTTCCAGCTTTGCAGATGATAATAAAGGCAGGACTGGCACAGATTTCATTTCAGATCCTTTCATTCATCTGCAAATTATATTCAAAAACGGAAGCCACAACAAAGTTTTGCATTCCAATAATCAATTTTGAGAAAAACATTGACATTAATTAATTAATTAATTAATTGATTGATTGATTGATTGATTGATTGATTGATTGATTAATTGATTGATTGATTGATTGATTGATTAATTGATTAATTAATTAAAGAGTATTTTTACCCCACCTTTCACCAGAACTGCCATGGTCTACAGCAGTGCTGGCGAACCGTCGCCAATACAGATGGTTTGGACCACAGCTCCCAGAATTCCAAGCCTGTATTGCCAATGACAAAGGACTGTAGGAGTTGCGGTCTAAAACATCTGGAGTGTCAAAGGTTTGCTACCACTGGTCTATAAGGTCAAAAGCAGCTGAGAGGTCCAATAAAACCAAAAGAGATACAGATCCCCTATCCATTTCCCTGTGTCACAATGCAACCAGTGCCGTCTCAGCCCCATAGTCAGGCCTGAAGCCAGATTGAGCTGGATCCAGGCAGTTTATCTCATCCAGAAACCTCTGGAGCTGCAAGGCCACATCCCGCTCTAGGACTTACCCTAAGAATGAGATATTTGATACATTAAAGCGCTTTTCTGGAATCTTAGTAAGTTACATCATGTCCTTCTTTGTTCCGCAACTAGTTTTGTACCGTGACAGCGTTGGTCGCGATCACATGGTTTTGCCCCTGTTTCAGTGTTCCCATGGTCATGATAACATGTCTCGTGACAAATGTTACCTCACGGTCTTCTACAATGACAAACACTGAATTTGTCTAGCTTCCTTTTCTCTTTGGGGGTGGGGGTGGGGTTGGGGGGGGTTTAAGAAATTCTTTTTTGATATTTTGCTTCTGAAAAGACACAGTTTTCTGAGAGAAATGAATGTTTTGTTGTGTGGCAGTCGTCTACACAGTGTCTTGTCTCAGAACAGAAAGAGGGAACAAAGAGTGACAAGGGAAAACCCTACCCCCAGCACTAGGTACAGTATTGTTGTGCTTAGTACCCATTCCAGGGGGGTGGTTGAGACAAATTTCAGTAGTTGCATGACAGATGTGAAATAACCTTTCCCCCCTGCTCCTAAGTGCAACACTAACAGAGACAAAACAGATGTGAAGTAACTGCCTTATTGTATACTGGAGATGGACATGACTCAAGTTGTGCCACACGGATCCGTTGCCCCACCCCAACCAGATCAGCTTGTCCACTCACCATGCTGACTGGATCTTTCTTCCCTGGGAGTGCTCCAGCCCGACTGGGTGCTCCAGCCTGTCCCCCTCACCTCCTCCCCCAGTCAACCATTCCAATGAGTAGGCAGGACTGGCATGGCTCCCTCTTTCAAATATTTTTAAAACCCACCTTCTATTATCTCTGTTATTTCCTTTTCTGTCTGGATTATCATCAGCTTTCTGGGCAAAGACCTCTCTTTTCCCCCTACCTTTTTCTTCCCATGCCTTGCAAATGTTAATGACAATAATAAACAATGATGATGATAAAGGGCTTTTAAACGTACCTAATTTGCACCTGGAGAGCCCGACTCTATACACACTTAAATATATATATATAGTTGGCAACCTGGGAATTTAACAATTTGGGCAGACCCCAAATTTATTTCCACTTGTTTATTTTTAAAGGGCAAATTACACATCTCCATAATTATCCTATTTGGGCAATGAAGCATATAGGTATTCACTGCCCATTATTCCGTCTATAGACATGACTAACTTTATTGACCTCATGGCATTTCATGGGGTTGTTAAATTAAATCTCCCAGAGGGAGGGGAAAACTACCCCAAAACAGAACGACTTTAATTAAGGCAATTTTGCTGTTCTCCAACTCGGGTATTACTTTTATAGCTCAAAAATGGCCTCTTATTTCACTTCAAACTGAGACTCAAAAAGAAGTAAGTTCGATCCTTAACTATCCTCCTCGCAGCATGAGTGGGAAGCTTAGGAGATTTGAAGAACAATTTCCCAGTGAGATATAAATCTCTTAAGAACAGAATAGCTATTTCTTAGCAGGGTTTTTCTTGAACATTGGAAATATGAACATGGGAGGCTTAGTGATAAAGACACATATCTACACCTGATTTTATATATATATATAAAATCAGGCGTAGATATGTGTCTTTATCACTAAGCCTCCCATGTTCGTGTGTGTGTGTGTGTGTGTGTGTGTGTGTGTGTGTGTGTGTGTGTGTGTGTGTGTGTGTGTGTGTGTGTGTGTGTGTGTGTGTGTGTATTTAACATAGCAAATAGTTGCTTTGCAACAAAATTATTTCCAACATAAATTCTTATAAATATGGCGGACAAGATCTGGTAGCATTCTGCCATGTACAAAAGCCATGAAATTAAGGGGATTGCACAGATCCCTAAACAGTTTGGTTTGTAGCACACACTGAAATGAAATTCTTGCATTGCTTTAATATAGTTATCTCGGAGGAGATTCTTGGTCATCCAAGTGAGGGTTACCCAGGAGTTGAGTCATGGCAACCGGACTTCTTCTCTTGTGGGATTGAAATGTTTTGCAATTCATCCATTCTTCAGTCTGAAGAAGCTACGTGGATGAGTTGTGAAATGTTGTGATCCCAGAAGAAAAGAAGTCCAGCTGCCACAACTCAGCTCCCGGATTATATACCGGTAATTGTCCAATATTCTGGCTATGGATGTTGGCAAGTCTTTGGGTGTGAGCCCCAAGTCTAAGTCCAAGTCTTTGGTACTAAGTCCCAAAGTCCAAGTCCCAAGTCAGAACCCTATTAAAAACAAGCTGTTTTCCACAGGGAAAAAAATGGAAGGGCTGAGTGGGTTCTGAGTTCCAGGTTGAGATCAGGTTATTAAAAAAAACCCCACCAAATTGTCCATGTTGAATCACGAGTGAGATTTAAGTTCAATTTGACATTGAGTCCTGTGACTCAAATCCCCACCTCTGAGTCTGGTGGCTATAGTGACGTTTAAAATTGTAATTTTAACCATGTGCCAATCTATATATTACTCCAAGAAGTATAAATCAGGCCATTTTCCTTAAAAAGAAGCATTGGATGAAATTCTTAAATACTCTTACAATGTGTTCCCCTTTCCAGGCAGTCTCTTCATTTCATTCCAGGGGTCTCTTTCATATCTGCTACCCTAGCTTTTGAACATGAGTCCAGATTGAGAGTTTCTCTTGGGGATGGTGGCAACATGGGAGAATCTGATGGGAATAGAGGACTGTTCTTCATTCAATGTGTCTGAAAACAGCCAAAGGTTTTATGGCACTCTGGTTCTGGAGGTTATCAGAAAATCATTTCAGTTCAGTTAATGCAGCCAGGAACTGGCTCCTTAGAAATTCACTGATGTTGCCATTTCAAGGCAAGAACCGGTAATAGGTCATTATCACAAAGCGCCGAGTGGACTGCAATTTACAAGCCACCATTATCTGGGAAATGGGAAAGGAAGCCATGCAAGGCATCCAAGCACATTTCATGGTGGGGGGGGAGGGGAGGAAAAATGCTGTGTATGCTTCGTCTAAGTCCTTTTGTAGCAGGAGTAGGTCTTGGAAGCCAGGAAAAGGCCAGAAATCTGCCGTCGCTCTGTGCTTTGGGCTGTGAAAGAGGCAGGGTGCAATTTCCAGAGAGCCCCAGGGAGGAGATGGAGAAAGACAATTTCAAATTTAAAAAGAGAAGGCACAAAATGGCCTCCTGAAGTCGTCCGATGAAACGGTGGCCCACTTCCCATTTCCTGTAATTCACACTCAAAGTAGCTTCCCAGAGAGAGCCTTGAAAGCAAAATGGTTGCCTCTCTTAAAGGTACTGTTTTGAATGCTGCTTCTCATGGGTTACGTGAAAGGGAGTGATTCTTATTTTTCAATGCAGCACATAAGGAAAAGGGCCTTCCTGCCTTCTTTCCCTAGCTGCGCTTCTGACTGGAAATCACATGTACACCCCTAGGTGGAATATACCACCATTTCAGAGCTTTAAATAAAAGTTTCATAAACATTTCGTGATATAGCAGCTGTTGAGGATTAGATTTTCGGGTTATTTGGACTGCAAATCACACAATTTTCCATTCTGGGAGTTCTACCTCCGTTGTAGGCACCTCAGAAACATCTAAATGTGATGCACTTGAGAGAAAGGTCTAAATGAAAAGGCTTTGAGGCTTAGCTAGGCCTAACTCTCTGATCCCGCTCCAAAGCTTGCTGGGAAATTTCCAGCAGAGCAAAAAGCTTGGGCACAGCAAGACCAAGCTAAGCTGAGAAAGCCTTTCAATTTAGGCCTTTCTCTTTAGGTGCCCCACACTTTGGCATTTTTGTAAGGAAAGTGGAACCAACAGAGTAGAGAAATGTCCAGGAAATCTGAAAATCCCATCCCTGCCAGTGGTATGTCACAGCGCCAGTCAAGCTCTTACTAGTATTCACTTACAAATAGTTTTCATGTGCCCTCTTCATCTTCCCCACCTGTACTTCCTGGGGGAATGATTGTCAATTTTAAAAAACAGTGGGGTGGGTACGAAAGTAAGCCACTTTTCATGATTTTTACACAAAGTAAGAATCACTCAAAGGCCCAGCTATAATCAATCTGTTTCAAATGAATGAATGAATGAACGAACGAATGAACAAATGAAGGAACAAACAAACAAACAAGTGAATGAATGAATGAGTGAACAAACAAAAAATGCTTAATGGAACTGCATGGTCAGCGAGCTTTTGTCAACATGATGCCAACTGGCTAACTTGGGTTAATACATACCTGTCATTCCAGTCTGAGGCTGATGGAGTCTAAAACATCAGAAGAGACATACGTCAGGGACAGCTGTGTCATGTGTAGATTGTGTAGTCTTTCTCTTAGACAATACCAGACCCTGTCTTTTAGCCCTATCCCCAAGTGTAGGTCACCCCCTATCTGACTAAAACGATGCTGAGCAGTGCCTTAAATCCTCTCAGGCCACTCCCCAGACTCTCTCATTGGTTCACAAACCCACCAATCACCACAGACACCTTCATTTGTTTGTTTCATCTAAACACCACACCATCTTGTGACTTGGAACCCAAGAGAGGTTATTTTTCTGGGGGTAGTACAGGATGTCCAGTAGTTCCCAAGGCTGGGGAAAGTTGATCCACCTATGGTTAACCCAGATAAATAAATAAATAAATAAATAAATAAAGTGGACCCTTGTATAACAAACAGTTTGTATAACATAAAATTTGTACAACATAAAATATTCCGGAGATAGGGGAAATTTGCTTAAAAGAATCGCCTATAGGGCAAATCCATACAACATGAAAATGGGATTACTCCATTTTCAATGCATTCCTATGGGAAATTTGTATAAAGGAAAATTTACTTAACATAATTTCATTTGGAACGAATTAATTCCTTTATGCAAGGTACCACTGTAAATAAAATTCTGGTGCCATTTATTCTGAGGAAACAGATTGGCATATGTATCTAAGTACTCATTTTAGAATGAAGAGTTCCTGTCCTCTGCTGTAATCATGGGCTTCTCTCTCTCTCTCTCTCTTTCTCTCTCTTTTCTCTCTCTCTCTCTCTTTATCTACTTGCATTTACATGCTCTCTCTCTTCTCTCTCTTGGTAAGACCTGCAAGCCACAGAACACTTTTGGCAGGAGCTTATCCTTGAAATGGGCTCTCCATAGGATAATGATAGCATTTGGATGAATGGTATCATGGTATGGTATGGTGACTCACCTTGCCAAGTACTTAGGAAGAGATTATTTCTCTCCCCCCCAATCAGTGTGTAAAAATATACACTCAGCAGCCTCATTTACATCTCAATGTGGCGGTCAAAATCACCACCCCATTAATGCAGATGGCAAACATTTGACTGCAGATGGTGAAGGGCCTGGATGGCTCTTTTTATCACTGACATTGGCTTTTCCCATCTCTCTCTTGATCACACCCAGCAGTCTCCTCTCCTCCCTACATTGTGATGGAGAACCAAGATCAACATCCATTTCATCGTTCCCTCACCACCACCTGGACATGAGGATGTTCCCCATCCTAGTTAATTTTGATTTGAGCTGGATGAATAAATGCACACCCATGGTTGATCAGCTGGTTATGCAGGAACTCCTGAAATTACCATATACACTCTAACATATTCTATCTCTTCTTTAGTCCTGGCCCCCAATTCTAACCCCCAAAACTGGGGAAACCCTGTCTTTAAGTCTAGGGTGGGAAATGCAGCAGGGCCTGGCAGCTCCTCCTTTGTGAGCTGGGGGAGTGGTGTGTGATGTTTAAAATGACTTTTAGCCACTGACCCAAGACTTGCCAGGCCCTGTTCACAAACCCCCACCACTAGACTCCCTGTGATGCAGAGGGGGTCATGAGAAGCAGGTAAACAATGTTTAAAATGACTTTTAGCCATCAACCCAAGCACTTGCCTCAGTGGCTAAAAGTATTGAGCTGCTATAGTTCCCAAGGGGGGAAAGTTTTCAGCCCAAAAACCCAGGGCTAAATAAATAAATAAATATTCGAAATAAATAAATAAATTTTTAAGATAAATAAATAATTGAACCATCTATTTGAATGACAGCTTGATCCCATTAAAGAAAAGGCAGCAACCAAGAGTACAAATGTAAAACAGGCCATTTAAAAAAAAATCCAACCAAAAAGCTGGAAATATATGAGTCTATTTAAAGAGAATGGGTTCCTCTTAAAATGAATGGGAGCCATTGTCATTTCTTTCACTGAAAAAAAAACAAACGAAACAGTAATAGGCTTATCCCATTGGCTCCCAAGTCCTAAATACAGTGGTGAGTACCAAATAGCGTAGAACCATTGAATTAATGGGAACTCTGAGAGTTGACCTTTATGCCCATTCTGTGGATTCAGCAGCTGAAATTCTCTTGCTTAGCAAAGTAAGTTGCAACTAGAGTAGGCCCACAGAATCAGAGATGATGTGGGGAGACATCTCCTTCGCAAGTTCCATTAACTCAATTGACCCACTTTAGTTGTAACTTACTACACTATGGAACAGGATTTCAGCCACTGAGTCTAAACTAATTGGGGCAAGGAACTAAATTTAGGTCAATAACCCAAACTGGTAACTCATACTGTATTGGTGGCATAGACACAAACACAACCTTAACACTATCAGTCCAGCTTCTTCTTCTTCTTCTTCTTCTTTTTCTTCTTCTTCTTCTTCTTCTTCTTCTTCTTCTTCTTCTTCTTCATGGCCACAATCCTATTGAGTTTTTAGATGGCAAACATTTGATGGCAGAAATCGTGATGGCCATTTGATGGCTCTTTTTATCACTTAAATTGGACAAGATGCCAGTGCTGCTGATCCATAGTCAGCATGCAAAGTCAGCATGCAAATTGTGAGGAGAACCAGATCTAAAATCCATTTCATCCAATCCTGAGAGGTTAAGTTTGTAAACTGGGCATATCCCTTGACTCTACCCTGGTCTAGATTCTCAGATGGCAGCTCTGAAAAAGGAGGTACAAATCTGCTTAGTGTGCCAGATCTGACCATTCCTGAGCTGACCATAGAATCATAGAGTTGGAAGAGACTTCAAAGGCCATCTAGTCCAGTGTTTTTCAACCTTTTTTTGGCAAAGGCACACTTGTTTCATGAAAAAATCTAGGAGGCACACCACCATTAGAAAATGTTAAAAAATTTAACTCTGTGCCTATATTGACTATATTTAAAATGACTTTTTGAACAGGAATCAAATAAACACAAAGAAAGTATTTTATTTCCCACCCTACTTTATTATGAAATAGTAAGTAAACAGAAATATGAAAAATTATAAAATGACTTTTCAGCCACCAATCTGGGCCTGTTTGGCTGAACAGTGGCTGATATTCTGGCATGCTGCTAAAGGTGGCACTCAGAGCCCTTTCTGTGCCCATCATCATCCCTTCAGAGCCACCTGTATTCAGGTTAAATTGCTGTTTGCAGATTATGAAAAAAATTATTGAACCATCTATTTGAATTTGACAGCTTGGTCTCTAAAAGGTTCGCCATTGCTGGTGTAAGAAGCAGGACAAATGGGCCACAGGCCATCTTAAAAAAAAACCAGTTCCCAAAAACCTGTGTTGTTTTTTTAAAGTCATTTTAAAGAGAATGGGTTCCTTGTGTCCAATGAATGGGAGCCATTGTCATTTCTTTCCAGGAACACAAATAAGACAGTAATAGCCCATCTTGCTGGCTCCAAACTGTCCTAAATACAGATACCTTCACCAAATCCAGCGACAGAACCATTGAATTAAGGGAAGGCAGGAAGGAAAGAAGGCAGAAAGTGTTCTGTGGATTCAGCAGCTGAAATTCACTTCTTGGAGTCTCTGCAAAGTTTGACAGTTTTAATTACAGTAGGCAGGCTGCTAGAATCAGAGATGATCTGGGGAGACATCTCACGTTTCTAGTTCCATTAACTCAATGGAAAGAGAGAGGTTGGGGAGAAAGACAGACACTATGGAACAGGATTTCAGCCACTGAGTCTAAAAGAAATTGGGGCAAGGAACCCAATTTAGGTCAATAACCCAAACTGGTAACTCCCCTCCTGGATTGGTGGCATAGACACAAACACAGCCATAACAGTAGCCCCCCCCGCCCCGCCTCCTCAGCCCAGGCCTGGCGGAGGCCTCTTCCATCCCTTCCTCCTCACAGCCCTGCCACGGTGCTTCTTCTTCTTCTTCTTCTTCTTCTCCCCTCTTCTTCACCTGGTGGTTTGTTCTTCAGCTGGGGCTCCCAATCACAAATGGCATAAATCGGGATGGCTGTTTGATGCTCAGTCCATTGTTAAACCCAGACAAAAGATGGTGGTGGTCCTGGTGAAAAATAGTCAGCATGCAAAGTCAGCATGCAAAGAGCGAGGTTCAGCCAGATCTAGAAAGAATTGCACCAATCCTGAGAGGTTAAGTTTGTAAACTGGGCATATCCCTTGACTCTACCCTGGTCTAGATTCTCAGATGGCAGCTCTGAAAAGGAGGTTGAAATCTTTAGTTTTTCAATTTTTCCATTCCTGAGCTGACCATAGAATCATAGAGTTGGAAGAGACTTCAAAGCCATCTAGTCCAACCTCCTGCCATGCAGGAACCCCCATCACAGGACTACCGACATTGGCCATCCAGCCTCTGCTTAAAAACCTCCAAAGAAGGAGACTCCACCACCCTCCATGGCAGCATATTCCACTGCCGAACAGCTCTAACTGTCATGAAGTTCTTCCTAATGTTCAAATGGAATCTCTTTTCCTGTAGTTTGAAACCATTGTCCCCAAGTCCTAGTCTCTGAAGCCATGGAAAAAAAACCTCTTCCCTCTTCAACATGACATCCTTTCAAATATTTAAACATTAGCTATCATATCCCCCCTCAGCCTTCTTTTTGAAAGGCTAAACATTTCCAGTTCCCTAAGCCATTCCTGATAAGACATTTCCTCCAGACCTTCAACCATCCTGGTTGCCCTCCTCTCCACCCACTAAAGGTTGTCAACATCCTTTTAAATTGAGGTGCACAGAACTGGACACAGTAATCCAGGTGGGGTCTGACCAGAGCAGAATAGAGTGGTACTATCACTTCATTTAATCTAGACACTTTGCTTCTGTTGATGCAACCAAGAATCGCGTTGGCTTTCTTGGTCGCCGCATCACACTGCTGATTCATGTTCAATTTGTGGTCCACCCAGTCTCCCAGATCCCTTTCACAGGTACTGTTTTCCAGCCAGGTGTCTCCTGTCTTATATCTGTGTGATTCAGAACTGGCAACAGCACTCAATGCCTTGTTTACATCATATATAGACCACTGTGATGCATTCTATGTGTGCCTAGCTTGGGAGAGGGTCAGGGATCATCAGGTGATACAGTATACAGCAGCTAGGCTAACTAGTGTATACAAGACTGCATGAACCTGAGACTTAAAGACCTGCAATGTCTTTCAGTATTGGGGTCTATAACTACTAGCATTCTTACTGCTGCTCCTGTTTTAATGGAGAAACACATAGGACTTGACTGCAGTGTTGAATAACAGAGTGCAGATGTCTACCAAAGCGAGACCTGAGCCTTAATTGTAACTGATGTTTTAGAAGTCTTTTATAGCCTTCAGGACATTCCGGTAAGCCTGAAGGAATGCATATTTGGGTCCTGGATATTGCTAAGGTGCCTCTCTCTACCAAAGGCAGAGTGATTATCTTCTGGAATGAGACAGGTTGGCTGGCCCCTGGGAAATAATAAGACATTATCTCCTTTTCCCAGCCAACTAATTAAACCAGCTCGCTTGGTACCAGTCGTTGTATTGTCATTTCTTCATTAGTGTCACTACAAAAATTAGTGTCAGGTACCAAAGCCCAAAAGCAATAAAAAGAATCATTGTTGGAATATAATCAGGTAATTATGGCCTAAATATCAAGGAAAATTTATTACGCTGGCAGTCAGAGACTTTCAATTGTGGATTATCTATTTCTCCTTCAGATTGGTATCATCTCTCTCTGTCTCTCCCTTCCTGCCTCTGGTTCTTTCACGCATTCTTCCTCCTTCCTTGCATGCAATAATTGCACCTCTGGCAAGAAATAAAGGGTGAGGGGGTACTTTTGTCTCCGTCCATTTGAATTTGACTTCATCCTGACATATTCATATGCCGACTCAAGCTAGGGGATGTGAAATTGTATTTGAATCTCTTAAAGGGGAAGTGTGGACAGAATCTGGCATCAGGAGGATTTTTGCCACCAGAAAGCTATCTCACCCACCACTGATTTCCTTGGGACAACAAGGGGAACAATTGATTTATTTATTTAGTTGTTACACTTCTATACCGCAGCATCTTCCATAAGGAACTCTAGGCGGTTTACAGAATTTAAAAAAACATCAGATAAAACAGTAATATTGAAACAACAGGTAGAAAACAACAATGTAAGCAAAAGAGGAGAGACCCTCTGCAAGATGCAGCAGACAAACAAACAAACAAAATTAAGAAGAAATAAGGTCACCATATGCCTCCTTCAAAAGCATAGTTTTTAAAGCCTTTTTGAACGCAGGCAGGGACTGTGCAAGGCACAGCTCACTCAGTAGATGGTTCCATAATAAAGGGCCAACAACAGAGAACTTGCAGCTGCGCGTTACCAACTTCCGCGCCTCCCTGTTAGTGGCCACCTTGAGTGAGCGCGCCTGTGACATTCGAGTGGGCCTAGCCTCGGTTGACCTCCTGGAGACACACTCCGCCAGGTATTTCAGGTTCCAAGCCGTGGAGGGTTTTGAAAACCAAAACCAAGACCTTGAACCTTATCCGGAGAGCCATGGGCATCCAATGCAAGCGCGCCAGAACTGGGGTGATGTGATCGTATTTGCAAGCACCCATCACCAGTCTGGCCACCGCATTCTGTACCCATTGGAGTCTCTGGACAAGGGTCAAGGGCAACCCCACATAGAGTGTGTTGCAGTGGTCGATCCTCGAAATCACGAGGGCCTGCACAACTGTTCTCAGGGAGGACTCACTGAGATACGGACAGATCTGGGCGATCCTGCAGAGTTGGAAAAAACAACAGAGGAGATGGCCATGAATCTAAAATGCAGGCAAAGGCGACTGATGAGTACATCAATAGCACTGGATTTTAGAAGGCACCAATCAATGAAGACAAAAATAAATATTATATCGTATATAGTGTAGAGCTGTGAACAGCCAACTTTCTGAACGACACATTCTACAGTTGGCAAGCCAGTTCAATTGAGTAAAATTATCTGAACTCTGTCATGCTATTGAACGGACGCACATGCAATTGTCCTTTCACTCCACCAGCACTCAAGATTTTGTGCATATGAAGAAATTTGTTTATTTATTGGATTTTTATACCGCCCATCTGGCGGTGAGGTCAGAAAGAGTTCTTAAAACAAGTAACTTTAAAAAGTAAACACTTAAGGAGCCTTCTGCTACCTGGTGTCATGAACATGTTTTGGGATACCTCTCATTCACAGCTTGAGTGATTACTGACGATACTGTTTGGGGCTAATTAGAAGTGGTGATGAAGGCATTGGGATCACATCACACCGATTCTGCGAAACCTGCATTGGTTACCAGTTGTTGCCTGAGCCCAATTCAAAGTGCAATGGCTTAAGACCTAGATACCTGAACGACCACCTCCTTCCATACGAACCTACCTGGCAATTAAGACTGACCCAGGGGGCCCTTTTGAAAGAGCCATCTCTCAAGGAGGTGACAGGAATGGCTTCTAGACACAGGGCCTTCTTGGCAGCTGCCCCCAGGTTATGGAATGCCCTCCTGAGTGAGATCTTCCTGGCGCCAACACTGATGACATTTCGGCGCCAGATAAAAGCCTTCCTGTTCCAGAAGTCTTTTAAGTGACATAATATAGATTGTGGGTCCTGATGGCAATTTTTAGTGTAATTTTTCATTATTGTTTTGATTATTTATTGACATTTTGATGTTTTAACTGTTTTAATTCATTAATTGTAAGCCACCCAGATACCTTGTAAAAATAATAAATAAATAAATAAATAAATAAATAAATAAATAAATAAATAAATAAATAAATAAATAAATTGTGAGAGTGTAGGATGAGTGAGAGGATTATAAAAGCTACTTTTGAAAGCAAGGGTAGTCCCTGGAAGTTACTTGACTATAGCCTCCACCATTCTTTGGCATTTATAATGTGGGCTAGGCCTGAGGATGGGAGGAGTCCCAGTCCAACAAAGTCTGAATGGCTGCATGTTCCCCATGGCTGATTTGAAGGCACTGGCCTAAAATCCCGCTGCTGGTCCCAAACAGGGTGGATTTATTGAACTAATTGCTAAATTGTAATAAAATGCAATCGTAAATCCAAATCACTCTGTTGAGTCACCTAAGCTTGGAAGTCAGCCATTTGAATTAAGCAATTGTTTTATCTTCAAATTATAGAAACAGAGAAAAATTGAGTTGGCCATCAAGTCCAACCTCCTGCTCAATGCAGGAATCCATAGAATCATAGAATCATAGATTCATAGAGTTGGAAGAGACCTCAAGGGGCATCCAGTCCAACCCCCTGCCATGCAGGAACCCCCATCACAGTATTTCCAACAGATGGCCATCCAGCCTCTGCTTAGAAACCTCCAAAGAAGGAGATTCCACCACCCTCCTTGGCAACATAATCCACTGCCGAACAGCTCTAAATGTCATCCTTATGTTCAAATGGAATCCAAATCAAAACAGGTCCGATAGGTGGTTGTCCAGATTTCTTGTGAATGTTTCCCATGTTGGAGCACTGACCACCTTCTGAGGTCATTGGTTCCACCATCATACTGCTCTAATAAGTTAAGATGTGTTTTTTTTTTTCATAATATGTACCAGAAATCTTGTTTCACGTAACTTGATCTCAATGAGAAACCACGCTGTCAGGACCTTAAACTTTCCAGATGATAATGAATGAACCAATGAGCAAACCTATCTTGGAATGATGGAAACTGGAGTCTAAAAACATCCCTTGAGAATCATAGGTCCTCCAGCTGCCAATGAACGAGGAAAAAAAGGATAATTAGCCCTCAGAATCAAGAGCAGATGTCAGACTGAAAAGTGGTCAGCAGTGAATTCAAAGCGGGGAGAGTGATGGAGAATCAGTAGAACTTGAAAGGGCCCCGAGACAGGGCATGGTTCACGTCAAGGAACAAAACTGAGGGTTATAAATTGTGCAGGGAACTCCCTACCCAAGGATGAAATTAAATTAAAGCCAAAGCGTGTTGGACTTGGCACCTTAGATTTTGATATATTTCTATACCTGTGTTAGCCTTTACAGTCCTTCTTGTTGCGTTTCAATTGCTAGATAAGGTTAATTTGCCTTTTAGTCAATACTGTGTTGCTTAATATTTCATTCTGCATTTACTTGTGCTGTGCCAAAATTACAATTCAGTTAGAAACAACAAATAAGCTCCACCACAATGACCTCTATCACACCACCCTTAAAAAGCACTTTTTATTTCTTTAAAAAATGCACCCAAAATCTTGTGCCCACCAGGAGCCAGTTTAAAAAAAAAAAAGCCTTGACCACACCCCCTGAAGCATGACCCACCACGTTTTCCTGTTCCTGGATCTGGGGGTGGTTATTTGAGCCACTTCTTATTCCTTTGGCTCAAGCAGCATCTCAATGTCCTAAGCTTCCCTCTCCTCCTCTCCCCACCCCAAGGATCACCAAGCCTTAGCCCCTCTTGCCTGGTGGGGCACTGAACCAACCACCTCCCGAAGCCTTCACTATAAAATAAAATAAAATAAAATAAAATTTGAGGCATATGTGAGTGTGTGCACATGGTGGAGGAAGATCGGAGGACTTTGCAGCAAGCCTCACCTGGGAGATCAGGGACTACTGGCCAAAGAGTTAAGAACATAAGAACATAAGAAGAGCCATACTGGATCAGGCCCATCTAGTCCAGCTTCCTGTATCTCACAGTGGCCCCACCAGATGCATCTGGGAGCGCACAAGACTAGATCTCCGTCTCCTGATACCACTCCCCTGCATCTGGCCCTTTGAAGTACCCTGGTTTTAAGCCTGAAGATGATACATCTCTATTATGGTTTTTGTAACCTGTGATGGCCTTTTCCTCCAGGAATCTGTCCAGTCCCCTTTGGAAGGCATCCAGGCTAGATGCCATCACCAGACCTTGTGGCAGGGAGTTCCACAGACTAACAACACGCTGGGTAATTTTTTTTTCTTTTGTCTCTTCTCACTCTCCCAACATACAGTTGACTCAGCTCAGGCAACCCCAAGGCAAGTTGGCATTTATTTTCAGCAGGTGAACTTGCGTCCCCTGCCTGGCTCTCTGCCAACATACTCGCCACCTCCCGCCCCACCAAAAAGAAATGCCAGATCACCCGAGGCGAGCATTATTTTGGCAGAGCGCCGGGCAGGGGATGCAGGCTCACCCACCATCATTTGATCCACCACCACCACCACCACCCTTCCTTCATTAGATGCTCCGAGGCAGTGCTGCTCTTATCTTGAGGTACATTGGCACCCCCGGCAACATCAATCCACCTCCTGCAGCGAATGCTACTGCCAGGCACTGAGGCAGGGAGGCAAAGAGAGGGGGCATATTTACACGTGCACACTCCCTCCACGTCCTTCCCTCCCCCTGCCACCGCTCCTCTCCAAGACTGGGTCAAAGCAAGCCTCTGCAGCAGCCCCTGCCAGCCCCCATGAGTGGTGCGGCAAGGAAGTGGACCACTCTGGCTGCCCCGCGTGATCCCAGGCCACCCAGTAGGCATGGGGAATGGGGAAGGAGCATCTAGCGCTTCGCTGTGGTTAGGCGGGAGTTGTGGGAGATTGGGCCAACCTCACCATAGTCCACACAGCCTCTTCACTGCAGCCACACCAGCCATTCCTTTCAGCTCCTCTACTGCCTCCTAAAAGCGCACTTTGGTCTTCTTTTCGGCAATCAGGGCATAAAATGTGGCTCATTAAACTGCTGTCCATTTGATGCACTTTTGGGTAGTGGGGCACATATAATTTTAAATTTTAAAAGGTCTCCATGGCTCTTAAAATTAGTAGTGTGGTTTTAACTGCTTTTAAATCTGAAATTGTGTTTTTTAATTTTACCTGTTTTAATATTGTGAGCCTTTTTGGAGAAGAAAGATAACCTGCAAATTAGATAGATAGATAGATAGATAGATAGATAGATAGATAGATAGATAGATAGATAGATAGATAGATAGATATAGATAAGTTGGAAAGGGCATGACAGCAGGAGAAACGGCCCTACTAGGGAACAACATGAACCACTTGCCTTTAGATAGATAGATAGATAGATAGATAGATAGATAGATAGATAGATAGATAGATAGATAGATAGATAGATAGATAGATAGAATATGTGCTTTGCCAAAATCCATCTAATGAATTCAGGAAAGAGGAGAAATTCAAAAATGGGATTTCCAGATTCATAGTTCAGTCTCTTACCCACCCACTTAAATGTAAGAAATGATTTCCCGTTTCTCCATTTTCAGGATCCTTTGAGGAGAATTGAAGGGGAAAATACTGTACATTACAAATCTACAATGTGGTTGTTTAGTAGTCAGTGCTTTTCAAGCAAGAGCGCTACACTTTTTTGACAGCAGTCGGAGTTTATAATTGGCTCCTCCGCATTCATCAGAATTTGCTACTGACACAAAGTTATAATAATTTAGCAACCGGTGACCAAAGTTCTCCCCCCCTGCCAAAAAAATCCTATTTTTCCATCCAGTGCTTTCTTTCTTCCCTGAACTCAATTGGAACTGACAGGGATGTGGAGGAGTGGATAAATGTGTATAACCTATTATGGAAGACACCAAGTTCCAGACTACATTTGCCTGTACCGCATTTTGATTTTTTTCAATGGCTGTGTACGCGGTTGTGTTTTTCTCTCTTGGTTGAGAATAATGGAATGAAAATATTCCACACACACACACAACTGGCAGAGGAATTGTTATGCACATATTTCCTTCCACAAAATTTCATTAAGCCTAAGATCATATCTGGAAGCATTTCAGCTTTAGAAAGTTAGAAACCAATTGGGGAACAGAAGGAAAAGCAACATGAGAAGCAGGGCTTTAGTCCAGGGATACAGATTAATTTAAAGATGCATTTCCCCTCCTGTTACATGGTTTAGAGCAGGGGTCCTCAACCTAAGGCCCCAGGGCCGGATGCGGCCCCCCAAGGTCCTGAATCCGGCCCCTGGGACCAATTGCAACCCCCCCACCTACCCCCTACTTTGCGAGCAAGCCAGTCTCCGCAGCTGCTTCTATTGCTGAGGCAGTTCAAAGCAGTGGGCTATGTCACTTCTCCCACTCCCCCCAGCTACCGCCTAGATGATCAGCATGCTGGCTAGTGGGGCATTCAAAGTGGGAGGGCTATGGCAAGGTCCCCTGCTCCCCCCACCCACTGTGGTCCAGCCCCCAGTGGTGTCTGGGGCGTGGTGAACCGGCCCGCTGTTTGAAAACGTTGAGGACCCCTGGTTTAGAGGGTAGGAGCAGGGAAGGCTGGTCCAAGAAGATGGGGAAAAGCCTTCGTGTATGCAGACTTGTCCAAACTTCGGCCCTTCAGATGTTTTGGACCACAACTCCCACAGTCCTTTGCCATTGGAAATGTGGCTTGGAATTCTGGGAGTTGTGATCCAAAACATTTGGAGGGCCAAAGTTTGGACATGCCTGGTGTATGGCATTCCTGCAGACGAGAAAGAGAATTTTTAAAAACAAGTTTTCTCTCTTATGAACTCATTTTAAAGAGCTTTTGTGCACCTAGCTATATTTCAGCATTTTTTCCTCGCCCAAAAATGTTTCAAATGTTTTCTGATTTAAAAAGAAACAGACATTTTTATTTGTATAGAAACTAGAGATGGGCACAAATTAAAAAAATGGCATTTCGTTTGTCGTTTTTGGAGGGTCCGTTTCGGTTCATTTCCATTTTTCGTGAATTTTTGAAAAAAATCCATTTTCATTTTCATTCATTTCATTACCATTTCATTACCATTTATTTCAATTTTTGTGATTTTTTTTTAGGATTTTAAGCAATTCACTCATATTGCAGTAACGGAAACGAAACGCACGACAAAATTTCCGGTTTTTCTGTTCGTTTCATTTCATTTTAGAGACAAAATTCGTTTGTCATTTCGTTATGTAACGAAATAAAAAACAAAAACGGAAATGAAAAATTGTTCGTTTCGTGCCCATCTCTAATAGAAACTTCTGTTTTGTATCACAAACCCCGGATTTTGTGAGTATTGCATAATATTCAACATAGAATGCATTTTTGTGTCAATTGCCATATTTTTCCATCTAAAAAATACCCCAATGTATAAAATGACACCCACTTTTCCAACCCAAACTTACAGTTTCATAATTGAGTGCTTGAGTCTCCTCGGCGTACATGTATATGGCAACTCTCAATTTCTAGTCTAACCATTGGGGGGAGCATAGTCTTATACATGGAAAACACAAAACATAGTTTCTGTTTGTTGGCTGTTTTTTCTGAAGGAATTGTTAAACTGATGATAGTGAGAATGGTGCTAGTATTCTCATTTGCATACAGTAGGAGGAAGTTGTTGTTGTTGTTTTATCAACAGGGTGGCTCAATATGTCGGGATACCGTATCGACCAGCGGTCAACATCGGCCCGTCTGACTAGGTTGTCATGGGCGCACATGCTGCGTGTGGCCACACCCAGGGAGGCTCAGAGAACATTCACTCATACCCGAGCCTTCTCTGTGGCTGGCCCCACTATGTGGAACCACCTCCCAGCAGAAGTGCGCCTAGCAGAGTCCCTGCCTGCCTTCCGAAAGGCATTAAAAACTCTTCTCTTTCAGGAGGCGTTTGGTGATTAAAGTTTTTCCCCCCGCCATCTATAATTGTAATTTTATCGTAATTGTAATTTGCAATTTGTTGTTTTATTGCTTATTTAATTGTGTTATTTATTGTGTTATTTTGTTTCTGTTTTGTTATGTTGTAAACCGCCCGGAGTTCCTTTGGGTATATAAGTCCAATAATAAATAAAATAATTAAATAAATACCTTTTTATTGTTGAGGAGACGAATCTTCAAAGTATTCATTCTTACAAAAAGAAGGTTGAGAGGGGATATGAGAGCCATGTTTAAATATTTGAAAGGATGTCATATCGACATGGGTTCACAAAGAGCCAGTCATGACTGTAATGACACCACAACAACAACATATCAAAGAGGGGACAGGTTTGTTTTCCATGGCTTCAGGGACTATGACTCAGAGCAATGGTTTCAAACTACAGGAAAAGAGATTCCATTTGAACATGAGGAAGAACTTCCTGATAGTTAGAGCTGTTCAGCAGTAGAATACACTGCCACAAAAGAGGGTGGTGGAGTCTCCTTCTTTGGGGTTTTTTAAGCAGAGACTGGATGGCCATCTGTTGGGAGTAATTTGATGGGGGTTCCTTCATGGCAGGGGGTTGGACTGGATTTATTCATTCATTCATTCATTCATTCATTCATTCATTCATTCATTCATTGTAAGATTTCTATCCCGCCCATCTTCCCATAGGAACTCTGGGCAGCTAACAGCAGTCCGATCAATTCAGCCAGATAACAATAAACAACATATACACACACACAACAACAATTGGTATGGATGGTCCTTGAGGTCTGTTCCTCATTCTATGTCTATGAGTCCTTAGTCAAGATCCTTGAACATTTAGAGATGAGAAGTAGAGTGAGTCAGTGAACATTTTAAATTGGAATTCATCTTCACACCCGCTGACTCATAGAACAAGAAACAGAAGAGGAGGAAGTCTCCTTACGGCTTTCCCACTACAAAGCCAAAACCACCAGACACATATTCCTGATGCACCATTCCCAGTACAACACAGATGGGCAAAATGATAAAGACCGAATTCAGACCCAGTTAGTCCGTGAACAAGCTGAATTGACAGGAAGGAGGCTTACAAACTTGGGCCTGAAATATGATAAAATTGTACACTCTTCCATGACTAGAGTTACTGAAACAACAAACATTATCAGTAAACATTTTCCTGGAGTGTGTAAATTGAGCACCGACCTTCTGCACAAAGGTGCACCAATTGAGCCCAATCCTCCGAGCTGACACTGGGAGCCTGAAGCTGTGTAATAGAACAAGGGAGAAGCTATCACAGAAGTTCACGTGTTAGACCTTCTAATCACTTATGATGTCCTCTACTGCCATGCTTTCTCTCCAGTAATTGGCTGTTTGACAGGTGCTAGGAGGAACTCAATGTGCTCTGACCAAATATGAAATGGACTCATTCCCCCAAAAGCCACAGGCTTGAGTTTACAAGAGTTCAGCCATGCAGTTAAAAACAGAACATTTTGGAGATTTCTCATGATGAGAGACTCAAGTGAAAGACATAAAATCAGAGGGTCACCATAAATTGGAGGTGACTTGATAACATATAAGAACGATAATAAGCTATAGTAAATTAATGTTCAAGCCTCAATTTGTTCAAGCCTCCAGGCTTTAAAGGAGGGTACCTCAAAATGCCAGATGCAGAGGAGTGGCGCCAAGGAACAGGCATGTCGTGGTCTCGTGTGCTCCCAGAGATATCTGGTGGGGCCACTGTGAAAAACAGGAAGATGGACTAGATGGGCCCCTGGCCTGATCCAGCAAGGCTCTTCTAATGTTCTTGTGCAATTTTAAAGGCATGTTCATTTTCAAGAGAACTTTTTCTATACTCCTATTAATTATGTTAATATATATATAGATAGATAGATAGATAAATCAGTGGAGAAGGAGGTAAAATGGTAACATAAACGGGGGAATTCTTGCTCAAAACGTCTTTCACCTGGTAGCATTTTAAGATTTCTTACAAAGACTGGAATAATACAATAGAGTGAAACAAAATTGCCAGTCACATTTTTGATCAGTCAATTTTGCCCTTGTATTTTCTTTGAACTCCTGCTTTCATGGAGTGGGTTTTTTCTCTCCTTCCTGTTATTGTCCCAAGGATAAAGTATTCCTTTTCTTTTCCTCTCCGTACGTCCTTCAATTAGGCAATCACACAATGGATGGTCTGTTCCATCTCTTTGTCCTTGTTTCAAACATTTCAGAAAAAGAGATACAGATGAAATGCATACAAGCATTCCTGAAACTACTGGAGTCGAGTATTTAGGCGTGATACTTTTTGACGTCCTATAAGAATGCTGATTTTACGTCTCTCGACAGGGTGATGGCTCGAGTCTCCCATCATGCGTCTCAAAGGAAATGGCTTTTTAACAGAATGTTCCATACGCAAAGTCTCCATGATTGCTTTCATTGGCTCTGAGGCTGCCAAAGAATTTGGAAAAGCAAAAAAAAAAAAAAACCCAAAAACAATTCATAGAAAGCAATGAGATGGTGAGATGCTTTGTTTGGTTAAAGACACAGTAGATTGTTTCCCTGCCTAATTGACGCACTCTGTTCGTTTGTTTAGAGCAGTGCTGTACAACCTTCAGCTTTCAGCTTAGTTCCAAATTTTCTCCTCTTCTCGCTCTTACTGCCCAGATACGTTTGGACATCTGACAAAACCAATCTCCCTGCAAATTCCAGACAGCAGAAAAAGAGGGAAAGATAGACATTTGGAAGGAGGGAAGAAGAAAAAGCAATAGGCGGAGAGAAAGGATCCCTAACTTTCTTTTGAATCTGGCACCAAATATCACTGGTTTTGGCCTTGCCCAACCCTTGAAAGATTCTCTCTGAAGAAATATGACAGGGAAGAAAAAGTTCCTTACTCTCAATAGAAAGGTAGGTGTTTATTATGACAAATGCCATTGCCAGACACAACCGCTGCAAGGAGATTTAAGTAATGCAGGCAGCTGGTCCTGTGTACAAGTTGCCTAGATGCCTTAAGCACATCTGATCTCACCTGATTTCAAAGCTAAGCAGGGTTGGCCCTGGTTAGTAGAGATGGGTACAAAACAAACTTTTAGTTCATTTTGTTATTTGTTATTCATTTTGTTACATCACAAAATGAATAACGAACCTCAGAGTGGTTTTAAAATGAAACGAAACAAATGAAAAAAATTATTCATTTCAGTTTGATTTGTTAATGTCAGTGAAGATGTCTCTTAACTGGTGCTGGTCCTTCCTGGAGGTCCAGTCATCCTGTCTGCAGCGAGGGGTAACCAGGAAAAAACAAAGCCGACCAGTCACGCTACAGCTGGTAGGCGGCCGTGGTCGGCATTAAAAGAAAGAAAGAAAGAAGAAAAGAAAAGAAAAGAAAAGAAAAGAAAAGATCCGGCATGCGGGCCCCTGTACCATCCCATGGGCTGGCAAAAATACCTGATCTGGCACGTGGGCCCGGTACCAGCATGCAAGTACTAGACCTGGCTCGCGGGTCACCAAACTGGAAAATATTTTTTTTAAAAAAAGCCAACCAGCCTGCACTACAGCTGTAGTGGGGCCACGTGGTTGGCAGTAAAAGAATAAAATAAAAAAAAGGAGAGCTGAACCAGTCCCAGGGGTGGCTGGGTTGGTGTTCTAAAAAATAAATAAATAAATAAAAAAAAAAAGTGCCGACCCGGTCCCAGGGGCTGCGTGATTGGCACTTGAAAATTAAAATAAAATAACATTTTAAAAGGTGCTCTAAAATAAATAAAAAATAAAAATATAAAAGAAGCGCTGACCTGGCCCCAGGGGCCGCGCAGTCAGCGCTAGGGGGAAAAGAGGTGCTGGCCCCAAGCCAGAGCCTCAAAAAGCCGCAGCCACAGGGGCCAGGATCACCCTGCCGCCACCACCCGGTAAGGATGATGTGATGAATGATGATTAAAGATGATGAGGATGATGTGGATGATGAGGATGAGGATGCTGCCAGTCCAGTTTGTGCAGTTATCAATGTCTGTGTTTTTTTAATTATTTTTTTTTGAATGGTTTTTTTCCCACCTGCTCGCTGTCAAATGGATTAAATCGCACAAAGTGGGGGGAAATGAATAACAATTCAAAACGAACCAATGAAATGAGTATTTTTTTAAAAAATGATTAAAATGAAACAAAATGAACCAAAACGAATTGGCATTTTTTCGGTTCGTGCCCCTCTCTACTGGTTAGTACTTGGATGGGAGAGCACCAAGGAATATCATAAGAGAGAACACCAAAAAGCCCCAAAACTTCTGTTTTGTGACAGTAGCTTGCTTTATGGCTGCTATTTTGTGACAGTAGCTTGCTTTATAGCTGCTGTTTGTGACAGTAGCTTGCTTTGCGGCTGCTGAATTATTTAATTCCCCCCTGTCAACCGTGGATAACTGAATCAGTGGATAACAAATCAGTGAGTATGGGGGTCCAACTGTAATTTATTTATTTATTTATTTATTTATTTATTTATTTATTTATTTATTTATTTATTTGGATTTTTAAAGCACCCATCTGGCAGCTTGAAGTAGAATGAGCTGTTAGTGTCCCGTGGACCTGTGGTCCCCAGATGTTCTTGGACTCTATCGCCCAGAAATCCTGGCCAGTAGAGCTAGTGGTGAAAGCCTTGGGTGAGTTTTAGTCCAATAACATCTAAAGACTCAAGGTTAGGGACTACTGCCCTTGATGATCTAGGAATTAACTATTTGAATGTTGCCTTCTCTCTGTCTTCTCATTCTTCAATGCATGCTGAATTTTTCTAGGCATTAAGGAGTTCTGCTCCGTAGCTTTTCTTGATTATTACTGACCCCTCTAAATGAAAGGCAGTGTTTAAGTTTGGGGGAGGAAATAGAACAGAATGAATGGTAAAGTAGATAGTACTGGTTCAGACTGCAGATGTTATGAGGGTGGTACGTTTTCTTTCTGCTCATCAATGTTAGAAACAGTGTTTGCAAACTTTTTGAATAGGGACTTTTCAATAGGGACAGCTCTGCATGTCTTCCTACTCACTTCCTACTCACTTCCTACTCACAGGCTTTTTCTTCATATCAGGCTGGCTAGTATGCTGGCTCTGGGCCACCCATGGCTTCCCACCAGTGTTGCTGGCCCTGACATCCTGCTGGTGATGGTATGGTTGCCAAATTTCAGCAGCAGAGGATTGACCGGGGGAAAAGATCACAGTTTGCATTTTACTCCTAAAGAAGGCAATCCCGTTACCAAAGCAAGCTGCAGGGGAGTTAACCGCCCAGGAAACCGCCCTGAGTTCCTGTATGGAAAAAGGTAGTGGTATATAAATGCACCAAATAAATAAATAAATAAATAAATAATAAGCTGCTTCAGACTTTCGTCTGAATTTTGTTTAAGGCATCTTAAGTAATGAACCTTAACTCTGAAAGTGGTTTAGCACCTGGGGTGGCTCCTTCAAAGTTCAAACTAAAACCCATAACAGATTGGAGAAGGTAACCGTGTTAGTCTGTGCAAGAATTCCAGGCAAAAGAAATCAAAGAAAAACGAAACAAAACTAAAGACAAAAAAAATGTGGCATCTTAAAGACTAACTTTCATATTTGAATGTAATGTTTCATGGACATGTCCACTTCTTCAGACATAGCATCAGAATGGGGTGTGCAATATAATATGTAATGGAATATACGTTTCATACCCTTAACCTCAAATGAACCCCTCCTTCCTCTTCCTCCTCCCCTACCCACCCTCACCCAGATCTGTTTTCTGTCTCTTTAGGAATTTTTACAACAGAGCTTGCATGCAAATATACCTATATACAATAGCCCATGAATATTTGATATGAAACATATATCCCATTACATATTATATTGCACACCTTATTCTGCTGCTGTATGTCTGAAGAAGTGGACGTGTCCATGAAACGTTACATTAAAATTTGGAAGTTACTCTTTAAGGTGCCACATTTTTGTCTTTTGTTTTATTTTTGCCTGGAATAACAGATTGGCAATGCCAGGGAAATGGGACTTGCCAACCTCTGTTGTCAGTAAGAGTATCAGCCTAGGTGGAAGGAAGGTCAACAGATGTCAGAGCATGTAAAGAACTGTCTAAGAAACATAAGGAGATCCCTCCCTCTCGCTCAGCTCCTACCTCTTTATGCAAACCTTCATACCTTTGCTGTATGCCAGGCCTGCCCAAAGTCCGGCCCGGGGGACAAATCCGGCCCTTCACGCCATTCTGAGTGGCCCACGCCTGGCTGGCCCGCCCCTCCCTCCACCTCCTTCGCCCCATGTATTATTATTTTTTAAAAAATCTTCCGCCAATACTGACACCACCTGGAAGCTTGAGCGGCTGGGCAGTTGGGCCGGCCGGTGAGCAGAAGCTTGTGGGGCTGGGTGGGCAGGCAAGGGGGGGGCAACCACCACCAGCACCATCGGGAAGCTTGTGGGGCTGGGTGCGTGCATGGGGGCGGTCCGCCACCACCAGCATCACCGGGAACCTTGTGAAGCTAGGCACCCGCCTTCCTTCCTGCGGGTGGGGTTGCAAGGGGTCAGTGGGTCGGGCTTATGGGTCAATGGATGGGGCTTGCAGTGGGGTGGCAGGGTCAGGGAGCAACCGGGCCCTGACACATTCTCAGCCACCAAATCTGGCCCTCCTTACAAAACGTTTGGGCACCCCTGCTGTTTGCTAAGGACACATGTAGATGGGCATATGGCTTGCCATTTGGATAACTTTTGATACTGTTTGGTTCAAATCAAATTTTGTCTTTCTTCATATTAGATCACTGCACAATTTAAAGTTATGGATGTATATGAATAAGTAGGTAAAAGGTGATAGGTAAAATTAAGAACAAATGTTATTTATTTTATTTTATTTTATTTTATTTTTAAAAAATTACCCCACTTTTCTCCTTGGAAAAGGACCCAATGTGGCTTACAATAATGGGGACAAATATACAGTCCAGAACATTTAAGACCAATTAAAATGTTCAGATAATAATTAATTTGTTTTGAAAAGAAGAGGGCTAGTTCAGTGACATTATCTTGGTGATTTGCTAGATCAGCTTTTGCACATGGGGTGGTTCATAAATTGCATGCTCATAAAAACTTTCCCATCAGAGAGAGGATGATATGTTTTATGATATTCTCAGTGAGGGTTCTTCACTGGAAAGTACACTGGACCCTTGTATAACAAATGGTTTGTGTAACATAAAATCTGTACAACATAAAAAAATCCGGAGATAGGAGAAATTTGCTTAAGAGAATTGCCTATGGGGTGAATCTGTACAACATAAAAATGGTCGTGATTAGGGATTACAGTCACCCCCTGCCATTTCGCGGTTCAGGTACTACGGTCCCACTACCTCGCAGGATTGCAGTACCTGCACCTTATAGTCGCACGGGTGGGGCGGGGGGGAATCGGGTCGCTCCACGCCGCCCCCCGCACTCCTCCGAGAAGCCTCAGAGCAACGTTGGGGGGCGGCGGGGGGCGATCGGGTCGCTCCGCACCGCCCCCTGTGCTCCTCCAAGAAGTCTCAGGCCGCGCGGAGGGGCCGCGGGGGGCAATTGCGTCGCTCCTATGGGAAATTTGTATAAAGGAAAATTTGCTTAACAGAATTTTATTTGGAACAAATTAATTCCTTTCTACAAGGTACCACTGTAGCTTTACTGAGCAAACTAAACAAGTGTGCAGTTCCTTTTTTGTTGCATCAACTTTTTAAGATGGCAAGCAATGGATAGGTTGTTTGTATCATCTCCACCAATCAACCAGTCCTCCTGTGCTCTCTCCTGCTCTCTCACTCTCTCTCTGACAGACTGACTGAGTGAGTCTCTGTGTGCATCTCTGTGTGTGCACTTTGGGAAATAATAATCTCTCTCTCTCTCTCTCTCTCTCTCTCTCTCTCTCTCTCTCTCTGTGTGTGTGTGTGTGTGTGTGTGTGTGTGTGTGTGTGTGTGTGTGTGTGTGTGTGTGTGTGTGTGTGTGTTTGTGTGTTTGTGTGTGTTTGTGTGTGTGTGTGTGTGTGTGTGCACCACACACACACACACACACACACACACACACACACACACACACACACACACAGAGAGAGAGAGAGAGAGAGAGAGAGAGAGAGAGAGAGAGAGATTATTATTTCCCAAAGTGCACACACAGAGATGCACACAGAGACTCACTCAGTCAGTCTGTCAGAGAGAGAGTGAGAGAGCAGGAGAGAGCACAGGAGGACTGGTTGATTGGTGGAGATGATACAAACAACCATCCATTGCATCTTAAAAAGTTGATGCAACAAAAAGGAACTGCACACACACACACACACACACACACACACACACACACACACACACACACACACACACACACGTTGTGTAGACATTTTGCACAAACTCCAGAGGTCCTGACAGATGAGAAGCTCTCGTTGCCTTCTTCATTGGGGATGAAGAATCTTGAAGAGTTTGAAAATCCTTCTAGTAGGAGTCTCAGTGGTTGAACTCCTATCACGCTTGGGTATCTCAGCATTATGCAAGTGGTAGCTCTAATCACACCAAGGCAGAAGTACTATTCACAATGTTACTTTCTCAGCTGTGGAGGAGTTGAGTCATGGCAACTGGACTTCTAAAGACTGGTGAAGCTACTTGGATGAGTAGTGAAATGTTTTGATCTAACAAGAAAAGAAGTCCCGTTGCCATGACTCAACTCTCGGATAACCTCACCTGGATGAGAATCTCCACAGACACATGCTTCAGCTGTGCTTTGCAACAGCATGATGGGACCTATGAGGCTTGGCAAATTGAACTGTGCAATCCTCATAGCTAGGAGAGAAGACATGGCAGTTCCACACAGGCATAACTTGACATCATGCAAAGACAAACAGGATACTGGCAATCATGCCGAGACAGCCTGAATCGGGGGAAATAAGGAACTCAGCAAGTATTTTTCACATCTCTAATGGGATGTTTCATTCCAACAACATATGGAGCTGCACACCTTGTCCATTCCTATCCTAGTGTACAAATTTATTGTGCTGATCAATGATATCTATTAAAAAAATGAAATCTGGGGGGGGGGGGGAATCAGTTTCCCAAAGTTGAAATGTATCTGTCATTCATGACGATGGCATTTAGCACAGAAAACCAAAAAAGAAGGTAGATGCAACATAGGGAATCAAAACTCAGGAGTGCATCCACATTAGCAAGTGTCTAATTAGGGGAGCAAACAATCAGAGAGTCAGCATCTTCAAGACTGATGAAATTCACCCTGAGATGCTAACAGTGCTGGCATATTTGGCATAGTCGAAAAAGCTATTGAAAACTAGAAATGCAATTAGAGTCTGGAGAGGGTGGGTAGAGTGGTAGTATGAATGTCAGCTTCTAAAAGAATGGGATGTTATGAGTAACAGACCAGAACGCTGGGTTGTTTTAGGTGGAGCGTAAAATAATAAAACATCTGTCAGAAGAGGATAGGATAAGCACTTGAAATTTCTAGCAGAGCTATCCAGCCAGCTTATATAGGTCCTCCCCACACACACATACCAAAAAACCCTCTGTGGTTTACATTTGAGCCATCAGATGTGGCAGAATTTAGGAATGTTACTACAAATCCCAGACATTTTCTTTTTACATCTGTTAAACTATCTAGAATATACTGCAACACATTGGACCAATGCTGGAAATGCAAAAAACACGTAGGGTCGTATTACCATTTGTGGTGGACATGCGATAGGGCTAGAGGTTTCTGGGTAAAGATCCATACATGGTTGAACCAAATTACAAAACAGAACATAGAGTTTAGGCCAGAAATATTTTTATTAGGTATGACATCAAATTTAACAACAACACAAACAACTACTTAGTCCTGCACATAATAACAGCAGCTCGACTTATTTGGGCCCAATTTTGGAAAAGTGACATATATATCAGAAGAATTGATAATAAATAAAATATTTGACTGCACAGAAATGGACAGACTAGCCTACAGACTAAAAGAGAAAGAGGATTGTAAGGTTTTTGAATCCTGGAATGCTTTCTATGAATGGTTATATATAAGAAATAGGATAGTGGAACAGGAAGGAAGGAAGGAAGGAAGGAAGGAAGATATAAGAAATAGGATAGTGGAACAGGAAGGAAGGAAGGAAGGAAGGAAGGAAGGAAGGAAGGAAGGAAGGAAGGAAGGAAGGAAGGAAGGAAGGAAGGAAGGAAGGACAATTCTATAATATTTCTAGACAATGTTGTAAATACAGTAGTATGATAGTAGATGTGGGCACAACATGAGCCTCTCAGATTGGTTCTGGTGCGTCCCCAGTATAATAATGTCACTTTCTATGGCTACCTCTATATAATTTTTTCCTCAATAATGTTTTCAATCTAGACGCGTGCACACCCCTCCACACACACACACACACACCTTGTTTTAGTTTAAGCAAGGTTATACACAAGAAAAATCTTGTGGGTTTGCTAACAGGCAGAATGCAAGACATCTGCAAGAATTGATATTCCCCTTCCTATTTCTTAACGCACTATTCCTAACAGATGTAACAACTAGAGATGGGCATGACTTGAAAAAAAATTTTTTCGAGTTGTCGTTAGTCGGGCCGGTTCCGTTTCGGGTCGTTTCCGTTTTTCGCGAAAATTCGCAAAAATTAGTCGGTTCATTTTTTCGTTTTTTGTTGTCGTTAGTACTGTTTTTTGGGGGGGAGCTGGCTCCTGGAGGCACCTCTGTGGGGTGGGTGCCTCCTCTGGCCCACTATAAAGGGAAAGTGGGCTCCTGGAGGCACCCGTGGGTGCCTCCTATCCTCACCCACTAGGAAGGGGAAGCAGGCTCCAAGAGACCCCTCTACATGGGGGTCTCCCCTCCTCACCTGCTGCTGCTGCAAAATGGTATGCAATAGCCATATGGATATTGCATACCAGTTGTGCAAATGTGCAGACAGTGACTGTGAAGACTAGTGGATGGCACTGAACCCAGAGCCATAGGTGAGATGCCTAACTAAGGCTCTCGCAACACCATGTCTCACACAGAAGGGAATTGTACTTGCGTGTAGTGCAATGCAAGTACATCTGGCTTAGGGTTAAGGTGGGTTAGGGTTAGGGCTAGGGTTAGGCTAGTGACGGGTAAGGTTACGGTGGGCTAGTGGGTTGCACCTCTGGGTGCCTCTCTGACCCACTAAGAACATATTTATTTATTTATTTATTTATTTTCAGTCTGTGACTCCTTCTTCCCAGAACGGGAACTCAGGGCGGAGTCAAAAGGGTTAGGAGTCAAGGGTTAGGGTTAGGGTTAGGGCTTAGGGGGCTAGGGCAGGTTTTAGGGGGCTTCTTGGCACATCCCAGAAGTCTCCATGGCCAAGTGCCCATGCGTTTGGTGGGATGGCTCCAAAAATTTGCATGGTCATCCACTCCCACATGGCTGGCCACTCGGCCAGCCCATCATTGCAGAGGTGTAAATAAAATAAAATAAAATAAAACCAATGGAGGACAGAGGAGGAGAGGAGAGACATTTTGTTGCAAGAAAAAACCCACTGCTACTGTGAAAAATCTGGCAGTTTATAAATTTTCGCGTGTTTCTGTTGTGCTTGTGTGTTTTTGGACCACGATTTCAAAAACAATATTGCGTTTGCCGCCCCATTTTGGATCCCCCCCCTCCAGAAACCACCCCTCCGGTAGGTGCCCTGCACCCTTAGTCAAGCAGGCATTTTTCCGCCTGCTTTTTTGGCCTGGGAATGGGTGGGGGGAGAGTTTAAAAGTTTTTTCCTGTGCCGTCCGTGCCGCTTGCTTGCGCTTTAATTGCGGCGGCCGGCGGCCGGCAAGACTGGGGTTTTTGCTGGCTGCCTGCGAGCCTGCGGCGAGTCCCACCAGAGCAGCCCAGGATGGGGGACGGGGGGGAGGCCGGGGACCTCCAGAAACAACCCCTCTGGTAGGTGCCCTGAGGCACGGCAGGCATTTTTCCGCCTGCTTTTCGGCCGGGAACCGGGTTTTTTTCACTTTTAAAAACTTTTTTTCTGTGCTGCGTGGCATCAGACCAAAATTGTTCGTTCGTCGGTTCGAGCTCGAAGTCTGGCAGAGTAATTCCCGTTACCATTTCCGTAGAGTAACGGAAACGAGTAACAGAAACGGAAACGGGAATACCGCTAAGTCGTGCCCATCTCTAGTAACAACCACTTCAGCATGCCTAGATGCACTAAGCACATCCAATCTCGCCTGATTTCGGAAGCTAAGCGGGGTCAGGCCTGGTTAGTACTTGCATGGGAGACCACCAGGGAATACCAGGTGCTGTTGGCGCCTGGAGAAAAGCAACCCAAAATCTTAATAATAAAAATGTTTTTGAAATTTAAAAAAATAGAAATTTCTAGTAGAGGCCATGTGAAGAAGGTAACAGGAAGTTAGTCAATGTGGTATGGTGGTTAGAACTCCAGACATCTTTACTCAGACCCCATTGAGCCATGAAACTGTTGCAGAGTTCTGAATTTTTGGTTAAATGCCTCTAGCTGCGCAGCAGAACTACTGGGATTCGCACAGCAGAATAGATTCAAGTTCCCCAAATTAGCCCACCCCTTCTTCTCCTTACCCTGGGACTTACAGACTCAGTAACTCACTCTGGGACATTAGTAAGAGAAAGAATAAAAAGATTCATTTTACTCACACTTGAACTGACAAAAAAACAGCACACTTTACAAGAAGGATTGCTTACAGACTTTCATCAACAGGCTCAATAGGCTCACAGCCTGATTCCAACAGGCTCCTGCAGACTCCATTCTTACCGCACAGTGCATAATGACCAGCAGGATCAAAAGAGAGAGGGAAAGATGCCGAAGCAGAGAGGTATGGGTCTCTTTGAAATTAGAAGCAGGGGATAACACTGGGTTACTGCTGGGTTGATTGAGTCACCCCAGCCCAGAAAGATCCCTCCCAGTCAAAACCTACTAAAAGCAGCATGCAAGGTTGAAATAAATCCAACAATATTCCCCCTGCATAAAAAAATGTTGTGCTTATATACCACCCCATACCACTTCAAGTATTCTCTGGGCGGTTTACAGGTTTTAATTACAGTATGCAGGCTACACATTGGGCATGAATTTATCTGTCACTTGCAAATCACATATTCAGGATTGAAATAACTTGTGCCTTGTAAAATTCAAATGCTGGGGAAAGCATAAATTACATATCCCCATGGATATCACCTGGCTGAGCAGTTCACCCGTTATGATGATCACCTTCCTATCAGAAATAGGATGATCTCTTGTGGGGGGTGCACTGATACACATATACAGTATTTTTCCAAGCATAAGACTATGTTTTTGTCTAACATTGTTAGACTAAGAATTGGGGGGCATCTTATCCACAGAAGTAAGCAGAGAAAACAACTGTGCCATTGCAAAACTGTAATTTTGGATTGGAAATGTGGCGGTCGTTTTATACATGGGGGTTTCTTATAGATGGGAAAACGTGGTACTTTGGTTCCCAACCTGCATGAAAATGCATCCAAGGGTTTCATGGATGTGAACTGAATGCCAAGGATTGATTGGCTGAGCTACCGTGATGTCTCCAAATGAACCTTTGATGTTATTTTGGAATTCTTATTCCTTCCCCACCCACAAGCTTCTCTTTAAAGTCTTACTTTGTTCAACAGAGAACAAAACAGAGGTCCAGAAGTCTAATACAGACACTTCCTACCCCTGTCTGCATCCTCTCCATCACCAATTGAACGTGAGTGGTGAAAAAGTTATGTTTTGGTTCGGACTGCTATTTCCAGAATCTTCCATGTTGGCCGGGAGATCTGGGGATCTGTAGTGTTCTAACCCTCAGATCTGGACACAATGCAAACTCAGCAAAACATCTGTCATTTTTTCCCTTTCCCCCTGCCAAAACTTGAGAAATATATTGCTTTTGGTTGCAAATACAAACATGGCAGTTGGTGCAATGAGATCTGTCAATATTTTTTGAGAGCCAGGAAAGACAGCCGGCAATTAGCATAAAACATGGAAAGCTGTTTAATAGGCTTGGCAACTGGATCTGAAACATTGTTGGTTTGAAGGGCTTCACTTGTTGTGTTTTCCAAATGATTGTCGCAGCTGATACTAGAATGAAATGGTTATGACGAAAACCAAGTTTTACCATTTGCCTTGCCTTGTCGCACAAGTAGGAGGAGAAAAGGAACATCAAGAGGGCATAATCTCTTCTTCAATGACATTCATTCTAACACCTTTGCTAGAAGGTCCTTGCTCTACAGCAAGTATCACAATATTCATTGTGAAAAGATTCTGTTTTTTCCCCTCTTTCAGAGATTGTTACTTCCGGGATGAAAAAAGAGGAAAGAAATGTTGGGAAAACATAGGAGGATTAAAAGTGGAGATGAAATTCACACCAATCCCCTTAATTCTGCTGTCTACTTTTAATGTTGTAGCTGAATTCACAGTGCTATTTTGAAAGTTTTGGCTTTCTTTGTGTTTTCTGAACCAAAGCTGAAAAGTATGCATTGGCAAAATGGCATGGCAGCTGGAGAGGGCAAAGAGCTGGAGTAGGCAAAGACTTAGCCTGGGAGGGCTGGATCTTTGCAAATAATGGAATTTCTTTCTTTCTTTCTTTCTTTCTTTCTTTCTTTCTTTCTTTCTTTCTTTCTTTCTTTCTTTCTTTCTTTCTTTCTTTCAATCAATCAATCAATCAATCAATCAATCAATCAATCTATCTATCTATCTATCTATCTATCTATCTATCTATCTATCTATCTATCTATCTATCTATCTCACTTGGTGCCAGTGTTCTTGCATTAGGGCACCCAAATACAGTTCCCCCCAAAGGAAAAAAAACTGGGAATACATGGGAAACAACTGAGAGGGGAAGTGCAAGGATACCTTTGTTTAAAGGTTATTAGGTAGTTCCTCTGTAGCTATGATTTCAGCAGGGCAACAAGCTGCAAACATCAATTTCCTCTTCTCTTCCTGTGTGACCAGTTAATTTGAACAGCTCTGGGGAAACCCAAATTCCCTGGTGTCACTTCACAGGAAGTCAATTTGCATTGCCCTCACTGCATAGACACACACCCATTTCTTTCCTGGAACTTTTAGTCCATGGGCATGTACTGATGAAACACCCTCCTCTCCCTTTTATCAACTTGTCCCAACCATCTGTTTTCAACAGGCTAGGAGAGTCAATGGGCAGGACCTGAGTGAGGAGAGGGGAGGATGAACTGAGAGCCCTTCCAAAGGGTTGGGAAGAGGCTGAGACCACAGCTTATCTCGGTGCCCTTTTTTGTTTTTGTTTTTCCACTTCATAATATGCTATCTAAAAGGAATACTCCCAAATTCCCCAATAAGAATCACATCACTGCCAATGCCCCCCCATGGATCATGGTGATTCCAAGCAAGGGCTTCTACAGTACTGCATTGCATGGGTAACTTTTCTAGAAGCTTTAAATGCACTATTAAAGATAGCAGGAAACTTGTAGAAAATCATGGGTCCTATATTGGTGGTGGCATGTGTCATTTGGATCATGGCCAGAGGAACTAAATGTAGCCTTCACAGCAGATAAAACAGGGATATATGCCCTCTGTGACTGGTTCATGTGCATGCATGCATGCACGGATATACACACAGAGAGAGTATATGATTATATGACAGAAACATTGGTTGATAGCAGCTTAAATGGCTCATCTGGAGGTACCTGGAGACACATGAATTTGGTCCACTATCTAATTGTAGTATCTTGGCACCACCTTAGCTGCTTTGACCCATTTCTTCTCAATCTGAATCTAAGCTGGTGAGAGATAAAATATTCTAGTAAATCAAAGTAAACTACACAACATCAATGCATTCATATACTATGAAGCCACAAAAGCTATATTAAAGCCACGTGGCTATACACACTTTAAGTTGAAGCACTGCAAGAATTGTCATACTGAGCCAATAGCAAGCAGTACACAGTTCTTTGTCACCAATGGGTTCCACTGGTGTTTGGAACACAAGGCTAGGAATCAAAATAGTCCACATTTCAGCCGACAGAGATATCAAACTCCTTCTTTCCTTTGCCTATTTATAGAGGTTACAACAAAGCCTTTCTCCTGGCTATCTCTACCAAAGACAGACCTGAATAGCTGTTATAGAATAAGGGAGGGGCAGGGGATTTTGTCAGCAGGTTCTGTTTTAATCAAGGCATCAGCTGCACTCCATGTGAAGTTTGAAGCCCGTACCTGCAGGACACCTTCATTAAAGGCTAACATGGGTTGTTCAGGTCCAGTTTCAGCATAACGCCTTCAAAAATAATTTCTCAAAATATAAATATAGCCCAGTTTCTTTCAGTTGAGGAAAGACACAGTTCAAGAGAGGCAAAGAAGCCTCAGTGGGGTGTTTGGAACTGAACGGTGCATTTAAACATGATTAGCCATCTATTATTTGGATGAATGCTCGCCACATACCGTTAAGTCACAAATAAGGAGAATTTGTTAAAGTTAGGGTCTCAGTGGCAGGTCTGGGGGTGCTGCTTGAAATGCAAAAGAATGGCTATGCCTCTCTGGTCGTCAAGCAAGGAGAAAAACATCAGGATAAGCAGTGCTGGTGGATGCAAAAGTTTCATTTTTGAGGGTGATCTTCCTTTAAATCTTGGACATCCATTCTGACCCAACATCCAGGGACCATCAGTTCAGCACACAGGCACTTGTGTGAATGTTACACTTGCTTCTAAGGATGGGCAGGAAACAAAAAACGAAATGCTGTTTCGTCATTTTTTGTTATGTAACAAAACAAAACAAAACAAAACAAGGAAGCAGCATATTGTTATAGATGAAACACAACAGTCATTTTTCTATTGAAATGAACCATTTTATTCCATTGTTTTCAGGCTCCTGCTGAGCTGTCAATGGCTGGAGCCCTTTAAACCATCTGGCCCAGTCAGTTCCAGGGGGACCCCCTGGTGCTGACTGGGCCAGGTATAAAGGGCTCCAGCTATTGACAGATTGGCAGGAGCCCTCTGAAATTGGTCGGGGGGGGCAGCTGCTGGGGGTGCTGCTTGAAATGCAAAAGAATGGCTATCCCTCTCTGGTCTTCAAGCAAGGAGAAAAGGGTTTTTCCATCGTCTCTGGGTTTCAGGCTGATCTATTGTTCTTCTGGGTTGGCACACTACTTTCTTGAAGGCCTATCCCCTCTTTTGTATAATGTCTCTTTTGTGAAAGCAAAATGTACATAGGAGAAGTACGCTTTACGTATAGAACAGCCTGACTCAATAAATGAAGCTACAGTGTTCAGTTTGCAAAACCTGAGTGGGGTTGTTGTAGAACTGTGTGGCAGTAATTCATTCTAAGGTCACCATGACTCAGGAGTTTCTTGACAGCTCATAATAACAACATGGAAACGCTGTATAGAGATGGTGACTCGCTAAGCTCAATGTGGCTTTCAAACCTGTTTTATGTGCATCAAACAAAGAAAGGTGTGGAATGGGTTGTTTTTCACATTTTGTTTTGCATGACCTAAGAAAGCAGTAAGATACTTGGCAAGAAGACATTATTTTCTGTCAGTCTTCTTCTTCTTCTTCTTCTTCTTCTTCTTCTTCTTCTTCTTCTTCTTCTTCTTCTTCTTTTCTGTCTCTCAGAGAATCTAATAACAAACCACCTAATGAAAGAAATTGCCCTCAGAAGACAATTCCCTTTTGGGCCATCACTGCTCCAAACCTTCAGAGTTAGAAGAATATCTCAGACTCCAAGGAGGTCCAGTTTTGGATTCAGGGGTTACTACCTAGATGCCCTAAGCACATCCGATCTCGCCTGATTTCGGAAGCTAAGCAGGGTCGGCCCTGGTTAGTACTTGGATGGGCGACCACCAGGGAAGACCAGGTGCTGTAGGCGCCTGGAGTAGGAACTGGCAAGCCACTCCAGTATTCCTGCCAAGAAAACTCCATGGACATGGGGTCACAAAGAGTCGGCCACGACTGTAACGACACAACAGACAGACAGACCATAAGTAAACTAGAGGAGTAAACTAGAGGAGCCACTCATCAATATGCGAGAAGATGCCTGCTGGATCAGACTTTAATCTTATTTAGCCTAGCATTCTGTTCCCAAACTGGGCAACCAGATATCTTGACAAAGAAGGCATGCTTATTATTATATTATTATTATTTATTAAACTTATACCCCACCCATCTGGCCATCTGGCCACACTTACGCTTATGATTCTTATTTATTGGAATGCACAAAAGAGATAATATATAGCTGCCACTGCTAGTCATTCTACCACCAGTGGCAGACTTATCACTGCATAACATAGGATAGCACCATCAGGTTGCAGGTTTTGGGTGGCATAATGGGTACACATGATGGGTATACAGCCACAAATACCAACTTTTCAATCAGTATCAATTTGCCTGTGATACAGACACTGATGAACTTATGCCCGCAGGCATAAGTAATGAGATTCTGGTCAATAAGCCTTGATTTCTGTGATTTGGGGTCACCTCAGGCAGCAAAGCGTGTTGGGCTGGAAATGACTACGTCCATTTTTATGCCTAGTAGAGATTACTCTGCCTTCCTCTTTCTGCTCCTCTACTTCAAAACCCTTAGAAAAGACAAATGCTCCCAGTTTTACCAGACTGTCTCAAAAACAGTGATGGGCAAACTCTAGATGTTCAGGGGGCCCACTCCACCCATTGCATGATCTTGGAGGCCTACAACTGGTCCTACAACTTGTCTTCCCCAAAAGATTTCTATAAAAAATTAGGTGTGCTGTAACCAGGAATGTAGGCTGAAAGACTGGTAGTCATGACCTCAAAGGGAAAACCACTGGTGACCGGAATTGTCCATGGCAGGGATTCTCAATGCAATTTGTGGACTTAGTTTTGGGACACTGCTCGGAAGAAAGGTCAGACCCAGCAGAGTCGTCTCCACAAGGTTATGTTCCTGTGTGCATTTTCATTTGCATTATATACAGGATTTATACTAAGTTGCCTGCATTTTATAACCTTGCCATGTTCTCCTCTTTCTTTAACCATCTTTTGATGAGGCTGCAGCTGGGTAAACAGCATGGGAGATGACTCATCTTATGATCAGCCATAAATTGAGCCCCTCTCCATCCTATTTGGTGTATTCTTCCACTACTCTTTCTCTCGTTCTCTCTCTCGTTCTTTCTGTCTTTTAATGCTCCGCTTCAGAATTTAACTTCCCGACCTCTCGTGGCCCAGTGATCTGGCAACCTGTTTTTATTTGCTCTCCATACAACCAAGATATTAGCCCTCTAGCTTTCTCATATAGGAGGCCTCTATGGGGAAACAAAAGGCTAATCATATTGAACTACATCCCCATAAACTAAAATATTGCAGTAAAACATAACTTCTGTTTTTTGCTTTCCTGCATCTGACACCTGAGGTTGAGTAGCTCAAGGCCTCTGAAGTAGTCAAAAGCCAGTGTGATGCGATGAGATCCACCTTCTAGTCGCCACTCAGCTATGAAGCCCGCTTGTTGACCCCATCAGTGTGATTCTTCCCTGGAAGGCTGTTGTGAGGAGAAATAAGGGAGCAGGAGAACCATGTACCTTGGAGGAATGGCAGACAAAAAGACTAAGGGTGAGGATTAGGATTAGAAGAAGATTAGGCTAAGGACGAGACGACGACAATGACAACAACAATAGCAACAGGTTCAGGTCATTCTCACCATATGAATTTCAGCATTTGCAGTCATTCCCAAATTTCTGGTTCCTATCTTAAAATAATTGCAAAGAATTGCTAATTTGCTTCTTGTAATTAAAAAATCATTGACTTTGCAAACATGTCAATTCATATGCAAATTTTAAGGCCTTGATTCTTCATGTTGAGACCCTTTGGTCTCTTCACATACACTGACAATGCTCAGAAACTTGGTTTACTTACTTACTTACTTACTTACTTACTTACTTACTTACTTACTTACTTACTTACTTACTGTATATACTCGAGTATAAGTTGACCTGAGTATAAGTCGAGGCCCCTAATTTAACTGCCCAAAACTTGGAAAATGTATTGACTCGAGTGTAAGTCTAGGGTGGGAAATGCAGCAGGGCCTGGCAGCTCCTCCTTTGTGAGCTGGGGGAGTGGTGTGTGATGTTTAAAATGACTTTTAGCCACTGATGCAAGTGCTTGGGTCAGTGGCTAAAAGTAATTTTAAACATTGTGCGCCGCTCCCCTGTGATGCAGAGGGGGGTCAGGAGAAGCTGCACGCAATGTTTAAAATGACTTTTAGCCACCGACCCAAGCACTTGCCTCAGTGGCTAAAAGTATTGACCCACATATAAGATGAGGGCCCCTTTTTCAGCCCAAAATTAGGGCTGAAAAACTAGGCTTATATTCGAGTATATACAGTACTTATATGCATCACAGGCTCAGAAAAAAGTGCAGTGTCATCATTCCAATGATGATGGGCAGAATCATTCTGTTTCTCTTTTCCTGTTGCCTTCACCGTTTTCCTTTTCCACCAAATTTTGTCTTTCCATGATGCATTCAAAGTACAGTGGTACTTTGTATAAAGGAATTAATTTGTTCCAAATGAAATTCTGTTAAGCAAATTTTCCTTTGTACAAATTTCCCATTGGAGTGCATTGAAAAGAGGCCAGATGCAGGGGAGTGGTATCAAGAGACAGATATCTAGTCTCATGCACTCCCAAACGCATCTGGTGGGGCCACTGTGAGATACAGGAAGCTGGACTAGATGGGCCTTTGGCCTGATCCAGCATGGCTCTTCTTATTTTCTTATGTTCTTATGAAATTAATCCCTAATCACAATCGTTTTTCTCTTGTACGGCTTCTCCCCAGAAGCGATTCTGTTAATCTGTTTTCCCCATCTCCTGAATGTTTCCCCTCTAAGTGAATTTTCTGTTAAACAAACTGCTTCTTATACGAGTGTCCACTGTGTAATAATCTATCTTTCACTCTACTTGCTTCAGCCATGTTCAAAGTCCAGCCTGTGGGCCAGATCCGGCCTGTCAGACCCCTCCCTCCCCCTCCCTCCTTTGCCCATACCTGTCAACTTTTGGTGCCACCACCAGGGGTGGGAGGAGAGAGGCATAATGCAAGCACATGCACCCATCCACCCACCCATTCATGCGTATGCACACACATGCTTTGCCCCTCCTACTCTGCCGAGACAGGCCTGGAAGCACCGTCCTTCTCTCTCCTCCCCCTGGTGCCACTGACAGACTGGGGCACTGCTGCCCTACAGCCCCCCCCGCCACTGCCACTTCTGGGGGCAGCACCAAATGGCACAGCTGCCCACCCTGCACTGCTTGCACACTGCCCTGGTAGCCCTGCTCTGGCTGGGTGAGGCGGTGGCTGCTCTTCCTGCTCCCGCTGCTGCCTCCACCTCCACTGCTTCTTGAGCAAGAGATTCCCCTGCTAAACTTTGTGTCAGATGCTGAGGCGGAGGTGGTGGGACAGGACGAGGGGAGGGGAGGGGAGGGAGGGAGGGGAAGGAAGGGTGGGAGGATGGAGGGAAGGATGTAAGGAAGGTGTCAAGAACAAGCAAGCAAGGGTGGCCTGGTGAATGCGGTGATGGTGTGGCGCTTGGCTGATGCTCATTCAGCTGGCTGGTGGTTAGGGGCGGGGAAGGAGCAGCAGCCAAATGTTGACAGGTATGCAGGGAAGATCCAGACTGGGTCTCGGCTCTCACTCAGCCCCTTCCTTACCCAATCCTGGGTAGTGGTCACTGAGGGTTCTCCTTCTGATTTTTCTACTTGGCCCTGGACCCAGAGCGATCGGTTGGTGGTTTCATCGTTGATGGCACCCTCTCTTTCCCCGCTCCACCTTTTTCCGCTTCCTCCACCAATTTTAGAGGGGAAGAGGCCTCCCCCCCTTCATCCCACATCATAAACACCCTGTCTCTTCTCTGCCTGTAGAACAGGGGTGTCCAAACTTTTTGTAAGGGGGGTGAGTGGGTGGGGCTTGCAAGGGGTCAATGGGTGGGGCTTGCAAGGCATCAGTGGGTAGGGCTTGCAGTGGGGGTCAGGGTCAGGGGGCAGCCAGCCCCGCCACATTCTCAGCCACCAAATTTGGCCCTCCTTACAAAAAGTTTGGACACCCTTCAAGGGAAGAGCTGAGGCTTGGTTTGACCTCATATCCAGTTATTTGTCCAAGATGTCTATCTGCAAAGCTATCCTCCATCAAATTTCATACAAATCTTTTTCCATGTACCAGCTTTCATTCCCATGCAAAGTAATCAGGAATATCAAAGTATGAATGGACTTTGACTTGGTCTTCAGCTTCATGACTTCACACTTAAGAATCTTTCCTAGTCACTGCATCTGTTGCTCTAGTCTTTCCATTTCTTTACAACAGTGTCCCTTTGGATTCAACCTATGGAAAATGTATAATCATTTTGATTTCTTGTCAGCCTTAAAGTTGCGCAATTCTTCCCCATTCACAACCTCTGTCTCCGGAATGTTCAACTATAATCCAGCTTTTCCACTGAAAGTAGTTTCCACCTATGTAAATTACGTCTTAATAGGGATGTACATTTGGTCACAGCTTATCTTTGGGAAGGCTGAAAGGAAAACCAAAGAATTGCAGGGTTCTTGCTCCCCATCTGTAAGGACGGCAAGATTTTTCTGCTGCCATCACTCCTGTTTTTGAATAAACAAGGATGATCTCTGTCTCAAAATATATACAAATCTGGGACGACTGTCTGAATTAAATTGTCTTAAGCCTTGGATGAATTGTCTGTTTGTATCTTAACAATCAGGCAGCTCTGTTGTGCTTACTGTGGACATTACTATGCTTTGCTTCTCAAGGGAAAAACTCGTACACCTGTTTTGCATGCATGTGTGCTCCTTCCATGCAAATGTTGTGCAAACTACGGTGACCTGAACAAACAAAAACAAGAGCCTTGTCTCTCTCTGACAGCTCAAGGTAAGGGATCACGTGGGGCTTTCAGAATTCTTGTTACATGTCTTCTTGAGTTATAAGGATGAGGAATTTAACATGCACCCTTTTAAGTTGCAAACTTCCATGTAAGGTCGCATTAACATTGCAAGCACAGACATGTAAGGATAAGGAAGTCCATAAAAATCATTTCTGGAATCTGTTCCCCAAGGTATAAGGGAGATTTTTAAACATATTGTTGTGCCTTGTTGCTTTTACATGTGTTTTTAGTATTGATTTTTAAAAATTCTTTTAATATAATAATTTGAATATTTGAATATTTACTGTTTTTAACTTTTAACTATTGCCCTGTGTTGATGGAAGTCACCTTGAGTCCCTTTGAAGGTGGGCTAAAATATTTTAAATAAATGAAATAAAACAAATGGTTACACAATTAGGATATTCTCCAGAAAGTTCTACTCTGTGCCTAAACCAAAAGCAAAGTGTTCTGCTAATATACCGCCCCATAGCATTTAAAGCACTATCTGGGTTGTTTACAATTTATTTATGCAGGCTGCACATTGCCCCCACATTAAGCTGGGTACTCATTTTATCAGCCTTGGAAGGATGGAAGGCTGAGTGAACCTTGAGCCTGCTACCTGAATTGAACCCCAGGTTGTGAGCATAGTTATACCTGCAGTACATCAGTTTAACTACTGTGCCGCACAGCTCAGTGCAAACTACCACAGTGTCATTCTGCTTGATCCATCTAAGACCGTGGTCATACCTGCGTTTTCTGCGTAATTTCCCGTTTGTGAACTACACAGTAAAAGATCACATGCTAACCAGGAAGAGAAGCAAATTCTGCTCCCAGCTGACCACGCCCCTCGAACAGCAGTTTCAGCAAAGTTTTCTAAACCACCGCCAAGGGCTGGATTTAGAAACTTTGCTCAAAAATGCTTACTTGTTTGCTTCTGTTGCAATGACAGGGCACTGAAAATATGCAGTAAATTCAGTTTCTCCTCTTTCTACCCGGCTTAAAAGATGGAAACTTGGAAACTGAAGCCAGAAAGTAGGACAAAATGCGTAGTACACAGGTTAGGACAGAACCAGAATAGGAAGGTACGACACAGAGGAGAGGACACCAACTACTCATTAAAAACCATGTGACCGCTCCTGGAAAAAATACACAGGAAATTTAAATATGAAGGAAACCCAGGTATGACCGCGATCTTAATCCTCCTCTCCTCTCTCTCTTGTTTTTTAAGGGAAAAAAATACATCAGACATGCTGTATCTCCTACCACCCAAAAGGATGACAACATCCTGTAACGTATATGCAAGGTGTAAATTTCAATCACTAAGGAAGACGCCTACAATGATATTATAAGATAGAGAACAATGAGGTAGATTTCTATACATATGTCAGAGGAATAAATCACAGCTGACAATGCAATGAGAGCCATAGGGTGCCAGTAAACGGAAATCCATATGATAACTTGAAATAAATAAGCTGGAATCTAGCTCAGAATGAGGAATTGTGTTATCTAGCATATAGTTTTGAAACTGAAGGAGCATAATTCCATGATGGAACCTAGGCTACGCAGCCCACAGCAACCATCTGGAAAGCAGAGAATTTTTACTTCTGTTAAAATTGGTTCCCAGATTACCCAGTGTGACTACACCTCCCTTTTAAACGTGTGATTGTGATGAAAACATGTGATGGGTAGGGAACCAATTTATTAATCTTCACAGGATCCACTTGGTAATGCTGCCACCTTTTAAATCATCGCCTTATGAACTGGGACACTCAGATGTATAAAAAAATAATAATGAAGTTTGTTGAGAAAATAAATAAATACAATAATGACTGACGTTGGTATGTGTTGCCTTAAACATAAAATAGATTAATTCAACTCTTCAAGCCTCCCTGTCTTTAATAACCAGTAAACAGTAAGGCCCTCACTGCCTGAATGAACTCTTAACAGAGCTGTGCTCTCTCCCAGCACTCCCTCTTAACTCTTAACTCAACTCCCTTAACTGACTCAACTCAACTGACTCTTACAGACCAGGCTCCACCCCTTTTATACCATACCATCCCCCGCCCTCCTGCTGGGATTGGCTGATGATTTACATATGCATTTCTCCTGCTTCCAGGGTGTTGTCACACCCAAAAAAGTAATTACAGTGGTAACTCTACTTACGAGCGGCTTGACTTAAGAGAAATTCAATTTAAGAGCAAAAGACCATTGGCGTTTTAACTGCTTCCTTACAAATTTTATGCTGCCTGCTCTACGTAGCTGCCTAGATGCCCTAAGCACATCTGATCTCGCCTGATTTTGGAAGCTAAGCAGGGTCAGCCCTGGTTACTACTTGGATGGGAGACCACCAGGGAATACCAGGTGCTGTAAGTGCCTGGAGTAGGAACTGGCAAACCACTCCAGTATTCCTGCCAAGAAAACTCCATGGACATGGGGTCATGAAGAATCGGTCACGACTGTAACGACACAACACACACACACTGCTCTACGTATAATTTTTTTAAAAAAATTAATATATATATTAAGCAAAGAGAAAGACAACTGCGTGGCTGATGTGCAAAACCTAAAGTCAGAATTACGTACAACCTTTATAGGACTACTTAAGTACTATAAAAAGTTGAGCAGTCAGAGGTTCCTGTAGGCAAGAAGGAATATTTGCAGCAGGGGGCAAGGAGCAGTACCCCTTATCCATTATGACTTATGGCATGGACACGAGTTACCACCAAGACGTGTAGCGGAAATGGGCACGATTTAAGTCGTCATGCTTTGTATCAGAAGTGCAGTGTGAATCCATTCCCCCACTCCCCTTTTGTGGTGCACTGCTGGGGTATTCCTCCTCCCATGGCTCTCCAGTCTGGCGAGGGACTTGGCCTACCTTTCCCTGCCCCATGGTAGCTGACCCCTCCTCAGCTGTCCAGGAGGAATCCCCATGGTCAGCTGTGCTAGGGGGCTGGGTTGGACAGGCCGAGCTCCTCAATGGATTGGAGAGCCACCAGGGAAGGAGGATCCCAGCAGTGCGTGACAAAAGGTGAGTGGGCCAATCGGCTAAGGTAGATGGGGAGTCGATCCCTTCATACAACGTGTGATGATTAAGTCATGCCCGTCTCTAATGTGTAGTTAATTACCAGGACCCAAGATGGAAACTGGAAAATATCTCATCACATGGAGAAAGACCAGCAGTCATAAGCAGGATGAAAGAGTTCTTTTAAGGCTTCAAGTGAGACAGGAATCAAACAGAAATATGCTACCCTGCTCCTGTCCATCACCACCACATTCCAAATCTTCAACTAATTGTTTTATAATAATTATCTTAGTAATGTAGAGCTTGAAGACACCCTATGGATCATTGGGTCCAGCCCTCAAGGAGACACAGTGGGAAATCGTACTCCCAACCTCTGGTTGCAGTGGTTAAATGCCTGTCCTGCAGGTAAAACTGTGCTCACGACCTGGGGTTCAATCCCAGGTAGCAGGCTCAAGGTTCACTCAGCCTTCCATCCTTCCAAGGTCGGTAAAATGAGTACCCAGCTTTTTTTGGGGGGGGTGTAGCCTGCATACTATAATTAAAAAATTGTAAACTGCCCAGAGACTACTTTAAGTGGTATGGGGGAGTATATAAGCAGACCACCATGCTATCCAGCAGTTAAAGGAATTTTTATGTAATTAGCCGTGCATACAACTGATATGACTAGAGCCAAAAATAGGGACCAATAGCATTTACTCTGATCTAGGGATGTCATTTATACATTAAAAACCCCTATTTCCTCATCTTTGGGGTTCTCTTTCTAAAAAGCACATAAATTAAACAGTATATTAAAGCAAAATCGATTTTACTTTTCTCATTCCATTTTTGCTTGCTTGGTAGCTAAAAGATGAATGGAGGTTAAAAAGAAACAAAAAAACATCTCTCTGCCCTTCCCCCCATTTGACACTCTCTTAAATACAAAACAGAGTATTGATCTGTAATGCCCCTAAAACCTTATGGAAGCATCTTTGGAAGAAGTTGGAGAATTGTTTAGTTACTTACCTGGGAGTAAGCCAGACTTATCTCAATTAGACTTATCTCTGAGCAGACCTGTCTTAGATTATGCCATAAGCAGATACTCTGTCTTGAGGTTTATGCCTCAAAATCTGAAGCAAAATATATTAACATATTATTTTTTTTTTGCCCAGAGTGTTTATGTTTGCAATTTCTCAGTTCAAAACAGGGTTGTTTATGCTTTGCACTGAGTTTTGATGTGAAGGTCTTTGTGCATACAGATCAAAAGACAACTCTTTGCTCTGATAAGAAACATTCAGAAGACAGGTGTGCCTTTTCTTCCTCTGAAAAAGTAGTTTACTGTGCTGTCAAATAGAGCATCTCTCCTTGTCTTTTTTTTTAAGTAAACCCCAGATCCATTTCCCTGGATCCTTCAGATCTCAGAGGAGCTGGGAAATGTAGGTCACCCCTATTCACCAGTTAGTAGGTCACTGTCTTTGATTGTGAGGAAAAAGCTGATAAGAACAGCTGTCAGATGTTGTCTTATCATTTTGAGAAAACTTGTGGATCCATAGTGGCAATCTACGGCCACTTTAAAGAAGGCAGCTATTTGCTGTGTCTTGTGAGGTTCATTTCCATCCTGGTAAATACAGAACAGCTATAGAAAAAGCAGAGAGAAGGCCCTTGGAAATGGGGTCTTCCTACAAGCCTTATCATGTGACATTGCAATCAGAGCCAGGTCAAGAGATCAGCACACGTGGGACCCTCTAAGGTCCATGCCCTAAGTGGGGGTCCCTCAGGATGACTGGTCACAAGGACAACAGAAAGCATCATACTTCTCTCTCCTGTTCCATCCACCATCTTACTCTCCAACACCAAACCCAGAATGTTCCTTTGCTGGCTGGCTCCTCCACAGATCACGTTCTCCGGCCATGACAACTAAATATGCCAAGCCTGGACACACACACACACACACACACACACACACACACACACACACACACACACACACACACACACACACACACACACACACACACACACACACACACACATTCAGAATCCTCACATGAAGTTCTTCAGAGCTCAATCAATAGATTGGCATCCGATTCTAAATGCTTAGATGCTCACCTCAGGAGCCTTGTGTCGTAGTGGTTAAATGCCTGTACTGAAGGTAAAACTGTGCTCACGACCTGGGGTTCAAACCCAGGTAGCAGGCTCATAGTTGATTCAGCCTTCCGTCCTTTTGAGGTCGGTAAATGAGTACCCAGCTTGCTGGGGGCAATGTGTAGCCTGCATACTGTAATTCAACTGTAAACCGCTCAGAGACTAGTTGAAGGGGTATGGGGCGGTACATTAGCAGAACACTTTGCTTTTGCTTTGCTTTGCCTCTACCTCCACTTGTTGTTTAGAACCATTGTTTCCAACTTGTGGTGACCCCTCCCCCATCATAATGTTTTATAGGTATGTAAGATATTTAAGAAGTTATATTGTCACTACCACTACCACCCCCAGTGCATTTTCTTGGCATGTGCAAGACTGAACCCAAGTGTCATAGAATCATGAATTTGGAAGGGGATGTCGGGACCACAGGGTCCAACCCTCTGAGATGTCTTGAATCTAGGCCGAACACCCTCTAGCATTGCTCCGGCTTTTATTCTCCATTTAACTTACTGTACAGGCAGTTTTGTTTCTAATAGTTTTGTCGTTAATTATTATTACAGTCGTACCTCAAGATCCGAATGCCCCTAGTTAGAAAAAACCCGAGATACAAAGGAAAATCTGTAGGAATGGGGATGCTTCGAGATAGGAAAATTTAACCCCCTTTTTGAGATATGAAAAAGTTCCTCCCAGTTTGCATTGCACCTGAGAGATTTCTAATGCCACCCCTGTGCATCCAGGTCTCTTTGGGTAGCGTGTGGTATGGAGTGTGGAGGTGTGGAGTGGTATTTGAGAGATATTGGAGCCATTTTGGAAGGTGCTTGCAGCGTGTTTTGGTTGTTTTCAAGAGTTTTTCGTGCATTTCTCAAGCAGTGGGAAGTTAGGGAGCTGATTTTCCGTTTCACTGCTGCTTTTTTTTTTTTGAGTGTTTTGTATGGCATTCTATTGGATTGTGGAGTGAGCAGAGCTGATCCCCGCCCTTTCTCTGCTTTTTTCTGAGTGTTTACATTGCGGTGTGTGTGTGTGGGGGGGGTCATACTCTACATGCCTTTAAAGTGTATTTTAAAAAGAATTTTGGAGAAAAATGACTTTTTGACTGTTTTCTGACCTCCGGAATGGATTAATTTGTTTCCCATTCATTCCTATGTGAAGCCACATTTCGAAATACAAAATTTTCGTAACACAAAATTACAATAGAATGGATTAATTTTGTATCTCGAAGTACCACTGTATTTCCTGCTCATTCTTCCATTGCTATTCCTTCCTATTCACCTGCATGTGCCAGCCATGAAAGGGTGATGAGAAGGAGCATTAACCTGACTGACCATGAGGCTGAATGAAACAGTAGTCGGAAGCAGACGATACCAGATGAATGGCAGTGACAACAGTAGCAGTGTCAGTGTCAGTGGCTTGGTATCAGTGACTTAGGTCACTGGCTGAAGAACTAGAAGTTCTTCTTCTTGAAGTGCCATGTCCTCGTAAAACATTGGTGATCAGTAGCATAATCTGTTTTTTTTTATCTAAAGCTATTCTAAATAGGGAAACTGTGCTCACTGTGAACCATTAGCTTAAAGTCTTAAATCAGAATGTTTTTCTATCCCTGAGCCATGCTTCCCATCTCTTTTTTCTTGAAGAATAATCTGCAGCAGGTGGCATCTTTTATTACTCCTTATGTGACCAAAATACAGTGGTACCTTGTATAAAGGAATTAATTCATTCCAAATGAAATTTTGTTAAGCAAATTTTCCTTTATACACATTTCCCATAGGAATGCATTGAAAACAGAGTAATCCCATTTCTATGTTGTACAGATTCACCCCATAGGCAATTCTGTTAAGCAAATTTCTATCTCTGAATTTTTTTTATCTTCTACAGATTTTATGTTATATAAAACATTTGTTATACAAGGTTCCACTGTATTCTAATTTTCTTCTCTTTATGGTATTGAGGGTTTCTAGCTTTTTATTCATACGCTGTAATAGTCACTATAGATGGGCACGGATAAAAAAATGGTGTTTCGTTTATCGTTTGTCATTTAGGGGGTCCGTTTCAGTTCGTTTCCGTTTTTCACGAATTTTAACAAAAAAATCGTTTTTGTTTTCGTTCGTTTCATTACCGTTTCATTACCATTTATTTCAAATTTTTGTGTTTGTTTTAGCATTTAAAGCAGTTCAATGTATTGCCGTAACGAAAACGAAATGGACGACAAAATTTCTGGTGTTTCTGTTTGTTTCATTTCATTTTAGAGGCAAAATTCGTTTGTCGTTTCGTTATGTAATGAAATGAAAAAACGGAAACGGAAATGAAAAATTGTTCGTTTCGTGCCCATCTCTAATAGTCACATTCATTAATCTGGCTGCCCAAGGTATTTTAATAATTTGTCTGTATGCCCACATTCCGAATGCTTCCAGCTTCCTGCATAGTGTGTCTGTGAAGATCCAAGTTTCAGCACCATAGAGAAGTATACTAAATACACCTCATTGAAGTGTCCAGGTACTAAGTCTAGAAGCCTACAACTAGAGATTGAGAATTTCATTCCCCACTATGCCTAAGAGTAGAGCCAAACTGTGTGGCCTTGGGTAAGCTGCACCATCCCAGAATGCCCCCTAAAGAAGGGAAGAGTAAACAACTTCTGAGTCTTCTGTACTTGGAGATTGCTAAAAAACATTGCCTTGTCAGAACCGACTTGGTGGCACAGGATTATTATGAGAAGAATACTGGTGCTTCTCTGACATGCAAAGACGACTCCTCTTCCCATGACAGCCTAGAAGAACCAAAACAGAGAATTAAATAAAATGGCTTCATATTGTCAGTCTGAACCCAAATCAGCTCTTTGTTTGTCAAGTTTGCCCTAACCCTACATTCCGTTCTTACTTTTCTTTTTATCAGGCAGCTGGTGTAATGCAATGCATTGTTCGAGCATCTGAAGCAAGATCAACATAGGGTAGGGATTTAGGGAGTACTCTGGTTTTTCTAGCAATTCTGAAGATGTCCAGGTAAAAGAGGAATGCTCTCTTCTTCTCAACTACTTTTGGAATGGTAACTCACAGTTCCAATTAATGAACTACCTCACTCAAGACTTACCTGACTATATACTACTGTGGGGCCCTGTGGCCAACACAGATGGTGGGAAGCTTCCAAGTATTGACATTATGTCAAACATGTTCTGCGGAAAACTTATGAACGTGGGCCAAGGAAACAGGGCTTTGCAGCACTTGAGTCCCTTTCTGACAACAAAAATGGATGTTTGTGCTTTCAAATGCATTTCTGGAGGGGAGAAAAATCTATTATACCTGTGCATGTTCAGGATTTAGCTGACCTTTCAGACTCCTGGAGGTATATCTGTGAATATAGCTGAGCCCTTTCATTTCAGATTTGTAGACAGCCTGGCTAATTTCAAATTCTTTCTTTCTTTCTTTCTTTCTTTCTTTCTTTCTTTCTTTCTTTCTTTCTTTCTTTCTTTCTTTCTTTCTTTCTTTTTCTTTCTTTCTTTCTTACAAAAGGTGGTCTCTCTTCACATATTTAAAAAGGTTCATAAAAATTTATTTATTTATTTATATAGCTTGTATGCCGCCCACCACCCAAAGGTCTCCGGGCGGCTCACAATCAAAACAATCAAAACATCAAAATACAATAACATTAGAACAATAAAACATTTATTTATTTAAAAACACACCACTAAAATTGCTCAGGACCCACAATCATTACATTTATAAATGACAACGCCTGACTTTCATTCAAAAGTTGAACTCTGCAAGCCATCCCCTTCACCTCCTTAAGGGATGGCTCTTTCAAAACATTTATTTATTTGCTATTTACATTTATAGACCGTCTGACTTTCCAGAAGGAACTCTGGGCGTTAAACAACTCTGAGTAAACAATAAAAATAGACAATAAAATATAAATCCAATAATATATAAAATATAATAGTTTATAATAAAATATAAAATGCAATGCTGATGGCTTCACTGTTGCTTCCCTCCATTGCCTTCTCCACACAATCATCCACTCACTGGCAGGACCACAGGATGCCCTGCCCCACTTTCCTGATTCTGAATGGATGATTGGATGGAGAAGGAAGAAGAGGGAATTATGTTGCTGTCAATGAGAGTGAGTGAGAGAGAGAGAGTAAGCTCATGGTGACGTCAAAATGGCTGTGCAGCTGCCGCACTAAACTGGGCCAAACCCCCAAAGCATAGTTTAATATCATCTCTATTTATGTCCTGTACACTGCATAAGTTATAATTTGTTGTATAGCCCTCAGAGTATGTCTATGAAGATTCTCAGTCATCCAGGGGAGGTTATCTGGGAGTTGAGTCATGGCAACTGGACTTTTTTCTTGTGAGACCCAAACATTTTGTGACTCATCCAAGCAGCTTCGTCAGCCCTCAGAGTAGCAGTTTGCTAGATTGGTGATTTGTGAAATGAAAGAAGGAATTATCACTGAAAATGGCCGCAGCTGATGCTGTTACTACAGAGCCACCCAAAAACACATGACATGAGGAAACAGTGAATTCTTTCAATACCTGGTTCTGACTTGGCCCAGGTATTACAACCAAGGCTGCCAACACACAACCTAAACTGCTTGGAGATCCTCCTTTCCCTCGCTGTTGCTGACCTAGCATTTTTCAGATCATCATTCCTGACACAATAGCATAGCTAGGTAATAAAACAAGCAGCCTATGTAGAAGAAGAAGAAGAAGAAGAAGAAGAAGAAGAAGAAGAAGAAGAAGAAGAAGAAGAAGAAGAAGAAGAAGGTGGTGGTGGTGGTGGTGGTGGTGATGATGATGATGATGATGATGATGATGATGATGATGATGATGATGATGATGATGATGATGATGATGATGATTCCACTAAGCTTCCCAGGAGTTTAGCAACCCCACTTAAGATATTGGAAATATTGAAGTAAAGCAGTGATGTGTAGATCCTATTGGGTGGGTATATGAGCTGAGATACATAGAGCTCGTATTTCACTCTGAAGAAAGGGTTTATTTCCTGCCATAAATATGATGTTTGTGAAATGGGCAGAGGCTATTTCAGAGCTGCTACAAGACCACTGAATAATTGAATTATTGCTCACCGGTGGCCAATGGAATTTGTTACCTGTTCGCTCCCCGTGCCCTGAATCAAAGTAATTACACTCGAGGCATCACGAAGGTGAAATAATAGCATGAAACTGTTCATGATGAAAAAGCAATTGCAAAAGGTGGGGGTAGGGGGGTCATGAAATAGTAGCACTGGTGTAGTAGGCTCTTTGCTGGTTACTTTATTATATGGCTAAATAGCTCATTCCATTTTGCTTCACTGGAGTGACAAATAAGAGAGCCTGTCTCCAGAGAACGAGTGCACCCATGCATAATGGGAAATAATACAGGGGCTGTCATTTTTATTTATTTATTTATTTTTATTTATTTTTACAACTTATATGCCGCCCACTACCCAAAGGTCTGTGTTATATAACAATTGTTATATAACAAAAACTGTGTTATATAACAAAGGGGTGATAGATATCATTCCAATTGTCTTGGAAAGACAAGATCTAAGCGATCCATTCATACTTCTAATGAAACTCTTTTCATGGGTGTGCCCCTTTGTTGTTGTTGTTGTTGCTGTTGTTGTTGTTGTTCAGTCATTCAGTTGTGTCCTGTATTTTATTAAGGCCATCTTTCCCAATCTGGGTCCTTCTAGAGGTTTTGAAACACAACTCCCATCATCCTCCAGCTGGTGCAGCCAAAGGCTGTGCCTAATGGAAAATGTAGTTCAAAAAAACCAGAATGAAAACAAGCTTGAGCTTCTTTACCACATGCTGAGAGAACGGTTTCCTTTTGCTCCCCAACCTTTTTGAGCAATTTGTTTGATTATTTTCTCGTGGCCCGGGGTGGGGGGTGGGGAGGGGGAGATGGGGGTGTGTCGGGGCAGGGGAGGGTGCTCTGGGGGAGGGAGGAGGGGACCTTGCTGAAACACAGTTCCCAGAATCCACAGCCAGCATGGCCAGTCATCGAAGAGTCTTGGGAGCTGCAGTTCAACATCTGGGGTAAAAGGTAAAGGTAAAGGTTCCCCCCGCATATGCATGCTAGTCGTGTCCGACTCTAGGGGCGGTACACATCTCCGTTTTCAAGCCAAATAACCAGTGTTGTGCAAGTCTGTGGCCATGTGTCCAGCATGGCTGCAAGGAAACACTGTTTTACCTTCCCGCTTTTTATGGCGGTACCTATTTATCTACTTGCATTTACATGCTTTCAAACTGCTAGGTTGGCAGGAGCTGGGGTTATCACCCCGCCCGTGCGCCGGGCCCGCTCACTCCGCCCGCGGGAGCATGGCACCCGAGATTCGAACCGCCGAGCTGCCGACTTTGCAGTCTACAGTCTCGGTGCCTTAGTCCACTGAGCCACCACGCCCCCTCTGGGGACCCAAGAGCAACTTGTTGCTTTTATGTGCCATGGAGTCACCCCTTGCTGCCAGATGGGCAGTAGAGATGGGCACGACTCGGCGGAATTCCCGTTTCCGTTCCTCGTTTCCGTTACGGAACGGAAACGGTAACGGGAATTACTCTGCCAAAACTCGAACTCGAACCGACTAAAGAATAATTGGGTCTGATTTGTCGTGGTCGTTCCTGGCGGCATCACAGCGATCCCACGGTGCCAAGCGGCACAGAAAAAAGTTTTTAAAAGTTAAAAAAAAACTGATTCCCGGCCAAAAAGCAGGCGGAAATATGCCTGCCTGAGTGAGGGCTCAGGGCACCTACCAGAGGGGTGGTTGACCCCCCTCTCCTGTCCTGGGCTGCTCTGGTGGTGGTGGGGAAATCCTCGTCGTAGTCGCTCGCAACAAGCACCGGACTCGCCGCCGGCCGCCGCAATTCAAGCGGAAGCGGCACAGAAAAAAAGTTTTAAACTCCCCCCCCCCATTCCCGGGCCAAAAAGCAGGCGAAAATATGCCTGCAGTGCAGAGTGCACCTACCAGAGGGGTGGTTTCTGGGGGGGGGGTCCCGGCCTCCCCCCCTCTCCTGTCCTGGGCAGCCGGACTCGAGTCACCATGCCATGCGGTGCGGGCGGGGGATCCAAAATGGGGCGGCGACCGCATTTTTTTTTTTTTTTTTGAAATCATGGTCCAAAAACACACAAGCACCACACAGAAACATGCGAAAATTGCTATTTTAAAACTGCCAGAATTTTTACAGTAGCAGTGGGTTTTTCTTGCAACAAAATGTCTCCTCTTTCCTCTCTCCATTGATTTTATTTTATTTTTATTTTTTTATTTTTTTTACACCTGCGCAATGATGGGCTGGCCATGGGAGTGAGTGACCATGCAAATTTTTGGAGCCATTCCACCAATCACATGGCCACTTGGCCAGGTTGACCACAGAGACTTCTGGGATGTGCCAACCGGGCATAAAAAGCCCACTAACCATAGCCCGAACCCGAACCCGAACCCTAAGCCTAACCCATACGCCAGTACACTGTCCTTCTAAGTGGGTCAGAGAGGCCCCCAGAGGTGCACCCCAATACTCACCCTAACCTCACCTGTAACTAGCCTAACCCTAGCCCTTGCACTAACCCTGTTGCCTAAGCCAGATCTGTACTTGCATTGCACTACACACAACAAGTACAATTCCCTTCTTAGTGAGACACAGCGGGTGCAGAGAGTCTGCCATTCCGCCACTTGTGGCTCTGGGTGACTCCTGCAGGCTTGGCTCGGCCGGCAGCATGTGTGACATGCAAACCATGCCCCTGAGGCCTGACTGATGCAGGGAAGGCACCCCAAAAAGAGGGGTGCCTCTGCCAGTCTGCTGTGTCTCTGCGTGCAACTTGGTATGCAATCATATCCATATGTCTATGCATGCATGCCATTTTGCAGCAGGTGAGGAGAGGAGACCCCCATGTATGAGGGGTCTCCAGGAGCCTGCTTTCCCTAGCGGGTGAGGATAGGAGGCACCCACCCCCCAAAAAAGAGGTGCCTCCAGGAGCCCGCTACCCCCCAAACCAGTTTAACGACAGACGAAAAAACGAAAAATGAAATGACAAATTTTTGCGAAGTTTCGCGAAAAACGGAAATGAGCCGACACAGGCCGCCTCCGACACACGACAACTCGAAAATGTCATTTTCCCTAGTCGTGCCCATCTCTAATGGGCAGTATAAACATCAAATAAATAAATAAATAAATAAATAAATAAATAAATAAATAAATAAATAAATAAATAAAATGACCCTGTGAATGAGTGATCACCACAATGTCTGTCCTCAACTGCCATTTTCATCTCTTGCAAACCCAAGCCTGTGGCTTCCTTTGGTGAATCAGTCCTCCTCCTATTTGGTCTTCCTCTTTTCCTGCTGCCTTCCATCTTTCCCAGCATTATTGTCTTCTCCAGATAATCCTGCCTTCTCATAATGGATCCAAAGTAGGACAATCTCAGTGACAACATGTTTGCCTCCAGAGATTGTCGAGGCTTGATTTAATCTTGGACATTTATAGAATAGAATGGAAAATGCATTGCCATTGTGTGTGTATATATACACAGTATACTAGGGATGGGCAGGAAATGAAAAATGAAATGCTGTTTCATCATTGTTATGTAATGAAACAAAATGAAATGAAACTAAACGAGGAAGCAGCATTTCGTTATAGATGAAACAAAACGGTTGTGTTCCCATTGAAACAAACCATTTTGTTCCATCATTTTCGGGCTCTTGTCGAGCTGTCAATGGCTGGAGCCCATTAAACCTGGTACCAACTGGGCCAGGTTCAAAGGATTCCAGCCATTGATATCTGGTGCCTCTAGGACCCAGGGGAGCCATTTCGTTTCATTTTATTTCATTCCGTATGAAAATTTTAAAGAAATGTTGTAAGAAATGAAACAAAATGAAACATTATTTTTCTGTTTTGTACCCATACCTACATGCAACAAAATTCAGACAAAATTCAGGCACCCAGAGACCAGACCCAATACACACACACACAGAGAGAGAGAGAGACATAAAACATCCCTGAACACTTCCCCACCTGCCCCCCCTAAAAAAAACACCCTAAAACACAAGCATCTACACAACAGGCCAAGTAATACTGTCCAACCACTCACTGCAGGTGGTCCTTAAGTTCATTATTAAGTGCAATTGTAGCTCCAGGATAAAAAACTGTTCAGAAAACGTGTGGTCCGAGTTTTAATTGTTCTGTATCTTCTGCCAGAAGGCAACAGTTCAAACAAGTTGTGAGCAGGATGGGAAGAGTCTCTGAGAATGTTGTGTGACTTCCTCAAACATAAGGCGCACATAGACCACAGAAAGGTGCCCATGCTGCACTTTTGTGCATGTTTCCCTGATGGGCTTATTTTTGCAGATGGACACTCCTTGACTGAAGCATGCTTGCTCACAAGTTAGAGGTCCGGTGTGGTTTCCTTCTCGTGTTTTTGAAACGTGTGCAGAACTAGAAGTGATTCTGTTCGGATCTGTGTTTGGATTTAGGAAGCACAACTTGGGATACTTTATACATGATAGGTATGTCATTTTGCAATTTTTGTGAAGGCCCTGAGAACGCACTGGGCTGAAGTCAACCTTAATCCTATTTAAACTAAAGCAGGCATACGGAAATTAATTACACCTAATGTATTCATGAATAATTTAAGCCCCTTTCACTCAGTTGGCTCATTCATTTCCAGCATGAGCATGGTGTTGGTGTCAAGTTTTTTATAAAGATATAAAAACATAAATGAAATATTAAACAAACCTTTTACACAGAGGAGTGTAGATACACAGAGTTTGTTTGTGGGTAAGCACACACAGGTGTGAAGGGTTTTAGGAACAAACTTTGAGGCTGCAGCAGCAAGGGGCAGCCGCAGGTAGGTAGTGCTTGAAATCTGTATAAATGTAGCAAGGAAGAATCACTGTTTGCTGGTTTTTCCTCAAAACCAGTCAATGCTCCTGTGTAAGGTTAGTTGCTGTGTTTTTTTCCTGATATGTTTTTATGCTGAAGAAAAGCTTTCTGAGTTAAATGTCAATATATAAATCATTTTTCTAAAAATTGTCTGCAAGAGTTTTTCTAATGTTCCTGAGCACTGAGTTCTGCTAAGTCTCAAGAGTATTTTCCAGTACACAATATTTTATAAGACTAAGCTATAGTCTGTCAGGGTTTGGGGGGGAATGCTTTACAATATCCATACTATTATTTTCTAACAGTTGGCTCCCTCCAGCCCATCATTAGCTGTCCACCAGTTCTCATGTAAATATTATTTCCACAATTCCTTATGAGCAGGTGAAGTATTTGTACTGGAGATGGGCACAAACTGCCAGTTCGGCAGTTCATGCCACTTTGTTTAGTGGCCAAACAGGTGTTTGGCCCTTGCAAGGCTACCCTCTTTAGCAAGTGCCCATTCAGAGGCAGCACCCAGAGGAGGTGGAGCATGGAAGTCCTGTGCTGCCTCTGAGTGGGTGGCCACCACAGGAGGTGGGGCCTGGAAGCACTAAACACTTGTTTGGTGACTAAGGACACCAGCATGAAGCACTGAACTGATGGTTCGTGCCCAACTCTAAGACAAATGCTGCATCATTTCTAATTTTTTCCTCTTTTCAGACATTTGCTTCTGTGTTTCGTTGTGACTGTTCATTAACAAATTTATATCTGTTATTCAAATAAAAATTATCATAGTACTCTCTGTGAAAGTATTTAAAATGTACTTTGAAAGGGACAGGCTCTATTCCTGATCTGCCCATGTTATGTGGAACAGGTGTCAAAAGTGATTAATTGCAATTTGCTTGTAATCTGCAGTGCCACCGTCCTCCATTTAGTTCCAGACTTTCCCTAAGCAGGGTGAAAACATCTAAAGACAGAACTAGGAGATCTGATTGTCCACAGAGCTTCTAGGAAGAAAAACAGGGTGTATTCCTCTGGTGAGTCTCCAGAGTCCAGAATGATTCTGAGAAAAAAACACTGGCTGTATATTAACATGAAGGCATGGTTGACTATGATTAAAGGTCTCGAACAAATGTCTTACGACAAGCGTGTCCAAACTTCGGCTCTCTGTCCTGATGTTTTAGACCAAAATTCCCAGAATTCTAAGCTTAGATTGCCAATGGCAAAGGACCATGGGAGTTGCTGTCCAAAACATCTGGAGTAGAGATGGGCACGACTAGGGAAAATGACATTTTCGAGTTGTCGTGTGTCGGAGGCGGCCTGTGTCGGCTCATTTCCGTTTTTCACGAAACTTCACAAAAATTTGTCGTTTCGTTTTTCGTTTTTTCGTCTGTCGTTAAATTGGTTTGGGGGGGTAGTGGGCTCCTGGAGGCACCTCTTTTTTGGGGGGTGGGTGCCTCCTATCCTCACCCGCTAGGGAAAGCAGGCTCCTAGAGACCCCTCATACATGGGGGTCTCCTCTCCTCACCTGCTGCAAAATGGCATGCATGCATAGCCATATGGATATGATTGCATACCAAGTTGCACGTAGAGACACAGCAGACTGGCAAAGGCACCCCTCTTTTTGGGGTGCCTTCCCTGCATCAGTCAGGCCTCGGGGGCATGGTTTGCATGTCACACATGCTGCCGGCCGAGCCAAGCCTGCAGGAGTCACCCAGAGCCACAAGTGGCGGACTGGCAGACTCTCTGCACCCACTGTGTCTCACTAAGAAGGGAATTGTACTTGTTGCATGTAGTGCAATGCAAGTACAGATCTGGCTTAGGCAACAGGTTTAGCGCAAGGGCTAGGGTTAGGCTAGTTACGGGTGAGGTTAGGGTGAGTATTGGGGTGCACCTCTGGGGGCCTCTCTGACCCACTTAGAAGGACAGTGTACTGGCGTATGGGTTAGGCTTAGGGTTCGGGTTCGGGTTCGGGCTATGGTTAGTGGGCTTTTTATGCCCGGTTGGCACATCCCAGAAGTCTCTGTGGTCAACCTGGCCAAGTGGCCATGTGATTGGTGGAATGGCTCCAAAAATTTGCAAGGGCATTGGTCACTCCCATGGCCAGCCCATCATGGCGCAGGTGTAAATAAAATAAAATAAAATAAAATAAAATAAAATAAATTGAGAGAGGAAAGAGGAGACATTTTGTTGCAAGAAAAACCCACTGCTACTGTAAAAATTCTGGCAGTTTTAAAATAGCAATTTTCGCATGTTTCTGTGTGGTGCTTGTGTGTTTTTGGACCACGGTTTCAAAAAAAAATTGCGGTTGCCGTCCCATTTTGGATCCCCCGCCCGCACTGCATGGCATGGCGACTCGAGTCCGGCTGCCCAGGACAGGAGAGGGGGGGGAGGCCGGGACCCCCCCCCCAGAAACCACCACTCTGGTAGGTGCACTCTGCACTGCAGGCATATTTTCGCCTGCTTTTTGGCCCGGGAATGGGGGGGAGTTTAAAACTTTTTTTCTGTGCCGCTTCCGCTTGAATTGCGGTGGCCGGCGGCGAGTCCGGTGCTTGTTGCGACTCTTGCGAGCGACTACGACGAGGGTTTCCCCCACCACCAGAGCAGCCCAGGACAGGAGAGGGGGGGGTCAACCACCCCTCTGGTAGGTGCCCTGAGCCCTCACTCAGGCAGGCATATTTCCGCCTTCTTTTTGGCCGGGAATCAGGTGGTTTTTTTTTTACTTTTAAAAACTTTTTTTCTGTGCCGCTTGGCATCGTGGGATCACCGCGATGCCAGGAACGACCACGACAAATCAGACCCAATTATTCTTTAGTCGGTTCGAGTTCGAGTTCTGGCGGAGTAATTCCCGTTACCGTTTCCGTTCCGTAACGGAAACAAGGAACGGAAATGGAAACGGGAATTCCGCCAAGTCGTGCCCATCTCTAATCTGGAGGGCTGAAGTTTGCACATGCCTGTCTTATGAGGTGTGGCTTAGGGAGCTGGGAATATTTGGTTTTACAAAGAGAAGGCTGAGAGGTGATATGATAGCCATGTTTAAATATTTGAAAAAAATGTCATATTGAAGAATGGGCTGGCTTCTTTTCCATGGCTTCAGAGACTAGGACTCGGAGCAATGGTTTCAAACTAAAGGAGAGATAGGTAGGGTGTCTCTCAATGCCATTTGCAGGGAATCATAAGCAGGTGAAGGCATCTGCTTGGCAATACCCTGAAGCAAATGGTGAGCCACTGTGTGAGACAGAATGCTGGACTGGATGGGCTGTGGCCTGTTTCAGCAAGGCTGTTCTCATGTTCTTATGGAGAAGATTAAACATAAAGAAAGGCTGAGTGAGCACAAACAAAGGTGTAGAGGAAGATGAAGGTGAGTTAGTGGGAGATACAGCTTTTCTAACATGAATATTACTTCTGGTAGTTCTGGACCATATCTACTTGAATCCTGATTATTATATCCGCCTCCTCCTCCTCCTCCTCCTCATCATCATCATCTGCATGGGGTTGCTCTTGACTCTCCTCCGGTGTCTGCAGTGGGTACAAAATGCGGCAGCCAGGCTGGTGGTGGGTGTGCACCGTCATGACCACATCACCCCAGTCCTGGCTCGCCTGCATTGGTTACCCATTGCGTCCCAGATCAGATTCAAGGTCTTGGTTTTAGTTTATAAAACCCTCCATGGCCTGGGACCGGACTACCTGGCAGAGCGGATCGCCCAGCGATCAATCTCGGCCCGACCAGTTCGGCAGTCGCGGGCCACTTGCTTCGGGTTGTCACCCTCAGAGAGGCCCGGAAAACCTCCACCCGAAACCAGGCCTTCTCAGTGGCTGGCCCCTCTCTGTGGAACAGCCTACCTAGCGAAATGCGCTCTGCAGAGTCCCTGTTGGCCTTCCGCAGAGCATTGAAAACTCCACTTTTCTGCGAGGCCTTTGGCGACCTAGTTTAGGTTGGGTTTTTTCCCCCCGCCATCTGCTTGCTAGCCCAGTTAGCAAAGTGCTGTTTGCCGAGCTAATTGTGTTTTATGCCAAGGGTGCTAAAGTTGTTTTATTTTGTTGTTGTTGCTTTTTATATTTGTATTGTTAGCTGAATTGTTCAGCCCTTTGTAAGCCGCCCAGAGTTCCCATGGGAAGATGGGAGGGGTAGAAATTTAATAAATAAATAAATAATAAATACATCATCATCATCATCATCATCATCATCATCATCATCATCATCATCATCATCATCATCATCATCATCATCATCATCATCAGAAAATTACAGAGTTGGAAGAGACCCTATAGATCAGTGCTTGCAAACCTTTTAGAGACTGAGTGCCCAAACTGTGATTCAAGAACCACTATTTTTTTTTTTCGCAAAGTGCCAATGGGACAATTTAACCACAACACAGGTAGCTGTGAAGGGGCGACATAGGGTGCCTAAAGAAAGGGCTATGAGTGCCACCTTTGGCGCCCATGCAATAGGTTCACCAACACAGCTATAGATTGTCGGTCGACTGCAGCCTTTGTCAAGGAGTCATAGCAGGGAATCAAAACTCCCAACTTTCTTGATTGATCACCATGTTTAATTCATGCCTGTTCTCATCTCTCTGTACAAACCTCCTGTGTTGTGAGTTCATAATTCACAAAGTAAAATATGTTGAAGTTTCTGTACCTCATTGAATGTCCGACTGCGGCCACCCCAAGTAGAATATGGGTTAAACATCCCATTTCTTGTTCCATTTCTTGTCTTACCTTTATTCATACTTCCCACACTCTGTGTTATAATTATACAGTGGTACCTTTACTTATGAGTGGCTTGACTTAAGATCAATTCAAATTTAGAGTGTAAATCCATTGGCATTTTAACTGCTGCCTTACAAATTTTAGACGTGTTCTCTACTTTTTATATTTTTTCAATTTTTTTCTCAATTTTTAGATAGGGCTGCTCTACTTAAGAGTTGTTTGATTTAAGAGCATGCATTCAGAATGGATTAAACTCATAAGTAGAAGTACCACTGTACATGTTTGCTTTCAAACTTTTCATTCTCTTCATATTGGGAGCTAGATATAGCCTTTTGGCTTTAATAGGTTGCTTTATTAACAACAGTTCATAGTTATCCTTTGTTGTTCCTCAGTAGTTATCTTTTGCTATTCCTGGCAGTCTCATCTTCCAGCACTGTCCCTTGTTTCATTTTAATTGGTCCTATCATGGGTTTTGGGGTATAAATTTTTAGAAGCAGTTTACCATTCCCTACCTTGGCACAATAGATAACTTCTTCTGTCAAAGAAATCACCCTAGAACAGGCATGTCCAAACTTTGGCCCTCCAGATGTTTTGGACCACAACTCCCACAGTCCTTTGCCATTGGAAACATAGGCTTGGAATTCTGGGAGTGGTGGTCCAAAACATCTGGAGGGCCAAAGTTTGGACATGCCTGCCCTAGAATAATGGTGAGTAACTTTGGGATCCCAGGTGTAGTTAAACTCCCTACCCATCAGCCAGACTGGATAGACCAGCCCAGGTAGCTGGTTCTCCAGGTAGCCAGCTCAGAGGAGCCTTGTGGCGCAGTGGTTAAATGCCTTTACTGTAGCTAAAACTGTGATCACGACCTGGGGTTCAATCCCAGGTAGCTGGCTCAAGGTTCGCTCAGTCTTCCATCCTTCTGAAGTCAGTAAAATGAGTACCCAGCTCATGGGGGAGGGGGGTAATGTGTAGCCTGCATAATTAAATTGTAAACAGCCCAGAGAATGCTTGAACTGCTATGGGGTGGTATATAAGCAGAACACTTTAGTGCTTCTGAAAGTTGAGGACCAATAACATCTGGAGGCCTGAGATAAAATACCAGTACATCATATTGCTGGGGGGAACTACACTAAGCAAAACCTTTTTGGAGTAAATGGATTATCTGATGTTGTGCCCTGTGCCAGTTGGACTAAAACAGCACAGAGAACAAGCCCATAAAGAATACAATTGGACAGGACTGGAAGAACTACAAAAATGATGTGCCCTGATATTTTGCATAAAATAATTTCCTCTTTGTGCTATTTGCATGCCTATCTAAAATTAATTCTGGACTGAGTGATGATAAACTATTTTTTCCTTGCCAAAATGCACACAAAAATCACAAATTCCATCTAGGTTTTAAAAACATGCCCCTTCGTCCCCTCATCACAATTGCAAAGGGACTCTATACCTATACAAACACGCACACATACAGTACAGACACAATTGTCGGTCTGTGACTGAATGCAAAATTCTATTTTGCAAACAGTCTGAAAATGTTGTTTTTATATATGTGTGTGTTGTTTATATGTATAAATCTAAATTGCTATCCCAGATCTAATTTATGATGAGATTGTTTTTCACACCGAGGATGCAAAGAGCAAACTTTCTTTTCTGCTTCCATTAATCCTTTCAATTATGTGATATTCTTTTCTTGTTTATTCCCTGGGGAATTGCCTCTTATAGACCAAACAAGAAGAGAATAAATCTCTTTGATTCAGAACCTGCTGGTAATTGCAAAGGGCAAGTTCTATCTGTCACAGTTGCAGTCTCTTGCTAAGTTAACACTACCTGTTCGTTTTAATGAGGTTGCAGATAACCTGGAGAATTTTTAAAAAAATGCTTTCACAGTATAGGGTGGCTCTGCTAAGAAAGGCAATCAATGAGACAGGCAAACATTAGACAGGGAATAAGTCCCCTACTGGCAAAAACAGACTTGCTGAACGTGTTTCTTGCTGCTAATGCAAAAGCATGCTTGCCCTCAAGAGATTTTGCTGCCTGAGGTTTTGAAGGCCTCCTCAAAACCACCCAACACAAACCAGGCCGTACCCAAAGTAGGGAAAGATAATTTTGGCACACTGGGCAGAAACCTCATCAGTCTGCATCCCAGACGGTAAAGATACAGTGCTGGCAAAGTAATGAATTTAAAATTTGCTAACCTTTCATTGTACCCAAAGTCTACTGGCCAAGCCACTTTGCATAAGGTGGTCCTTAGCATTTAGAGGTTAAACAAGTACTGCTTATATACTGCTTCAAGCACTCAGTGGGCAGTTTACAATTTTTGATTATGCAGGCTACACATTCCCTCCCCAGTGAGCTGGTTCCTCACTTCACCAACCTTTGAAGGATGGAAGGTTGAGTAAACCTTGAACTTGCTAAACATTTGGGCCTGACGGGGTGCCTAAACGCACAGAAATTGTTTGCCATCCCATAAATACGGATTAGGGACAAGGAAGAATATGATGATAAAAGTGACCCGTGGAAGGATTTCTTAGCTGGAACTCTTATTCAATGGGATTTCTTATTCAAGAGTAAGAGAATTCTCAGCAGACTTGTATTATTTTCTCCTAGGGATGAACATGGTGGCTGAGAATTTATTTCCTTATTTATCTGGCATGGGCTCAAAGAGGTTTAAAAATGCCAATGGTGACATCCTCACAGCCACATTTTTGCATCAACCTCATAATATACTGTCTTTCTCTTTTTTTTTCATAGAAGGTGTTACCATGATTGACCAACACATTCAGCCATGCCATCATAGTGGGTTGTTGGTGGTATGTCATTAAGTTGTGACTGACCCTTTGTGACCCCATGTCCATGGAGTTTTCTTGGCAGGAGTACTGCCTGACCCTGCTTAGCCTCTGAGATCAGGCAAGATCGGACGTGCTTGGGGCATCTAGGCAGCTGCCATAGTAGGTAACCGATAACAAATAAAATATTTTTGGGATTCCACTTACCGAAGGACACTGTGACAGGAAAGGGTTAATATCATGAGCTAGGTCCACAGTTCTCAACTTTGGTATCTCATGTGTTCTTGGACCACAAGTCCCAGAAACCCCAGCCAGCACAGCCAGAGGCAAAAGCTTCTGAGAACTGCAGTCCAAAAACATAAGAATATAAGAACATAAGAAGAGCCATGCTGGCTCAGGCCAAAGGCCCATCTAGTCCAGCTTCCTGTATCTCACAGTGGCCCCACCAGATGCGTTTGGGAGCACATGAGACTAGATGTCTGTCTCCTGATACCACACCCCTGCATCTGGCCCTTGAAGTACCCTGGTTTTAAGCCTGGAGATTACACATCTCCATCATGGTTTGTAACCTGTGATGGACTTTTCCTCCAGGAATCTGTCCAATCCCCTTTTGAAGGCATCCAGGCCAGATGCCATCACCACCTCCTGTGGCAGGGAGTCCCATAGACTAACAACGCGCTGGGTGAAAAAAATATTTTCTTTTGCCTGTTCTTAGTCTCCCAGCCCTCAATTTGAGTGTATGTCCCCTAGTTCTGGTATTTTGTGAGAGGGAGAAGAGCTTCCCTCTATCCACTTTCCTCATGCCCTGCATTATTTTGTACATCTCAATCATATCCCCCCTCAGGCGCCTTTTTTCCAGAATAAAGAGCCCCAAATGTTTTAGCCTTTCCTCATAAGGGAGGTGCCCCGGCCCAGTAATCATTTTAGTCGCTCTCTTCTGCACCTTTTCCAGTTCTACTATGTCTTTCTTGAGATGTGGTGACCAGAATTGTACACAATACTCCAGGTGCGGCCTTGCTATTGTTTTGTATAATGGCATTATAATGTTGGCTGTTTTATTTTCAATCCCCTTTTTGATAATCCTTAGCATGGAATTGGCCTTCTTCACCACTGGGGACACACCTTCATGGAGCTGTCCATTCTTTCCCCAGTTTGGATAACTCAGAGCCCATGAGATAGATAAAGTTTTGATTTTTGCTTCTGCCATTTTGTAGCCCATTCCCCAGATCTTCACAATCTTCTCTGGTTTTTACCACACGGAAAAGTTTTGTGTCATCTGCAAACTTGGCCACCTCACTGCTTATCCCTGTCTCCAGGTCATTTATGAACAGATTGAAAAGCACCGATCCCAGGAAAGATCCCTGGGGCATACCGCTTTTCACTTCTCTCCATTGTGAAAATTTCCCATTGACACCTACTAGACATGGGCATGACCGGAAAAAATGATGTTTCGAGTTTTCGTTTGTTGGAACAGGTCCGTTTTGGCTCGTTTCCGTTTGTCGCAAAATTTTTCCAAAATTTGTCATTTCCGTTTGTTGTTTGTCGTTTCCACCGCGATTTAGCGCGATTTGACTTCCCAGAGCATAGGGGCTGTCCTGCAATCAGGACCGGCCCTAGGTGTTTTTGCACCCTAGGCGGCGGGTGGGGCGGGGGGCAGGGGGAGGTGCGGGTGGGTGGTGGTGGCAGGGGGCCATGGATGGGTGGCGGCCGCGGGCGGGCGAGTAGGTGGGTGGCGGCGCGGGCCACAGGCGGGTGGCGGCGCGGGCGGATGGGCGAGTGGGCAGTTAGGATATCACTTAGGAAGGATAGAGGTTCTGTTCTTGGCTTGCACCCCAAATGTGTGTGTGTGTGCAAGCAAATTGAAGTTGGGAAAATAGAAAATAAATGGTAGTATATAATATATTTTTAAAATAAATCCACACCTCCCACTCCCAGTCGAACCTCCCCCTTTATCCAATATCAGAAAAAAATCCTCAAACTGCCAGAGAAGAAATAAAGAATAAACTGCTATTCCCTTCAGCAGACAAAGCTGCAGGGAATCAAAGAAATTATTTTCTAAATTCAATTCCCTCCCTGCCTGCCTAACTTAAATCCTAAAGCCTCCAGCCTCCCTCCTCAATCTCGATCGGATCACACCAGCACCAGCAGCCAGCCCTCCTCCCTCAACCACATCCATGCACCCGACTGCGATTTCTGGAAGGTGCCTCGGCATCCAGAAGTGTCAGTCAAAAACCTGGCAATGCCATTGGTGGAATGGTTCAAAAATTTGCATGGTCCCATCCCATGCCCAGCCCAAATGGGCAGGTCTAAATAAAATAAAACAAAATAAAATAAAATAAAATAAATATGACGTTTTATTGCTATAAAAAACCCACTGCTGCTACTATAAAAATTCAGGCATTTAAAATAAATAAATTTCTCATGTTTCTGTGGTGATTTGGGGTGTTTTTTGAACACAATTTCAAAAGAAAAATTGTGGTCGCCATTTTGGATCCCCCCCACCGCATGGCATACAGCGAGACAGACGACGAGGATGACCCCCCCCCAGCCTGGTGCAAGCAGCCCAGGACAGTAGAAGAGGGGGGAAAGCCCGGGACCCCCCAGAAATCACCCCTCTGGTAGGTGGCAAAGCCTCAGGCAGGCATATTTTCGCCTGCTTTTTTGGCCAGGAGTCGGGGTTTTTAAAAAAAAAAAAACTTTTAAAACTTTTTCTGTGCTTCGCATCGCGCGATCGCCGCGATGCCATAAACGGAAACAAAAAACCCAACCAAATTTTTCTTTTTTCAGTTTGAGTTCGAGTTCTGATGGCTTAATTATCGTTACCGTTTCCATTACGTAACGGAAACGATAACCGAAAAGAGAAACGACAATTTTGCCATGTCGTGCCCATGTCTAACACCTACTCTTTGTTTCCTGGATCTCAACCAGTTCTCAATCCATAAGAGGACCTGCCCTCTTATCCCCTGATTGTGCAATTTTCTCAGCAGCCTTTGGTGAGGGACTGTGTCAAAAGCCTTTTGAAAATCCAGATAGATTATATCCACCGGTTCACCCAAATCTACATGAGTTAGTTCCCAACCCAGGTTACCCAAGGTTGGGAATCCTTGTGCTAGGCAATCAGTAATGCTGCTGTTCGTGACTTAGGTTACTTCACATCCCGTCCGTCCCTCCTTGCTGTCCCACTTGGTACTGGTACAAAAAAAAAACCTTACTTCATCTCCATAGCATGACAGCAAAAAGTTGTCTTGACCATGCCCCCAGAACCAGGAACAGAGTGTGACAAGCTGTACCTGCCCCTGGGCTGGGGAATTCTTTTGTCACTGTTGGTTCCTGGTTCCTGTTCTGAGACAAGGGACTGTGTGGTAACAACTGTCACACAATAACCAGTGTCCACCTAGTGGTCAGCAGTTGAAGCAGCACTGAACATTAGTTTCCCTATGGGAAACACCATGCAGTGCAAATGTTTATTAAAGAAAGTACTGAAAATTCTGTAGCATTGATGTGTAAATCCCAGAAGACCAGTAAATTGAAATATTGAAAAAGTTGTATTTATAATATTTTTAAAAGGGTTAAGAAATAAGACAAATTCAGAATTTGTTATGGAACAAGACCGTGAAGTAACAGTTGTCACAAGACAAGTAATCACGCCCATGGGTAAACAGAAACAGGGACTGAACAGGGACAAAACCATGTGACCGCGAACAATGCTGTCATGGTACAAACATAATCATGGAACAAGGTAGGATGTGAAGTAACCGCCTAAGTGGCGCAGCCAATTAGGGTCATTCATGGATTTTTAGCCTTGATTTTCAGCACGATTAAACTTGCCTGTTCTAAGAGAAATTATTTATAGATATTCCAGGATATTAAATGTCTATAATTTCAATTAACTGAAGTTGTGCATTCAAAATCCCATTGCAAATTAGACACCGTCTGAACCAGAAAAAGACCCCTAGTGAATTCATAATTCATGTGGCTCAGAAAGGAAGCAGTGGAGGGAAACCTGACTTATCCAATGCCGAGAATTCTTTGGCTAATAAAATGTTATATGAGCTGTTCTTTCTGTTTAACTAATTCACCCATTTATGCTTCTGGAAACATCCAAGGGAATTCATAAGCGCAGGCAGCAAATGTGGCTTAACAGCCTAGCGACAGAAAGGAAATTGATTTTTGTGTGAGAGATAAAATGGAATAACCCCTATACTCTGTTTGTTGCAGGATCCCCATATATACCAAAAAAGCAAACCCGGTCCTAGGTTCCATCAAGAGGGGGGGGGTAGCATCAAGATCATGGCCAGTGATAGTACCGCTCTATACTCCCCTAGTGAGGCCACATTTGGAATACAAGGTCCAGTTCTGGTCGCCACAATACAAACAAGAAACAGAGCCCCCCCCCAAAAAAAATGCAGAGAAGAGCAACCAAGAAGATAAGGGAACTTGAGGCTAAATGGTATGAAGAATGACTAAAAGAACTAGGCGTGTTTAGCCTGACAAAGAGAAGTCTGAGGGGAGAGACATGATCTCCGTCTTCTAATACCTGAAGGGTTACCACAAGGAAGAAGGTATTGATTTATTCTCAGTTGCACCTGAGGGTATGACAAGAACCAGTGGGTGGAAACTCATCAGGGAGAGAGCCAACCTAGAAATCGGGGGAAATTTCCTGACAGTGAGAAGCCATTAAACAGCAGAACAGCTTGCCTCCTTATGGTGTGGATGCCCCATCATTAGAGGTTTTCAAGAGAAGATTGGACAACCATCTGTCCAGGATGGTATGAGGTCTCCTGCCTTGGGCAGGGAGTTGGACTAGAACACTTCCAAGATCCCTTCGGACCCTATGATGATTCTATGATTCAAACTGATAGCACCATATTCTCTTAAAGCTCCTGGGGACCCTTGTATAACAAACAGTTTGTATAACATAAAATCTGTGCAACATAAAAAATTCCGGAGGTGGGGGAAATTTGCTTAACAGAATCGTCTATGGGGCAAATCTGTACAACATAAAAATGGTCGCAATTAGGGATTACTCTGTTTTCAATGCATTCCTATGGGAAATTTGTATAAAGGAAAATCTGCTTAATATAATTTCGCTTGGAATGAATTAATTCCTTTATACAAGGTACCACGGTTTCATAATCAGAGGCAGTTTGGTGCTTATATACACAGCAAGAGAAATAAATGAGGAAAAGGGGACAAAAACAAAATGGAAACACATCAGCTAAGAGATGCAAAGAGTTCTGAGATGCCTTAAAACAAACACGTTTCATCTGGCACCAACTTTTGTGGAGTGCTGTCCTCATGGCCCGACCGCACACGGGCCAAGATCCAATGGGTAGGCCTGAGTCAAGTAAAACATTGCACCTATGGGATCGATCTTAATGTTGACTTCCTATGCAGTCACTGATACTATAAGTCAGTGTTTTTCAACCTTTTTTGGGCAAAGGCACACTTGTTTCATGAAAAAAATCACGAGGCACACCACCATTAGAAAATGTTAAAAAATTTAACTCTGTGCCTATATTGACTATATATAAAGTAATTCTCTTGAATAGGAATCAAATAAACACAAAGAAAGTATTTTATAATTACTTTATTATGAAATAGTAAGTAAACAGAAATATGAACAATTATAAAATGCTTTATTCAGTGCGCAACCTGGGCCTGTTTGGCTGAACACAAAGCTGATATTCTTCAGCTTTTCCAACGCCAGTGGTTGAAAAACACTGCTATAAGTTTACTGTACTTTAGTAAGGGACTAGCCATTGGATTAGGATCATGGAGCTGAGCCTTAGTTGGCAGGTTTATACATGTGGCATTGGGAACAGAATGCGAAAGGTACTTGTAAGTGATGATAACATTGGTTGCTTAACCGTTATAGAGAACCGACAATTACAAGATTGAAGATAAATGGGCAGAATGAGGCAAGCATGATAATGAACTAGCTTCCCATCTCCCCCCATTCCAAAGGTGCAACATTTTAACCTCTCAACAGTGATGATCTACTCAGCTGGGCTGACAATTTCTGCTCTCAGAAATTCTGGGACCTGGATGGCTCAACAGAGCAGATAATGGGACAGGTGAAGGCAGTGAAACCTTATGGATTCCAGCAAGGATGCTGACATCTGCCAACATCCTCTTCCTACCTCTGAAAATGGAAGTCAGTGGACTGAGGCCACCATTTATTGGAATGTCACCAGACTATCGTAAAAAAAAAAAAACGAGTGGGAAAAACATGCCCTGAGGCGAGCCAAGGGATCATTGTATATAACAAAAAAAGTTGGGCATACATATATGAGACAGGAAACAAGTGAGAGGTATTATGATATGACCTTAGCACGGTGTAGTGGATAGAGTGATTCGGTGACTTGAGTTTGAATACAAAAGTGGGATAGGTGATACCTTTTGGCTACTCTAAAAATAACAAAGCATTGCTAATATTTCAGGGGCAACACCCTCTTCCTCAGAACAGTTGTTGTTGTTCACTCATTCAGTCATGTCCAACTCTTCGTGACCCCATGGACCAGAGCTCACCAGGCCTTCCTATCCTCCACTGCCTCCCGGAGTTTTGTCAAATCCATATTGGTTGCATCGATGACACCGTCCAACCATCTCATTCTCTGCCGTCCCCTTTTCCTTTTGCCTTCAATCTTTCCCAGCATCAGGGACTTTTCCAGGGAGTCCTCTTTTCTCATGAGGTGGCCAAAGTACTGGAGCCTCAGCTTCAAAATCTGTCCTTCCAGTGAACATTCAGGGTTCATTTCTTTCAGGATGGATAGGTTTGATCTCCTTGCAGTCCAGAGGACTCTCAATACTCTCCTCCAGCACCACAGCTCAAAAGCATCAGTTTTGTGGCGATCAGCCTTCTTTATAGTCCAGCTCTCACTTCCATACATCACTACTGGAAAAACTATAGCTTTGACTATCCTGACCTTAGTTGGCAAAGTGGTGTCTCTGCTTTTTAGGATGCTATCTAGGTTTGCCATTGCTTTCCTCCCAAGAAGCAGGCGTCTTTTTATTTCATTGCTGCAGTCGCCATCTGCAGTGATCAAGGAGCCCAGGAAAATAAACTCTGTCATTGCCTCCATTTCTTCCCCTTCTATTTGCCAAGAGGTTATGGGACCGGTGGCCATGATTTTAATTTTTTTGATGTTGAGCTTCAGCCCATTTTTTCACTCTCCTCTTTCACCCTCATTAAGAGGTTCTTTAATTCTTCCTCACTCTCTGCTATTAGAGTAGTATCATCTGCGTATCTGAGGTTGTTGATATTTCTTCAGGCAATCTTAGTTCCAGCTTGTGATTCATCCAGGCCTGCCTTTGGCATGATATACTCTGCATATAAGTTAAATAGGCAAGGTGACAGTATACAGCCTTGGCGTACTCCTTTCCCAACTCTAAACCAGTCAGTTGTTCCATGTCCAGTTCTGACGGTTGCTGCTTGTCCCACATATAGATTTCTTAGGAGACAGATAAGGTGGTCAGGCACTCCCATTCCTTTAATAACTTGCCATAGTTTGTTGTGGTCCACACAGTCAAAGGCTTTGGCACAGTCGATGAAGCAGAAGTAGATGTTTTTCTGAAACTCTCTGGCTTTCTCCATAATCCAGCGCATGTTGGCGATTTGATCTCTAGTTCCTCTGCCCCTTCGAAATCCAGCTTGTACTTCTGGAAGTTCTCTTTCCACATACTGCTGAAGCCTGCCTTGTAGAATTTTGAGCATAACCTTGCTAGCGTGTGAAATGAGTTGGAACATTCTTTGGTGTTTCCTTTCTTTGGGATTGGGATGTAGACCGATCTTTTCCAGTCCTCTGGCTACTGCTGGGTTTTCCAAATTTGCTGGCATATTGTATGCAGAAGAGTACCCATAGGTAATAACATGGCAAAAGATGGATTTGCCAGGAGTTATTTCATAAACGTAGGGTCCTTGGCAAGATGGGGGAAAAGCCAGCCAGTTTACTTGAGGCACAGAGCTTAGATGTTCTTAGGCTGCATCAGAATTAAAGGGAGGGAGGTGTTTTAATTGTCCCAGTCCTTCCAGAGACATATCACAGGTCTCACATACACCCATTCACACCTCTCCTCAATGTGACTTGTTGAGGCCAAAAACCTCTGATTTGTCAGTGAGAGGGGAGGGGGTTGGTGCAGAAGGCCCTTGCATTTCATTTGAGGATTGGGATAAAATTTGGAAAAAGTCTACTGAGTGTAGCCAATTGGATCAAATAAAAGGAAAGAGATTACCCAGTGTTGCTGTCTTGTCTCCGTTGGTAGTTCCATTTGCCTCTTTCTTGGTACATAGTGGGGGCGGCTCATTCCTGGTATCTCAGTATTTCTAATTGAATCTTTACTTGGCCATGGAAGCTCACTTACCTTGAAAGTTCTCTTAGGGCCACTGGACTCTGGTTCCAAGCTGACAACACTATATAGCACAGTGGCTACATAAGAACATAAGAAGAGCCATGCTGGATCAAGCCAAAGACCCATCTAGTCCAGCTTCCTGTATCTCACAGTGGCCCCACTAGATGCGTCTGGGAGCGCACAAGACTAGATACCTGTCTCCTGATACCACTCCCCTGCACCTGGCCCCTGAAGTACCCTGGTTTTAAGCCTGGACATTACACATCTCCATCATGGTTTGGAACCTGTGATGGACTTTTCCTCCAGGAATCTGTCCAATCCCCTTTTGAAGGCATCCAGGCCGACACAGTATAGCAGGCATGTCCAAACTTCAGCCCTCCTGATGTTTTGGACCACAACTCCCAGAATTCCAAGCCTGTATTTCCAATGGCAAAGGACTGTAGGAGTTGTGGTCCAAAATATCTGGAGGGCTGAAGTTTGGACATGCCTGCAGTATAGCAAGTAGCTGCAGACAGATCTCCATGGAACTATCTAAATTCAAAAGGAAGACAGGAATCAATCTGACACTACACAGTACATAAGTAATATAAGCACAATTTTATTCCCAAAGTTTGGCCATTTTTTTAAAAAGGACAACCATATAACTGATATAGCTATATTGAGCTTTTAAGACCTCTGCTGGAGACTTTAAAGGAAGGAGCGGACAGGGTTGCAATTGTGCCCATCGACAGATCAGGCCATTTTGGAAGATCAGGTAGATGAAGGCTGCACTCCAAGGAAAGTTTCCTCCTTTGGCTCAGTCGGAAGAAGCCAAAATGGAAATGCCATCCAAGCCATTCAGCGAGGCAGAAATTGTTTAAGGTGCAAAAAAAAAAAAAAAGCAATTTCCAGCCTGACATCTGTGTTTGGTTTTTTTCCCTCTTCCCCTTTCAAGAGCCTGACAGCCGAGGACTACCCAGGAAAGACAAACACTGTGCTTTTATTTAGACACATACCGCAAAGGCTGCTTGAAATACATTAGCCAATTACAGGGGGACACCTGGAGAGGTTTATATGAAGAGCTGCTCAGAACCAGACAGGAAATATTTCATAAGGCCACGGCAATGCCTTAACTGAGGACTGTGAGGACTCGGCAAGGCGCCTGTCTCTTGCTGTGGCAAAGGGAGGTTGAGAAGTCTCCCTCTCTCTTAACAATGCACCTCGACGACGGGGGCTCTTGACAACAGTTTAACAAATGCCAGCACAAGTGGCAAACAGCAGTACTGACCTGGACAAGGCCTTCTCTGTACTGCAGTGATAAACAGAGAGGTAGGTAGGTCTGGTGGTGCCTCAGACGGCCATCTTATAACAGATAGACAAAGAATTTAGAGGGAGGGGGGAGAAAGGGAGGGAGGGGCAGGGCGAGATAAATCTGTGTCCTCTTTTCATTCTTGTGTCATGACAGCTGCCTTTACTACTCTGTTTTGTTAGCAGTGCACAGTTCAGAGCTGGGACGCGTTCCTTTCCAAGCGCTGCATAGTATGCCATAATTTAGAATTCATGGTTGGCCTGCCATGTTATGTACTTAGGGTTGCCACTAGAGATGGGCACAAATTACAGGTTTGGCATTTCCTGTCAGATGTTTGGTGGTTCCCGGCCCTGCCTCCTCTAGCGGATGTCCACTTAGGCGGTTACTTCACATCCTTCCTCATTCCGAGATTATGTTTGTTTTGTGATAACATCGTTCGCGGTCACGTGGTCTTCTCCCAGTTCTGTCCCTGTTTCCATTTACCCATGACAGATTTAACACTATTAGAGGCTCTTTGCTCTGCCCCAGAAATTGGCAAAGACCCCTGATTCATTTTGCAATCATGCATTTGCCCAGGCCAGCTAGAATTCTCATGGGGTCACAAAATACCTCCCAACTCACCAGTGCAGGGTATTTTGAGGAGGGTCATGGGTGAAAGGTGAAGCTTAAATACAAGGCACAGACAGACAGACAGACAGACAGACAGACAGACAGACAGACAGACAGAAAGACAGACAGAAAGACAGACAGCAATGTACACATTAAGAGCTGTACTCTGGATGTCAAATTTCATCATCATGCCTGACCTCAGTTTTCCTGACCCAGTCTACACCTGGGACAGTAATTATTAGAGATGGGCACAACCAGAAAAATTTTTTTTGAGTTGTCGTTTTTCGGGACGGGTACGTTTCGGCTCGTTTCCGTTTTTCGTGAAATTTTTAAAAATTTGTCATTTCGTCATGTCGTTTGTCATTTGTCGTTACCGCCGCCGCGATTTCACGCGATTTGACGTCCCAGCGAGTGGCGTCCCGCCAGCGCTAGGTTTGTTTTGCGCCCTAGGCAGCGGGCGGGGCGGCGGGGTGGCAGGGGCGGGCGGCGGCAGCGGCAGCGGCAGGGGGGAGGGGCAGGCGTGCGGGTGGCAGGCGCGGGTCCCGCAATGACCCAGAGCAGGCGGAAAACTCTTTAAACTGACTTGCTGCACAAGACTGCATCGAATAAAGCAATTGCAATTTTTGCAAACAAAGTGGGCAGTGTACCCACAGCAGAGCTGCAGGCAGGGTATGAAAGGACCTTGTCTTGCCACCAAGCAAATGAAATTTTTAAAATAAATCCACACCTCCCCTCCCACTCAAACCTCCCCCCCCCTTTGAAGCACTATCAGAAAAGAAATCCTAACAAACTGCAGGAGAATAAAAAAGAATAAACTGCGTTGCTATTCCCCACAGCAGACAGAGAATGAAAGGAATTATTATTATTTCCTAAAAATTCAATTGAATCAATTCCCTCCCTGCCTGCCTAACTGAAATCTAAAGGCTCCACGAAATCGAAACTAGTCTAGCACAGCAGCCAGCTACACACAGCCCTCTCCCACCCACATCCAAGCCCGGACTGTGACTCTTCTGGGAGTGCCTCGGCTTTTTATGCCCTCTTGCACATCCAGAAGTGTCAGTCAAAACCTGGCCATGCGATTGGTAGAATGGGTCCAAACATTTGCATGGTCCCATCCCATGGCCAGCCCATCATTGCGCAGGTGTAAAAAAATAAAAATAAAAATAAAATAAAATCAGTGCAACCTTTTACTGCTATAAAAAACCCACTGCTGCTACTGTAAAAATTCAAGCATTTAAAATAGCTAATTTTCGCATGTTTCTGTGGTGCTTTGGTGGTATTTTGGACCACAATTTCAAAAAACATATTGCGGATGCCATTTTGGATCCCCCCACACCGCATGGCAAATGGAGACGCCGAGGATGCCCCCTCCCAGCCCGGTACCAGCAGCCCAGGACAGGAGGGGGGGGAAGGCTGGGGACCCCCCCCCCAGAAACCACCGCTCTGGTAGGTGCCTTCAGGCAGGCATATTTTCGCCTGCTTTTTTGGCCGGGAATCAGGGTTTTTTTATTTTTTAAAACTTTTTTTCTGTCCCGCTTGGCATCGCGCGATCACCGCGCGATGCCAGGAACAACAACGACAAATCAGACCCAATTTTTCTTTTTTCGGTTCGAGTTCGAGTTCTGACAGCTTAATTGTCGTTACCGTTTCCGTTACGTAACGGAAACGATATCTGAAAACGGAAACGACAATTTCGCCAAGTCGTGCCCATGTCTAGTAATTATTTCTTATACAGACCCAAATAATCATCTCTCTGTACCAATGCAAACTCATAGAATCATAGAGTTGGAAGAGACCTCAAGGGCCATCCAGTCCAACCCCCTGCCATGCAGGAACCCCCATCACAGGACTCCCGACAGATGGCCATCCATCCTCTGCTTACAACCCTCCAAAGAAGGAGACTCCACCACCCTCCGTGGCAGCATATTCCACTGCCGAACAGCTCTAACTGTCTTGAAGTTCTTCCTAATGTTCAAATGGAATCTCTTTTCCTGTAGTTTGAAACCATTGCCCCGAGTCCTAGTCTTTGAAGCCATGGAAAACAAACCTGTTCCCTCTTCTATATGACATCCTTTCAAATATTTAAATATAGCTATCATATCCCCCCTCAGCCTTCTTTTTGAAAGGCTAAACATTCCCAGTTCCCTAAGCCGTTCCTCATAAGACATTTCCTCCAGACCCTCAACCATCCTGATCATCCTCATCTGTACCCACTCAAGGTTGTCAACATCCTTTTTAAATTGAGGCGCACAGAACTGGACACAGTACTCCAGATGGGGTCTGACTCATTCAATAACAGGCAAGAGCAGTTGTTCACACAACATTAGGTTTATTAGTAGCAGCTGAAAAATGCACCAGTTACCCTGAACTCAACTCCGTAGCATGGCCTGGTTTTTTGTGGAGCGCTGCTACACTGAACACCCAAAACATTAAGAATATTGCATCCGTTAAGGAAGATGAAAACCTGACAGTGATTAACACAAGTTAACACAAGTTCAGTGATCCTCACAACTGGATCTCATCTACAGGAGAAGCAGCTGAAGAAAAGGAGCCAAGGTTTGTTTCCACACTCGAAATAATCTGAAGACATCTATATTCACCTTTATTTTGTCCAAAACTACTTCCAGGAAAGCAACAACCATGAGACGTCAAAAATATCTTGTGGGGTGTTTTGGAGTAGAGGGAAACTTATAGCTAGATGTTCTCCTGCACGGATAACAAATTTTGCTTGTTTGGATTCTGATTGCTCTGATTCTCATCAAGACCAAGAGGCTGTGAGGTTCCCATCCCTGTCACTGGCCTTTTCCTCACAACTTCTGCTCATCCACTTGCCCCAAATGCTCCTCAACCTATGTGGATAAGGGCTCAGTTTCAACAGTCCCTGTTGGCCTCCTCCATCTCCCACCTCCACCCCATCCACTGAGTATTATGGGGGCATGACACAACCCTTGCCCCAACACCACCACAAGTCAACAAGACATCTTGTGCCAATGTTGGTAATGAACTTCCAGTGTGTATCTCATTGGCCACTGTGTGAACCGAGCTGACCCAGTTAGGCCCTGGGTCATCTCTGCCAGAGTTCTCCTTAGGATCTCAGTTCTATGCCTTGCATAATTGCCGTTGACTTTAGCACTCCCTTACTCAAGAATTCAGAGGAGTTTCTCAAAATAGCCCAAGCTAAATATCCAGGTTTTGTAAGTAACACATACCTATGAATCAGTGATTACATTAGCCTACTTCTAAAAGAAGAAGGGGCTGCCCAAGGACTTGCTGGCTTGACACCATCAGAGGGGACACTGGAATGACCTTGACAGAGCTAAAAGAAGCTCTAAGACAGTGGTGGTGAACCGTCAGCACTCCAGATGTTTTGGACCACAACTCCCACAATCCTTTGTCATTGGCCATCTAGGCTCAGAATTCTGGGAGTTGTGGTCCAAAACACCTGGAGTGCCAAAGATTTGCCACCACAACTGCTCTAAGAGGAATTTACCTCTGAGCCATAATACCACACTTAAACAAATTAACAGATCCTGGCCTCAGAGCCATAAAACTGTCCTTTACAGACCCTGGCCCAATCTTCCCACCATTTCTACTAATCAATTCTCCCTCCTCTTCTTCCCCCTCCTCCTCTCCCCCCTCTCTTATCCATCCCCCAACTCTATACAGAGCCAATGAATATCTGGTATGAAATGTATATCCCATTCCATATTATATTACACACCTCATTCTGCTGCTATATGTCTGAAGAAGTGGGCGTGTTGTCCACAAAACGTTACATTAAAATATGAAAGTTAGTCTTTAAGGTTTTGTGTTTTTGTTTTGTTTTGTTTTTCTCTGATTTTTGCCTGAAGCTCTAAGAAACAGAAAGGAATGGAGAGCATCGATCCACTTTGGGCTCAGTCCCACGTCCCTTTAAAAGAAGTTTAAATTACTAGATAAGCTGTGTCTAAAAATGCTGTCCCCACAGCCACTGGGCTTTTTGGAAAAAAAGAAAAAGAAAACCCGGTAATGCCCCTTTAAGCGAGGTTTCTGTGACTCACCCAAGAGGTAGGGAATTTTTTGCCTCGTTTTGAAAATCCAGCTTTTAAGAAGGCAGATGTCATGGGACCACGCAGATGATCCGGGTTTCTTTTTGGCACTGTTTTTCTTAATTTCTTTTCACCTTCGGAGAAACAGGAAGTTCAATCGGGTCCTCTAAGCATTAATTTCCCCCAGCCAGGTGGTCTGTTTTTTTCAAATGCTAGTGCCACCTGCTGGCCAAGGGGGCTGAACTGCACTTTAAAATTAAAAAAACAGTTTTGGACGTGGAACTCCTGTCCCACTTATTCAATCACGTGATGGGACAAAGAGGAAAAGCCGGACCTTCAGAAGATCAGGATCAAAACCCAGGTGAGATAGCAGCCAAAGTGACCGAGAGTCAGCCACGACTGAATGGAGAGACGAGACGAGACTTCCTAGGACAATGTCAAAGAAAGCAACCTCTGACTGCAGTTTAGGGCAGCCAAGATGCTCAGCAGCTGTATGAATGCTCTGGAAACAGTAATCAATCCTTCAGGCAAACCATGAAAGTAATTGGCAGCAGAGCTCAGAACTACTTTCCACCCCGCAAAGGGGTCCCTTTGGATTGGCTTTGGATAACAAAGCCTCAGCTCTTCAAGTTGAAACTTCTGGATTTTGGATCCATGCTTTTTAATCTTTATTCTCATCCCCACTTTAACAACAGCACAAAGGCTTTGTAAACAGAGCAGTGGAAGGTTGCCCTGCCTTTGGCTGCTATAAGTGATGTGCTTTCTTGGGAAACAGCAGCTTCCTCTGTATTCAAGCCTGTGGATGGCCATGAGCAGGATGCTGTCAACCAAGAATATCCCAAAAACGAGCTAAAAAAGGAAGGGCTTGGAATGCTACCAGGGTTGCACTAATTATCCGGGTTTCTAGCAGCCACTGCCAGGCAAACTTCTCGGTGGTACCAAAACCAGTCAACAGCCAGACGGGGAAGTGCCAGAGCAAATAAGGAGAAACCAAACACAGCGCCCAGGAAGCCAAGCCAAGGTCAAGGCACACAACATCAACAAACACTAGATAAGAGGCACCTGAATATAGAGTCCATAAAACAGAGCTGGGTTCAAAACAGGCCATGAATCAAGCATGGGGAAGTCAGAACACGCTCCTTATTCAAGTCAAGGAAAGCCAAATGAAGCAGGAATTGCCAGACCGCAAGGACCCAAGAAGATACTAGGCCAGTGGTGGCGTACCTTCACACTCCAGATGTTTTGGACCACAACTCCCAGAATTCCAAGCCTAGATTGCCAATGGCAAAGGACTGTGGGAGTTGCGGTCCAAAACATCTGGAGTGCCAAAGGTTCGCCACCACTGTACTAGGCAATGACGTTGCCTACAGCATTCTCTGCTACCACAGCTAGCATTATTTTAAGGGCACTGCATACCTCCTTTGTGGCACAACAGCGTAAGGCAGATCCTACTTGCAAAGAATCATTTGAGGTATCCCTGCGCTTCTTGTAAGCAAGATACTGTAATTCTGTCCTACCTCTTTGAATCTCCTTGACACTTGGGATTACCTCTACCCCAGATTCATCTGTAGTGTTCCCCTCATCTGGAAAGGGTGTGTTTGAAATTGCAACCTTGCCTTGTGCCTTAGTGTAGTTTTGGCTGGAAGGGACCTTTCTGGGCTGAGGTGAATGTATTTAGTAGTCTGCTTGCAGTGCTATTAGAGAATGTTGTCTGCTGGAAGCAGTCAGCAGTGAATTCAGCCCTGTTGCTGTTGGTAGCCATTTTTGTACAGTGTGCATTCTATTTGTGCAGTGTGATCATTCTATTCAGAACTGTGAGTAAATGAAATCTTTTTTATTCTTTCTCTTACCAATGTCCGAGAATGAGTTATTGAGATGATGCCAGATGGTGAGAAGTAAAATGGATAGTCTACTCTGAGAAGACTCGTACCTAATGCTCCTCTCTTATGTCTCTGAATTTCTGCTATGCAGTTAGGGGAGTTTAGCCAAACTGTGACAAGGCAAACAATCCTTCCTCAAGGTCCTTTAGATGCAGAGGGACTCCAAGTTCCCCAAATGGGGAGAGATGGCAATATTCCCAATAAAACCAGAGAGCATGCCCCAACTCAACTGCTCTCATCGCAGTCTCTGGATTAAGGTTTATTGCTCATTTGTAAGCAGAGTTTCCTAGAAGTCTAGATACACCGTGAAAAAACTGCAGTATTAAAATGATACTGCATTAGTCACAATGGAAGCTGTGCTGCTGTCTATTCGACAGCATACATGAGCATAATATGGCGATTGGGTTCATTAACTTGGTTCTCCTACAGATCACTGGCAAGGCTCTTAGCAGGCCTGCAGCAAGTTTTATGGTCCCACACCATAGTCCAGGTTGTACTTAGAGGATAATGCACAATTACAGTAATTCATGACACTGTATGCAATCTGTCCCTATAGTAAGAACCCTGTTACAGCAAACGGGACGTTGATGAAGTTCAATGCAATACCAAACATCTTATCGCTTTTATCATGTATTAAAGAAGCTTGCCCTCCTTATTGACTCCCTTTCACCCTCTGCTTCTGCCTTGAGGCATTTTAATTCAGGAGGACACAAATCAATAAGTATGTGCATAAATATAGGATGCAGGATGTGGCAGAACAAAAAGCACTCGAGAAGTTTCAAAATCTCCGGTAAGTGGAGTGTATATGCACTTCCTGAAAAAGAACCTGAGACACGCTTCACTGGCAGGCACAAAAAGGTTTTAGAGTGTGTGAAGGTTAACAGTTACCTGTCTGTAGAGGAAATGGCCATCTTTCGGCCTGCATTAGTTACCTGAATGTACCTCCTGATTAGAAAAAGGCAAGCCATGACCAAGGGACAAGGACAACTGAAAAACAATGTAGGTAGGGTTGCCTATTTGAAGTACCAAGAGAGACTCCTGTGTAATGCAGGCACTAACATGCTGAAGGAATTGCTCTATAGTAGGGATGGGCTATTCATTGAGGAAGTTACCAGTTCCGAAGCGAAACGTGGGAGCCCAGCTGGTGTTCGGAAGCCTCCAAAATGCAATCAGCCAACCCCTTACCTTGCTCTGCTCCCGTGCAGGGCTGAGCTCCAATGAGGAAGAAGCCTCAGACGTCATTGTTTTCTCCCATGCGCTGGCCAATCAGACAGGGAGGTGGGATGATGCATTTTCCTGCACAGCTCCTGATTGGCCAGCGCCAGGGAGAAGGAATGATAACGGAGGCTTCTTCCTCATTGGAGCTCAGCCCCATGTGGGCGCAGAGCAAGGTAAGAGATTGGCTGATTGCATTTCAGAGGCTTCTGGACACCAGCTGAGCTCCCGTGTGTCATTTTGGAACCGGGAGATTCTGAAACGAATAGCCCATCTCTAGCCAATAGGCTTCTGAATTCATTATGGGATGCAGAGAGCAACAGAAGCATCAACAAGCCACATATTCTACTTATAAGCCACATATTCCCTTTCCTTACCTTCCCCAGCCAATGACCTACTTGCCAGTTGGAGCACGCTCCTCTTCTTCTCCTCTTCAGCTGTTTGACCAGTTCCCAGCAGGAGCATGGGCTTGCTGTTCCTGCTTCCTTGTCTTAGTGGGTGATCAGCCAAGGAGGCAGGGCACAGAAGGGACTGGAACAGGCATGTCCAAACTTCGGCCCTCCTGATGTTTTGGACCACAACTCCCAGAATTCCAAGCCTGTATTTCAGATGGCAAAGGACTGTTGGAGTTGTGGTCCAGAACATCTAGAGGGCTGAAGTTTGGACATGCCTGGATTGGACAAACAGCTGGGGAGGAAGAGGAGGGGTGCATGCCCTGGGTGGTGAGTAGGGGATCCAGCAGGGCAGGCGGTGAAAGGGAACACACAGTACCTGTGGTGCCATGCCCACAAAGCAGCACGAACCTCCAAACAAACCTTCATGCCCATCTCTCCTTATAAGCACTATAAGGAGTATTGATTCCTCGTTCTAAGCCCAATTGAAAGCATTGTCACCATCACCATTTGCTTTTTTTTAAAAAAAAGCCTTGCAAAGTTTGGTGCTCAGATAGCTAAAAGGCCATAAGACGTCCTTGCATGCATGCATTTTTCTTTCGAATAGTTTGCTCTTTTTAGCTTTTAATACTGTGTCTTTCATGACCTAAATCCTTTTTTAAAAAAAAATTAGGAAAAAGTTGGAGCAAAAATATTTTGAATAAAATCAATTTATCATGGAAGGAAACTCCGATTTGACCCACTTGCCTTCTGAGCAGCAGCAGTTGGAATAGTGTTATCCTTCCTGGGGCAGTGCTTGGGAACGTTTGTTTGTCTGGCTGGCTGGCAAATCTCAGAATCCTTCTGCCAGCGTGACCTATGCCTCCAATTTGGAAACACAAACAGGAACAGAGCAGGCAAAACAGATTCCGTTTTTAGGACAGAATAGCCTATTCTCTTTTTCATGTTTTTGACGGCTGGGGTGCACATTTTAAGAAAGGGAGATTTTACATGTCAAAAATTTATTCTACTGGCAGTGGCCAGACTATACATCCCCAGAATGCACCATTTTGAAGGATGTTTAAGGCGGGGCGGGACAGAGGCTGCCCCCTGCCATAAAAACAGAGGAGGTTAATTTTGTAGTGACAATCTGCCAAATGGCCCTTGCAACAGGCTATAAGCACACACACCTATGACTTTACAGCAAGGGCAACCAAATTATTCAAATTAGGTACTCCAAGTGAAGTCAGAATACCATAGAGCAGTGTTGGCGAACCTATGGCACAGGTGCCAAACGTGGCACTTGGAGCCCTTTCTGTGGGCACCTGACATTGCCCCTTCAGGTTAAATTGCTGTATTGGCACTTTGTGAAAAATAGTGGGCTCTGAAATGCAGTTTGGGCACTCGGTCTCTAAAAGGTTCGCCATCACTGCCGTAGAGCCACCATTTGCATTTTGAGCAAAATTCTGTGCAAGTGGCAAAACTAGTCCCCTTCCCAACACTTGGTGGTTTTGCGCTAGAATGGAGAACTGTTGAAGAAATTGTCAGATTCTCACAATTTAACCTCATCAGGCCCAAGATGATCAGATCATGTACAATTCTGAGAGGAGCAGGGTTTTTTTTAAAAAAACAGCTGGTATCTAGTTGGACAATTAGGGATCTAAAAAGTGTCATCTCAGAGAGACAAACTTGTAATAATAGTGCAAGTGTAACACTTTTAAGTTCTATGGGTCTGTTTGTTTACTTAGCTATCGATTGATGAAACTGCAAACACAATTTCACAAAATGTGTATCTAATTCACAATTACATAGCAACTTGAGCAATTTATAACAGCAACAATGTACACACACATTCCTCAGTAATAATAGCAATACAGGGGTTGGTTGTAGGGTTAGAGTTGTAGGATTACAAAGTTCAAGTTTCCTTTTCAGTTCAAATTCAGGCAAAAATCCAACTGGGCTGGGTATCTACAACATAGAATCAGCTCCACATGCAGAATCTTCAGAACTGTGTAAAATTTGCATACTCATTTGCATACTCATGAATTCACTGTTGACCTCACCCCTCCAACACAACGTACAGGCATTATAACTAGACCAAAGTTGGCAAGAACCTCGGCATGGGCCAACAGCACCTCTGACCTCTGCAGCTCTTCCGTTCTCCCTGATTCAAATCTCTTACTCGCAGCCCTGCTCTCTTTTGCCCCACCCCTTTACCCTGAAGCAATATTTTCAGAGGGATTACACAACCCTTGGTGCGGGACCCCAGAGCCATACCATAGCCTTTGGTTGCATCGAGTGTTTGAACCCCAAAGACTACACGATGCTGAGTCACTACATGACACCAGGCCACAGATGAGAAATGACTATGCTTTCTCATGTGCCAGCCTTATTTCCATCCTCTTTATCGGCTCCAGCATCTCCACCTCTGTTTTATGCAGGAGGCAACCTACAGCAGCACAAAGGTAGAAAAGAGAAGAAAATACCCAACTGATTGCTCCTGCAAACAGATAACGGGACTATATGTTATTATTATGGATTGTTTTGAGGAGGGCGGCTGATCACGTGAGACATCATTATGGTCATGATGTTCAAAGCAGATAGAGGCAATTTATTTCCTATGTTACCTGCATTCTTTATTTAACAATGGCTGTAGATTAAAGCCTCTTTACTGGCTCAGTATATATATTGCAGCAGACATTGCTGAGGAATGGAGCCTGGGAATAAATTACAGGCTACCGTGAATTGCAGCGAAACAGGCTTCCTTGTGTTTAAAATCATGGTTACTTTCGGAATGGCCTTCGGGGAATGGGGCAGCAAAAAAGAGCAGGTACCAGATCACCTTTTGAGATTGAAACCGGAAAAAGGAGTTGCCACCTTTTTCTACCTTTTGGCAGAGTCTTACGCCTTTAAAAGCCTTTGACAGGCAGAGTTTGAGCAAAAATCCAGCCGGGAGATGCAATTATGGGGAAAGCTGGGGCGTTTTCCTACGTGAAGCTGGAATGGGATCATAACTTCCATTGGTCTCAGTGTATCTGTAAAAATCTATACTGGCCCAAAAGACCACTTAACGTTGTGTTTTCTCTTTCTGGAAACTAACGGTCAGATCATAGAAAGAAATAGCAAGTTTACACAGATACATGTCTATGGCTCAAATCCTGTTGCTTAGAGTAGTAAATCACACTAGATTAGGCCCACTGAACCAATGGAGATTGGGTGAGTCAATTTCTCCATATGCTCAATGATTCAAATGGGTGTTTAGTAAATCACAGTTAGAGCTCGGTCCCACATCCCTTTAAAAGCAGTTTAAATGTGTTATAAATGCCATCCCCACGGCCACCAGGCTTTTTGAAAAAAAAGAAAAAAGAAAACCCGGTAATGCCCCTTTAAGCGAGGTTTCTGTGACTCACCCAAGTCATAGGGATTTTTGCCTCGTTTTGATAATCCACCTTTTAAGGAAGCAGACACTGTGGGATCACACAGATGATCCAGGTTTCTTCTTTTTTTAAACTCATAGCACTGACCGGCTGTTCCTGGGGCCGATGGGCACTGGGTTTTTTTAATTGCTTTTCACCTTCAGAGAAAGAGGAAGCTCCATGCGGTGACCTAAGCATTAGTTTCCCCCAGGCATGTGGTCCATTTTTTCAAATTCTAGCACCACCTGCTGGCCAAATGGGCTGAACTGCACTTTAAAATTAAAAAAAAAACAGCTTTTGACGTGGGAACTCTTGTCTCACATTTAAATCAGGTGATGGGATGAAGAGGAAAAGCTGGACCTTCAGAGGATCAGGATCAAAACCCAGGTGAGATAGCAGCCTAGAGAGGGCTCATTTAGGAGCCTCATGGTGCAGTGGTTAAATGCCTGTACTGCAGTTAAAACTGTGCTCACAACCTGGGGTTTGATCGCAGGTAGCTGGCTCATGGTCAACTCAGCCTTCCATCCTTCCGAGGTTGGTAAAATGAGTACCCAGCTTGCTGGGGGCAGGAGGCAATGTGTATGCTGCATATGTTATTAAAACCTGTAAATGGCCCAGAGACTACTTGAAGTGATATGGGGCGGTGTATAAGCAGAACACTTTGCCTTTGCTTTGCTTTTGCTTTAAACAAATTGAACTTATGGAGGAGGTGACCCACTAAGTCTCCATAGATCCAATGGATGCACTTTAACATGATTGATTTTACTAAGCAACAGGATTGTAACCTATATTAATGTTTATTGGGAAAGGCCTAGAGATGGACACAGACTACTGGTTCAGCAGTTCGTGCTGGTACATCTAGTTTGTGCCGGTTCATCTAGTTCATGCTGGTTCATCAAGCAGGTGTTTGGTGCTTCAAAACCTTTCCTCCTCTGGCTGGCACCCACTCAGAGGGCTTCTCTGCCCCATCTCCTCCAAGTGCTGCCTCCGAGTGGTCACCTGCTGGAGTAGGTGGGGCTCTGTTCAGCTTCTAAACAAGCCAGCAGAAACCACCAAACTGGTGATTTGTGTCCTTTTCCATTTGGTACAGCTCAGTGGGTTGGAGTGGCTGGTTGCTGAGCCAGGTTTGTAGTTCTGTGAACACGGAACACAATGTGGCTCATTTAAGATAAACCTATGTTCACCTCCAGATGATGCTAAGAAAGGCTCCAATCTTAAAAACTGCTCCCGTTGTGTTACTTCTTGAACTAGAGAGATCAATGGTGTGCCAACAGTAAGGAGAAGTAACTTCCAGAGATCAAGGGGAAGCATACGCCTGCCTTGGAGGACTGCACCTGCTCCTGCACACCTGTCTACAAATAGAATTTTCTTTAAATTGTGGTAGAGGAGACCCTGGGTTGTCAAATGTTATGTCAACTGATTACAGCAGGCATGTCCAAACTTCGGCCCTCCTGATGTTTTGGACCACAACTCCCAGAATTCTAAGCTTAGGTTGCCAATGGCAAAGGACTGTGGGAATTGCAGTCCAAAACATCTGGAGGGCCGAAGTTTGGACATGCCTGTTATAGGGTGTCTCCTACAAAGGTTCAGTTGGTGGAACACACAGAATTTGCAGCTCAAAGTTACTTTCTTCCTGATTTCCTGCTATTTCCAATTAGCATTCAGCCTTGAAACGTTGGCTACACTTTTATTCATACCTTTTCAATCTGCACCTCTTCCTGGGACAACTAGGCTTCATATCTACTACATGCTCTTCGTCCTATGATACTTCCTTGTCAATCGTGCTGTTTCTGGAAGTTTCTGGAACAACATTGTTGAGGCACTGAATCCAGCTCCTCCTGGATGCATGAGGTCAACCTCCTCTTCAGCAAGGTAACGCATGACACTGGTAAGGCTTTGGACCACTTGTCTTCTGTTAGAGGACCAGCTTAATTAAATATGGAAAAGCTTCTGATGAGAACGGTGGTAACTTGGTGATAGTTGGCCATACCAACTATGTATGGAATAGTTGATGTGGTGGAAGGACCACTTATATCAACGGCATCACAAGGCATTAAGGTGTTCATTTATTTATTTAATTTATAAAATACAATTAACAATTTATAACTTATAATTAACAATTAATAATTCAATATGGTGTAATTTATATTTCATTTTTCACTTAACATTTTAATTTACTTTATATTGAATTTTGCACTTGAAATTCTAACTAATAATGCAAACTTAGTATCTAATTATATGCTGATACATAATGCATAATAAGTGGAAGGAGGAGAACCAAAGAAATCCAAAGGAATGCAGACTAATTTAAATGCAGAAGCAAATTACGTTCACTGCACGCATGTGCAGGGGGAAATTTTACCTTTTTTTACATGACAGAATAAGGCAAAACATTTCTATTGAATGAATGGAACTTGTACAGCCAACCCTTACAAAAGTCCTATTGATTCTATGGGTCTACTCTAATAAGGCCCAACAGTTGGACTTGACACTTATTAGGGCTATACACAGCCCCCCCCATAGGATGTGTACACCCATATTGGACTTCAGAAGAAATCCTCACTCAGTCTAGACGAAATTGTGCCCCTTCCAATTCTATGCATTTTTCAATCTGGGGGGAAAATATGTAAATTTATAAGCTCAGTGTATTGGAAAATAAAAACGTCTCTGATTTTTTTTTTTTTTATAACGGCACATGTGACATTTGTAAACATACACTCTACCCTGCCAATTTTAGATATATAGTTTCAGTCATTTGTGTACTATGAATCTTTAAATTTTGGCTTCTAAAATAAATTGAAAACTGGGAATGATTTGGGTTTCAAATATAAATCACTTGTTGAATGAGCCTGTGTGGCTCTGGACTGAGAGATCCTCATTCTTCAGTCTGGACTTCAGACAAGTCTGTCCAAATTAAGACTAATACTGTTTGGAATTTTCCATTTGCCCGTTTCTAGCATGCAGGACTTCTTCATATTTCCCACTACCCTGAATCGCCATTTGCATATGACTGTTTGCAATGTTTTCTTTCTTAAAGCAGATATTTTCAGCCTTGTGACAGAGTTTTACATTTCACAGAAGTACAGAGATTCACAAAGGAGGATAACTTCATGTTCCCCAGATAGTCCACCTCTTGGTCATTGACTGGAACGTAAAATCTCAAAAACTCACTCTGAAACATCTGCAAGAAAAAGATGGGGGAAAACTAGAGTAATCCCCTGCCTATCGTGGGGGTTAGGGACCCGCCCCACCCCGTGATAATTGAAAATCCGCAATATGAGGATGCTGGGTTGAGTCAGGACTTGGGGGACCCTCTGGGGCCTCCTACACTTATCTGAGGCCTGGTGATGTCCCAAAGAGGCTTCCAACGGGCCTCCCAGGCCTGTCAAAGGCCCCAGAAGTAGCTTCCAGAGATCCAGAAGTCACTTCCGGTTTTTCGAAACTGACTTCCAGTTCGCCGGAAACCACTTCTGGGGCCTCCAATGGCCCCAGGAAGCCCGTTGGAGGCCCGTTCGGGGCAGCGCCAGTCCTGGGGTAAGTGCAGGAGGTTTCAAACAGGCCCAAACAGCTTACTCCAGGGGGCCTTGCTTCATATACTGGGACTGTAGTGTATGAACTGCAAAATGACGCAGGACCACTGATTTGCATTGTGAACAGCAAACAAACAAAATGGCATACAGCAGACTAAAGGAAGGGGAAGAGAATACTCAGCAAAGAGGTGGGAATAAATGATTGGTCAGCACTGGATAGACTGACGGTCACCCCAGCCCAGGAATGTCCCTCCCAGCCACACATTCTACAGGCAGCATGAGAGGTTGTAAAAACTCCAAGAAATCTGACAAATTTTCCTAATGTGACCTACCCTGCCAACTGACAATCAGCTGCACCAGGTCAGACAAACCCTATGGAAAGATCAATAGGACTTTGGCCTGTATGTTGGTTTCTCTGTCCTTCCTTCCTTCCTTCCTTCCTTCCTTCCTTCCTTCCTTCCTTCCTTCCTTCCTTCCTTCCTTCCTTGTCCCAGAATACACTCTGGGACAAAATTAAGTGCCTCACATTTTGGAGTCCAGGTCATTTTTCGGTGGTCGAAACTAACACTGTATATGGTGAGAGGATGAAACAGTAGATTCTTTATAATTTTTCTATAAGAAAGAAGGTTGTACAATGTCCACCTTTAGTTCTGTGCTGATTCTGCAACAAAACATGACTCTGGGGGACTCTAATGCCCTGTCCTAATGAAGGACAGTTAAATAGAAAACTCTGTTTACACCTCCCGAGAACCCGAGCCATTCTTTTCAAAACAGCAGGCCACTGATCTAATTCAGTGCCTTCCAACAAGCAGTCACTGGCTATCCATTTGCTAATCTCAATTTCCAAACCAGCGAGATGGCTAAATCCCCTATCATCTCTGACAAAGATGTTCAGACCCGATTAAATCTGACAGGTCAGCGTGAGGCAATTTGCGCTAGCTTCAAAGATGGCACTCCTGGATTTTTTCTTCTTCTTCTTCTTCCTTCCAAAGATAAATGCTCATTCCTGGGGTTTCCCCGACATTTAGCTTTCAAATGCAGATAACTAAAAGTGGGAGCGGTTGTGCGTTTAGTGTTTGTGACTCTTCCTCTCCCCCCCATTGCTCCGTTTTCCACCTAAAGAACAAAGGCATTGTAGGAGTGCCATCTCTTGGCAGACAAAAGACTATTCAAAATATTAAAAAATGTTCTTTAAGGATTCTGCAGGCGTGTCACATAAATAAACCTGAACATACGCATACACATTGATGCATGGTTTGCTGTTGAAACGTATATCTCTTTGTTTCGACTGTTCCCTCCCCCACCCCCAGTCCAATTAAATGATGCACCAGTAGAAAACCTGATTAGTAGCCTGCTGCAAATAATTAGTGGTAGACTGGGCCTGTGATTAGAAAGAGGAAAGGAAATGTCTTTCAAGAAAAGGCAGCAGTAAGAAAAGATTTCTCAAAGAAGACCATGTGGGGGAGAAATTATTGATTTTGTATTAGCAAAGAGAAAGCGTTGTGTACGTTCACAAGAGTCTGTGTATGTCTGAAAGGGGAATGGGGCTCCATGAAAGGAAGGAAATAAAACATCTGTATTGATCATGGTGGGGGAAGCACATTGAGTGAATGTAGATTATTTTTCTGTTTTGTTTTGTCTGTTTATAATTAAATAAAAAAATTTAAAAAAGAAAAAGCAGCTCTGGTGTTGAGTGTTTAATATTTTGCACTCAGGTCCACTGACACTGAATTTGTTGCTGTTTTGAATTTCTGGTTAAATTCTAGCTGCACTGCAGAAAGCAGAGAGTTGAGCATTATTCAGAAGATTCACAAGATTCAGAATAGCAAGACTATCAACTGGCACATAGCTGTCTTTAGCAAAAGGCCTCAACAGACTCACGGCTTTCAAAAGAGAAAAGAAAGGAGGGGAAGGAGCAGAGAGGCGGACCTCTCTGTACCTCTATGCACTTCCTTTTGCGGCAGCTTTTTATTTTGCATCGCCTTATCTCTTCCTGTGGTCACGTGGTTGTTACAGCGGTTCAGCAGTCTGCACTTCAGCGGTTGCTTAGCAATCGGCTTCCCTGTTTGCTCTTGGCTGGCCCGCTTTAAACTACGATAGGGAAATGGCTGAAACAGGGGGGAAACCAGAAAAAGGTGTTGTAGTATGTCCGCAAATACAACCCAAAATGGACGTGGCCAAGGGGGGCTCTTCAGAAAAAGCAATTTGAAAAGCGGACAATGATTTTTAAGGCACTTTGTCTTTAAGGAAAAGGCATTTCAAATCTAAAGTGCAGTAGGAGGCAGGAAGGAACAACTGGCTAGTGCTGGATAGATTCACAGTCTTCCCAGCCCAGAAAGGTCCCTTCCAGCCACACTTGGTTGAGGCAGCATGCAAGACTGCAAAACTCCTACAGAATTTACTGGGTATGGTTCCCATAAGTACTGTCTAACCTCCTGATTTCCTCCTTCCCCACTTCTCAGTTTATGAAAATCTTTTTTGCGGGCTCAATATAGGAGTCTTAAGCCAATTTCTATATATTTAAAAGACACCCGTTCAGTTACCAATGCCTGTATGCAAAACACGAACCTCTCAGTCAGGTTTTGATGGACAGGACACTCGTGGCCACCTCCAGAATAGGGGGAGTTGAAGGGGGAGTCTTGGGGAGGATAGGAGTATACAAGTTGAAGTGGGTATGCAACCGCTATGATGCCTGTGTGTCAAACTTCAGGTTTATGTGACAGCTTTCTTGCTAGCAAGCCACTGCTGAAGTCTATGAGGTGCATGTCATTTCTGCTCAGATTATCTCTGATCACTAATCATAAATAACTGCAGGAGAATCAGACCAAGCAGCTAGGGAGTCCATTACACCAGTGTTCCCCAACCCCGGTCCAGCGGACCGTACTCTTTCTGAATTGCTGCGCCGTGCCACCCCCCACACGCCCCCGCCACCGCGAACCCCCGCAAAAGCAACACCCCTGCTGCCCCCACCAATCGCCCCGTCCTGCCGCCGCGACCCCCCGCACCGTCCCGCCCTGCCGCCGCCACCGCGACCCCCGCACGTCCCGCCCCGCCCCGCCGCCCCGCACCGCCCCCCCGTCCTGCCTCCGTGACCCCCGCACCGTCCCGTCCCGTCCGCCGCCACCCACGCGACCCCCTGCAATCGTCCCCCGCCCCGCCCCCCCACGCACCCGCCCGTCCCGCCGCCATGACCCCCCCCACACGTCGTCCGCCGCCACCGCTGCTGCCGTGTCGCCCGTCCACCGCTGCCGCCATGACCCCCCACCGCCCCGTCCCGCCGCCACTGCCACGACCCCCTGCCGCCGCAATCTCCCCCACCCAACCGCGCGACCTCCCGCAATCGTCCCCACCGCCGCCGCCGCCACGACGCCCCTGCACCGCCCCGTCCCGCCGCCGCCCCGCGACCGCCCCACACCGCTCCCCCCGCACCCCCCCATCCCACCATCGCCGCCGCCGCTGCAACTCCCCGCAATCGCCCCCGCCCCACCAGAAAGAAAGAAAGAAAGTAAGGAGGGATGGAGGGAGAAAGAAAGAAAGAAAGAAAGAAAGAAGGGAGGAAGGGGGAGGGGGGAGGGGGGAAGAAAAGGGAAAGAAAGAAAGAAAGAAAGAAAGAAAGAAAGAAAGAAAGAAAGAAAGAAAGAAAGAAAGAAAGAAAGGGGGAGAAGGAGGAAGGGAGAGAGAGAGAAAAAAAAGAAAGAAGGGAGAAAGGAAGGGAGGAAGGGAGGGAGGGAGGGAGGTAGGTAGGAGAGGGAGAGGAAGGAACAAAGAAAGAAAGAAAGAAGGAGGGAGAAGGAGGAAGGGAGGAAGAAAGTAAGTAAGTAAAGGAAGGAGGGAGGGAAAGAAAAAGAAAGGGAGAGAAGGAGGGAGAGAGAGGAAGAATGAAAGAAGGGGGAGGGAGGAAGAAAGAAAGAAAATGAGGAAGAAAGGAAGAAAAAGAAAGGGAGGGAGGGAAGGAAGGAAATAAAGAAAGAAAGAAGGGGGAGGAGAGGAGAGAGGAAGAAAGAAAAAAGAAAAGGGGGAAAAAGAAGAAGAAAGGAGAGTGGGAGGGAAGGAAGGAGAGGAGGAGGGAGGGAGAAAGAAAGAAAGAAAGAAAGAAAGAAAGAAAGAAAGAAAGAAAGAAAGAAAGAAAGAAAGAAAGAAAGAAAGAAAGAAAGAAAGAAAGAAAGAAAGAAAGAAAGAAAGAAAGAAAATGAGGAAGGAAGGAAAGAAAGAAGGGAAGGAAGGAGGTAGAGTGGGAGGGAAGGAAGGAAAGAAGAGAGGGAGGGAGAGGGAGAGAAATAAAGAAAAAAGAAAGAAGGGAGAGGGAGGGAGAGAAAGAAAGAAAGAAGGGAGAGAAAGAGGATGGATGGATGGAAGGAAGGAAGGAAGGAAGGAAGGAAGGAAGGAGAGTGGGAGGAAAGAAAGAAAGAGGGAGGAAGGGAGAGAGAGAAAGAAGGAAAAGAAAGAAGGGAGAGGGGGAGGGAGGGAGAAAGAAAAGGGAAAGAAAGAAAGAAAGAAAGAAAGAAAGAAAGAAAGAAAGAAAGAAAGAAAGAAGGGAGGGAGGGAGGAAGGGAGGGAGGGAGAAAGAAAAGGGAAAGAAAGTAAGTAAGTAGGGAGGGAGGGAGGCCTCATGTCAAGGAAGGGCTAAGGGTCCCAAGACCTCACGGCGGCTGGGTAGCCCCCGGGGGGAAAATGCGAGGAAGTAAAAACAGTGTTTCCTTGCAGCGATGCCAAGAACTCATCGCACAACACTGGCTCTTCGGCTTGAGTACGGAGATGAGCACCGCCCCCTAGAGTGGGAAACGACTAGCACACATGTGCGTCAGCAGCCGGGGGGGCATTTACATTTTTTATCTTATTAAATCAAAACAAGCGGGCCAAGGAAAAATTATCAAGCATTTACCGGTCCACGGTGATAAAAAGGTTGGGGAGCACTGCATTACACCACACAGTACTCTTTCTGATTGCAACGTTGAAGCGCCAAAAGCAACACTTTGAATTTAATGTGGAGTCAAATCAGGGACCAGTGGAGATCTTACACTGTTGATATTCCATGACTGGGAGTATGGTGAGATATGTTTCCTGATTGCTTTTGAATTTGTACCAACCGAAATTCCTAGCCATAGCTAAGATTGGAAACCTTGGGGAAAGGGAACTATGACCACCTTGCCGGCAGGATTCTAGGCCTTCTTTCCATAAAGAGTAATATTTCCCATCTCTAATGTGGATGAGGACACCTAATAGTAGTGTAGTAGAATAAGGGCACTATCTCACGACGGGGAAAATGCAGTGAATGTGAAACTCCGGCTTTTGTCTTTCCCTGGTCACATGACTGAAGATGTGAGTTCGGAGTTTCCATGGAGCCCAAAGGCCAGGTGGTCAGTGCTGGTTGGCCTAGGGAAAAATAAAAAATAAAAAATAAAGCGCCGAAGGCCAGCTGATTGGTGCTGGGGGGAATAAATTTTTTAAAAAAATTAAAAAGTGCCGACCAGCCCCAGGGTCAGCTGGTCGGTGCTAGGGGAAAATTAAAAAAATTAAAAAGGTGAAAACCCAGATCATATGTGCCCCCACGGACTTCTGGCTCCGGGAAAATGTGCATTATTAAGCAGAGCAAAAAATACCCAACATCTCTGGTACATCTTGCAAAGTTTGCTAGGACCCGCTAAAGGGGGCTTTACCAGGTTTTTTTTTTTTAAGCCCAATGACCGTGGGGACAAGATGTTTGAAAATAGTTTTTCTGTAAATTAGATCAGGATTTTAAAGGACATGTGATAGATCCCTAAAACTCAGGAGACCTGGATTCAAATCCCCATTCAGCCATCAAAACTTACTGGGGATGTGGAACTGGAGGAATGACTCCTTAAATATCTCACCTTGCAAACTCCACTAGGTTACTATAAGCAGGGGTCCCCCATCCCTTAGCCATGGACTGGTACCAGTTTCTGGCCTGACAGGAACTGGGCCATGCAGCACTGAATAAGGGCATGAATAGTCCTTCCTATTCTCTGTGTAGCCCCCTCAATGGCCAGCAAGGTTCCTTCTCAAGGCAAACTCCCTTGGGTAGGAGGGGAACAGAAGTGTCCAAGGGAACACTTCTCCCCATTCCACCTTGGGCTTTTCCTCTTCTGTGTACCCATTGCAGCTGTTTTTGTTTGCTTATGACCAAATCAGCTGGGAGTGGGTCGGGGGTGGTGGAGTTGTGCATGCAGAAGAAAAAAACCCGGGCAGTTGAAGGGAAAATTCATCCTCAAACCATCTCCCCTCCTTGATCTGTGGAAAAAGTGACTTCCATGAAACTGGTCCCTGGTGCCAAAAAAGGTTAGGGACTGCTTGCTATAAGTCAGTACCAGACTATGTAAACACCATCCACTGGAACCCGACTCGAACTCTCATAATCTTCTTTCCCGACCCACCCATTGCAAGCTTCGTGAACAAATTCTGGCTCCAGATGTTTCTAACCTTTCTGGATCTCCACCCAGTACCTACTTGTGGACAAATCGACCAAACTGACAGACTAATTGGCCAAATACCTGGCCAGAGTGTTATATACCATCACAAGACTAAGGCCAGAGATTAAGCTGTTCCCTTGCAACCTCTTTTCTTTATCTTTTATTTTGCTATTCTACAACTTGATACTCTTGTACTCAATGTATTGTATGCCATTAAAGGATTATGGAAGTCAGTTACAACTATAGCACATAAGAACAACAATGTGGATTAACAATCCAGACAGCTCAGAGGGCTTTAGTTTGGGAAGTCGATTCTCTGTTGTGCCACCTGAGAAATAGCCTGTCGGTGTAACCTTAGGCAAGTTGCACAATTCCAGAAGAAGGCAATAGTAAACCAATTTACTCCGTTCCTAGAAAACCCTGAAACGGTTGTCTTAAATCAAAATCAGCTTAAGAGCACATATGTACAGTAATACCTTGGTTTATGCGTACCTTGGTTTACGAGTGATTTGCAAGATGAGCAACCACTTCTGATCAATTTTGCCGTGATCAACAAGCAATGTCTTGCAATATGAGCACTGGAGCAGGTCACATGATCATAAGTGAGCCAATGGTGGCACTCTCTGCCAGCTGGATTGTGGGTGATTGTTGTCCCAGCCCAGATTGCGTGATTGCATTCCTATTATTTCTTAGGGGGAAATTTGCTTTGATATATGAGTGCTTTGGTTTACAAGCATGTTTCTGAAGTGGATTATGCTTGTAAACCAAAGTACTGCTGTATAGTTATTAAAGTGGGTTACTTTATGAACTAATCTAAATGAACCCGAAGCACGAAGGCAGATCATGCAATATATTGTGCTTCAGAATGTGATTGTAAGAACAAGATGGAACAGAGCTATTTCCAGGGAACCTCTTTCATTTAATTGTACTGGAATATAAGAATAGCTGCTCCTCCTACCCAAACACAATTCAAGGCTTCTGCATTTTTTATAAAGGTTGTTCTTATAAACCAGTGAGGCAACACAATAACGAGCAATAAAAATAAAGATATCTACATGCCAATTAGATTCCCATTGTAACATAAGCCCGAGGGAGTAGAACATGCATTATTATACAAATCGGAAGAACAAGTGTCTCTGTTTCCATGTCTGCCAGTCAAAATAAATGTGGGACTGCTTTTATTATATTGAAACCAATTTGCCAAATTGTGGAATTGCTCTTTACTCAAATCCAGTGGGCAGTATGGAAACATGGAAAGTTATTTTTAAATGTCTAAATTATGTTCTTGTTTTTAACTTTTTGTGTGAACTGCCCAGAGTTCCCATTGGGAAATGGGAGCGGTATAGAAATGCAAAAACAAACAAACAAACAAACAAACAAACAAACATACATACATACATACATACATACATACATACATACATACATACATACATACATACATATATATAACCTCCAAATAGAGAACATAAGACCCATGCTGGATCAGGCCAAAGGCCCATCTAATTCAGCTTCCTGAATCTCACAGCGGCCCCACCAAATGTGTCTGGGAGTGCATGAGACTAGATATCTGTCTCTTGATACCACTCCCCTGCATCTGGCCCTTAAAGTACCGTGGTTTTAAGCCTGGAGATTACACATCTCCATCATGGCTTGTAACCTGGGATGGACTTTTCCTTTAGGAAGCTGTCCAATCTCTTTTTGAAAGCATCCAGGCCAAATGCTATCACCACATCCTGAGGCAAGGAGTTCCACAGACTAACAACACACTGGGTAAAAAAAAAAATCTTTTGTCTGTTCTTACTCTCCCAGCCCTCAACTTTGAGTGGATGTCCTCTAGTTCTGGTATTTGGTGAGAGGGAGAAGAGTGTCCCTCTATCCACTTTACTCATGCCCTGCATAATTTTATACATTTCAGTCATATCCCCCCCCCCCACAGGTGCCTTTTAAAGGCCATTGAATCATTGTGGATTTGAGGGAATAAACTCCCCATATATTCCACGGATCTAAAATGCCTGCTCTACTTACAAGTAGAGATGGGCACAAAATGGAAAAATAGTGTTTCGTTTCATTTCGTTTCTGTAGCAAATGTACAAATTTCATTTGTAACAAATTTTAAACTAGTTTTGTTACAAAATGAAACAAAAGGAAATGAAATGCTATGCTCCCCTGGGTCCTAAAGGCAGGGGACCAAAATGGCAGGGGAGCTTTCTCAAGCGATTCTAGGTAACCCCCTGAAATTTGAAAAGGTTTGGGGTTAGGGGGGCTGAATTATGAAGCTCTAAAGGGGGTGCCCCTAGGGAAATAATCTTTCTATTGGAATTGGAACTGCAGAAGCCAAGCCATGGGCAAGCATAGCGCCGCAATGGCTTGGCTTCCAATTCCAATTAGAAACCACCAAAATACAGTTTGTTCCCATCTCTAACAGACAGTATTACCAAGCACTGTTGGGCTGGAATCCTGTAATACAATGTATAGTATTCACTCTGTTCCTATCCATGCAAACAAAGGCTAACTTATAAATTTTTAGGGGGGGATGTTTCCAAGGAATATAGCTTCAGGAGTTACAAAATGCATGTGTGATGTTGACTGTTTTTAAATATATAATCCGTTATCACTGATGGATGAGAAGTTTGGTTCTGATAAGAATATGCCAAAATACTCAAACTTCTTCATATTCAAGAAGGAAAGATTGAAAAATATTTGATCTGGGAAAACCTGAAACAGTGGGATTTGTTGGCTGCTGCTGTTGCTGTTGTTTTTGTTGTTGTTGTTGTTGTTGTTGTTGTTGTTGTTGTCACACTGCAAAACCCATCTGGCCTGAAGGCCACTCTGGGTGTTGTACAAGACATTTATCTATCCAGCCTTTGAACACTTAACAGGACTCTTAAAAGTTAAGGTGCCACATGTTTTGTGTCTTTTCTTTTCTTTTCCTTTGATTTTTGCCTGAAATTTTTGAAAAGACCAGCACAGCTACCCTCTCTGAAACTTAAAGGTTTCAGTGTCCGGTGCTCATCACTCATCAGTGTTAGTTTTGAAATCCACATGACTTCAGAAATGAAAATAATGTGTCTCCAGTAATGTGTCTCCTGAATTAGGGTTGTTGTTATGTGGCATCAGTCTTCCCTGATTTATGGTGGCCCCATGAATGAACCATCTCCAAACTGTCCTGTTCTCAACAGCACTGCTCAACTCTTACAGACTCAGACATTTAATTTTATTATCTGTTTATTTATTTGATTTATATATCGCCCATCTGACCAAAGGTCACTTTGCGTGGTTTACAAAGTGTATTTTCTTCTTTTCCTGCTGCTTTTCCTGTTTGGTTTTTGAAGAATCTATCCAACTCCACAAATTTCTTCATAAACAGGATAGGAAGACCCTTAAATACACAGGTATAAACGTGGGAGAAAGAAAAACGGAGATATCTCTCCATCTCTAATCATTGAGCTTTGCACATTTGAGTGCTGATATAAAATACTTCTTCATACAAGCATTTTTGAATGCTGTATATACCGATATAGGTAAAACACAGAAAAAACGCCTAGCAAAAATATGCAATCTAGTGCATTCCACTTGGGTATCAAATTTGCCAGCATTTTCATTGTTTAGCCTAAGAGTGCCATCTTGTGATGTATTTTTGAATTGCCAAATTAAGTAGCTACCAGAGGAGGAGCAAAATACATGGGAGCTTTTCCCAATGATACAATAGCTTGGGGTTATGGGATTTATGGCACACAGATTTGGGGGGTTTGAGGCTTTCCGACCTGTTGTTCTTTAGACCCGTGGTTCTCCACCAGTGGGTCCCCAGATGTTCCTGGACTGCAACTCCCAGAAATCCCTTCCAGCACAGTGAGTGGTGGAGGCTTCTGGGAGTTGCAGTCCAGGAACATCTGGGGACCCACAGGTGGAGAACCACTGCTTTAGACCTAAGCATTGTAGGCGGATGCCCTGGGACACACAGCCTGTGCTACTGCAGCACCGTTCCCACCCACTGAGCACCACTCCTGCTTCTAAGAAATAAAAATATCCCACACTACCTAAAAAGGCTGCATGTGGTAGAAACAGAAAGAGAAGTGAATCCTCCAATAGTGACACACTTCCATTCTTCTGGAAAATGCAGATTCTGATGGTTGTTTTCTTAAGATTCTTGATAGACAGGATCCCTGACTCGTTCTGACACTGGGTTTATATGGTCACTTTCTTTAGGTTCAAAGAATAACTGAGCTGGCAAGGGCCTGTAGGTCTGGGCCACCTTCATTCCACATACAGATCTTCTCCCCTCAATGTTGCTTGGCCAGCCAGTGCCCCCCCCCCGGCCTGCCCTGTGCCGGCTTCCTTTGCTGGGGCCATGCCCGCGCCTGTGCCTGCTTGCTTTGCCATCCTTACGCCTGTCTTGCTGGAGCCTCTGCTTCATGTGCCTGCCCCTCTCCATCCCTGCCCTGGGCAGCCTTTGGTCTTTGGGAGCAGTGATGGCAGGGATCTATGAAGTGGTGGCGAACCTTTGACCCTCCAGATGTTTTGGACCACAACTCCCAGTCCTTTGTCATTGATAACACAGGTTTGGAATTCTGGGAGTTGTGGTCCAAAACATCTGGAGGGCCAAAGGTTCGGCACCACTGGGGGGAATGTTGTTGCCCCCCACCTGGTCACTAGGGCACATGGGTTTCTTTCCCAGCTTCCCCAGTTTCAGCCTGCCTATACGGCCATTGAGTCTGACCCTCTGCTCAACTGAAGACAAATCAAAGGAGATCTGATAGGTCTTCCTGATATTTTGGACCACAACTCCCAGAATTCCAAGCCTCTATTTCCAATGGCAAAGGATTGCGGGAATTGTGCTCCAAAACATCTGGAGGGCAGAAGTTTGGACATGCCTGTGATAGGTGGTTTTTCAAAGTTGTCTTCCAGAGTGGGAGGATTCACTCCCTCCCGAGGTAATTGGCTCCACTGTCGTACTACTCTAACAGAAAGTCTCTCCCCCCCGATATTCTGCCTAAATTTGGCTTCCTGTAACTTGAGCCCATTATTACATGTCCTGCACTCCTTCGGCGACTGCAGCGGGTGCAAAATGCGGCAGCCAGACTGGTGGCGGGTGTGCGTCGACATGACCACATCACCCCAGTACTGGCTCGCCTGCATTGGTTACCCGTTGTGTCCCAAATTAGATTCAAGGTCCTGGTTTTAATTTATAAAACCCTCCATGGCCTGGGACCTGATTACCTGGCAGAGCAGATCTCCCAGCGGTCAACTTCGGCCCGACCAACTAGGTTGTCGCGGGCGCACTCGCTGCGGGTGGCCACACCCAGGGAGACTCGGAAAACATCTACTCGTAGCTGAGCCTTCTCTGTGGCTGGTCCTATATTCTGGAACCATCTTCCCAGTGAAGTATGCCTTGCACAGTCCCTGCCAGCCTTCAGGAAAGCTTTAAAGACCTTGCTTTTCCGGGAGGCATTTGGTGACTCTTAATTCAATTTAATTTAAAATCTTTTTGGGGGGTTCCACCATCTGCCTCCATGCTCTTTTTTCTCCCCCCTTTTTTTCCTACTATGTGTTTAACCTGATTTTATTATCTGCTCATATATGGCATTTAATTGTTTGTTGTTTGTTTGTTGTGAACCGCCCGGAGTTCCTTCAGGAAGACGGGCATTATACATGCTTTAAAATAAATAAATAAAATAAATAAATGATTGGGAACAGATCCTGCCCCTCCACTAGCTCTCCTCTACATCTGTTTTCTGGGCTTAAAAGCCACAGCTCTACACCTCAACCAGACATCCATCTGGAACTGATATGGAGAGGGGGCACGTCCATGCAACTCATCTTTCTTTCAGGAATTTCACATTTTTTGGCCATTTGTTGTTCTGACTCCAGGTGAGGTTCTACATTGGCTTCTGATGAACCTTCACAGAAAATATAAGTTCCAGTGGTCAGTGTTATTATGGCACCATTACATTGTTTCTCGTTGAGACCCTAATAGGATTACTAAGGCATGTGAGATATTTAAGGAGTGTTTTTACCAATGCCATCCCTTTTCAGTTTCTATGGGCAAGCAGATATCTGAACTGAGGATTGATGGGCCCTGGACCAATACTGCATCCACTACACTACACTATCTTTGCATACCTGTAAGTTGAGTCATGGCAACTGGACTTCTTTTTCTTGACAGATAGAAACGTTTTGCTGCTCATCCAAACAGCTGGGTGGGATTTGAGGCACTGTAATAAAAAGCTGTTTGGATGAGCAGCGAAACGTTTCTATCTCTCAAGAAAAAGAAGTCCAGTTGCCATGACTCAACTTCCAGATAAACTCACCTGGATGACTGAGAATCTTCAGCCTAGAGCAGTGATGGTGGATATTTTAGAGACTGAGTGCCCAAACTGCAATTGAAAACCCACTAATTTTTTGCAAACTGCCAGTACAGCAATGTAACCTAAATACAGGTGGCTGTGAAGGGGCGATGTTGGGTGCCCACACATAAAAGGCTCCGTGTGTCACCTTTGGCACCCATGCCATAGGTTCACCAACACTGTCCTAGATGGATTCCTGTATTCTTATTTTTTGTCAATACTTCCATGAGAAGAAGGAAAGGGAGAGAGGAACTTTGTTCTCTGCAACCTGGCTTACTAGTGTGGGGATCATGGGAGATTTTAATTTTTGTGCCTGCTTCCTACATTAGATGTGCTGGTAGCTTAGCTTTATTTATCAGGGACCCTCTACAGAATCGAACCCTTATTCCCCGTTACCATGGTGCTGCAGGGCACTGAAAGTAAAGCATAGAAAAACACGTGTGTGGTGTGCGTGCATGCCTCCCTGTGCTCAGAGAGAAGACACACACAACACAACAGCATAGCTTCTGTTTGGGACTGGGAAGGTTTTTAGAAGGCATTTTGGAAAGGGTTTTATATTCTTTCTCCCCTCCTATCACCTTTGAACTACATTCCTTCCCAACAACGCGCATTGTGATTTCCATCACCAACCAGTACCAATTCCCCCATTCTCAACTGGCACAATAAGAATGTGCCCGGCCATCCCTCTTAATCATGGCCCCCTTTAAAAAAAAATAGAACTGGAGTCCTCCTATTCCATTATTCCTAGCTGGAGTATTCTGGGCTGGCAAACTCCTGCCTTCCTCCTTGGCCTGCAAGACCCATGTACAGTGGTACCTTGTATAAAGGAATTAATTCGTTCCAAATGAAATTATGTTAAGCAAATTTTCCTTTATACAAATTTCCCATAGGAATGCATTGAAAACAGAGTGATCCCGTTTTTATGTTGTACAGATTTGCCCCATAGGTGATTATGTTAAGCAAATTTCCCCTACCTTCGGAATTTTTTATGTTGTACAAATTTTATGTTATACAAACCGTTTGTTATACAAGGGTCCATTGTATTTCTAAGACCTGCCTTGGTATACTTCAATTTTCCCCTGCCTGGTGAAATTCTTCTGATACAGCCTTTTGTGCCTTGGTGGGCTTCAAGGGGGGAGTTAGAGGATGCTCCGAGTCCATGAAACAGTGATTTTCATGCTGGTAGGTGCCTGGCTGGGATCAGTTTTTTCAAGCACTTTACCATTACCATTCTTATACTGGGGGCACCATGTTTGGGGTGGAATAACTTGGACCCCCTTCCCCCAAACCCCTCCAAATTTGGGGTACTTAAAGGGGAGAGCAAGAGGAAGGTCCTCAGCAATTTTCATGCTGCTAGCTGCCTGGGAACAGTATTTCCAAGCAAAGAAAATGGCGCTTAGAAATGTTTTTTCCAGGGGCACCCACTTTGAAGTTTAATAACTTGCCCCCAAACCCTAAATCACTCCAAATTTGGAGGGCATAAAGGGGAGAGTCCAAGGAAGGTACCTACCAAATTTGGTGCATCTAGTACCCTGGAGGGGCTGCATAATAGAGAAACAAATCGGTTCATTACAGTTTATTTCATATGATTTTTTTTCAATCCGTTAGTAACGAAACAAAACGAAACACAATTTTTCCATTTCATGCCCATCCCTATCGGGTGCATCCGATATGAATGCAATGGCAAATTATGAGTGCTGTGTCCTCTGAAATCAGCTGTACCCATTCTTCAGTGTCACCCTGCCATTGTGAATGGTAGCTGCTCAATTTACCAGACCCGTCACATTCATTAACAGTGTCACTGAGACAGCATGAAAGAGGTGTACAAGTGAAGTTAATGAGCAGTCATCGCTTCTAAGCGGGGTGTCTTTAAACATCTTTCTGAGGATGGGAACATCTAATGGGCTCCGACAGATTGGAGCCTCTTGTTTTTCCAGGTGGGACTAATAATTCATATAGTAAGGAACATACGGTAGAAGGGGGAAAACGCTGATGCTACTGTCTAAAGACTGAAAAAAACTGACCCCCCCCTCAAAAGGGCTATTTAATAATAATCACGGACTAGAGATGGAAAGACAAATGGCTCCACTCTATGTTGATAGCATTCACATAACAAGATAGATCAAGTCATGAACAAGCCAAATGTATTTCCCCCTCCCCTTTTTAAGGCCTCTGTAATTAATACAAAATATCTTTGGTGTCCTTCTTTGAGAATATAGTCGCCCCCCGCCCTTTCGCGTTTCACATACTGTGGTCCCGGTATATTGCGGGTCCACAGTATATGAAAAAAAGTCCCCTGGGGTAAGGAGGAAAGGCCTTCCCGGGCCCATCAGAGGCCCCAAAAGTGCTTCCCCGCAAACTGGAAGTAACTTCCAGTAAACCAGAAGTGACCTCTGGATCACTAGAAAGCACTTTGGGAGCCTCTGAGGGCCCGGGAAACCCCTTGCAGGCCCGTTTGAGGCAGCACCAGGCCTGGGGTAAGTACAAGAGCCCCCAGAGAGCCCCCCCAGTCTCAACCCAACCCAGCAACTGCATATTGCGGGTTTTCAATATCGCAGGTCAGGTCGAGTCCCTAACCCCCACGATAAGTGGGGGTTTACTGTACACACACACATACACACACACACACACACACAGAGAGAGAGAGAGAGAGAGAGAGAGAGAGAGAGAGAGAGAGAGAGAGAGAGGGAGAGGGAGAGGGAGAGGGAGAGGGAGAGGGAGAGGGAGAGGGAGAGGGAGGGAGGGAGGGAGAGAGCGAGAGAGCGAGCGCAAAATGACTGTTATTCATGTAGCACATATTCAGGAATGGTCCACTTTTTAACACTTTCCACACTTCAGAGAGACAACTCTGGTCACCTTTTTTGTATTAAAAAAATCCATCTCAGCAATAAGAATTCTATTGTAACTCAAGGTACCAGTGTAACAGCAGAACAAATCTCTTCCAGGACACAGCCAAAAAGCCCGAAAAACTCACAACAACTATCAAATCTCATATTGCTGCAAGAAGGATCACCCCAATCAGAATGTCATCCCTTCCCCAAGAAAGATGGGATAAACCAGAGGAGTACAAGGGAGAGGAACCTCAGGAAAAGGAACTGCTGAGGGAAAAACAGACACAAAAGACCCAGAGGGAGAAGACAGACAGACCCAAGGGAGAACAGGGGGAAAGGACTGAAACTCTGAAAGGGAGAAAGAGACAGAAAATTAGAGGAGTTGGGTAGTGAAGAGGCAGGGGAGACAGGAGGTTTTAAGGGTGAAGGAAGGAAGGAGGAAGAAGACTGGTGGATTTTAGTTTAGGAAGGGGTCCTTTGTACTCCAGATAGGAGTGGTTTTGAATGGAGAATCCATGGACCAAGAACTTGGAGAAACTGATGGCCCCACAAAAGGAAGCTGAAAGAAGAACAGAAAGAAAACCTGAGGAGCCTTCATATTGAAGATGTGTGAGGGGGCAAGACAGAACAAGCAGGTCCTACTCTCTTCACCCCAATTTCATTCCCCTTACTACAACACCACCACAAACCTTCATAAGAGACAATCAACTGTTTTCTAAAGAAGAGCATTATAAAGACTTCAACCTCTCTACAGGGTTGCCATTAAAATTTTATTTTTCATTTCCCTGACTTTCCTATCAACATTTGTCATTTTCCCTGACCACCATTAAAATGCATCATGCAAAAAAAGAAATAGGTCGTGTTGCATTAATGCTAAGCTTAATGAAATGTTCCACTCTACAACTACGTCTCAACTGCAAAAATATTTGTCCAAGTAAAAGATTTAATAGCAGCTTCTTTCTACATTAACTGCACCAACATTTGCAGTTGCAAACAAAAATTGTACCAAGATACAAACTCTGAATGCTAACAAATTACATAACATTTTTGTTAGTGTTTTAAAGGTACACAAAAATTAAACATTCCACCTAAATTGGTTTCTCTAAAGCCACATTACAACATTTATAGTTTGAAATTGCAAGTTAGAAATTACATATTGTAATTACAATTTCCCCGACTTCAGACCAATTTCCCTGACTTCCCCTGACCATTTCCATTCTCCTGAATTCCCAGAAAGAGGCACTCCGTATTGCAACAAAAAAACAAACCCCTTCCTCACGCTATTATGTGAGAAGGAATAGATGAACGTGATGGTTGATGTTAACGTGTCTTTGAGAGATATGAAAGAAATAAAAGTTGAACATTTGAATCCTTTAAATCACAAGTGGTCTTTATGTTTGAGTCTGCAGAAAAGTCTCCTTAGAAAGAAAGCAAATATAAGGCAGATGAACCTTCAGAATTGCATTCAGAGTTATTTATTTATTTATTTATTTATTTATTTATTTATTTATTTTGAATATAAGAACATAAGAACATAAGAAGAGCCATGCTGGATCAGGCCAAAGGCCCATCTAGTCCAGCTTCCTGTATCTCACAGCGGCCCCACCAGATGCGTTTGGGAGCGCATGAGACTAGATATCTGTCTCCTGATACCACTCCCCTGCATCTGGCCCTTGAAGTACCCTGGTTTAAAGCCTAGAGATTACACATCTCCATCATAGTTTGTAACCCGTGATGGGCTTTTCCTCTAGGAATCTGTCCAATCCCCTTTTGAAGGCATCCAGGACAGATGCCATCACCACATCCTGTGGCAGGGAGTTCCATAGACTTACAACGCACTGGGTGAAAAAATATTTTCTTTTGTCAGTTCTTACTCTCCCAGCACTCAATTTGAGTGTATGTCCCCTAGTTCTGGTATTTTGAGAGAGGGAGAAGAGCTTCCCTCTATCCACTTTACTCATACCCTGCATTATTTTGTATGTCTCAATCATATCCCCCCTCAAGCGCCTTTTTTCCAGACTAAAGAGGCCCAATTGTTTTAGCCTTTCTTCATAAGGGAGGTGCCCCAGCCCAGTAATCATTTTAGTCACTCTCTTCTGCACCTTTTCCAGTTCCACTATGTCTTTCTTGAGATGCGATGACCAGAATTGTACACAATACTCCAAGTGGGGCCTTACTATTGTTTTGTATAACGGCATTATAATGTTGGCTGTTTTATTTTCAATCCCCTTTTTGATAATCCCTAGCATGGAATTGGCCTTCTTCACTGCTGCCACACATTGGGGAGACACCTTCATGGAGCTGTCCACCAACACACCAAGATCTCTTTCCTGATCCGTCACGGATAACTCAGAGCCCATGAGTTGATAGATGAAGTTTGGATTTTTTGCCCCAATATGCATTACTTTACATTTGGTTACATTAAAACGCATTTGCCATTTCTCAGCCCACTCGCCCAGTTTGGAGAGATCCTTCTGGAGCTCTTCACAATCTTCTCTGGTTTTTACCACACGGAAAAGTTTTGTGTCATCTGCAAACTTGGCCACCTCACTGTTTATCCCTGTCTCCAGGTCATTTATGAACAGACTGAAAAGCAGCGGTCCCAGGACCGAGCCCTGGGGCACACCGCTTTTCACTTCTCTCCATTGTGAAAATTTCCCATTGACACCTACTCTTTGTTTCCGGGATCTCAACCAGTTCTCAGTCCATAAGAGGACCTGCCCTCTTATCCCCTGACTATGCAATTTTCTCAGCAGCCTTTGGTGAGGGACTGTGTCAAAAGCCTTTTGAAAATCCAGATAGACTATATCCACCGGTTCACCCAAATCCACGTGCCTGTTGACCTTTTCAAAAAATTCTAAAAGGTTTGTCAGACAAGATTTACCCTTACAGAAGCCATGCTGATTTTATCTCAGCAAGGTTTGTTCTTTTATGTGTTTTAAGATTTTCTCTTGGATGAGGCCTTCCACCATCTTCCTGGGACAGATGTAAGGCTAACTGGCCTGTAGTTTCCTGGGTCCCCCTCCTTCCTTTTTAAAAATTGGTGTGACATCTGCTATCCTCCAGTCCTCCGGCACTGTGGCCGTTTTAAGAGACAAGTTGCATATAACCGTTAAGAGATCTGCAATTTCGTTTCTCAGTTCCCTAATAACCCTTGGGTGGATGCCATCTGGGCCCGGTGACTTGTTAATCCTCAATTTATCAATTAGTCCTAAAACCTCCTCTCTTTTAACCTGTATTTGATTTAATTCTTTAGTCAAGAGGGGCTCAGGCAGCGGAATCCGCTCAAGGTCCTCTGTCGTGAAGACAGACGCAAAGAACTTCGTTCAATTTCTCTGCAATGTCCAAGTCCTCCTTAACCTCTCCTTTTCCTCCCTCACCATCCAGAGGCCCAATTGGTTCTCTGGCAGGTTTTCTACTTCTAACATATTTAAAGAAGCTTTTATTATTACCCTTTATATTGCTGGCCATTCTTTCTTTGCCTCCCTTATCATCTTTTTACATTTCTTTTGCCAGAGTTTGTGTTCCTTTTTATTTTCCTCGTTTGGGAGGATTTCCATTTACAGAAGGACCTCTCCTTGTGCTTTAGAGCCTCTCTAACTCCACTCGTTAACCATGCCGGTGTCCTCTTGGACTTAAATGAGCTCTTCTTTCTTTGTGGTATGCACTTGTGCTGGGCCTCTATTATTGTTGTTTTAAACAGGCTCCATGCACTCTGAAGAGATTGGATTCTTCTAACCCTCCCCTTCAGTTTCTCTCTAACTAGTTTCCTCATCTGAGGGAAGTTTGCCCTTCGAAAATCAAGGGTTTTTATGTCTGATTTGGTTGACACTCTTCCTCCGACATGCATGGCAAAGGAAATTGCAGCATGGTCACTGTTCCCCAGAGGCTCAGTGACACTCACATCACTGACGAGGTCCTGAGTATCACACAATGTTAGATCTAGAGTTGCCTGTTCTCGGGTGGGCTCCATGACAAGTTGCTCTAAGGCACAGTCATTCAGCAAGTCGAGAAACCCAGTTTCTCTTTCTTGCCCAGAGCTCGCATTGGCCCAGTCAATGTGGGGATAATTAAAGTCCCCCACGATTACTATCCTATCCCTGTTAGCCACCTCCATGATTTCTCTCCTCATTTCAAGGTCCCCCTCAATTTTTTGATCTGGTGGACGATAGAATACTCCAACTATCACATCACTCTTTGGACCTGGTAGTTTAACCCACAGTGATTCTATGGTGGAGTCAGACCCTCTGTCAATCTCCATTCTCCAATAGTTTTACCCCACCTTGGAAAAGGACCCAAGGTGCCTTACAATAATGAGGGACAATATACAGCCCAGAATATTTATGCATATTCAAGTTAAGAACAGGGAATTAGAAGAGGCATGTTAGAACATCCAAAGGTAACATTAAAGCTGCGAAGAGCATGCAAAAAGAAAAGAAATATCCATTACGAGGGGTGGAAAGTAACATGGAAAACACGGGTGTTGTAATCAGTCATGCAATCATGTATGGTAATCCATATAAAAGTCACAGAGTAAGTAGTCACTCATTCAGGGAAAGCTTGCTCAAAGAGGAAGGTCCTTACCTGCTTCCGGAAAGACAGCAGATATGGGGTCCTCCAGTGGGAGGGAGTTCCAAAGTCTAGGAGCAGCAACAGAGAAGGCCCTTTCATGTGTTCTTCTGAGGCACACCGGTGAAGGTGGCGAGATGGAGAGAAAGGCCTCTCCTGATGACCTAAGCACCCGAGCCGGTTCATGTGTGGAATTCGGCCTTTGAGGTAGCTTGGATGATAAAATATGATAATTTATTCCAATTGCGGAAAGGGCAAATGAGAATATTCTAGACTGAGCTGTTGGCGCTAAAAGACAACATGAGTGACAGTGGACCATCTGCATTACGGAAGGTTTGGGGACATTTTCTTGGTTGAACTCAAACTAAGCATGCAACCTACACCCAAGAGCATTTCCTTGTGGCTGCACAATGCATAAACAAGATGGATCACAGATTATGTGCTGTCTCTTTGGGAAACCCATCTCCGTATTGATCTCCTCTTCCGAGACGTTCCCAAACTGCAACGCTTAGAAAGACATTTATCTAAATTTATCACTACACTTTCGCAAAAAACCAACAGGCCATCATTTGGCTTCTCCAAAAACAATTGGCGCCTGCACATTTAATTGCATAAAGGCCTCCATGAGCTATTTAAGGATCCTCTCGTTAACAAAGTACTAAGTTGTGTGTGCAAAATAAAAGATGACCATTTAACAAAGTCATCCCTAAAAAATGAAATAAACCTCTCTTTTGAAGCAAGTGAGTGCATTGGACTGTATGAAAGAAATCTTAATAAAGAAAAGACAACTTCAAGACAGTTGAACATCACAGATGGATCTCTGCAGGAATCTAGAGCTCAGAAATTCTCTTTTGTGCTCAGGAGTCATGAAAAATAAGCATTTGAGCATTTCTGCATGCGTTTCAAAATACACAGTAGGCCATTTTGCTTATGGTAAAATCAAAGAGCGTGCTTTTTCTTTTCCGCTCATTAAGTTTTGAAAACCCTGCTGCAGAACGTCACCCTGTGTGTGAAATGCAACAAGAGAACACATTTTTCTTTTCTTTTATGGGAAGTATATAGTTGAGAATTTGTTTTGTTCTTTTAAACCTCTAATCTTTCAACAACTTGACCAAAGGTGGCGGCAGGAAGTAAAATAATAATTTTCCTTCCTTTAGCACTTCTCATCCCCCCACTTTTTCTTAAAGAAAGAAAAATAACAGAGAATGAGCAGCCATAAAAAGGACAGGATGTCTCTTGGGAGTGTGTTATTCCTTCACAAGTAATTTTTCATGGACCATCATTCCACCTGAGAGCTCCCCCACCATCAAATTTCCAATCTGGCATTCTGAAATCTTCTATGCCTTACTGGATAGCGGCAAAAGCAACTGATAAAAATCAGAGAATCATAGAATAATGAAGTTGGAAGGGGCCTATATGGCCATCCAAGTCCTACCCCACATTCCATGCAAGAAGACAAATCAAAGACTACCTGTCAGGTGGTGATAGTCTGAAATTTTTGGTATTTTCTAAATGGGTTAACCACCAGAGCATTATGGGTTAACCAGCAGTAGTGGCTAGAGATGGGCACGAAACAAAAAAATAGCGTTTCGGTTTTTCGTTTGTCGTTGAGAAGTTTGTTTCGGTTCGTTTCCATTTGTCGTGAATTTTTGGAAGATTTCGTTACTTTTTTGTTTTTTCGTTTGTCGTTTCTACCCGTTTTTTGCGCAATTTTTAAAGCATTTCCGTGCGCAGGCATCCCCCAATGCCCCAGACCAGAGGGAAAACACTAAAAAAAATGGATGCTGGCAGAGACACAGTATAGACTAGGTATGCAGGGAGGCTGCAAAGGCAGCGGCAGGCAGTGCCCAGGGCGTAAGGCAGCCGCAGAGTGACTGCACTGTGGGGCAGGGAGGGTACTCACCGAGAGGTACGCAGCACACACGCACACAGGGAGGCTGCAGGACTGAAGCTAGAGTCGCAGAGACAGCAATCCCACCCTAACTCCCACCAGAGACTGCAAGGAGCTTTTTATGCCCTCTGTGCCTGCCAGACCTGCCCGCCCAGTCTGCAACCTGGGCATGCTATTGGTTTTTTTTTAAAGCTTTTTTATTGAGGAAGTAACAGCATATATTTCAATCTTTACAATTTTCCAAAACATTACATCATCGTTTAGTCTCTTCCTCATTGACCCCCCTCCCCCCAGCAAGCCGAAATCACTATCCTTTCATGTTGAACATTATTAAGGCATGATGGAATAGTCTAGCCCATTTCTCGTTCTCAGGCTTCCCTTTTATCCAATTTATATATTTCTCCCACTCCTTTAGAATTCTATGTTTCCCTTCTATGTTTTCTTCTTGCATACTTTGTATCCAATTATTTTGAAAAAATTCATGTATATAATCTTTCCATTTATCATATTTCCATTTCTTTTGGTCCTTCCATCCACCCATTAGTACCATTATAGCTGCTGCTATTCCGTAGTAGACAATCTTTTTACGCTTCTCCATTGTTTTCTCTATCTACTAGGCCTAAGAAAATATAGTCTATTTTTAGCTCAATCCTTTTCTTTGTAATTTCTGATAACCAATTTTCTACTTTCCTCCAATATGTTTGTATTTTCTCGCAGTTCCATATCATATGTACAAAAGTACCTTTTTCTTTTTACAATGCCAACAATTTTGTGATATATTATTATTTATTCTATTTAATTTCTGTGGGGTATAATACCATTTATGCAATATCTTCAATTGCATATCCTTAATTTTTTCCATTTTACCTCTCTTATCCCCGTAATATAGCCTGAATCTTTTCTGTATTTAAGTCCATATCTCCCTCCCAATTATATTTAATTAAATTTTCATTCTGATTTCCCAATCTAACCAAATATCTATAGATCTCTCCTGCTCCAACCTTTTTTTCTTCATATTTCTTATACACCACTTCCCATTGTCTATCTTCTTTTCCCTTAAGAGAAAGGAACCATTGATCATATTTCCTTTTCATACTTTCTGCCACCATCCATTTTTGATTCCCTAATATCCCTTTTAATTTATTTATTGCCCCTCCTGTTGACATTAACTCATGCATATCTTTGATTTTGTAATATCCTTTCTCTTTTAGATTCTTTATATCTTTTGTGACAAAATCTTCCCCTCTTTATTAAACTGTTCTAAAGGGCCCCAATTCGATACTCCACCTATTTTCGTCCTTTTTATTAAAATTTCCATTGTTACTTGCCTTGGTCCCTTAACTTCTTTCAGTATTCTTTTATCTCTATCAAATATCCCTAAGTAACCTGCTGAGTTATTTATGGCATCTTCTACTCTTTTCCATTTGGGTGTGGGGTATTCCTCCACCTTCATTGCCCATTTTAATTGGAAGGCTATATAATACTTTTCCAAAGAGGGCATACTCCATCCTCCTTCTTCTTTTTTATTGCATATAGGATTTTATGTTTAATTCTTTGATTTTTCTTGCCAAGAGCCCATTTCCTTAATGATGTGTCCCATTTCTTTAAAATCTTTTCTGAAAGTAATATTGGGAGAACCTGAAATAAATATAACAATTTTGAAACTATAAAGATTTTCAAAGCCCTAATTTTTGACAGTATTCCCATTTTTTTATCTTTCCAGCCCTTTATTATTTTCTGGATCTTTCTCCAAGTTTTGTTATAATTTTCCTTACCTAGTTTTTCCCAATTTTTGTTAATACCACTCCTAAATAAATCATTTTTTTAACACCATTTCCCATTTTCATTTGCAATCTTAATTGATCTTGCTCCTTCCTAGGAACGTTTAGAAACATAATTTCTGATTTTTGTAAATTTACTTCTAGTCCTGATATTTTTTCAAATTTCTTTAATATATTAAACAGGGGACCTGCCGCTTCTAATGGGTTAGTCAATATTAAAATTAAGTCATCCATAAAACATGTTTAACTTTATTTCCTCTTTTCCTATTTTATATCCTTTTATTTGAGCACATTCTCTCAAATTTTGGGCCAATGGTTCCATCGCTAATGCAAATAATGGGGAGATAAAGGGCATCCCTGCTTTGTACCTCTTTCCACTTTAAACTTTTCTGTTAATGATCCATTTATTCTTACCCTTGCAAAGTTTTCTTTATAAATTTCCTTTACTGCATTTGCATAGGGACCTATAATATCCATCTCTTTTAATAACTTTAGTAAATACTCTCTTCCTACCGAGTCAAAAGCTTGTTTAATATCCAATTTTACCATTGTTACTTTACTTTGTTTCCTTTTGGCATCTGCCATTATATTCATTACTATTCTTATTGGATCACCTATATATCTTCCCTTGACAAACCCATATTGATCCTCCTGTGTTAGATCTGGAATTGCAACCTCTAATCTTTTAGCTAATATTTTTGTAAAAATTTTGTAATCTTGATTAGCCAATGTGATTGGTCTATATGAAGCTACTTGTTCTTCTGCTTTACCTTGCTTTTTAATAGGGATAATTTCTGTCTCCTTCCATGTTTCTGGGATTCCTTTCCCTTGCATTATATCATTAAATAATTTCTCCATTCTTTCCCTAACCCCTCTTGAAACTGCCGGTAAAACAGAGTCGTAAAACCATCTAGGCCTGGAGCCTTCCCCATTTGTAATGTTCCAATTACCTCCTTAATTTCATCTACTGTAATCTTATCATTTAGCCTCTTCTTTTGTATTTCAGAGATTTTACTTCTGACTTGTAAATCTTCTTCACCTTGTCTTTTCTTTTGGAACGCTTCCTTAAAATATTCAGTTATAATTCTTTTTTCTCCTCTTCTTTATATTTACATTCCCCTTTTTATTTTTTAATCTCCTAATGAAGTTTTTACTTTTCTGTATTTTTAAATAAGATATAAATCTTTTCCCTGCCTGAATTGTCGTCCTTTGAAATTTATTTTTAACCAGGGCTTGTTTCTTCCATAGAAGTAAATTATTTATTTCATCTAATTTTCCTCTTTGTTCCCTTATTTGCTTTTCTATCTTTTTTGAATAATTATTTTGTAATTTTTTCTGTAATTCTAATAATTCCTCCATAGCTTTATCTTTTTTCTCACTCAATTCCTTCTTATATCTCCTCTCTTCCTCTAGACACAACCCCCTTATGACCAATTTTGAGGCGTCCCATAGAAGAGATGACTTAATTTCTTCTACATCATTTTCCCTAAATACTCTTTTTATCTTATTTTCCATTTCCCTTTTCTTAACTTCTGAAGAAATTATTCTTGGGTCAAATCTCCATTTCCAATTCTTTTTTGGAAGGTTTGAATCTAATTGCATTAACAAATGAGCATGATCTGATAGAAATATACCCCCCACTTGAAATTTTGAGATTGTTTCTTTAAGTTCCTCCCTCACCAGCATAAAGTCTATTACGCTAAACTTTTTCTGCCTGTTTGAATAAAACGTTGGATCCCCCTGTTTACCTTCTAAGTTAGCCACATTACTCCATAAATGAGATCTACAATACAGTTGAGTTTCCTTATTTTCCTGTATATTCAAATTAAAATCTCCAGCCACTATCACCAACCCCTCAGAGGCTTGTTCAATTTTACTTAAGGATTTTTCAAGAATCTAACTTGACCTTTATTGGGAGCATAAATCGAGGCTAAAGTATATTTTTGACCCCAAATTAAACATTTGACCATTATAAATCTTCCTTGAGTATCAATCCTTATTTCTTTCACTTGGACATCCAGGTCATTTCTAAATAATATTCCAACTCCTCTTGATTTTTTTGTTCCATTTGATTGAAACTGCCATTTGGTAGGCCATGCTGGGTGGGAGAATAACACTCTATTTTCTATTTTGTCCATATGAGTTTCCTGTAGAAATAGAACCTTCACCTTTTCTTTATTTAACAGCTGTGCTAATTTCATTCGTTTTGCCTGAGAAGACATTCCATTAATATTTAATGAGAGGAATCTCATGTCCCCTCCCATTGATCTTTCTCGTCACCTATTTTGGCCTTACCATTCCACCTTAATTCGCTTTTATTTGCTTGCTTCTTGTTTCTTACCCCCCTACTTTGCACCCCCACCCCCTGCTTTGCATCCCCACCCCTTCCATGGGCTTACTACCTGAGCACCATGCAAAGCTTGGACTTCCGTTGCCGCTCCCCTTTGCCCCTGTAGACAATATTTAACACATTTGTAATGACTGCTCAGCCTCCTTTCTTTCCCTAAACATTTCATTATTTATGTGTTCTCCTTACAAAATTATCACGACCTATAACTTACTTCTTCCTTCTCCCCTCACTTGATTCAGTACTCCTTATCTGCTCCACCTCCCTTTTACCTTGAAACATACCCATGGCAGCCCTCCCCCGGCATCATGTACTTTCTGTTCTCCCTCCCTTCACCTCCCTCCTCCCTTCTCCCTTATTAACGCTTTTCATATCTTATTCTTTTCATCCCTGTAGTTCATATGAATTAAGTCCTGTAACAATATTCTTTTTACATTTTTATGTCCTATATCCCTATTCCTATACCATATCCTATTCCCATTTAAGCTATTTTTCTCTCATTCACAGTTAACTCTGCTATTCTCTGTTTACACAAACAGTTATTTATTCTTCGTCACGAGGCTCTCGTTCTCCTTGCAAATCTCCTTCTCCTTTGGATCTTTCTGGCGAAGTAATCCCCAGGCTTTGTAGCATCAGTTCTGCCTCACTTGGATTTCTTGCTTTAAGCTGTTTATTGTTTTTAATTACCAATATTGTAGCTGGGTAAATCCATGTAAATCTGCAGTTGGCAGCAGTCAGTTCTCTTGTATACGGGCGCATTTCCTGTCTTCTCCTTGAAGTTTCCAGAGATAAGTCTGGGAAGAATCTCATTGTAGCCCCCTTATAGTTTAAAGATCCTTTTTTCCTCGTCTCTTTCAATAGCTGATCAGCCAGTCTCTCCTTACACAGTGCAACTATAACATCTCTCGGGCGTGCAGAATCTTTAGGTTTGGGTCTAAGTTCTCTATGAGCTCTTTCTATATCATTTTGTGATATTACTCCCACATTGTTAGCAGCCAAAAGAGATAAAAGTTCAGGAATAATGTCCTTACCATTAATCAATTCCGATAAACCAACAAGTCTGACGTTTTTACGACGTTGCCTGTCCTCAGCTTGAACAGCCCGATTCTCCATCTTCTTTAATCTCAGTTCTGTTTGATCAACCCTTTTTTCAAGCGCTGTGACATCAACACTTAAATCGCTTACATTTTCCACCAGTTTTTTTATGCTGTCATTTAATTTCCTGTTTTCTTGCTGAATTAATTCTGTGAGGTCCTCCTGGATCACTCGTCGTAACTCTGCTCGAACTGTTTTAGAAATCTCCTCCTTCACTGCCTGTACAGTTTTGCTTATCAAGAGGTCTTCTTGGCGTTTGGTGAAAGCAGCCATTTCATTTGACTCTCCTCTCCTTTGATCCTCCGATCTCAAACGACCTCCAGACCGGAGGGAGATATCAATCACTGGCTGGAGGGGATTAGAGGGAGGGCTCCCCCTTCCTTTCCCACAAGTTTCAGCTTCTCTCCTTTATGACTGAGCCATTTAAAGTTATAAAATACTTATCGTCTCAGGGAGCTCGTCCGGAGGCGACTCACCCCTCTTGGCGCATGCGTGAAAGTCCTCGGGCATGCTATTGGTTGAACATGATCCCATCACATGGCTTGCCTCTATTTTGTGGCTGATGCGACATCTATTTTAAAGGGAAAAGAAAAATACACTGCGATGGGAGAAGACAAAAACAAACGTTTTAAGGACCCCAACCCCCCTGGTAGGTGTTATCAGGCAATATAAATAATTATCACTGCATTTTTACGGATGTCCAGGGCGTTTTTTACAATTTAAAACAGCTCATTTCATTGCGCGTCGCCATTAACGGAAACAAAATGTAACAACCACAATTTTCGTGGTTCTGTTTGTTTTGTTGCATTTTCATCACAATTTTTGTTTGTCGTTTCATTACATAATGGAAACGACAAACGGTAATGGAAACGAAAAAATGTTCATTCCGTGCCCATCTCTAGTAGTGGCTTGCTGACAACGTCTGCATTCTCTAAGACTGACATATCTTCCAAGATGCAAATTGCAAAATTTTGAAATTATAGAAATGCTTATGTGACAAGATGTTGACTCAGCAAAGAAGTGTCACTTTACAAGTATAACTTTAGATATGCTCAGAGGGACACCAGGTCATATCAGGTAAAGAAAAAAGAACAATTATTAGTGTATCAGCAAGCTGGTTCAAGTCTCTTCCCTTAAAAGCGGAACTGCAGTGGAAGATTCTGGACTCTGGCTAAAAAGGTATTTAAAGAAGAAGCACGCTCCATTTGGGCGTCTTGGATTCTTTGCAATCACTATTAGTATTGCTGGTTCCAATTCCCCAGATGGACGGTACCGCCATCTGGCTTCCTGTCTCTCTGTTCTGTGTTGTGTCAGCTTCCTATGTTTTGCAATAAAGCTTTACAGTGGAACCTTGACTTACATGCTGCTTGACTTGCATCATATTTGACTTGCATCAAGAAGGGGCCTGTTTGACTTGAGTCGCAGGCTTTGACTTACATCTCGGAGCCCCGGCACAAGGCACCGGAATCGGGCGGCAGCCACAACCCAGCATCGCGGCTGCCGCCTCCAAACGGCTCCTGCCTTTTTCCCCTCCTCCAGCAGCGGCGGCTTCGGCAAGGCCAGCTCAGAGCACCTGGAGCTGGTTCTCAGCCTCACCGAAGCCGCCGCTGCTGCCGGAGGAGAAGAAGGGCCAGGAGCTCAGGGCTGGCCTCGCCGGTTAGACAGTCGGCTCAGTCTTGTAAAAATCTGGCTGCAGAAGTCTGGTCCACAATGGAAGCATTTTAGTTGGGGAGCTATACAGTTGTGGGACTCTAATGGTAAGCATAGGGTTGTTCAGATCTTGGAACATCAGGTTAAAAATCAGCAAAACTTAAATGTTAGACATTGTTGCTATGAACATTAAAAAGTGGAGGCATATAACTTGTGGACTATAATTCCACTGCCTCCTCCTCTCTTTGAAGAGACATTTCATTTACATCCCCGGAAGGAATCTCCTATCCCAGTCAAATTTGTGTTAAATTGCTGTTTTGGGGGGTCTTTTTCATCATCTGGAACGGATTAATCCAGTTTCCCATTACTTTCTATGGGAAATGTTCATTTGACTTAAGTCATGTTTGACTTAAGTCTAGACCTCTGGAACGGATTAATGACGTAAGTCAAGGTTCCACTGTATTTGCCCCCGACAGCAAGGTGTTGATGTTGTAGTGTTATTTTTAACCAAAATTAAACTTATTAGTGGTTGTTCAGATTTCTCTTGAATGCCTCCATTGTTGGATCACTCACCGTGTCTTGAGGTAATTCGTTCCATTGCTGTACTGCTCTATCAGTTAGGAAATTCTTCCTGATATTCAGCCAAAAGCTGGGTTCTCTTAACTTGAGCCCACTGTTGTGCGCCCTGCACTCTGGGATAAACAAGAACAGATCTGTGAGCAGACAGACCCTCATCTGTAGGACAGCCTTTGAAGTACTTGAAAAGTATGCAAAGCATAGTCTCTACTTCATTTTTAATATATACATATTTCTAGGATTTTTATTTTAATATTTTCAGATCATGGATAAGTAAATCAGATACTGGCCATGTGAATAAGAGGGCCCTATTGTACTTAGATACCACTCGATATAAAGACAGGAACTACTCTAGGCAGTTTGCAGACAAAGAGAAAAAACTCCCACCAATAAAAGGAAACCTAACAAAATCAGCAGTAAATAATGAAACAAGAGAAAACTAAAATCTAGTCCAGTAAACACTTAAAAAACCTAAAACACAGCAGAACTGACAGCTCAAATACATTGGGACTCAAGAAAGGGTGCCCTGAAAAGCTTCTTCAAACACCATTGTCGGCAGCATCCTCACTGGAAGAGCCTAGCAAAGCGCGTGATGATTAGGCAAAAACATATCACACAGATGGACTTGAATGAATGCACATGAAACACTGCCAGAGATCTGAAAAATGGGAACAGAAGTGTGAATGTTTTTTCTAAAAAAAAACTTATCCAAAATAGAAACATACATTAAAAGATACGTTAAGTGAATATAGAATTGACATCCTCATTAGAAACTGGGTTAACTAAGGCGGTTACTTCATGTCCTACTTCGTTCCGCGATTTGTTCCGTGACAGCGTTGTTCGTGGTCATGTGGTTTTGTCCCTGTTCAATCCCTGTTTTTGTTTACCTACTGGCATGATTACTTGTCTCGTGACAACTGTTACTTCACGTCCTTGTTTCATGATAACTACTCGATTTCCCTGGCTTCATTTAGCCTTTTTTAAAATTGTCAGGCTTCCGTTTTTTGATATTTTGAACCCTCGCTGCGGGCGCGTGGGCTGTCTCGGGAAGCCTGGCACGAGGAGCTGGGCGAGCCCTCACCACTTGCCGTGGGCGAGCAGCGGTGGCGTGGGGGGTGGGCGAGACACCCTCGCCCTGAAATCAGCAGTCTGTGGGCTGGCAGGCAAGCAGGCAAGGAGAGCTCAGCCCCGCCTCCGGGACCCGAGGAGGATGGACCTACACCTGACAGTGGCTCTCCGCCTGTCCCTTCAAGAACCACCTTCTCCTGCAGGGACAGGCGGGCAGCCGAGCCTGGCCTGGCGCAGGAGTTCCAGTTGGCTTTCTCGGTTGTTGAAGTATTCCTAGAGCGAAAAGAGGAAACAGCCATTGCTGTTACTTCACATCCCTTGTCTCGGAAGAGGAACCAGGAACAAAGTGTGACAACAGAATTCCCCACCCAGGGGCAGGTACAGCTCGTCATGCTGTGTTCCTGGTTCAGGGGGCGTGGTCGGGATGAGATTTTGCTGTCATGCTATGGATGTGAAGTAACCTTTTTCCGTACCGGTCCCAAGCGGGACAGCAAAGAGGGACGAGATGGACGTGAAGTAATGGCCTAACTGAGATGGAATAAGTCCTATGCGCATCTCAGGTCAGTTCAGGTCCGCTCAGGGATGGCATTTTTGAAGGGCACATTCCCTAACTCATAACTAGGTTGGTGTTTTTAATTTTTGCTGGCAAACACCTAATTTCCAACAATGGATTTCAAGCACCTAACTTCCTTTCTGCAAAAAAATATTGTTTCTTCTATTACTTCCCCCCCTCCAGCAAATCCCTCCTTTAGTTTTAAAAATATACGCCATTAACATCACTCAGCAAAAAGAACCACTAATGAAATGTCATGGGTCGCACTCGTGGAAAATGCCCAGGTCAGTGCCAGTAGGTGCATTTTCATGGAGCAGGAGGGTTGGACTTGATGGCCTTCTAGCACCCTTCCAACTTCATTATTCCATGATTCTATGAAAGAGACAAAGAATTAACATTAATATCTGAGAGGTCGTGGGGCTCAGCAGTGGTGAGTTTCCAGTTTTAATTAATCCTCTTGTAAGGTTTAACTTTAAAGTATATGGGGCAGGTAGATCGAGGCAAAAATGAGGAACAGTAATACCTTGGTTTAAGAGTTCAGTTAACCCCCCCATCTATTATGGGGGTCAGGGACCCACCCAATCCGTGATGACTGAAAATCGGCGATAATGCAGGTCAGGTGGGGCCTGGGGGGTGATCCGATCCCCCAACGCCGCTCAACCGCTCTGCTCTGAGAAGTCTCAGGACAGCGCGGGTGAGTGGCGGGCAAGCAGCGTTGGGGGATCTGATCCCCTGCCGCTGCTCCAAGACTTCTGGGAGCAACCTGGGCGAGCGGCATTGGGGGATCTGATCCACCACTGAGCTGGAGCCCGAGGCTTGAGGAAGGGAGAAAAAGGTTTCAAAAGCCTGGGCTTTTAAACCTCCCCCAATTCCCCACACCCCAGGATCCAACTCATTGGCGCTGGGGTGGGAAAATAAAGGTTTTTCTCCCCCACCCCAGTGCTTAACCAGCTGGAGCATGGGCAGGTACTGTGATCCCACAATATAGTGGTACCACAGTACAGTGGTCCCCTGCCCTTTTGTGGTTCATATACTGCAGCCCCGCTATACAGTGGTACCTTGTATAAAGGAATTAATTTGTTCCAAATGAAATTATGTTAAGCAAAATTTTCTTTATACAAATTCCCATAGGAATGCATTGAAAACAGAGTAATTCCATTTTTATGTTGTACGGATTTTCCCCATAGGCGATTATGTTAAGCAAATTTCCCCTATCTCTGGATTTTTGTGTTGTACAAATTTTATGTTATACAAGCTGTTTGTTATACAAGGGTCCATTGTATTGTGGAACCATAGTATATGAAAAAAGCCTCCCTGGGGTAAGGGGCAAAGGCTGTTTCTGGCCTCCCATACTTACCCCAGGACTGGCGCTGTCCCGAACAGGCCTGCGAGGGCCTTCCAAGGGGCCTCTAGAAAGCCTGGGAAGGCCCTTGCAGGCCCGTTCGGGGCAACACCATGCTGGGGGTAAGTACAAGAGCACCCAGTTAGGCCCCCCAGGCCCGGCTTGACCTGCATCCGCATATCACGGATTTTCAATTATCACGGGTCAGATTGGATCCCTAACCCCTGCAATAGGCAGGGGATCACTGTACCTGAACCGTGAAATGGTGGGGGGTTACTGTTGTTTGGTTTAAGAGCGTTTTGCAAGATAAGCAAAGATTTCTTCTAAATTTTGCCTTGATCAACAAGCAATGTCTTGATATACAAGCACTGGAGCAGGTCATATGATCACAAGTGAGCCAGTGATGGTGCACCCTCCCTCCCTCCCCCTCCCTGCTGAAACGTTGGTGACTGTCTGGAATGTTCTGCCTCAGGCAGCCTCCAAAGCAGACAGAGGAGAGAGAAATGGAGGCTTCCCTTGCACCTGGGAAGGCCCTTGCAGGCCCGTTCGGGGCAACACCATGCTGGGGGTAAGTACAAGAGCACCCAGTTAGGCCCCCCAGGCCCGGCTTGACCTGCATCCGCATATCACGGATTTTCAATTATCACGGGTCAGATTGGATCCCTAACCCCTGCAATAGGCAGGGGATCACTGTACCTGAACCGTGAAATGGTGGGGGGTTACTGTTGTTTGGTTTAAGAGCGTTTTGCAAGATAAGCAAAGATTTCTTCTAAATTTTGCCTTGATCAACAAGCAATGTCTTGATATACAAGCACTGGAGCAGGTCATATGATCACAAGTGAGCCAGTGATGGTGCTCCCTCCCTCCCTCCCCCTCCCTGCTGAAACGTTGGTGACTGTCTGGAATGTTCTGCCTCAGGCAGCCTCCAAAGCAGACAGAGGAGAGAGAAATGGAGGCTTCCCTTGCACCAGCCAGGAATGTTTTTGAAGGGGATCACAGGTTAGGAGTTTGTTTTATATTTCTTTATACAGGTATACTTCTTTAATTTGTTTCCAACATCCTTTCTTATTTTTTCAAACCGTTTCTAGTCATGGGACAGATAGTCAGGTTTGTCTAGGGCTACAAATCACATTTTATTATTATCACATTAAAAACACAGAGTAAAATCCATTCTTAGTCCCAAGCAAAGCAGATTCCACAGCCAGATACTTAAACCACAGTGTGGACATGGAGCTTCCATTATTTCTTATGGGGAAATTTGCTTTGACATAAGAGTGTTTTCATTTACAAGCATGTTTCTGGAAGGGAATATGCTTCTAAACCAAGGTATTGCATTACTGTACAGCAGGCCAAGATAGCTGCTCATCTAGAAACAATATGAATACAATACCCTCCCCTTATTTATTTATTTATTTTATTTTATTTTAGAGTATTTTTACCCCAACTTTCTCCTTGGAAAGGGACCCAAGGCAGCTTACAGTAATTAGGGACAATATACAGTCCAATACACTTAAGACATATTCAAGTAATTTGTCCTGTGAATTCAAAATGGTATTCAGAATTCTCTCTATTTTCTCTTCACAACAGTCTTGTGAGTTAGGGTATATTTTTCTTACCAGTTTGAATTATGCATTCAGAAGCAACATCCCCAGAGGTTGTTTTTTATCCCTGAAAGACTGAACAATACCTGTGAATTTTCTAAAAGACTTGAAGAAAAGCAACAACAAAAATCACTTCAATCAACAATCTAGAAGATTTATTATTCTTAAAATCAATTTTTAGAAAACAATTTTAAAGCCCATCCTTTACAATAAAACAAAATTGTAAAAAAAAACCCAGCACAAGGCTTACCGCAGCTGTATTTCAGGGGGGGGGCACACAAATGCCCAACAAAAAAGCTCAAGTAACCCCAGAACTTGGAGACTTGGCTTGTTTTTTCTAGACCACAATTCCCAAAATCATTTAACAAATTTGTGTACTACAGGTTGAAGTTGCAATCTGATCTTTTGGTGATCCAATTTAAAAAGGGGTTGGGTTTCACCCACTCTTACATGGGCAAAACCCCAGGCCAACCTGTGGACCAACCCATGTTGGTCTCTAGGTGACTTTGGGAGCTGAGCGGGGCATGGTGGCTCAGTGGACTAGAGCGCTGAAATGGCTGCAAAGTTGGCAGCTCAGCGGTTCGAATACCGGGTACCACACAGCGGAATAAGCTCCCGCTGTTAACCCCAGCTCCTGCCAACCTAGCAGTTCGAAAGCATGTCAATGCAAGTAGATAAATAGGTAAAAAGGTAAATCCCCCACACACACACACATGCGTGCTAGTCATGTCCAACTCTAGGGGCAGTGCTCATCTCCGTATTTAAGCCAAAGAGCCAGTGTTGTGAAAGTCCATGGCCATGTGGCCGGCATGGCTGCAAGGAAACACTATTACATTATTTATTATTATTTATTTATTTTGAAGTTTATATACTGCACCTATTTTCCCACAGGGAACTCTGGGCGGTTTACAAACAGGGCAATACACACAATTAAAACCAACACCACAAGTAACACTCAACAAAGAAAGGGGAGGAAAAACCCCGCTTTTTTATGGTGGTACCTATTTATGTACTTGCATTGACATGCTTTCGAATTGCTAGGTTGGCAGGAGCTGGGGTTAACAGAAGGAGCTCACTCCACTAAGTGGCACCCGGGACTCGAACTGCTGACAGTTTTCGGAACCTTAGTCCGCTGAGCCACCAGAGATATGAGCACCGCCCCTAGAGAGGGACACGACTAGCACGCATGCGCGGGGGGGAACCTTTACGTGGGAGCTGAAGTCTCCGAGAAGTAACCTCTCCAACTCCTGATTCTACCTGGATTGGACAGCGCAGGCTTCTAACAGAACCAAGGGCGCCTCCTCCTCGCCTGCACCATTCCCTGCACTGAGCCCACGGCACAGTTAGTCCCGCCCAAGCTCTCCCTCCTCCCCTGGCTTCTTTTCTCGAAGGGCACCTGAGCCGGCTTCATTTCTCGAAGTGCGCATGCGCGACGATCCCATTTTTTTCTCTCCCCCATCTTTTTCTCTTCTTTTCTTTTCTGCATCAGGCTGACTCCCCCAAGCAAAAAAACCAACAACCCATAAATAAATAAATAAACATGGATTCCTCAAGGCTTTTTGGGTGGATTGTAATTCAGAGAGACTAAAACATCCCTTGAATGAAAATGACCTCTCCCCCCCCCAAAAAACCCACCTTTGCGCCTGTGCTCTTAGCGCCGCCTCTCTGCCCCGCACCCTTCCTTCGCTCAGCTTCGTGAACGTTCCCGAAGCGCCCGTTCGGCTGTTTCCGGAAAAAAAGGCGAGGGGCGGCGCGCGTGCGCAGGAGCGAGCGGGTTCCCCAGGCGGGCGCGTGGCCTCCCTCCCTCCCTCCCTCCCTCCCTCCTTCCTTTCCTTCCTGTCAGTGAGGGAAGCGAAGGGCGCTGTTTCGCCGGCTTTCCTCTGGCGCCTCACGCGCGGCTCCTCCGGCCTGTTCGTTCTTCTTCGTTCTTCTTCGTTCTTCGTCGTCCTTCTTCTTGGCCCTCATGGCTCAGCTGTGCTACAACCGGGGCTGCGGGCAGCGCTTCGACCCCTCGGACAACCGGGAAGGTGAGGCCGGGACCCAAGGCATTCGGAGGGGAAGGGGGAAGGAAGGATTTATTGCCCCCGCCCCTGGGGACGGCGTGGAGGGGAAAGGACGGGCGGAGGCGGCGGCAGCAGCAGCAGCCAGCCTCTGAGGGAAAGGAAGGGAAGGCCGCCCAAAGGGCGCTTCTTGGCCTGAGGAAGGCGGGGGGGTTGGGGGGGAGGGGGAGGAAGGGGGAGGAAGAAGGAGGAAGGCCTTCTCTTCCCTCCCCCCCCCACCAGCACTTGTTCCCCCCCCTCCTCAGTGGGGTGAGTCAGGGGGTTTGGGGGGTCTGGAGGCCCGCCAAAACCTTCCTTTTTGACCCCCATTCCTTTTTTTCTTTTATTTTTATTTAATTTAATTTAAATATTGGGGTTTTTTTTACCCCTCCTTTCTCCTTGGGGAAAAAAAAAAGGACCCCAGGTGGCTCACAATAAAGAGGGGCCACCTACAGCCCAGGATATTGTAAGACACATTCGAGGGAAGGGCAGGGGATTTGGAAGAGGCATCTTAGAACATGAACATGAATAAGAATAAGAATAATACTTTTATTTTGAATATTTTTACTCTTCCCTTCCCCTTGGAAAAGGACCCCAGGTGGCTCACAATAAGGAGGGGCAACCTACAGCCCAGAACATTTAAGAGATTTTCAGGTTAAGGACAGGGAATTTAGAAGAGGCATCTTAGAACGTTAGGAATAATAATAATAATAATAATAATAATAATAATAATAATAATAATAATAATAATAATAATAATAATAATAATAATAATTTTTTATTTTATTTTGAATATTTTACCCCCCACCTTTCTCCTTGGAAAAAAGAGGTGGCATCTTTTAAGACACAATTCAAGTTAGGAATTTAGAAGAGGCATCTTAATAATAATAATAATAATAATAATAATAATAATAATAATAATAATAATAATAATAATAATAATAATAATAATAATAATAATAATAATAATAATAATAATAATAATAATAATAATAATTTTATTTTGAATATTTTTACCCCACCTTTCTCCTTGGAAAAAAGGACCCAAGGTGGCTCACAATAATGAGGGAAAATCTACAGCCCAGAACATTTAAGACATAATTCAAGTTAAGGACAGGGAATTTAGAAGAGGCATCTTAGAACATCCAAAGGTCACATTAAAGCTACAAAGAACACGCTAAAAGAAAAGAAAAATACATTATGCGAGGTGGAAAGTAAACATGGAAAACATTGGTGTTCTTATGAAATCAGCCAATGCAGTCATGTATGGTAATCCATATAAAAGTCACATAGTAGGTAGTCTCTCCCCCCACCTTGGCTTTCTGGCCCTTGCCCACCTCACAGGGGTGTTGCAAAGAGAAAAACGATGGGGCGGGGGAGAAAAAAAAAGGTTAGGCGATGTCGGTTTGCATCTTGGATGTTGAAAAGAGGCATGGTTTCATGGTGTGCCTTTTTTTTGGGGGGGGGTTGTCCTTAATTAATTAGGTCTAGATCTTGCCCTGAGTTTCCTTTAAAAAATTAACAGGAACAACACTCATCCTCAGAAAGAGCATGATGAGAGCTCAGCATGGAAGAGGAGGGGAGAAGCCACACCGAGTGGCTGGATCGGTGGGGTATAAATGCAATACATTAGATAGGGAGGGAGGGAGGGAGGGAGGGAGATAGACAGATAAATCAGAGGATTAGTTTATTGTTGCACAGGTTTTTGTTATGACTATTTTCTCAATTTAGGAAAATACCCTGCTCAATCTCTAATTGCTCCCTTTGGGTGAGGGAGAGTTCAAGTATGCTGTACTGTTAAATCCCAATTTTATATCTATATATCTATATCTATATACAGTATCTCTACCTACCTGCCTATCTGTTGTTGTTGTTCAGTCATGTCCGACTCTTCGTGACCCCATGGACCAGAGCTCGCCAGGCCTTCCTGTCTTCCACTGCCTCCCGGAGTTTTGTCAAATCCATATTGGTTGCATCGATGACACTGTCCAGCCATCTCATTCTCTGCCGTCCTCTTTTCCTTTTGCCTTCAATCTTTCCCAACATCAGGGACTTTTCCAAGGGGTCCTCTCTCCTCATGAGGTGGCCAAAGTACTGGAGCTTCAGCTGCAAAATCTGTCCTTCCAGTGAACATTTGGGGTTGATTTCTTTCAGGATGGATAGGTTTGATCTCCTTGCAGTCCAGGGGACTCTCAAGACTCTCCTCCAGCACCACAGCTCAAAAGCATCGATTCTGCGGCGATCAGCCTTCTTTATAGTCCAGCTTTCACTTCCATACATCACTACTGGAAAAACCATAGCTTTGACTATCCTGACCTTAGATGGCAAAGTGATGTCTCTGCCTACCTACCTACCTATTAAAGCTACACCTAATGTCACATTGTCACATTGGTTTCATGTCTATTTGTTAAGCGATACCTAACACTGTCACATTGGTTTCACTTGGGAAAGTGGCAAGTTCTTCATATGAAGTAAAGACCAAATTAGTTGAGCATGGGACCCAGTGAAACCAATGTGACAATGTTAGGTGTAACTTAAGACTCATTTGTTTTTGGCAAGTTATTGCCTTATTACGCATTTCTTTTATGTTCTGACTCTGAGCTATACTTCCTTGTAACCTTGCCCCCCCCCCCCCATTGCTTTGTGATAGAGAAGGAATATTATCTGACGTCTTCACACCAGTTTTGTGGTTTTCTAGACTTAGGGTAATAGAAATCCATTTTTCCCAATCCCATGACCCTCCACCTTTCTCATACCAAACTTTTGGGAACTATGGAGGCTTGGTTTCTGCAAAAAGATCTGTGGTTGACCTGAATAGACAGGCAAAGGTGAGTTCTAATGTAGAGTAATGTGATTGATGTGATGCCTCAGCCATTCAGTCTCGTCTTTTCTGTCACTTCTCTCCCTCACCTCATTAGGTGCTCTCTCTCTCCATACATTTCTTGACTTACTTTGTGGTAACCTTTGAAGAAAATTGGAACAAATTTGGATATTAATTGTCAATAAAAATTAGTAAACCTAATTCTTCTTTGGTGGTGATATGACTGTCTTAAGTTGTAGTGAATGATAGAACTCAAATACCATGGTCCCATCTCTTTCAAATTATATTTAAGGACCATGCAGGAAATTCCTTCTAACTGGGTTTTTTTAAGAAGAAAGGTAGGATAAAAATAAAAATAAATAAATACAATTTTAATACCCTGGTGGTGCACATATTTGTGGAGCGATGGGTTTTCTTAAGTCAACTTCATATTTAAATGAATAACAATGGGCAGCTGTTATTTTGTCACTCCATAGCACTGGTAATAGTTCAGGCTTACTTTGAGAACATTTTGTTTTGTTGCAGTAAGCTGATAAAAAGCTTGAATTACAAATGACATTTAAGTTGTCTTAAGGGATAAGCCAGAGTGGTTCATGTGAGACAGTAGTACAGAATACAGAGTAGTTGATGTAGGCTTTGGAGAATGGGATGGGGTTTTCATTCGAGGGATGTTTTTATATATCTGAATGACAATCCACCAAAAAATCTTTCAGTATAAGACCTAAAATGTTGATATTGTTAATCAGCATTATTTAAATCATGCTATAATATTATGGTATCAACCATGAAACCTTTTTTATCTGACAAGTTGAAGATCTAAATTTCAAAAGGAGGAAGGAAACAAGAAAATGAGAAGCAAGTGTAATAAAATAAGAGAAAAGGAGGCTTAAGGCCCAGCAGTTAGAGTAGCAAGTATATGTACCTGGGCTTGGCTTTATTTAAGTGGAAAGGTTGCTTTAAGCTAATAACTTCCAAGGAGGGCCAGGCCAGGCTATGAATGGCTACTAGACATGACAGTTGCATATTTTCCCTAGTACTGCAGGTTGTATGTCTCTGTTTATGAGTTGCTGGGAAACATGATCAGAGAAATGCTTTTGCTCTTATACACATCTAGTGAGCTTTCCATCTGGTGCTAATGAAATGCTCGTACAATTAAACTTCTTATTTGATGGAGGGTGGCTCATATTAGATTGACGCTTCAAATGTACTTCACAGCTTGTGTGACGGTAAGGAAGAGTGGGTGTGTGCCACAGCAGAAACAAGGCGACCATAAGGTGTCATCATACAGACATATCTAATTTTGGCAGAATTGATGCAATACTTAAAGAGCAACTGCATATGTTAGTATAGGTAGTGTATCTCAGTTCTGCATACTTTAAAAAAAACTTTCCTTAGATTCATACTCGGATGGTTGGATCTCTTTTGGCATAATTGTGGCTCTATGTACTAATGTGCCGTGTTCTGTCCCTGTAAAACAGGGAGATAATATAACTGATTGTATGGATAATTATTCATTAGTTAAATTTTTATACTGTAATTTCCTTGTATTTTAAGAGATTTTATGTGCAGGGAATTGAGATGTTGGATACCACTTTTAAAATAAAATTACTTGTGGGATATCCTTGCATAAATGTTCTAGCACATTTCTGAACAGAAGACAGTACTCATGCCCTAGTATGTTTCTATTTATTTGAGAATATAGTTTATATATTATTAATAGGCTAAAAAAATTAGCTGAAGATATTTTTATATCAAAAAACCTACAGCCAAAATATAAGGTTAAAGTCTTAACATAATGCACAAGGACCTAAGATGGAAGTTACAACCAATGTATAATACTTATGTAAGATTTATTGAGTATCAGCTCTGTGCTATGAAAGTATACAGCTTGCAAGAAATCTAATGGGAAATGTCAGCTGAAATATGTTTTCTCCTTATAGAGTAATAATACTTACATTTTTATTAATGTAACTTCTAAATAGTCCCTGAACTGGTTTTAAACTGTGATTTGTGTAGTGTGATAGTATCGAGATACGGTTATCAATGAAAAACATGTTTTATATTTTTGAGTAGCAGTGTTAGAAGCAAAATTGTAATACTGACAGTTTTACCCATAAGAACTTTACTGTTTTTAAGAGATAGTCTAAATACAGTAGTACCTAGTAAGATGAATTTAATTCATTCTACGGGTCAATTCGTCTTATGAAAAATTAGTCTTACGAGGCATGGTTTCCCATAGGAATGCATTGAGGGAACAGATTAATAGGTTTTCAATGCATTCCTATGTGAAGGCTGTCTAGACACCCCTCAATCAAGGGACAGTGGAAGGCTGTCATTCCCCCCCATGCAACTGACAGACAGCTGATTTTGACAACTCAGAGCTGTCAAAATAAGGTGTCTCTCAGCTGCAGGGGGGTATAGTCTTCCTCTGTCCTTTGATTGAGGGGGCAGCCACCTCCTCTTCACCCGTGTCAGCACAGAGACTCAGGTGAAGAAGAGGATTCCCTGCTCTGCCCAACAAAGTTTTGGGCAAAGGAGGGACCGATGGGTCTTCATCCAGCCCAGGTGCCTTGCAAGGCAAGCGATGTTGGCGATGTGCTGCCGCCACTTGCCTTGCAAGCCTCCCAGTCTGGAAGAAGATCCATTTCAAAAATGTCCGCCACAAGTGTTCTTGCCGCAGCCGGAGCGCTCATGGCGGGACATTTTAAAATGCATTTTCTCCCAGCCTGAGAGGTTTGCAGTGCAAGCGGCAGCGGCACATCACCAGCGCCGCTTGCCTTGCAAGCCTCCAGGGCTGGGAGATAATGCATTTTAAAATGTCCTGCCATGAGCGTGCTGGCCATAGCCTTAGAGCTCATGGTGGGACATTTTAAAATGCATTTTCTCCCAGCCTGAGAGGTTTGCGGTGCAAGCGGCAGCGGCACATCACCAGCGCCGCTTGCCTTGCAAGCCTCCAGGGCTGGGAGATAATGCAATTTAAAATGTCCTGCCATGACAATTTAAAAAAATGCATTTTCTCCCTGCCCAGGGAGGATGGAAGGTATGAGGCATTGGGGATGCGCTGCCGCTGCTTGCCTTGCAAACCTCCCGGGCTGGGTGAAGATTCATGAGTCCATGCTCTGATTGGGAAGAGCACAGACCAGTGGATCTGCCGCTGCTTCCCTTCCAAGCAGGACGGGCTGGGCTAAGATCAGTGATTCCTTGCTGTGCCAACCAAATTAGTGGGCAGAGCAGGAACCCATTGATCCTTACCAACCTGGGCTGGTCCCTTGCAAACAGCCCAGCTTGGGCAAGAATCATTGGTACCTCGTAAGACAAATGTAAAGGGGAAAGAAAAATTCGTCTTATGAGTTTTTCCTATCCCCAGAAATTACATTCATCTTCCAAGTGTTTTGTCTTAAGGGGCATTCGTTTTATGAGGTACAGTGGAACCTTGACTTACATGCTGCTTGACTTGCATCATTTTGACTTGCAGCAAGAAGGGGCCTGTTTGACTTGAGTTGCAGGCTTTGACTTACATCTCGGAGCCTCGGCGCAAGGCACCGGCATCGGGCGGCAGCCACGACCCAGCATCGCGGCTGCCGCCTCCCAACTGCTCCTGCTTCTTCCTGTCCTCCCGCAGCGGCGGCTTCGGCGAGGCCAGCTCCAAGCACCTGGAGCTGGTCCTCGACCTCACCGAAGCCGCCGCTGCTGCTGGAGGAGAAGGGCCGGGAGCTTGGGGCTGGCCTCGCTGGTTAGACAGTCGGCTAAGTCGTGTAAAAATCTGGCTGCAGAAGCCTGGTCCACAATAGAAGCATTTTAGTTGGGGAGCTGTACAGTTATGGGACTCTAATGATAAGCATAGAGTTGTTCAGAACTTGGAACGTCAGGTTAAAAATCAGTACAACTTAAATGTTAGACATTGTTGCTATGAACATTAAAAAGTGGAGGCATATAACTTGTGGACTATAATTCTACTGCCTCCTCGTCTCTTTGCCTCCTCCTCTCTTTCAAGAGACATTTCATTTACATCCCCGGAAGGAATCTCCTATCCCAGTCAAATTAAATTGCTGTTTTCGGGGGTCTTTTTCATCATCTGGAATGGATTAATCCACTTCCCCATTACTTTCTATTGGAAAAGTTCGTTTGACTTAAGACATGTTTGACTTCTGTCTAGACCTCTGGAACAGATTAATGATGTAAGTCAATGTTCCACTGTACTGTATTACTGTACTAACTGCTGTTTTGGTGGGGATGATCTAGATGTCTTGGCCTTAATTGCCTGAATTGAGGTTGAATTCTTAAAGTATTTCCGTAGACTTGTGGTCTTCTGTGTTAAAAAACGAGAACTCTGTATTGCATTACCTGAAATAGTTACGCATCTGAAATAGATTGGGTATAACAACCAATACAAGTGGAGTGGAAGCATACTTTGCCTATATAGATAGCTCAGACAAAGTGTCTGCTGGATAGTGGCATTGTGTCTATGGAATGCCAGTTTAAATTCCTTTCTTATAACTCATTTGTTTAGCTATTTATCTTGGAAACTACTTGCCATACTTCTCAGGATATCATCACAATGCTGCATGTTATCTATCTATCTATCTATCTATCTATCTATCTATCTATCTATCTATCTATCTATCTATCTATCTATCTATCTATCTATCTATCATTGTTAGATATGCCATCTAGCAACAAGGCCACTCTGGGTGGTGTATAAATAATTCAAACAAAACAAGAATAGTACACAATATAAAAATGCGGCTAATAAGCCACCGAGAAAGCCCAGTTCCTCGTTACAGATTTCCGGCCTTTCTTTGGGGTGGGCACCCTCAAATGACCTGATTGATAAGATCCAATGTTTGGGGCGATATTCTGCGATATGAGCTGTTCTGACAGATAGCAAGGTCCCAAACCATTATTAAATGAAGAGGAACCATCATCACCTTTGAGTTAGATCCCTGATAAATACACATTGGGTGATGCAACTTCTCAGACAGGCGTGTGTCTACATATGTGCCATGGGTGCTCGTGTGTGTGTGTGTGTGTGTGTGTGTGTGTGTGTGTGTGTGTGTGTGTGTGTGTGTGTTGTCTAAGAAGTTTCATCCCTCAAAATGGAAAATAATGTTCCTAAAAGGAACAGAATATACAAATGACCATGACATTAAAAAGCACTGATGAAATGGACCTACTCTGCACATCTGATGGCTGTTCCCGATTCTGCTTTATTTCAAATGTTCCCTATTGTATAGTGGCAGGTGTTAAAGCTACACAAATCCAAAAGCCTTGTTAGGCATGCAGACTTAAAATGCTTTCTTTTAGATCTTTGCCTTGAACTCTTTGATTGTAGGATTACTTGCTGTGGACTAGTTGCTGTGGACTAGTTGTCAGCAAGGGTTTTGACTTGGTACATGGTTCACATGCTTGTGCTGACAGGCGTAGTGATGGGAGGAAAAAAACCATCTGCTACTTTCATCCTTTTGTTACGTAGAGAAATATGGGTGAAATATGATAGAACAGTGCTTGAATTTTATTTGAGCAGTATACAGATTTACATCCCCCCCGCCCCCCGCTGTTGGGTTTTAAAGAGCAAGTGGCAAAAACTGTTGTACAAAGTGACACCGTGGTCTTAAAAAGGTGTCTTTATTCCTCCTGAATCCCATATTTTCCGAACAGAGAAGAGTCTCCTGTTTGCTGCTGTCCTTGGTTAATTTGTTTGTTTTTCTCCCTCTTAGACTCATGCACATATCACCCAGGAGTGCCAGTATTTCATGATGCTCTTAAAGTAAGTGTGCAGGTGCAATTATTTTGGACTAATGGCATTTGCCTTCAATGTAGATACCTGCTATTGTGGGAATTGTTTATTTCTATATAATGATATAGTGAGAAACATTAAGTCCTTTTTAAGGAGATAGGCAGGATAAAATATTTTAAATAAATTAGTAAGAAACTTTACTAAATACGTTTACAGTTACATTACTCAATTTGTTTACATCTACAGTTAAAACAGGATACATGCTGTATCTGTGGATGGTGGTGAAGAGAAATATTGTATATGATGGTAGAGTAGGCCCCCATTATCCGCTGGGGATTGGTTCCAAGCCTTCCCGTGGATAATGAAAACCGTGGATAAGAGAGAACGCCAAAATGTTCCCCAAACTTTTGTTTTGTGATAGTAACTTGCTTTACAGCTGCTGTTCTGTAACAGTAGCTTGCTTTACAGCTGCTGTTTGTGATGGTAGCTTGCTTTACGGCTGCTCTTTTATGACAGTAGCTTGCTTTACAGCTGCTCTTTGTGACAGTAGCTTGCTTTACGGCTGCTGAATTATTTATTTTTCCCTCTGTCAACTGTGGATGACTGAATCAGTGGATAATGAATAAGTGGATACGGGGTCCTACTGTACTGACACACATAGGAAGATTCTTAGAAAATAACTTAGTTAAGAGTAAAATGTTTGTTCTGACTTAGTTCTGATTTCCTGCTGTTAGCAGTCACAATTGGAAAATTTTCAAATGCTGTATATTTTACAGGGATGGTCATGCTGTAAAAGAAGAACCACAGACTTCTCAGATTTTCTAAGCATTGTGGTAGGTATCAATAATATAAGGATTTTAAATTTACATACCACATTTGATGTGCTGAGCGAGTCACTTCATAGCAGGATAACTATCCAAAGTTAGGGTTTATTTATTTTTTTCTAGTACAGGGGTACCCCAGGTTACAAATGACCTGGGTTACATAATTTCTGGGTTATATAATGAAGTCCTTCAGAAACAGTGTGTTCGTCCACACATTTTTTAATATAAAAAACCCGGTTTACACATTTTTACACACAAAAAAGTTAACATATTTTTTCCGAAAGACTTCATTTCCCAGGATGCGTTGCGTCCCATTTGGATCCGGTTTACGTGATTTCTGGGTTATGAAGCATCGCGGGGAATGGATCAACATTGTAACCCGAGGTACCACTGTACAATATTTGTCAGCCTCTATTAACTCATTTAGTCTTCAGTAGAAAGCCTCATACTTTTTGTCCACCATAGATATTCCCGATAACTTTAATTAAAATTGGAAATATTATGACTTCATACATTTGTAAAGTCAGGGGAAATAGTTATTTCACTGTTCCATTTCTTTTATAATGGTTAAAGCAATGGCATTACATGTTTTCTTCCCAAAGCTTCTGATAAGCATTGGGAGAGAGCTATACCTTATTGGCTATTTCAATAGTTGTTTAGCAGAGCAAGTTTCAGAAGATAAGGGCTTTTGCACAATCTGGCTGTGAAGGAATTTACTTATCGCACAGTTTATGAAGAATAGAGGAGTTCTTATTCTCTTTGCATCAAAGTATACTACTCAACATTGTGAAAACCATTAATATCATTTTGTTATTGTATGAGCTTGTAATATTATCTGACTATACCTTCCTTGATAATGCCATTTTGGCTGCGAGAAAAGTAGCACACGTTGAGTTGAGATTGCTGTTATTGTAATAGAAATTCTAATAAAAATATAGAACAAATTTTTATTTACATTAATTAAAATTGCAAGAATGTAGGTGTCTTTGAAAACCGGAAAGTAAGCTGAAACATATACCGTTACATGGCATTTAGTGGCAAATGCGTTAGAAGAAATGTGTGCTTAAAAATTGCATAGATATAATAAAACCAGTTTACTTGTATTAATTATTGTACATTTTGCAACAGGGTTGCACCAAGGGTTTCCATAACAGTGAGAAGCCACCTGAACCTGTCAAGCCTGATGTTAAAACTACCTCCGAGCGGAAAGAGTTAGCTGACTTGAAACCTAAATTTCAGGAGCACATAATTCAGGCACCAAAGCCAGTGGAAGCCATTCAGAGGCCAAGGTATTAGACTTAGATTTATGCCAAAGTTATGTTCAGTGGATAGCATTAATTAATTTATTTTTATATGAATAATCCTTTTCAGCCTTGGAGTGGTGTTTTTGTGATGTTACTGTGTTGAAATGCCAGACTGCACATATACATTTAAGTTTGAGTAACTACATAAGTTAAAGGACTGAAATATGGACGAGCCTTAGTAATGGATGCATTGCCTGTGGCAGATAAGGTATAGAGTCTAACATCTGGAGGTCTACCACTGATCGCTGTTGTGTAGTTCAGAATGTGTAGTCTTGTGACCAAATGATTAAGCAAAATGTTAAATGAAATAAGTAATGTTCCTCCAGGCTGAAGGTAGGCACTTGAGCAGACTTTCAAAAACATAGTAACTAATACTTTTTAATATTAAAAGCAGTGCAAACTTGTTCCTGTGATTTGTTTAGTCCAGATGAGCCAATGAGTTGTTTGCAGTTGAAAGTATCAGCATCCTTGAAGCAAGCATTAGAAAAGTTGAAGCTGTCATCTAGCAATGAAATAAAAAATGGTATGTAACTTACTTACCATGTTTTTGTGTAAATAAACATGCTAAATTGCAACCTTGTCCTTCCAAGGACTTTATGTTGAATTGTCTGTAATTGTTCAAGTTCCTTTCACCTTCCAGAATCATGTTTTGTTACAAAGTCCACACCAAACAGAAGTTACAATGTAAACCTAAATTGTTTCTTGCGGTTATTGAATTACCTTCTCCACTGTCATCTATTTGCCCAATGCAGAATTCTTTACTAACAAATTGCTTGAATAAAAGTTGCTCTGACCAATTATTGCTTTTTACAACTGGAGTATTTTTCTTTCTTGTTTTCTTGCTTTCATTTGACTGTCAATAAATGACAGGCAATTTAAATGTGCACCATTTTGCTGATTATTACTTACAGCCACCCTTACCAGGGTTTTCTAGGTGTCAAGTTCTCAGAAAAGGTTTACCATTCTCTTCTAGCAGTGCTTTAGAATTTTGTAGCTTCCCGAAGGTTGGCTTTTGTTCCAGGGATCACAGTGGAGAATCATCCTCCATACCCTTGGCTCTTTAGTTGGGATCGCCAACTAATTTTGCTGTCCAGCTACCACGCCCCCCCCATGTACCAGTTGGAGACAAAATGTCCCAAATAGTTTTTTGATGAATTTTGAGGCTGAGGAGAAGTGACTTATTCTAGTTCTCATATGATTGAACCCATTTAAGTGATAGGTTATTAGGCCCCTGGTAGAGGTTAGGAAATATCAGTAGCATATATGAAAGCAGTGTCTTCAACCTCTTAATACACTGGAATTTGCATTGAGATGAGGCGGTAAACCGATGATCCAATACCAGATTTTTTTAGAATCATAGTACACCAGGATTGATTGATCTAGGGTAGAAAATCTCAGAATGTCTGCTTTTCTTTTGTATATACTTTATAAACTCTGGTATAAAAAAACTCGTATTCTTATTTTACAGATGATGACACTGATGAGATAAAGATTGGTACCCCCTGTAAAAATGCAGGCTGCACTAAGGTAAAGATGTCAGATTTCAAATGCATTTAGAAATGCCATAGATGTGCAAGTTGTTCTTCTATTATTGCCAGTTAAGTGAGTGTTTGTCCATTTACTTCACTTCTGTGCTTTTCTGTGTGAAATATGCTTCAAATATGAATTTTGCCTGCTTGTTTAATAGCATGCTTGGTTATTTATGGTTGTTATTATGGAGGTGTACGAGGTTGAACTTATTTTAGAATTACTTTATCCAAACTGGTGCAGTCTAGATGTTTGGAAGTAGAATTCCCATCATAGAATAGAATGATGAGAATAGAATAGAATTTATTGTCATTGTATATAATACAAAGAGATTAAAAAGTGCCATCCAGTCAGCTCATTCACACACTCCAGTATAAAAATTTTAGTGTAAGGTTTTTTATTGATGATTTATTGATATTTTACTTTTAACTATTTTAAATTGTTTTATTCTTTGGATTGTAAGCCGCCCAGAGACCTTGGGTAGTGGGCGGCATATAAGTTAAATAAATAAATAAATAAATAAATAAATAAATAAATAAATAAATAAATAAATAAATAAATAAATAAATAAAAATCAAAGACATAAAATCTACCATTAAAGAACAAACATCCATACATATACTCCTACATTCACATGCAGAACATCACTTGTGCAGTGGTACCTTGTATAAAGGAATTAATTCGTTCTAAATGAAATTATGTTAAGCAAAATTTCCTTTATGCAAATTCCCATAGGGATGCATTGAAAACGGAGTAATCCCATTTTTATGTTGTACGGATTCTCCCCATAGGCAATTATGTTAAGCAAATTTCCCCTATCTCTGGAATTTTTTATGTTGTACAGATTTTATGTTATACAAACTGTTTGTTATACAGGGGTCTACTGTAATCGTTTTAAAAATGACAAACAAACACACACACACTCACACAGCCCTATACTCTCTCACCTGACAGTATTCAGTGAGCAGTGGTCAGGGATGATGGGAGTGGTGTTTCTAAGGAGAAAACCAACAAGCAAACCTGGAAAGCACAAGGGTGGGAAATGGGGTTTTAAGGAAGTTACGTTTTGGCTTTTCCTTCCTGTGCGCGCTGGACAGTTGCAGGGAAGAACAAATCTGCTAACTAAGCTGCTATCTCAATTGATGGGTAGGAATTTTAGTCTTGGACACAAATAATCTTAGAACTTCAGAGCTGGAAGGGATTCTAGGGATCATTGAGCGCAGCCCTTGTCAAGGAGGCCCAGTGGGGAATTGAACTCCCAACGTCCCTCTCTGTAGCCAGATACCTAAACCACTGAGCTATCCAGCATTTTATTATTGAGCATTACAGGGATTTCCTTCTTTCAGCTGTGAAAGTGCTATTGCGTAGTACAGTCCAATTCCTTGGCTTGTCAGGAATTAATGTTGTGTTAATATTTCCTCTAGACATTTGAAGGACCACAGAGCATGGAAGAAATGTGTACATACCACGCTGGTGTCCCTATATTTCATGAAGGGTCAGTACAGTTTGAAAACCACATTATTTCCTTAAATTCCATATGACTCTTTTGTCACTCTCACAATAGAGTGTGTCTGAATAGGAGCCGTGTACTGGAACTTGAGATTGGTGCTGGTGTGATTTCATTTGGCTTCCTTAAATTTTAATGCATAGGATGAAGTACTGGAGTTGTTGTAAGAGGAAAACCTCAGACTTCAATACTTTCTTGTCTCAAGAGGGTTGTACAACAGGAACACATGTGTGGATTAAGAAGGATGCTGTAAGTAGCTGAAAACCTCTTGGCACTTGGCTTCCTTGTTTTTTGTGTGCATGTTTGGTTTTTCCTTCCTGGAGTTCCAACATAGGTTGGTTTTTCATCCCACTTACACTTTAAACTAAGTAATAACCTTAATGCAGTGAATAGAAGAAATAAGGAGCCTGTTTCAACCCAATGTCACTGTCTATTCCCAATGCCACTTGGCTTATCTGTCATTATTCATCTCACTTAAACATGCTCCTAAGCCTTTCTTGATTGATTTCTCCTAAGATTGGTAGGTGAATTTGAAGCTAATGGGGGAAGGTGGTATAAAGGACACTGAATGAAATTTCTTCGATCAAGAGAGACTAGATGTTTGAGTTGTACCTTCAGGTAGCATGATCCTCTAACCAGGTAGATTCCCAGGAATGTTAATAAAGAACACCACACTGTTACCTGTTGCTGCCCGGCTCTGCTGAGCAGTAAATTGCATAGTTAAATGTGAGGGATGTCATCAGCTCTAGATGTTCCACAAACTTGCTTATAATCAAACTTTTCTCCCGAGTTTTTAAAAAGCGAAGGAATTGCAGCTTGTTTTGAGCAGTGGCTACCATTGTCAGTCCTTTTCTCCCTGAAGATAATTAGTAGCAGTCACATATTTTAAAATAGATTAAAATAACATTTTGAGCATTTAACTTTTTTTTTCATCTGTAGGGGAAAAAAGTGGTTCCATGCAGGCATGATTGGCATCAAACTGGAGGGGAAGTGATCATTTCAGTCTATGCTAAGAATTCTATTCCTGATCTCAGTCTTGTAGAAGCAAACAGCACCAGGGTGAGTTACTGTTTTGACTAGTTTTCCTCTTGGAAATTCTTGGAAATAATTAATATATCTCTTAAAATAACTATACCCAAGTGTGTTGCTCTTTAAAAATAAGGGTTAATTTACGTATCTGATAAAAAGCAATGCAAGATAGTTGTACATTAGCATGTAGTGTTCAGCCCAATCTGTGGACATTTGGCTTTGTAACCTGTTTGGAGATACATGTTTGAAATGAATGGCTCTTGTGTGCAATTTCCATCACACACACACACACACACACACACACACAGAGAGAGAGAGAGAGAGAGAGAGAGAGAGAGAGCCCAACAGACGCATTGTTCTCCATCCAACTTGGTGTTCACTTAAGGTCTGCATGTGGTCAATTACGGGAAACTGACAAGATGCCAAAGCACATCTCGATCACTTCCCTCATCAGACATACTGATATGTGACACCTTGTCAGCCACAGTTAGCTGCTCAAAGATATGCAGATTGTGCCCATTAACCGATAGAATTCAAGACACTGAAATAAATGTGTCTTTTAGGTGCCGTGGCTTTTTTGTTGTTGCTGCTGCTGTTACACATACTGAAACAGCTTGACATGGCTTCCTGGCGCCCTCAGCATAACACACGAACAAAGGATAGCTAGCATTTCCAAAAATCGTATACAGTTGTCCCCGCCCTTTCACGGTTCATATATTGCGGGTCCACAGTATACAGAGCAAGCAGGAACGAAGTTAATATGTGATTTCATCCCCTGGATATCAGAATGGTTTCTTCCTTTTTGAAAGAAATCACAACCACAGTTCTCATTCTAATAAATTAAGTCTTAATAAATTAAGAGCCTCGTGGCGCAGTGGTTAAATGCCTGTACTGCAGGTAAAACTGTGCTCACGACCTGGGTTCAATCCCCGGTAGCAGGCTCAAGGTTCACTCAGCCTTCCATCCTTCCGAGGTCGGTAAAATGAGTACCCAGCTCGCTGGGGGGGGGGGCAATGTGTAGCCTGCACACTGTAATTAAAATTGTAAACCGCCTAGAGACTACTTGTAGTGGTATGGGGCGGTATATAAGCAGAACACTTTTTAGTGGTTATGATTACTGTATTAAAGAAATACATTGCAGTGGAAGAGATCATAATAACCCTACTTCAGGGAGGCCAAGATGGAGTTATGGGGACCTGAGCTTCACCTCCCCAGAGAAAAGGCAAGCTGCCTCCTCTGCTAATCTCGGAGAGAGTCAAGAAAGAAACGAGGGAAGGAATGAAGTGGCATCAGTAACCCTAGAAACAGTCAAAGTTGAAGGCAAGTCAGTGTAGGTCAGGGCAGGTAAAGGCAAACTTGTAGTGCCACAGGCCAGAGGGTAAAGCTCACCTGTCAATTTAATTTTGAGGAACTTATCTGATTCTGAAATGCAGGAATATATCAAAACCTATACAAAAAGTTCTTTGCAAAGGAAATCCCGTATAGCTAGAAGGCCATGTAAGATGTATGTGTGTGTTATATATTTATGTCCTAGATTTATTAAAGATTGGAGATCTGAAGCTTGTGACTAGAGTGGCATGTCACCACTAAGGATGTTGAGTAGCTTAACTCTGTCAAGTACAGTATTCCTAGTGGTGTCTGTTGTTACCTTTATGGTGGGGCAAAGCTTTAGTGCTGTGAGTATTAAATGCAGTGTGCTTCTAAACATGCTTAGCCAGATGTAGCTTTATTGAATTCAGCACAGTTTGTTTTCTAATAAGCACCCACAGTTTGGATAAATATGAAAATTCTGCACATAACAGTACTGAATACTGCTGCATATATTTCTATTTCTTTTGCAGGTAAATATCCATATTGTATTTGAACATGATAAGGAGTTTAATCAGAATCTGAATTTATGGGGTGTAAGTATTCTCATACTTCTCAAGAGAATTTTATGATGAATTCTGCTTTAGTTTTGGGTAGTTTTCATAATGTGACACCTTGTGAAGTGATGCAGATTATGTGCCGGGAGAAACATAAAGAAACATAAAGCATCAGTGGCTAATTTCCATGTCTGTGTGACTTGGTATCCTTTCCTGTTTGAGGGAGTTAATAATTCGCTTAATATAAACGAACTCAGCCATTGAAGTATGCTTCACAAGCATCAAAATGTGTTGGCAGATAATGCTTTCTTGACAGGGCGGGTACAACCATATCCCAGTGTGGCAGAGCTTGGTGGCTTCCCTATATTTGACCAGAATCTGTGAAATGGCTCTTCCCAGTGGCTGCATTATTCTAGTAGCTTCAATAAATTCCATGTTGTGGTGGTTCTCTGACACAGCTTTCTTTTGATATGCAAAATTTGTTCTCTTGCAGGTAATCGACGTGAAAAGGAGTTATGTAAATATGACAGCTACCAAGATTGAGCTCACCATGAGGAAAGCTGAACCCATGCTGTGGGCAGGCCTGGAACTTCCAAAGTCCAAAGTCCAACAGAAAGAGCAGGAAACTATTTCTGAACAAGCTTGAAAGCAAGTACAGTGGTTGCCTCTGAAGTGGTGATTTTTGTTGTTGATGTAACAGGAATTGATTTTACGTACACTCACTTTAAGGAAAAAGATATCCATTCTAACTTAGGGACAGTGCTAGGCTTGTCAGTAGCGTAGCAGGTCACTTTTTCTGTTGACACTGGAAATTGACCTTAGTGCTCATGGAATTACTGGGAATGTCAGTTTATGCCCTGGCACATATTTATCGGGCGATGCATGGCTTCTAGTAGTCTGGACCAGACAGACTCCAACCACAGTTCTGAGAAGTCCTACAAAGTGGCATTAAAAAGAAGTCTGCCTAGTTGCGCTCTGCTTCAGGGACCACTGTCATTTCCTGCCCTAGGCTTCCCAAGTCTTCACCTCGCTCATACAATAAGCCTCTGCCTGTCTAATGTCACTTCAGACTGTAAAACAGCAGTCAGATATAGTAAATTAAGGAAGAACACCTTACTGGAGATGGAGTTCTGTATACGTAGAGGCACTTGTTATGATAGCACTGAGCCATTTGCTCTGACTACACAAAGAAACTGGTGTTCAACCTTTGAAGGAGAAGAACATATATTGCTTCTCTTTTTTTAGACTCCAGTTTTGTAATAAAGTGGAGATTGTAATCTGGTGTCGTTTTATCAGGGTGAACAATAACATCAACTGAATGTGTGCAGTAAATTATTTTTAGGCATTAAGCAGGGTTTAGCAGTATTCTGTGCAAATCTGAACTCCAGATCTAGCCTAGCAGTGGCCGGTCTCACATCTTCATGTCCTAGTTATTTGTTTATCTGCCGCTGCTTTGCTTGCTTTGCCTTAAGGATTACTTGACATTTATATTTCTTTTCCATCTTTTCCTGAGTCTTGCGTGTGTATATGTGCAATTTTACAAGTTTAGTGATCTTCTATATTTTTAAAGCCATTCTGACATTCTTCACAAGCTAAATATGAGTTCCTTCTCCTCAAATGCCCTGAAGGCAACTGAGGATCACAGTAATGTCCACATAAGCACTACATCATGCCAAACTCTTCTTGTCCACAGAGAAACTCCCCCCCCTGCCCTTTTGGTGAAAATCCAGACAAGGTATTTGATTATAACCCTGGATTAGTCTGGTGCAGATGCATGTAAATTCCAAACTTTGTGCAACAGAAATTGGGGAAGGAAATGCATATAAGTTATTTATCAGTTAAAAATCAATTCAGATATCTTGAGTGGGAACTAAATTAAACAGGTACAATTCGTGCCTTATTATTCCAGATTGTGTTAGGAAAGCGAAATTGTTCATGGCTATAGTATTCCTTTTTTTGGCCATGTTCTGCACCTGCTTCATCCCCCCACCCCCACCCCAAAACAATCCAGAGTGAAAATTCTAAACTGGCACACACCTCTTGCCTTAAATCAAGGATTAAGGACCTGCGGGATCACTTGTGCTGTGCTTCCTGACTTTTAGTATGTTGCCCTCAAAGTTCCTATCCGAGGCACTGTCATTAAAAAGCCCCGCAGTTCTACTTGGAAGTGTGGCCAAGGAGGACCTTTTTCCTAGTAGAGCTTTTGCCTTCGGAGAGGGCTGGGAACTGCATTGGGCGGAGGGGGAAGAGACTTCGGGCTCCCCCAAGGGATATGGACTCCACCATGGCCAGGAGATGTTGCCAATCTCTGGAAAACCTAATCAGAAAATGGTATTTATCTTGATATCCTGTACCATTGAAAGATGAATGTTAAGTTTTGAGTCTCCAAGCCTTGTTAAGTGCCAGTTATCTAGTGTTACCAACATTACTTAAGTAGATTCAAGATGCTGGTGGATTTTTTTTCAGTGGCACCCTTAATTTGATGTTGAGATTTATTACCAAATCAAGATGAAGCTGCCACATATTTTTAACTATACATATGAGAATATCTATTAAAATTAGCTGTACTACAGGTAGTTAACTGTAACAATCTACATAAAGAATACCTGTTTCTTGGAAGTATATTGTGACGTAACTATCTGTGCACAAAGTACAATGAGACAAGTTAGGTGCAGACTGACACCTCGCTTCAGTTTTTTCATTTGGCTTGTGTCCAATGAGAAACCAAATTATTTTTTTTAGCATTTTAATAATGTATCTTTACCTAGCACTTAATGTGGCAGGCACATTGCTAGCCACAAAAATTAAATACAGCTGCAAACGGACACGCCATTTGTTCCAAGGCCTGCAGGTGACTAGCAGTTGCCGTCAGAACCAGTGGGTATGGGCCCTTGCCAAAGAAAATTCCTTTCATGCTCCTCTCAAGCTGCCTTCGGTCACCCTTGTTTCTCATAGCAAAAATAGGCATGGTGGCTGCTGTACTTCGTCCTCCCTCTCTGCTCTTGGAATAAGCCCACTGTTCTTGTGAGATAAACAAGTGGTCCTGTTAGGAGATCTCTCCGCAGGCATGCGCCGTTCAGGATTTTGCTGTTTTTATTTCCATTCACCTCCGTACATTCTGCCGTTCTATAGTGGGAGCTGCCAGGGCTTGACAACCTTTCCTGTTTCTGTAATCTCCAGCAGACCACAGAAACAAGAAACAGACTGAGCTGTTCACAGGCCATGTAGGCCTGGCACAGCTATTCTGATAGGCGATGCTATTCCTCTGAGTTCTCACAACACATTCACGTTTACAGAAGCATAACTGCCCTTTCCAGGACAATATAGTTTATATTAGGCTTGCATATGCATCCATCTTGTTCACAGCACATTGTCATTTTGGGTCCAGTTTTTGCTGCAGCTCCCTATTAGAAATGTTACACAGCAAAGTCACCACTTCAGCAGAAACCAATTTATCCTGTGTAATTTTGCAACTGTTTGCTTTAAATTATAGCATGAGACTGTAAGAACTTTAATAGTTAAGTTAATTTTGAGTTTTCTCTGTATTGAAACCAGGAAATTCATTTATATATGAAAACTTGAAGGGAAAAAAATAGGTGTCTGGAACACTAGAGGTTTTTTAATTGACAGTTTTTTCATTGTTCTTTTTCTTCCCGCATGGATGTTTGTTTTAATTTTTGTTCAATGTTAGTGGTCTCATGCCTTCAGACCTTTTTTATAAATTTATGAAATAAAGAGTAAACATGAAACGGTTTCATTCTGCTTCTGATTTCTGCAATTCTGGAAGAATATTACAACATTAAGGAAGGATTTGCCTGGGTGTTTTTTTTTTAAGTTGTGGTAAAGGCCAATGCTACACAGACCCAGTAAAAACTGATCTCCAATATTGTTTATTCCCAGCCCCCTTGTATGTAAACAAACACAATACATAATGCTAGCCAAACGCCTAATGAAAATGTAATGTAATCTTCCTCTGATACTTTGTCTTCCTGTTCTTATTCTGCTTTGGTGAACCCTGCCCCAAAAGCTCCTAAGTGTGATTTTATTTTAAAAATGTCATACCATCTGGGACTTACTTCATATGACATTATGGAACAGAATTGGAGTTTATGAACTCAGAGGAGTCAAGGAGAAAACCATGACATTAAACAACTTTTTAGTACCAAGGGTGGTAAGCTGTGTTTAGGGGGAGGTACATTTTATTCAGGCTGGGATCTTGATAAAATGCTTTAGGAAAAATCCACTGATAAATGGTGGGTCCCTGCAGAAAACTGATTTTCATCTTCCACCTCAGCACTCGAAAATAGTGACAGCTGCACCATTGTACATTGTTTGAAACTTGTTAAATTTGGACCATGCTGTTAAGAGACAACTTGAGGACTGGTCTGAGGCAGATTAGCAAAGTGTCATTAGTGTGCACTGCCCAGTAAAAGTACTATGAAGAAGGAGCTGGGGTCTCTGAAAATTTCACCTTCATAACATAAACAGAAGCACCAAAGAACAAAAATCTGGTAAAGAGAAAATCATTCTCATCCAGAGATCAGACCCCTCTATCTGACATGGAGGAAACCTCTGGACCAAGTAGATAATACTAGATTCCATGCTAATCAACTCGTTTGATCTGCTGTATTGATCTGAACTTTGGATCCCTTTAGCAGAGCATCAGAACACACAACCACAAGGTGAAAGTGGTCTTCCAATTTCTCTTTTGAGGGTCACAATCCATGCATTACATTTAGCTTGGAAGCAAACCACTGGCAAGGCCTCTTAAGCATTTATTCCAAGATGGCCTCATCTGTTCTCTAAACCTAGCATAATCCTTCTATCTGTGTGTCATCTAACAATCTATGAGACAGGTTAGGCTAAAAGGTGATGATTACTGTTTCCAGCATGTTTTGCGGGTGACGGTAGATTTGGAGATCCTGGTGTCCCCATTCCAGTACAGCATGCCTAGTTGTTACTTCACATTAACCAAGCTAGAAAGCCCCGAAAACATATTCTCCAAGTTGAGAGAAACATATTGTATCACCCTAACCTTCAAGCGATGCTGCAAAGACCTCATTTGCTGTGTCAAAGAGTGATACATCTATAAATGTGAAGACCAGATACTGGATCCATTTCTTACAGAATAAGCAATGCATTTACAGCCCAGCAGTACTTGACTCTCCAACACAGAGTGACGCCAAGATGGCCAAAATCCTATTGCTTAGGATAGTAAATCACACTAGGCTAGCTGAATCAATGGAACTTAGCAAGTCAACCTTTCCGTAAGTTCCACTGATTCAAATGGGCCAACTTAGAATACTGTAGTCCCATATGAATCAATGAAACTTGCAGAGGAGTTGACTCGGGGTTATTTTACTACGCTAAGCAACATGATTTTGGCCAGTGGCCACCAACACATCAACTTAATGAAACAAGACAGGGAAAGACATGGAGTAGTCTTGCAGCCCTCCAGCAACCATCAATTTCCAGCAAAAAAAGAGGGTTGCAGTGAGTTTACTTTCTAAATAGAATACAAGCTCTCCCTGAACTGCTATATTACATACCAAAAAGTCAGAACCAACTTACAAAAACTGTTTCAAAGCAAGTATGGCTTTACTAGTTACACACATCCCAGTGACTTTCCATGGCAGAGATTCAAACTCAAGTTGCCTGAGTCTAGTCTGTTTATCCATTGCACCACAGAGGGCATCATGTTTTATCACCCCAAAATACTCATATTGTAACACTTTTTCCACATTTGTAAAACCTCTGGATAGTCCCAGGAACAGAAAACTTCCAAGTCATTTTGACAAGCATCTGTGACAGCTGAAACAGATGTCAGACTACACAAGGAAGCCATGCAGTCACTATGTCAGACTACACAGTAGTCACTATGTCAGACTACACAGGGAAGCTATTGAAATTCACAAACATAAGCACAGTGTCAACAAAAAAAAAATAGAAATCAACAAAGATTGGCTTCCAGTACTAAAAGCTGCAGAGTGCAAAAAGGTCAAAGCTCAATGATACCCCACCCAGCCGCAAGCAAAAGTGATCAATGCACACAATACAACAGCTAAGGACACCCATCAAAGATTGTTGCTAGCCCTGATTGCATTGAAATTTCTTAATCCCTTCCTCACAATACAATGACTAGCACCTGTTTTCCTGCATAGGACAAGTTTCCTCAACTTTAAAAACCCCAAGCTCACTCAATTTATAGCACAGAACACAGAGAGAATTCCTAGTTCCCTGAGCTCCTTGCCCTCTGAAGATGCCAGCCACAAAATCTGGTGAAACATCCGGAAGAAAAACTTACAGAACACGGCCAAACAGCCCCCAAAACTCACAACTATTAGAAAGGAAGGAGTTGGGAGGAAAGAGGGGGGGTAGCCCTTTCCTTCTCCCTCCTAATCAAATTTAGGTGGGTCTTTCTGATCACCTCTGCTGAAAATACTTAGGAAAGAGATCTATGACTTTCCAGATGTTGGATTTCAGTCTGTATCAATTGTAGCCAAATTAAGGGGAAACTGGAAATTTTTCCATCTGCCTCCATCTTACAGGGCCACATAATCGCCATCTCCAGCATAGAAAACTCTGTCGTCCTGGTGCTACTGCTGCTGAAACTTCCATCTGCTTGGAGGGTGATTGTTGTTGTTGGCAGTCACGGTCTCATATCACATCTTTCAGTGTCCCTGCGGCGGCCTCCACCGTGAAAGTAGCAATGGAGATCTGCTTCTTGACTTCTTCCCAAGCTTTGTGTTGGTCTCTTTTACTGTCGATGTCAAACAAGGCATCGTAGATCCCAGGGAAGGCCACACCTGCGTACTTGTTGTGACGGCTTGGCGCAAAGATGATGTGTCTGTTGGGCAAAGGTTGACACACATTACACTGGCATATCTTTGTCAAAAATGGGGTGTGTGTGTTAAATCTGGGCATCTTTACTCAACGAACATCTTACCCTTTAAGAAAAGTTTCCAGGATGATTTTTACACATTTACATTAAAGACGAAAATATACCAACGGAAACCAGTTCAATCCAAGAGTGATGATAAAGCAATCTATAGTAGCATTGGAATACAGTAGGACCCCTGTAGCTGCTGGGGATTCGTTCCAGGCCTTCCCGTGGATAATGAAAACCGTGGATAAGAGAGAACACCAAAAATCCCCTGAACTGCTGTTTTGTGACAGTAGCTTGTTTTACAGCTGCTGTTTCGTAACAGCAGCTTGCTTTATGATTGCTATTTTTGACAATAGCTTGCTTTATGGCTGCTGTTTTATGACATTACCTTTTTTTACAGCTGCTGTTTGTGATAGTAGCTTGCTTTGTGGATGCTGAATTATATATTTAATTCCCCCCCCTGCCAACCGTGGATAACTGAATCAGTGGATACCGGAGTCCTGCTGTACTAGTTTTCTTTAAACTCAGTTTTTTTAAAAAAATCTTTTGGTATCAGAAAGAGAATGCTGTAGCTACTATACAAGCTGTGCTGGGAAGATAATTTAATAAGATGGCTCTTGTGTGTGTTTTGGGGCTCTTTGGCCATGTTCTGAGAGTTTCTCCTGAGCAACTTGCCCTCTGAAGATGCCGGCCACTGAGACTGGCAAAACATCAGGAAGAAAAACTTCCAGAACGGCCAAACAGCCCCCAAAAAAAACCCATAACAACCATCTGATCCCAGCCATGAAACCCTTCGAGAACACAGTACGATGATTTAATACATTTATTACAGCTTTTTGGCAACAAAAAGGCACACACAGTGAAGCAAAGTGATGTAGTTAGGTTAAAACCAATGGAGTTTGTTTAGAAAGGCTCAATAAAAAAGAACCTCCAGCACTTAACTAGTCTAAACCTTCATCAATAACCACCTGTGCTTTCAATATTGGTGGGATTGAGCAAAGGGATCCCCTATATATCTCCAAAAAAGGGTAGAAATCACAGTCAAGAATGCATGCAGTCCTTCTATTTGGCTAACTATGGGTAAGGCCAAGAGGAAACACTTCTCATGGAGATTACAAGAGGTGAAGAAGCTCTTTCTGGACGATGTTAATGCAACCTCCAAAGAGTTAGTATAGTCCAGATGCACTGGATGGATTTCGGAAATTAATCCTCTTGGTATTTCAGGGATGGGTGATCTCAGCCAAACTGAGTGCTGTGTTTCAGACTGTGTTTGGTTGGCCACCCAATGGCTGTGCTTCTAAGGAAGAGTCCAATTTGCATGTTTGTTTGTTTTTTTAAAAAAGAATGCAGCGGATATGTTCCAAAAAGGCTGTCACAATGTGTGTGCGTGAATCCTTTGAATACTAGAATGACCAAAGATGCATTAAAAATAAAGAGTGGGAAGAGGTATGAGGGTGGTCAGATCTTCTCAGAACATGGACAAAAAAAAAAAACAACCATACTCCCTGTGGGACTTTTCTGGGGTGAAGGGAGGACCTAAAACAATAGGGTGTGTTTGGGGAACAGAGAGTGCAAAACTGGACAAAGCATGCAGCCCCGTGTGTCAGTGTTGCCCACCCCTGCTGTACGTGGATGGTTTACCTGTAAAATGGCCTGCCTGGTAGACCAAGGGGATCAATAAAGGCTCTCTCTAGAAGCATGAGCTGATCATTTGTGCTCCGCAGGGCCATGGAGCTGTACAAGATGAATCGATCAATCAAAACTTTATTAAAGTCAATGACCAGCAACAGGATATGATATAATAAATAGTAATTTTATATATATTATATTATATATATATATATATATATATATATAAACTGCCCACAAATCCATCCCGACCATCACAAAGCTATACCTTATTAATATCTGAGGAGTTAGTGATGCCAATGAGCCAGAGAGGAAGATCGAAATAGATGTATACATAAGACATCAGAGGGCATATATACATACAGTTCCATGTACATAAGACATTCCACATTTTTGGTTAACCAAGAGTTGTTGATACTTAGCGGGTTATGTATAGTAAATGATACTTTTAATTAGTTGGTAATGCTGGTCATTGACCTGCAAATTTTGATCGCTGCACCGCAGAACCTAGCCACACTATATGTTATAGAAAAATTGATATCTGACAGAAGCAACTGAGTGTAATAATGACCAGAGCGTCCTGGATATTTATAGAGTATTGGAGATAAAAGCTTAGCCCAGGTATCTATAAAAGGTACAGTGAAGAAGTACATGTTCTTCTCGGCCTTTTGGCTAAGATCAAGTGTGTACAAGATGAAGACATCATGAAGATTGTAGGGCAGACGTGTTGAATTTTCTTTCCATCTGAGAGATGATACATTCTAGCCCGCTTGCAGTGCCTATATATTTACTGTAGTATCTATGCCCCTAAGGAGATGGGTGCAATTTTCCAATTCCTGTTTCAATTCCTAGTCTATCTCCTGGAGGTCAGGCCTGGCGCCTTTGTGCCTGCACAGGCCTATGTGATGGGTGATGGCAGCGGTGGCAGCAGGACCAGGTAGGGAGGTGATGGAGGAAAATAGGAAGGGGGTGGGTGGATATCCATCCCCCTTTGCCAAACAAAATGAAGCACCAAGGGGAAAAGACGTTTGGTGATTCATTTCATTTCAGCAAAATGGGATCCCCGAATTGGTTCACAAAAGGAACCATGAACCAGCCAGATTCATCATTTTTATTCACTGTTTAATTTACAGGCAGTTTTGTTCCTAATATTGTTTGTCCTTAATTATTATCATTTCCTGCTCATTCTTCCATTGCTATTCCTTCCAAAGTCTGTGGTTTGGTTCCCTTCTCTATTCATTATGGAATGCTGTATTGCTCCATACTGTCACAATCATAAAAACTTCACAAGCACTGTTTTGGGGGATTAGGGATCCTGAATCAAGATACAGTGGTACCTCTACTTACGAGTTTAATCCGTTCCAAATGCATGCTCTTAACCTGAACAACTCTTAAATATAGCAGCCCTCTCTAAAAATAAATAAATAAATAAATAATGTAACTAGAGCAGACCGCATCTAAAATTTGTAAGGCAGCAGTTAAAATGCCAACGGTTTTTTGCTGCTAGGTCAAACTGCTCTTAAATCGAGCTGCTCATAAGTAGAGGCACCCCTGTACAGTCATCAGAAGAGGTGAGCTCCATTCCATAAAACTTTTTTCCAAATATAACTTGTTAGTCTTAAAAGCAACCCAGAATTGTTCGCTGTTTCACCAGCAACAGCCTAGCCCAGCCACCCTTCTCAAAATGCATTACAGCTTGCAAAAAAATCAAATCAAAACTTTTCACCCCAAAAAACTTACTCATTCTGATCAAGCTGTGACAGTCTGTAGTTAAAGTCGGCAGCTTCCTTTGTGAAGTTGCTCACTGCAGAGAAGAGGGAATCTGCAAATGGAGAGTTACAAACATTCTCAGCAACAAGACAACAGAAGGAATGTTGGAGGTGACAGGACTCTAAGGACACATGCAGGGGAGTGGTATGAAGAGACAGATATCTAGTCTCGTGCGCTCCCAGGCGCATCTGGTGGGGCCACTGTGAGATACAGGAAGCTGGACTAGATGGGCCTTTGGCCTGATCCAGCATGGCTCTTCTTATGTTCTTATTTGGAACTACTGCTCTAGCACAAAGCCTTAGGGCTACAGACTCTGAGAAAGAGCTCAGCATAAAGACATCCCTATGTCTGCTGCACTTATGCAGTGTTGGCACATCCAAAAGACAAGTATAAGTGGAAGCAAAATTAAAGAGAGAGCTAGAGAGTGCATACACATGAGCCATTCAGATCAGCTGGGACCAGGGCAGGAATGGAGCATGATCACTCTGACTCTTAAGCTTCTTTCTTGTACGCTGTGGACACAGTGCATTGCTCTGTTACACAAAGGACAACCCCTGTTCCCCAGTTTTGACACTGAGATCTCAGGATATAGCAGCCCGAAACAGAGTCTTTGATCACCCCAGAGTGCAGGGCACTTAATAGTGGACTTAAACTACAGGAAGGCAGATTTTGGTTATACAGTGGTACCTTGTATAAAGGGATTAATTCGTTCCAAATGAAATTATGTTAAGCAAAATTTCCTTTATACAAATTCCCATAGGAATGCATTGAAAATGGAGTAATCCCATTTTTATGTTGTACAGATTATCCCCATAGGAGATTATGTTAAGCAAATTTCCCCCATCTCCGGATTTTTATGTTGTACAAATTTTATGTTATACAAGGGTCCACTGTATATCAGGAAAAACTTCTTAACTAGAGATGGGCACGAAACGAGCAATTTTTCGTTTTCATTTTTGTTTTTTCATTTCGTTACATAACAAAACAAAAAACGAATTTTGTCTCCAAAATGAAACAAAACGAACTGGAACAACAGAAATTTTGTCATGCATTTCGTTTTCGTTGTGGCAAATACATTGAACTGTAATGAATGCTAACGAAACAGCAATTTTTCATTTTTGTTTTCGTTTTTTTGTTTTGTTACGTAATGAGACAAAAACAATTTTTTTGCAAAAAAATTCACAAAAAACGAAAACAAACCGAAATGGACCCCCTAAACGACAAATGACAAACGAAACACAATTTTTTTGAGTCGTGCCCATCTCTATTCTTAACTGTTAGAGCAGTACAATAATGGAACCAGCTGGGTGGGGGGAGAGAGTACTCCAGTGCTGGAGACACCAAAGAGAATATTAGTCAACCATCTGTCTACTTTGAATTGTATTTGTGCAGTGAGCAAGTGGTGAACTCAATGGCCTTTAGGCCCCTTTCCATCTAATTATTTTATGGTTTCGTTTCTAAGTATGAAAGCACAGCCGTAAAGATCCAGAATTGCAGTGAAGTCCTGCTTACCAAAGGAGACTCGATACATCTCAAGCTGTGTTTTGTGTTTGTTGGCTAAATCATAGATTCCAGTTGCGTAACTCCTTAGAGCTTCTGCGTAATCCTGGCAACTAAGAGGAAGGACCAGGGAAGTGGCAAGTTCATAGACCAACCCTGCCCGTAGCTGAGCCACAGCAAGCTGCTTCTTGAAGGTGGGGTCGTAAAAGCGCTCAACCAGCTCAAAGGTCTCATAGATGGTGTGGTAAACAGGGTAGTTGCTGAATCGGTCCATTTTCTGCCAAGGAGATCAAACAAACAGGTCAGAAGATGACAGCATTCACATCACGCCAACAACATTCAAGCTACTTTCATATCGCATCACTTCTGCCTCAGAAGTAAGGTACTCCCTCGCTTATTATGGAACCACCTGCGATAAAGGAAAATCCATGAAATGCAGACCTTAGTAAACTGACCTTGGGCTGCTCCTGCCAGCTGTGTTTCCAAAGAGAGGTTTTTAACCCCCTCCTGACACCTCAGGAAACCTTGCTGCCAGGAGCTCAAGGTCTGTTTGCTGAGATGTCAGGAGGGGGTTAAGAACTACTCTTTGGAAACAGCATCCAAGCAGCCCAAGGTCAGTTTGATGAGGTGTTAGGTGTTGGTTAAAAACCTCTCTTTGCAAACAGAGGTGGCAGGAGCAGCCCCAGCTCTGTTTGCAGAGATGTCAGGAGGGGGTTAAAAACCTCTCTTTGGAAGCAAAATGGAGACACCTCAGCAAGGGCTGCTCCTGCCAGCTCCACTTGCAAAGAGAGGTTTTTAATCCCCTCTGGACACCTCAGGAAATCTTGCTGCCAGGAGCTCAAGGTCTGTTTGCTGAGATGTCAGGAGGGGGTTAAAAACTCTCTTTGCAAGCAAAATGCAGATACCCCAGCAAGGCTGCTTGCAAATAAAGGTTTTTAACCCCTTCCTGGCACCTCAGCTGTCAGGCAGGTATTAAAAACCTCTCTTTGCAAGTGCAGCCAGCAGGAGCAGCCGCAGGTCTGTGTGCTGAGGTGCCAGGATTGGGTTAAAAAACTCTCTTTGGAAGCCTGCTTCTCTCAAGGGAAAAAAAAGCACAATATACTGAGACCATAATACAGTGGACCCTTGTAGAACAAACAGCTTGTATAACATAAAATTTGTACAACATAAAATGTTCCAGAGATAGGGGAAATTTGCTTAACAGAATCGCCTATGGGCCAAATCCGTACAACATAAAAATAGGATTGCTTCATTTTCAATGCATTCCTATGGGAAATTTGTATAAAGGAAAATTTGCTTAACATAATTTAATTTGGAACGAATTAATTCCTTTATACAAGGTACCACTGTATATGAACCATGTTGTGGCGGGGGACTACTGTATTTGCTAGATATTGGAACTCCAATAATCCAATAACATTGGAGGAATGGTACAGGGACTTATGGAATAAGGCTATTAATGATAAATTTACTAGTGAAATTAAAATTAGGTAGGGCTTGAAAAATCTAAATATTTTAATGGAATATGGGATAAAATGTTGGCACATGTATTTCATAATGGTAAAGGGCACACACCAGGAGAAGACTCAATGTATTTTCCATAGAATCATAGAATCATAGAGTTGGAAGAGACCTCAAGGGCCATCTAATCCAACCCCCTGCCATGCAGGAACCCCATCACAATATTTTCGACAGATGGCCATCGAGCCTCTGCTTAAAAACCTCCAAAGAAGGCGACTCCACCACCCTTTGTGGCAGCATATTCCACTGCTGAACAGCTCAAACTGTCATGAAGTTCTTCCTAATTTTCAAATGGAATCTCTTTTCCTGTAGTTTGAAACCATTGCCCCGAGTCCTAGTCTCTGAAGCCATGGAAAACAAACCTGTTCCCTCTTCAATATGACATCCTTTCAAATATTTAAACATAGCTATCACATCCCCTCTCAGTCTTCTTTTAGAGAGGCTAAACATTTCCAGTTCCCTAAGCCGTTCCTCATAAGACATTTCCTCCAGACCCTCAACTATCCTGGTCACCCTCCTCTGCACCCACTCAAGGTTGTCAACATCCTTTTAAAACTGAGGTGCAGAGAACTGGACACAGTACTCCAGGTGGGGTCTGACCAGAGCAGAATAGAGTGGTACTATCACTTCCCTTGATCTGACCAGACACTATGGTTCTGTTGATGCAACCAAGAATCGCATTGGCTTTCTTGGCCACCGCGTCACACTGCTGACTCATGTTCAATTTGTGGTCCACCAAGAATCCCATATCCCTTTCACAGGTACTATTCTCCAGTCAAGTGTCCCTCATTCTATATATGTGCAATTCATTCTTTTTATCTAGATGTAGCACCCTACATTTCCCTCTGTTGAAATCCATTCTGTTAGTTTTGGCCCAGCATTCTAATCTGTCAAGGTCCTTTGCAGAGAAATGGGAGGGTTAGTATTTTAAGTTTTGTAAGCCTGTGCCAAGTCCCGAGTGGGTAAGTGAGTTGCACGGGGCTTGTCTTGTTTTGTAGGTTTTTGATTAACTTTTTCCCCCTTTTGTATAAATGTTGTTTTATGTTTTGTATTGTAGTTTTTTACTGAATAATTTTTTTAAAAAAGAAGGCACAGTGTGGTATAGCAGTTAGAATGCGAGGCTCGGACTTGGGAGAAGTCACTCACTACCTTAGCCAGATTTTACCTCACATGGTTGCTGTGAGAGGGTAAAGAAAAAAAGCCAAAAAGCTCTCTGGAAGAATGGTGGGACATAAAGAGAATCCCTATTGTTGCTGTTGCTGCTGCTGCTGCTGCTGCTGCTGCTACTACGATACTACTACTACTACCACCACCACCACCACCACTACTACTACTAATTATTATAAATTGGACTCAAATGGAGCTAGATAGCCTGGATAGGAAAACAAGAGAACTTATGACCATTCACTGTGCACTACAACCACGCAGTGATGTTGACAGGCTGTATTTACCTAGAAAATTAGGTGGTAGAGGTCTTTTGCAAGTGAGGCAGACAATTGAAGAAGAGAAGCATGTGTTGGCAGATTATGTAAAAAAAGAGTACAGAGCCAGCATTATTGGAGGTTAAGAACAAGGAGGTGTTTGAAATAAAGCAAACAAAGGGTCAATACAGGAAAACAACAATGCAAGTACGAGCTGATGGTTAGCGTAATAAAACACTACATGGGCAGTTCCTCGGGAAAACAAAACAAAGGAAAAGTAGATGAGGAAAAGACCTGGTTATGGCTCACCAATGGAACACTGAAAAAAGAGACAAAAGCGCTGATTTTTGCAGCTCAAGAACAAACTATTAAAACAAATGCAGTTAAGGCTAGAATAGAAACATCAGCTGAGTACCCCACATGTAGACTCTGTAAAGAGGCAGATAAATTTATTGACCATATATTGAGTTGTTGCAAGAAAATTGCTCAGACTGATTACAAACAGTGCCATAATGTAGTTGCTCAAATGGTCCACTGGAATTTGTGTCACAACTATCATCTGCCCATAGCAAAGAACTAGTGGGATCATAAACATAAAAAAGCAAAATTATTTTGGGACTTCCGAATACAGACAGACAGGGTTTGGGAGCATAATACCCCGGATATTATGATTGTGGAAAAGAAAAAAGTGTGGATCATTGACATTGCTATACCAGGTGATAGTAGAGTCCGAGAAACAACTTGAAAACATTACTTGATATCAGAATCTGATAACTGAACTTCAGAGACTCTGGCATAAACCGGTACAGGTGGTCCTAGTGGTAATCGGCACACCGGGTGCAGTGCCTAAAGAGCTAAGCAAGTATTTAGAAGAAATTGGAGTTGACAAAGTCACCATTAGTCAGCTGCAAAAGGCCAACTTACTGGGATCTGCTTGCATAATTCACTGATACATCACATAGTCCTAAACACTTGGGAAGTGTTCAACTAGTGATTTGTAATACAAAATTGTTTGCTGTGTTGTTGTTGTTGTTGTTGTTGTTATTATTATTATTATTATTATTATTATTATTATTATTATTATTATTATTAATAATAATAATAATAATAATAATAATAATAATAATAATAATAATAACAACAACAACAACACAGCAAACAATTTTGTATTACAAATCACTAGTTGAACACTAATTAATAATAATAATAATAATAATAATAATAATAATAATAATAATAATAATAATAATAATAATAATAATAATAATAATAATAATAATAATACATAGAAGGACCACTATATCCATAGAGGATACATTCCCAGACCTATTGCAGATGCCTGAAACCACAGATAATAGTGAACCTTATTTGTCGCATAGCGTCTGGTTCCCTCTAATGCCTATTTCTAGTAATACATCTCGGAAAAACACTATTTCTAAGTTTTTTTATTGAGTATTTTCAGGCATCAGATAGGTGAAACTGTACATACCTGTACTGATCCCACAGATACAGATGTCCTACTGTAACAACAACAGCAGCAGCAGCAGCAGAATCCTATTGCATATTTACCGTAGTGTTAGCTTAACCATCATAAATGTCAGTGGTGAATAGGTGTAAGATTAGAAGTCAGTGCCCCACCTGGTTTAGTCTGTGCTCCAGATTTGAACTGTTTTGTAAATTTGTTAAATTACTGCACTAGAAAACCAAAACTAGGTATGACTCTTTTTAGAATCTGACCATCCTGTTTTGATCTGGATCTCATGGAGATTGGTCCAAATTAGGCAGCTTTGGTTTACAATTTGTGATCTGTTCAAATGCAGCTCACGGCCCCATGAAAAGCATTGACTGAGGCACCCACTGTCACCAAGTAATTCCTCCGGGATTTTTCTGAGGGGACAGGAAAAGAATGCTATAGGAAAGAGAGGGAGAGTGTCTTATTTCAGTAGCGCATTCAAAGTCCTCCAGAAATAATCACACAAACAACAGTGTCAGCGTTCGGACAAACTGATCAACTTACCCTATTCTTAGTATACCGCGCTCTGCCCGAAACAATTCCCAGACGCTGGAAATAAGCTTCAAAATCACTGCCTGATCCAAGTTTGTTTATCCTGCCCAGAATGGGACAAAAAGACAGCATCATTAGACCATTCGGCATGTCACATCTGAATCAAGTGAAAACAGTGTGCGCATGGGTGGTTTTGACAACTATCTAGCGGAACCAGCGTTCTCACAATTCAAGCGCCAGGATTTTTTAAAATAATCATTCTGAATGATGACATCACTTGCCACAATTCACCTAGGCTTTCTGGAACCCGCAGCCTGAGTGTGTGTGTCATCATCATGTTAATTTGAGGGACAAAGGTTTCCTCTAAAAACAGTACGCAGTTGTGAGAAGTCCTTGTTCCATCAGGCAATGTATCTGAGGTCGGCTTCCTCAAGAATTGGCAATTAAGAACCGTTACCACTAAAAAAGACCTGCCCCTAGTGCAGATAAAACAATCAGAATTATTTAGTTGGTACAAGTCCACGGGGCTGCCTGCATTTCTGGATTCTGTGAGAGGCCATAGGTGCCGTGATTAATGGATGCTCGCTAGTGCAAACCTATATTGATAAGATTTGCAGCCAGAAAAAAAAAGGAAGAGTACCTCACCTGGGGAGGTTCTCATTTTCTGGGAAGGATCCTTTGCAAGCCAGCTCTCATAGAGAGATCTGCCTTCATATCCTTCATCGGGGCTTGCAATCTAGAGAGGAAACAAAGAGGTGTCTGGTATGCGACCATTGTCTTTATTACTTTAAGCATGTGAAGATATTCAAAACACATTAAAAACCAGGAGAAGAGGTCCTATGTTTAAATATTTGAAAGGATGTCATATTGAAGAGGGAACAGGTTTGTTTTCCATGGCTTCAGAGACTAGGACTCGGGGCAATGGTTTCAAACTACAGGAAAAGAGATTCCATTTGAACATTAGGAAGAACTTCATGATAGTTAGAGCTGTTCAGCAGTGGAATATGCTGCCACGGAGGGTGGTGGAGTCTCCTTCTTTGGAGGTTTTTAAGCAGAGGCTGGATGGCCATCTGTCAGATGTATTGTGATGGGGTTCCTGCATGGCAGGGGGTTGGACTGGATGGCCCTTGAGGTCTCTTCCAACTCTATGATTCTATGATTCTATGATTATCTATTAAAAGGGATGGGTTTTAGGAATGAGCCTTGTGAATGCCTATACTGTATTCTCCTGCAATAACCTGTCCTAGTTGTGAGATCTTCCGGGGACCCTTTCTTCAGATCTTGCCTCTCTTGAAAGGCATGTCTAGGGCAGGATGCGAAACAGGACCTTTTCAGTGGTTGCTCCCAGAACTTATCAACTCTCTGCCAATGGAGACCCAGTTAAGGATCTAGAAACCTGACATTTAATATTTTAGATGAAGAAGTACTGTATATACTCAAATATAAGTCTAGTAAGGGGCCCTCAACTTATATTCGGGTCAATACTTTTAGCCGCTGAGGCAAGTGCTTGGGTTGGTGGCTAAAAGTCATTTTAAACATTGCATGCCACTTATCTTGACCCCCCTCTGTATCACAGGGGAGCAGCATGCGATGTTTAAAATGACTTTTAGCCACTGAGGCAAGCGCCTGCCTTGGTGGCTTAAAGTCGTTTTAAACATCATACACTGCTCCCCCAGCTCACAAAGGAGGAGCTGCCAGGCCCTGCTGCATTTTCCACCCTAGACTTATACTCGAGTCAATACATTTCCCACATTTTTGGGGGGTTAAATTAGGGGCCTTGACTTATACTCGGGTCGACTTATAGTCAAGTATCTATAGTAAGTTTCTTTCTTTCTGGACTAACCAAGCTCAAGTGGACAGAAAAAGGCCAGAAAGCGGAGAAGAAGCAGAGACAGCTAAACAAACAAACAAACAAACTGGAGTGTCTGTACCTCTTTTGTCAGATTATACACCAATTGATGAAGAAGGGGTGAGCAGTCAACTCTTAATGTGTAGTTGCCTGAAAAATCAAACCGTAGACAGGCATTGCTTTCCTATGTTACTAATGGGCCCCACTCTTGGGAAAGTAATCACGGTATTTAAAAAGCGAGATTTAAAGGGAATCCATGGAAATAGCCTCATACTAAGATATCACATTTTTATTTACTCGGACTCAAAGCCTGTAAAAGTTAATGTTTTGGGAGGAAATGATTTCAAGATCCCGATAGACTACGAGGTCGCCTAACTGTCTCGCCATGAGGTAGCTCTTAGTCAGCCAAGGTGAGCAAGTGTGGAATGCTAAGAGGCCTTCACGATGCAACCCTGCCTGTGAGCAGTCCAAGTGTCATGAGAAATAGAGGAGAACCAGGAATGGAGGACTCTCTGACTGAAAACATTGCATGGAACTGAAGCCCAGAGGAGTCCCTTCACCTTCTATGGATGAATCCGTGTTGATGTAAGCGACGCCACGGGCCTGCAGAATCTTCACATTCTCCTGCAGTAGCAAGAAGGTAGACAGTTGAAGGTTGGTAGAGTTGAGAACAAAGGAAATAAGTTTTTTTCTTTGCCCGGTGTGTTGTCACTCTGTGGAACTCCTTGCCACAGGATGTGGCGATGGCCTCTGGCCTTATCCTTATCTAGGAAATGTCCATCACAGGTTACAAGCCATGATGGGGATAGGTGTTATACCCAGGATTAAAAGAGTACCTCAAAGTGCCAGACGCAGGGGAGTGGTATCAAGAGACTGGTATCTAGTGGTCTCATGTGCTCCCAGAGGCATCTGGTGGGGTCACTGCGAGATACAGGAAGCTGGACTAGATGGGCCCTTGGCCTGATCCAGCAAGGCTCTTCTTATGTTCTTAAGTGTTACTAGACAGGCTTACTGGTTAACTGAGCTCAAACCAAGAAGACATGAAAGAAATTTGCTTTAAAAAAACAGTGCTGCTAGACCAGTGATGGCGAACATTTCAGAGACCGAGTGCCCAAACTGCGATTCAGAACCCACTAATTTTTCACAAAGTGCTAATAGAGCAATTTAACCTGTATACAGGTGGCTGTGAATGGGGTGATTTCGGGTGCCCAGAGAAAGGGCTCTGAGTGCCATCTTGGACACCTGTGCCATAGGTTCACCAACACTGTGCTAGGCTAACTCTGAAAGTCATAAAACGGCAGCAGATTGTTACTTGCCTTCTCTGTTGTACTTTTACTGCCAGGAATGGAGGCATGGGATTCCTGAAATTTTGTGACTCATGGGCTAAGATACGTTTGGTGCTTCCTTTTGGGCAACAGGTTGTTTACATTTTGTCTTCTCAATTGTTTTGGTCCAGAACCAATTTGCGTTGCGCTTCATTCTCCTAACCTCACTTACAGATGCAGAGCTAACCTGAACATTTTGAAATGAAGGACAACGTGGGAAGCTTTACAGACACCGGTGGGACTCACAGTTGATTCATGCATATTAATAGAGAATCTTAGACATGCAAAGCTGAAGCCTACAGACCATTTCTTCTGATGACATTAGGATAGCTTTAAGGGGCACGGGGCAGGCTGGGTGTGGTAGATACCGCCACATCTCTGCCATTCAGCAACTTTCTAACACTAACTGGAGCACTTGCCCTGCTGCCGATCATAGGACAAGCGACACCCGCTAGATTAGGCATTCTGCTTCACCACAGTGTGCTTACCTCTGCCCACTCGGTGGAACCTAACAATCCAAATTCCTCTGCATCCCAGCTGGCGAAGACGATTGTTCTTCTAGGCCGCCAACCTGCATGCACAGAATTGAAGTTAGGCAGAAGAGGTCATCAGGGGCGTGGCGTGGGGAGGACAAGGGGGCGGGGTGCCCCAGGCGCAGCCATTAGGGGCGCCAAATCACCTACCGCCCCCACCCCCCACCCCACCCCGCTGCCATCTCCGAGTCCGGCTGCGAGCGGCAAAGGTGGGGAGGAGGAGGTAGCTCCTGCCTTCTCGCCCCAGAGGGCAGGACGGGGCAAAGCAGGAGACGCCGAGGGGAGATGACATCGAGAAGCAGGGTGGAGTCTCTCCTCCTTCCCTTCCTCCTCCTCCTCTTCTTTTCCTCCTCCTCCACTGCCATGTGCACCCAAAGTGGAGGGTAGCGGGGCTCTTGCGGGCAGGGGGCAGATGAGCGCTCAAAGTAAAGAGGGGAAGGGGGTTGGCGGCAGCGATTGTGCCTCCAAGCGCTCCCCGCTGCTCCATCTTCGCCAGGGGCATGACTCTTATGATTGTTCTTTGCACACACACACGCACGCACACGCATGCACACACACACACAGAAGGAGGCGGACAGAGCTAGGGGGTACGGCGGAGGAGGAGGGCAGGTCACAGCCCGGAGAAGTGGGGACCGGACCGTGTGGGGGGTGGCGGGGGGAGGGCACAAAAATGATTTTGTCCCCGGGTGCTCCAGACTCTAGCTACACCTCTGGAGTTCATTCTCCCATGAGGATGACCAGTGGTATCAAACTACCATGTCTCAACAGAAATCCCACTGAGTTACACGTGGCTTACTCCTAGTTAAGCAGGCACATGCTGGTTTTGTTTCATGAGCAAAAACTGAATAATCCAGCTCAAAATACAACCAACTTCATTAAATTGCACATTTAAAAAACAACCCACTTATTTTTCGCAAAGTGCCAAAACGGCAATCTAACCTGAATACAGTGGTACCCTGGGTTACAAATAGAGATGGGCACGGAACAACCCACTTATTTTTCCATTACGTAATGAAACAACAAACGAAAATTGTGATGAAAATGCAACAAAATGAACAGAACCACGAAAATTGTGGTCGTTACGTTTCGTTTCCATTAATAGCAATGTGCAATGAAATGAGCTGTTTTAAATGTTAAAAAACGCCCTGGACATCCGTAAAAACGCAGCAATAATTATTTATATTGTCTGATAATACCTACCAGGGGGGTTGGGGTCCTTAAAACGTTTGTTTTTATCTTCTCCCATCGCGATGTATTTTTCTTTTCCCTTTAAAATGGATGTCGCCACCAGCCACAAAATGGAGGCAAGCCATGCGATGTGGGATCATGTTCAACCAATAGCATGCCCAGGTTGCAGACTGGGCGGGCAGGTCTAGCAGCCATAGAGGGCATAAAAAGCTCTGGCAGCCCCCGTCCTCCTTGCAGTCTCTGGTGGGAGTTAGGGTGGGATTGCTGTCTCTGCGACTCTAGCTTCAGTCCTGCAGCCTCCCTGTGTGCGTGCGTGCGTGCTGCGTACCTCTCGGTGAGTACCCTCCCCTGCCCCGCAGTGCAGTCACTCTGCGGCTGCCTTGCACCCTGGGCAACGCCTGCCGCTGCCTTTGCAGCCTCCCTGCATACCTAGTCTATACTGTGTCTCTGCCAGCATCCATTTTTTTAGTGTTTTCCCTCTGGTCTGGGGCGTTGGGGGATGCATGCGCACGGAAATGCTTTAAAAATTGTGCAAAAAGCGGGTAGAAACGACAAACGAAAAAACGAAAAATGGTAACAAATTTTTTCAAAAAATTCCCGACGAACGGAAATGAATCGAAACAGACCTCTCAACGACAAACGAAAAACCGAAACGCCATTTTTCTGCTTCGTGCCCATCTCTAGTTACAAATGCTTTGGGTGCTACCCTCTGGGAAAGCGAGCATCGAAGAGCAAGCTGTTGAATTTCCTGCGGCCACAACACCCTCACTGTGGCCGTGGGAAATTCAAAAGCCCTGCTCTTCGATCTCGTTTTCCTGAAGGGAAGCACCCCATCTGGAAAACCAGGGGGAGTAGCGGTGGGTTGTGGGCTCATTCATAGCCCCAATTTACTCTTTAGCCATGCTATTCTAAGCACCCCAAAAGCAACGTGGCTGGACAGTAAACTGGCCTACAAGGGAACCCACAAACCACTGCCTCCCCGTCGCCTGGCTCTCTTCACTGAGCCATTTTGGCAGTCTCGAAACGGCTCCGTGAAGAGATCTGGGTGAAGGCTCCTTTGTGGGCCCAGTTTACTCTCCAGCCACACTGCTTTTGGCATGCTTAGAGTGGCATGGCTGGAGAGTAAACTTGGGGCTACGAACAAGCCCAGAAACTGCTGTGTCCCTTTCGACTGGCTCTCTGGTGTGCTCAGAGCAGAAGGGAAGTGCCATGGCTGTGAGGGGGCGATGTCACCCACAGAAAGGGCTCCGTGTGCCACCTTTGGCACCCGTGCCAGAGATTCGACAAAACTACACTAGGAAATCACAGTTTTCCCTCCCAACTGCTCTTTGTTCTTTCTGCTACTCACTTACCTTCCAGCACCATCCTGCCAAAACTCCGGGCAACTTCTTGAAGAACAGCAGCTCCTGTAGTTGGGTCAATGCCACCAAACACCCAGGAGTCCCTGTGGCCTCCAAAGATAACATACCTATCTAAAGAAGAGAATCAAGATTGGGGGTATGAAAGATTCCAAGAACTGGATCCAGATTCAGAATCACTTGGCATAATTTGGCTCCCTGATTCTTACAAGAAACTTCTCCAGCAAAATGGGGTGGAGAATAATGAGAAAATTTTATACCCAGAGGCCTTAGTGAAACAAACAACTCTTGTCCTATACAAAAGTTATTATATTAGAAACAATGCAGTGGTAGATAATAGAATGCAGCAAGCTTCCCATGTCTGCAGGATCGGTATGAATAGTTATACCCATCTAGAGTCTGAAAATATTAAAAATATTAAAAACAAAAACCTAGAAATGCATATTTTCATGTTGTATTTACCAGAGGTGGCCACTAGAGGGTGCCAGAGACCTTGAGCTATATTCTTGCTTTTGAAGCATAGCAAGATTTCTGGCTCATTCTAGTGGCCAGTTCTGGTAATACGCAGTGAAAATATGCATTTTGGATTGCTTTCTTCTACCATGCTATGTATAGTGTTTTTATTATCCATGATTTTCAGCATCTGCAGGGGTTGGTTACCAATTCTCAGTCAATATGTAAGTCCTACTGTACTATGCTGGTTATAGATCTATGCATTCATAATATAATGAAGATTTATATAGGGGAAGGTATAAAGCTGATTTTACTTCCAAATTTCCCTAACAACTGAAGAACTATAAAGTTTTCTCAGCAAAAGTTTCAACATTTCCATTTCTATGAAATCCTGCTCTAACTCTGGATGGATGGATGGATGGATGGATTGACGGACGGACGGACGGACGGACGGACGGACGGACGGACAGGCAGACAGACAGACAGACAGACAGAAAGACAGACAGACAGACAGACAGATAGATAGATAGATAGATAGATAGATAGATAGATAGATAGATAGATAGATAGATAGATAGATAGATAGATAGATAGACAGACAGACAGACAGACAGACACTAGGTTATTTTGAAACCTACAGCAAAATCAATGGTTGCAAGGGACTTATATTCTTAAAACTGCAGTTGACTTCAAAAGTAGATTTTGTTATTGTTGCCATTATTGTTATCCATTTCTCCACTGCTAGAAGAGCTCTTCAAAATGCAGCTTTTGCTGTTTTCCTCCAACCTGAGTCAGTGCAGGTTTTGGTATGGTGAATCAACTACTGGATCCAGACTTGGTAAATCCAGTTTCTAGTCCACATGAAGCCATAAAACTCCCTGCAATGATCTTAGACCCATCACTCTTTCTCCAGCTTGGAATACATCCTCATCCTCTATGACAATGGCTGAGATCCAGTAATCAATCACAACTAGAGTAAGCCCACTTAATCAATGGAATCTGCAGAGGAGCTATCTGTGAAGATTCTCAGTCATCCAGGTGAGGTTATCTGGAAGGTGAGTCACGACAAACGGACTTCTTCTCTTGTGAAATCGAAAAGTTTTGCTACTCATCCAAGCAGCTTCGTCAGTCTGAGGAAGCTGCTTGGAAGATAAGAGAAATGTTTCGATCTCACAAGAAAAGAAGTCCAGTTGCAGTAAGTCAACTTCCAGATTACAGAGGAGTTGACTCACCAAATCCCCACTGATTCCATTGGCCAACTCTCATGGCAACCTGCTCCTCAATTTCTGCCTGCTCTATTTAACACACTCTCTAGGGGTCCTTGGATTTAGGGTAATGCAGAAGTCAGGAGGAACAAAAGATGGACACTGGCATTTGAGAAGGGCACTGGCAAGCTGACCAAAATATGGCCACTTTCACATTAGGAACACAAGGAAGATCTTAAAATCAACAAGCATGAAGGGCTGGGCTCACCTGGTTCTTCTGCACCCTTGATGGTCCCAATAACGTTGTATATTCGTGTAACCTGGTTGACTGTGTGAACGTGCATCTGGACTTTTCTAAAAGAAGAAGAAAAAGGGTGCAAGACATCCTTTAAGCCAGTGGTTCTCAACCTTCCTAATGCCACAACCCTTTAATGCAGTTCCCCATGTTGTAGTGACTCCTTGCCCTGCTTGGAAGAGGCCACAAGCCCCCTATGGCAGGCCACTGCCGCTGGTGCCATAGAGAACTTCCCTCTACCGGCACCCTCAGCCAATCGCAGCCTCCGGTGCCATTGATTGACACCCCCTTCAACCAATCAAGCTGTAACTCACTCAATCTCCCTCCCTTCTGCTCTCCCCCTCCAGACCCAAGCCATTTGTGCCTTTTTCTTCACTGGCTCATGGCGACCCCTGTGAAATGGTTGTCCAACCCCCAAAGGGGTCCCGACCGCCAAATTGGGAACCACTGCTGTAAACTGTAAGGCCAGCTAAAGGAGGATTCACCAAGGAAAGATGGTTTCACCGCAGTTTGTAAAAGATAACTTCTGCCACTGCCTGAATCTACCAGCCGGTACAGCTAGGCATGGTTACAGTTCCAAATTCCCAGCCCCAACTTTTCCAAGCTTTGAGCCTGACTTATTGTCACTGGGACCGATCCTAGTAATATGAGAGGAATCAGCCTTGTGTTAATAGTTTTGTCTGCAACCTTGCATGCAGTGATTTGAGTGACTGGGAGGGACTTTCTGAGCAAGGGAGACTGTTAATCTATCTAGCACTAACCAATAATTCCTTCCTGCCTCTGAATTCAAAGAGAGTCCCGCTGTCTACTGAGTATTCCTTCCCTCTCTTCAGTCTGCTGGAGTCAGGTTGTTAGTTTGATGTTGATCTGTTCACAACTGTAAGTAATGAAATGTTTTTATTCTACAAATATCTCAGAGTGAGTTATTAGGACTATAAGTGCCAGTTAATGAGAAATGGTTGGATTCCGGCATTGTTAATTTCCTCCGTGAATCTCTGTTCATCTATATGCATAGGAAAAAATACTCTGCAAAAAATACTGTATTGTGTTGATGCAAATATCAGGATGATGTATTCAAATCTGCAACAAAAATAACAGAATGTCCCAAAGAAACTGCAGAACTACCAGAGTGGCAACACTCTGTGAACACATTCACTCTCTGCAGTGGGCAGAAGGAGAGGTCATCTGAGGAGCCAAGAGGAATCAAGATGGCAGAAGACAGCAAACTCACCTTGTGGAATTTACGCCTGAAAATCCAGGCCCAATGTTATAAGATACATTGAGATTCCCCTTCCATGCTTCGCCTGGAGCAGCAGGGCCTCCCATGTACCTGCAAAGTAGGAAAATCAAAAACAAGGAATATCTGTGAGGTCCCTTTAAATCCTTATCTTTTTAATTTAAGGATTCCCAGATGAGAATTTGGGAGGCAGTAAACATGTTATTATGATAAGCTTATCAGTGGATCACAAGCTTGCACTTAGAACATAAGAACATAAGAACGTAATAACAACAGCCTTGCTGGAACAGGCCACGGCCCATCCAGTCCAGCATTCTGTCTCATGCAGTGGCTCACCATTTGCTTCAAGGTATTCCCAAGTGAATGTCTTCATCTGCTTACGATTCCCTGCAAATGGCATTGAGAGATATCCTGCCTATCTCTCCAACCCAGAGGTTGTCCTTAGGCATCCATAATGATAGCCATGGATACTCTTGTTCTCCATGAACTTGTCCAATCCTTTCTTAAAGCTGTCAAGGCTGACAGCTGTCACCACTTCTTCTGGCAGGGAGTTCCACAGACCAGTGATCCTCTGGCTTAAAAAAGTAGTTTCTCTTATTTGTTTGAGATCTAGCACCCAAAAGTTTCATGGAGTGCCTCCTAGCTCTAGTGTTGTGCGATAGCAAAAACAGCTTTTCCTTATCTACTTTGTTCACACCGTGTATGATTTTCTAAACTTCAATCAGGTCACCTCCTGGACGCCGTTGTTCATTAGTGAAGAGGCCCAGCCATTTCAGCCTCAGATGACAAGCAAGGTGTTCCAGTCCCCTAATCATTCTGGTTGCCCTCCTCTGCATTTTCCCCTTTCCATAATATCCTTCTGGAGGCATGGTGACCGGAACTGAACACAATACTCCAGATGGGGCTTCACCATAGATTTATAAAGAGGCAAAATGACACTTATTGACTTATTTCCTATACTCTTCCTAATGATAGAGATTCCTCTGTTTCTTTTTGGGGTTCAGGTGAGAGTGCTGCTGAGGTAGCCAAAACCATACACAGGAAGGAGGAAGGAACTAGAGGGAACTTTAAAGATGGGTGGATATTTTGATGAAGAAAGTGAGGAAGGAAGCCCGAAGATCATCAGTGCCATGGAACGCTGACTGATGCTTCAGCAGGAAAGGGTAGAATGGAATATTGCAGACAAGGGGCAGGCAGGCTGGCTGGCTGGCTTCAGTGAGGATTCTGGGGTTTCAGCCAACCAGTTAAGCTAGTGATTCTCAACCTTCCTAATGCTGTGACCCTTTCATACAGTCCCTCATGTTGTGGTGACCCATTGTGCTGCTTGGAAGAGGCCACAAGCCCCCTTTGGCAGGCCACTGCTGCAGGGGCCACAGAGAGCTTCCCTTAGTCTACAGCAGTGTTTTTCAACCACTGTTCCGCGGCACACTAGTGTGCCGCAAGATGTTGCCTGGTGTGCCGTGGGAAAAATTGAAAAATTACTTTATATATAGTCAATATAGGCACAGAGTTAATTTTTTTAACATTTTCTAATGGTGGTGTGCCTCGTGATTTTTTTCATGAAACAAGTGTGCCTTTGCCCAAAAAAGGTTGAAAAACACTGGTCTACAGGCACCCTCAGCGAATCACAGCTTCCGGTGCTATTGACTGACATCCCCTCCAACCTATCAAGCTTTAACTCACTCTTCCCCCCCCTTACTCCCCCCCTCCAGACCCAAGCTGTTTGTGCCTTTTTCTTCACTGGCTCCCAGCGACCCCTGTGAAATGGCCGTTCGACCCCCCCCCGAAAGGAGTCCTGACCCCCAGGTTGGGAACCACTGAGTTAAGCAAAGTGTTCCACTCTCAGATCTGCCTCCTTTCAAGTTTCCATTCATTCTGCCATATTAGTCAGATAGCATTCTGGGCATGTGGAGTCCTTACAGGGCAGGTTTGAAAATAGGTCCTTCAAGGCAACTCATGATTTGGTGAATCTTGAGTCGCCCTGCATCCTGCGATATCTTTTATGCCTGAATTACACTATTTCCCCTACATATGAACCTATAATCTGAGAAAGGTTTATTGATGGTCTGTCAGCTATCACTAACCTACCATGCTCATAATAAGATCTTTGATAAGAATACATCTTAGAACTACAGTAGGACCCCTGTATCCACTGATTCATTATCCACTGATTCAGTTTTCCACGGTTGGCAGAGGAAAAATAAATAAATATTTCAGCAGCCAAAAAGCAAGCTACCGTCACAAGCATCAGCTGTAAAGCAAGCTACTGTTGCAAAATAGCAGCTGTAAAGCAAGTTCCTATCACAAAACAGCAGTTTTGGAGACATTTTGGTGTTCTCTCTTATCCATGGTTTTCATTATCCACGGGAAGGCTTGGAACCAATCCCCAGCAGGTACTGGGGTCCTACTGTATAGAGCTGGAAGAGACCTTATGGAACATCAAGTTGAGTCCCTTTCAAAGAAACACAGTGGGGTATTGAACTCACTACCTCTGGCTCCACAGCTGGATACCTAAATCACTGGGTGAGAGAGAGAGAGAGAGAGAGAGAGAGAGAGAGAGAGAGAGAGAGAGAGAGAGAGAAGGATTGTGTGTGTGTGTGAGAGAGTGTGTGTGTAGTGTAGTGTAGTTGTTTTTCTTTTAATTGCAGTTTTTATGTATTTGGGTATGAATACTGTCAGGTGTGAGAGAGTAGGGTTGTTTGGGTATAGGTCTGGTTATGTCTTGGGTTTTTTATACAGTGGTACCTCTACTTAGCCACCTAGATGCCTTGAGCACATCCGATCTCGCCTGATTTCGGAAGCTAAGCAGAGTTGGCCCTGGTTATTACTTGGATGGGAGACCACCAGGGAATACCAGGTGCGGTAGGCGCCTGGAGTAGGAACTGGCAAACCACTCCAGTATTCCTGCCAAGAAAACTCCATGGGCATGGGATTACGGAGAGTCAGTCATGACTGTAATGACACAACACACACACCTCTACTTACAAGTGGCTCTACTTACAAGCAATTTGACTTAAGAGCGGAAAACTATTGCCTTTTTAACTGCTGCCTTACAAATTTTAGATGCAGTCCTCTCTACTAGCAATTTATTTTATTTTATTTATTTTTTAGATACGGCTGCTCTACTTATGAGTCGTTTGACTTCTGAGCATGCATTTGGAACGGATTGAACCCGTAAGTAGAGGTACCACTGTATTTGGGGTGAGTGATGCGCAGACTGGATGTTATTCTAGTCCAGGGGTGCCCAAACTTTTTGTAAGGAGGGCCAGATTTGGTGGCTGAGAATGTGTCAGGGGCCGATTGCTCCCCGACCCTGCCACCCCACTGCAAGCCCCACCCACTGACCCATAAGCTCCGCCCACTGACCCCTTGCAACCCCACCCACAGGAAGGAAGGCGGGGACCAAGGAAGGGAGGGAGGGAGGAAAGAAGGTGGGGAACAAGGAAGGGAGGGAAGAAGGAAGGTGGGGACCAAAGGAAGCACAGGGAGCCGTGGCCACAGGTCATCCCTTGGAAGAGGCGATCTGTGTGACCTTGCACCTCCAAGCTCCCCAGCGGTGGTGACAGTTCACCCGCCAGCCCACCCCAAAGCTCCTTGAAGGTGGCAGAGGCCCGCTGGCCTGCCCACCCCCCCACATTCCCCTGCGGTGCCGGTGGTGGCAGACCACCCATCCGCCCAGCTGCCCAAGCTTCCCAGTGCTGCCGGTGGCGTGGCCCGCCCAATCACTCCCCCGCGCGTGTGCCCAACCTCACAATGTTCCCGGCTATGCCGGTGGCGGCGGCCCGCCCGTGTGCCACCCCTGTGTGCGCGCCCAGCCCCACAAGCTTCCCGGCGGTGCTGGTAGTGGTGACCCGCCCACCCAGCCCCACAAGCTTCTGCTCACCGGCCCGCCCACCCAGCCAGCCCCTCAAGCTTCCCAGCGGTGTCAGTGTTGGTGGAAGATTTTTTTTAAAAAATGGGGCAAAGGAGGGGGAGGGAGGGGTGGGCCAGCCAGCCGCGGGCCACTCAGAATGGCCTGGTGGGCCGGATTTGCCCCCCCCCCCCGGGCCGGACTTTGGGCAGGCCTGTTCTAGTCTATCCAGCAGGTCATGAGAGCTTTGGGACACCTACCTGCTTACTCCTAGATATAAAATATTATACTGAATAAAAATGCATGAGAAAAATGAAACAAAACAAAAGACTGCAAAACCAGGCTGATCATCCGATTGCTTAATGCAGTAAGACAACACCAAAGTATGCCCATTAAATCATTTGATGCAGCAAATCCCCTCCCCTGATTAAATGAGCCTACTCTAGTTCCAACTTATCATTATGCTGGAGCAACAGGGTTTCAGCCTTAATCTGATGCAGGAAGGCAGCTACCGTAATATATTAAATCAAATCAATTAGCTTTAACTGCCTTCACCCGGACCTCATTTTTGATCATGTCGTGCCATGCCAATTTCTTGATTGGTTTTGCCACATCAAACAGCAACAACCATGCTTCGATTATGTGATGAGAATAACACTGAACAACCCCCTTTTCTGCCAAGACAACCAACCAACCGACAATGGTGGAGTCAACACATACCGTAAGAGGATTTCCGCATCATGGTAACCTATTGGATGGACTGGAATTCGGGGAAGGCCCACTCCATCGTCTACCTCGTACCTGAAGGTATATTCTGAAAAAGCAAGAACTGTTTTGTTTGGGGTTTTTTTAAGACTTTTATTAGTTTTACGAGGGAAGGGAAAGGGGAGAAGGGGGAAAAGCATCGAAAATAAAACACATAGAATTACATTGAGTCTATCAAGTCAAAGATGAAGATTGTACAGTGAACCCTCGTATAACAAACGGTTTGTATAACATAAAACCCGTACAACATAAAAAAATTCGGAGATAAGGGAAATTTGCTTTACAGAGTTGTGTATGGGGCAAATCCGTACAACATAAAAATGGTCGTGATTAGGGATTACTCTGTTTTCAATGCATTCCTATAAGAAATTTGTATCAAGGAAAATTTGCTTAACATAATTTCATTTGGAATGAATTAATTCCTTTATACAAGATACCACTGTACATATCAGAATCTAATAACATATCAGTTAACTAGTAAATTTACTACTTCTTGCCATCTTCTTTTGGTGGTTTCTTCATATTCTCCTTTCAGATATCCGGAAAGTCTGTTGATTTCGATACATTCTCTTATCTTTTCACAGAAATTTCCGGGAGGAAGTCCCGCCCACCAAGACATGCCGGCAGCCTGATCTTAGAGCTCTGTGCCGCGATCCAAAAAGAGCTTTAAAACTACTGTTTAAATGCTGTGGTGCCGTGAGTAATGCATCAATAAATTACTCGGGTGTCAGGAGAAGCAATATATGTGTTTTTCTAGACTAGATAAGCTTGATTTATAAGCTAAAGGAGCTACTTTCGGTTTTGCCTGCTTTGATTCTGCTGGCCGCTGGCTGCTTAGAAAACTGAATCCCGGCTGTTTGGAAAGTCACCAGATGATTAGTTAGACTGCTTGATACCTGCCTTTTGTCTAATTATATGCCGGCTAAGAGAGCAAAAAAGAAACTCCAGCCTATAGGTTGGACTAGGAAATTATCTGATACAGCACACAATCGCCCTGCTCTACAGCGTATCGAGCAGCCCTCAGACGACGGAGGGGTAAAAATGGCGTCAGGATCTGAGAAAGGAAAGAGGGAGACTACCCCTCCTCCCGCAGATCAAGACTTCATGAAGGAACTGCGTTTAATGAGGACGGAGCTAGCTAGCATCATGAGTGTTAATCAACAGGATGTGATCCGCAGAATGGATGGCCTTTCAAAGGATCTCCAAAGCACTAAACAAGATTTATCACATGAAATAAAGTTAAATGGCCAGCGGCTTGATAATTTGGCAGGAGAATTTAAAAATCTGGAGATACGTGTAACTGAAAACGAAACTCAAATTAACTCTCAGAAGCAGGCTTTACTGAAAATAAATAAGAAACTGACTTATATTGAAGATTATTCTCGAAGGCAGAACGTCAAACTGATTAATTTTGTTATTCCAAACAAGGGGGCATCATTAAAACAGGAAGTTTTAACCTGGTTTAACTCCTTTCTGCCCAAACAACTAGAGGACGACGATTTAGAGAGAGTTCACTATCTGGGCAAGTCAAGAGATGGGGCCCCAAAACCAGTGATAGTAAGATTTGCTTCTTATGTAAATAAAGAGCGTCTTATGTCTTCAATTAGAGCCAATCCTAATATTCTGAAGAGAGGAGGTGCAACTGTGCAAGTTTTTCAAGATTTTTCTAAAGGAACTGCTGATTGGCGAAATCGATGAGACCAGTTACAATCATATTAAGGAAGAACAACTATCGCTATTCTTGGGGTCACCCCTATTTTTGAAAGTTTGGAAAGGCTCTGTTCAACACACTATCTACTCTCTAGAAGAAGGCCAACATCTTCTTGAAGCATGGAACATACAGGATGACTCAGGTTCTGCCTGTTCCGCCCGGGAACTTCAGTGGCAACATCAGGACAGTGAATTTCTCTCTTTCTACTCCGACTCCAGGAATCTTCGATGAAGATGAAGAATATTTGAAACTCATTTAACTTACTCCTCCCTCTTTCCCCTCTCTCACCTCCTATCATCCCCTTTGTTTTTTTCTTTTACTCTTCTCCCCTTTTCCCTTCCATTTCCCTTTCCCCCTCCCCCTTTTTTCTTTTTTTTTTTTTTTTTTTTCCAATTTTAATTTTTGTTTTTGGGATGTTTCTTTTTCTTTTTCTTTTCATTATCCCTTTTCTTCCTTTTTCCCTCCTCTCCACCCTTCCCTTTTTTGTTTTTGTTTGTTTGTTTGCTTGATTTGAGGGGGGGCGGTGGCGGTGAGAGGGTGGTTTAGAGGGGGTAGAACAACTTATAGAATTTTCAGTAACACGCTACTTAAGAGTTAAGGAGATCTAGGCTGGCTAATGTCTGTGGACAACTTCCTCCCTCCCATCCCCTTGATGCACATGCTAAACAGTATGATAGCTGGTGGGGTGGGAGAAAAGAATAGTTTTTAGGGTGGAGGATTAGATTTATTTTAGTTTATTTTTTATTAATTGATGGTGTTTTTACTTTTGTATGCACAACGGGACCATTCCAGAATATTGAAACCAAAAGAAATAGGTTATGGGAAAGTTTATAAAATTAGCAACGTTGAATGTGAAAGGTCTGGGGTCATTTTCAAGAGAAATAGAATCGGCGATGATCAAAAGGCACAAAATAGATATTGCCTTTTTGCAAGAGACTCATCAAATAAGAGATGGTATTAATGAATTAAAAATTCCAAATGTTGATATTTATGAAAAAAGCTTTGGCACATCTAAAGCAAGAGGGGTTGCCATTATAATCTCAAGGAATTGTGAATGTGTTGTTGAAAATGTGGTAAAAGATTCAGAAGGTAGATATATAATATTGCAAGTTCTAATGGGGAAAGATCATTATACTTTGGTTAATCTGTATGCACCAAACGTTAACTAAGGCCGCTTTTACAATCTCCTTTGGGATCAGATTGAATTGGTTAAAAAGGGGTATTTAATAATGGCAGGGGATTTCAATATGGTCTTAGATAAAATTAAAGATAAATCGGTATGTAAAAAGGAAGAGTGGAGGACAAGACATACAACTCTAGCAAAGTTTATAAATATAACAGGATTGAAGGATGTCTGGAGAGAACTGAAAGGAGATGAAATAAAATACACCTTCTACTCACCAGTGCACAAAACCTATTCTAGGATAGATTTTGTGTTTGTTTCACAAAGCCTAATACCCAAGATAAATAATACCGAAATTGAGATCATAAAAACATCTGATCATGCTTTAATGTCGATTGATTTAGCAACAAATAAAAATTATAGAGAAGCTAAAAGGTGGAGAATGAATTTAAAATATTTCAATATCCAGAAGTGCTGGAAAAGGTCAAAAAGATTGGTTGGAAACTTGGGATATAAACGAAAAGGCAGGTAGCCAAACGCCAATCATATGGGACACCCTGAAAGCGGTAGCTAGAGGCCTTATCATAAAAGAAAATATTAAAACTAAAAACAGGAAGAACTCAATAAAAGAAAATTAGAAAACTAATAGCAGATTTAGAATCCCAATTTTTTTCTTACTAAGGATAATAAGATATTGAGGTTGATTGAAGCAAGGAAAAAGAGTTAGAAGATCTAGATTTACAACAAACACAAAGGAATCTTCTGTACCTAAAAAGAAATTTTTTTGAATACAGCAACAAGAACTCAAAACTTTTAGCCAGATTAGCACAGAAAAGACAAGACAAGAATACAATAGGGATTATAAAAGACTCCTCAGGTAAGACATGCACACAAATGAAGGAAAAGTTGTCAGCTATACAAGAGTTTTATCAGTTGTTATATACTACAAAAATAAACCTAAGGAGGATATAGAAAGGTATATCACTAAGAATTTAAAGAGGGTCTTGGAACAGGAAGATATGCTGGAAATGGAAAAGCCTATTACAGATCAAGAGATAAGCGAGGTAATAGACAAATTAAAGAATAATAAAACGCCCGGAGTGGACGCTCTGGGACCTGAATTTTACAAACTTTTTAAAGCAGTATTAATACCTAAATTAAAGAAGCTATATAATGAAATTTTGAATGGAGAACAAATTCCGAGATCTTGGACCCATTCTTTAACTATTTTAATTCCAAAACCTAATAAAATTTAATGGATATTGGGTCATACAGACCAATATCCTTATTAAATCAAGATGCTAAGATTTTCACAGCAATTTTGGCTAAAAGAATGAATAAATTTATAGCTAAATATATTAAAGAGGATCAATGTGGTTTTATCAAAGGTAGACAAATGGCAAATATTATTAGAAGGAATTTGAATGTTCTTTATGAAATGAGTAAGAGTACTACTAAAGCTGATGTTATCTCTAGATCTTTATAAAGCTTTTGATTGTGTTCAATGGCCCACATTAAAAATATTGTTAAAAAAATGGGATTTGGGAAATCCTTTTTGGGAGTAATAAATCAACTATATTCAACGGGCACTTCCTCAATAATAGTTAATGATGGATTGACTGAACAAATCACCCTAGGCCGAGGAACTAGACAAGGATGTCCTCTTTCTCCAGTCCTTTTTGTATTGTTATAGAGCTCCTGGCAAATGCCATAAGGGACGACAAATTTATTAAAGGTATAGGGAAAGATGGGGCAACTAAAATTAGTTTATTCATGGACGATGCTCTTTTGACTATTGTAAACCCAATAGAGAATATTCAAAGAGTAAAACTCATTTAGAAGAATTTGGAGAAATAACAGGATTATGTGTAAACTGGCAAAAATCAGAGAGTTTATTCTTCAATTATGGAAAACATGACTTAAAGATGATTGAAAAATCTGGACTTAAACCGGGAAAAAGCATTAAATATCTAGGATTAGAACTCCATAAAGAATTTACTAAAACTAAAGAAAGAAATATTTCAAATTAGAAGAGGAGATGAAAAACAAATTAATATCCTACTCTAAACTAAAATTATCGTGGTTTGGCAGAATTGCATTGATAAAAATGAAAATACTTCCAAAAATTAACTTTATTTTTAAAATGTTACCGGTTCAGTTTTTAGAAAAGGAAATTAAAACTCTCCAAGACATGATAAATAGGTATTGTAATGCAGGGAAAAATCAAGAATAAATAAAAGTCTATGGTATAGATCTCAGAAAGAAGGAGGAATAGGTATACCCAATATAAAAATTATTATATAGCCAATCAACTTAGTTCTTTGGGGGAAATTCTTTTAAACCACAGAAGTTAATATGGTGGGAGCAAGAGTCTTTGGATATAAAGGGGGAAATAAACACATTTTTATTCACGGAAGTTAAAAACAAAGTAAAGATTGACAACCCCTATTGAATAGTTTAATTGCTACATGGAGAACATATAGGAAAATCTTGTCTCCGAAGGGATCCCCACTGGCTTTAGTTACTGACTTGGAAAGCTTTCCAGACAACTTGAAGCATTATTTGGAGTTATTTAAAATTAAGAAAATAGCTAGACTAAAGGATTGGATGCTCAAGATTAAAACAATTCAGGATATAAAAATATTTTGCAACCCAGTGATTTAACATGGTTAAATTATATTCAACTAGGAAAATGGATAAAGGACTGGGGAAAGAGAAATAATCAAATCAGAGAATGCACAAAATTTGAACATTTCCTACTATCGCTTGAGTCTGAACAGGAAAATTCAGAGAAAGGAATAACACGTAAAATATATAAAATACTAGGGGAATTATCAGAAATGAAGGAGTTAAACACCTTGAGAGAAGTTTGGAACCAAGACCTTAATGTACAGATAGAGAAAGAAGACTGGAAAAAAATTTGGAATATGAGAATTTTGAGATCATTGTCAGTCAGGATAAAAGAAAACTACTTCAAATTGGTTTCAGATGGTATTTAACCCCAGTAAGACTAAATAGAATGAATCCTGCTTACTCTAAGATATGTTGGAAATGTGAAAAAGAGCTTGGTACTTACTTGCATCTTTGGTGGGAATGTGAAATAGTCCAAAGGTTCTGGAAAAAGTGTTTTTAGAGCTAAGTAATATGATTAAGATGGATATAGATTGTAATCCAGAGATAGCATTATTATCATTGTTAACAAGTAAAGATTATGTTGTTACAACAAAGGAACTAATAGCAAATTTTATGACAGCTGCTAGATTAATTATAGCAAAAAATTGGAAGTCAAAACTAGAATTCAAGATGGAAGACTGGTATAATGAACTTTGGGATATAGCTATAAACGATAAACTCTCCTGCAGTTTAAAGGTTAAACGAGGAGAAATGAAAAAAGACATTTTCTACGATATCTGGGGTAAATTTTTAGATTATGTACTAGTCGAAGGAAAAGGGAAAGAGTCCACGAATATCTCACAACAATTCTGGAGAAGAGAACTTTAAGAAGACTACTAGAAGAATAGAAGATGGAGCAACGAATAAGAATGTATGGATGGACCCGTGGGATGGGGGTGCACTTATATTGTTTGTTGTAGTTTTTTTTTACTTTCATTTTTTATGTCGTTGTATGTAGTTTAAAATTTAATAAAAAAAACATTAAAAAAAAAAGAAATTTCTCTCTGTAGGCGCTTCAGGTTGTTTCCAAAATTGCGCAAACAAAACCCTTAAAAAGCAAGAACCATTTGAGATAACCAAGATGCAACTTACGCAGAAACCTAGGGCACCGTGTGGCATTTCAGTCACTCACCTTTGGCCGGATATCCAGGAGTAAGTGGGTCTCCCGCACCATTGAGATGCAACACATTCCCACGTTGAGCGCCTCCTCCGGGCAGGTTCCATCCTTCTGGGTAGGGACTGACCCCAGGTGCACAGTAGTCTGCCGGGTCTGAGTAAAGAATGATTCCTTTTGCTCCGGCTAACATGGCATTTTTAACCTGCGGTGCCGTCAAAGATTGAGAAGCAGTTTTCAGAAAGGGCTCTGTCAAATCCAAGGATCGGCATCTTATATTTCTGTATGATTACAGTATTCAAGAGGAGAGGATGTGGCCTAGTGGATGGAGTGACAGGTGAAGACTCTGGAGAACAAGGTTCCAACCCCCACTTGGCCACAGAAACTCACTACGGGTGTGGAACTGGTGGAACAATTCCTTAGCTACATCCCTTACTTTGAATATCCTATTAAGCTTGCTGTAAGTTGGTTCCAACTTGACAACACAGAAGAAACCCCCACACATGGAAGTATCAAAGCACACATCTAGAGATGGGCACAAATGGTTGGTTCAGCAGTTCATAACGGTTCGTTCTTTGGATGTCCCGCAGGCCTCCTGGCTTCCTTCCCTCGCCTCCACTAATGGGCACCCACTCAGGGGCCACAAGCCAGAAACACCTGTGAGTCTAAAGATTGAACCCTTAAAAATGGTTGAACTAACAGATCATGCTTCTCTCTGCATACAACCCAATATTTGGTGAAGGAAAGCATGCTTCTTGGGGCTATAACATCCAATTTTGGAACTTATGTTTGCCTCCCATCTGCCCCATTCTAGTTTTTTTCCCCCTACCACTAACCTATACACAACAACATAGCTGTAAATGGGAAATGAAGGTACTCAGTATGACAGTCTGCCATTGCTACTCTTGCTCCATAAGGAGCGTCTGAAAAGGCAAGTCGTTGGGTTGGTACTGATCGTCAGCTTTTTTATAAAGGTACTGACCAGAATTCTACTGTGATTTTCCTCCGGAGTAAATAAAATCCTGTTAGGCATGGGGGCAACTTGCAGCTAATTAATGAGATACCAGTCATGGGCAATCACATGACTGAATTCATGAGTGCACACATGTCCAGTACCGTATTAATAAGTTGCTATTTGCCAGTTCAACTTCTGCAGCTTCACTTCCTCTCAAATAAAATCACAGTAGGATTTTGGCCAGCGGGTTTTAATTGCCCGTCCAAAGGCCAAACCAGGCAGGTTCAGGCTGCAATCACACACTTTTTCTATAAAACACTTTCAAGGATAGAGTGATTTACAACTAAGCTTGGAGAGGCCGTACAAACTGCAGGGTGGTGGCAGATGACATCTTAATCCCTATTATGCAGAAAGTCATTGAGGTTTAAACGTGCAAATGGATTCGTCATTACACCACTGATTATATGAAGATTTCTAGAGAAATGAAAGGCCACAACAGAAGTCGCAAAGACAGTCACAGCTGTTGGGCACTTCTACAACCTCTGTTCTATGCTAAAGACGTAGCTACGTAGCTCACGTCCTTCTCTGTTCTGCGACTAGTTTTGTACCGTGACACCATTGGTTGCGATCACATGGTTTTATCCCTGTTTCAGTGTTTCCATGATCGTGAACACTTGTCTCGTGACAAGTGTTACCTCACAGTCTTGTACCGTGACAAACACTGAATTTGTCTAGCTTCCTTTTTCCTTTTTTTTGGGGGGGGTGGGCTTAAAAATCTTTTTTGATATTTCGGTTCTGAAAAGTCAAAATTAAAAAGAACCAAACAGTTTTCTGAGAGAAATGAATGTTTTGTTGCGTTACAGAAAGCAGGTACCGTATTTATTGGCGTGTAACACGCACTTTTTCCCCCTGAAAATAAGGGGCAAATGATGTATGCGTGTTATACCCCGATATGCAGTCTGGGACCTAGGGAGGGAGAGAGGCAGGCAGAGCCAAACCCCCCCCAATTCCTGGTGTGGGGCGAGGGGGCGGGGGGAAGTCCAAGCGGTGGAGGCGGCACTGGTGCTGGAGGTGGCGCAGGTGAGGGGGGGAAGCGCTTAGGGAGGCAGGCAGGCAGGAAGGGCGGCGGCAGCGGCGCCTTCCCTTCCTTAACTACCTCAGTCGGGGAGAGCGGAGGCGGCTCCCGCTTGCCCCCCCCCCAGTGGCCGCTCGTGAACTGGGGGAAGGCAGGCCTTTCTCACAGGGAGCGGCCGCCGCCGCCGCGCCAGACCCAGAAGCAAGGACACCCTTTTCCCTTTCTCCCCCCCGCCCTTCCCGGTTGGGGTGGGGGTCTCTCTCCCTCCCTCTCTCTCCCCCTCCCTCCCTCTTGAGCCCCACGTGCCTTCCCGGCCCAGGCCGTGCTTCTACTACCTGAGGAGGAGGGGTGGGGGGGAGGCTCCCCGGCGGCTCCTTTCCCGATCCTGTGACGGGGCCCAAAACTCCGGCGGCGGGGCGGGTCTTAGAAGGAGGCGCATCCACGCTTCCCTTTCCTCCCCCCACCTCCGCTTCCTATAAAACGCAGCGCGCGCGCGCCCGACGGCACCCCCCCTCCGCGCACCCCGCAATCTATTTGCGAACAGGGTGAAAACTTTCCCGGCAGCCGGGGTGGGAGCCTCTTGGGCGTTGGCCCAGGGCGCGGGCAGGCAGGCAGGCAGGCAGGCATGGGACCGGAGGCACGGGAGGCACCGGGGCCTGTCGCTTGCCACCTGTCGCCTAGCTGTACTTTTAGAGGCCCCTTCCTTCCGTTTTTTTCCCCGTGGGAGAGGCACCCGCCACGGGGTTGCCTTCAAAGGCACAAAGGAATCCGCGAGGAGGACTCGGCAGCGAGGTGTTAAAAAACGAATTTAAAAAAATCGGATGCATTGCAGGTAGATGCGGGTTGGGTTGGGTTGGGTGGGGAGGGGAAGGGAGGGTGGGGTGGGGTGGGGTGGAGAGTCGGGGGGGAAATATACAATATTTGTGCAGTATCCTCAGGAAACCTCCTGGTTAAACGATCAAAGGAAATGCAGTCTGTCCGGTGAAAAGAATGAGACATTAATAAAAAAAAATTCTGAGCTACCCTTATTTTGCTTCAAAGTTCTTTATTTGAAATTTAATTTTTTTCCTGAAATTTCCCTCTTAAAATGAAGGTGCGTGTTATACACCTGTGCGTGTTATACGCCGATAAATACGGTATAAAGAGTGACAAGGGAAAACCCTACCCCAGCACTTAGCACCCGTTCCGGGGGCGTGGTTGAGACAAATTCCAGTAGTTGCGCAACGGACCTGAAGGTTTTTTTTTTTACCGCTCCTAAGGGCAACACTAACAGAGACAAAACAGACGTGAAGTAACTGCCTTTGGCAAGTTTTGGCTCAGAGGGAGCGGCAGCCAATAGTTGCTTCTCTGCCTCAAACTCAAAGTCAGTTCAGGTTCTTTCAGCCAATCAGTGAAAAACGAAATAAATTAAGCAGTTAAGCTCTGCCACAAGTTAGCATTTCCACAAAATATGATGTCTGTTTTTATATAAGAAGACCTCTGAGTAAACTGAAGCATTTTATTCTTATTCACACCAATCTCTGGGAGTGAAAGTACTGAAAAAAATTTAAGCGCTAGCTGATGTAAACAAACAAATAAGGGGAAGTTTAATAAGGGAGACTGTAGTTCAGTCTATTCTGTCTGTTCCTGATGAAACTATTTTTATCCACTGTGCAATCAGAAAGAACATTTATTTTAAGGGCCACACTCGATTTCCTCACTTCAATTCTGCCAGACCACAAGGTAAGATCCAACAGGAGAGTGGCCAAAAGTTTTATTAAGATGGTTTTCATAAAGGTATTGACAATCTCAGACACACAGCAAGCAAGCAAGCAAACAGTGGCAGTAATAACAACAACAGAGATGCTGGTGATCACTTACTTTGTTTCCTCTGAATATTTTCCCATATCGGGCAATGACAATCTTTCCTGTACAGTTTATTCCCATCTCCCGCTCTAGTTTGAAAAAGTCTTCCGTGCGGCCATAATTTACATACACCAGATCTGCCTTTTCAAGAGAAGAAACAAAAAATTGACTTCATCTCCAACATTTCTATAGTGAAACTGTTTTGCTCTTCACCAAAGCAGCTGCTGGGGGGGAAAATCTTCACTGTTTATTACTCCGACTTAAAAAGCCATGCACAGATGAGCCATTCATTTCAACTACCATACCATGATAGCACAAGTAAGTGCAAGAGGCTGCCCTTAAAATCTGCCTGAAAATTGTTGTTATGGCAATGTATTGGAAAGTCATTCGCTTATTTTTATGCGTAATAGAAATAGTGTAACAAAGTAGTGATATTCATTTATTTAAATATACCTTGTCGCTGTTCCAGAGTTTTGAATTCCTTCTGCTATGCAGTAGAAGTCCAGAAATCCACAGAAGAGAACAGCTACCAGTTCCCCAGAGTTGACCCCTTCCTCTTTAACTGGTGATTAGAGGGTGCTTTTACATGACCCGTAAGATGCGCTGGCAACTTAAATTCGGACCAGAGATCGTGGGGGGTTTGTCCTGCTTCCTGTGTTCCCACCTCTCCGCAATCCATTGCTCCTGTCTGCAGTGAGGGGAGGGGGGGAAAGGGAGAAAAGAATGCAGGCTCACCTCCGTCTCCTTCAGAGCAGCCCCGTAGGGATTCCAGGCTGTTAAAGGGGTGGGAGCACAACAAAAACAAACAGAAGGCGAGGAGAGCCCAGCATCCACAGCTTTATAATCTGCATCAGAATTTTTTTCCCAGAGACTAGGTACTTGTAAAATGTGCTGGGCATGCTTAGGTGGGCGTGGTCGTACTTAATTTTTTTTTAAGTCCACAGCTGGTGGGAAAACAATTTTAAGCTCTGCATCTGGGAGCCCTTTGCCTCGGATTTTAGGGGTCGTGTAAAAGCAGCCAAAGTCTTAATAACCCTCTTTGAGACATTTATTGAAGAAAGGGGGGAAAGCATTTCTTGACTTACAGCGGCTCAAAAATTGTGTATACTGCTTTCTTTGTGTATGCTGCATGCACACATTTAGCATCCAACTAAACAGATCAACAGCAAACAAACAACCACCTCTGTAGTCAAACAGGGAGCATGCAAGGTTGAACACAAAACCCCAACTGTAGCTACCTATTGCTGCAAGAGGTGATAATGAACAGGTGCAAAGATGTTTCAAGCAGAACATAGACAAAGCAGATCTTTTTTTTTAAATTCTTCACAGCAGCTTTGAATTCTTTCCCAACTTTGCCCTAGAATACTGGGTCTCACACATGCATCTTTCTCTGCTACTCACCATTGGTGTACCTTGTGCTGAAAAAGCATTATAGGGTGGCAAGACTCCCGTGACATTTTCATACCCGGGAGGAGTCTGCTCAGACAGTGACGTCTTGAAAATCTATCCAGAATAAAATACATTAAAAGCACCATTAGTGATGATGGAAGTGATTTACACATTTAAAAAGTTGACTGCATTTCCCCAAGCAGGCCTAAGACTTGGAAACTTTAGCAATAATTTTTTTTTTAAAAATGGCCACAACCAAGCTACCGTTAAAACCCTCGCGACACCCCAGATATTTATAGTCTAATCTCATACACTTCTTTCTGTGCAGAAGTGTGGGAGGATCCTGAAGAAAGAAGACTTGAGTCCAGTTGTCCAACCAACAGATCCATCACGCCCCTTGCCATTGGCACATTTTATTACATATGGTTTATATCCAAGAGTATGCACAGCATCAGTGATTGGTTACATGCTGGTTGGGTGGACTGTAGGTAATGTCTCATGAACAGAGCATGCATTGCACAGTTATTGATTACAATAACACATGTCCTTGCTGTTTACAGATGGAAGGTGAGTAAATGAGAAGTAGACAGGAATAGGTAAAGGGAAATGAAAAGTAAACAGAATTAGCCCAGTAACCAAGAGCAAATAAATGAAAGATGAACAGAGTAGAGTCAGAGCAAGTAGACAAGCTGAGTAAATGAAAGGTAAATGAGGCTTGAGCTAAATAGTAAATAATAGGTAAATGAAATTTACCCAAGCTGGTTTAGAGGGGTTACAAGGTCTGCAACATGTAGCTTGAGCCAGAGTTCATCAGGAGGGTTTTCCCTGTTGTGAAATATCCTCTAGGCCTCATCCCAACTGTCTGAATCAGACTCCATCACAGAAGAACAAACAGTGGCATTCAATGGCACCTGGTCCCAAGTATGAATTGGACTGTAGCCATGAAACCTAACATTTACCTTTTGCTGCATCATGTCAATTAAGTTTGTCTGTTTGTTTGTTTGCTTTGCTTGTTAATAATATGTCACATTGATCCCAGAACTGAGACCTAATATGAGAATTCCATAGGATATAAGATGACTCTCTGATTCTATAAGTAATTGCATCTTATAATTCTGTCTCACTGATAGCTTTAAAAAAGAAATTTAGACAATTATCAACCCACACAAAACAATGCTTTTTTCACCTATTTTTCTTCCAGTAAGAAGAAATGTTTGGAATTCTTAAATACAAGTGCATCTATGATGGATTAAGTTGTGGAAAAAGCATCACAGAAAGTGGGTCCAAGGACACAACCACCATCTTGCTAATGAGTAAAAGTAAACCAAAGTGTTCTGTTTATATACTGTCTCATAGTGCTTAAAGCACTCTCTGGGAAGTTTACAATTAATTTATGAAGGCTACACATCCCCTCCCCTCACCCACCGACAAACTGGGTACTCATTTTACTGAGCTTGGAAGGACAGAAGCTTGGAAGCTTGGAAGGATAGAAGGCTGAGTGAACCTTGATCCGGCTACCTGGGATTGAACCCCAGGTCATGAGCACAGTTCTAGCTGCAGGACAGCAGTTTAACCACTGCGCTAAGAGGCTCAATAAGTACAGAACTTAGTCCCTTTTCCTTATGTAAGCATAAATCAACAACAAATCATCATAGCTTGTGTGGCTTTCCTCTTGATATCTTTCCTCCAGAGAGTTCGGTGACTTTCCTCTCTACCTTGTCACATCAACCCTCCAAGGTAAGTCAGTCTGAGGGAGAATAATCAGCCTAAGATCTGATGAGTGAGCTTTATAGTTTAGTAGTACAGTAGGACCCCAGTATCCACTGGGGATTGGTTCCAGGCCTTCCCGTGGATAATGAAAACAGTGGATAAGAGAGAACACCAAGGAAATCCCCCAAAACTGCTGTTTTATGATAGTAGCTTGCTTTATAGCTGCTGTTTGCTCATAACCTGGGGTTCAATCCCAGGTAGCAGGCTCATGGTTGGCTCAGCCTTCCATCCTTCCGAGGTCGGTAAAATGAGTACCCAGCTTGCGGGGGGGGAGGCAGTGTTGTAGCCTGAATACTGTAATTAAACGGTAAGCCACCCAGAGACTACTTGAAGTGGTATAGGGTGGTATATAACAGTAGCTTGCTTTGCAGCTGCAGGATTATGTATTTATTTTTTTTCTTTGCCAATTGTGGATAATTGAATCAGTGGATAATGAACCAGTGTATACAAGGTCCTACTGTAATAAGAACTTGGATCCCCATACTGGTTTTGTAGGGTATCATCTAACACCGTACAACAAAACAATAGTTTAAGTCACGTTGGTTGTCACTTTCATTGTGGTTCAGTCCCACTCACAATTCTTTGACCTATTCCTCCCACCTGGATCACATACAACACAGGAATCGTTCTTCCGGCTTTTTTGTACCTCGTTTCCGTGTTCATCGGTGATGGCGACATAGTTGGGTGCGCTACGATTGGGGTAGGAGAGGAGGACGTCGTAATGCACCAGCTTGGCTGTATCCAGGCCAAATTCTTTCCACTGAGATTGTATTTGTCTCGCCAGGTGATAATTCTGCTCTGTCCCTGCCACATGGGGAAGCTTGGTAAAAGTGCTAGAAAGAGCATCAAGAAATGGGTAAGGAAGACAATTTAACACCAGGTTAAGTCGCTGGGCCTTTCTCCAGAAGGGTTTCTACCCTTATATTGTCTTCATGAGTTTCCAGTGGAGACGGGCAGGACCTGGTTCGTCCCAGTTTATCAGGATTTGATCCAAAAAAATCTGTTTCATCCAGTAGTGCCTGGAGTTGCCCAGCCACCACCTGTTCAAACACCTTGCCCAAATAAGGGAGGTTCACTACTGGTCAGTAGTTACCAACCAGCCCTGGGTCCAGGCTAAGTTTTTTAAGGAGTGGTCTAATTACCACCTCTTTCAAGGTGGCATTCACCATCTCCTGGACCCAGGTGCGGACCCCCTGGAAGATCTTCCAATTAGCCAAGAAGGGCAAAGATCGAGCAACGTGGTGGTAGAACAGACATACCCAAGCGCCCTGTCCACATCCTCAGGTCTCAACAATTGAAACTCATCCAATAACACTAGACCAAAGCACAGCAATGGTGGAGCCCAACTCGCTGCAAATCTGAGCGATTTCCCCCCTCAAAGTGGACAGCAAACTCATCACAGGCAAACCAATGAATGGTCCAGGATCTCCACCGTATTGTATTCCATGTCTTCATTCCTTTGTGACCGTTGCATGGTTAGGAGGCTGAGAAAAAGGACTGCCTCCATCCGAATGTGTGCCTCTTGTGACATCCTCTTGTGATGTCATGAGACATGGGAAGGCCTCCAGGTCTCGAGTTTTCGCCTCAACATTTCAAAGGGTGGGATACTATTGACCTAGAAACCCTATTAATTATTGTCTGTGAAGATTCTCAGTCATCCAGGTGAGGTTACCTGGAAGTTGAGCCATGGCAACTGGACTTCTTATCTTGTGAGATGGAAACATTTCACTACTTGGATGAGCAGTGGAACATTTCAATCTCACAAAGAAAAGAAGTGCAGTTGGCGTGACTTAGCTACCTATTAATTATTGTAGCCTGCCAGGTTATATAGTAGACTACCAGGCTATTCTCCCGGGAGTATGTACTGGTCCTCTGTATATCTTTCCTCTTTCCAGAACAGTGCTTCAGAAATCTGAGTGAAAACAAGGATTGCACCAACAAACCCTGGAGGCGTGACCCATCTACCAGAGTGAAATGACAGGTGCTCCTAAATGACTAATTTCACTTGATCAGAAAACTGATATTTGATTCGGGTACGGAGGAAAAGCTTCACAGGGATCTCAAGGGATCGGAAACATTTGTAGCCACATCTAATAAAGAATCAACAGTTTTGATTTTATGGAGAGAAAAGCATTAAATTGAGGTTGAGGGGGAAAACCTCCCTACTGTTAGAGCAGTATGACAATGGAACCAATTATCTTGGGAGGTTGTGAGCACAGGGTTGTGCACCCAGGCTTCAAAGACTCCAACACTGGAGGAATTCAAGAGGAAGTTAGACAACCCTCTGCCAGGCATGCCTTTCTTTGGATTCCTGTATGAAGCAGCAGGTTAGACTTGATGGCCTTATGGGTCCCATCCAATTCCTTTTTTGTACAATTCTCTGGTGCAGTTTCTAAGGACTTCTTATATTCTTCAATGCCTGCAAGTATCATTGCGCAGCACATGATGTTGTAAGTGGATATGGTGCTTCATAGAGCAGCAAACTAATTAAGCAGTGTTGCTTTCATCTGAAACGAAGGACGATTCAGTAATTGCTAGTTAAATGGAGCAGGCAATTCTACGGCAAGTTGCAACACATCAAACGCCTCTCTTCCTATCTCACCCCCCACCGCCTTTTTGATGTAGCCGAACTGGATCTTCAAGTGGATTAAAGTTTAAATGAGATGACTAGTAAGTCTTTTGTGGGAACTGATTGCATTGTGGTCATCAAGGGGTGGAGGTTGGGGAAACAGATGATCCGTTCAGGAAGTCCAAAACACATGACAGTTCCACCCCCTTCTCCCCTTCCCCTCCACACAGGCACCAGCTCAGATTCAGTGCTTCAATGATTAATCAATACTGTAAAACAGTAATCTTCAACCTTCAGTCCTCCAGATAGTTCAGACTTTTATCTTCCAGAATCAGTGACCACCAGCTATACTGGCTGGAGGTTCTAGGAACATTCATTCATTCATTCACTCACTCACTCACTCACTCACTCACTTCACTCATTCATTCATTCATTCATTGGATTTATATCCTGGTTGTCTAGTAATGAAGTGCTACTACTCTGGGTGGTGAACATTGTTAGATGTTGTAGATGGCAGTGCCGTTGGTGAACATATTTATTTATTTATTTATTTATTTATTTATTTATTTATTTATTTATTTATTTATTTATTGCACTTATATACCACTCTATTTCCCATAAAAAGGACTCAGGGCGGTTTACAACAATAAAGATAAAACAGTAAATCAATACAACAGCTAAAACAGTAATATCCAAGAATAATTAAATAAATCGGCAGGTTAAAAAAAATATCCAAATGGGTGATCATCTGTCTGTCTATCTATCTATCTATCTATCTATCTATCTATCTATCTATCTATCTATCTATCTATCTATCTATCTATCTATCTATCTATCTATCTATCTATCTATCGTGGCTAGATCTCAAGATGCTGGCTAATGTCTTAGGGAATTGTTCTATTTCTCCAAATCATGAAGCAGGGAGACAAATCTCAAGGTGATGGGCGGGGGGGGGGGGAATGGCGTGACCTTTAGGTGTCAAAATTTGGCTTTAATATTCAGCATCATACAGATGCAGAACTGGAAGGGACCCTATGGATCACTGATTGCACCTCTTGCCAAGGAGGCGCAGTGGAGAATCTGCAGCCAGAGACCTAAACCACTGACCTGTCTATTGTCAGAGGCCACCAAGGGTCACTGGCTCAGCAAGAAGTCTCTCTGTGTTGCTCCCAATGCATCAGCAACACTGGTGTGTGCGCCCACTGCCTCTCTCCCCAACTGTCTCCTCTCAGTTCTGGCTTTTTGTTGCTGGACCCACTGTGTCCTGTAAGGCAAAGAGGGTGGAGCACCTGCATTGCACCTCACAAGCCTCCTTGCTATGCAAACCCAGGCAGCAAAAGCAGAAAGCTTGGGGGGAAACAACTCCCTTTCATGCTAAGAAATTGCAGGAGCACACCCAGGAGCCATTTCCATCCTCTGGCCTTAGCCAGTGGCCCTATGGGACGCTGCATATGGGGCAGCCCTAGATAAACAGTCCTTGCTCAGCTTTTCATTTCCAAAGTTTGATCGTCTTTTGCCTGGAGGACAAGAGTATATGTGAGCCGTGGAAGCATTCTCCCAGTGTTATGGCACTATCCCATTAAAAACCCCTTCCCTTCAGTGGATGCACTCCTGTACGGAGCTGCTGGGTCAACAGGTCATAGAATCGTGAAGTCAGAAGGGGCCTACAAGGCCATCAACTCCACCCCTTGCTCAAGGCCATATGTAGGTAAGGATCTTATGTCTTGTCTGCAACGCCCTTTCTCATGTTGAGGGAGGAAATGCCCTTAGCACATGCTGAGGGAGGAAAAGTTACTGATTCCCAACCAAGACCAATCTTGACATTATATTTTCCAAACCAAGACCTCATCTTGACATTATATTTTCTAGTCTCATGTAAACATCTGGTGGGGCCGCTGTGAGATACAGGAAGCTGGACAGATGGGCTTTGGCAAACCTTCTAAAACCTCCCAAACCCTAAAACCTCCCAAAGGCTACCACAGAAGTTCCTATGGTTTGTCTCAGATCTAGTGGTTTTAGCATCTGTCTTCTTTCCTAAAGAGTAAATCCTCCATTTACATTACAGTGGACCCTTGTATAACAAACGGTTTGTATAACATAAAATCTGTACAACATAAAACATTCTGGAGATAGGGGGAAATTTGCTTAACAGAATTGCTTATGGAGCAAATCCGTACAACAATAAAAATGGGATTACTCTGTTTACAATGCATTCCTATGGGAAATTTGTATAAAGCAAAAATTTCCTTTGGAAGGAATTAATTTCTTTATACAAGGTACCACTGTATATGCTTGAGTACAGAGAGAGATTACTCTGTTTTCAATGCACTCCTATGGAAAATTTGCATAAAGGAAAATTTGCTTAACATAATTTCATTTGGAACAAATTAATTACTTTATACAAGGTACCACCGTATTGAGCTTTCGAATCTTGTGTGAGGGCATTTTGTCTTTGTTTTTTCTGTTGCTGATAATTGGCTTCTAATGTTTTCAAATGCAGAATAGCAAAGGTTTCCGTCCCAACTCCTTCCTTCCTTCCTTCCTTCCTTCCTTCCTTCCTTCCTTCCTTCCTTCCTTCCTTCCTTCCTTCCTTCCTTCCTTCTATCTTTTCTTGATTCTATGTGTTTTAAAGAAATTATTCTGGCATTTCTTTTGGCATTTATCTACAAAGAACTGTATAGGTATACAGAATGATTTTATTCTTTCTCATCCCCAGTGTCTCTGAATGAATGGCTGAAACCATCAGTACCAGTTGAGGTAAACTAACCAAATAAGGGGTGGCCTACTGAGGGAGACTTGAAGCTAATCTGTTCCATGGGTTCCTGCATGTACTTTTATCTACTATGTACTTAGGAGGATTTTTAAGTCACTATGTTTCCCACACTCTGTCCAACAGTTTGCTCCAGATTTTCCCAACTTAAGCAGCTGTTGAGACAAACAGCATACTCACCGAAGAAACGCCCGGATGTTTTCTTCTTTCATTTCTGCTAAAAGATGCCTTCTCGCATTTTGAAAGGTATTGTTTGGGCCAGTAGACCGACCACTTGGTTTCACGCACCAGCCTGAAACAGAACGACAGAAACATCAGGTCTGACCCTTGCAGCCTTTCATATAAATCAGGCATGCCCAAACTTCAGCCCTCCTGACATTTTGGACCACAACTCCCAGAATTCTAAGCTTAGATTGCCAATGACAAAGGACTGTGAGAGTTGCGGTCCAAAACATCTGGAGGACCAAAGTTTGGACATGCCTGATATAAATGGAATTATAGAACCTATGTCTATCAACTGTCATTCATGCTCCTACCATCTCATAAGACAACCCAAAGATGAAGTCAAGAATGGACCAGCCTGAGATCATCCCATGGGTTTTTTTTTCAGCCCAAGTAGACAAAGATCTGAGCATTAGCTTCTCCTTTCCCAGCCCAAAGGTCTGCCAGGCATGTCCAAACTTTGGACCTCCAGATGTTTTTGGACCACAACTCCCACAGTCCTTTGTCATGGGCAGTCTAAGCTTAGAATTCCGGGAGTTGAGGTCCAAAACATCAGGAGGACCGAAGTGTGGACATGCCTAAACCATGCAGCTGTCTTTTGGATGATGGACAGTAAGTCCCATCATCACCCTTGACCACAGTGGGTGCTGGAATCTAAAACCTCTGCAAGGTACAGGCCCTCTACTCTTGTTTTAATCCCTACACCAGGTGTTCTTCACCTTGGCTTCCCAGATGTTCTTGGACGAAAACTCTCAGACACTTTCACCACTAGATGTGCTGGCCAGGATTTTTGGGGCATGTCCAAATGCCAGGCCTAAGCATATCAAATCTCGCCTGTTTTCAAACTTCGAGGGTTGGCCCTGACTTCTTCTCCCCACCAGGGAATCAGGTGCTGCCATGCATCCCCACCAGGAACTGCCCCCACCCAGTATTCCTGATGGAAATGTCATGGACATGGGGTTTTAAGAGTTTGCCTGCCCTCCCTGCGTCTGTCCACCCCCGCCCCAAGCCACCTGCCCAGCTAACCTTTAGATCCCTGGCTCCATTGCTGCAACATCCTCCCCACTTCCTTGCATGTTATAGAGACTTGTCCAAACACCCTTCCTGGGGCATTCCCCTAATGCAGCTGAATGGCCGGTGACCACAGCTATTTTCACCTCACCTCAATCCTGGCCCTCCTTATGCAAAAAGTTTGGAAAGTTCTCCATGGCATAAAGTAAAACAAACTGGGCATTTGAAGGGTTCCTGGAAAGAGCTGTTTGAGAGCTGGCATCACACCATGTCTCTGTGACATTGCTATGGAGCAATACAAGGTTGCTGCCTTCCATTCACAGTTCCTCCTGTTCTTCCCCCTCGCCAGCCCTGAAAAGAAACACTTCCAAATTGCTCCCTTTGTGTATCTGTGCACAAAGGCACACGCAGAACAACAAGAACAGAAACACCAAACACCACCTTGAATCAGACGGGTTGCATAACATCCAGTGCTCAGCAGAAGCTGCCCTGTTCTGAGCTGTGCTGAACAGAAGCTTCAAAACCTTCCTCCCCCAGCCCCCCACCCCCGTGACAATGTTGTGCACTCTTATGGATACAACAGTGTGCAGTGCACCCCATGAGATGGTGCAGAGGGCTAGCTGATACTCTGAGCTGGGCTAAAAATCCACTGGCTAGTGGATAGTGGCCTGAAACTTATTTTTTGTCACATCTGGACCCCAAAGCTTCATCTCAAACCCAATCTGTGGGCTGTATCTGGCCCAAAAATACCCACAAATGAAAAAAAACAACAACTGACAAACAACAGAATACATAAACAAGCAAGGTATTGGAAAGGAGACTTGAGTCTACGGGACTTGCTGTCAAGTCGGACTTAAGTTACACTGGCAACTTAACTTGGACTCAACTTGGTTTCTTTTCTTTTTCAAGATTTGTCTTGGGACTTGAAATCTACCCACTCCTCCCTTCTATATTTTTGGCAGTGACTGCCCTGTCCCAGGCTGGTTCAGTTGGCTCTACTCTGGCAATGCAGCCACGTGAGTCTATGATGCCACCAGGACACGAGTCCATCTGGACCACCTGGAAGGCACTTCATAACAGCCTTCCAAGGGGTGTGTGTGTGGAGAAATAAAAGGACCGTCAAGTAACATGGGCCGACGTGGCTACAGGACAAATTTTCTGTGACTGTGGAGAAATGCAATCCATGCAGCACCACAGGCATGCAATTGTGGCCCCATCAAGGGTGCAAAACAGGATCTAGCAAATGGCCGAGATAATCCTCATTATCGAACAAAGCAGCCCACTTCTAGCCAAAACTAATCTTATGGTCTTAGCATTTTAATTTGTTTTTAATTGTATAAATATTTCATATATGTCCATGAGTTCAAATTGTGCAATACTGTACTCTGATACAAAGCAAGAAAGATTATGCTTAGGCATGTTTCAGCTCTGGCTATTTCCACTGCCTCTTCCTTTTAGAGACAGACAGACAGACAGACAGATTTTCTACAGAAGGGATGATGGAGATGTGTAATCTCCAGGCTTAAAAAAACCTGCAGGGTGGTATCAGCAGATATCTAGTCTTCTGTTCTGGTGGGGCCACTGTGATCAGTCTGGACTAGATGGGCCTTCGGCCTGATCCAGCATTCTTCTTTTTCTTATGATCTTATGAGATCAGATACCCAGCCCTTCTGCTTTCATTCCTGTCAGATACTCAGTGGGCTGCTTCAACATCCCATCCTGCATTCAAATCTCCTTGTTGTCCCTTGAGGCTCCCATTTAGTTACATAATATCCATATTCAGGGAATAATTTTCCTACTTGCACATAGGCCATTTCTACAGCCAAGGTAATCTGAAGTCAGTTGTTTTTCTTGAGAAAAAGACAGGCTTGAGCATGTCCAGAGAGTGCTTCACACACACTTACACACCTGTCACTTAGGTTATGAAATCACGCTGCGCTGCAAGACATTTTATATATACAGTAGGATATATAATTAGAAAAAAATAAATAAATAATTCAGCAGCCGCAAAGCAGGCTACTGTCACAGACAGCAGCTGTAAAGCAAGCTGCTCTCATAAAACAGCCATGTAAAGCAAGCTACTGTCACGAAACAGCAGTTTGAGGGGAGGTTTTGGCGTTCTCTCTTATCCACGGATTTCATTATCCACGGGTAGGCCTGGAACCAATCCCCAGCGGATACCGGGGTCCTACTGTAGATAGATAGATAGATAGATAGATAGATAGATAGATAGATAGATAGATAGATAGATAGATAGATAGATAGATAGATAGATAGATAGATATAGTAGGACCCTGGTATCTATCTATCTTTCTATATATAAAACAAACAGTTTGTATAACATAAAATCTGTACACCATAAAAAATTCCGGAGAATGAGGAAATTTGCTTAACAGAATCACCTATGGGGCGAATCTGTACAACATAAAATGGTCGCGATTAGGGATTGCTCTGTTTTCAATGCATTCCTATGGGAAATTTATATATGCACACACACACACACCACTGATCTGGCCTGAAGTCCTTGCTGTAATGAAGCCCTTACCCCATCATCTACCATTCTAGAGCTTGGATTAATTACTTTTTTTAATCCTGGAAAAATGTTTGCAAAAAGCATTATGTATCGAGCAGTGACCCAGCCATTAACTAGACAAAAATCCCTATTATTGGGTCATTTTCAAATGAGAAAGGGAGGTAAAAATATTCAAAATAAATAAAATAAATAAATATTAGCAGCACTAAACTTAGTTTCAACAGCAGACCTTTGCCATCTTAATTGTAAGAATCATATCATGGTTGTTGCTTTGTTTAAAAAAAAAGCCTGGTGTTATCTTTAGTATACAGGATTTGATAATTATTATTTGATTTTGGAAGCTAAGCAGGGTAGGCCCTGGTTAGTACTTGGATGCGAGACCACCAGGGAGTGGGAGGTGCTGTAGCCACCTGGAGTAGGAAAGGGCAAACCACTCCAGTACTCCTGCCAAGAAAACTCCATGGACATGGGGTCAGGAAGAGATAACGACGCAACACACACATTTGTTTCATTAAAAAGAAAATGTCTGGGATTTGTAGTAACATTCCTAAATTCTGCCACATCTGATGGCTAAAATGTAAATGGCAGAGGGGTTTATTTGGTATGTGTGTGTGGGGAGGACCTATATAAGCTGGCTGGATAGCTCTGCCAAGTTAGTTCTCCCACCAGCCAGAGGTTTGGGGGTTCGATTCCCCAAAGCGCCACCTCCGAGAGAAGAGCCAGCCTGTGTAGACCTGGGCAAGCTGCACAGTCCCAGGGCAGCACCACCTCCCCAAAAGAAGAGAATGGGTGGGGAACACCTTCTGAAGACTCTCCACCTAGAAAACCCTGGACAGGGTCGCCATATGTCAGAAATGACTTGAGGGCGACCTCCCCCCCACACACACACACATACACCGATGAGCGCTTCCAGCCCATCTGGGATCCCAGGCGTTCCTTCAAGCGAGGAGTTCCGCAGACTCACCCACCAAGGTGCCCAGCGCGAAAAGCGCCAGGAGAGCGAGGCCGCCCAGCCAGCTGCAAAGGGACACTTTCCGCCGCGCCATGGTGCGCTCCTCCTGACCGAGGTCCCGGGAGGTGTGCTCAGCAGGAGAGGGGGCGGGCGGGCAGGCAAGGACCAGCCTGCCAGCTCTCCTGCTCCGGCTGGGCGGGAGGCTGGGGGGGTCCAACCCACGTTCCTCCACCCTCTTTCTCCTCCTCCTCCTCCTCCTCCCACCCCCGTGAGGCTGGCTCTCTGTCCCGGGCACGAGACGTCTCCTGCCGGGATCGCCTGGTTTCCCTCCGGAGGCGAACCCCACCTCCCCAAAGATACCAGCGGGACAGGGAGCCGGGGTGGGTGAGTGGGTGGGTACGGGACGTCTCAGGTCTTATTAGGGTGAGAGCACTCATTTTGGAACGAAGCTGCTTCATGGAAGCGTCGGGATCCGCTTTCAGAACGAAGGATTTTTTTAAAAAAAACTTTTTTAAAACTTTGCAAAGGGCGAACGCCGGCCAAGTCGGATGCGTTTTGCTCGTCTGCACGTTAGGTGCGCGTCGGCGGAAAGACGCAGCGCATCCGCCGCGAATAAGTAAGGAGAGGCGCCAGGGGCGCCGCCCGAGATACCCTGTTGCCCGAGGCCCAGGCCTAACTGGCGGCCTCTCGCTGAACCAAAAGTGCATAGTCCTTTTGTGGAGGTGTTGTGTGTGTCCCATTATTGCAACGCTTTAAATGGAAAATCCTGTGCCTCCTGTTCTGTTGTAGTAAGGTGTCAGTTAACATAAGGGTTTGATGGACCCTCTGCCAGACCCCAAACATACAGATGGGTGGGTCTGCATTGTTTGCAATGTGTAGCCTGCATACTATAATTAAACTGTAAACCGCCCAGAGACTAGTTGAAGTGGTATGGGGCAGTATATAAGCAGAACACTTTGCTTTGCTTTTTTGGCCCTGCTGAGTGACCTCTCTCTGTCCGTCCCCAGGCACAACCTCTGGCCTTTGGGTGCAGCAAATGCAGTCCAAAGTTCAATGAGTTTCAGACCCTCCAGAGTTTTAATCCCACCCCATGCTATTTGGCACTTCTGGGAACTGTGCTGAGAAACATCTGAACACCCCTGGTTCCCAGTCTCTGATGTCATCTATGTATAGGGTTGAGGACATCTCAGTTATGAAATTCTGAAGGTCCTCTGCTACTTGGTGTCAACAGTAGAATGGCTGGAGAGTTCAGTGGTTTAACTATCACCCGGGCGAGTCAGAGGTTGGGAGTCTGGTTCCCCTGCTGAACTCAAGGACCACAGGGTCCCTCCTGTCCAGCCCGTGGCTGCTTTTACACGACCCCTAAAATCCGAGGCAAAGGGCTCCCAGATGCGGAGCTTAAAATTGTTTTCCCACCAGCTGTGGACTTTAAAAAAAAATTAAGTATGACCATGCCCACCTAAGCGCGCCCCAGCACATTTTAGAAGTACCTGGTCTCTGGAGGTAAAAAAAATTCTGCTGCAGATTATAAAGCTGTGGATGCAGGGCTCTCCTCGCCTTCTGTTTGTTTTTTTGTCCGTGCCACCCCTTTAACAGAAAGGAATCCCGACGAGGCTGCTCTGAAGGCAGAGGGAGGTGAGCGGAGGTGAGCCTGCATTCTTTTCTCCCTTTTTCTCCCTCCCCTCACTGCAGGCAGGAGCAATGGAGTGCGGAAGGGTGGGAACACAGGAAGCAGGACAAACCCCCACGATCTCTGGTCCGAATTTAAGTTGCCAGCGGATTTTAGAGGACCACCAGCAGTAACCACTTGGACAGTATTACCCAGCCTGTTGTGTAGATGGTTGTGTTTTTAGGGGGGGGGGGTTGGTGGGTGGGGGAGTGTTCGGTGATTTTTTTATGTGTATGTGTTGAGGGGATTTTTTTAATGTGTGTGAGAGTGTTCGGGGATTGTGTGTGTGTGTGTGTGTGTGTGTGTTGAATCTGGTCTCTGGGTGTCTGAATTTTGTTGTATGTGTATACTGTGTATATACACATAATAATAATAATAATAATAATAATAATAATAATAATAATAATAATAATAATAATAATAATAATAATAATTGTAAAAGAGATTAAAAGATGAGAATCATCTGCAACCCTCTGCTTTTCAATCTGGAAGGTGCCACAGAATCTTTCATGGAGTCTTAACAAGTAGATGGATTAAGGCGCCTCCCAGTGCAGTGCTTAAAATGCAGTACTGCGGTCAAGACACTGCTCACCACCTGAGCTCGATCCCAATGGGCTCAGGTAGCTGGCTTGAGGATGACTCAGCCTTCCTTCTTTCCAAGGTCGGTAAACTGAGTACCCAACTTGTCTGGGACGGACAATATGTCGCTTGCCTGATTAAATTGTAAATTGCATAGACAGAGCTTTAAGCACGATGGTAAAAGTAGAAGCATGGTTTGGAATTCGGGACTTATGTAACTGCTGTACCCTACTGCCTCACTTACTCATTCAATGCTCAAAGCTGTGGCCCTCGGAAAATACAATGAAATGCAATGCACAAGATCAGCTCCTCCCACTCTCTGCACAAATGTGTGTACAGTATTTGTACTGTGTGTGTGTTTTTATTTGCATCTGGATACCAAAACATCTCTCTCTCTCTCTCTCTCTCTCTCACACACACACACACACACACACACAGACAGACAGACAGACACACACACACACACACACACACACACACACACACACACACACACACAGACAGACAGACAGACAGAGAGACAGACAGACAGAGAGAGTTTATAAACCTGGAATCCTTTTGGGAAGAAAGGTGGGATAGAAATATTTTAAACAAATAATTCATAATAAATAAAAAGTACATTTGGGTTTCTGGACTGCAGCTCTCAGAATTTCCAACCTTCTGGTCCTGAGGAACTTTGGGAGTCGTAGTCCATCCCCTCCTCCTCCTCCAACTTGGCTCCCCTCACATGGCTGCAGGGATTCTTCAAGGCAGGTGAGATAGGACCCCCATGGATGTGTGGTCAACTGGATCACGTTGGCATC